>CM077185.1:28374350-29846850 GCA_039654105.1 Coreius guichenoti
GTGTGTTATCATTCTGCGTCAGAGTTCATGCCAATTTTTGTCTCTTTTTGTTTTTTTAAACGTTTATTGGAAAGATTATTGAAACAAAACCCAGGCATGACTTGATTAGGCTCAACGTAACAAAAAACAACTGATTGACTGAAGACTATTGAATGCAGCTGTCTTTTTTTTCCCAGGTTCTACTCCATCTCTGCCTCCCTGAAAAAGAGACCAGCCAATGAAGTTCCGATTGAGATATGAGCAAATGACAGGAACTCACAATGGGCCTGCGATAGGACACTGGGCAATTTGTTATTGTGCAATTTAGACATCAACAATTCACACCCACCTAACTTTGCTGTTGTATACTACTGCCGTCAACTTCACAAACCCTGCAAACACAGCTCCTTTTAATTTAACCTTTCTGTGTATAAAAGAATTAAGTGGTAAATATCATGTATTTTTATATATATATATATATATATATATATATTTTTTTTTTTTTTTCGGTTATTTGTTTGTTTTATATTCCAGCATTCACAATACCGACACGTTTAAAACAACCTGCTTAAAGTCTAATATGACATCACTTTTCAACAAATAGTAGTCTGTGTTCAGTCTAATGTTTCTCATTTAGTTTTTGTACAGCAAGTAAACATATCTAATTGAATCTGGTCACACACCCATCTATACAGCAGCATGATCACAGTTAAAGATAAACAATGATACACACACAACATGAACACTGGTGCACTAATTTCTTTTACATTTATTATAAAATACATAGCATGACAGTTTTGGACCATGTGCAATGATTATAGACATTACATTGAAGGTGTCTTCTACATTGAAAGGTGTCTCCCAAAGTTTCAGTCTATGGTCTTGAGAATTATTATTATTATTATTATTATTATTATTATTATTTGTACTCATTTGACATTTAATGTCGTTTTAACTTTATGTATTTAATATGGTAGCCTTTTGCATGTTATCAGCCTGCAGACAGCCCCTAAACTCTTAAAGGTTAAAGACTAAAGTACACAGTTAGTAAAGATAAGTCGATTATAGTGTGCACAAATGTTTTCCAAAAATATTACAGATGTTTTGTGGAAGTTGGACAATATTGGAAGTTCTAACGGATAGTGCTAAAGCAAGCTGGGTTTATGAAATGTTAGACGTTTCATTTTAAATAACTGAGACTACTAGCTTACAGTATGTCAAAAGATTAGCTCTTTTGCCAGTCGGCAAGGTAGTCAGCAAGGTAGCCCAGACACACATAGCCATAGGCCACTAGTGTAAAGCCAGTCGGCAAAGTAGCCCAGGCACACATAGCCATAGGCCACTAGTGTAAAGCCAGTCGGCAAGGTAGCCCAGACACACATAGCCATAGGCCACTATTGTTAAGCCAGTCGGCAAGGTAGCCCAGGCACACATAGCCATAGGCCACTAGTGTAAAGCCAGTCGGCAAGGTAGCCCAGGCACACATAGCCATAGGCCACTAGTGTAAAGCCAGTCGGCAAAGTAGCCCAGGCACACATAGCCATAGGCCACTAGTGGAAAGCCAGTCGGCAAGGTAGCCCAGACACACATAGCCATAGGCCACTATTGTTAAGCCAGTCGGCAAGGTAGCCCAGGCACACATAGCCATAGGCCACTATTGTTAAGCCAGTCGGCAAGGTAGCCCAGGCACACATAGCCATAGGCCACTAGTGTAAAGCCAGTCGGCAAGGTAGCCCAGGCACACATAGCCATAGGCCACTAGTGTAAAGCCAGTCGGCAAGGTAGCCCAGGCACACATAGCCATAGGCCACTAGTGTAAAGCCAGTCGGCAAGGTAGCCCAGGCACACATAGCCATAGGCCACTAGTGTAAAGCCAGTCGGCAAGGTAGCCCAGGCACACATAGCCATAGGCCACTAGTGTAAAGCCAGTCGGCAAGGTAGCCCAGGCACACATAGCCATAGGCCACTAGTGTAAAGCCAGTCGGCAAGGTAGCCCAGGCACACATAGATATTAAAACATGAGGTCTCATGGCTCTTAAAGAAGAAGAAACATAAGAAACTTTAACTATATGCATAGCAGATGTATTCCGCCAAGACCAAATACATTAACATTGCCATATTTAAAGAATAAAAACATACTTTGAACCACAATTGGGTGAGTAGCCTAATGAAGACAGAAATGTTTTCGAATGATATTTCCTTTATTGCACTATATAGCTCAGACATATTATGCTTACAAAGGTCTTCAGCTGTAGAGTGAATGATTGGCATTGTGTTGTGCTAGATCTCATCAACAAAAGCTATTAAAGTTGCAAATGCATCTCCTTGTGTTCAGGGTTAGGTTTCGAATGAATGACCAGAGATTCCCCATTTTGATGATCTGAGCCTCTGACAACTGGTCCAAAGTTACTTAAAATCCTTGCAGTCTGTTGGTAACTGATCCTCATGGCGTTGGACTTCCCTCAGTAGTTTATCCCGCTTTTCAGCAGTTTGATATAATGCCCACGTCTTTTATCTGATGCTTTCATGCCGTCGTGACAGAGAGGTGACGTCCCCTGCAAATCAATGCCCCAGTTGCAGGAAGTGGAGAATGCACTGGATGCTTCACTGCCTGCCTTGTGTTGTCCTTGTCATAATGCAGTTTACAGCACACAGGAGCCAGAATAACAACCTTGTCTTTCACCAGACAATACGCTAAAAGACCCTTCGTTTTCCAACGACAGTTTTAAAAGCACACCTCTCACGATCTGTTTAAATGATTTGTTTTTCTAACAAAATTTAGACTTGAAATGAATGCCTTTTTATATATGCTTCACATGCTTTAATCAGCTTGATGAATGATGTAATAATGTACTGTACAGAATATGGTATGAACGATTAGCACATTGAACCTGAAGTAAAAAGTAATGAAACCAAAGGTAAACCAATCATGTTTTGTTTAGGCAGAATGGATACGCGATCATTCTTCATCAGATCTGACAGGCCCATCAATACATAGGATTGATGAAACCCAACAAAAAAGCTTGTAAAGAAACTGGAATTCCTGAAATCACCATTAAACCAAGGAATATACTATTCTACTATAAATAACATTTTGCTTTACTTATCAAACCTAAGAAAATGGTTTTCACTTATGTCCCAGAAATCACTTAATGCCTTGCCATGTGAACTGATGTAAAATGGGGCGGCTAAAGTGTTCTAAATCTAAATGATGATCTGAGAGGCAAATAAAGCTGGCAGATTGATGAATACTTACCAAAGACAAACACATTTAACAAACGTGGGACACAATATGTGCATATACTATTTTTAGGGCTTCGTTATCATTTTTCTGATGCATTCAGCTTCAAAATGCCATTGCATTAGTCAGCTGATAAAATACATTTATTCAGGATTTAAATAAGTTAAATACTGCATCTTTATTACATAAAACAACCGAATATATACTCTAAGAAAGTAAGAAAATAGCCATTAACTTTCTTACGAAAAAATATTCCATATGTAGACGGAACTAATCAAATCGACAATATCAGAATATAACATTGTAAGATACGACTCCATTTACAATATAATGAATAACTCATACTAGTACAAAATACATGCTGATTAATTATTTACATTCATTTGGTTCTCTTCTATATTATTTTAACCTCATCAGAATAGAATTTTTACTCTAAAGATCATTAGCAATATGGTAAACAGGGTTTTAATATCTCATTTCCACAGGTTGGAATGTTTCTGTTACTATGCTGATGTCATATTTTACTGTAAACCTGCTATTGATTATTACATGTTACCAAATTATGTTAGTTAGAAATTTCCATATCGTGCTCACCAGATGTTCTCTTATTTTTATATATAACTTAAAGGGATAATTCGCCCAAAAAATGAAAATTATGTCATTATTTACTCACCCTCATGCCATTCTAAACCTCAAGACAGAAAGTCATACACTCACCTAAAGGATTATTAGGAACACCATACTAATACTGTGTTTGACCCCCTTTCGCCTTCAGAACTGCCTTAATTCTACGTGGCATTGATTCAACAAGGTGCTGAAAGCATTCTTTAGAAATGTTGGCCCATATTGATAGGATAGCATCTTGCAGTTGATGGAGATTTGTGGGATGCACATCCAGGGCACGAAGCTCCCGTTCCACCACATCCCAAAGATGCTCTATTGGGTTGAGATCTGGTGACTGTGGGGGCCATTTTAGTACAGTGAACTCATTGTCATGTTCAAGAAACCAATTTGAAATGATTCGAGCTTTGTGACATGGTGCATTATCCTGCTGGAAGTAGCCATCAGAGGATGGGTACATGGTGGTCATAAAGGGATGGACATGGTCAGAAACAATGCTCAGGTAGGCCGTGGCATTTAAACGATGCCCAATTGGCACTAAGGGGCCTAAAGTGTGCCAAGAAAACATCCCCCACACCATTACACCACCACCACAGTGGTAACAAGGCATGATGGATCCATGTTCTCATTCTGTTTATGCCAAATTCTGACTCTACTATCTGAATGTCTCAACAGAAATCGAGACTCATCAGACCAGGCAACATTTTTCCAGTCTTCAACTGTCCAATTTTGGTGAGCTTGTGCAAATTGTAGCCTCTTTTTCCTATTTGTAGTGGAGATGAGTGGTACCCGGTGGGGTCTTCTGCTGTTGTAGCCCATCCGCCTCAAGGTTGTGCGTGTTGTGGCTTCACAAATGCTTTGCTGCATACCTCGGTTGTAACGAGTGGTTATTTCAGTCAAAGTTGCTCTTCTATCAGCTTGAATCAGTCGGCCCATTCTCCTCTGACCTCTAGCATCAACAAGGCATTTTCGCCCACAGGACTGCCGCATACTGGATGTTTTTCCCTTTTCACACCATTCTTTGTAAACTCTAGAAATGGTTGTGCGTGAAAATCCCAGTAACTGAGCAGATTGTGAAATACTCAGACCGGCCCGTCTGGCACCAACAACCATGCCACGCTCAAAATTGCTTAAATCACCTTTCTTTCCCATTCTGACATTCAGTTTGGAGTTCAGGAGATTGTCTTGACCAGGACCACACCCCTAAATGCACTGAAGCAACTGCCATGTGATTGGTTGATTAGATAATTGCATTAATGAGAAATTGAACAGGTGTTCCTAATAATCCTTTAGGTGAGTGTATATGTTTGGAACGATATGAGGGTGATTAAATGTTGACGGAATTGTAATTTTCTCGCCATCCTTTGAGTTCACAACTGCCATAAAATTAAATTTAATCAGTTTTTGGCTGTATTTACTGTATGAATTCATTTGTGTATTCTCTGTATCCATGTAAAAAATTTAATGTCAATATGCCATCTACAGTAACGATGAAAAAACACTGAATAAAGTTGTTACATGCAAACAGTGAAAAAGACTGTGTTCTACATACTGATTCTGATGAACCCAGGTGTCAGTTATTCATAGTTTTCATGTGATGTCACGCCCTTATAGAAACACCTACCTGCAGGGCGAAAGCAATGGAGGCTGTCCTTTTATTGCCCGCCAATTAGGCCCATTTTTACCAGGTTTGTGCTAAGTACTAATGTATTAAGATTCAGCATACACCTTATTGATGATGCATAGGCCACTATGTACAGGCAAGCAGACGAACCCATAATATAAATGCAACACGCATTTTCTCGTGAAGCGTTTTTCCCACAGAAACACTAAGTGTGTTGCATTCATATTCTGGGCTCATCTGATTGCCTGTATATAGTATGCATCATCAATAAGCTGTATGCTGAATTTGATCTTTTAATATCTCTGTTTTAGCAGGGTAGACCGTGTACAGTTGGAACACTTTTTGCTGTGCTGACCGCCATCGGCACAGATCCTCAAAGACCACAAGACCACCTAAACGAGTTGTCTGTAATTCGAATCCCACTGCTTAACGGTTATACGTCACTAGAAAATACATTTGCATAATAGCCGCCTATGTTGTACGTTGTCCGCCCGCGAACAACTTGACCAACCCTCAAAAGCGTCATTTTACTGACGACTGTTTCTCAAATCTCTGAGTTCAACGCAGGATTCGCAAAGCGCTTGCTCTTGAAAGATGGGTCAGTACCCAGTTTATTTGGACCAGCTTGCAACCTGTATTAATAATTAGTGATGTATATATTTTCTACCAGGTGTTCAGAAATACGTAGTTTTGAGTTTTATATTGTGTACGTTTCTGGCTAACGTTATACTGTCTTACTGAAATAGTTCTGCAAATCAGCTGTGGGCTCACTATTACCTAAAACTGTCTATTAATGCAGATTCTCTGTCGTTCTTACTACTTTGAATAAAGATAAAGGATGGAGCAAGATTTGTTTTGTAAACTTTAATGTTACATCAGTCATTCACGTTAGTGCTGGGCGTTATGGATACAGTTCCCATATGTGCACCGCAATAAATTAGAAATATACATATCGATTTGTTGATGAACATATACACGTTAATGCTGATGGTGAGGAATTACAGTTGCAACATCTCATAATGTACCTCAAACTGAGTAGCGTATCACTGAGAAACGTCCTGCTCAAGTCGTCCTTGCGATGGAGGTTTGGGATGAATAACTAGTTCTTCCAATGTTTCATCATCGGACTCACGCTCGGATTGATGGTAAAATCGACGCCATCTTTATTGAAGAAGTCTCCTGAGCTGAAGTACAATTCTGGTAATGGCCTTTTAGCTTCCGACACGTGTTGTAAGCAGTAGACCAATCACAACAGACTCGTCCGTCTGGCCAATCAGAGGAGAGCATGCTCTCGGAAAGGAGGGATTTAGAGAGACTGATTCATCCGACGAGTTGTTTGAGAATCATTGAAAAATGTGGTGATGTGCAATGTATATTATGAGAAAATGAAAGTGTTTTTTAACCTTTGATGCATGTAAACCTGTTGTAGGAGACATCCCAAAAAATTAGGAAACTTTAAAATAGCATAATAGGGGCACTTTAAGCAAAAGGAACTGGATGAAATATTTGAATGCAACCGAGCCACAATCTGATTTCTGACTTGTGATGCAGCCTGAATCATAATCACATAGTGTTCGTTCATTGGCCATGGGAGAACTGGCCCCCCGACTGAGCCTGGTTTCTGAAATACTGCAGCAGGTGCTGTATATGGTTTACAAGTGCCCAAAACTTGAATTTCGTTCACATATTTTTGTTTTTCTTCTTTTGAGAGGTGTCTAAATATTCATTGCTTGAAAAGCATGGCAAATTGACAGGTCTGCTGCAGTTCTTTGGATGTTTTGCCCTCTAGGTCTCCGCGCCAGTGACGTGACTGAAAACTGAATTGTCAGTATTTCCAGTCAATTGCTCAGAAGTTAGGCTGGTTGACAATTGTGTTGACAAATGTAAAATGCCAAGAGTTTGCAACCCAATGGGTGGAAATATTTCAATTAAGTTTCTTTCTTTTTTTTTTGCAAGAACTTTATTGAACAACATTAACAAACAAAAATGGCCTAGTACAGAATATGAAATGTTTTAATCAGATAACAGACAAGCATCATAACAAGATAAAGAAAAAAAGAAATAAATAAAGAAGATGAATAACTTAAATAATAATAATAATAATAATAAAAGATAAATAAAGTAATAAAAGTATAGGGCTTCTCAGCAAGTTTAAGATACTCTATCAGAGTACATCGTTTTAAGCATTCTTTTTCTTCATTAGCTTTAACAAGGAGAAATAATGACAGAGTTCCTTGTGAAAAACAAAAGTTTGGAAGTGTTTTCAGGAATCTATTCTTGTGTAAAAAGAATTTCCCAAGAATAATAAATGTGTTAATTGCCAAGTCATATGTTTCCTCTAAGCCATGAGTGGAGAACAACATCTGGGACAAACAACAAATTTAAAAACAGTGCAGAAATTACTGGCATCAAGTCAGTTTATCAAGCAATGCTAAGAAGAACTCAGAAGGTCTTCACCAACTGAGATAATATAAAATAGACATTTAAAAAAATGAGCTACAGTGGGGAGAACAAGTATTTGATACACTGCCGATTTTGCAGGTTTGCCCACTTACAAAGCATGTAGAAGTCTGTAATTTTTATCATAGGTACTCTTCAACTGTGAGTGACGGAATCTAAAACAAAAATCCAGAAAATCACATTGTATGATTTTTAAGTAATTAATTTGCATTTTATTGCATGACATAAGTATTTGATACATCAGAAAAGCAGAACTTAATATTTGGTACAGAAACCTTTGTTTGCAATTACAGAGATCATACGTTTCCTGTAGTTCTTGACCAGGTTTGCACACACTGCAGCAGGGATTTTGGCCCACTCCTCCATACAGACCTTCTCCAGATCCTTCAGGTTTCGGGGCTGTCGCTGGGCAATACGGACTTTCAGCTCCCTCCAAAGATTTTCTATTGGGTTCAGATCTGGAGACTGGCTAAGCCACTCCAGGACCTTGAGATGCTGCTTACGGAGCCACTCCTTAGTTGCCCTGGCTGTGTGTTTCGGGTCGTTGTCATGCTGGAAGACCCAGCCACGACCCATCTTCAATGCTCTTACTGAGGGAAGGAGGTTGTTGGCCAAGATCTCGCGATACATGGCCCCATCCATCCTCCCCTCTATACAGTGCAGTCGTCCTGTCCCCTTTGCAGAAAAGCATCCCCAAAGAATGATGTTTCCACCTCCATGCTTCACGATTGGGATGGTGTTCTTGGGGTTGTACTCATCCTTCTTCTTCCTTCAAACACGGCGAGTGGAGTTTAGACCAAAAAGCTCTATTTTTGTCTCATCAGACCACATGACCTTCTCCCATTCCTCCTCTGGATCATCCAGATGGTCATTGGCAAACTTCAGACGGGCCTGGACATGCACTGGCTTGAGCAGGGGGACCTTGCGTGCGCTGCAGGATTTTAATCCATGACGGCGTAGTGTGTTACTAATGGTTTTCTTTGAGACTGTGGTCCCAGCTCTCTTCAGGTCATTGACCAGGTCCTGCCGTGTAGTTCTGGGCTGATCCCTCACCTTCCTCATGATCATTGATGCCCCACGAGGTGAGATCTTGCATGGTGCCCCAGACCGAGGGAGATTGACCGTCATCTTGAACTTCTTCCATTTTCTAATAATTGCGCCAACAGTTGTTGCCTTCTCACCAAGCTGCTTGCCAATGTCCTGTAGCCCATCCCAGCCTTGTGCAGGTCTACAATTTTATCCCTGATGTCCTTACACAGCTCTCTGGCTTTGTCCATTGTGGAGAGGTTGGAGTCTGTTTGATTGAGTGTGTGGACAGGTGTCTTTTATACAGGTAACGAGTTCAAACAGGTGCAGTTAATACAGGTAATGAGTGGAGAACAGGAGGGCTTCTTTAAGAAAAACTAACAGGTCTGTGAGAGCCGGAATTCTTACTGGTTGGTAGGTGATCAAATACTTATGTCATGCAATAAAATGCAAATTAATTATTTAAAAATCATACAATGTGATTTTCTGGATTTTTGTTTTAGGTTCCGTCTCTCACAGTTGAAGTGTACCTATGATAAAAATTACAGACTTCTAAATGCTTTGTAAGTAGGAAAACCTGCAAAATCGGCAGTGTATCAAATACTTGTTCTCCCCACTGTAATTGATTCAATTAAAATTTTAATCTGACTAGAAATCCATGATGTAAGTGATGGCAAATCAAGAATCTTGTATATAGGCCTAATGTAATAGCCTACATATGCTACATTTTAGGGCACTGATGTTTTCACTTGAGTGTACTAATGCATTCGTCATTTAATTGTTTGACTGTGAAGTCTGCCCTTGGTAGGACCCTGCTCTTGAAACAAACGGTATAATCTCAGCGGGTGGCCGCAATATGATGTGCGTGAGATAAACTCCACACAAGCTGTGAATTTTTGTTTCCCAGAGCGGGCAGAGAATGGGCTGAGAACCGGGAGATTCAGCTCAACACAACATGCTGAGCTGATGAGATCACAGCGGCGTACCCACGCGCGAGCACATTCCCACCTCCCTTCGACAATCAAATGGACCGTTCTCACGACCTGATGGGAATCACAATTAGCATAAAACTCCTTTTTACAGTTGCAGTCATTCTCGTTTAGCATAACGGCATGTTAATAAATAATAAAGATATTCAACTCCCTGCATAACAGCTTTTAAACAATGCAATAATGGATTCGAAAAAAGGTAGCGAAACATACTAGGCTATACTAAATTTCTCAGCAGTAGCTGAGTTTTATAAATAATGTCGTTGTGTAACAAAATTTTATTGATCAAGTAACCTATAATAGCGCGGTAGCATATTTTTCTTGACAATATCTCAGTAATATAAAGATGAGTGTGTAACGTATTCGGCTGTAGCAATATGAATAGGCAATGATGACTCATTTGAATCAGTTCTTTTCGAACTGAATCATCAGTGTGAATTGAATTTGAATCGATCGGAGCGGTTCCAACGTAAATGACTCACTCAAATGAATCGGTTGGGAGGTTCCTCCTCAACAAAGACACTTGCACAATAAATGGAAATGTAATTTTTTTATAATTCTGTTGCGGATTTAAAAAAACAAACGCATTTGATCAAAGTATATCTTACCGTTTTAAAAAAATATATAGCTTGTAGCTTTGCTTGCTACATTGTTTTGAGTAGCTTGCCCAAAACTCCTCAGTGTATTTTGAGCTTTCCAAATCCCAGTTTAGACATAAACGCTAAATACACCTCTCTTAGGCGAGGCGTGTATGAACATAGCAAGGTTTGGAGACATGTCTCTGTGGACAAGTCCCTCAGGGATGGAGAGAGAAGATCAACCTGTCTGTCTGCACTTTCATGTCTCTTAGCACATGTTACACTTTATCCCTGGACTTACCCTCTCAATCAAACCCACATCATATAAGGGAGCGGGAGGCAAGGCAGCTCTGATGGGACCCCAGGATAATTATGTTTTCTACTGGTAATGACTTCTGGTAATCTTATCCTTATCAGCAAAATGTAGAAAATCAACGTTGAATACAACACTTAAAGATGAAGTGTAATGTGTCCACATGGGTGAAAATTTGAAAAGTATTGACAAAGTGACAAAGAATGAAAGTTTTTGGTATTTAGTGTAAAAATCAAGGGTTTAAAGTTTGGCTAGTTAGCATGGGCCAGATAGTACCTGCTGGTAGAGACCATCCTTGCCCAAAAATCTTTCTTCAAAAGCCATTTTATGATGAAATATATTTGCAAGCAACATATACATTTCAAATATTTCATTACATCATAGATGTTTTACAAGTGCTTGACTGTTGTATTTAATTATTTCTATGTATATGCACTACTATTCAAAAGTTTGTGGTCAGTAAGATTTTTTAGAAGCCTCTTATGCTCACCAAGGCTACATTGCTTAATCAAAAATACATAAAAAGTAGGCTATACGTAAACAGTAATAATGTGAAATATTACTACCATTTCAAATAACTCTTTTCTTTTTAAATATATTTTAAAATGTAATTCATGTCTGTGATGGTAAAGCTGAATTTTCAGCATCATTACCCGTGTCTTCAGTGTCACATGATCCTTCAGAAATCCTCCAGAAAATTAGGCTTAAAAAGTTTTAAAATGAATTTTAAGTCATGTCCTTAAAGCCGAGCAAATGAGATGAACGGGACTGCTAACCTCCTTGTGTAAAATACTGTAGGTGACATGCATGCAAATGGACCGAGTAACATCACTCACTATTAATATTAATCTTATTAGAGGACATATCTTAATAATTAATAGAATCTATAAAGACAGAAACTGTTACATTATGGATGACACTAACGAAATTAGTTTGATTCACACTAATGGTAAATACTAGGATTCTCATTCATCATCCTGTGTCACCAGAGAAGAAAGATGCTAATATTGTGTCAGAGAGAAAGACACCCGATCCACCCACCTGATAAACATTAGGTTCCCAGTCATAATTCCATGATGTTTCATAGACAAAGGCTTTAATGAAAAAATCCATATTTCCATGTTTCCATATAAAAATGTACATCAGCATAATATTTATAGCTTCAACATAGCAGGCAGTAAAAAATAGTTTACAATGAAAATATTCAGAGCATTCGAATGCATACCTCTTATAAATTCAGACTTAAAGACATTCCTTTAAATGATCGCTTTACTATGGTTTCTATTTTTGGCTGATCGGTTCACTTCATGTTACTCGCTACTTTGAATTGTGACGAAACTCAAATGAAAGTGTTCTGGTGCATGTCACAAACTGAACACCATATTAATGGAAGACTTATTAATTTAATGCTATGCTCACTTCCACTATCATTGTGTGCTCTGTAACGCAATAAAACAAAGTCATTGCATCAGAATGGAGTCTAAAACGTCATGTTTTTAAGTCTGACATATCCACTTCACAGTGAACTCAAAACATTTCAAGACACCCAACAAGTGTACAACTGCACAAACAGACTCATATGTGACATCAATCTTGCGGTTCGCTCATTGTTCTTTCTTTCTTTCGCCAGTTTGAAAAGATTGAACATTTGATCTGCTCTCTTGCATTAGAGACTTATGCTTTGGGCCTGTTTTCAGGGCTTTTCACACTCTTTGAACAAAGCACAGAAGTAATCAAGTAAGAAAGAATACAGAATCACTGCAGATAGGTTATGTATGCGGCAGTTCATTGAATTAAGCACTGGAGCTGCTGAGAGCAAAGCAGCGAGAAATAAGAAAGGAGAAAATGGGGCAAAATGAAAACAGCTTTAGATTCACACAAGTAAACACCGACTAGAAATGACATAACAGGGGTTTTAGGCCACACAACCATGACATTGTCTTGCCTTAAGCCATTGTAAGCATCACAGTTTCATTACTGATGTGTTGTTCTTTAGAAATGGGGTTGTCACTATCATCTGGTTCAGAATCAAACCGTCCCGTTTACATTACACCAATGGCTTCACTCCAGTTGCAATGCAAGCATATCCACAAAAGTAAACTTTGTATGAGCATCACAGTGTTATACACAAGCATAGGAACTAAACCTTCATGCTTTAGAACTAATGTGTTAATAAAAAAGACATAGAAAGCATCTTTGCACAGGGCCAGATTTACTAACAGCTTGTGCCCTCGCAAACCCTCTTTTGGCGTTAAAACTACTGTCAGGATTTACTAAAGACAAGCAGTGAAACATTAGCGCTGACAAGGCATGGGTACAGTTATTTTTGCGGCTGACCTTATTGCATTTGTAGGAGTTTTCCTTTCAGATGCGAAATTTATGGGAGGAGAGTATTTAAATGAATCACGCAAGGTGATTTACTAAGGTTTGCGCCAGTCAATTTACTGGTATTTGCACCATTATTTAACGGTTCAGTGTGTAAATTTTAGAGGCATCTGGCGGTGAGGTTGCGAATCGCACCCAACGGCTCAGTCCACCGCTCACCCCTCCCTTTCGAAACACATAGAGAAGCTACAGTGGCTGACACAGGACAAAGATGTCGTCGTCTGAGACAGCAGAGAGTAGTTAGTGCTCTGTAGAGTAGTTTGCCCCTTTAGGGCTAATGGTGGTGCAAAATGGCGACTTCACTGTAAGGGGACCCGCGGTGTATGTAGATAGAAATGGCTCATTCTAAGGTAAATAAAACATAACGGTTCATTATGTAAGGTCTTTATACATCACTGAAAACATAGTTATGTTTATTATATTGCATTTCTGTCAATAGATTCTCCTAAATATTACACTTTAACGTCCATAAAAAAGCAGACGCTAATTTGCACTGCTCTTGGTAGATTGAGTTGGTCGACTGCGTCTGTTTTTTAATTTGCTTGTCGTCAGTAGATCACGTACAGAACTTTCCACTCCCATCTTTTTAGCCCTGTTTAGTAAATCTGGCCCCTAGTATCTTAACCGTAATTTCCCATGTGGTAAAGCAGATGTTGCTCATCTTAGTGCCCTTTTGAAAATGTTAACTTCACACAGCTAGCCTATTTATAATAAATATCTCACTTAGTTTGTGTCTCTGAGACAATCCTAAGGAATCAAATGCAGTAGACTACGTTTACTACTACTTTAATACCATTGCACGTCCCTATTTTGTTTCGTAATGGCACATATTTGGGCTCATTAATGTATTTGACTAAATGCATTAACTCTGTGCTAATTTTGTCCATAGATAGGATTTACTGCTTTGTGTTGCGGATGACATAATTTTTCTTTTTTTTTCATTTCTTTAAGAGCTCACATTGAACAGAGATACTAAACAGACAACAATGAACTAAGTCTCCTAGATTACTTTGTTTAAAAACTGACCTTAAATCATTAGTTATGAAATATTAGGTAGTCTGGTTATTGTAATTCACTGTTTAGGTATGTACTGATTGAATTAGACAAACCACTGAAAATTGACATTACCTTTTATGTTGTGTAAGCTGCTTATAAAGATTTACTGCTGGCAATACGTACCACAAAAGGTCACAAGTGGACACATTAAATATATTTAGCACTTTGAAATAACTCTCATATTTTATAAACCTGTGGGTCTCGGATTGTAAAAGCTAACATTTTAAAAGCTTTGATATGACATACAATCCATGGCAGTCTAATTCGTGTCTAATTTTGTTTCAACGAAGCTGATGAGCACTTGCATAACAATCACACAGTCTTCAATGAGTGCTTATTAGCTTAAGCACAAAAGAAATAAACTACTAAACATAAAGAACAGAATATTATCTTAAACACAGTAACTCTGCATTGTCAAGTATCATTTCCTAACAGTAAACGCCAAATCAGATTACTGACAATAAATCACTTCTAAATAGCCTTTTTTGTGTGTTTAAAATCTTTTACAACTTGCCCTCTCACTTATTATTATTATTATTATGGTTTTACTGTAAAAACAACACTGTAGAGTTAATACAGATACAGCAGTGAAGAACTATGAGCTTACTATAAAAAGAGAAAGAAATCCACAGAAACTGCCTTCTCATTGTTGGCTTATACAACACAAGACATTAATGTTTTGGGCTCATTTTGTGAATTGAGGTCACAAATTACGCAAAAGTTCTTAACTGTGAAAAGCTTGTTATACCAGGACACCTGCACATTCAACATGGTAAAACTGATAAACTAATGTAGTCGTCAGGTGATTTTAAGTGGGGGATTTTTGTATAGCCTGACTAAAAACGAACCAGTAACAGTAAATGTCATTGCTATGGCCAGGATCCAAAGTTAACTTCTTACTACACTTGCAAATGCATTGAGAAAATTTACCAGCCGTAAATATTTGTCATGAAACCATATTTCACATTATTTTAATGTGAATTATATTATTTTATTGTAAATTTGATGCAATCAGTGCAAGTCATTGTACAGTCTCGCAGTGAAACATGACTGGTCACAAATATATGATGATTAATCATTCTTTTTTTCCCTCATATTTTCATTTGATGACTTAATGTGAAGAATATTTCATATAAGTAAAACAATATATTATGTACATTTGTACATGTACCTTTTTTGCAGTAACATTCATCAGTAATCTAAGCCATTTTACTTACATTTGCAAGAAAAGGAATATTGATATAGACCCTTTCCCAAGCTTAAGGACAGAATTGCACGTGGAAACGTGATCAAAAAAAGTGTTAATTTTGGACCCTGGCAGAGACTAAAAAGTATGCATCAGAGGAGAAACAACAATAACATACAGTTTTGCGCTTTATGTCACATTATTGCTCTGTAGTATGAGAGACCTGATTATGGAAAAGACTACATGCTGGTGTGTGCTAAAAAGCTGACCAATATCCAGTGTTTTATCATCACCTTGAATTCACAATATCATCTGAAAGATGTTTGTTCTGTATCAAAAGGTCCCACTGTGTATTGCGGTGATTTGTTTGTCCTTGGCAATGTAAAATACAGTTGAAATTACACACAACAGAAAGCCAATCTGCATTCTAAATAGCAAACCCCATGATAAAACAGTGACTAATTAAGACAAACATTTATAATCAAAATAATACTGATATACAGTGTTCTGTGTATGCTCAGTATCACCTGTGTGTAAGAATATGCATGTTATTAAATATAATCTGTTCAAATGTGCTTTTTTTTTACCTAATAAATCTCCTGATTAAATAATCAGAAGCTGACCTGAAAGTTTTGAAGAGTGAAGCTTTATATATATTAATACAATATTAGAAAGAGTATCTGTTTTGTGTTTGTTGTTTGACCTCTGACATTGCATTTGTAGATAAATAACTTATATAAGTTAAGCAATGATTCACAGTCTTAGCTCATGAAATCTAAAATGAGTGCTTTTTGTCAAAGTGATTTGAGCCCAAAAGTGCATATTTGATTTATGGCCCTCAAAATCTGTAGCTGCATGCCCGAAGTCTGTGGTTTCACTGAAAACGGTGGTGACATTGTGTTGACTTTGATTTGTGGGCCACTTTGAAGTTAAATAAAGCAGATAATAAGAATGTCAACTAAGTGATTTATGGCGTGATCCAAGAACATGCATCACAACAAAAAGAACAATATGCAGATTTTCATCTATACAGCCTTAACTCTAGAGATATGACCAGCAGTTTAGTAGATGTAATATACAGTACACGCAGTTGGGTTACATAATTGGAACTTAATTAAGTGTCCTGAATTGTCAACATAGTTATTTGGCGTTTTAATAGCTTTATCAATATATTTAGCAAAGTTCCTACAAACTCTCTATACCTATGACTATGTATCTTGCATTATAATTAAGATTTCTAATTAAGATTCAGTTTTGGCCACCTAGAAAGAAATGGATTATGCCGGGAAGCCACACAGTCAGGAGAGATGTTGTCTCCTGCAAAATTACATTGACATTTTCATATAGGCTATAATTAATAACGAAAGATCAAACATATTGTAGTGTGACAGGAACAGACTTGTGAGGATGCAAATGACTTTCCATATGTTATTACTGGCCTACTGAGTTTAGAATTTATTTTATTTTATTCCTTTTTTTTTTTTTGTTCTTTATTGCTTTTTATAATAACATGACCTTTATTTTAAAAAATGTTTTCACCTCTTATTTCTTTAAAAAATTAGAAAATTCTATACATTTATTTTACAATTCATAATTTTTCCCCCACTGGCTTAAAGCACACCAGAAAATAAAATAAAAACTGTAAAACATAAATTTCTGAAGATGGTATCAAGTATGCAGTAAAACAAAGAGTCCCCTCCAGCAACTACAGCTCTCAAAAAGGCAGGGGGAAAAAAAACACACTAACCAAATACATGCATACATACAATACATGCATACACAGTCATTTTGGGAAGTATATGATTTTTCATCATTTTCATTATGCATCTCTTGTCTTCGTATATTTAATTTTCATGCCCTCTTCCAACACAAATTACAAAATATGGGTATGCCATTGATATTAGACACTTAGTACATAAAAGTTTCCTTGACTAATATTTATGAAACCTGCTGGGTTTGGAATGTTGCATCTAACATGGTGGCCATTAACTTTTAGTGCCCAATACCTGTGACATTTAAACAGTCAATGAAATTCACTACATTAAGCGTTTTGTAGTGACGTTAGTTTCTAGTGGACTTTTTGTTTGGTCCATGTATCTTAACCTCTTAATTAAACTTGAAAACTTCCCCGACGAGAGGCCTTCTGCCTTTGGAATGACTCTACAATGAATCCAGTGGTTTGACTGGATCAGTAAGGCTCTGGCTACCACATGCGTTTTGCACAGTGTGATGATTATGAAATGTGTATAATAAACACAGCAGGACAAAAGCTAGCAGAATTTTTAAAATTGTTTTTTGGGTTAAATTCCAAATTTTTTGTGGCATACATTGCAATGACTGACCTACTGTAGAATCAATTTGAATCTACATCTGAACCAATTGAAACATGGCAAGGACGAGAACAGTTTGTTGTAGCATGAGATAAGGATATAATTACTTTAATTACACCTTTACACTGTTGATTAGGACAATCAGAGTTTGATGAAATATTTATACCAAATATTTTTAATATGTGATTATTAGAACATTAACTAAGAGGCTTCCGGGATGCAGGCGATAGAGAAAATGAGTCTTGCAAAGAGCAAACAGCTGCTGATTTTTGCCTCCATAAACTTTCAAATTAAAGGGATAGTTCACCCAACAATGAACCTTCTGCCATCATTTATTCACCCTTGTGTCGTTCCAAACCTCTATGAATTCCTTTTATCTGTGGAACACACTAAACAGCCGGTTGTTTTGGACCCCATTGACTTTCGTTGTAAGGACAAAACTATTCTTCAAAATATCGTCTTTTGTATTCTGCAATAGAAAGAATGTCATACAGGTTTGGAACGACATGAGAGAATTTTCATTTTTGGGTGAACTACCCCTTTAATGATTAAATCTTTCACATTACCTTTTCTGTTGCTTCTTAATGCCATATGTGACCCTGGACAACAAAACCAGTCATAAGGGTCAATTTTTGGAAATTGAGATTTATACATCATCTGAAAAAAATCTAAATATTGAAAAAATCACCTTTAAAGTTGTCCAAATGAAGTCCTTAGCAATGCATTTTACTACTACTAATACATTTTTTATATATTTACGGTAGGAAATTTACAAAATATCTTCATGGAACATGATCGTTACTTAATATCCTAATGATTTTTGGCATAAAAGAAAAATCGATAATTTTGAGGTCCAGGGTCACATATAAGGTTTGACTGGTGCTGTATGTCCAATAACTGTATTTGTGACATGTAAAAATCACCCAAAGAAACTGTTGACTACTTGCTAACATTGCCTGATGCGATGCCTAATATTCCTGTAATACCAATACTTGAGATATACTAATTTCCACCAGAATGTACCTTGATACCTTTATATTGATTTGTGCAAGATATTTCTTCAACGTGAACACAGTGTATATCATCTGCATTGCTCATCTCTGCAAACACACACAAATACAGACGAAACACAAGCTACACTCAAAAACAATATCTACCCTTATGATTTGACACTCTCTGTATCTTTTTAGATGACAGCCGGTGAATCTGGCTAATGTGCAAAATAACAGTACAGAAAAACAACTAAAACTTTCTAATCTCTTTGTCATTGCACAGTTTAACTAAATGAACAGGTTCATGACCAGATTTTTTGGTTAATGTAACAAACAAACAAACAAACACACAAGCAAGTAAACAAACAGACCATACCAATGCAGCGTTAAGACATGCTACAAGTCTCTTTTCTCATGAATGAGCTGCTTGGGTGTTTTGGAAAATCTTTTTTAAATGGCATATGCAGTTTAATATTATGCAAACATTTTAGTGATTCATGTTCTCGCACACTCACACTCTACACCTTCAGACGCGGTTTGTTTACTCGGAAGAGTAAAACAAATTACAGTCTGAATATCAGCTAAATGTCAAATTTGACAAATGTACTTTCACTGAACATTTAAAGGAGAAAACCTTTCCCAGTCCTTAATAATTCATTCTATTGGCCATTAATGCTTTGCTCTGAGGATATTTTCCAGGCATAAGGTGGGACCTCTCGTGGGGAGTCTCAGTGAATACGTCTAGGTAACTGCTACCAGAGAAATTGCAAACACACTGTTAGATTTGCTACAGGACATTTGTGATAAATGCATGCCAAGTGTTATTTGTAGGAGTGTTGCATAATTTGATGGAAGCTGAAAACCGCTACTTCCGTTCGCTACTATTTTTCACATAGTTATTTTTAAACAGAGTTGGTCTTGATTAATTATGTAAGCACAAGGCTGGAGGAACGTGAGGTGCATAACAAAAAGATTCAATTTGGTGCTAAATAAGAGCAAATGTACTTGGTTGTGATATCTGCTCTTACGAAACATACAAATACCCTTGGGAATACCATTAGATATCTGAAATAAGCAGGAAACAACCTGCTTAGATTCATGCTAACATTTTTGGAGGCCTTTAGTTTAGGTCTTCAGAATTTGTTAATGTATACAGACAACCTTTTTGCGCAAACCTTTCATGTTAATGGCTAACGTAAGCTAGCAGCTGCAGATGTTATACACTGTTCTGGACGAAGGGTGCACAAGAAATGAGTGGGGGTTTTTTAACTCTAGACAGCACTGTTGTTGATTGCTGGGGTTGCAAGGGTCACCCCAAGAGCAAGAGTGCCGGACTCGGCCACCTCTGGACCTGTGAAGTGCTGCCTGACGTCGCTCCCTAGTGGACAGGAGCTGATTTCTTATCGCTTACGCTCACACGCGTCTTTCAATCAAACACTGGTCACATGATCTGGGTTTTCCCTGACTTCAATGCACTCGATTTCCTCTCTCTCCCTCTCCCGCTCCCTCTCTCTTTCCCGCTCTTTCCGTTTGGCTCGTTTCTTTTTCTTGTGCCGCTTCTTAGAGGGTGGGAAGAATGTCAAAAACACTGGTAGGATGACGAAACAGTGCAGCACTGTGCAGCCGGCTGTGAGAAGGGAGCACTTGAACAGTGTGTAGGTCAGGTTAGAAGGCACAAAGAGAAGAGGCATTATCCCAATTACAAAACAAGAGGCGTTCTGCAAAATGGCAGCCCCATGCTCCTCTAAAGAGATCTTGATGCACTGAGTCCGCGTGTGCTCAGTGGCCAGTACGAACGTGTAGAGGTGGGGGGCACAGTGATCCATGGCAAAGTTGAGAGTATAAATAAGGCACAGGATAGAGATGCTGTCCATGTCTACATTCCAGAGCGTCATGAGACCCAAGACGCCCAGTTCCACTGAGGTGACGGTCAAGATCAACCAGAAGTTCCCCAGTGGGTTAATGACCAGGAAGAAGGTGAGGATGAGAATAGTGAGCACGCTGAAACCCGATGTCAGGATGGGGGAGATGATGGAGGAACTGTAGCGGTCCATGAACACGAACGTTGGGTTGAAAACGATGAACTTGATGCTGTTTATAAGGGAGAGAGGTCGAAGTCTCTCCAGCAACTCCACGACCTCCTCCCTGGTCTTCTCGGTCGTCCTGGCCACCAAGTACATCTTGGATGCAATGATGTCATACTCGTCTCCATTTTTAGAGAAAATGATGTCGTCCACAAAGTGTTGATATTCTGGGCTCCTCAGAAAAGAAGTCTTGAGGATGTGAATGAAATCACTTTTGGTTGACGCGCTGACATTCACGACCCTCAGATAGTGAAAGTAATTATCAATCCATGAAATCTTATTAAAGCCCTGGCCCAATGTCTTGAGGTGCTCCTGCACCGTTGAGTTCCAATACTCAATTGGTTCGTAGATGTAAAACCCAATCACTGGACTGTAGTTGCTGAAATATTTCTGTTGAGTCAGGGCGAACGACACACTGGGCGAATTACTAGCTAGCAGATTAATTATGTTGGAGCCATCGCTGATTTGTAAACATCCCATGAATGAAAAGGAGGCGTAAATCAGGTAGAGGATAACCACAAAAGGCTTGACATAGGTGTTGGTAATCCATTCTGTGTAATGCTCCCTCAGGAAGTGCTGAATGAAGTGGTTCTGGTACGGCACACTGTCGTGGTGTGTGGACAGGTCGTGACCGTCACTCATCATGGTCTTAAACCAAGTGGGCTGGCGGTCCAGATACTCCACAGAGGGGATCTTGCAGCAGAAGACGCTGTGATAGCGGTTTTGCTCCAGCTGTCCGGCAAACACCAGGCAGGAGCCATAGAACGAGAACACGTAGAAGTAGTTCACCAGGATTGCTACACACATGCTCTGGCAAAAGACCTTCACAGATTCAATGTTGGTGAAAGGACTGGCACCCATGCCGAAGGTGATAATGTAGAGCGAGCTGGTCATGGTGTAGCACACCATCACGTCAGCGAACGCATCTGCCACCCTTTCCTTGAAGGGCAAACTCTCTCTGGTTCTTCTCCAGCCTGCCAGAAGCTCAAACACACCCTTTGTTCCATGTCCTGAAAAAAAGAGAAGCAATTTATAGTTTGATGCATGGGAAACTTGATTACACAGCATGAGCAACGTCAGCATAAATATAATCTTCAAAAATATAAAACATGAGTAGTGAAAGACTATCAACCAGGGTGATTAATTGCCCATTTTCGGATTATCGGCATTGGGTGAAAACTGCGCCCACTTGGCTGATTAACAGAAGTAATAGTTGTGTCAGTTCCAAAATCCAATAACAGCCACGTGTCAGCAGACAATAGACATTTTTAAAACATTTATTCAGTGAATTTTAATAATTTAAATTATATAATATATACATTCTTGTAATATTTAAATTAATTAAAATAAATATATCCATTCTGGGCTGGTCTATGTGTTTATTTGGCCAGCCATGCCATGTCACAAGAAGGGGGAAAGATAGGAAAAACCACTTTGTTTTTTTAATTTATCCTTTTGTTTTAACATTGTTTTTTTTGTTTTTTTTAAATGTACAGAATATAAGTGAATTTAATTAACAATATGTACATTTTGATATAATATAGTTGGATATGCAGCATTTACTTTCTGCCCACATCTCTCGAATAAATTAGATTTTTGGCCATACACATTCAATCGTTTGGGCACTATGTAATATTTAAATTAAAGATCAATCAATTACAAATGTGTAAAATGAGTGCTCATTTATTTTCAGCAATTTAAAAATGCATGCTTTTACATGATTAAACTGTATTTTAAACAGTGGAGGCCAAAATCTGAGATTACTAGTGAAAACGCTTCTATTTAGTATTTTTCTTCATTAAAAAAAATCATTACAAATGACATTATTTGCACAACAATTTGATTAAAATGTTGCCACAAATCTATCTTGAGTAAACAAACAGTGCAGAATCTTCACTATTTCTTATTCATGTTTTAGTTGTTTTTTTGTTTTTGTTTTTTAAAAGAATCTAAATCTAAAATGTATATTTTATATTAGAATTTGTTTTTCAGTGTGCCCTCAGACTTTTGGACCTTACTGTATCATCTTTTTTTCCAGCCATTGGCTAGATTGGCATAGCCATCGGCTATTGAAAAACTCATAATGGTCAACCACTAAACGTGAGTTATGGAATAATAAGCCTTTCATGATAGTTGTAAGATGAGCAGTAATTCAATTACTCTTCTACCATCCACCATCACTCAAGCTCATACATCAGATCTAGTGTGTGTGTGTGTGTGTGTGTGTGCACACTGTCACCTTTGAACATATTTATACATTTGACTTTCATCCATCCACTAAATATTTCAGCATCAAGGACATCACGGCTGGGCTCTACACACTCTGTCGCTGTCAAGAATGTGTCACAAAAACCACTCTCTTACCTCTTTCTCCAAAATCATAAATTTTCATTGAGCTGACAGACATAAACCATAAAGGATTACGCCAATGTAATGAGTCAGATGGACTGGCTTTACTTGCTTTTAGTTTTATTAAGGGACCGAACAAGTCCATTAGCCTGTGAAGGAGGTTACATGGTGGGCTGGTGGTAACCTGGTGGCTGCATGTTCAATGCATGTACTCAAAGAAGTGGTACTGACATCACAATCTTGCTTTTTATGATGAAGTACACTTAAGCTAGACACTTAGCTTTAGGCTGCTCTGAAAGGGCTGTCCCTGCACTAACGGGACGCTGCTCTGAATATAAAGCAGCTGCTAAATGGCAATGAAAACCTAAACAACTAAACACAAAGTTTGGTAGAAATGAAACATTCCGACATCTGAGCATGTACATCATGGGTCACTACTTGCCACATTATATAGATCAACAAAACAATTGTACGAGGAATTTAATTTGTGATTAGTTGCGGACCCTACCATCTCATAAAAACACCATCACTGCTTGAGCAATTGTTTTGCATTTTCCAATTAAGAAGATTAATTAAATTCATGAATGAGTGCCATTTATTAATTTCAAAATCTGCAAAGAATTGTAAGAGTGCCAATTCATGATAAAGAAAGTTTCACTTCATCTTTGCTAAATGGAAACAGAATCTCATTCTCTTGGCTGATGGATCTAGTTCAGTGATTCCCAACCAGGAGTTTTTTTTATTTTATTTTTTTAAAAACAACAACAACAACAACTGGCTAAAACTGTTAGGACTGTCAATAGACTATCATAAGTAATTGTTGTTTTTAATGTACATTTATGTAATTTATGTACTTTTTATTTTTAATTTTGAACAAACACAGAATCAAAACGTAAAATGCTCATAATAATATAATAATAATATTGTTCAATATATGCAAAATAATATACACGTAAACTTGATGTACATTTTACAAAAACAAAACAATGCTTTACTCCTCCTATCAAAAGTATCAAAGCACCAAATCCAGTATAAATTAAATCAAGCATTCTGCGTTAGTTTAGGCAGGCCACGTAGTCAAACTCCGCTATCAGCTGATTGGAAAAATTCCAACTCCGCCCATATCAGCTGATCCGATTCCTATGCACTCAGTTGGCAACTCTCAAACAGGGTGCCTTACTTAAGCGTAGCTTCAGTTCAGTCTGCCTGCTCGGCTGCTTCCACTGCACGCTGCTTTGCAACCCAGCTCCTCCTTAAACTGTGTTTAACTAAATCAATTTCATTCTGTTGTCATTGATGCATGCTCTGTTCTCAATGGGGGATTTACGCTGCCCTCCCAGTTTAAAAAAATGGGAGGTTGTCCCCAGAAGCTGCTGCTGTTTCCTGTCTTGGCTTGTCATGGAGCTCATGAAAAGGATGGGGAATTTAGAACAGAGCTGTATCGCCAAATGTAAATTTTGCAAAATATGCCAATAAAAAAAGTTGACTAAAAGTTTGTCTATGGTGTTTTTGACTTAAGTGGACCTGACTGAAATACAGTTACAACAAAGACAGATTATATACTTCTCAATTTGCATCAGAATGCACAGGAAATGCAAACACTGAACTCCGCAAAAAATAAGCATGCCTTCCCACATTATTTTTAAATTAATCTTGCATACGAAATATTTTGCCGCTGGCCTGTCGCAGAAGTCCTTTGACGGTCTTCTCATTAAATTTAGTAAAAATGAGTTTCACTCATGGGATATTTCATAAATGTTGATATGAGTTAAAATATATCTCTGGTTTGGTGCCAGTGAAGTGGTACTTGAGCCTTACTGATGAGTTTTAAGACTAAAAAAGGTTGGGAAGCACTTATCATAACATTCTTCATTATTAATAACTGGCATTTTAATGATTAGGTAAATATTTGAACAACACAAACACAAAGTTGATATCTTTCCTTAGGCATTAGAATTCCACTGTTCTGAGTTTGGACGTCATCATCTTCCAGATGCAAAACGTATAATTCATTTAACATGATGCAAGAGGGATTTCCCTAAGTAGTACAAATGAGAAGTACTGGAATGGTAATTCTGAATGGAATACAAAATTCCTTCTTATCAGAATGACATGGCGATTTCTTCAGTGTGGGCCGTGCAATGAATCACTACAATATAAATGGAGTGCCATCAGGCTGCTGGTCAAGGGCAGAAAGATAATGTGCTCAGTTCTAAAATCTCTGATGAAACAGGACAAAGAGACAAAACATGACTAAACAACTGCACGTCTGCCTAGATCAGTGTTTCTGAGTGTTTTTTGCAACTTTATGCAGCCTAACAACCCAATCAGAGAAGCCCACCTTCATCTACACCAAACCAGGAAAAAAGTACTGTACTACACTCAGCATTAAAGGCACAATATGTAAGATTTTTAGATTAAAATATCCAAAAACCACTAGAACAATGTTATACAATTTGTTGACCTGTTTACTCACATTATCCCAAACGTTTCCAACAATGTTTAAATCCAGAGAAATCAGCTATTTTAACAAGGTTACGGACTGTGTCCTTGCGTCGCCTGTCAATGATGTCATATCCGCGCTACCCTTGATTTCCGTAGAAGCCATGGAAACACCAAAGATGCTTTAAAGGTGCAGTGTGTAGTATTTATGAGGATCTATTGACAGAAATGCAATATAACATACATAACTATGTTTTCAGTGGTGTATAAAGACCTTACATAATGTACCGTTATGTTTTTTTTTACCTTAGAATGAGCCATCTCAATCTTCATACACAGCGGGTCCCCATACAGTGAAATCGTCATTTTGCGGCGTCATGTTTCTACAGTAACCCTAAACGGACAAACTTTTCTACAGAGCACTAGTCACTCTGCTCTCTCCGACGACGACATTTTTGTCCTGTGTCGGCCACCGTAGCTTCTCTATGTGCTTCGAAAGGGAGGGGTGAGCGGTGGGCGATTGCAATTCACAACCTCACCTCTAGATGCCGCTAAAATTTACACACTGCACTTTTAATATAGTATGTATTTTATTAGACAGGCGAGCAACTGTCTGGATATACATTTATCAACAGAAAACTAATCGTTGTACAGTGCAACACGGTTAGTCTTATTGTTTGAATTGCTTGTTTTCTTGAATCACCGCGAGTAACATTTTTACTATGCCTCAGAGACAACACTATTTTGTCAAGTGGCTAACATAGCATAATCTGAGAGAGCTTTTTCCATCATACAATATTTAAAATTAATTGCATGCCATTTACACTCTCAGGAAAAATGTGCAAAATTGTACCTTTAGGGGTACAACAGCTTGTCACTGGGGCAGTACCCTTAAAAGGACAGCTTTTTACCTTTTTTACAGCTAAAAGGTTCATAGTACCTTAAGGTACATATTGTACTAATATGCACCTTTTAAGGGTGAAAAAGGTACAAAGATGTCCTTTTAAGGGTACTGCCCCAGTGAAAAGCTGTTATACCCCTAAAGGTAAAATTTTAGTGTAGCAACAGTTTTTTAGTCATCCTGTTTTTAATAATATATTCTAATATCGATCTAGATTACTCCAAAGTGCAACAAGTCTCTCATACCAGCCACCGAGTGAATGCACAGAGTAACGTTATAACGTTATAATTTTCAACACACTCAAATGTATTTACAAACCCGATTCCAAAAAAGTTGGGACACTGTACAAACTGTGAATAAAAAAGGAATGCAATAATTTACAAATCTCATAAACTTATATTTTATTCACAATAGAATATAGATAACATATCAAATGTTGAAAGTGAGACATTTTGAAATGTCATGCCAAATATTGGCTCATTTTGGATTTCATGAGAGCTACACATTCCAAAAAAGTTGGGACAGGTAGCAATAAGAGGCCGGAAAAGTTAAATGTACATAAAAGGAACAGCTGGAGGACCAATTTGCAACTTATTAGGTCAATTGGCAACATGACTGGGTATAAAAAGAGCCTCTCAGAGTGGCAGTGTCTCTCAGAAGTCAAGATGGGCAGAGGATCACCAATTCCCCCAATGCTGCGGCGAAAAATAGTGGAGCAATATCAGAAAGGAGTTTCTCAGAGAAAAATTACAAAGAGTTTGAAGTTATCATCATCTACAGTGCATAATATCATCCAAAGATTCAGAAAATCTGGAACAATCTCTGTGCGTAAGGGTCAAGGCCGGAAAACCATACTGGATGCCCGTGATCTTCGGGCCCTTAGACGGCACTGCATCACATACAGGAATGCTACTGTAATGGAAATTACAACATGGGCTCAGGAATACTTCCAGAAAACATTGTCGGTGAACACAATCCACCGTGCCATTCACCATTGCCAGCTAAAACTCTATAGGTCAAAAAAGAAGCCATATCTAAACATGATCCAGAAGCGCAGGCGTTTTCTCTGGGCCAAGGCTCATTTAAAATGGACTGTGGCAAAGTGGAAAACTGTTCTGTGGTCAGACGAATCAAAATTTGAAGTTCTTTTTGGAAAACTGGGACGCCATGTCATCCGGACTAAAGAGGACAAGGACAACCCAAGTTGTTATCAGCGCTCAGTTCAGAAGCCTGCATCTCTGATGGTATGGGGTTGCATGAGTGCGTGTGGCATGGGCAGCTTACACATCTGGAAATGCACCATCAATGCTGAAATATCCAAGTTCTAGAACAACATATGCTCCCATCCAGACGTCGTCTCTTTCAGGGAAGACCTTGCATTTTCCAACATGACAATGCCAGACCACATACTGCATCAATTACAACATCATGGCTGCGTAGAAGAAGGATCCGGGTACTGAAATGGCCAGCCTGCAGTCCAGATCTTTCACCCATAGAAAACATTTGGCGCATCATAAAGAGGAAGACGCAACAAAGAAGACCTAAGACAGTTGAGCAACTAGAAGCCTGTATTAGACAAGAATGGGACAACATTCCTATTCCTAAACTTGAGCAACTTGTCTCCTCAGTCCCCAGACGTTTGCAGACTGTTATAAAAAGAAGAGGGGATGCCACACAGTGGTAAACATGGCCTTGTCCCAACTTTTTTGAGATGTGTTGATGCCATGAAATTAAAATTTATTTACTTATTTTTCCCTTAAAATGCTACATTTTATCAATTTAAACATTTGATATGTCATCTATGTTGTATTCTGAATAAAATATTGAAATTTGAAACTTCCACATCATTGCATTCTGTTTTTATTCACAATTTGTACAGTGTCCCAACTTTTTTGGAATCGGGTTTGTAGTATGATTGTTTTAACCATGTAAAACAGCACTGCGTTACCCCACATACGCAACGAAAAGAGCGGAAGCGGCTGACTGCAGCATAGGCATAATAAAAGCTCAGAGACCGGTGTTTCACGCTGGTCTCTCTCATTAGCATTCGCCCCCAAGGGCTCTCGGCGCGTAATGCTTCATACCACTGTAACGTTGATAAAACTTTAATACATTCGCTCATTCATGAACATGATTTCTGCCCGAGTCCCTCGGATTCCGTTCCATCGGCTGTGGAGGTGAAGAGTGAAGACTACAACTCCCATGATTCCAAGCTCATTCACGGCATCATCAAGCTACGCCTTTGTTTTGAATAAGCGAACTCTAGCGGCGAAACTTACATACTGTACCTTTAACATTTCTATTTTTCAAATGGCCATTATAATGACCCACTTCTTAAAAAGTAAAAGAAAAGTGTTAAGCTATTAATTACAAAGAAAAAAGATTGTGTTTTTAATTATTATGATCTTTTGGTAACTTTAATATTTCCTAATTTTCGTTTTTTGGGTTTAGGGCCCATTTACATGACACCGTTTTCAATTCAAAACAGAAAACTTTTTATGCGTTTTAGCAGTTCATTTACACAACAACGGCATTTTGGAGGCCTGAAAATGCAAACTTTTGAAAACAGGATTCAACGTGCAAGTTTTTTTAAAAAAACGATACAGTTATCAATTTGTGAAAACGGTGATGTCATGCGCATGCGTATTACGTGTTCAGTCTACAGGTGCGTAGTTTTTCTTTACAAAGCAACATCGCCAACTACTGGCCTGGCAGCATAATACAGTGTTTGTAATTGTTTTCATGGATCCGTGTGAATGGGGATCGTTTTGACAACGTTGTTGTCTGTACATGAAAAATGCAAAGGGAAAACTTTTACGTTTTTAGTACATCATTATCATGTAAATATAACCTTAATCTTACCAATAGCCCCCTGCGGTGGCTCGGAATCACTGAGCTAGGAATTTGCTTTAACAAATATATGAGAAAAATGTTCTCCATTATATTCTTGTCACTATAAATGTATTCTGTTGTTTTATTTTCTTCACCTTTGAAGAAGGATTTAATTTTTTCTCCATCTTTTTGACAGTATGCAAAAGCTTACTCCTAAAACAGCATCTAATGTATGTCAGTGATTTTGTTTCAAACAAGCTCTGTCAAAAGGAATCCATCAATTCAAGGGTGTAGATTAAATCGGGGCCACTACAGGAGCGCGTACTCACGTAGCAAACCAACATCTTGAAACAAGATTGACACGTTTTGCCGCAGCAGCAGCGGCAAATGTTAAGGAGTGCAGCAGCAAATAGAGTGCATTCAGAACAGAAAGCTGTGAGATGACACGAGGGAGGCCTACTTCTACCGGTAATAAATCACATGCACAGTAAGATAGAGAATATTGAGGCATTTCAAATAAAGCCATTTCAACAACATTTGATGATTTCAGTAGACCAGCACTTGCATAATAGGGCTAAGGGACCCAGAATGCCCCTGAACATAGAGGGGGGAGAGACCTATTGCTGTCCCCAACATACATTTACTTCACCAACATACTTCAACATTATCATACTGTATATTATTAACATACAACAGTGAGGACATCTAGGGGTGAACTCACTGAACAGTTGCATTACTTTTATACAAAGTATTTCAGTGTAAATAATTTTTCACTAACTACCTGCAATCCATCTTAACTAGATGGAAAATGCTAAAATTAAGTAACTGTCATTCTTTTAATCACAAACACACCTTATTATGCAAATTATGTTTATTACAGAGAAGAGCAATATCACTTTGTACATGTTTCCATTATATAATAATAAATATCTAGTTCAGTCATAAAACTCTAGAGGGCACAGGATGATAGGTCCTTTACAATCTGCAACCAATCACATCATTACCACAAGGCACCAGCTGATTGTCCTCTGAGGTAGTGCTGGGCAATATACCGGTTCATACCGAATACCGGTATTTATTTTTGTTATGATATGAATTTTTAATATACCGCAATACCGGTGTAAGTCGCTTAACGTTCGGAAGGCGGCGCAGTGCGACACTGTTTGAGAGGGGTCCCTTTTCACTGCTGCACTGTAGTGGGGGCACAGCTGAGAGCGCATTACAGCGGAGAATTCAAACAACATGCGGCGCGGGCAAGAGAGCGGTTTCTGTGCAGGGCGCCGCGATGAGTTTAACAACGCTCACCACATGGATCTTACAGATCAGATACAGACCGGAGTGAGCGCGTTTAAGTTTTTTATGGACATATTTCATATATTCTAGTGCTCTAAACATGAACCAGCACCGTGTATGCGCACATATTTAATCACGTCTTCTTCAAATGAAATATATGTGCAAACAATGATGTAGACTGACAATTCAAAGAAGTAACTATGCCTTTATTCTTTCTGTGTTAAACTGACGTGTCGTTTGTTCAGAGACTGTAGTTCTCTTAAATGTATTGAAAATATCCTTAGACCTTTTAAATGTTCTTCCGCGTTTCTCCCTCATTTTGGCAGTTTGTTGTTATATAGGGTTAGATTTTAAAGTGCCCTCAACTCTGTTTTTTTCTCTCCGTGGTCATATTTTAATATTCACGTGTCTGTAATGAGCGTTGCAGGTCTGTGTTTTATTGGCTGTTGTCTCCGCACAGCATCATTTTGTGGGGCTTTGCAAACTTGTATTAACTCCAGTGTGGAATTTTTCTACAATATTCACTCATCATGACAGTAAAATAGGGCATTCTAAGTCAATCTACTGCAGTATTTCCTCTCTCAATCAGTAGAAAATGCGGTTAACACCCGGTCATGCATGGGGAAAAAAATACCGTCATATATCGCGAAACCGGTATAATTTAAAAAAAATACTGTGATATTAATTTTTGGTCATACCACCCAGCACTACTCTGAGGGTGCTTTCACACCTGAGCGTTTGTTTCAGAGCCTGGTGCATTTTCTCCCTTGGTTCGGTTCGTTTAGGCATATGTGAACACGGCAATCGCACTCGGATCCGCACCAAAACAATCGCTCCGAGACTGCCTGAACGAGGTTGTTTTGGACCGATTGCAAACGAACTCTGGGTCGGTTCGCTTGAGGTGTGAAAGCAATCTGACCCAACGGATCAACGAACCAAATGGTATTATAATTCATAATGGGAAATGTGCTATATAAAAAGCAGTAGTGTCTGATTCTGTGAGTGAGCACATTAGTTATCACAGTTGAAAACCAAAAGAGCAACATGAAAACCAACATGAAGCCTTGATTCCTGCTCTAGCTGCATTATAACATTTCATATAGTTTTTGCGTGTGTCTTGTTAACCTCTAGACAGCGCCGGGAGATCCAGAGAGAGTGTGTTTGAATTTGCTGCAGTATTAATACGAATGTAGTATATAATTTAACAGCGGGAATCACGGCTACATTAGTATAGTGTTTGCGTGTGTCTCGACAGTTACAAATAAAGCCACAATAAGCTCATGGAGCGAAGTTGTCAATCATCTTGTTGGATGACGCAGAGGAAACTCTGACCAATAAGAGGACAGTTGTACTCGCATGTGACTTGCATGAACACACTTTGGTACGCTTTAAAAGGTTGCCTTGTGAAAGCGAACCGAACCAAGAAGAAAATGCAACATTGTAACAAATTAAGTCCCTGTTTCGGAACAAAACAAAAGATCTATAGGTGTGAAAACATCCTGAGATTGCTTGCTCAACATTTAAATAGTCTGGTTCATTGGGTACTGTAAGCTAGTCCTGTAGCATGCTATCAGAGACCCTCTGAAACCCTCCACCTTCCCCAGCTCCACCTGCCTAGATCTGCTATGGGATTTTTGTATGTATATTTATGCAGCAGCAGCATATCTTACCTGCTCACAGCAGCGTGTCTGTGTATCTATTAGCAGTAGCAAGTCCATACTTGCTCTGCAGCAGCAGCAATAATCAACAGCAGCAGAGTAGCAGATCTAGTCCTCCAAGACTAAATATATTAACATTGCCATATTCAATAACATGCTAAAACTATTCAGAGAGTTGTCATGATTGAAACACATCTAAATTTGAACAGGTAAATTTATAGTAAATACAACAAAAAATACCCTAGTTTACATAACTAAGTCTAAACCATATACATAAAGGGACTCATTTGTGAATCTGTTAATTTATGAACTGCCCGAACGAACTGATTCACTAGACTTTCCAGCACTACATGAGAAAGAGAGAGAGAGAGAGAGAGAGAGAGAGAGAAACTATTATAGATGAGATAGTATTACACATCTGAAAAATATAGTTAAGTTTGTAGACTCTACTTTAGTTAGTTACTTCCCAACAATGGTAGTTGAGTACCAACATGGAATTTTCCAGGTTTCTGTGTTTTCACTGTTATACGCTAGGGGACAGTATGATACATCTTCTGAAAGAATACTGAATCTCCTGATCAAAGCACATGCGAAGTTGCAGAAACAAACGATATCATATGTAATCATATGCATACGTAAAATAATGTGATCACCAACATTAAATAGCATATAAATCAAAACAGAATTAAATGCTGACCCAGGATGAGCTATAGGACTGTGCAAGCATTAGGGGTGTTGATGGACTCGATCTACTCCATCTATGTTTTGATCATTGTTCTGAATCCGATCCAGTTGTAGTCTTTGACAAAAACTTAATTTTCTCAGCTTTTTGCTCAAAATGTTGCTTTTAAATGAAACTTACCCATATTCAAGTTGATAAAAAAAGAATGCATGAAGCTAGAATAAAACTTTTTGCTTGTTTGTTTGTTTGTTTAAAAGCAGAGAGTCTGTTCTTTCTTTTGATATATTGCATGTTCAGATATTCATACAACATATTATTCTGGGGGTCATGACATTTTTGTGAAAATGATCAAAAAACGCTGGCAGTGGCTGGCAACTTTTTTTTTTTTTAACGCTGGCGGGGAAAGAGTTAAAAACAGCAAGTAACACATTGAATTAAACTTGTAATTTTGAAGGAGAAAGACTGTTTTATAACTTTTATATTAAAAAAAATTACAGTCTATTACTAAAGTAGATTCAGATCCCAGTGTCGTAAACAGGATTGTGGAAAAAGCATCCTACAACCTAACACTTAGAAGCGGGAAACAAAAGAAGGAATTGCACTTTTGTGGGCGTGTTTGTGTGTTACAGGATTTGCATAATTCCTTTAGTCAATGGGGCACTGAAACAATACAGACAGTGTGCGCAAATAAACAGTGGGCGCAACTGATTCGTAGTGAATTCCTTCCCCCAGAGTTTTTCTCCTGGTTCTTAGAGAGAACACCTAGGGAACTGAACTGAAATTTCCCCTGCACATCTCACAAGGGGTACGGTAAATAAAGGGCTGTACCTCATGTCTCTGGGTGCTGGTGGACAGGTACAACATCCCACATAGCTAAAGAGGGCAGTTTGTCACAGGCCTCCTGTGGACAGTTCCAGCCGGCACTGGCTGGAGGAAAGCTACTCTGAGGCCGTGGCTTCAATATAAAGAGCTGCATCTCCTCTCTCGCTGCAATGCAGTGAGTCATTAAACAAAATTACTGCTTTAAAACTTCAGCACCAGAGCAGCTGCAAACACATCCATCACCTGTAGGAAAACACCCTACGGATGGACCCTTCGTACACCTCCAATAAAGCATGTCCAGTTGTGACAGAAGATAGGGAAAATATTACACAGATTTCCATACTGTGTCAGTATTTCTGTGCTGCAGTGACAAGACACGTACAATAGACTATATATCCTCTGAACAGCTATTCTGGAAGAAGTGCAGTATTTTTTGCACATTTATTTATTTATATATTTGGAAGTGCAACATGGTATTACCGTGGTGTCACATAAAGTACCATGTAGTATCATGTTACAGTAATTTATGCGTTATATTGAAGTAGCATGGTATTACATCTGATACCATCACTGTACCCTGATACTATCTTAGTCCTTCTTTGCATTTAATCTTACTTGATTTAATGTGCTTTTTATCCATTCATATTTGTTAAATGAATAAAAAAAACACCATTTTCTTAATCAGTATTTCTGTCAGTAAAAATATAAACCCCATTTGTTAAAGGGTTAGTTCACCCAAAAATGAAAATTCTGTCATTAATTACTCACCCTCATATCATTCCAAACCCATAAGACCTTTGTTCATCTTCGGAACACAAATGAAGATATTTTTGATGAAATCTGAGAGCTCTCTGAACGGCAGAACGCCGGCTCACCATTGGCTAGCTCCTGCATCAGCATCACACGCATGCGTCATGGTGCTCACGTGAACAGCGTCGGCCAATGGTAAGTCGGCGTTCTGATGTAGCGTTTCGAAAGTGCTGAACTGTATTTATTACGTCAACAGCATAGGAGACTGGTACAGATGATTCTCGTCGCTTCATAAAATTAAGGTTGAACCACTGTAGTCACATGGACTGTTTTAACAATGTCTTTCCTACCTTTCTGGACCTTGAAAGTGGTAATTAAATATGCTGTCTATGGAGGGGTCAGAGAGCTCTCGGATTTCATCAAAATATCTTAATTTGTGTCCCGAAGATGAACGAAGGTCTTACGGGTTTGGAGCGACATGAGGGTGAGTAAATAATGACAGAATTTTAATTTTTGGGTGAACTATCCCTTTAAGTTTATGCATAAAACAAGGAAAACAAGCCTTATGATCTTACACAATTTTCTCTAATATTTAAAGGAAATGCTTCTCAAATGTGTTAAAGGAAGTTTTTTAGTGGAAACAAAGACCAAAAATGAAGAAATTACATTTGTGCAGTTCAAACGGTTTCATTTTGTTGCATTACATTATCAGTATAAAGACAGTACTGCTCATTCAAAAATAAAAATAAAACATGCTGAGAACGCTGCATTACAAAAGTGCCCAAAATTAGCATCTCCACAGCGAACATGTCCTTATCTTAACACGGCACACATCACAGCACACCGTTAATCCCGCTGCTAAGGATTAGGTGTGCAATTTGCACAAAACTCAACACAACACAACAGTGCCAAAGTAGAAAGCTGGGCGCTTTGCAGAGTCAAACGATTGCAGTCAGAAGATGGAGAGAATGGCGTGACACTTCTGTCATTGTATTGAATGGCTGCTGCTTCTTGTGTCACCCCACACATCTGCTGCATCTGCAGCTGCTAATGAAAAAGCTTGTGCAAATGCACTGCATGTAAATCAGCAGAGGGCTTGAGTTACTCACATGTAATTTCATTGGACTGGACCTCATCAATCCTGCTGTTGACTCTATGAACCATCATTTAGCTGTGTTTGGCAATGGGTAAGTTTCCATGTATAACCTTAGATTTTCAAGATGGGATTTTAACAGAATCATAGTAAAATACTCTACAATTCAAAAGGATGGGGTCATTAAGATTTTTTAAATGTTTTTAAAAGAAGTCTCCACCAAAGCTGCATCTATTTGATTAGTAAAACAGTAATATTAATACATTTTAAAATAACTCTTTTCTGTTTTGATATATTTGAAAGTTTTATTTATTATTGTGATGACAAAGCTGAATTTTCAACAGCCATTACTCCAGTCTTCAGTATAATTTTATTATGCTGATTTGGTGCTGTTGAAAACAGTTGTGCTGCATACACTTTTTCTGGAAACTGTGATACATTTTTTGATAATTCTTTGATGAATAGAAAGTTCAAAAGATCAGCATTTATTTGAAAATTTTACTGTCACTTATAAAAAACAACAGCATTTGAACAGTACTGTAAATGCATTATGTTAGGTGACAACTAATTATTTTCAATCTTTTCATCAAATATTAAATCGGACATGATCAATAGACCTATAAATAAGACAGAAGAAACTGCGCTAAGATCTCTTATGCCGAACATAAAGAACAAATCTAAAAATATCCAAGAGAAAGTACAAAGTGTTCACATTGGAAAAAGGCTGTCAAATAAAAGTAGACTAATAAAAAGTTTGGGCTTCATATCCATTTTGTATGATAAAGTAGTTAAAACTTTCAGATCTTTCTTATGGCCTACTTTTCTGCTGAGACACAGAATGAACTGAACAAAACGCCCTGGATGTATTGTGCTATGGGCCACACTATTTCAAAATTTACAGAAATATAAAAAATTTACTTGGAGCACAATTTAATTGTTCATTATCAGTTTTGCTCAAAATAATGAGGCCACATTGGTATCAAAAAGACAATGAGCTATAACATACAGTACAATTTTAAACAATATATCAGTTCAGGAAATAGCTCACCGCCACTCCCCGTGGCTTCAGTCACAAAAATTTATAGGAGTATCTACCTTACAATCTGACAGTATTCCATTGTAAAGCATGCCACTGTCAGCATACGTCAGTGTGTTCAAGGCCTTCACCGGAAGATCTATTTCTCCTAACAACCGTACTCCCACACTAAAAACAGCACTTTTCCTTTTAGTGGTATAGAAGCATAAAAATTACAGTAAAAATATTGTCAAGTTCAAACAGCTTTAATCTAAACCACTCTTGCATTTTTAATGCAAATTATTTCACTTGAAGCAAGCCACTAAATGAAAAAACCCATTCCCGTAATTTCCAATCTTGCATAATTGTCAATCAAAAAAAAAAACCTGTGAAACATAAATCATACAACTGAAGGATAAAAGGACTGGAATATTAATGACAAACGGAGGAAGGCAGAAGCATAGCTGGGCGTCTGTTACTATTTCTATTTCACGCACTGATTCAGTAGTCGCACATCATGCCTGAACACACTATGTAAATGAAATGTTTCTCTTGGCTTATGATGTCCAACAAACCTTTCTCATCCTGATTCTTCCTCCTGACAATGGCAAATTATCCAGCCACAAGCTTAATGGCATGTAATATGTGACACTTGAAGACATTTGTGATAAGTAGTTCATTGGTAAGAGCCCTAATCTCTTCCCTAGGACTTGTCCTTGCCTTCTAGCACTGAGGCAAATCAATGGCATTCAACATGGCCAGTTTTCAATCTACTAACTCCCCATCATCTACATGTTCCAGCGGGAGACAGCAAAGGTCTGCTGTAAATGATGGTGGTTGTACGTGTTTGTTTCTGGAATGGTGATTGAGACGGGATTGGGCTTCCCAGGCACAGTGTATGTGTGTTAGCCATGACCAGGCACAATCATGCTTGTGTGGAGAGAACTGCAAGGAGACGGTCCAGATCCCAGGGCACATGCTGTTCCACAGTCTGTGGCCCTAAATGAGCTCGATCAATAGAACTGACATGCTGGGGAGTGACTATGTCACTGCGCGCGCACGCACACACACACACACACACACACACACACACACACACACACTTACAATATGGCTCACGACAGACATATGCACCTTTAAACCCAGACACTAACTTAACTACATTACATGCTTATATGCTACAACTAGCATAATTCAGATGTTTTTTTTAAACAGCTGTTTGTTGCTTTTCCATTGAGTTTTTTTTTTTTTTTTACAGGAAGCGTGTGGATTACAAAATGTCAAAGTTCTCTTACATCGGTAACACTTTAGAATACTGATCCATCATTAATGGATAACTACACAGGAACAAATGAGTAACGCAATATTAACACTCAAGTAACTACTATTAACTAACAAGAAACTCTGATTAATGAATTAGTAAGTAATAGTGCTCAGTTGAATGTGGTAGTTCACTATTAACTAATCAATAACTACTATTTTTTTCATACCTCCCAGAGGACAACTAAGAACTACTACATACAGGTTCATAATTAACATGAATAATGCATAATGTATAATTAATTTTAAAGTGAAGGTAATGGTAACCTGCTAGTAATGACTCAAGTGTTATTACATCCTTCTAAAGGAATTACTAATTATTTGAATCAATATTTAAAAGTGAAAAACATGATAACTAGTAATTACTGAAGTCATTGCAAGCTTTTGAGTTTTTTGTAAGGTTTTGGATAGTAACACTTAAGTAATTACTAGTGGGTTACCATGATCTTCACTTCAAATACTGATCCAAATAACAAGTAATTCCTATAGAAGTATGTAGTAACACTTGAGTAATTACTACTGAAAGCCGTACAAAAATGTCAAAAGTTTACAATAACTTCATTCGTTACTAGAGAGTTATCGTGTTTTTTACTTTAGAATACTGATCCAAATAATTAGTAGTTCCTTCTTAAGGAATTAGTAACACTTGAGTAATTACTACTGAAAACCTTACAAAAACGTCAAAAGTTTACAATGACTTCATTCGTTACTAGAGAATTATCGTGTTTTTCACTTTAGAATACTGATCCAAATAATTAGTAGTTCCTTTAGAAGGATGTAGTAACACTTGAGTAATTACTACTGAAAACCTTACAAAAACGTCAAAAGTTTACAATGACTTCATTCGTTACTAGTGGGTTACCATGATCTTCACTTTAGAATTATTTATACATTATGCATTATTCACATTAATTATGAACCTGTATATAGTAGTTCTTAGTAGTCCTCTGTGAAGTATGAAAAAAAATAGTAGTTATTGATTAGCTAATAGTGAACTACCACATTCGACTAAGCAGTATTACTAACTCATTTATTAATCAGAGTTTCTTGTTAGTTAATAGTAGTTACTAGCAGTAGCGGCTCCTGGTCGTAAATTTAGGTAGGGTAGATTCTTGGTCTTAACGTTAGTTTATGATTAACATTTTGTAAGCTTTATATTCTAATCACTGAACACCGACTCACTTTGGGCAGAATTCTAATGTTTTGTTGTCACATTTTACTCAATAGTAAAAATTTGTAGATGAGCTGCTAAAACTGCATTTAAAGCCAGAATAGCAACTATAAACATGTCTTTGTCCATTTGATTTTCAATGATGTGAAGACATGAGAAATAAATCTGTTTAAAACCACTAAAAAATGGCAACCTGCAATTTTCACCTTAAAGAGTTATTTCTACTGGTTTTAACCCACAAGAAAATGTATTTTGTTGGGATAAATTAATGTATTTCGGTTGATTCAGTGATGTTAAATAATATTTTTTACTTGAATAATAGCTAATTTAGATGTTACCATATTTACGTTACTATTTTTTCAGTGTAGGCTTAAAGCGAGTTGACAGCAAAGAAATGAAAATTCATAAAAGAAAAAAAAGGTGAAGCCAGAAACAGTGCAGTGTCACAATGCAAAACCAAATTCTTTTATAAGAAAGGTGAGTTTATCAAACAAGTCATATTAGCACAACAGACAAATTATGTTAAAGGGATAGTTCACCCAAAACGAAAATTCTGTCATCATTTACCCACCCTAAAGTTGTTCCAAACCTGTATGAATTTCTTTCTTCTGCTGAACACAAGAGAATATATTTTGAAGAATATGGGTAACCAAACAGTTGATGGACCCCATATGGCAAAAAATACTATGGAAGTCAACAGGGCCCATTAACTTTTTGGTTCCCAACATCCTTCAAAATATCTTTTGTTTTGTGTTTAGCAGAAGAAAGAAATTCATACAGGTTTGGAACAACTTGAGGGTGAGTAAATGATGACAGAATTTTCATTTTTGGGTGAACTATCCCTTTAGCATAATTTGTCTGTTGTGCTAATATGACTTGATTGATAAACTTTCTTATAAAAGAATTTGGTTTTTCATTGCACCACCGCACTGCTTCTGGCTTCACCTTTCTTTTCTTTTATGAATTTTCATTTCTTTGCTGTCAACATGACTCGCTCACCACGTGAACTTCTCGCATCTGTTCAGTTTCAGAACGTTCAGCAGAGCAGAAGATCAGACTATTTTTGGAGAGGGTGAAGGGGACCACAGACTGAAATATTAAAACTACTTGCATGACAGTGCACGATTTGTGGATTTTTTTTCTGATATAAAACATTCTTATAACCATTCTATAACCCTTTTTTTAGTTGCCTGGCGATTCCTTAAAAAATTTTGTGGCATATGAAAAAAACAACAGTGGGTGAGTAAATAATGACAGAAATGTCATTTTCTGTGTGAAAAATCCTATTCCTTTAATTTAAATATACTTAATTGTATTTTGAAATATCTCAAATAACTGTACGAGATTAAGAACTAGCCTTATAATTTCTATGATTTTCATGATCAAGGCTCATCATGCAGTATGTAATCAGTGAGAACAGCAAGCCGTTTTACTGTATGTACACTGAGATCAGAAGGCGAGTGAGTACTTTGACATTGATTTCCTATCCTGTCATTTGTCCCAGCAGAACAAAGCATCCGCTGCTCTGCCGCTAAAACGTGTGGCAGGAAGCAAGTCTATAAATAGGCCCTTGCTGTATATGCGTCTGAATAAAAATAACCTCCAAACTTAAAGTGAAGGTATAGCACATACTCCATTCATTGTCTCAAACAGTGTCACACATTGTTTTCTGCAGAGCATCCATCTTCTGCCAAGTCCTTTTAAAGGGACAGTTCATCCTAAAATGAAGATTCTGTCATTATTTACTGACCTTAGTGTCGTTCCAACCGTTTTGTCCCGTCAAAGATAAAGGATTTTGGTAATTCTACAGTGCTCTCCACTAATATTGGCAGCCTTGGTAAATTTGAGCAAAGGCGGCTGTGAAAATAAATCTGCATTGTTTATCCTTTTGATCTTTCATTAAAAAAAATTCTAACCTTTCATTGAAATAAAACAATTGAAAGTGGGGGGAAACTCACATTGTGAAATTATGAATGCATGTTGGCCACAATTATTGGAACCCCTAGAAATGTTCTTATGAGTAAAATATCTCTGAAGTACATTCCCATTCATATTTACATTTTTTAGCACACCAGGGTGATTAGGAGCATGATATTGTCCAGCCATATTCCACAGTAGTATAAATATGAGGAAACGCAAAGGCCAAATTCCCTTAATCATTCATCACAATGAGTAAAGCCAAAGAATATAGTTCTGAAGTGCAGCAAAAGATTGTTGAGCTTCACAAAATAGAAAGTGGCTGTAAGAAAATAGCTAAAGCATTGAAAATCCCCATTTCCACCATCAGGGCAATAATTAAGAAGTTCCAATCAACTAAAGATGTTAGGAATCTGCCTGGAAGAGGACATGTGTCTATATCATCCTAATGCACGGTGAGGAGGAGAGTTTGAGTGGCCAAAGACTCTCCAAGGATCACAGATGGAGAATCACAGAGATTAGTTGAGTCTTATGTTCAGAAAGCCTAAAAAAAATGATCAAACAGCACCTACATCACCACAAGTTGTTTGGGAGGGATTCAAGACAAATCCTCCTCGCTTAAAACAAACTCCAGCATATTGAGTTGTCAGACACGACTGGAACTTCAAACGGGATCTGCTTCTGTGGTCAGATGAAACTAAAAAAATAGCTTTTTGGCAGCTAACCCACCAGATGAGTTTGGTGCAAAAAGGGATAAAAAGTACCCCATGCCCAAGACCCCCTCAGTCGGCCATCGCGCCGGCGCGATCAACTCGCTTTTTTTCTTATCAGTGCCAAAGAGACTTAAATAACTCTGTCGATTTTTATGATTCAGGCAAGTGTTATACATCATTATAATCTGTTAAGTTTCTAGTTTTTTTGTGTACAGTCACAATAAAAACAAAATGTTGTGCTTCTTGCAAAGTAAAGAAAACAAACATGATGCGCGATCTGCAGCCTCTCTCTCAATGACGTTCATTCAGATGGTCTTCAGAAAATGAACTCTAACTTAGTGAATACTTGTCTCACAAACATGAGACATATGTCTAAAGAAACGTTGAAATGTCAGGTTTTAAATAATGTAAATCAAAACGAAAACAAATATTCTCTGTTTATGTAATCTGTTTGAAAAGAGAGAGATGTCAGTCCTTCGCGAGCCTCTTCATTATCCGCTAATGCGCCACGCCCACGGAGCGCGCGTTCTTTTGAGATTCAAATACTGACGCAATCCAAGCCAGCAGAGTCAACGCCCACATCAACTCGAATAAACACATCAAGTGTAGTGCTATGCTTTAGCTACATCGTTTTAAGACGCGTTTAGGAATAACTTACTTTAATTAAGGAATAATTTACCTAAGAAGAAAAGCTGTTTATTTCTAAGAGCAACTGCCAGCCGATTGTGAGGTAAGTTTATTCTGTTAGTGTCTGTGAATATTAAACGCAAAAAGACCGTTTAAATATGAATCCTGCTGCAACATAAAATGTCATAGACGCAAGACTGTTTAGACAAGATTTCTTTGGCCTGTTTTAGACAGATTATGAATTGTTTATTGTAAAATAACCTAGTGTCACATCAATAAAGCTTTTATTCGCAAATTTCTGCTCAGATGCTATAAATATAGTACCAGTCAAATGTTTTGTGTTCAGTAGCCATTAAAACGTATTTTGTTTCATATTGATGTTTAAATATTATAGCCTAATGTTATTTTTTAATTTAATATATGTTGATTGTGAAAAGTAAAGCACGAGTAATAAAGGACACATCAGATGCGCAATATATCAGAAGACATGGAGTTTGTCAGAAATGATTTTGACCACTCCATTAAGTTTTGTTTTGTAGAAAGCCTTTCTTTAAAGTAAATTTCGTTTTGTATAAATTGTATCTTAATTTTAATCAATGTTTTTAATATATTTGCTTCTTATTTAATATTATTAAATAGCAGACAATAGCCTTAGCGCTGGCGAGCATGCATTGCACACGTCTCATAAATGAACCAAAACTCGAAATGATATTTGAGTATTGTGTGTATCAGATAGTTTACAAAATCAAATGATTCAGAAATTTTTTGCCATTGAAATGACTGGGAAAAAAGTGTCCCAATCAACCTGAATTCACACTATACTCTTTGAAATCATAATTGCATTGCATTATGTTGTTTTAAATCCCAAATATTTTACTTATAACATTCATCATTACCAATTATTCAGTTATTTGTATTTACTGAATACTGAATACTGAATTGTGTTCAGTGTCACAATATTAGTTTTTTTAGCATGAGACTTCATTCAAAAACATTAAAAATAGTAGTCAAATCTTTTGATAATTTAAAATATAATAGGCCTTTGTAATGTGCCTTTGTTGACTACATTCTAAATAAACTACAACAAAATATATTTCTTTTGTCCTGCTGCTTAGCTCTCTCAGTCACATACCTATGGCTCATTCATTATGCAGGTCATTATGCATTCTCATTATGGGTTCTTTTGTCTCTCAGGTGTGAATCACAGCATTATTCATGATCATTCACACCCCTTCGCATACGGCCTTTGTAAAGAAAAAGTGTCTTACAAAATGTAAATCAATATACTGTTTTATGTGAATGAGTAGGCACAATGATTCTCACATCAGTTTGAAGCAAAAACTCTAGGCAACACCACCCATTAGTCAAAAGTCTTGTGGACACATATCTATTGTGTGGTTTGAGGCCTTAATTCAGTGACTTACCATTTTTTTTAAAAAACACGCATAAACGTTATTCTCTCAAAAATACACGCATGTACATACATGTTGCTCTCATATTATGGTAGCCCAGTTTGTGCTGAATACAGTGTAATGACACTTTTGCCATTAATATGTTTATAAGCAACTGAAAAAAAGCACAAATGTCAGAGCATGTCAAAACTTCTAAAGGGCCCCAAAACAGCTCAGACTCCAGATTAAAAATACTGCTAGATCTTTAATGTTGTTGGCCTATTTTTTTTTTTTTTTTTTTTTTTTTTGCTGGAGGTCCTGGACATCTTGTCTTGGTATCATGGATTCTAGCAAATACCAATAGATTAAAAATCAAAACCTGCTTCTGATATAGAAATCTTATAATGGGCCGTGGTTGGATCTTCCACCAGGGCAATGATCCAAAACAAACATCAAAATCAGCACAAAAAATGTGTCACTGAGCACAAAATGAAGCTTCTGCCATGACTGTTCCCTGACCTGAACCCTATAGAAAATGAGTGGGCTGAACTGAAGAGAAGAAGCACCAACATGGATCTGGGAATCTGAAGGATCTGGAGAGATTCTGTATGGAGGAATGGTCTCTAATATCTTGTCAGGAGTTCTCCAAACTCATCAGGCGTTATAGAAGAAGACTCAGAGCTGTTATTTTGGGAAAAGGACGTTGCAATAATTGGGTGCCAATAATTGTGGCCAATGTGAACTAGAGAAAAACATTTATTTTATAATGAGATTTTCCCCCCACTTTCAATTGTTTTACTTCAATGAAAGGTTAGAATTTTGTGATTTCTTTTAATGAAAGATCAAAAGCATAAACAATGCAGATTTATTTTCACAGCCGCCTTTGCCCATATTTACCAAGGGTGCCAATATTAGTGGAGGGCACTGTATATACTACATTTTTAATTCATTTATTTTAATTAATTAATTATGCCTTGTAATGCACCTTATAATGCTTTGTATGGTCTTACGAACTATTGTAATCACAGTTGTAATACATTATAATACAAACCCGATTCCAAAAAAGTTGGGACACTGTACAAATTGTGAATAAAAAAGGAATGCAATAATTTACAAATCTCATAAACTTATATTTTATTCACAATAGAATATAGATAACATATCAAATGTTGAAAGTGAGACATTTTGAAATGTCATGCCAAATATTGGCTCATTTTGGATTTCATGAGAGCTACACATTCCAAAAAAGTTGGGACAGGTAGCAATAAGAGGCCGGAAAAGTTAAATGTACATATAAGAAACAGTTGGAGGACCAATTTGCAACTTATTAGGTCAATTGGCAACATGATTGGGTATAAAAAGAGCCTCTCAGAGTGGCAGTGTCTCTCAGAAGTCAAGATGGGCAGAGGATCACCAATTCCCCCAATGCTGCGGCGAAAAATAGTGGAGCAATATCAGAAAGGAGTTTCTCAGAGAAAAATTGCAAAGAGTTTGAAGTTATCATCATCTACAGTGCATAATATCATCCAAAGATTCAGAGAATCTGGAACAATCTCTGTGCGTGAGGGTCAAGGCCGGAAAACCATACTGGATGCCCGTGATGGCACTGCATCACATACAGGAATGCTACTGTAATGGAAATCACAACATGGGCTCAGGAATACTTCCAGAAAACATTGTCGGTGAACACAATCCACCGTGCCATTCGCCGCTGCCAGCTAAAACTCTATAGGTCAAAAAAGAAGCCATATCTAAACATGATCCAGAAGCGCAGGCGTTTTCTCTGGGCCAAGGCTCATTTAAAATGGACTGTGGCAAAGTGGAAAACTGTTCTGTGGTCAGACGAATCAAAATTTGAAGTTCTTTTTGGAAAACTGGGACGCCATGTCATCTGGACTAAAGAGGACAAGGACAACCAAAGTTGTTATCAGCGCTCAGTTCAGAAGCCTGCATCTCTGATGGTATGGGGTTGCATGAGTGCGTGTGACATGGGCAGCTTACACATCTGGAAAGGCACCATCAATGCTGAAAGGTATATCCAAGTTCTAGAACAACATATGCTCCCATCCAGACGTTGTTTCTTTCAGGGAAGACCTTGCATTTTCCAACATGACAATGCCAGACCACATACTGCATCAATTACAACATCATGGCTGCGTAGAAGAAGGATCCGGGTACTGAAATGGCCAGCCTGCAGTCCAGATCTTTCACCCATAGAAAACATTTGGCGCATCATAAAGAGGAAGATGCGACAAAGAAGACCTAAGACAGTTGAGCAACTAGAAGCCTGTATTAGACAAGAATGGGACAACATTCCTATTCTTAAACTTGAGCAACTTGTCTCCTCAGTCCCCAGACGTTTGCAGACTGTTATAAAAAGAAGAGGGGATGCCACACAGTGGTAAACATGGCCTTTTCCCAACTTTTTTGAGATGTGTTGATGCCATGAAATTTAAAATCAACTTATTTTTCCTTTAAAATTATACATTTTCTCAGTTTAAGCATTTGATATATCATCTATGTTGTATTCTGAATAAAATATTGAAATTTGAAACTTCCACATCACTGCATTCTGTTTTTATTCACAATTTGTACAGTGTCCCAACTTTTTTGGAATCGGGTTTGTACTTATCTATTCATTGTTACACCTATAGTATAATGTATTAAAACACATGACAAGCAACCAATATGTAACAAGGAATCTGCAAAATCTATAATGCATTTTAACTTTGGTTACAATTATTTGTAAAAATTTATGCACCTCTTGATGGAAATTAATGTTGTGATGTTATTTCCATCAAGAGGTGCATACATTTTTGGTTAAGATCTTGTATTGACAATGCAAGAGTCAAGCACTCTGTAAAGTCTACTCCAGCACATCCCAAAGACCTTCAATGAATTTAAGGTCTGGACTCAGAAGTGTCAATTCATGTGTGAAAATGATTCTTCGTGCTCCCTCCCCACCATTCTTTCACAATTTGTGCCTGATGAATCTTGACATTGTCATCCTGGAATATGGCCATGATATGTCTTCCTATATGGTTGTTTAGGAAATGAAAAGCTACACACTCCATCAATTAGGGTTAGAAGAAGTGTTGCCAAACATATAACATGCTAGAAACTCAATAATGATCCAATCATAGACTCTTAAGCATTTGCCTATTTAAATCCAAACAGCGACTTTTTTTTTTTGGCCGGACAGTGTATAATGCATTATAATGTACATTACGAATCAAATGCAGTACACATAAAGTAAAGTGTTACCAGCATTTTTATTTAGGTCATAGTGACCATGTCTCTCTAAAAAGTACCAAAAAAACCACCACAAAACTAGTCCAAATGACTTAAGCACTATATTCCAAGACTTCTGAAACCATACTTTAAATCTGTGTGAGGAACAGACCACAGTTTCATCTGAGTATCTCTGCTAATTCTATTTCAAAAAACCTTTCACAATAATCCATCTTGAATTCATTGTCACTTCGCCAACCCAACAGAGCCACCCCGGGGACCCTGCAGCACATTGTGATGTGCCGTGTAGAGTGTCACCATTCATCTTCACCGGCGGGGCAAAATCTATTTCTCCAGATTGTCCTTGTGAAGCTCAAATGCAAAGCATAGTAAATCACAGGTCCTCTGGTATTCTGCAAAGAGCTCAAAATCCAGTGGTCAGGGAGCAATTAATCTTTCATGCTGGGCTAGCTTTGCAATAAGACTGAGCATCTGAGGGGTCCAGATCATTAGGGACACCGTAAATGGCTGGCTGAAGCTTAAGAGGTCAGTATACAGTATAGCACCGAGCATTATTACCTTTGATCCACAAGCTCCACAAGGACATTCATGATCATAAAATCCTACAGTGCAGTCAGTCTCTACTGAAAATGTTGCCGTCTTTTTTGCCACATGTAATTGTTGGTTGATTATTCTATTGCGCTGCTACAATAACCAAACCCATCGCAGCGACTGACTGAGAATAAGAAGAATGTTATTCTCCGCAGGTTGTAATTGTGCTTTTGTACCGTGTATATCCTTGTTTTGAGAGAATCATGATTCTACCTCCACGGGAGAAAACAAATCAACGCGCTTTAAATCCGAAGCTAATTAGTTCCACTCAGTTGAGGGTTGTGACAGTCGTCACCTAAGGGCATCTAATGCAACCTAGACAGGTGTAAAATCTAAGGGTGTTTTTAACACCTGCGAGATGTGTTGAGTTTGGAGTTCGTTAAATTTCCAAGTTTGTTTTAGCTTGCTAGATTGTGTTCCCAGGGGTCCACAGCAGAAAGAACACAGCACTGTTGGAAATTAATGACTGTTCCTTATTATTCTCCCAAAATGAATGAACAATAGAAAGAAAGTGATCTAATTCTGCAGACTAAAATGTACCTTTAGGTTCACACTGCAATTATTGGTGCAATGACAGGTGTTTGCTATCTAATATCACTTTTTGGATTTACTACATTATTAATTCTGGAATAAGTTTCAGTCAAGCATGTGTATTATGGAGGAGACCAGATTTTACATTGGTCATCAAGTTGATCTAACACAGTAAGAAAATTATACAAAAATAAACAAAATATCATCAAAAATATGATATTGAAATCAATATATTTTTCTATATTATTCTTCATCTCTCCGCAGGTTATACAGTTACGCCAGAAGGTGGCGATATGTGATTTATGTGAGTCAAAGAATCATTCACTGAGCCGATTCATTCGAAATGCTGGTTCGTTCAAGAAAAAGAGACTGAATGAGTCAATGAATTATTCAATCTACAGGTTCGTTGAAAAACACCCATCCATTTTAGGGAAGAAAGAGTCATTGAATCATTCACTCATCGTTCAAAACACTGATTCATTCAGGAACTAAACACCACTACTGTGTGTTGCTCGGGGACGGTTGGTTGATTTCGTCTGAACTATTTCCATTGCCAGAGCAAAAATATGAGCAATATTGCTTTAAATGTAAGTTATTAAAAATTAACTACTTGTTAACCACACTCAAACTCTGAATATCAACATTTTCTGTACAAACAACACCAGGGCCAGTCATCCACAGTAATACATTTATTGCAACCCTGCTGAAAAAAACCCCAGCTAAAACCACCCTAAGCTGGTTAGCTGGTTTTAGCTGGTCTCCCAGGCTGATTTTAAAGGGGTTTTGGACACTGTTTTTAGCTGACCAGCATGTTCATGCTACATCAATTTTCATTCATTTTACCTTGACATTCTTTGCCATCATTATGGATTTTCAGGCAAACATTCAAAGATTTTCCATTGTAGCAAAAAAATTATCTTCCATTTCTATTCCTAATATCACAGATTCTCCTTCTGTAATGATGAAGCCCATTGTTGCACAAGCACTGACCCTGATGACTGCTGTGGAAAACAATTACACCCCCCCTCCCCACTACCTCCTGAGGAGTCGCACAGCAATTATAATAATCCTACATACAATCACCACCACAGTATCCGTGAACAAAGCTGCACTTACCCATGGCAAAAAAGGGGATTCCAAGCAGCGTAGAGTTAAATTTCCCATCAGAGATGAAAAAAATCCCAGCTGCCGTCACGTTGGCGATGCAGATGGTGAGGACGCCCAACAGGCCCAGGAAGGGTTTCCCGCGCAAGCAGTCCCGCATAGAGCTGGAGATGGTGGCTGCCAGGAGCACCAGCACCAAGCTGACCAGTACCTCGCTCTTGGCCAGTACTCCTGTCTTGTGGAAGTCCCGCCATAAGCTGAAGGATGTAAGCGACAGGATTTGTAGCTCCTGGCTGTCTGTAGCCAGCTGGTACACCAGCTTACAGAATTCACTCTCCCACTTTTCAGCAATGATGTCCTGCACCACTGGTCCAAGGTTACGGAGGTAGTAGGTGATTTGGATGGCGCGAGCAAACTTGACCTGTTGGTCCCGGCTATTTGTGGACAAGGCCACGCCGCCCAGCTGATGGCCAATAAAGGACACCCGACCATCCTAGGGCCAAAACAAACCAGTTACCAATCTATTTCATGAGTGAAATTCAGTTTGAATGCAATCTATCAAGTGTACTTTGCAATCAGTGAAAAACAGCTGCCGTCCGAAATATGTTGGTACGCTTGGAACAGCTGAGGATTACTAAAGTTGATTAAAAAATGAGTTGAGATCTGTAGTATTGGCTGCTGGAAGAAATAGCAATAGCAGCCATGCATGTACCAGCCATAAAAACAGTTTAAAACTCTAATCCAGCTTTAATCCATATATCTGAAATATAATATATAATAAAATTAAATATATAATTAAATTTATCCTATAAAATCATGTCTCTGGTTAATAAATCAATCTACATTTTACACTGTAAACTGCACAGTTCAGAATTTTTTCGAGTGGGAGAATCCTACTCCAATTCCTGACTGCATCTTAATATAAATTCCACATTATAATCATGTTTGACTTGCATAATCAGCAAACCAGTTAATGAACACCTTTGTTGGTGTGGATTTGTTCTGGTATTTGAATGGATTTTACACACTTCAACAATGCATTAAAATTGTCTTCCATTTAAAAAAAACTTTCTTGAGGAAGCAGTGTGTACTTAGTGTCTTTTAGCTAAATGTCAGACAAGCAAAACACAAGCTGATATTAAAGCTGATATTAAACCACAGCATGAAGCTGATTTAAGGTGTTAAAGTGTTTGGTTGCACCAAAAGAATGCAGAATGAATAAAATCCAGACAAGATTGAATGTTATTGTATTTTGCTCAATAGTCTCAGCATTTCAGCATCCAATAATGAGCTGGGCAGTGCATCACCCTATGTTGAGCGAGCGATGCAGCCTTGGATGCAGCAATTCAGCCTCAAATGTTCTGAAAAAGACTGGCACAATATGAATGAGCTCTTGTAGAGGCCACAGTGAGTGCCTCATTCACACTCGTGCTCCTACTCCTACTGACGTAGGCTTGGGGAAAAAATAAGATATCTGGCTTGCTGTACTGCTGTGTTTTATTTAGTCTTTCGTCTGTGAGTAGTGCAGCATTTTGATGAAGACTGTTTTAGTCTTACAGGTCTCATATATTCAGTCTCAGTTTAGGACATTTGAAATGTAACAATGTGCAAGAAATGATTCTGTGCTACTATCGTTCATTAAAACGACAAATATAAACTATTTAACAGAATTATGTTCATGTTGTTATGATCAAAACATAATTTAAACTGTACTAATGTTTATTCTGTTTGAATAATTCCTAGTTTATTGATGAATATAAGTAGTTTAAGCAGTTTACAAGCATGTCTCATATAAACACACACCTTATGCTCACATTTCCAGAAGTGGTCTTCCCAGCATGCATTGGGGCCTGAAATATTCTATGGTTTCACTGTTTCCCAAAAACTGTTGTTGGCTTATTGCCATATTCAGTAACTTGTTGTCTGTTAACATGTGCTTGATCAGTTAGTTGATTGTACTGTTTTGAGGCAGTGTTTTTGTTCCATAACTGATTCTCTAAAACCATGCAATTAAAGGGGAAAATTGCTTTAAAAACTTTTTTAAGTGAATACATCTTATGAAACCTTCATAGAGGAACTTAACAGTAATCTAAATAAATAATTTCAATTAACTCAATATTTTAATTATCTGTTTCTTGTTGAATAATTCATTTTAAGGCAACTCATCTGATTGGTACTCGCTTCTAAACAGTTGTAATTAATTAATAATACTGCTTGTAATCTGTTGCCATAATTTTATTGATTGGATAAAGTGCACAAGGGCAAGGTAGGTCCTCTAACATATCTGTAAAAAAAAATATGAGGATAAAAGTCTAGATTCTGTAAGTGTCTTCTAGTGTACATTGCATCACCAGCCTCAGAGTGCAGTGCTGGAGAACTATGCAGCTGATTCCGAGGCTGCACACATTAGAATACAGCAGCACGGGGTCTATTCATAATTCTGAGCGTTTCCTAAGGTTTTCTAAGGCACAGTCGCAATATGCCGAGCTCCTTTTGCAGTTTCATTGTTGCAATGTCGCTCCATCGCACACAAAGGCTGCGTCTCAAAGCCCTCGAAAAAACGCTGTCTCGTTAGGCGGCTCGCGAGGTTTTGAAGCACAGCCGCTGTGCTCCAGACAATATATGTCTCTTACCTTTAACGTTGTATTCGGATAGCTCACGGGGACCTTGGAAAAAGTGCTGTTAGACAGAACAGCTAAGCGAATGTCTTCAAATATGGTGATGATATCATCCAGGAGGCATCTCTTGTCCCGGTGGCTCAGGACACAGAGATGCGCGAAAGTGTAATTGAAGCCTTTATAATTGACACGCATATCCAGGACCTTCTTGTGCACCTGGAGCACCTGCTCGGCCAGTTCCAGGATATTTCCCCCGGATTTGGCCAGTAGAATGAGTCTGCCATATCTGCCGGGGGTGTGCAGGTCCGAGTACAGCTTGTGCTTGGACTGGTCGATGGGGAAGAGGCTGTTGGCGAGACTCCGCTCGATCTTCGCGAGGCTGTGCGTCGGGGCGACCAGGATCTCCAGGTCCGTTTCGGGCTTAAACCGGCTCAGCACCGTGGATCCGAAAATAATGGTCAGGACTGCGGGGACGGTGAGGAAGAACACCGGATGCCTACTCACGAACAAACCCAGCCAGTAGAAAGAAGCTTTCAGCCCTCTGTGTATCACTTGCCGCAGCATCCTCCTCCAGATCCAGCTTGCAGCAGATGATGCCCCGGTTCTTCCTATGAAGCACATGTGACATGTGGCTCCAGTTCAGTCAATCCGTATGAGAATACTCACTACACCTGTGAAGCACTGCAGCGATTTGCAACAAGACAGTCAGATATTGATCACTATAGAGGCTTTTTGGTTCCATCCCTCCCCCTGATGTGTGACTGTTTCTCTCGCTTCTCCTGCTGCAACAGCAGCCAGCCCCAGTCTGATGTGCATGTGTGCTTAATTCGGACTATTCGATCGGAGGCGCCTGATTTATGGGCTTGATTGTAACCATGTGCTGCTGTGTGCATGGAAGGAGGCACGACGGGGAAATACTGGCGGGGTGGGTGGGGGCTCATTTTTAAGAACACGCGCGATTCGAAGCCCTTGCTGATCGCGGACTCACCTCTTGAAATAGCCACTCGATTACTAATGAATGAGGCATTCCCATCTTAAAGCTTGGGCGGCAATCTACACACAAGGCCAAATGCAGTTTCAGTGCAGACGCGATAAAAAATTATGTTGATAGACCTATTTAAAGTCCTTCCGAGTAGCCTATGCTGATGAAGTAACTTATCTATCACCATGAAATCAAAAGTGGCCATTTTTATTTTGTATGCTATACTGCAGTATTTATTATAAATGAGTTATCCATGCATATCATTATTTTATATATTTATTTATGTGCCCTTGTAATCTTTAATCCAAATAACTTCCCATCTCTCTTGCAATGACGTTTCTTCTCTGATGACGTGTTTACTGGCGCGAGGGCTGGACAACTTGTCACTCATGAAAGCACAGCAACAGCAAACCACAAAGATCCAACAATCCAATCAATTCCCGCCCAACAATATTCCTTGTTCAAGAACAGGAACAGAACAGGGAATAAAAGACTATCGCAACTTCCGTTTCATGCTGACTCTAATATACTTCAGTATATTTCCAAATATTTCAGTATTTACAGCATAAGCATTATACATTTAAACAGCGCTTTCACACATTTCAGTAACCACAAAAGTTGTGCAGATGCGATAAACAGACACTTCTGACAGATGTTATGGCGGTAACCATAGCAACAGTCATTTGCTTTCCATTATTCGGAAGTAGCCTACTTTGACAAATCCTGACATTATTTATCATTTTATTATGGCTTACACTGCATAATATTTTATGCTGTCCTTTAATTTTGTGCTATCCTTTATGCGCTAATGATTCTAAAGACAAAAACAAGTCTGAATAAAGCTCTCTATAATATAATGGCATATTAAGCAGCTATTTTTTCATGATTGTCTGCATATTGTACAGCCTTCATCTCAGAGCTTCAGTGCTCTGCAAAAAAATGGAATGAAATATCAGCCTGCAGTGATTCTTCAGTAAGAATACTACTGACTACTTGAAATATTAAGAACCTTTCTTCTATGTTAAAAGCTTTATGTTTTTATTTCTCTGTGGAGCTGAAGTGTTAAAGCCTCTTTTATATTTGGTGAGCACAGCAGAACATGGGCAGAACCAAAAATAGATCAAATAGACCACTATATATAGTATACTAGAAAAAAAGATCCCCATATTACCGTACTATTCTTTTTTTCTTTTTTCTTTTTTTAATAATTTTCTAATACATTTATTGGTATTTGTTTATTTTTATTTTTGCATTTAGATTCATGATTAGGGAAATGCTTAGCACTTTTTTTTTTTGAGAAACAGTGGTTCTGGAAACTTACTTCAGGCTCTAACTTAATATGATCTAAAATATAATTTACAAACCTGAAATACAACCTGTAATAAAAACTGGGGTACTCCATAACTCATTTATATGATTTCATACTCTGTAAATAAATAGCAATGACAGTATGATGAAAAAGTCTGTAACATACACTCACCTAAAGGATTATTAGGAACACCATACTAATACTGTGTTTGACCCCCTTTCGCCTTCAGAACTGCCTTAATTCTACGTGGCATTGATTCAACAAGGTGCTGAAAGCATTCTTTAGAAATGTTGGCCCATATTGATAGGATAGCATCTTGCAGTTGATGGAGATTTGTGGGATGCACATCCAGGGCACGAAGCTCCCGTTCCACCACATCCCAAAGATGCTCTATTGGGTTGAGATCTGGTGACTGTGGGGGCCATTTTAGTACAGTGAACTCATTGTCATGTTCAAGAAACCAATTTGAAATGATTCGAGCTTTGTGACATGGTGCATTATCCTGCTGGAAGTAGCCATCAGAGGATGGGTACATGGTGGTCATAAAGGGATGGACATGGTCAGAAACAATGCTCAGGTAGGCCGTGGCATTTAAACGATGCCCAATTGGCACTAAGGGGCCTAAAGTGTGCCAAGAAAACATCCCCCACACCATTACACCACCACCACCAGCCTGCACAGTGGTAACAAGGCATGATGGATCCATGTTCTCATTCTGTTTACGCCAAATTCTGACTCTACCATCTGAATGTCTCAACAGAAATCGAGACTCATCAGACCAGGCAACATTTTTCCAGTCTTCAACTGTCCAATTTTGGTGAGCTTGTGCAAATTGTAGCCTCTTTTTCCTATTTGTAGTGGAGATGAGTGGTACCCGGTGGGGTCTTCTGCTGTTGTAGCCCATCCGCCTCAAGGTTGTGCGTGTTGTGGCTTCACAAATGCTTTGCTGCATACCTCGGTTGTAACGAGTGGTTATTTCAGTCAAAGTTGCTCTTCTATCAGCTTGAATCAGTCAGCCCATTCTCCTCTGACCTCTAGCATCAACAAGGCATTTTCGCCCACAGGACTGCCGCATACTGGATGTTTTTCCCTTTTCACACCATTCTTTGTAAACTCTAGAAATGGTTGTGTGTGAAAATCCCAGTAACTGAGCAGATTGTGAAATACTCAGACCGGCCCATCTGGCACCAACAACCATGCCACGCTCAAAATTGCTTAAATCACCTTTCTTTCCCATTCTGACATTCAGTTTGGAGTTCAGGAGATTGTCTTGACCAGGACCACACCCCTAAATGCATTGAAGCAACTGCCATGTGATTGGTTGATTAGATAATTGCATTAATGAGAAATTGAACAGGTGTTCCTAATAATCCTTTAGGTGAGTGTATTTGTAAAAAGCCATAGTACCAGGGAGTCAAAAAATAGATTTAATCAAGAGTGAAGTAGTAAAGAATAAATTCACCGTGATCTTGGAATAGAATAATTTCCCATTGCTATTTGTCATTTTCACTGATGTTCTCTTAATGGCAACATGAGGTTAAGTGAATCAATAGTTCTAAAGAACTACCCATTTTAATAATTTTAATAGCTGACACAAAACTTAGATTATTCTTTACACATAGCTATTACTGATGCATACTTAACATAATATTTTAACAGAAACCCTTAATAAAATAATTTTCTGCACTGCTGATCATGTGTGACTGCCGAGATGACCTGTAATCCTGTTCGGTTACCGCTTCTTCATTACTTCTGTGTGGATTACGTTGTGTTTACAACCAGTGAATGCTTAGACATGGCCATCAACACAAAATGACTACAATGTGGTTGCTTGCTGTGAATAGTAAGAGCTGTACCACTTTTGAGCACATATGGAAACAAAATAAGTTGAAAGCAACTGCATTACACAGACTACTTTGTGATGGTACACAAAAAATATTTAATCAAAATGGATATGTCTAATCTGTCAATGGAGAAAGATGCGTTTAGCCTGCAAAACGCTAGTTACAGCATACCAGCAGGCTAAATGCAGAAGCTAACAAGCCAAAGCATTGGATGCACTCATGGATTATATGAATGATGCAGACAAATGCCTCCCTCTCTACGCAAATGTGACATGGCAGAAAGCAGCATGTTGCCACATAATTGGGATACAATAGAGACAGTCACAGAATAGTATGGGCTATGACTTGTCCTAGTTTTCTCCCCAGACCATTACCAAAATGAGTGCTCTCCTTTTCTTGGCATTACACTTTAACCTAAATTTAGAGCCATCAGCTCAGTCACCTTCTTTACCACTTGAGCTCAAAAGAATTACTGCATACAGTAGATCACATGTAAGGAAAGATATGCCTAAAACCACTACGAGACAATTATATGTAGATTCTCAACACTGCCCACCCCTTGTAAGCACTGAAACTGGAAACATTTAAGAAACCAATAAGAAGACATGCGCATAAACTTTTATATAAAAACATTTACAGAATAAATCCTTCGATGAAACACTCAGGACTTTGCCTCAGCAGAGAATGTGGAATGTGATTGGATAACTGGACTAACCGGTGGATAAATTTCATTGCACAGCATATCAAATGTTAGTTTGATCATTCTGAAATGCCTGAGACAAAGTATGTCATCAAAATGATCCGAACGCAAGATAACATGACAGCGTTTATAGTGTTTCATCTGCACGCTAGGCGCAAGTCCTTATGATGGAGGAAAAATGGACACAATGGCTTCCCCAATTGCAGCAACTTTCATTTTAATTACACATATTTTGTGGCAATTTCCCAGGAAGTGATGATTTTGTTCTCTTGAACACATGCGATGGAAACGGTGCTTTATTCGCAAATGTTTTATGTGATATTCCAATTTTTCCAAAGTTAAATTCGCAACTGTGATGGAAACATGGCTAATGATCTCAAAATTTTATGTCAACCAGGTTACTTACATTTTTAAGATAAACCAACAATGTTGCTTCAGAGTAAAAGGCAGAAACCTAGGTAAAAGTCAGGGGCCCTATTTTAACGATCTGAGCGCATGGTCGGAATCGCATGGCGTAGGTGGCTTAGAGCGTGTCTGAATCCACTTTAACGACTAGTTTAACGACAGAAAAAATGGTCCAAAAGGGTTGTACCTAGTCTCTTAATGAGTCACGGGTGTGTTTTGGACGTAACGTGCAATAAACCAATCAGAGTATCATCTCCCATTCCCTTTAAAAGCCAGTTGCGCTTGCACCATGGCGGATTCGCTATTTACATGGCGGAATTTGCGAGCAGAAAGACTGAACGCTTCTCCAGTGAGGAATCCTTTTATTTTTATTATTTAAAAATGTATGTGTGCTGCTGCGCATCCCTGTGTGTGTAACAAGCAGAGTGTATGCGCATTGTGCACCCGCCTATAGGCGCATATTACTAACGCGCCCTTTAAATAACACAAAAAATACTGCGCTATTGACCAGGTTTTTGTTGGTTAATGACGCAGTTGTTTTCAGTTGCCTCAAAATAGCAATGCACCAACAATGCGCCTGAACACACCTCTTTTTCACACCAGCACGCCCATAGGTGGGAGTGCATTTGCTATTTAAACAACGTGGCGCTGGATGTGAAAATGATAACTGCGTCTGGCTGAAACTAGTAAAAAACACTTGCGTCGTGCCTGGCGTCACATTGCACTGGGTGTATTATAGGGCCCAGAAACCTAGGAGAAAAAAATAAAATAAACTATGCCGATTAATAATGACATGAGTGGAACTCAAACAGCGGTTGTTGTGGTCGGCCATATTTTATTGTGCTATGGGAGCCAGTCAACTAGCAAACCCAAATACTGTACATGACTGTATTCTACAAATAAGCCTAAAATAAAAAAAAACCTGTGGATGCCTATATTTATAAGTTATGAGAAAACAAGCCCAAAGTTGATTAGCAGACGTGGCAACACTGGACAACATGATAGATGATAAGAGAGAAATTGCACTGAAGTTGGAAAAGGACGTGGAAGGAGAAGTTGAGAGGAATCCCATATTTTTGCAGTCTTAGTGGATACGGGCCTGCAGTCAAAGCTTAATGTGCACTTCCTGCCAGCCGCTGTTGCCAGGTAGTGGGCTTGCGGCAGGCCAAACGCTCAAACACATCTTAAAGCACAGCTGTGGAGAAACCATTGTGAAATTTCCACAAAATGCACAAATACAAAACTGACACTGAATTTAATTACATTTAATTCAAAAGCCAGCATTAAAAAAAGATGTAGGCCAATGAATTCTAAAGTGGCCATCACTAAAAAACAGAAGCCAGAGAAAACACTGTTTCATGTATGATGAATTATAGTCTGAATTGCCAGTGATGTAAGAACACAATAAGCCCTGTTTTAAATGTAAAGCGCATATATTTCTAATAAAGCAGAGTGTTGTGTTATAAATACCAATGGTGTGATGTTACTTTAAGTCAGAAGTGCAAGTGCAAAAGTGAAAAACAGGTGACAGATTGTGAATAACACACCATTTGAGTTCAACATCATAGCCTGAGGCCACATCTGTCAAATATGAAGAGAGACCTGTATAATAATCCATTCTACATTATTAACGTAGATCATTTAAAGATCATTTATCTTCTACAGTGGGCTTTCTTTTAACATTTACAGTTATTCAGCACCATCATGTATGCTTTAAAATATTATTGAAAAAATATTGTATTATAACAAATATAATTCTAAATATTTATAATATATATTAATGAAATATTATATTATAAATATTAATGCAATGTATACTGCTCCATAATGTTAAACTAGCCATAGCTTTTTTCTATTAAAAACATTTTTTCCCTAAACATTAAATGTGTTTTATGTTTATTGTCAGAAAATAACAAAACCACATTGTATTCATCCCAAATGTATTGTCCAAAAATAGCAAAGCTCATATAAAATAAATATAAGTAGAAAAAAGAAATGCTGCATGAACACAGAAACTGCTGTAATACAATTTTCCCTATTAAAGACATTGGGCCTTTGGGTGTTGCTCATATGTAAACTTACTCCTGATATCATAAGATATGGATATGATATATTTTAAAAACCGATGAGCCAAAACATTACAACTACCTGCATAATATTCTGTTGGTCCTCCGCATGCTGCCAAAACAGGGCCGACCCGCCGAGACATGGACTCTACAAGACCCCTGAAGGTGTCCTGTGGTATCTGGCAAAAAGACGATAGCAGCAGATCCTTCAAGTCCTGCAGGTTGCGAGGTGGAGCCAACGTGGATCGAACTTGTTGGTCCAGCACATCTCACAGATGCTGTAACTAAAGCTTAAAGTTTAGGTGTAAGATGTAATTGTGATGCAGTATAGACAGAAATATAGTCTGTTTTTGTTTGAAATGATCTTGAATTACTGACATGATATAAAAATTGTGACAGTTATTGAGGTGAACTCTTCTTCTAAGGTTATGACCAGCAAAATAGACTGGAAAATAATCTCATTAATATTCCTTTGTGCTTGGCTCATGGCTTACTTTCCCTTCCAAACATCCTCTCTGCACATCTTTGACCATTGATGAGAGCAGCCACTAACATATGGGTTGACACAGCGCTCACGTTAGCCTCCAAGAGAAAAGAAATGACCCATCTTAATTAAAACAGCCTCTTCCCTGCCATTAGCCCTCATGTTATTGGCTGCTGTCAATACAACCATTTCATAGGAGTAAGTAATCCCATGCATTATAAATAGCTAACTGGTTTAATGCAGTTTTAAAAAAGCCTTGCTTATACCTGCTTATGACAATTTAAGGCAGATGTTTTGTTCTTACAGGAAAGAAAACAAAACGCTAACTGATATTTTCCAAAAATATACAGAAGAGTGCAAAAAAGAACCTCTTAAAAAATTAAGAAATCAACAAATGGTCACAAAAGCACATAACCTTTGAAAAATGCTTATGGTCAGCTTCATGAGAGCAAACTAAATATTACAGGATTTTTTTTCTTTGGATTTTTTCCCATCAATTTTATATGAGAGTTGCAATTTTCTGAATCAGATTTAATATTAAAATATTAATATTAAGAAACATTAAGAACCACATAAACTTTTTTTAACACAATAAATTATGTCACTTAAGTAGATTTCATAAAAAATTCAAGACCTTTTACTGTTAAATATGTTACAAATAAAGGTTACACTTTATTTTAAGGTGTCATTGTTACAGTGTAATTATATATTTAAGTACTGAGTAATATTTATTAACAACATACTTAATATAGGGTTAGGGTAGGATTAGGGTTTGGTTGAGGGTTAGTTGCATGTAATTATGTATAATTTACTGTTATTACTATGGTAAGTACATCTAACATACAGTGGTGGTCAGAATTATTGGCACCCCTGGTAAATATGATCAAATATGGCTGTAAAAAATAAATCTGCATTGTTTATCCTTTTGATCTTTTATTCAAAAAATTCACAAAAATCTAAACTTTCATTGAAGTAAAAGAATTGAAAGTGGGGGGTAAATCACATTATGAAATAAATTATTTTCTCCAAAACACGTTGGCCACAATTATTGGCACCCTTTTCTTAAATACTTTTTGCAACCTCCTTTTCCCAAGATAACAGCTCTGAGTCTTCTTCTATAACGCCTGATGAGTTTGGAGAACACCTGACAAGAGATCAGAGACCATTCCTTCATACAGAATCTCTCCAGATCCTTCAGATTCCCAGATCCATGTTGCTGCTTCTTCTCTTCAGTTCACCCCACTCATTTTCTATAGGGTTCAGGTCAGGGGACTGGGATGGTCATGGCAGAAGCTTCATTTTGTGTTTAGTGACACATTTGTGTGTTGATTTTGATGTTTATTTTGTATTGTTGTCCTGATGGAAGATCCAACCAGATTTCTAGCAGAGGCCGTCAGGTTTTGATTTTTTTATCTGTTGGTATTTGCTAGAATCCATTATACCATGTATCTGAACAAGATGTCCAGGACCTCCAGCAAAAAAATAGGCCCACAACATTAAAGATCCAGCGGTATTTTTAACCGTGGGCGTGGGGTACTTTTTATCCCTGTTTGCACCAAACTCATCTGGTGGATTTGCTGCCAAAAAGCTCTTTTTATAGTTTCATCTGATTATAGAACCAGGTCCCTTTTGAATTTCCAGTCGTGTCTGACAACTGAATATGCTGGAGTTTGTTTCTGGATGAGCAAGAAGGATTTTTCTTGAATCCCTCCCAAACAACATGAGGTGATGTAGGGGTTGTTTGATTTTTTTTTTTTTTAGGCTTTCTGACCCCAAGACTCAACTAATCTCTGCGATTCTCCATCTGTGATCCTTGGAGAGTCTTTGGCCACTCAAACTTTCCTCCTCGCCGTGCATTAAGACAATATAGACACACGTCCTCTTTCAGGCAGATTCGTAACATCTTTAGTTGATTGAAACTTCTTAATTATTGCCCTGATGGTGGAAATGGGGATTTTCAGTGCTTTAGCTATTTTCCTACAGCCACTTTCTATTTTGTGAAGCTCAACAATCTTTTGCTGCACATCAGAACTATATTCTTTGGCTTTACTCATTGTGATGAATGATTAAGGGAATTTGGCCTTTGTGTTTCCTCATATTTATACTCCTGTGGAACAAGATATCATAGCTGGACAATTTCATGTTCCTAGTCCTAGTACAAAAATGTAAATATTAATGGGAATATACTTCAGAGATATTTTACTCATAAAAATTCTAGGGGTGCCAATAATTGTGGCCAACGTGTTTTGGAGAAAAGCATTTATTTCATAATGTGATTTACCCCCCACTTTCAATTCTTTTACTTCAATGAAAGGTTAGATTTTTGTGAATTTTTTTGAATAAAAGATCAAAAGGATAAACAATGCAGATTTATTTTTTACAGCCATATTTGATCATATTTACCAGGGGTGCCAATAATTCTGACCACCACTGTATGTAACAAGGACACTGTAAAATAAAGTGTTACCCAAATAAATAAATATAATAGTTTTTCTAACACATAGAAGAAAGTGCCAGTGCCAATGAATGTCCATTTAATTTTCCAAACTCAACAAACGGTAACACTATTTCGACAGTCCACTTTAGACATTCTACTAACTTTGCAAGTACATGTCAACTACCAGTCATTAAAGTATTAGCAGACTGTCTGCTTAATATCTGCTTAATACACTTTATTTTGATGCTCCCCAACAGACATTCTACTGACTATTAAGTAACTTTGCAAGTACATGTCAATTTATTCTACTAACCCTAACCTAACAGTCTACTAATACTCTAATGAGAGTTAGCTGACATGTAGTTGCAAAGTTACTTATTAGTTTTCATATCGAAATAAAGAGTAACCTAACAAACTTCACATTACTCATTGAAAAATTAGTCACGACTGAGTCTGCCGCCATGATATCTACAATATCAGTTGCTAAAAGAGTCTAAATCATGTCCTTATTTAAAGATTTCTTTCATATCCTCTGAAAACACATATCTGTTGAACACTAGACCACGAAGAATTCGATAAAACCAGTAACATAATGCAGCTGACAGTGAAGTCAGTTCCTGGCACCGCTGTTCAAGTCGCGCTGTGATAAATTAATCAAATCGTGAACGATTGCTGAAAGAAACAGGGCTTTTCTCAGAGGTGACAGTGTGCTTTGCTATTGTTGTCAGTATTATGAATGGCCCTCATATGGTCCTGCTGCAGAATGTGCCTCGTGCCCAGCAGAGTCCGTGCAACCTTGAGTCATGAATTGCTTTGGCTCCCACTCAGGAAAACAGGAAGCCCCACCTGCTGTTCAAATCTGATGTTAATTTCCCTGAGTATAACTTCATTGAAGAGGAGAGGTGGTAACTGGCTGTAATAGTGAAAGACAGCATGGACGTCCTCTCTGTCACTGCTGCTCTGTTTTATATGCACGATTACTACTGTATCAAAATCACAGACACTGTTTAACAAAGTAGGACTTTTTAAATAGTTCCACTAGGGTGAAAAGACCTTGGGGAGAACAGAACATATTTTACGAGACTCTTACTATATTTTACAGTGGTTCGAGACCCAAAAATAGGGTTTCGGACAGTAAAACAGATACTGTATACACCTTATTTGCGCACCTTATTTAAACCTTACAACGCAGAAGTAAGCTATTTTCTGTGAATGAGTGAGACTTCTGATTTATTAGCCACTACAAGTAGGCAAAATAACTAGAAGACAAAGTGCAGTAAACTGTAAAACTATTATAAACTATAAATTACGACAATACATTAAAATAATATGGCAAGAAATACCAGTTTGTAATATTAAACAGCATAGCGAGCTGTTTTGTACAGTTAAAAATAATTGGAAGTGGATGACATCGAAAGCCAGACACTTTCAATTTACAAATGGCTGTGCCCGCTCTTATGTTAAAAATGAGGTGGACACTATCCTATCCAATCCTAAAGTACACTTTTAAAAATAAAGGTTCTTTATTGGCATCAACATGGTTGCATGAAGAACCTTTCCAAACGTTTTTTTTTTATAGTGGAAAAAGATTCTTTAGATTTTTAAAGTATTCTTTATAGTTCTTTTGAGAACTGAAAGGTTTCTTTGGGGAACCAAAAATGTTTTTTTTTCAATGGCATTGCTGTGAAATCCCCCTTTTGGAACCTTTATTATTATGTTTTTATTGTATATTATACAATTTTTGTAATTAAATTGAAGTCACTGTGCACAGATCAATACAACTTTCAGTGCATGCAAGTGTGAATATGAAAATACAATGTCTTAATATTTGTTACCGTTCAGTAAATGCACTCCAAAGCACCCTCATCAAAAATATTACCTCTTGTTAAATGTCTGCAGCAGTCCTTCAAAGCTCATTAATCATTTCACTTGTCGTAGTATATTTGCCACCATGCTGACATTGCTTTTCTGGGAATACATTACCTTCAGCCAAGGGACTTCACCCACAGCGCCTCCCGCCGCTCTGCACTGCCTCATGTGAGAGTGAAATTCATTGGCAGAGGTTTCATATTTTATTGCCCAGTAACTAACGTTATAGCGAGCGGCACCAGTTAAAGGATGGCGCTCTTGGCCTATCCCCATAAGTGAGTTCTCCTGTACAACGGTGACTCATCTGACTGGCCCAGTTTTGTAATACTGCTGAAACAATCATTTCAGATGAAGGTCAAACATAGCCTTAAGGGCATGTGTTCCAGCCTTTAACAATCCGGAGAACTTTAGAGCTAAAGATCCTCGCACATCAGTGTGACAGGCTGGCTTTTGAACTTGAGGGGAAAATCTGGTGGTGATAAATTTGTGTGAAAACTGGAACGTGTTACTCTTGTGTTAAAATAGGCCGTGTTAGAGAAAATGTGATGGAGAGTAGTTGAATCAACTGTAAGTGAAGCTTAAATCAGTGCTGACAGTTTTCCTACAGTAGTTAAAAATGTTTAAAAAAAAAAAAAAAAGACTTAAAGCAAAATAAGAAACGTCTTGTTTACAGCAACAACAAGTCAATGTTACAATCACTATATGTCAACCATTGCAAATTAGGAAGTCACTCCTGCATTTGGTTAATTATAATGATAATTTAGAAGATTCACTCTCGCATTTAAATGTGGTTGGCATTCATAAAACTATATGCCTGGATATTCAACTAAAAAAATACTTAAACTTGCCTAGTGATTGTTTTGGCTATACAGCAGCTCTAGAAGAAAGTCATTGTCCAGTTTAAGTTAGTTTTTTATTGATTCATTTCCGCTGTAAAAAATCATTAGGTATTAACTTAGGAGACGCTTTCACGACAACGTTTTCAACTGAAAACAGAAAACTTTTAATACATTTTGGCCGTTCATTTACACGACGACAGCATTTCGGTGGCCTAAGTATGCAAGTATGGAGTTTTTAAAACGATACTGTTATCATCTCGTGAATCTTTGAAAATGGTGACGGCATGCACATGCTAATACGTGTTTAGTCTAGGCATGAGTATGCATTTGAATGCGTATGTACGCAGGCACATAGTCTTTCTTTACAAAGTGACATCGCCAATTACTTGTCTGGCATGCATAATACAGAGTTTTAATCGTTTCCGCGGAGCCATGTGAACGGGAATGCACGAGAAAGAGAAAAAAACTTTTGTCATGAAAAAAAAACTTTTTGCCGTGTTGATGAGGCCTGGGGAGTCTAGTTGACACGGTCTCTGCTGACACTTCAGGGCTGCGTTGTGGCCGTGTAAACCTGTACCTCGCGATAAACAGAGAGACTAATATTACCGTAGATGCCATTCTTCTTATGATGTGGGAAGTGTTCCCGGTTTTGGCTCACCTAATTTAACACAACTAAATATATAGACACATTGTATCAAAATATCCTTGTAAAGTCACCCTACAAATGTTATTTGGACTTAGTCAGTTGTTAATTCAAAATAGCTGTTTCATTGTTAGCTTGATAACTTTATGCAGATTTACTATTGCATTTAAATATGGTTGGCACTCATAAAACTATATACTGTCTGAAAACTCAACTGAAAAAATACTTAAACCTTTCTGGTTTAAAGTGGTTTTAGCTGGTTTAAGATTTCTAAAAGGGTCATGAACTGTTTTTTTTATTATTATTATTCTGTTGTCTGAGGTCAACTTATGACGTTCGCGTGGTTTTTTACATTTAAAAACATAATGAATAAGTAATAGGCTATTTTCTATCCTGGTTTTGAGCCTCTCTCATGGAACGCTCGGTTTTTATGGGCGTGCCGCACTGAAGACTTGGAAGTAAACGCCCACTGCTATGATTGGATAAACTTTGCATATTATAATGAGTTTCGGCTCCCCCGTGAGTACACGTGAGGAATTGTTTTGAAAGCGTGTGGGAAAACGGCAAATGTAAATTTACATTGGAAAATGTAAATCTAAATACAGAAATACATTGCCATTTTACATATTGCATTGTCATTTTGCATATTTCATTTCAAATTGAATATTGCAACCCATACGCTTCCATAGATGACTAGTCTATTCTTGGGCTATGGTTAGACATCTATTAAATTTTCACTGACAGCCCAAATTTTGCCTTGTTTTAGCCTAGACATCAGGGCTGTGTTTGGACGGGTGTTAGACGTCTTTTAAGTGCAAAATTGCTTGCTGGGTATTGTCTTTTTAGAAATGCTTTCCAGCAGAATTGAACAGCAGGATCTGTTCGCATCACTGAATTATTATTTTCCTGTTTATCCCTGTAAAGCTGCTTTGAAACAATCTGTATTGTAAAAAGCGCTATATAAATAAAGGTGACTTGGACTTGACTTGACTAAAACCCATCTAAAATCATCCAACAAACTAGCCTAAACAGAGTGGGAGACTAGTTTTTTTTTCTTCAGTGCTCTGTGCTTTTTTTATAGAGCTTACTTCATAAACTTCTGTGTATATTCCACACACAACCTAAAATATTTTGAATATACAGGCACACTGTATCAAAATAACCACATACAGTCTAACCAAAAATGCTCAGAAATCATTCAAAATGGTAAATGTCTCATTGTTAGTTCGATAGCTCTGTGCTTTTATATCACAGAATGTCTGTCTGAGGATTAACACCAGAGTGGAATAAGATAAAACTCTGCTTAAAATGCCCTACAAAAACTCTAGTAACAATAAAAATTTAGGATTAGCAGTTAGCAACAATTATTTTAGTCTTTTGTTGGGTCATAAAACCAATTGTCTTCCTCTGTGCTGGGGATATGGGCTCGTAGGTCAAGACAAATCCGTGAGGCAGACGTAGAAAGAGAAGACTAACACTTCACTGCTCAATTAAAGAATTAGAAACAAGCAGACCAAATCTAATTAGGAGGAGAACAAAGACGACTTCATTTGTTTGTTGCTGCCATTTTCCTGTCATACACCAGCACTGAGAACACATCAGAAAACTTTAAATGCTTCAGAAAGTATATACTCAAATGTATATTGAGGAAATTAAAGAATTAGTTCAATTTAAAATGAAAATTGCCCCAAGATTTACTCACACTCAAGCCATAGGTGTATTTGACTTTCTTCTTTCTGATGATTTTTTTTTTTTACCTTTTATAAAGGGCATTTTTCCCCCAATCTTATTAAATGTATGCTTCATCTTTCATTCTAAATTTGATCAATAAATTAAATTAGAATAAGACACTATAGGGCTGTTGGCAATCAAATTAAATAATTTACACTGAAAAATTACAATTGCATTGAATAAATGTTATGAGATTGTTTTAAATATATTTTGAATATACAAGTAAGAAATGTTGGAAAGAATGATGCTATTAAACATGAAACTAAACCGCCAGTAGGTGGCGGCAGGTGAACGTCTTAATGAGCGAGTCATTGAGTCATTCATTCAAACGATTCGTTCAGGAAGGAAGCAGTTGTTAATGAATGGGTCATTGAATCTTTGACTCAACCGATTCGTTCAAAACGCTGACTCATTCAGTTATGGAAGAGTGTTGCTGTAAGACGCGCTGTGGTTCTGCTGTGATCTTTGTTTGGAAATATTTTCGCTGCTGAAATAGAACAAAAACAGTCAATATTGGGTCTAAAATGTAAGTGACTTGATTTTAACTGTTTATCGAACTGTTATATGTAATCAATGTCACATTTTCAATCTTTGTGTGTGCTGATTTGTTTTGATTTCTCCTCGAGAGGCTGCGCGAGCCTCAACAGTGCAACCTTGTTACCGTCAGTACATTACAGTACGTACATTATTATCCACCACCAATCGCCACTTACACTAAATGAAATAAAATCAGAATTATTCTCGCGTTTTTGGTGGTTCCTTTTGTTATTGACGTTTGTCCGGTCGGGCAAGTAAAATTCTCTCACTTTCCCCTTCATAAAAATCCTTCTCTCTTCAGCTCTTTAACTTACATGTTCCGCGCTTGTTAGCTCCCTGTCACGTGATTGACGGCTAATATTAACCAACCTAAAGTCTGCTTTAAAGTTAAGTTTAATTGGTTATGTGATAGAACGGTGGATCGGTTACTGTATCAGCTCACAGCACATACTGTGCAGTAACTAGCGAACGTTTTGTAGAGAAAGGAAAACCGGTCGCACCTCAACAAATATTTGCAGCACTCGCACAAATGCTCCCAAATATTTTTTAGGTCGCACAGACCAAAATGGTCGCAATTTCGAACCTTGTTTATTATGGCAATAAACAGGACCCACGAGTTTGAAGCTCAAAAAAGTGCATCCATCCATAATCCTAGTGGAAAAACCAGCTGGACCAGCTCAAGCTGGTCAGCCAACATGACCAGTTCAAGCTGTGTTTTGGAACATGGTAGCTGGTAGCTGGTTAGACCACCCAAATCCAGTTTATGCTGGTAGCTGGTTAGACCACCCAAATCCAGTTTATGCTGGTAGCTGGTTAGATCACCCAAATCCTAGTTACAACACCTACCCTAAGCTTATGATAAAACCAAACCTATGCTTTAAGAATGGAGCACACAGACACAAATATATACATTCAAGAGAATTCAATTTATTTATGTGAATATCATTCTAACATTTTCATTAAAACAAAAGATAAAGTAATAATAAGATAAAATAAAACAATAAAACTGATTTTTTTCTTTGTATTTGTATGAAATGATTAATTATTTGTAAACTTAAACCAATAAAACATTTTAGTGTAACTACTTAACAGAAAAATAAAAGTAGTTCATAAAGCAAGCAATTTACTTATTTGGCTTTTTTTTACTTTTTTGTTGATGTCTTGAATTTTTTTCTGTCAAGTAGTGCCCAAGTTTCATTGCTCTGGCCTTCAGCTCTGCTTCCTCCAAGTTTTTGCCCTCCAGCCATTTTTGAAAGCAACCTAGGAAAAAAATATATACACAAGAAACCCCTTAAGCCTTGACTACCACAAATATACTGTTCTTAGATAAAGCTAAATTTGACCATATGAGCTATTTTATTGTTGATGGTTTGATTAATTTAATACTCAGAAATGATTGATCAATTGCACTGTTATCAGTATAATCAACTGATTAGTGAACAGAAAAAAAAAAAACATCTAACATCTAGAATTAAGAACGGGTTTTTTTACCACCAGAGTATGAGTACTATTAGCTAACCATGCAGAGAAATATACAGTTGTGGTCATGAGTTTACATATATCTTGCACAATATGAACTGGGTAATTTTTGTAATGATTTTGTCTTGTGGACTATATTAAATTACATTTTACAGATATATTTAAGTTATTCTGAAGCCATATTAACAGTGTTATATTAGCTTTTAAATACTTAAATCTGGATTTTTTTATATTTACCCCAGGACATTATTTACCTCTATAAAGGCCATTTGATCAATAAATTAAATTATAATAAGACACTATAGGTCTGTTACCACTCAAATTAAATAATTTACAATGCAAAATTACAACTGTAATAAATTGTTATGAGATGTTTTGAATACATTTTTGAATGTACAAATAAGAAATGTTGGAAAAAATGCAATGACACTATTAAGCATGAAGGCAAGTCACTTAACGAGTGAGTCATTGGGTCATTCATTCATCCAATTCAAAACACTCATTCAGTAACAAAACACCACTGAGTGTTGCTTTGAGAATGCATAGTTCTGCTGTGATCTTTGTTTGGAACTATTTTTGTTGGTGAAATAAAAACAGTCAATATTGTGTCTAAAATGTAAGTAACTTAATATTAAAGTTGCTGTCCGTAACTTTTTTGTGTTCAAAAAAAATATTGTATAATGAGAATGTACACCATGAATCCATTTTCCAAACCATGTTTTTGTCTTACCCAGAATCACTATGGTACACCTATAATAAGTGTTCATATTCGGACTATTTTAGACCGGTCTGGTAGAAACCTCTGTGGAGTAGCACGGTACCTGCGTGACTCGTCATAGACATAAACAGAGAGAAGTAGCTCCGGCTACAATGTTCTTCCGCAAGACGCATGGAGTTCTGTGTATTAAAGGGATAGTTCACCCAAAAATGAAAATTCTGTCATCAATTATTCACCTCCAGGTTGTTCCAGTCCTGTATACATTTCTTTGTTCTGTTGAACACAAAGGAAGATATTTTGAAGAATATGGGAAACAGTTCTGGGGCACCATTGACTTCCATAGTATTTTTTTTTTCTACTATGGAAGTCAATGGTGCCCCAAAGCAGCCTGGTTACAAATGATCTTCAGAACAAAGAACAAAGAAATTTGTACAGGTTTGGAACAACTTGAGGATTGTTTAAACATCCTCCACACGGCTCCAGGGGGTTAATAAAGGCCTTCTGAAGCAAAGTGATGCGTTTGTGTAAGAAAAATATCCATATTTAACATGTTATAAAGTAAAGTATCTAGCTTCCACAAGACCGCCTTCCGTATTCAACTTACGAAGAAAGTGTAACTCCTCTTGCAGTTCAAAACGCTTATGCTGCGCCCTAGTCATACGTCACGTCATTTACGTTTTTTCCGTAAGTTAGGAAGCTAGATATTTTACTTTATAACGTGTTAAATATGGATATTTTTCTTACACAAATGCATCGCTTCGCTTCAGAAGGCCTTTATTAATGCCCCGGAGCCATGTGGAATATGTTTATGATGGATGGATGCACTTTGTTGAGCTTTAAACTCGTGGGCCCCGTTCACTGCCATTATAAAGCTTGGAAGCGTCAGGATATTTATTAATATAACTCCGACTGTGTTCATCAGAATGAAGAAAGTCATATACTAATCCTTAGAAGATGAAGAAGAAAGTGAACTAATCTTTAAATTGGTTTTGATATCTTAAATGAAGCTGCATCATCACTTGTGACGCTAAATAGGAATTTGTTTGACTGTGTGCAGTAATCTATAAATATTGATTGCAAATTTTTTAAAGAGGGGTAACACACACAGTTTCTGCCAATCTCATGTTAATATTGAGTACCTACAGAGTAGCATTGCATTCTTCATATCTCAAAAAAAGTATTTAGTATTATTAGATTTATAAAAGACAGATAAGCTGTACCGAAAACAGCCGAACTCGTGGAGGAGTGCAGTGGGCGGAGCTAAAGACACACACACACACACACACACACACACACCTATGACAAACACACGCACACACAATACATTCGTAGCATTATCTCTCCCTGGATAACTTTCTATTCACTATACGTTCATGTTGTTTACATTATATGCACTTACACGCCGATTGCCAACAAAACACAGACATTTGATGCAGTTTCGACTTGTGACCGGGAACAGACAAACACACTTGCAGAACTCCGTTGCTGCTCCGGAAAAACAAACTGCATCCACTGTTTCCTTAACGCTGGGTTATTTGGGAAGCTGAACAAGGTTATCTTTCCGTCACAACTAGAAACACACTTCTTTAGTGACATTGTTGATGTTGTGGTCTAAAAACAAAATGCCAGCGCTGCCGACGGCTCACGTAACCCGAGCGAAGCACGTTGATGGGCGCGCTCTTCCTGGAGAAATGCCCATACAAGGAATTCCACCCATTTTGACGTAATACATGGCCATACTCCAAAAAAACTTTCCGAAATCCTGAAGGAGTGTATTTGGCACATAAATACTCTGTCATACGTCCAACTCATTTTTTGACATTTTGGCCATGTTTAGCATGAGCATCCAACTCTTTAACAGTGTAAATAAGTCAGAATGCATGAAATAGCATTAGACCCCCCCCCCCTTTAAGAAAAAGTTCATAAATCCTGCATTCAATGGCTGCGATTTAAAACTGATAGCTGATGGATGAATAAAATGAAAAGCTGATGGCAAGCTCAATAAAAACACTTTTAAAACACGGTTTGCTGATACAAATCTCGTAGGCTACTCAGAAAAGAAAACGTAATGCTAATGTCAGCTTAATTAACTTAAGTTTCACTCAGCAATACAGAAATGACAGTTGACAATGCAGCCCGCATTAAATTATCCCTTCCTTGAGATGGTGCATCAGACACTCAAGTTGAGAGGCACTTGTTAGAGGGCAGAGCATCTCTGTGTCTTTTCAGCTGACAATTAGAGAAGATTCACCATGGAGGAGCTGGAGAGTGATACGGCACACCAGATGCTGCAAGGCCTCTTGAGAAAGCATGCATTTTTTTTAAACAGCATCTGCTGTTAGTGTGTGTGTGTGTGCGTGTGGAAACATCAACTCACTGCTTAGGAACACACACAAAAGGTACTTTCAGGTGGAAATGTACTTCAAACCCTCATAGGTATTATTTGATCACTGTGTTCTTATTTAAAAACCCTTAAATGGTAATTCATGAATCTTCATTTCATACGAGGTTGCAACTCAGCAATACTGCATTCTGTTTTCCTTACGTGGCTATATGCCTGACCTATTTTTTATTAAAGGACATTAAGAGTCTGTGTGCTTATCTTTGACTTTGCTCTTGCGCGTGCAGAAAAGAAACTTTTTTCCCCCGCCATTTCTCCTTTTAGGGTTGTCCTAATGTTTGGAAAAAAAGCTTATGTTTCCCAGCTGAATGTTTTTATTTTATTTATTTTTTTATTATTTATTTATTTATTTTTATTATCATGCACAATTCAGCAACAATCAACAGTTCCTCAGTTCCAGCTTATTAGACTCTTGATTTTCAACAGTGGGAGAAAGATTTTTTTCTTCTAGCCCAGTTGGGCTTTAGGACTTATGATTTTCAGGTAGGTATTGGAAACATACAGATTTAATAAAGTAACCAAACACTGCACAGTATTCACTGCATAAATTATAAATTGATTAATACTAATTAAAGCTACAAAAGTTATTCAGTCAAGAGCATTGAGTGATTTTCTCTTTTCTTTTTCTTTTGTTCTTTGATTAAAGGGTACATAACACACACAGTTTCTGCCAATCTCATGTTAATCTTGAGTACCTATAGAGTAGTATTGCATCCTTCATATCTCCGAAGAGTCTTTAGTTTTATCTGTAGCGAATTAGCTCAGAGGGGAAATATTAATAATTATTCATAACTCATTATGATTATTCATTATGATTAATTATGAATCAGTTAAATAGATTAACTTGATGTGGCTACATTAACATTTCAATCAATCAATCAGTTCATCCTATGAACCTTCAGTATTGATTATTAATTAATTATAAGAAAAGGATATTTTTCATGGCCACAGAAAAATAATTCTTCCTTTGTATTTACATAAGCGCTTAGAGCGCATAAGATCAATCATTTAAGTGACAATTTGTTTGCAGCAGGGAGTTGGAACCAAACATATATTGTGCACAAACTTTAATAACTAAATCATGGACAAGATTAAACAGACATAAAAAAAAAAAAACATACATACACAAAACATACATGGCAAGAGGCAAAGTTAAAGTGGTTGGAAGAACCGGGTCAGTACAGATGGATGAAGTTATGCAAAGACTCTAAAACCTGGGAGAACCATTCCTGATAAGCTCCTTTGTCTGAGCAAAGGAGTTTACAGTTTTACTAACTACACAGCGACTTGTATTTCTTAGTACATTACTTGCATTTGCCCGGGAAGGCGTCCAGATATACGGTCGCAGGAGAAAGTCTTGATGGTTCCGTCTGATGGCTTTGCAGTGGCGATCGCTTCCTTCCGTGTTGAGCGAAGGAACGACTGTGAACTTGCATGGTTGTTTTGACTCCATCGAGGTTGAGGAAGTTGCACACGCCGTGAGGAGTTGGGCCTGCTGGCCCAACTGGCCGTGTGGTGGCATCTGGTTTCCTGTCCCACACACACACGTGAGGCTGTGTGTGTAGGCCTTATCTGGCCTGGCCTGTTGGCCGGCTGATAAACAGCCAAGATGACGCGTTGTTTTGGTCCAGAGGGAGAAGAGGGGAAAATCTGTGTGCCTCTCCTTAAGAGTCTGCAAGAAGTCCCACCCTTTATGATCGAGTTAACCAATGGGATTGTTGGGATTTCCCAGCGGGAAATTCCTCTGTGGGAGATTTATGGTTCTTTATTTCAAGCAGGATTCAATGGGTCTGTGCCCATTTATACTCCAATTAATGCAACAAACACATACTGCCTCTTACAAGGAGGTGACATACATGAAAGTGTAAGTCGTGAAGTGAGCATTAATTTGATAGGAGATGCGATATATATGAGGTTACATGAACTAGCAAGTTGCTCATAAGACATGCATAAATGAAATAACATACAAGGGACACTTTACAAGACAGTTATACAGTATATGTACTTTATCAGTGTTCTTCTTTGGAAACCGTTTACTTCACAACATTCCAAAACATAGTATTGTACTTTTTACTGCACTGTGTTTCATATTGAATATCATTTAATACTTAATTACATTAAAAAATGTAGTATTGTATACTTTTACTCAAGTGAAAGTAATTTTACTTGAGTACAAGTAAGAAAGTACTATATTTTAATGTAATTAAGCATAAAGGTAAAAAAACTACTTTTATTTATGAAATGTAGTGCAGTAAAAAGTATGACATTATAAATTATGCTTTGGAATGTAGTGAAGTAAAAGTTTTCCAAAGAAAAACACTGATAAAATACATACTTGAAAAATTTACTTGAGTAGAAAGTAAAAATACTTCACTACTGTCCGCCTCTGATTATATGCACTTATGCGCCGATTGCCAACAAAACACAGACATTTGATGCAGTTTCACTCACCACCTGCGGTTTCGACTCGTGAACTCCATTGCTGCTCCGGAAAAACAAACTGCATCCACTGTTTCCATAACGCTGAGTTATTTGGGAAGCTGAACAAGGTTATCTTTCCCTCACAACCAAAAACACACTTCTTTAGTGACATTGTTGATTTCGTGGTCTAAATGACAGCGCTGCCGACGGCTCCCGTAACCTGAATGAAGCACGTTGATGGACGCAGGAAGAAGTGCCCTTACAAGGAATTCCACCCTTTTTGACGTAATACATGGCCATACTCAAAAAATCTTTCCGAAACTTGTTCGAATCCTGAAGGAGTGTATTTGGCACAGAAATACTCTCATACGTCCAACTCATTTTTTGAAATTTTGGCCATGTTTAGCATGAGCATCCAACTCTTTAACAGTGTAAATAAGTCAGAATGCATGAAATAGCATTAGACCCCCCTCCCACCCCCCTTAACATTAATGACATAGACAGCAGTGGGTTTATTGGTCACTGTCACTTTAAGATCTGACGCACATCCTATTTTCTCACAACTCTTTTGTTAATTTAACACTTTTTAACTCATTTAAGACTGTGCTTATAATAATTTTGTGTGTTTTTGTCTGTTCAGGCACGAAAGAAAAATCAATGCGGCTGAAGCGGCATTCTGTGTGCACGTTTCGGGTGTTTGTTCACAAAAAGCCGCTTCACAGACAGCGCTCCAGTACAGATTTGAGTTCTTTTTTCCGTCTTATCATACTTGAATGGTTAAATAGCACTCGAATTACATATACATATTTATTTTTTTTAATTAATCAATTTATTATTTATTTCCATGACTATTAAACTTTATGAGCTGTAAGAAAAGGCCTGACTGAGATCTTCACTTCATGCACAATCCATTTACAAAGTCTTTACTAAATCACTAAAGCATGTAAATCTGTTAATTACTTTTCTTTCAAATGCAGATACCATGTATTACATGAATGAATGTAGTCATCCAATAAATCACCATTAATTTTATTTAATTATCAGCAGCTCATTTGTATTTAAAGGGACACACAAAAATGGCATGTTTTTGCTCACCCTCAAAAAGTGACAATTTTAACATGCTATAAAAAATTATCTGTGGGGTATTTTGAGCTAAAACTTCACATACACACTCTGGGGACACCAGAGACTTATTTTATATCTTGTAAAAAGGGGCAATCAACCACCCCTTTAAGCAATGTTGGTCTATGTGGGGTTTTAATTCAATGTGTAAGTCACATTCAGTCACAAGGCCCAGCCTTCCCTGTGATTTTTAATTAGGTGGCAGATAATGGCTTGTCTGAGGAAAGACTCTAATAGGAAACAGCTTTTCCCATGTAATCTCTTTCTGATAAGGATGTTGGGCCCCATCAAATTGATCTTTTGCCCTTGAGATAAGGAATGTATTTCATTAGAGGGCATTTTTATAATTCTTTAACGGACTGATTCTGTGATATGATGGCTATTTCATAGCCAACAAGAATGAAAGCAGATGGCAACCAGGGCAAGAAAAAAAATGCATATTTGTGATATTTCAAAAATTATAAAAGTAAAACTAACCTGACCGATATCAATTAGAGCCAATCCAAATATCACTGTTGCACAGAAATATAGAAAAAAATATTCTTGATTTCCCACACTGTCTGTTCATATGTTTTCTGTTAGACACCACTTATCTAAAAGTGTCAGTAGTCATTTTCAATAGCTAAATCCTAAGACTTCTTAGACTCTCGGTTGAGCTGGATATAAAGGACAAGACGTCTCTCTCTGTGTGTGTGTGTGTGTGTGTGTGTGTGTGTGTGTGTGTGTGTGTGTGTGTGTGTGTGTGTGTGAAAGCAGATAGCAACCTTAACAAAAGAAATGCATATATTTCCAAAATTCCACAATGATATAGGATTTCAAGGGACATACTGTTCTAAAAAAAAAATTATAAAGAAATATGCCTGTAAAAGTATCTCCGTCAGTGGAGCTGGTTATACAAAGAGGCTCATATAAAGAAGCTGTTGTGAATCAAAACGCTGATCAAAAAGACTTACGGATCCTTGGGTTTATACTTAATACAGTTGAATCTGTCAGTATATATGCATAAAGCAGTCAGTTACACTGGTGCTTGTACCTGTTGCATGGATGGCAAGAAAACATACATATTACTGACAAACTGCACAGTAAGGACAATAGAAAACCAGTGTTTAAGAAGAAAATTTTGCAGATGAATCTACAAGCTACATGCTAACCATAATTTTACTGTAAGTAGTGAAGCTACAGTCAAGCTACTGTTTGAAAATAGAGTTAGCTACACTTCAAGCTACAAAATGTTTATATAAATAAAGGTTACGGTAGTTACTTGTAATTATGCAGAATTTACAGTTACTGCTATAGCAAGTATACATGTAGTAACGTGTAAGTATGTCACCTTAAAATAAAGTGTTGTTACCTTAATTTATGTGATGGCAAAGCTGATTTTTTAGTAGTTATTACTCTAGTCACCTTCAGAAATCATTCTAGGCTGATTTAGTGCTCAAGAAACAATTCTTCTTATTATCAATTAATGTTGAAAAGTGATAATATTGCACTGCAAAAAATGCTTTTCTTACTTAGTATTTTTGTCTTGTTTTAAGTCCAAATATCTAAAAATTCTTACATTAAGAAGCATTTACTAGGCAAGCAAAAGTTTTTGTCTTGTTTTGGGAAAAAATAACTCAAAATTAAGTGAGTTTTTGCTTAAAATAAGCAAAATAATCTGCCAGTGGGGTAAGCAAAATAATATTGTTTTCTGTTTGAATTAAGATTATTTTTCTTATCCCATTGGCAGATTATTTTGCTTATTTTAAGCAAAAACTCGCTTAATTTTGAGTTTTTTTCCCCCAAAACAAAACAATAATTTTTGCTTGCCTAGTAAATGCTTCTTGTTTTAAGAATTTTTAGATGTTTGAAAATACTAAGTAAGAAAAGCATTTTTTGCAGTGTGTGCTGCTTAATATTTTTGTATGAATCAATTCAGATTTTTGTAATGAATCAATTCAGTAGAATGAATCAGACTTTCAAACTATGAGAGAGAGAGAGAGAGAGAGAGAGAGAGAGAGAGAGAGAGAGAGAGAGAGAGAGAGAGAGAGAGAGAGAGAGAGAGAGAGAGAGAGAGAGAGAGAGAGAGAATTTAGGTGAGTATGTTTGATTATTCACTCATTACAAACACAGCGTTTAGATTGTTCTAAACACTGTCGGGCTATAGTGAAGTTTTCTTTTACTTAGTCACTTCCCAAGACTGTAGAGAACACATATTCCCATGCCTAATGAACATGTTGCAAATGCAAATTAAAATATCTGAGCATTAAAATTAGTAAAATTACAGGCATATAGAGAAAACAACAATTTAACAGAGAAAGAAGCAAATCACATTAAGTGAAAAACAGCTGTTGAATTATTACACTAATACACAACAGGTAAAAACTTAAAATGTGCCCACATGTTGGTAATTTTCTCCTGCCCTTGGCAGGTGGTATTGAAAAGAGAGTCAAATAACTTAATGTTCCTTACAACAACATGATATGGTTTAGAGGACATGGTTTTATTTCACAATAGACTGCAGGCTATTTCAGAAAATAAAAGTAGAGTTTTTATAATAAGTGCATAGAATGCCTTTGGGTAACACTTGGTGGAATCTGGCACTTGTCTGAGAAAGATGCATGCTGGGTATAGGAGCAGATTAGTAAGGGTAATGTAGCTTGTAAAATGCCAGATATATTGATGGCCTGTTCAGATCTGGCGAAGCAGCACTGGCCAATGAGCTGCACAAAGACGTTTTTAAGACAGGTCTTGATCCACAATAACAGGACGAGGGGATGGAATGATTTACAGGCTCCAGAGTGTAAATCACACACACTTCATGGTAGGAAATTAAACTCATTTCATGCTTTGTGAACAGTTGAATAAACTGGATCTCTTTGGGGGTCATCTGGGACAAGGGCGTGTCAAAGTTGATTAGTATCATAACGACAACGAAAGGTCAAGCATTTTACAAAGCCAGAATAGGATGGCACTCTGAAATGTTAAATGTAAAAAAAAGGCATATAAAGTAAATGACTAACTAATGCATTTCATAAACATAGGGCCAGTAAAGGTTTGGCCGCATTAACGAAATTTCATTGTCTATTGTCAATTGTGTAGCAATGTAGTATGAAGCATAGCTCACACTGAAGTCACTTTTACAAACCAAGCAGGTTTCTGTTGGTAAACACGCCGAATTTGCATGACTAAGTCAAACCTGTTGCGAAATCTGTGTGGGGAAATCTTTCACCCTCACGCAAAATTCCAGACTTGTGGAATTCTTATTGAAATGACAGCATTCACAAAAATTTGACGAACTATGGTAAATGTGACTGCACCTTAAAACTGCAAATATTTGTATCACTCAACCACATGGTCCAGGAGCCAATTGATAAAAAATATTATACTAGCGCTCACGCAGGGTCAATGCATGACTCTCCCCATACATTCTGCGTTTAGCGCTTTGTCATACTGTCCAGAAAAAAATCCTGTTGCCCACCCCCTAGTCTCACGTTGCCAGACCTTCAGACTGACGGCAGAAGGTCTGGAGACTCTGGACTCTATCGCAGCTTTCATTGGTCAAGGACCGCCCAAGAGGACGTTTGACTGACATGTAACTCAACCAATCACAGTTCGTTTTATTCCACGTCATGTTTATGGGCGTGAAAATGTAAAGTCGATGTCCCTGCAAACAATAACAAACTTCACATACTTTTGAAAATCCAGCGTTTAGTCGATCCTGGTAAGCGCTCATTGTCACACCTGTAAAAAGGACTGCGTTCTTCTTCGATGTCCAATGCCCAGCTGAGATCGCGACCACCGCTGTACTGTGCCATCACACCCGCACCAGACCAGAGCGTCCTTCCAAAAGGCAGACTCGTCTTGAAACACTCTTCGTAGAAAAACAACAAAACAGCAGTTGTTCGGCTCCGAAGCAGAAAGCAAAGATGCGGCGCTTCCACTTCCTGTTTATACCCGCGCTGCGGGGAGGAGCGTGGAATGCGTGAACCGCATGCCAATGTTCATTGGCTCGTTTAGTTACACTCGAAGTAGATTGGTCTGTGAAAGCGATCCCCAATTCATCGGTCAGTTCCGATGTATGTCGAACGTGACCGACTGAAAGGGAACACTAGGCATCACACAATTGCCAACTTTGTAAATGGTTACAGAGAAAATTGTACATCATACACAACCAGACTTTCAAAACGTTACGATTCCGAACACAACAAACTCACACAGAAAAACGCATAGACATGTATATGTAGATGCCACATTCGACCACCGCAGAGACGTCGGCGAGCCCACCATCTTACAATGGTCAGTGTGTCATCACTCACAGTCAGAATCAATGATGCCACAACATTGCGCAGCTTCTGGTTTTGTAATGAAACCACCGAGATTTAAATTCCCAAAGAAATGGGATAAACTTTCACAGGTGAGAATGTGTTGGTTTTTGTTTTTATATTTATTAACTCAATAGTACATATTTTTACTATGGTACTTTTAATGTTTTTACCTTTACTATGGTAATTTTTTAATGTTGTGTTAGCTGAAGCCTTCGTCTTTTTGTATTGTGTTAGTTTAGCAAATTCATCTGCTGAAGTCTGTTTCATAGATATTCATACATACACGTGTCTAACTACTGTTGCAGACACTCAGATGGCTTACGTATAGCGGCCCATTAAAATGGTCGCTAATGAGGCATCTATGTATATATACCTATGGAAACACATGCCTCGTTGCTAAGAGACGCATGACAGCTGAAACAAACATGGATGTGCAGGAGATGACAGCAGTAGTTGTTGTATTTGCATTTGCATAATTTGCATTTGTATTGTTATTGTATTTGTATTGTATTTTATTGCAAAACTGGTAGATAGAGAACAGCTTCAGTTTCAGTAGTCATACACTACGATATGTGTTCTTAAATCAGCTCAAAATAGGCCTATCATACATGTTTTAATATCCTCTGACTGGATGGAAACATTTGAATTTGAACTTACTTCGTGACCATTAAAAAAGTACGTTCTATTTAGTATGAATGTAATCCAGACGTACTACATCCGCCATATTTTCATTATCACATGCCTCGTTGCTAAGAGACGCATGACAGTTGAAACAAACATGGATGTGCAGGAGATGACAGCAGTAGTTGTTGTAGCGACTGAAAAGAAAAAATTAACGAAGTGATTTTGGATGCGGTCTTGGGTGGGTAGACGCGGCCAGTATGGACAGAATTAGATTACAATGGGAGTCAGAGGTAAGAGTGATGCAGTTAGTTGTTTTATCTGTACTGATAATTCAAATATTGAGGCTAACAGGCTAATTTTTTACCCTTTTTCTGGTAATTTGCATTTGTATTGTTATTGTATTTTATTGCAAAACTGGTAGATAGAGAACAGCTTCAGTTTCAGTAGTCATACACTACGATATGTGTTCTTAAATCAGCTCAAAATAGGACTATCATACATGTTTTAATATCCTCTGACTGGATGGAAACATTTGAATTTGAACTTACTTCGCAACCATTAAAAAGTTCTATTTAGTATGAATGTAATCCAGACCTACTACATCCGCCATATTTTCATTATCACATGACCTAACAGTGTCAGTTGCATCGCTTCACCTCTATTCATAAATCCTCTCCCATGGCCTCATGGGATAGAAAAGTGTCCATTAAATGTGCACATCACAATCTCGCCGGAAGTAGTAGGTCATCCGGGGACTTTTCTCCTACTGTTTATAGAATACTATGAATTTGGACATACTACTCTGTTGCTGTACTTACTGTTTTTCGCATGCTTTATAGTAGGGAAGTAAACAGCAATAGTCTGAAGTTAAAAGAAAGTCTGAGTCTATACCCATCATACACTACGCTATTTTCTATGAAATCGATCAACTCCAACTGCCCAAAGTTTGGCGCAGACTTTCGGCAACTATTGTTGACTCATCTATACTGCAAAACGGGGCAAAAATCTGAGCAAAAGTAATGTAGTGTACTCCAGTCTTAAGCCTGTAAGTGTTTTCTAATGCTCAGAAGCTTCTGACTCTGGGGAGGCCCTGGATCTCTTTCAAAATGTGGAGCAAGTTTGAGATAAGTGAATATTTCAACAAACCACATTTCAGCCCCACAAAAGTTTGATTACAAGTCTGAATGTGCTAAATAGATGCTCACGAATAGGAGGTAACCGCAAACTGCTTTAACACTTTGTTATCGGATGGTAGCCTACATGTACAAAACATTAGTATTTATAATTTTGTTATTCATGTTTACAGGTCACAAAAATATTACAAAAACCTTTTAAAATGTCTTTATAATAGTTAACAGTAAGCCAACTGTGCTAGGGGAGCCAAAAACTCAAAACTAACCTCACTTCAAAATTACTGACAGACATTTAACAAATAATGTCAACCCCCCCTTAAAGTCAATGACTAATTTGCACTTGACTAAAAAGCTACGAGATTATCACACATTTCATTGCTGTCATACAGATTTCAAGGGACTGATACCTTTCATTGTGGTAAAGCTGTTTTATGACAAACAAAAGATGGTTGAAAAAAAACCCTTCAGTCCTCAACGTTGAAACTGAAGAGTACTCACAAAGTTCTAAAAGTCCCAACTAAAAATAGATCTGTTCTGTTCTTATTCAGTAAAAGCTCCTTGCACTCCAAAGCTGGGGTTCAGTGTCATATAGGCTTTGATGGGGCTTAAACAGGGCTTAGGCAGTACTTAATTACTAATGAGCTCTTTGAAACCTGCTGACTCCCTTGCACTAAAAGGCCATGGTTTGGATTATAGGTGGCATGGTTTTATTGGATTCACCTGGTTAGCTGAATATATTCACAGCATGTTTCTATACATACAATTGTAAGAAATTATATATACACAGTGCCCTCCACTAATATTGGCACCCTTGGTAAATATGAGCAAAGCGGCTCTGAAAATAAATGCATTGTTTATCCTTTTGATCTTTCATTCAAAAAATTCTAACCTTTCATTGAAGTAAAACAATTGAAAGTAGGGGGAAAATCTCATTATGAAATAAATGTTTTTCTCTAGTTCACGTTGGCCACAATTATTGGCACCCAATTATTGCAACGTCCTTTTCCCAAGATAACAGCTCTGAGTCTTCTTCTATAACGCCTGATGAGTTTGGAGAACACCTGACAAGATATTAGAGACCATTCCTCCATACAGAATCTCTCCAGATCCTTCAGATTCCAAGATCCATATTGCTGCTTCTTCTCTTCAGTTCAGCCCACTCATTTTCTATAGGGTTCAGGTCAGGGAACTGGGACGGCCATGATAGAAGCTTCATTTTGTGCTCAGTGGCACATTTTTGTGTTGATTTTGATGCTTGTTTTGGATCATTGTCTTTGACCACTCAAACTCTCCTCCTCACCGTGCATTAGGATGATATAGACACATGTCCTCTTTCAGGCAGATTCGTAACATCTTTAGTTGATTGGAACTTTTTAATTATTGGCCATGATGGTGGAAATGGGGATTTTCAATGCTTTAGCTATTTTCTTACAACCACTTTCTATTTTGTAAAGCTCAACATTCTTTTGCTGCACATCAGAACTATATTCTTTGGCTTTACTTATTGTGATGAATGATTAAGGGAATTTGGCCTTTGTGTTTCCTCATATTTATACCTCATAAGTCATGGCTGGACAATTTCATGCTCCTAGTTACCCTTGTGTGCTAAAAAAAAAAGAGAAAAAATTTCATATGATATATTAAAGTCACCATGACGTCAAAATGGACATTTTTTCATGTTTATCATTAAGGATTTATCCTTGCACGTCATTATTATTATTATTTTTTTTTAAATTAATGTACATTTGTAATCTCTAAACAAAAACGATAGCCTCCCCTGCCCCTCGAAATGGAATATGTTCTCCTCATGACGTACAGTATGTCTCGGCGGAGAGTGGGACTAAATATTCTCCACAACTGACTCCAAATTGTCATTCAGATCTGCCTCCATTTAGTTTGCAACGGCCAACTTCCTACGATCCAATCAATTCCCGAGGACGAAATCCAGTGCCGCCCTAAATTTTTTCTCATTCCAGAAGCTATTTCAATCAGATATACGTCTTAATTAGCCTGACGTCATCATACTCCGATTCTAGTCAGAATATGAGTCTGATACTGCTCCATTGGGCTGTGATTATGGGGCGTTTCAACCGAACCAGGAAAGAAAATGCCTCTGCACTCAATTGGATAGACCTACAACTAATCAGAGCAACGGAGTAAGTGACGTATGTTGAGCAACGCATAGTTGTCAACAGAACTCAACTGCACGCATGCTGGAAGAAGTACAAACCTTTGGAACCCGATTCCAAAAAATTTGGGACATTGTACAAATTGTGAATAAAAAAGGAATGCAATAATTTACAAATCTCATAAACGTATATATTTTATTCACAATAGAATATAGATAACATATCAAATGTTGAAAGTGAGACATTTTGAAATGTCATGTCAAATATTGGCTCATTTTGGATTTCATGAGAGCTACACATTCCAAAAAAGTTGGGACAGGTAGCAATAAGAGGCTGGAAAAGTTAAATGTACATATAAGGAACAGCTGGAGGACCATTTTGCAACTTATTAGGTCAATTGGCAACATGATTGGGTATAAAAAGAGCCTCTCAGAGTGGCAGTGTCTCTCAGAAGTCAAGATGGGCAGAGGATCACCAATTCCCCCAATGCTGCGGCGAAAAATAGTGGAGCAATATCAGAAAGGAGTTTCTCAGAGAAAAATTGCAAAGAGTTTGAAATTATCATTATCTACAGAGCATAATATCATCCAAAGATTCAGAGAATCTGGAACAATCTCTGTGCGTAAGGGTCAAGGCCGGAAAACCATACTGGATGCCCGTGATCTTCGGGCCCTTAGACGGCACTGCATCACATACAGGAATGCTACTGTAATGGAAATCACAACATGGGCTCAGGAATACTTCCAGAAAACATTGTCGGTGAACACAATCCACCGTGCGATTCGCCGTTGCCGGCTAAAACTCTATAGGTCAAAAAAGAAGCCATATCTAAACATGATCCAGAAGCGCAGGCGTTTTCTCTGGGCCAAGGCTCATTTAAAATGGACTGTGGCAAAGTGGAAAACTGTTCTGTGGTCAGACGAATCAAAATTTGAAGTTCTTTTTGGAAAACTGGGACGCCATGTCATCCGGACTAAAGGACAACCCAAGTTGTTATCAGCGCTCAGTTCAGAAGCCTGCATCTCTGATGGTATGGGGTTGCATGAGTGCGTGTGGCATGGGCAGCTTACACATCTGGAAAGGCACCATCAATGCTGAAAGGTATATCCAAGTTCTAGAACAACATATGCTCCCATCCAGACATCGTCTCTTTCAGGGAAGACCTTGCATTTTCCAACATGACAATGCCAGACCACATACTGCATCAATTACAACATCATGGCTGCGTAGAAGGATCCGGGTACTGAAATGGCCAGCCTGCAGTCCAGATCTTTCACCCATAGAAAACATTTGGCGCATCATAAAGAGGAAGATGTGACAAAGAAGACTTAAGACAGTTGAGCAACTAGAAGCCTGTATTAGACAAGAATGGGACAACATTCCTATTCCTAAACTTGAGCAACTTGTCTCCTCAGTCCCCAGACGTTTGCAGACTGTTATAAAAAGAAGAGGGGATGCCACACAGTGGTAAACATGGCCTTGTCCCAACTTTTTTGAGATGTGTTGATGCCATGAAATTTAACTTTATTTAACTTATTTTTCCCTTAAAATGATACATTTTCTCAGTTTAAACATTTGATATGTCATCTATGTTGTATTCTGAATAAAATATTGAAATTTGAAACTTCCACATCATTGCATTCTGTTTTTATTCACAATTTGTACAGTGTCCCAACTTTTTTGGAATCGGGTTTGAAGAAGATGAGTGTAAACGATCTTTGCTGGTGTTGTGAAAAGAATTTAAGGATACACGGAGTACTTACCAACACGATCATCATTTTTGAGCAATATTAAAGGTGAATGTATATATGAACAAGTTCTCCGTTTAGGATTAGAACGAATTTAACTCAAGCGCTCTTTGGTGACGTGGATGATTAGTAAAAAAAACAAAACAAAAAAATGCTATAAAATTATTATTATATTTTACAGAAATAATTAGAAAGGTCTAAAGTTTTATTATAAAATATTAAATTATGATTAAAAAATCTGTGACGTGCAGAAAGTCCACAAGTGAGAATCATAGGAGTAATTAATCTTATGATGTTCCAGGAAATCTCTTATGTGGACAAAGTAATCCAGCTATCGCTGTAAGGGTGACATTTTGACTGATGAAACATTAAAGTATATTTATAATGCAATGCTAATCGACTGTACAGAATATTATAAAATAATTTCTGCCTCACTCTGTGATGTGAAGCACGTCAGATTAAATGTTAAATGTTCTCTTTTGTTGGACAAACGCTTCTCATTACAAGTTTGGAAAGATGTTTGGCGTCTGTTGCTTTTTCAAATGCACGTTATGTGACATGTAATTTACTGTTTTTACTTAATTTGTAATTTACTGTTTTTATACTCTAAATTTCACAGTGCTGGGAGAGATAGAGCAGCATTTACTGCGAATCGATCGATCAACTCTGAACAGTGCTGCGCTTCACCTCTGCATATATTTATTTATTTAAAAATGGAAGCCTTTGCGATTCCATTATCTCACTATAGCCAAATCGCGATTTTGGTTTAATTTCAGTCAATCGTGCAGCCCTAGATTAACTTCACACAAGCACAAACAAATTCTCACTTTACACAAACAAGCTCTCTTTCACATGCTAAACTGTATCGCACACGTGCTACTGTGGTAAATGTATTCATCGCACAGATCAATTTTTTCGTGGCACTTGCAACATATATGTTGCACTGTACAGCCCTGGTTATGAGGCTGGTATCTATTTTATTTAAAGATCTTAAGTAATTTTTTTCTTTCAGAGAAGAATGGCTAGCTTGGCATGAAACTACAGCTTGGCAAAGCAGCATCTTCCTTGCTTGTTCTGTTTTCTACATTCTTTAGCGGGATGATCAAGAAAGTCTGCCAACTCTAAAACTGTCATACGTTGTTTACGTATACTGTCATACAACAGAGGCAATGATAATCCTAATCCACACGCACATGATTTAATATGCATTTCCCAAATCACTCACATAATTAATACAGTAAACAAAATGTGAGAGAGGATTATATCAAGATAGACACAATAGCTCTGACAGATCAACTCTCTAAATCATTCATGAGGAAAACAAGCCACACAAGCCCTTTTACAGTATTCTCTGTCTATATGGCCAAAATCCAATCGGGGGAAACAGTCTAATAAACTGTCTATTTGACAATTGAATTAATCAGTTAATCGGTACTGAGGCCTACTGTGCTAAATCCTTATAGCTTGACGTAAGCAAACTTAGTGTGTACATTTAATTTGGCATCAGCCATCCCATCATCCTCTTCTCTTTTTTAAAGGGCTGAATTTAAAAGAACAGCACCTTTCCTTGAGGCAATGACTCTCTTTTTTTCTCTATTGTCCTCATGTTTTTCACTTAAATGACATTTGGCAAGTGTAAGGTTATATTCATGAGCACCAAAGAACTGTGGAGGGCAACTGTTTGCTTACAAGGAAGAACCAAAACAAAATGTTCTGGAACATTTTTATTAGATTTTATTAGAACCTGTTAAAAGACCTGAAATGAAAGGAAATGCAGCATTTAAATTAAATTAGATGACATCTATAAGCTTTCTAGTTGTTTTTAAAGGGATAGTTCTCCAAAAACTGTAAAGTCCAAACCCATATGACTTTCTTGCTTCTGTGGAACACAAAACAAAAATGTTTTAAAAAATGTCCATACAATGAAAGTCAATAATGTTGTTTAGACCCCAATGTTCTTCAAATATATTCTTTTTTGTTCTGAAGAAGAAAGAAAATCAATTCATTTGGAACAACATGAGGCAACACTACATCCCAATCCCTGTGTCTGAAAATACATACTTCCCTACTATAGAATCTAGTATGAAAAAAGCAGAACATCAAATGAGCAGGATGTCCAAACATGCATATTCATGAAACAGTAGGCGAACAATACTTGGATGATGTACTGCATTTACTGCATATTCTGAAGTGTGCAACCAGCGGACAATCTGCTTTCCTAAGAGGCCACAGGAGCTGAGAAGCAAAAAAGTAAGGGGGAAAAGTGTGTAACAGGTGCAACGGTTTTCCTTTTCGTTAAAATGAATTTGTTTAGTGTGGCGGAAGAAAAGGGGACCAGACTCAATGTGTGGTAAATTACCCTAGGGAAGCCTTTATTGAGTGACAAGTTTGAAATTAGTGTAGGTGTTCCAAGGTGCAGGAAAGCTGGTCCTTGGTAGACTGAGGTATGAAGTTGTTTTACCTTTAGCAACTTGCAGAAGTCCGCCATAAGCCAGGAGACAAATGGAGTAACCAGGTTGGTCAATATTTTCTTGGGGATGCCTACCCGGCTAAACAGAAGGAACAACTCCATGGCGATGTTCCTGGAAGTGGCTTTTCAGAGTGGAACTGCCCCGGGATACTGGGTGGCATAATCCATGATGACCAAGATTTGTTCGCGACTCGAGCTGACCCAAACTTTTTCTGATTGCCGCGCAGTAAAGCATACCATTTTCCACAATGAAGTGTGGTGTTGGATGCAGTGTGGGTAGGTGCTCTTCTCCATTAATTACTCTGACCTGATCCCAATAGTTATTAAGGACCTCATCTTCTCTCTGTTCTCTGCCAAACAAACCTTGTGCAGTTACCTGCTAAAACAGATCAGAGTACACATTTAACTGGAAGGCATGTGACTCACCCTTTCGCTAGCTGTCAGTGACGAGCATCACTGGCTGTCATGGGGCATCCCACTTCGCTCTTCCTTTGTGCGGCCGGCGTCATCTGGCAGACTGCATTGTGGTTGACAGAACGTGGTTGAGACCTGGCCAGTCACGACCAAGCAGGAGGGGTACTGGTAGATCCTGTACTACCCCCACTTCCATCCTACAGCTTCCGGAGTCTGTGGCAATGGTAACCATACAGACTGGCACATGCCGGGTTTCCCCATGTACACAGGTGATGGGCATTACCGTTTTATCTCAGTCTTTCGTTGGTGCAACATCTGGACGAGCCAGGCTCATTGAACTGACAGAATTAATCCTCACTCTCCTTTCTGGCAACCCAGAGAGTATAGCACAGTGCATAATACAGCCTGGGTTGTGATCGGTGGGTATGGGCTCATCACATGGCCCCGGCATGCCTACTGGCAGAGGTGGCCTCCAGTGATCGTCGGTCACCTGGCATCCTCCTGGGAAATACTCCGTCTCCGGTGTCCCGTGCTTGAGCTGCCTTCGCCAATTCTACCGCTTGCACCAACTCGCTCAGTGACTCTGGATTTCGCATCCCCACAGCTTTTCAGTGTCCTCGGGGCAGAGAACGAAGCAGCTTGTCTACCACCACTTTCTCAGTGACTTGCAACACAGTAGGTTGGCCAGTGAGAAGCCATAGATGGGCTAACCTAAAGATTTGGGCTGCCTGTATGTTAAAATCACAAGTGCTGTGAGTTCCTGCTGTGATTTCTTTTTAGGCTGATATTGTTGTGAAATGTTTTAATTTATGCTACACAGCAGTGAGATCATTAGCATTTTAGCAGCATGGAAGCTGTAACTCAAATTACCCATTGCAGAGAAGTCTATGAAGCTACTGGCTAATTGCATTACCAAGGGCAAGTGCTGGAACCGAAAGAGAGAGTTTTTTCCCCTACCTTTTGTTACAGTGCATCTTTGCCTCAGAAACTGCAAGCTCAACTGACTGATTTATGAAAATATGCCATCCACAGTGAGACGCATCCCTTTTCTAGGTCAGGGTTATTGCTCAGACTAGCCTACATCACAAGAAAATTTGACTCAAGAACTTCTGCAGTACTAAGCTCAGAAACCCAGACAGCTTTACATACATGACAGCACAGGTTTTCTACGTCAAGCACTTGCTTTATGCAGCTGCCATTTATCATTTATGCAAACTCTATAAATGCTTTATGCTAGCTGTACAAAATTCCACTTAATTAAGAATATGACTAAACGTTCCATGGCTGCTTCTCTGAGCCGTGCCGTAATGTGACAGAATTCATTAACATCACCCACAGAGTGTTTGGAGCACATTCCTGGCAAAGAAAGGGTGCAATAAAATCAGCCAATCAGCTTTAAAGGCCAATACCGCTGACCCTGTTGCATGTTAGTAGCTAAATCAATACTGTGAAAAGGAGGATTGGTGCTAAGAGCTGAAATGGCTCCCTTATCAATGATAGAATGTGTCAGTTCTATTTTAGCGATGAAAATGACCTTTTGGTGCAATCTGGGGCATGCTCCCCATAGCTCCCTGTAGAGAATATCATTTTTTTCACACTTGAGGGCTTTTAAAAAAAATCTACCTGCCTTTCCATGTCAAGAAACTTCAACTTTGTGAAAAGCAAGAGTCTTGATGGACATCCTAATCATGTGTCATTTTATATTATGATCATTGATTGCTGTGCAATATTTACAAAATGACTTTATATTGAAACACATTTTAAAAATCTTACATTTGATTTGAAAACATCCTAAAAATAATCCTAAAAGAAAAAATTCAGTATGGTCCTTGGAAGGTTGTTGTGCATGTGCAAATTACAGTACATTTCAATGAATAGTTATTAGAGCTTCTTTTTATTCCAGGGACTGTTTCTTTGTGTAGAGTTATTTCCGAAAGTCTATTTCTGTGAAGACACAAACCTTGAAGTCTTGTCTACAAAAAACTACTGTATATTTTCCCTGCCCAGAAATAAAAAGATACAGTTCAATGAACATAAGTTGACCTTTGTGACAACATGCCCCAATAGCGATTCATCTGAATATCAACTATAAACATATAAAAATAAATAGCATTGCCAAAAATGGAACTGTCAACTCATATAACCGTCTGGCTTCAGAGACTGTAAAGTTCTAAAAATGCTCCAATGGAGGATGTGTGCAAATGAGGAGTAATGATAGGAATATGTATTTTACCCAGTATGTGGAACAAGAATTTCACCAGGGACTTTCAATTTTCCATGTGAGTGTGTCCGTCTGTTTCCTACCTTTGCCTCAGCTCAGTAACTTCAAAACATAAGCCCATTATGGAGCCCACACTGTATCTTTAAAGAACAAAACCTGACCCCAGGCTTCAAGACATTCAGAGGAAATATACTGTATTTTAGGTGGAGATGGAAATGGCAACACATGAAAGGATTTTCATGTATTGTGCTAATCATGCACACATGCAGTTCATGGGTTGGAAAAGTCAATCAAAATTCACAAAAGGCAAAAATAAATAAATACCTGCATAGTCTTTTCATATGAAAATACATTTTTCATAATAAATGATCCAGGACAGGCCAGATTTCCAAAATGCAGCAGCAGTTGGCCCTCCCAGGCTTCTTTGGCTACATCTAACAGCCCTTTTCGTTGCCGCCTGAACAGTAATTCTAAAGCAGTGAATCCAGCAGAGGCCTGGGGAACCTCCCGGACCCCAAATAGCACGTACGGGATCGTGAGGTCCCAAACGCGTCCGTCTTCGGATAAAATTGATAAAATAGTTTTTTATTAAAATTATTTTATCATATAAAGGCTGATTTGTTCTAGAACTTTGCAGAAAATTTTGTGTTTTCATGTTTTATGGGGACTTTAATGATTAGACTTTTTATACTATATATTCTATCCCCCTACACTAACCCTACCCCTAAACCTACCCATCACAGAAAACTTTCTGCATTTTTACATTTTCAACAAAAAAAAACATTACTTAGTATGATTTATAAGCTGATTTCCTCATGGGGACCAAAAAATGTCCCCACAAGGACAAGGATTTTGGATATTGCCATCTTTGTGTGGACATTTTGTCTTCATAACTTTTAAAGGGTTTACCAGGACAGACACACACAGCAAAAAATAAACGTCCCTTTTTAAGGATACTGTATATTAAAGATAATTTTATAAAATCCAGATAAGCTTTACAGATCCTTATTGGAAAGGGTTTAAACAATGTTTTTCATGCTTGTTCAGTGAACCATAAACAATTATTGCACATGCATCTGTTGAACATTCCTTAAGACACTAACAGTTAGTGTGAAGTAGACAATTAAGTTCACAGTTACAATAACCTAAAGACCTTTCTACTTTCTACTGAGAAACACCAGGAGAAAGATGTCTAGGGTCTCTGAAAACATGCGTGAACATTCCATAGACCTGCTGCAGGGAGGCATGAGCATGCGGCCAATAAACAATAAACTGCCATGTCCGTAATGTAAGATGCTTATAGGGAGACATCATGTGTAACCATCATGTCCCCCCAGACATGTTTGAGAACTAGCAAATGTCTTGGTGGAAGAGTGGAGTAACATCTCACAGCAAGAACTGGCAAATCCGGTGTAAATCTGTGTTAGTGTGTGTGTGGTCCTGGTAAACCTTACGTTGTGGGACATTTTGTTGTCCCCATGAGGAAAACAGCTTATAAATCATAATAAGTGATATTTTTGAAAATCTAAAAATGCAGAAAGTTTTGTGTGATGGGTAGGTTTATGGGTAGGGTTAGTGTAAGGGGATCGAATATACAGTTTGTACAGTATAAAAGAGTCCCCACAAAGAAAGTGAACCAGACGTACGTGTGTGTGTGTGTGTGTGTGTGTGTGTGTGTGTGTGTGTGTGTGTGTGTGTGTGTGTGTGTGTGTGTGTGTGCGTGTGTGTGTATTAAAGCTTAAACGAAAATTATACTAAAACTAAAACTGAAATAAAAATAATTCAAAGCTAAATAAAGCTAAAATAGAAATATTATTATTATTATTATTATTATTTTTTTACAAAAGCACACTATAAAATGACCAAATCACTGAAAAGCTAATTCAGAATATTAATACTAAAACATACTGTAAGAAAAAAATCCTTGGGAAGATAAAAAAGGTACTAGTAAATTTTCTGCCAGGGCATTAGCCATTAAGTTTACAGACATATCATTTAACCTTTAAACACAATGCAATGCATAATTCAAAATACAAGTAAAACTGTGAAAATCAACAGAAAAAATCCTTAATATTAACACAGTACATTGGGCCCTATTTTTAGGGACATTTCTTAGAGTGTAGTTGTATAAATAATACTAAAATAACACTAAATAACACTAAAATGCACTATAAAAACCCATTTTCCGAGAGTGTTTTTGATCACCTGAGGTAATCTCATGGGTATTTGCTGAGTTAAGTTCTTTTATTGAACACTGTAGTCACTGTGAACCCCAGCCTCACTAGTTTCCCCAAGCCAGGCCGCATTCAGAAGAAGAATACGCTCAATTGCGGCTTCTGTCCATCAAACGGCCCCTTTTTCTCCTCTTTTCGCAGCCCTGTTTTTACAGTCAGCCATCTTGACAGGCAGAGTGCTTCTCCCCATCCCAGATGGGGCTGATTGATCAACTGACTTGGGACCAGCACGTCTCTTTGATATGGCAGTGTGTGTGACTGATGGAATGTTCTGGGGTTGGGTTTGTCAGCATTTGTGCTCACCCGTGTGTGTGTGAAAAGGACGGTCGACATTACAACCGAAGCCACATGAGGTTTCCTCTGACAAAGGGTTGATTCACTCCATTGAACTATGAAGTGCACCAATTTAGTTTTACTGTGAATTGATGGCTTGTGAATGAGTACTAGATGGGGTCAGTTATGATACATGGGCATTCCCAGCTCACCTTGGGTTCTTCTTTGCAGCTCTGGCGTCTCATTAGCTAAGCTTTTCTGGCTCTCACTGTTGTGTTTAAATCTGCACAGTCAGTCTAAAGTCCTTTGGTGAAGCAAAGCTACCATTTGCAAAGCCAGCTTTAATGGAGTTTTAATGACCATACTTGAACATAGCCTTTTCTGTTTGCATTCAAGGCAAAATTATTTTTTCTCATCGGTTTTCTCAGTAAAGTTTAAGCTCTTTATCCTTTGAAGATCATTTGGGGAAAAAAACTAAGATCTTGCTTCAGCAAATCAATACTACTTTGGAAAGCCATCAAACCAAAGTGTTCTTCTTCTGCATGATACTGACGGCTGGGAAATTTTCCATTTTTGTTGTGGTCCTGTGGCATTTATTTGGAGCTTTATTCATCTAATGATTGTGACCTCATGACTATGCTGCAACACATTAAATGCCATGTTCAAACGAGTGCTGAAATTGTTTCATAAGATAAATATTTAGATCAGGAAATAGTCATTTTAAGTAACGACTCACAAATCACACTGAATAAACTGCTCTAATGGCTTTTGTAAGTCAACATTTGCAATTTACAATCATCTCTTTCTGTGAAAATGCTTATGGTCTTCACTGAATGACATAAAACAGCTGTGCCTTGTTTTGATTAGCCCTGACCGGGTATGAGATGTCAAGTTGCAGAGGTTTACTCTTTTGAAAGCATTCATGGTCAAACAAAGATTTCTGTTTATCTTACCGTTCATCACTTGTCTCGATGTGAATACATTAACAGTCCATTGCAGTAAGAGACAATATGCTGAATGTTTAGAGCTTGATTGGCACTACTAGAGGAAATCAGCTATTCCACACCAATTTGTCTGCTGCATTGCTGTTTATATAACGCCTGAAATGGAAAGTGAATCTACTGTATATGCACAGTTACCCTCAGACAAATGAATTTTGATTATGACAAAAAAAAAAAAAAAAAAAAAACCTGAACAATTATAGAACTAAAATTCTAACAAATACTGTAAAGTTAAAAAAAAAAAAAAAAAAAATATATATATATATATATATATATATATTAAATAAATAAAATTCTATTAAATATATTTAATAGAATTAAATGAAAATTAAATAAAAATCCTTACTAAAATAAAATAATAAAAAATAAAACTAATAGTTTTAAATGTTAATTGAAAGTACAGAATTTCATGTTGAGATCAGTGTTGAAATTTAAAACTAAAACTATTAAAAATGTTTTAATTGAAATAAAGGTGAAATAAAATAAAATGATGATTTTAGATATTAGATGAAAAACTAAAACTTAGAAATGAGAAATGTTGCCTTGGCGACTAACTGAAATAAAATGCATTTAAGTTTAAAATGACTAAAACTGAAATAAAAATATATTAAAGCTAATTTAAAAAATAAAAATGACAAACAAAGCACAGCAAAATTGCTCAAACTTAAAGTAAAATCAAAACGAAAACTGAAAATATAAAAATAATATTATTTTATTATTATTAATTATTAAAATATTAATTAATACTATAACAAATAATACTAAAATAACACTGTTTGAGATCTACTAAAGATTATATTTAACATTGTTGTTACATTTTAAGTGTTATTAAAGATGATGATAAAGAAAATATAAATGTAAAAATGCATGGAAATGAGCATCACAATCTTTCATATATGTGCATGTGTGTGTGTGGTCCTGGTAAACCTTATGTTATGGGAGACAAAATATCCAATATCCAAAATCCTTGTCCTTGTGGGGACATTTTTTTGGTCCCCATGAGAAAAACAGCTTATAAATCATACTAAGTGAAAATAAAAAAATGCTAGAAGTTTTCTGTGATAGGTAGTTTTAGGGGTAGTGTTAGGGTTAGAGGATAGAATATACAGTTTGTACAGTATAAAAATCATTATGTCTATGGAATGTCCCCATACAATATGAAAACACAACGTGTGTGTGTGTGTGTGCGCATGTGCGTGTGTGTCAACCAAAAAAAACCTAACAAACATAATTAATAATAATAATAAATCTAATAATAAATCAATACTATCAGCCCAAAACAGACATGGAACTGATATATTCCCCTGGTTTCACAGACAAGGCTTAAACCTATTCCCAGACTAAAATGCATGTTTGAGCTGTTAAAAAGCTGTCCTTGTGGGGAGCTGTTGAACGCAACTTGCACTGACATATCTTAAAATATGTCAATGCCATTATTTTGTCTCAAGATGCACACCAGTAATGTTTTCTTAAGGCACATTTATAAAAGTTACTTAAATGCCTTAATTGAACTAAGGCGTGATCCTGGCTTAATCTAAACCCTAAACCGGCCCATTGTGTGTCCCTCATTTACATTCTTTTTATCAAAAAGAAAATGCATTATGATCACTGGCTGTCAAGTTCAGTTGCAAGTTTGTTTGGTGTATGAAACAACTAACAGGGGTCCACTTTTATGTTAACCAACAACTGACTAGACTATACCATCTTAGATATATACAGTAGAACCGCTAAGTGGTTAAAAAGGTCTCATCTTACCCAAGGCATCATGTAAGACAAGACTACTGCTGCCTCAAAAAACAAGTGCATGACACCTCTGTATACAAGAATAACTGTACTGTACATATGCAAATAACTGTGATCAAACATATAGAGAAGCCTGTATTCTATGCAAGGATGTGCGACATGCGTATTTGATCTGTTCTCACACAAACATCCTGTAAATGCAAATGAAGTACTCATACAGTTCCACTGGAAAGAAGAGCTGGGAAGAAATGGATTTAGACGTCTGATGAGTCATACAGTACTTCAGATGTTTCTCCGTGCTTAAGTGAATAATAAAGAGGTATCCTGTGTGTTTTGAAGCTTCATTTTAGCCTGAATAGTTTAACATAAAATGATTGGCTTTCTATGTTTACTTGCTCTAATACCCTACTGCCTGTAACTTTACTGATAATGTCCCGGTGTAAGAGTCTTAGATCGAAAGAAGAACAGAAATTCAGGTGTATAATATCAATAGCTATATTGTATATCCGAATGTTATACCAATCTATACATTTCAAAGAAGTTTCCTTCTCCGGAAGAGAAATCACATGAAGAGAAAAGCCATTCCTGTTCACTGTGAAGAGTTATAATGGCAGGCAAGTTTTGTGACAGTGACCAATGTAGCTAAATATGGACCACATTTGTCTGGCTGGGGAGGCAACACACCACACAAACTTCTCGGGAAACACAAAGCGGACCTTATGAATACTGATGATGCACACCAAATGTGAACTATTCTTAAATAGAGGGTTTTTCCTCTGTTCCAGATAATACGCCTCCACCTCAAAGTCCTAGTGAAAGTGTTGAGTAGCACAATGATGGGCCACCATCTGTCGTTTTCTCATTAAAGTGAGGAATATGTTAATGCGCCTTCGCAGTCTTGCAGAGCTGCTAAGTCAAGGACAAAATTAGATCGCATCCAACATTGTTATCCATATGTCAAGTATTTCTCTTTTTATTGGCTGATTGAAACTTTACTTGTTATTTCTTAGCTTGTAAAAAGGTAAAATGGAGAGTCAGACAATAAAGTACACCCAATTGGTTAAGTAAAAGAGTATGTAACATTACAGAATACGATTCTAAAACGGTGAAAAGGTATATATATATATACACACCGATCAGGCATAACATTATGACCACCTTCCTAATATTGTGTTGGTCCCCCTTTTGCTGCCAAAACAGCCCTGACCCGTCGAGGCATGGACTCCACTAGACCCCTGAAGGTGTGCTGTGGTATCTGGCACAAAGATGTTAGCAGCAGATCCTTTAAGTCCTGTAAGTTGCAAGGTGGGGCCTCCATGGATCAGACTTGTTTGTTCAGCACATCCCACAGATGCTCGATTGCATTGAGATCTGGGGAATTTGGAGGCAAAGTCAACACCTTAAACTCATGTTGTGCTCCTCAAACCATTCCTGAACCATTTTTGCGTTGTGGCAGGGCGCATTATCCTGCTGAAAGAGGCCACGGCCACCAGGGAATACCGTTTCCATGAAAGGGTGTACATGGTCTGGAACAATGCTTAGGTGGTACAGTACGTGTCAAAGTAACATCCACATGGATGGCAGGACCCAAGGTTTCTTTCTAAGCCATCAGAAGCTTCTAGCTCTAAATCTTTGATGTTGCTCTGAGAAAAATCCAGTCTTCAAATCAGATAAAACAGATAAATGATTAAAATGTTTTTGTGGAGAAGTGGCCTCAAATCAACAGCTCTTGAAATCACAGCTCTCCTGAGTGCAACAATAATACATGATGACCCACTTTTTGGTCTCAAATTAAGACAACACTACCGCAGAACTGTCCCATTGGTTACTTTACGTCAGAGGTGATTTATACATTGGTACTTTTGACAATTACAGTCTATACTGTAGGTTTTGTATAGTTTCTTATTGAACAGATCAAGCTGTATTTTTTGCAGAATGTTCAAAACAACTTCAGCATTATGTAACCAGACATTTTGTTATTTCACACAGAATTCAGTTTACTCATATGGATCACAAAAATGATAATTGTACTTTTGCAACAGCTTAAGTGCTTGTAAGAGGAAGAGTAAATGAGAAATCATTTATCCTGGCAGAAGAAGAAAAAACAGACAATGTACATTGAGGCTGCCAGCATTTCTGTGTCACAGACATTTTTACCAGTACATTAATTAAGATAATATATAAACATTTCTGAATGTCATGGGCACAGACGCTGAAAACAGATATATTGTGATTTTTTTGCCATATGTTGTGATTATTTTGCCATCGGATTTCACAGGTTTTTAATAGTAGAGCAAACAACTGCATCATTCATTTGTATTACTTCAAATACTTGTGTGATTTTCTCAAGAAAAACATTTGGTAATATGGTCTATAAAGCCTGTGCTATTATATTATTTTCGTACATTATATATTAGCCTTTTAGACATGAGGCCAGTAATCATTAATTAAGCTGATTCACTCAAAAACACTGATTCATTCAGAAACAAAAGAACTGACATCTTTATAAGTCATTGAATCATTCATTTAAGCGATTTGTTAGTAAACACCAATTCATTCAGGTACTGTAGCTTTGCTGTACATTTGTTTGAACCTATTTTCATTGATGGCGCAAAAACAGAAAAAAAATGCTGGTAATATTGTCTAAAATGTAAGATACACAATATTAATATAATAATTTCTTGTTTATTGAAATACTGTATAAAAACAGTATTCCCAGTACCAGCTCAACTGTGATTCGGCACAGTTTTTGTGATATTGCTCATATTATATTATATTAATAGTGCCTTTATATTATATTATATTATATTATATTATATTATATTATATTATATTATATTATATTATATTATATTATATTATATTAATTAAAACACAATGGCATTCAGATTGAGAAAGAATAAAAGCATTAATACATTTTTATCACTTGCTATGGTTTTCAAGAGTAAGTGATCTATTTTATTAACCATCTCTCTTCAAGGGTTCAATCATTAATGGTCATTGTGGAGCAGAGTGTCCATATTGTTGGGTTTGGACTGATCTCTCTTTGAAAGCACAGCTCATAATGTTCCAGTCTTAGACGACATCGGAGAATGGCTCTTTGGTTGCGCTGGGTTATTGTTGTGTTCAAATTATAGTAGTGTTGCACTGTGGAAAACAATGTTATGACAGGCCAGGAGCAGCAGTGAAACAACAGGGGAAAGTGTATGCAATTAAAATGCAGTACAGTGCCCTGCTATTAAATTTATGTGTCCAATAAAAGTGCATGCATGGTAAGTACAGGGAGTCTCGTATTATTCACTATTGATTAAAAATGAGCTTAATATGCATTACCACAAAAATCAATGAATAGTTAATCATGCATTTTTTACTATTAGCAATTTATAATTGTGCAGGAAAATGCAAAGCACATCAACGGCTGTATTCTTTCTTGTCTTAATGAAACCGGGCTTAATTTTATTGATGGCATTCTCTCTAAAGGGAAGGGATAAATCAACTGAAGAGTCACATGCTTGTCTTTTATGAGACAATTCAGTCTTGCATTATTGCATGCATGGTAACATAAACAGGCCATCATCCCTGCACACATTACGCTCCCTATCAACCTGTAAATCAGGAAATTAGTGTATGCAAGAAATAATGCATCTAATACCTCCTGCTGCATGCACTTCATCTCAGGGACAAATATGAATCTATTTCACAAGGGGAATTCAAACAGGATGGTTGCTTGAGCACTTAGCAGCCATTTACAGATGCACACATCCATTGGCTCTGACTATAAAACACATTATGTAAACTATTCAGATGTCGTCTCCCTCTAGAAGGAAAGCAATGTGTTGGAGGAGATATTACAGAGAGGAAAGTCTTGAGGCTGCGGCAGAACTAATCCAGTTTGTTCCACCAGTAAAAGAGAAGCTATTCTATACTAGAGCCATCAGCTTGGGAACTGCCAGATAAGCACATGTATGTTGCTTCTCTTTTGCATGACAAGTGGTGCTCCCAAGAGTGAGGCATTATGGGGGAAATGTGGCCAAGCCCCACTTTTGCAACTCACGCTTTTGACAACGGTTCATTTAAACTAAATGTGTGCAGTTAAGATGTTTACGTGGAAATGGAGCACGACTACTGCAGCTGTGTCTTAATTACCCAAGTGCCACCAAGCTATACATCACCACCGGAGCAGTTAAAACAAGAAGAAAACAAATGTCATTGTGAAGGTGACGCTATAGGTGAGTCACAAACTTATTTAGAAGCATTTTCAGAAGGACATTTTGTAAACAAGAGGCAAAATTTATCCTAAAAACATTCTAAATAATAGAGACAATAATAACAGACCATAAAATTTTGAAATGCACTTGGCCATCAAAAGCATAACTTTGCAAGAATTCCCAGTTTTACATGATTTGTTATTGGTGTTACAATATATAAAATGAAAATTACTGTGTGAGGAAAAAATTCAAGTTTACTGAGTTTTATTGTCAGTACTATGTGAATGTAATGTGTAATAATGCAATGGGGGAATATTTGTGGGTCCTGATAATGCCAAATATCTTATGTTAACATTATTTTAAATATACAGTGGTGATCAGAATTATTGGCACCCCTGGTAAATATGATCAAATATGGCTGTAAAAAATAAATCTGCATTGTTTATCCTTTTGATCTTTTATTCAAACAATTCACAAAAATCTAAACTTTCATTGAAGTAAAAGAATTGAAAGTGGGGGGTAAATCACATTATGAAATAAATGCTTTTCTCCAAAACACGTTGGCCACAATATTGGCACCCTTCTATTAAATACTTTTTGCAACCTCCTTTTGCCAAGATAACAGCTCTGAGTCTTCTTCTATAACGCCTGATGAGTTTGGAGAACACCTGACAAGAGATCAGAGACCATTCCTTCATACAGAATCTCTCCAGATCCTTCAGATTCCCAGATCCATGTTGCTGCTTCTTCTCTTCAGTTCAGCCCACTCATTTTCTATAGGGTTCAGGTCAGGGGACTGGGATGATCATGGCAGAAGCTTCATTTTGTGTTCAGTGACACATTTGTGTGTTGATTTTGATGTTTGTTTTGGATCGTTGTCCTGATGGAAGATCCAACCACGGCCCATTATAAGATTTCTAGCAGAGGCCGTCAGGTTTTGATTTTTTATCTGTTGGTATTTGCTAGAATCCATTATACCATGTATCTGAACAAGATGTCCAGGACCTCCAGCAAAAAAATAGGCCCACAACATTAAAGATCCAGCGGTATTTTTAACCGTGGGCGTGGGGTACTTTTTATCCCTGTTTGCACCAAACCCATCTGGTGGATTTGCTGCCAAAAAGCTCTTTTTATAGTTTCATCTGATCACAGAACCAGGTCCCTGTTGAATTTCCAGTCGTGTCTGACAACTGAATATGCTGGAGTTTGTTTCTGGATGAGCAAGAAGGATTTTTCTTGATTTTTTGAAAAGTTTGTTTGATTTTTTTTTTTTTTTTTGGCTTTCTGACCCCAAGACTCAACTAATCTCTGCGATTCTCCATCTGTGATCCTTGGAGAGTCTTTGGCCACTCAAACTTTCCTCCTCGCCGTGCATTAGGAAGATATAGACACACGTCCTCTTTCAGGCAGATTCGTAACATCTTTAGTTGATTGAAACTTCTTAATTATTGCCCTGATGGTGGAAATGGGAATTTTCAATGCTTTAGCTATTTTCTTACAGCCACTTTCTATTTTGCGAAGCTCAACAATCTTTTGCTGCACATCAGAACTATATTCTTTGGCTTTACTCATTGTGATGAATGATTAAGGGAATTTGGCCTTTGTGTTTCCTCATATTTATACTCCTGTGGAACAAGACATCATAGCTGGACAATTTCATGTCCCTAGTCACCCTTGTGTGCTAAAAAAATGTAAATATTAATGGGAATATACTTCAGAGATATTTTACTCATAAAAAATTCTAGGGGTGCCAATAATTGTGGCCAACGTGTTTTGGAGAAAAGCATTTATTTCATAATGTGATTTACCCCCCACTTTCAATTCTTTTACTTCAATGAAAGGTTAGATTTTTGTGATTTTTTTGAATAAAAGATCAAAAGGATAAACAATGCAGATTTATGTTTTACAGCCATATTTGATCATATTTACCAGGGGTGCCAATAATTCTGACCACCACTGTATCTAGTCAGTGACAGAGTGCAAGCATATTTGTCTAAAATAATTCTGTATTTCCATCTTCAGAATCATGAATATTTTTATTCTGGTGTCACCATTGTCCTGTGCGTTAGGTTACCAACACCAAGTCCAAGCCTATTCATTTCCACCCCCAATTTAATACCAAATTTAACATTTTAATCAACAGTACATTTTTTGTTAACCTTTTACCATATGTCTTGCAGTATCGCAATAATATCGTATCGTGAGTTCAGTATCTGATATGTATTGAATTGTGACATGAGGGTATCGTTATACACCCCTATTGGTTATAGTCACAAAGTACATTCTATGGAAATAACATGAAATTAAGAGCAAAATAATACTTTTTGTAAAAAAAGGTGGTCACCTCTAAAATGTAAGAAAATATAATAAAAATAAATGAAAAATTGTTTTACATTATTACATAAGTATAAAAACAAAAGCATAACTTAGCAATGAGCACATGAATGATTAATCAGATCAGAATATTTACAGAAATGTATATATATATATATATATACACACACACATATACATATACATATAGATAGACAGACAGACAGACAGATAGACAGATAGATAGATAGATAGATAGATAGATAGATAGATAGATAGATAGATAGATAGATAGATAGATAGATAGTTATTGTATAATTTATACAACTAGATATAGGACCATGGGAATTGTAGTTCTAAATTCTTAATTGTAATTGCTTATCAAACATAACAGCCACACACACACACACACACATTGCATATCAAATTACTCAATGAATCAAGCTTGTAAGAAAAAAGTGGCATTGCCATTTTCTGCAACTTTACGAAGGTGACGGGCTGTGCCCTAACCTGACCTATTTTTTGGCCCAGATTTAACAGAAGATAGATTCTGTTCTTTGAACCAGTCGATACTGGATTCCCTCGGCCATTTGTTGTCATCTATTTTACAGCTACTTGAGTAGATTGAGGTAGTCTACTTGTATTCATGTGGGAGTTTCATTATGAATAGCAAGATCATTTGTCCTCCACTATTTCGTTGAATCACACTTTCACTTCTCTGTGAAACACTGTCAAAGTGCAATTTGCACATCAGCCTGTGGAAGATTGAAGGGAGATTAAGCATTACAATACATTACAAAAAGATATACATTAATTATTCAGTACAAATCGAATGATATGAGCATATAACTTATTAAAATAACAACTGTATTGCATGGAATCATTATCCCAAAAATGAAAATTCTGTAAATTCCATTATTCACCCTCAAATCATTCCAAACTGATAAAGAAACCATAAAAAAAAAATTTTGTGCATGTGGATGGGTAAATAATCATTTCAATAATCAATAATCAAAAATTTTCATTTTTGGGTGAACCATTGTTAGTTTAAACCAACAGCATTTATTAAAAATAAAAACGAAATAATTAATCAAATTAATTAATTATGTAACAAAGTCTCACTATGTATTAAGAATCCTCAGCATTTTTAGGAACATGCATAATATTTACTATTTTTCTAGTATTTAATACTTTTTTTCTTTTCACACTGATGTGAGCCTGTAAATTATAGATTCATCCTTCGGACAACATGAATGATGGAGCCAATGAAGGATGGCTGACTTATTAGCATCAGTGGAATGGTTCTCCTAACAGCACATGGGCTTATGATTTCCCATTACATGGTAGAGGCACTACCTGTGCTCCCTTGCAGAGGTCATTAAAGTGTTCCTATTAATCTGTCCCCCATGAGGCCTTACCAATGTGCTCATATTTCATAAGTCTCAGCTGATAGTACCAAATCATATATAGCCCGACCTAAGAGAAGAAACTTGCAGATAGCTACAGCAAACACAACAAGGTTTATAATAATAATATAGTCACAATAGAAAAATTGCAACCGCATTCATTAAATCATGTCCACATTCATTAAATCATGTCTGTTTAAGGCAGGGATCCTCAAATCTGGCCCAGGAGTGTCACGGAACGGAGAGAGGACCCAAATGCAAAGGTGCAGAACAGTACAAGAACATGTTTATTCAGTCACAAAGGCACTAAGGCAGACTGCCGATCACAGGAAAAGGTGATGCAGATCTGGAGCATAACACAGGTATCAAACAAAGGAGAACGTCTTTAGTAACCGGCAGATGTCTTGTGCACGTAGCGGGTAGGCAGTGGCGAACGAAACAGCCCCAGAAAATATACTCAGCACCACAGACAGCGTCCAGAAGGTCAACTCACGTACAGCAGGAGACTGGACAGAAAACAGGTGAGACCAACACGACAATACAGATCTGACTAGACAAGGCAAACGGCTTCTAGCAAAGGTGTAGAGCAAACGAGAGATGTGAACATGAGTGAGACGCATACAACAATAATCTGGTAAAGAAGCCAAAAACAGGTAGGCACTAAATAGCCCGAAAGACGAACACAAAGAGGAACAGGTGCGCTCTCAATCAGAGAGTGCGCTGATTGCAATAGCAAACAGGTGGGAAGGAATAGAGTGGGTAGAGGGAGAGAGAGAGGGAGAGTCAAACCTAACACATGACAGTACCCCCTCCCTAACGAGGAAGGGGACTGACGAGAGTGAAGGAAGTCCTCGATGAGCGAGCGGTCCAGAACGTCCCGGGCCGGCACCCAGCACCTCTCCTCAGGACCGTAGCCCTCCCAATCGACCAAATACTGATGCCCCCGCCCCCGGAGTAGAACGTCCAGCAGCCTCTTGACCCTATATATGGGAGAACACTCGACAAGGGCAGGGGGAGGAGAGGGGTTAGGAGGAGGACGAATGACAGGTTAAATACACGAGACATGAAATACGGGGTGGACACGCCGCAAAGAGTGAGATAACCGAAGGCGCACAGCCACCGGACTGAGAACCTTAACAATGGGAAAGGGTCCGATAAAACGAGGTGCCAATTTCCGAGAAGGGGAGGGGAGGGGCAGCTTACGTGTGGAAAGCCACACCTTTTGTCCGCAAACGTACCTAGGAGCTCACGAGCGGCAGCGATCGGCTGCACGACGGGTGCGTTCTCTGGCTCGACAAAGAGCTGTCCACACTCCTCCAGGTGCGGCGACAGCGCAGGATAAAAGACTGGACCGAGGGAACAGCAGCGTCAGGTTCTTTAGAAGAGAACAGAGGCGGCTGATAGCCCAGACAACAAAAAAACGGAGACAACCCGGTAGATGACGATGGTAACGCATTATTCGGCTCAAGTAAGCTGCTCACTCCAAGACGACAGATTGCGCTTTGCCAGGCAGCGAAGTAATCGACCGAGAATGTGGTTGGCCCCTTCGGCCTGGCCATTTGTCTGCGGATGAAATCCTGACGACAGGCTGACCGTAGCGCCAACCTGCCGGCAGAACTCCCTCCAAAAATGCGAGACAAATTGAGGCCCCCTATCGGAAACGACATCGGTCAGGAGCCCGTGAATCTTAAAGACATGGTCAAAGACCAGCCACGAAGTCTCCTTAGCAGAGGGGAGCTTAGGAAGGGGAATAAAGTGAACCGCCTTCGAGAAACGATCAACAACCGTGAGGATCAATATATTGCCACAGGATGGGGGAAGCCCCGCAACGAATTCCAGGGCAATATGGGACCAAGGGCGAGAGGGGATCGAAAGAGGTTGGAGCAGACCTGCCGGAGGAGAATTACCGGACTTAGCCTGGGCGCAAACAGGACAGGCAGCCACGAATTGACGAACATCACGAGCCATAGACGGCCACCAAAAACGCTGACAAACAGTGGCCAAGGTACCCCTCACCCCTGGGTGAGCGGCAAACTTGGAGGCGTGACCCCAGCGGAGAACGGCGGATCAAACAGTCTTAGGAACGAACAATCTACCCTCCGGACAACCTTGAGGAACTGTAACTCCCCGAGAGCCAGCCGAATGGCCAAAAGCTTGCGGTCTCCCACATCATAATTTCGCTCCGCGGGTGAAAGTCAGTGAGAGTAGAATGCGCACGGATGGATCTTGTTATCAATAGACGAGCATTGTGACAAAATCGCTTCCACCCCCACGTCTGAAGCGTCAACCTCTACAATGAACTGTTTCTGAGGGTCAGGAGTGACCAGGATGGGTGCAGAGGAGAATAACTTCTTCAGACGTTCGAAGGAGTGCTGGATGGAGTCGGACCAGGAAAAATGCGACTTGACAGAAGTGAGGGCGGTTAGTGGAGCTGCAATCTGACTGAAATTACGGATAAACCGTCGATAAAAATTAGCGAACCCCAGAAAACGCTGAAGGGCCGTGCGGGAATCGGGAACGGGCCAATCGATGACAGCCTGTGCCTTAGCGGAATCCATACTAACCCCCTCTGCTGACACGACGGAACCGAGAAACTTCACAGACTCAGAATGAAATTCGCATTTCTCGGCCGTGACGAAGAGATGATTCTCTAAAAGGAGCTGTAACATGCATCGAACGTGTTGGATATGCTCCTGGAGCGAGGACGAGAATATGAGGATATCGTCTAAGTACACAAAGACAAAGACATTAAACATATCCCTCAAAACGTCATTTACAAGCGCCTGAAAAACTGCGGGAGCGTTTACCAGCCCGAACGGTAGGACCCGGTATTCAAAGTGGCCTAGAGGGGTATTCAATGCGGTCTTCCACTCGTCTCCCTCCTTAATACGCACTAAATGATACGCATTGCGGAGGTCCAGTTTCTTGAAGATTCTCGCTCCCTGCAAGATCTCAAAGGCTGACGACATCAACGGTAAAGGATACCGGTTCTTAATGGTGATGTCGTTCAGCCCTCAATAATCAATGCAGGGACGCAGCGAGCCATCCTTCTTCACAAAAAAGAACCCCGCCCTGGCGGGAGAGGAGGACTGGACAATGGTACCAGCGGTCAATGACTCGGACAAATACTTCTCTAGTATGGTGCAGATAGAGAATATTGGGTGCGGATAGAGAATATAACCTCCCTCGAGGTGGGGTCGTACCAGGGCGAAGATCGATGCTACAGTCGTATGGTCGATGGGGAGGGAGAGAGGTGGCCCGTGAACGACTGAACACTGCCCGCAGATCGTGGTACTCCTCAGGAACCCTAGAGAGATCAATAGACTCCTCCTGAAAAACAGGGATAGAAGTGACAGCAGGGACTGCAGACACAAGACACTTGACATGACACGGTAAACTCCCAGATAAAATAGACCCCTCCACCCAATTAATCTGGGGATTATGCTGTACTAACCATGGGTGACCCAAAACAATAGGGGCTAGTGGGGAATGAAAAATAAAAAAATAAATAGTCTCTTGGTGATTACCAGAAATAGTGAGACTCACCGCTACGGTGGCTCGATGAATGTTAGAGAGCACATGGCCATCTAAGGCAAAGGCAGTGGGAGGATCAGACAGTTCATGTAAGGGAATTCCATGTTCAATAGCCCAGCTCTCATCCATGAAGTTTCTCTCAGCACCAGAGTCAATAAGGGCAGAACAGGGAAATGATGAGCCCCGCCAGCGCACGACAGCGTCAAACATAGTGCGGTTCTTGTGAAGTGGGGAGATGGGGGTTGCGCTCGCCAGAACTCCCCGGACTACTGGCGAGCTCTTGCTTTTACTGGACACGTAGCAGCATAATGACCAGAGCCGCCACAATACAGGCAGAGACCCTCTTGAATGCGCCGTTGACGTTCGGTGGAAGAAATCCGTGTTCTCCCCAGTTGCATAGGTTCAGGATCAGCGCTTGATTCAGAAAAGGGTGCGGCGGAGGGATATGTCGGTTGTTCGAGGTTGCTTCCGCGTGCACAACGACGTAGATCAAAACCTTTGTCCAGGCGGATCGCCAGCTCCGCCAGTTGGTTAAACTGAGAAGGAATCTCTCGACCAAAAATCTTGTCCTTCAGTTCGTCATTCAACCCATCCAGGAAGCGTGCAGAAAGAGCGGGTTCGTTCCATTCACAGGTAGCGGCCAAAGTCTGAAACTCAATAGCAAAGTCAGTAGCGGAACGCTTACCCTGGCGCAAGGCGGAGAGCTGCCGAGAAGCTTCCTTTCCGAAGACGGAGCGATCAAACACCCTTATCATCTCCTCCTTAAAAGTGGCGAATTGCTGACAGCACACGGAACCAGCCTCCCAGAGAGCCGTTCCCCATTCGCGAGCCCGACCCGTGAGGAGAGAGACAACGAAGGCAACTTTGGAACGTTCCTCCGCATATGTGGTAGACTGAAGAGAGAACACCACCTCGCATTGTGTTAAAAAGGCACGACACCCAGAGGGCTCACCTGAGTAACGGGGGGATTATTGATCCGATGCTCCGCGGAACTACGAGGCGCGTCCACCGCTAACTGCCCCAGGCGAAGATGATGAAGTTGGCTAGTGAGTTCGGTAACTTGGGCTGCCAGACTCTCCACAGCATGCTTGGTGACAGAGAGCTCCTCTTCATGCTTGCCCAGCAGAGCTCCTTGCATTTCAACAGCAGAGCGGAAAGGCGTCTCCTTTGCTGGGTCCATGGTGGCCAGATTATTCTGTCACGGAACGGAGAGAGGACCCAAATGCAAAGGTGCAGAACAGTAATGTTTATTCAGTCACAAAGGAACTAAGGCAGACTGCCGATCACAGGAAAAGGTGATGCAGGTCTGGAGCATAACACAGGTATCAAACAAAGGAGAACGTCTTTAGTAACCGGCAGATGTCTTGTGCTCGTAGCGGGTAGGCAGTGCCGAACGAAACAGCCCCAGACAGTACACTCAGCACCACAGACAGCGTCCAGAAGGTCAACTCACGTACAGCAGGAGACTGGACAGAAAACAGGTGAGACCAACACAACAATACAGATCCGTCTAGACAAGGCAAACAGCTTCTAGCAAAGGTGTAGAGCAAACGAGAGATGTGAACATGAGCGAGACGCATACAACAATAATCTGGCAAAGAAGCCAAAAACAGGTAGGCACTAAATAGCCCGAAAGACGAACACAAAGAGGAGCAGGTGCGCTCTCAATCAGAGAGCGCGCTGATTGCAATAGCAAACAGGTGGGAAGGAATAGAGTGGGAAGAGCGAGAGAGGGAGAGTCAAACCTAACACATGACAACAAGATCCACTTTCCTGCAGAATTTAGCTCTAACCCTAATCAAATACACCTGAACATGCTAATCAATGTCTTCAGGATCATTAGAAAATCACAGGTAGATGAGTTTGATCAGGGTTGGAGCTAAACTCTGCAGTGCATTGGCCCTCCAGGGCAAGATTTGAGGAACCCTGGTCTAAGGACTCATTACATATATATATACAGTGGGGAGAACAAGTAATTGATACACTGCCGATTTTGCAGGTTTGCCCACTTACAAAGCATGTAGAGGTCTGTAATTTTATCATAGGTACTCTTCAACTGTGAGTGACGGAATCTAAAACAAAAATCCAGAAAATCACATTGTATGATTTTTAAGTAATTAATTTGCATTTTATTGCATGACATAAGTATTTGATACATCAGAAAAGCAGAACTTAATATTTGGTACAGAAACTTTTGTTTACAATTACAGAGATCATACGTTTCCTGTAGTTCTTGACCAGGTTTGCACACACTGCAGCAGGGATTTTGGCCCACTCCTCCATACAGACCTTCTCCAGATCCTTCGGGTTTCGGGGCTGTCGCTGGGCAATACGGACTTTCACCTCCCTCCAAAGATTTTCTATTGGGTTCAGGTCTGGAGACTGGCTAGGCCACTCCAGGACCTTGAGATGCTTCTTAAGGAGCCACTCCTTAGTTGCCCTGGCTGTGTGTTTCAGCTCGTTGTCATGCTGGAAGACCCAGCCACGACCCATCTTCAATGCTCTTACTGAGGGTAGGAGGTTGTTGGGCAAGATCTCGCGATACATGGCCCCATCCATCCTCCCCTCAATACGTTGCAGTCGTCCTGTCCCCTTTGCAGAAAAGCATCCCCAAAGAATGATGTTTCCACCTCCATGCTTCACGGTTGGGATGGTGTTCTTGGGGTTGTACTCATCCTTCTTCTTCCTCCAAACACGGCGAGTGGAGTTTAGACCAAAAAGCATCAGACCACATGACCTTCTCCCATTCCTCCTCTGGATCATCCAGATGGTCATTGGCAAACTTCAGACGGGCCTGGACATGCGCTGGCTTGAGCAGGGGGACCTTGCGTGCGCTGCAGGATTTTAATCCATGACGGCGTAGTGTGTTACTAATGGTTTTCTTTGAGACTGTGGTCCCAGCTCTCTTCAGGTCATTGACCAGGTCCTGCCGTGTAGTTCTGGGCTGATCCCTCACCTTCCTCATGATCATTGATGCCCCACGAGGTAAGATCTTGCATGGTGCCCCAGACCGAGGGAGACTGACCGTCATCTTGAACTTCTTCCATTTTCTAATAATTACGCCAACAGTTGTTTCCTTCTCACCAAGCTGCTTGCCTATTGTCCTGTAGCCCATCCCAGCCTTGTGCAGGTCTACAATTTTATCCCTGATGTCCTTACACATCTCTCTGGTCTTGGCCATTGGTGGAGAGGTTGGAGTCTGTTTGATTGAGTGTGTGAACAGGTGTCTTTTATACAGGTAACGAGTTCAAACAGGTGCAGTTAATACAGGTAATGAGTGGAGAACAGGAGGGCTTCTTAAAGAAAAACTAACAGGTCTGTGAGAGCCGGAATTCTTACTGGTTGGTAGGTGATCAAATACTTATGTCATGCAATAAAATGCAAATTAATTATTTAAAAATCATACAATGTGATTTTCTGGATTTTTGTTTTAGATTCCGTCTCTCACAGTTGAAGTGTACATTTGATAAAAATTACAGACTTCTACATGCTTTGTAAGTGGGCAAACCTGCAAAATCGGCAGTGTATCAAATACTTGTTCTCCCCACTGTATATTTTATTTTTTTTATTTATTTTTTTTTTTGCTTTGTGGCAGGATGCATTATCCTGCTGAAAGAGGCCACAGCCACCAAAAATACTGTTTCCATGAAGGGTGTACATGGTCTGCAACAATGCTTAGGTAGGTAGTACGTGTCAAAGTACCATCCACATGGATGGCAGGACCCAAGGTTTCCCAGCAGAACATTGCCCAAAGCATCACACTGCCTCCGCCTTCTTCCCATAGTGCATCCTGGTGCCATGTGTTCCCCAGGTAAGTGACGCACACGCACCCAGCCATCCACGTGATGTAAAAGAAAACGTGATTCATCAGACCAGGCCACCTTCTTCCATCGCTCCGTGGTCCAGTTCTGATGCTCACGTGCCCACTGTTGGCGCTTTCGGCGGTGGACAGGGGTCAGCACAGGCACCCTGACTGGTCTGCGGCTATGCAGCCCCATACGCAACAAACTGCGATGCACTGTGTATTCTGACACCTTTCTATCAGAACCAGCATTAACTTCTTGAGCAATTTGAGCTACAGTAGCTCGTCTGTTTGATCGGACCACACGGGCCAGCCTTCAAGTCAAGTCAAGTCAAGTCAAGTCAAGTCAAGTCAAGTCACCTTTATTTATATAGCGCTTTTTACAATGCCGATTGTTTCAAAGCAGCTTCACAGTGTTAAACAGGAAAATAATGCAACAGAATTTGATTCGGCTGTACAGCCGCTCTGGAGAAAACGGTGATGTCATCCAGCTCATTTCAATTATCATATAGTGTCAATGCGGGCAGATCAGTAATATAGTTGAATATTTAGTGCATAGTGGGGGGGGGTGCTGCACTCCCCACGTGCATCAATGAGCCTTGGCCGCCCATGAGCCTGTCGCCGGTTCACCACTGTTCCTTCCTTGGACCACTTTTGATAGATACTGACCACTGCAGACCGGGAACACCCCACAAGAGCTGCAGTTTTGGAGATGCTCTGACCCAGTCGTCTAGCCATCACAATTTGGCCCTTGTCAAACTTGCTCAGATCCTTACGCTTGCCCATTTTTCCTGCTTCTAACACATCAACTTTGAGGACAAAATGTTCACTTGCTGCCTAATATATCCTACCCACTAACAGGTGCCATGATGAAGAGATAATCTGTGTTATTCACTTTACCTGTCATAATGTTATGCCTGATCGGTGTGTATATATATATATATATATATATATATATATCAAATAATACATTTAATTAACATAAAAAGTACTGTTTTTAGTCTATTTTTCTTCAAATATAATCTTTTAGACACCTCAATTTTAATGGTAAAGTGTATAAAAATGCAAAATGTATTTCTTTTTTTTCTGTTAATAATAGACAAGTAAATATGTTAGTGTTTCAAACACACACACACACACACACAAACATACAAAAAAACGTACAAAAGTACTTTTTTTTTATTAGTTCTAGTAATTGCATTTTATGGCAAATTTTAATACAGTTTATTTACTACAAACAAACAGGTCATTGTGTTACATACACACTCATACATGCATTTTTGAGCACTGTTGAAGAACTGTGTGGAAAACAGCTAGAATACAGTTGCATATAGAAAAACCCAATCCGTCAAGCATTTAATCCAGCATTAGGCAATACATCTTCCTTTGCAATTTAATACTACACCCCCAGAAATGCCCTGAATTGACTCTGTGGACTGCCAGGGGGTACCATTGTGTAAGACGCTGTACAACAGAAGAATAATATATCCAACAATCAAGCTCCAAAGCAAGTGTTCTAAAGCAAATGCCAGGGCCCCCTAGGAACGTTTCTTCACCTCAGTTTTTCTCGTGTTCTCTCCTTTCCGCTACAATAGAATAAAAGTTCCAGCCGAGCAATTTATCAAACCACAACATCAATACAAGCTCCCTTTGTATAGTGAGTGCTTTTAGAGAAATGGTTGCGATAATGGGAAAACATCGTGAAGCAGCATGAAATCAAGTTCAGACGTTGTCGGAATGCATAATCACACTACTGGAAATAAGGAAACACTCTGACACAAAAAACCTTTTTAAAACATCACCATATTTTCCAAACAATATCAAATATATTGGACTAGACTATTTTCATTGGGAGCACTATTATAAATGAAGCAATATCCATGGTTTATTGACATACTCTGCACTTTAGGAGAATGTCTCAGCTTCAAAATTTGAAGACATTCATTAAATCTTCAGACCACTATCTATTGATGTTTTGTCTTTCTATGGGTAAATCTTTTATCTCATCTCAAGAATTAAGCGATTTATTGAGATGTTAAATATATAGACAATCTGACAGTCAAGCAAAGGATGATTCTATGACATTATTCGACTAACGTCACAACCATTTTAATGATTTATTGTCCTCTACGAATGCATTCTTTCTCACACAAATGAAAAAAGTGTTTAGTGTTAGTGTAAAAACAATGTTTAGCATAGCCTACCATTCCTAAAATCCTAAATATAAATATAAAAAATAGCAATAAACTGTACCTAATACATACATATACTCTTATATGTGTATATCCATGCACATTATTTAAAATCCAAATTAATAAGAATTATATTTCAAATTATATTTAAGATTTCTAGATATGAACCCTCACATAGTCATGAGATGCTTCCAAAATAAGAAACATATCTATGAAATACTATGAAATATTTAGAAACTGCTGACAAACTGTCTGTCAAAACTATAAAACTGACTAATATTTAGGGATACAGAATAAATTTTTCTCACTGCGGTTCTCTTAAATTCTAGTGGGGATCAACCTTCTAGAACGTTCCCGTAGGCTAAGATTATATGAACAGAAAACAATCTTTCACTTGTGTCATACATACAGCAACAGAGTGTGACAGATGCCTGGAGCACAGGTCTGGCAGTGTCTGCAGTGACAGCTGTGCATCAAGGTCACATCAAATGATGCTGGTGCTTCATAATTCAGAGAATTGAAACTTTTGCCCCATAAAACTTAACACATTTAAATGGGTTCATTATTTCGATGCATTTCTAAATTGTGATACTGGGGTAAAAGTACTGCATCTAATAATTTCACAGTTTAATACAGTGTGGTGAAAAGTCTTTAAAGTCGAGATAAACAATATTATATAGTGTCGCTGTCCAGTGTCCATATTTCTTCATTTATATATATTTTTTCATCAATCATTATTATTGGCCTATGGAAGCTTGTTTCAGCCACAGAATAAAAAATAAAAAAGGTAATTGCGACTTTTTATCTCACAATTCCGACTTTTTTTCTTGCAATTCAGAATTGCGTGATATAAAGTCACAAATACGAGTTTACATCTCGCAATTCTGACTTTACATCTCGCAATTCTGACTGTTTCCTCACAATTGCGGGTTTATAACTCGCAATTCTGACTGTATCTAATAATTCTGACTTTATATCTCGCTATTCTGACTATATCTCATAATTCTGACTTTATATCTCGCAATTCTGACTTTATATCTCGCAATTCTGACTTTATATCTCGCAATTCTGACTTTACATCTCGCAATTCTGACTGTTTCCTCACAATTGCGGGTTTATAACTCGCAATTCTGACTGTATCTAATAATTCTGACTTTATATCTCGCTATTCTGACTATATCTCATAATTCTGACTTTATATCTCGCAATTCTGACTTTATATCTCGCAATTCTGACTTTATATCTCGCAATTCTGACTTTACATCTCGCAATTCTGACTGTTTCCTCACAATTGCGGGTTTATAACTCGCAATTCTGACTGTATCTAATAATTCTGACTTTATATCTCGCTATTCTGACTATATCTCATAATTCTGACTTTATATCTCGCAATTCTGACTTTATATCTCGCAATTCTGACTTTATATCTCGCAATTCTGAGTTTATATCTCGCAATTCTGAATTTATATCATGCAATTCTGAATTTATATCTCATAATTCTGACTTTATATCATGCAATTCTGAATTTATATCTCGCAATTCTGACTTTATATCATGCAATTCTGAATTTATATCTCATAATTCTGACTTTATATCACGCAATTCTGAGTTTATATCTCGCAATTCTGACTTTATATCATGCAATTCTGAATTTATATCTCATAATTCTGACTTTATATCTCACAATTCTGAATTTATATCTCATAATTCTGACTTTATATCTCAATTCTGAATTTATATCTCATAATTCTGACTTTATATCACGCAATTCTGAATTTATATCTCATAATTCTGAATTTATATCTCGCAATTCCGACTTTATATCTCATAATTCTGACTTTATATCTCGCAATTCTGACTTTATATCACACAATTCTGACTTTATATCTCATAATTCTGACTTTATATCTCGCAATTCTGACTTTATATCACGCAATTCTGACTTTATATCACACAATTCTGACTTTATATCACACAATTCTGACTTTATATCACACAATTCTGACTTTATATCACGCAATTCTGACTTTATGTCTCGCAATTCTGACTTTATATCATGCAATTCTGACTTTACATCTCGCAATTCTGACTTTATATCTCATAATTTTGACTTTATATCTCGCAATTCTGACTTTATATCTCATAATTCTGACTTTATATCACGCAATTCTGACTTTATATCTCGCAATTCTGACTATATCACGCAATTCTGACTTTATAACTGTCACAGATCCACCATGTCTGCACTACACTTCCCAGCACCCTCCTTGATTCTCACCTGTATGCACTTCGTAATCACCCACACCTGCACCTCATCTCCTCATCACCACAGACTCATATAAGCACACACCTCACACAGTCACTTTGTCTGGTCTTGTTTGAGTAAGGATTCACCTTCCTGGTTCCACTTACCTGTTTCCAGTAAATGTTACTTGTCTCCATTGTCTCTCCTGACTCTCCGTGTCTCCATCGTCTTCCTGGTCCTCCGTGTCTGCAGTTCGTCTCCCTTTCCAAGTCTCCATCCATTCATCAGTCCCTTCACCGAGGTGTGTGCTCCAGCTTCCATCTTCGCCATCCACGACCTCCTCATCCATCTTCAATGATAAAGACTGTCAGTATTCCTATTCTCCATTCATCTGCTTTACATCTCATCAAATATACTCACCATCCAGTCTGCATATATTTCTGCTGTCAGTAAAACTGTTATTAATACCATCCTTGTTGTGAGTCTCTGTTCCATAACAATACCTCATAATTCTGACTTTATGACGCAATTCTGAGAAAAAAAAAGTCAATTGCGAGATGTAAACACAATTGTGAGAAGTCGCAATTACCTTTCAAAATGTTTTATTCTGTGGCAGAAACATGCTTCCATATTGGCCACCCTTTACATCTGTCTGTGGGTTTTGCAAATATTGATCCAATGAAAAGTATTAAAAAGAGCTTGTGACTGAAACTTGTAACTCCATTGGATCCTCAAACTGTCGGTAAAACCTTGCAACTCCACCCGCCTCTATTGTGAATGAAGTGGCGCACACATTTTGGACCGTCTCTGCTTGCTTGCAATGCAAGTGTAAATAAAGAACAGGTTTTTTGAATAAGTACAGTGTTATATTTATTATATATAGCCTGTACATATCACTCCATCTTTTGAATGAGTACAGCGTTTTATTTTTTATTTATATATGACAGCTCGGAAAGACGACAACCGGGGCAGGGAGGGGTAGCAGCCCAACCTGCATCTTTCGAGAGGAGGATCCCCATAAAGTTACAGATTCACCTACAGAGTCATACCCCCAGGGGAGCCTGAGAGGGGGGGAGGATTAGGACGGACCTAATGATGACGACCTTGGCAAACAGATTATTGACAACGGCAAGGTGCATATTGCGGTAAGGCCTGCAAGAATGAGCGTGGCCTTAAAATCCATCAGGCCAAGATTAAATGCATGGTGCAGGAGAGCATAGCGCAACGCACAGAAGTTACTTCTGGTGAGATGCAGGAGGGGCCCGGCCCGGAGACACCCCACAGTGCCCAGAACCTCCAAGCGCAAAACTCTTTGGCTCCAGACAAAGTAGTTCAGCAGCATCGGATCAAGTGGCCTGCGGCAAACCAGCACAAAGTATGGTGCCAGTTCGATGAGGATGTGGTAAGAATCATCACTGCCACAGCAAAGGGAGATGCAGATAAACGGCTTCAGACGGTGACCACCATCATTGTAAGTTTCGTGACAGAGATGTTTGGCGTGGAAGAGTGCAAGACCAGCAAACCAAACTACACCATGAACCAAAGGGCAGGCAAGATCCACCAGCTGCGGCAAGAGCGTCGAGCTTTGGCAAGAGTTCAAGGCAGCAACTGAGGAAGAGAAACCACCACTTGCTCTGTCACAGCATTAGGAAGGAACTCGTGACCCTGCGTAGAGCAGAGTGGCACAGAAGGTGGCGGAAAGAGAGAACAAGGAAGCGAGCTGCATTTATATCCAATCCCTTCAAGTTCACAAAACAGCTTCTGGGGCAGAAGCGAAGTGGACGTCTGACCTGTTCCAAGGAGGAAGTAGACCGGTACCTGCACAACACCCTGAGTGACCCTGAAAGGGAGCAAGAGCTAGGGCCCCTCAGAGCTCTGTTGGAAGTACCATCTCCCACGGTGGACTTTAACACCAGAGAGCCCACAAGGAGGTAAGTGCAGGAGGTGGTTTCAGCGGCCAGAGCCAGCTCCGCTCCGGGACCCAGTGGTGTACCCTACAAGGTGTATAAGCGTTGCCCTGAGCTGCTCAAGATCCTTGCGAGTGGTGTGGCGCAGGGGCACAATGGCAGACCAGTGGAGGCATGCGGAGGGGGTCTGGATACTGAAGGAGGACAACTCAACCAATCTGGAGCAGTTCAGATCCATCTCGCTTCTCAGCGTGGAAGGGAAGGAAAGATCTTCTTCAGTGTCCTAGCCAGACGGATGAAAGACTTCCTCCTCAAGAATGGCTACATCGACACCTCTGTGCAGAAAGGTGGTATTCCAGGAGTACCGGGTTGCCTAGAACATACTGGGGTTGTCACGCAGCTGCTCAGAGAGGCTTGCGAAGGAAAGAGAGACCTTGTGGTGCTTTGGCTTGACCTTGCCAACGCATATGGCTCCATTCCCCACAAGCTCATTGAGACCACCCTGGATCGCCACCACGTCCCGAGTAAGATAAAGGATCTCATCCTGAACTACAACAGGGACTTCAGGCTTAGAGTCTCTTTGGGGAACTTAACATCAGAATGGCACCGGCTTGAAAAGGGTATCATAACAGGGTGTACCATCTCAGTTATTCTCTTTGGCCTTGCCATGAATATGGTGGTTAAGGCTGCAGAAGTTGATTGCAGAGGCCCTCTGTCCAAGTCTGGCATCTGACAGCCTTTATGGATGACCTCACTGTAACCACACCATCAGTGCCAGGAGGCCGGTGGATACTCCAGGGCCTGGAAAAACATATATCCTGGGCAAGGATGAGTTTCAAGCCTAACAAGTCCAGGTCCATGGTGCTGAAAAGGGGGAAAGTGGTGGACAAGTTCCGCTTCCAGGTGGATGGTATTGTAATTCCATCCATCACTGAGAAGCCTGTCAGGAGCCTTGGCAAGGTCTTTGACTGTAGCCTCAGGGATGCTACTGCCATCCAAGCCACCATCAGGGAGCTTGAATCTTGGCTCACCACAGTTGAAAAGTCTGGCCTACCAGCCCGATTTAAGGCCTGGATATACCAACACGGCATCTTACCTCGAGTCCTCTGGCCTCTGCTGGTGTATGAGGTAACTTTGACAACAGTGGAGACCATGGAGAAGAAGGTCAGTAGCTACCTCCGTAGGTGGCTGGGATTGCCACGCAGCTTGAGCAGTGCAGCACTCTATGGAAAGAGAAACAAGCTCCAGCTCCCGTTTAGCAGCCTCAGCGAGGAGTTCAAGGTCTCTCGCACCAGAGAGGCACTACTCTATCGGGACTCCAAGGACCCAAGGGTGGCATCAGCAGGCATCACGGCGCGGACAGGTCGGAAGTGGAGAGCACAGGAAGGCCTAGAGATAGCTGAGTCCCGGCTGAGACACAAGGCTTTGGTGGGCACTGTAGCTACGGGCTGGGCAGGGTTAGGAGCCAACCCACAACCTCGCTATGACAAGGCCCATGGTAGGGACCGACGCCAGCTAGTCCTGGAGGAGGTGCGGGCTTGTGCTGAAGAGGAAAGGACCTGCAGGATGGTGGGCATACGACAGCAGGAAACATGGACAAAGTGGGAGGGTGCGCTGGAGAAGAAGTTCCCCTGGACCGAGATCTGGCAGGCAGATCCCCAGCGGATCAAGTTCTTGGTCCGAATGGTCTATGATGTCCTTCCTAGCCCGGCAAATCTCCACATTTGGGGTAGGAATGACTCACCAGCATGTCTTCTGTGCCCTGGGAGGGGTTCCCTAGAGCACATCTTAAGCAGCTGCCCAACAGGTGCTAAAGTCTATTGCAGAGTCCGTCTCCAAAGCTATGGCCAACAATAAGTACGGCTGCCACCGGAGGAACATCACCTTTGTCAAGGCTGGGAAGCAGCCACATTCACAGCCCAAGCCTACAGCTGGGCTCTTCACCTCGGCTTCGGATTGGGAGCTTCAAGTCGATCTGGGGAGGCAGCTCAAGTTCCCGGTCCACATTGTGGCAACTGGATTGAGGCCAGACTTGGTGCTAACATCAGCCACTTTGAAGCAGGTGCTCTTGATAGAGCTTACAGTTCCCTGGGAGGACCGCATAGAGGAGGCAAATGAACGAAAGCGGTCAAAGTATCAGGAGCTGGTGGAGGAGTGCAGAAGGGCGGGCTGGAAGGCACGCTGTAAGCCCATCGAAGTTGGGTGTAGGGGCTTTGCTGGTCGGTCACTACTGGGGCTGCAAAGAGAAAAGCCATTAAGTCCGCTATGGAGGCTGCAGAAAGGGTCTCCAGATGGCTGTGGCTCAAGAGAAGCGATCTGTGGGCCAGTGCTGCTGGGACACAAGTCAGGGTCTGATTAACCCTGGCTGGGTCACCTGGGTAAAGGCATATGATATTGAAAGACCCGAAACGCATAATGACTCCAGGAACATCACTGAAGATGTGTCCCAGCACATCCTAGGATGTATCTTTGACATATATATATATATATATATATATACACTCACCTAAAGGATTATTAGGAACACCTGTTCAATTTCTCATTAATCCAATTATCTAATCAACCAATCACATGGCAGTTGCTTCAATGCATTTAGGGGTGTGGTCCTGGTCAAGACAATCTCCTGAACTCCAAACTGAATGTCAGAATGGGAAAGAAAGGTGATTTAAGCAATTTTGAGCGTGGCATGGTTGTTGGTGCCAGACGGGCCGGTCTGAGTATTTCACAATCTGCTCAGTTACTGGGATTTTCACGCACAACCATTTCTAGAGTTTACAAAGAATGGTGTGAAAAGGGAAAAACATCCAGTATGCGGCAGTCCTGTGGGCGAAAATGCCTTGTTGATGCTAGAGGTCAGAGGAGAATGGGCCGACTGATTCAAGCTGATAGAAGAGCAACTTTGACTGAAATAACCACTCGTTACAACCGAGGTATGCAGCAAAGCATTTGTGAAGCCACAACACGCACAACCTTGAGGCGGATGGGCTACAACAGCAGAAGACCCCACCGGGTACCACTCATCTCCACTACAAATAGGAAAAAGAGGCTACAATTTGCACGAGCTCACCAAAATTGGACAGTTGAAGACTGGAAAAATGTTGCCTGGTCTGATGAGTCTCGATTTCTGTTGAGACATTCAGATGGTAGAGTCAGAATTTGGCGTAAACAGAATGAGAACATGGATCCATCATGCCTTGTTACCACTGTGCAGGCTGGTGGTGGTGGTGTAATGGTGTGGGGGATGTTTTCTTGGCACACTTTAGGCCCCTTAGTGCCAATTGGGCATCGTTTAAATGCCACGGCCTACCTGAGCATTGTTTCTGACCATGTCCATCCCTTTATGACCACCATGTACCCATCCTCTGATGGCTACTTCCAGCAGGATAATGCACCATGTCACAAAGCTCGAATCATTTCAAATTGGTTTCTTGAACATGACAATGAGTTCACTGTACTAAAATGGCCCCCACAGTCACCAGATCTCAACCCAATAGAGCATCTTTGGGATGTGGTGGAACGGGAGCTTCGTGCCCTGGATGTGCATCCCACAAATCTCCATCAACTGCAAGATGCTATCCTATCAATATGGGCCAACATTTCTAAAGAATGCTTTCAGCACCTTGTTGAATCAATGCCACGTAGAATTAAGGCAGTTCTGAAGGCGAAAGGGGGTCAAACACAGTATTAGTATGGTGTTCCTAATAATCCTTTAGGTGAGTGTATATATATATATATATATATATATATATATATATATATATATATATATAGCCTGTACATATCACTTAATCTTTTATAACATGAGATTTTGGCCAAATGACAAAAAATAAATAAATAAATAAAACTGAGCACTCACAATAAACTTTATAACCTGTAAGTTGATGAAAACATAATGTGATTCACCTACTGCCTCAGTTCTGGCCATTCTAATGATGGACAAAACATGCATGTCCGACATTCACTGGTCAAAAACCTTGAAACTCCATTTGAGCTTGATTTTGGTCAAATGTTATAATAGTACAATAATTCAATGACACATGCAAGTGTCTGACCAAATATAAAGCCACAATATCAACTTAAAACAAGGTTTCTGCCTGACAGCGACGATATATTTAGGCTAATATTGTATAACCTAATCGTAGGGTACAACGGGGCTAAAGGTGCACCGGGGTAAAAGGCGCATTTGACTTTGTTCTCTTTTTCCAGATCAGATGCTGGACCTGCTCCTAGACACGACCACAACGCAGCCCTGAAGTGTCGGCAGAGACTGTGTCAACTAGACTCTCCCCTGTGAAGGCCTTCTTCCCTTCCCTTCCCTTCCCCTCTGTACAGATAAAAACACACATGCACACATACGTAGTCAAACGCGCTTGCCTATAGGCTGAACACGCAATGCTTGCGTACATGCCATCGCCGTTTTCACAGACTCGCTTTTTTTGGGGTTTGCGCGGGGATGGTGGTGGTATAGTTTAAAAACTATTTCAAACCTATTTCATGGTTTCGTTTTCCGGCCACCAGGTGCTGTTGCCGTGCGGATGGGGTCCGGAACGCATTGGGGGTTTTCTGTTTTAGTTGAGGATGGTGTTGTTTAAGTGGCACCAAATTAAATAACTAATCAGTTTTTACAACAGAAATTAATCAATCAAAACTTACTTTAGCTTTTCATCTAAAACAAAATTAATTTCCTATTATCACTAAAGAAAGCTGCTTTGAAGCAATCTGTGTTGTAAAAAGCGATATATAAATGAAGGTGACTTGACTTGACATTATAATGAAACTGATAAAAAATATGATATTAATCAAATTATATAATAAAATATCATATTTATTGTTACTACAGTAAAGCTATATTAAATTATGGGATCTCATTCAATGCTTTCAGAATCTTTATTTTTTTAAAGTAATATTGTTTCTGTATTTTTAAAATGAACGTATTTTAATGACAGTATATTTATTGAACAACAATGAATTATTTTATTTATCAAAATAAACCGAAAATACTACGACTTTGCTAAAGTGATTGTTTTGTATTAACTTAGACGTTATTAAAAATATATTATTTTGGCTAAAGTATTTGTATAAATAATTTGTGCCTTTTGCCCCTTGCTGGTGAGTCTTTACCCCGTGTGTGGGGGTAAAAGGCCCACCTTGCCACCTCATACATTTATACGATTTTCAAACAAACAAACCACTTTTATGATTTATTTTCACACAAAATAGGCCTATGTTGCTCCATCAATGTTCAATAATAACATGTATTTTTTTCTGCAATCATATATTATGGGAGTAGTGAAAAGCAGATTTCTTAAGGTGTGCCTTTAAAGGCACACCTTAAGAAAAATGTGCTTTTCATTACTCCCATAATAAATGATTGCATAAAAAATACATACCCTATATTGTTTCTGACAAATACATACACTATATTGTTTCTGACAAATACATATACCCTATATTGTTTCTGACACCACTTTGGTTAGTATGTTCAAGTGTGTGAGAGAAGACCTCTCTAAGCATGTAGCTGGATTTGCTGACCTGGCTTAAGCCAGACTCCTGGGTCATGTATTTTAAAGGCTTTCAGCTGATGAAATGACAACGAAAAGCTCTACAACCGCTCCTCAGCGTTACCGAGAGCAGGGAATGCCCATTGGTGGAATCCCAGGTTGCTGGGAATAGCCCTAGTTGAGACTGTGCATTTAATAAAATATAATACCCATTATTGTGAGAACTCAAATGGTTCAGAGAAAACAATTCCCTGAGCTAATTTAGTTTAGTTAATTGTCTTCTACATGAAGTGTGTCTTGTGCTATACATTAAAGAGCACAAGTTCAGTAGATTAACAAATAGATTTAAAACAGCGCAAAGCATCACATTAAAATTTTCATTTAATATGTAAAATGCTGGTCTGAATTATCAATGGACAAACTCATCTCAAATGACTCAGAAATTTGTTATCAAAGTCACTGCGTTCAATTAAAATATCAAATAGCACTTCCTGTAATATTGTCTACTGGCAGGAAAATAAAGTGCTGCATATTTAATGGAAATCAAGGAAATCAAGTGTAATATTGCTTTCACTCATGCTCAGATTATGAATCAAAACTTTGACTCCAAACACAAGGAGAGAGACAGATGCATGCATGAAGAAGTAAGGGGCTGTGACAGGCCACTATTACATATTGAAATATTGCTCCATTCATCCACAGGCTTTATAAGCAGGATGTTTTTCTATTCTGCTTGCTCGTACATCACTGTCAGCTGTAGTCTCGATCACAACTCCAATGACTGCTTTTTATATCTCAACTGAATTGTCCTGCCTTCACGCAGGCTATAAGTTGTCTGCTGGATGGTCATGCTACATGTTCTTATAAATGATCATGCTCTTATGAGAAGGACAGCTCTAATTTTCCACCAGTGTGGAAGTATGTCACAAGGCATGAGTCTTTTATGGTGTGGCCTTGGTAATGGTGCATTGGATGCAACAGAGTAGGATACAAGAAATGCTAGCTATGCCCTAGCAAGACAAAGGAATCAGCCATATATATTTGAGAAATGTTGATTTTCTCACACAAATTCAGACTTCACTTTTAAAACACAAAACTCTATTGTACAAAAAAAAAAAAATATATATATATATATATATATATATATATATATATAAAACAAAATCAAGTTAAATAAACATAAGCCATTTCAATATTTACTGTGAAAATAATTTATATAAATTTCTACATAACTTACGACTGTCCAAAAGTTGGCTTTCCACCAAGATCAACAATTACGCCACTAGTATACTATACTTGTCTACAAACTATATAACATTAACTTTTTTGTATCATCATTTCTAATCAAGTTGTAATTTTTCCAAATTATGCAAGAGTGTGAAACTATTATATACTTGTGCCAAAAGTTTGGGGTCGGTAATATCTTATTTTAATGTTTTTTAAAAGAAGTCTCTTATGCTCACCAAGGTTGCATTTATTTGATCAATAATACAGTCAAAACATAATATTGTGAAATATTATTACAATTTAAAATAGCCATTTTACATTTTAATATATTTTTTTAAATGTATTCCTGTGATGGCAAAGCTGAATTTTCAGCATCATTACTCCAGTCTTCAGTGTCACATGATCCTTCAGAAATCATTCTAATATGATTATTTGGTGCTTAAGAGACATTTCTCATTATTATCAATGTTTCTATTTAATATTTTTGTGTAAACTGTTTTTTTTTTTTTTTTTTAGGATTCTTTTATGAATAGAAAGTTAAAAAGAACAGCATTTATTTGAAATAGAAATATTTTGTAGCATTATAAATGTATACTTTCACCTTTCATCAGTTTAATGTGTCCTTGCAGAATAAAAGTATTTTCTTTCAAAAAATCTTACTGACCCCAAACTTTTGAACAGTAGTGTAACAAGGTTTGTGTTCAGGGAACAAGGCAGCGGGAACCGGCAAAATTATCAATGTAAAGTTTAATCATAAAATAAACAAACAAAACGAAAGTAAAGCGACATCCCCTCATGGACGACTACAGCATAAACTAACAATATAAAGTCCAGGCCTGGTCCTCTCTCGCCCTTCACTGTCGTCACTTCTTCTTATATCCTTCCGGAGCTCCTCTGTGAGACTTGAGACCGATGTGGCATGCAGGTGATGCTCATTAGGTGATTGCTTGCCACATATCCCCATCGCCCTTCTCAGACCGGGGGGCATCCACGAGTCTGTGCACTACTTCCACCCCATCCACCCCCCACTCCCCTCGCAGCACCTGGGGGAAAGGACAGACGAAGCGAGAGAAAAAGAGATGGAAGGATGAGGAGGGATAGAGGCGAGAGAGGGAAAAAATCTGGATCTTGTACCCAAAACGCACTGCCATCCAGACCGCCACCAGCGGTGTCCCCCAGTGTCCCCCGTTCCCTGCTCCTCCCCATCATGGCGGACGGCAGCAGCCTCCAGCCTCAGGCAAACAGCGGTGACTCCTCCATCCCCTCTTGGACAGCAGCCGCCCCTGCCCGGCATCGAGTTAGTCCATCCACCAGGCAAGTCACTCCAGTCCACCGCCTCGAACATGGCGGCAGACTCTGCTCAATCCATGCCCGATGGCACACCGGATTTCCCACAGTGACAAGGACTCTTTGACAGCACGTTCCTCCTTCTCACGGGTTTTGGCACCACTGTAACAAGGTTTGTGTTCAGGGAAGAAGGAGGTGGGAACCGGCAAGCGACCGACATAAAGTTTAATCATAAAATAAACAAACAACAAAACAACAACATAATGTCCAGGCCTGGTCCTCTCTCGACTCTCCTCCGTGGGAATCGAGACCAGTGTGGTGTGCCTCGCTCTGTTCCCATGGCTCTCGGCCCCGCCCTCCTTGCCACAGGTATTTATAAGTGAAGACTAAAATTTTTATTGTTTAATGTTTTTTTCAGTATTATTATTTTTTTTTATTATTTGTATGATGTATTTTGTGAAGTCAGCGTGTGTCTGTACATGTGTGCTGAGGAGAGACATGGGTTGAGCTATATTTGGTACAGGAATGTGTGTACATGTAGCATATGTTTTCCGCTGATGCATTTGTTCCATGATGTATACTTCGACTGATGTACAGTATTCTTTATATGGAAAGTGGATTGTGCCACATGTAAGCATGAAGTATACGTACTATTTTAAACATGAACGCATGTTTCTCTACCTTCTAAGGAAATCTCTTCCTAGTGAGTTCCTCTGTTAGTAGTATATAACATCCAAATTGAGTGTACTGCCCCAGAAGATAGCAGAAGACAGGGAGACAGAGGGAGGGAGCAAGGGAGACGGAGGAATGGAGAAACACATACAGCTGGCATGAGACAATAACTTTTCAATGTCTCTACTATGTCTGACATATAACATAATAAATAAGAGATCTCTTGGCAAAATGACTGGTGTCCGGTCCTGTGATTCATCCATAACAGGGACAAAGCTTAATTTCAGATCAACAATAAGATACATAAAATGCTAGCTATGACATTAGCATTGAGACAAAAGAGTTGGTCATTTTCTTCCAAAAAATCTATTTCCACCACATCATCTCCTCTACACAATGCTATTAAACAAAAATATGGTGGCAGAAGTGATCATGACTATCAAAAAAATTCTCACGATGAATGGATACCCACTGTTGCACATTGCAAGTGTACACGTGCTAGTGAAACGTGTATTTTAAACTAGTTTCCTAAAAGTCCACAGCATTAAAAGTGCTTATAGTTGGAGTCTTCATGAATGACAGCACTGCAGCTTTTCCAGGAGGAAGCCCTCAATTCAGCATAGCATGAGGTAGCGCTGGAGAAAACGGAATGCTGAATAATTGATTATGTACATAAAGCAATGCAGGAGGAAAGAGGGGCAGGACAGAACCCCAGAAGCCTGTAAATAAATCTACAAACACCTAAGCTTCAGCACAACGCCCTGGTATCTGTTTTGTCATATGGTGTAATCCTCAAAATGAGCCCACGAGTGACTGTGGCTTTCTAATATAAATCTATTGATAAAACTGTCAGTCTGCCATAATTGTTACTATTAAGAAATGTATTAGCTGTGGCACAGCATCTCCATGTGAGATCTTGCAGGGGTCTTTGGGGACTATGCAAATACACCATAAATTGCACAGGGAGGGGGAAAAACTGTTTTGCATTATTCATAAAGGATGCCTTCAGAAATTACAGCACACTACACTGCAAGTGCACTTTTAAATATGAACAGCTATTAACAGGAAAGATTAGTGGCCAAGTCATTTATTTGTGATTTGTAGTTGTATGGAAGGCATGTAGATACACAAAGCAAGCTGTGATAAGGATGTCCTTTGTCACAAAGTGCCCTGAAAAAAAATATGCATTATGAACAAACTAAACTTAATTTGTCTCTAATTTGTTACAACAGACGGAGTAAACGACTCTAAAATAGTCAAATTAAGCAATTAATTTCAAATAAATATATAAAATAAATTCATTTGATAATGTGCAATAAAAGGAAAATGTGTAAATATCTCCTAAAAAATCCTGCATTGAATGTTAATAAGATAAAAACAAATTTGCACTCCATACACTTACAAAATGCTGCATACTGTATCTGAGGACTATTTCAAAGAAAATTCCATTTCAATGGCTGGATATTTTTTAAAATGCCCTTACAAGTCCTATTTACATCTTCTAAAATGTGAACTGTCAAGACCAGTCAAAATAATAAAGGTGAATTGTTTTCTTTTTTTTAACATCATCTTGTCAGAGACAAGTAATTGCCTCAAAATACTGAGACCATGCACCATTTAAAAAAATAAATAAATAAAAAAAAAAAAGTAGAAGAAATACCCCCCGGGCACAATGTTAGTTATATATTTTGCAATGTTTTCTAATCTAACAAGCAATCTGTAATTAAGATAATAGATCACAAAATTACCTCTTTCCACTGAATGATATATAGTGGCTTGATTTTTTTCATTACCTAAATAAATACCCAAAGCCAATGATGATGACAGTCATTACTCAGAGGGATTGTAAAGGCTTTTAATATTCCAAAGAGCAACTCAAAGTACAGCTCCATGTTGCAGCATTAGCCGACAGATGGTTGTGCCAGCATGAGTATAATGGTAAATAAACGTATCAGAGAAGGCCTGAGCTGCTCCTTAACCATCCAGGTGGACATGGGTGTGAAAGTGCACAATTACATGCATAGGTAGAGCAGCTTAAATTATAAAATACAATCGGTGACTGCAGTAATTGCCTGGCTGTTGGCATTTATACCGCTACTATACACGGAAATGACAAAACCAGGTCCCTCTGTAGCAGCTCTGATCACAGATTTTAAACTCAAAGTGCTTCACTTAAAGCTTAATTTCTCCTATCCAAGTTTAATGCAGAGACAATTACAAGAACGCCATTCATAGGTTGACTTCCAGATGAGTGTTATCACTGTGGCACTTATAAAATATTGCTTTGTTTATTTGAGTGGTCTGACATGACATCTTCTGGCTCAACTAACACATTCGACCACTCAAGACAATGTCAATGCACCATTCCAATATGGCGGACAGCTTATGTATAGCGGCTCATTGAAACATCTATGTCGTAAATGTCGGAACTGACCAACGAATTGGGGATCATTTTCAGAGACCAATCTACTTCGAGTGTTTAAAAATGAGCCAATGACCATTGGCATGCGGTTCACGCATTCCACGCTCCGCTCCGCAGCGCGGGTATAAATAAGGAAGTGGGCATGCAGCAGTCCCACAGTGCAAGCCTGCGTGTGAGCACTCAGTTTGGAAACGCCCAGCCAACCAACGCTGTAAAACAGCTGCACTCTGAAAAGGCCACCCGCTGACACGCGCAGCGAAGCAGAGCGATCCTCTTCTCGGGCAGGCTCGTAACAAAAACACTCTTCGTAAGACACAGCAGACTGAACAAAGAGTACCGTTCGACTCCGAAGTAGAAAGCGAAGATGCGGTATTTCACTTCCTTATTTATACCCGCGCTGCGGGGCGGAGCGTGGAATGCGTGAACCGCATGCCAATGGTCATTGGCTCGTTTTTAAACACTCGAAGTAGATTGGTCTCTGAAAATGATCCCCAATTCGTCGGTCAGTTCCGACGTACGTCGAACGTGACCTACTGAATGGGAAGTACCTGTTTTTCCAAACAATGAATGGAAGGGGCAGAAGTAATTTGAAGATTAGTGGCCAAGTCATTTATTTGTGATTTGTAGTTGTATGGAAGGCATGTAAATTCCTAAAGCATGCTGTGACAAGGATGTCCTTTGTCACAAACTGTACTAAAATTATGCATTTTGAACAAATTAAACTCAAAGTGATAGTTCAAAAGGGATAGACTTTCGTATAGAGTGTAAACTCGCATTCATTTATGCCTCCATCCAATCAACAATCAATGGACAGAACCAAGTCTCCGCCCTTACTTTTTTCGATATGTTTCACTTGGAAATGAATCACAATATAGAATAAATAATCTGTCGCTACATCCATTATGTCACATTGAAACAGTTTAATAAAAAATTACATTTGTGTCGTCATTACTCACATTCATGTTGTTATATATCTAAATAATTTAATTAACATCAGTTCCATGAATTCAATAGGCGTTATGCCAAGCGGCATATAACGCATTCAGTTGTCAGAGAAAAGTGTTAACGGCAGTATGAATGTTAACAGCTGAGCTGATGTTAACAGCTCTTTTTATTGTTGCCGTTTTATTTGATTTTAATATCCGAATGTTAGTAAGAAGAAGAAAAATAAAAAAACATTTATATGTCAATCCTCATATGCGTTGGACATTGGTTATCTTTGGTCACTCCTTTGAAGCCATCTTGAATAAACAGCTCCATATTTAAAGGTAGGGTAGGCGATTTTCGGATAGGCTAGCAATAGTAATAGCTTTGAAAGCATAAGATTCCAGCCTCCCTTCAGAGCATCTCCAAAGCCATGCCTCCTTCAAAACACATGAACGTGTACAGGAAGGAGCAAACAAAAGCATCACGAGAGACAGCGTTAAACTACCTCATGTCTCAAATAACATTACAATAATAATGAACATAAACGTCTCGGTTACGCATGTAACCTTAGTTCCCTGAATAGGGAACGAGACGCTGCGTCACCGCTTTGGGAACGCCTCTGCGTGATTGCGTCGTGAAGCACGTGTGTAATCAGTCCAATAGAGAGACGGAACGTCATAGGCGGGTGACGTCATAGACCCAGAAGGTATAAAGCATACCGGCAAACAAACGCCGCTAGCTTCTGTAAAAAGGCTGAAGCAAGACGCTTGCGGGCATGCGGGGAGTATGGCAGGGTGACGCAGCGTCTCGTTCCCTATTCAGGGAACTAAGGTTACATGTGTAACCGAGACGTTCCCTTTCAAGGGAACTCGCGCTGCGTCACCGCTTTGGGAACAAGAATACCCACGCCCCCATAGGAGCCGGATGCCCGCCTGTAACATTGTCTAGGAGGCGAGCCCCCGGAGTAACATTAATGTCCAGTTCATAGAACCTGACAAAGGTGAGCGGTGAGGACCATCCTGCCACGTCACAAATGTCCTGCAGGGAGGCCCCTGCCAAAAATTCCTGAGAGGCAGCCATACTCCTGGTTGAGTGGGCCCGGACAGCCAATGGGGAAGGCTGTCCGGCCGCCACATAAGCAAGTGAAATAGCCTCGACTACCCACTTGCTCATCCTCTGCTTTGAAGCCAGACCCCCCCTCGAGGGTGGCCCGTAACTGACAAATAGCTGTTCTGATTTCCTCCACAGGGCAGCTCTGTGGACATAAGCATCCAGTGCACGAACAGGGCAAAGCAGATTAGATTTTTCCTGGTCTGACGCCAGAAACGATGGAGGACAAAAGGCCTGAAGTACTATAGGTCTCACAGGATTAGTGGGAACCTTAGGAACATAACCCGGTCTAGGGTGCAGGAAAGCTTTAGCCATACCAGGAGCAAATTCCTAGCACGAGGGTGCCACAGAGAGGGCTTGTAAATCCCCTATTCTTCTCAGAGAAGATATCGCAAGAAGAAAGATAGTTTTAAGAGTGAGAAACTTCTCAGGAACTTCTTCTAGTGGCTCGAAGGGAGCCTCAGAAAGGCATTGTAGGACAATGGCTATGTCCCAGGCCGGCACCCTGGTGCGTACTGTAGGCTTCAGCCTCATAGTACCACGGAGGAAACAAGTAACCAGAGGGTGTCGCCCCAATGAAACACCACCCAAAGGAGTGTGGTAAGCTGCTAAGGTCGCCACATACACCTTTAATGTGGAGGGAGCTAACCCAGCGGAGTACCTCTCCTGCAGGAACTCCAGCACCGCGCTCGCAGGGCAGTTAACTGGATCCCACAGGCGATCTCAGCACCATGAGGTGAAGAGTCTCCACTTCAGAGCATACAGTTTCCTCGTAGAGGGAGCTCTAGACTGTAGAATGGTCTCCATAACCTCGGTTGAGAGACCAGAACTTATGAGCTGGGCCCCCTCAGAGGCCAAGCCCACAGATTCCACAGCTCTGGGCGAGGGTGCAGGATGGCACCGCCCACCTGAGAGAGAAGGTCCCTCCTGAACGGAATTTCCAGGGGAGGGCCGTCGAGGAGCGACACGATGTCCTGCTCTACTAGCAGAAGACGGGCCCCGTCCCAGCGCACTCTCTCTAGAACTCTCTAGAGCAATCGGGGGAAATGCGTACAGGGGCAACCTCGGCCACTCCTGTACCATGGCGTCCAGTCCCAGAGGAGCTGGAGGCGTTAGGGAGAACCACAGTCGACAATGTGAGTTTTCGTGTGTGGCAAACAGGTCCACCTCGGCCCTGCCAAACTTCTCCCAAAGGAGCTCCACCACCTCGGTGTGGATTCTCCACTCCCCGGGCCTCGGCCCCTGCCTCGACAGGATGTCTGCTTCCACATTCAGGCGCCCTGGGATATAAACTGCCCTGACTGAGTGCAGTTTCCCATGGGCCCACAGGAGGATCTGGCGGGCCAACTTGTATAATAGGCGCGACCTCAACCCCCCCTGATGGTTTATATAGGAGACCACCGATGTGCTGTCTGTGCGTACTAGCACATGATGGCCCCTGAGGTATGGCAGGAAGTGTTTCAGAGCCTGAAACACCGCCAGCAATTCTAGGCAATTTATGTGCCACGAACGATGACAGTCCTGCCATAAGCCCTGGGCCGAGCGACCACTCATGGTCGCCCCCCAACCCGTAAGGGAGGCATCCGTAGTCAGAGATACCCGCTGACACGGTGCCCCCAGCAACGGGACTTGGGCCAGAAACCAAGGATCCTTCCACATGACCAAGGTGCGGAGACACCGCCGCGTTGCCTTGATCACGCGAAAAGGGTTTCCCCTCGGGGAATATCCTTTGGTCTTGAGCCACCACTGTAATGGTCTCATGTACAACAGGCCACAAGGAATCACGTTGGATGCTGCTGCCATCAGACCTAACAGCCTCTGATACTGTTTGACAGTGAGTGACTGGTCTAGCTTCACCCCTTTTACTGCTGAGAGGATTGATCTTATGCGAGGCTCTGATAAGCGGGCCTGCATAGAGACCGAGTTCCAACTCACGCCTAGATACGTTATTCTCTGAACTGGAGAAAGAACGCTCTTCTTGAAGTTGAGCCTCAGTCCTAACTTCCTCATGTGTGCGAGAACAACATCTCGATGTTGAACCGCCAGGCGTGCTGACTGTGCTAGTATCAGCCAGTCGTCGATATAATTGAGAATGCGGATCCCCTGCATGCGCAAGGGGGCTAATGCCGCGTCTACACACTTGGTGAAGGTGCGGGGTGAAAGGGCTAGACCAAAGGGAAGCACCCGATATTGGTACGCTTCTCCCCCAAAAGCGAACCTCAGGTACTTCCTGAGTTTCGGGCTTTTCTTGCATACCTTACATGGTATATCGCTTGGGCCTGGGGCACCTGAAGCTTTGGCTCTTTGGATGATGTATTGGATTTCCTGCCAAGTCGGCTCCTTCACATTCAGCTTAATTGATGGATTTTCTGGTCTACGAATGTTCTGATTGGCTCCAAGACCTTGGCCCCTACTGGGGTCATTGTGAGCTTCTTGAAGGAACTCCTCTACCTCCTCCCTCGAGCTGGTGAATATGCCAGACATGGGCTGGCCAAGAAGAGTCCTTGTGAAACCATACGGGTCTTTTACAAACTGTGCTCACCTCTTCTCTTTCATCTGCCTCTGCTGTCGAAGGTATTCTGCTCTGCGAAGATTGCACAGCTGTTCCCACAGCTTGCTTGTTAAATCTTTTATACCTTCCTTTTCAGCGAACGAGCTGATTTTAAACAGTTTGTTGAGCGCTTTTATTTCCTTCCTCAGACGATGCATCTCCCTTTCCCTCCTGTTTGGTTGCCGAGGTGGTTGGGGCTGCTCTCTCTGTTTGATTGGCCCAAATCGTTCTTTGGCAAGGTTGTATGTGATGGTTGTAAGCGAATCGATTTTCCGAAATGCAGGGGTTGCCGATGATGTCTCGCAACGAGCTTTCTGCCTGTTCGATGGCTACATTGACTGCCCATTTACGGCCTGATCTTGTTGTGATTCCTACAGTTACAAAATGAATTAATATTTAAAACTATAACATTTTACATTGATAAAATTTAAACCTATAACATTTTTATCTCACAGTTCTGATTTTTTTTCTCACGATTGCAAGTTTATATCACAATTCTGAGATATAAAAAAAATAGTCAGAATTGCATGATATAAACTACAATAATGATATATATAATCATTTTCTGCCATCAGGTAGGCAAACACCCAAATGGTCTATGGCAGTTGGCATGATTTTAGTCTACAGTTGCTTAAACAGTGGGTTGTTTTTCACCAAGATCTGAGCACTTTTGAAAATTATCAGTAAAGTATGTCGGAAACCAAACAGTTGATGGACCCCAATGACTATTAAAGGTCCATCAACTCTTTGGTTAACCATATTCTTCAAAATATCTTCTTCCGTGTTCAGCAGAAGAAAGAAATTCATACAGGTTTGGAACAACTTGAGGGTGGATAAATGATGACAGAATTATAATTTTTGGGTGAACTGTCCCTTTAAGGGCTCAGCTGGTGAGGAACTATGGCTCTCATGTCCTTCCACAGTTTTCCACAATAAACCAGTCTCTATAATAAAAAGCTGAAATCGGATCTAGAGTGTATCAATTTAGAGAATATAACTGGATTATTAAGTGAATATTTATCAGTAAACACAATGACAGCGGTGTGTTTGCAGCTCTCTAGCAGACATACACTCCCACACTTGCCCCAGCACTGAAATAGATCAAAGAGAATCCAGAAAGTGTTGATTTCCTCTGTGGATGGCCTTATTTACCAGAACAGCAATGATGAGTCAGACTGGAATACCCTGCAGCTCTGTTTCATCAAAACTAAATTAACATTTGCTGAGAAACCGCGAGCGAGGTTAAAGAAAACCAGGCAACTTTTCATTGCATTTGCCGAACCACTTAAAGTAAGATGTTCCTTTTCGGTTCTCTATGTTACTAAAGCCATATTTTCAGTTCTAATAAATCACATTTGTTCTTCACAAGATGGCCTAATAATGTTTTTGAATCTATAAAGAAAATATCTGTCTCGCCATTAGCTATATTGTCAACAATATTGGAAAATTTCAGCGATGCTTTATGAAAGAGACAGAATGCTTGAATGGCTGCACACCGTCCATTTTTTATCTCTCAGGCATGTCATACATAATGAAGTATAGTAAGAGTGTGTGAAATAGGATTTCTGACACTCTGAGGAAGAATCGGTGCTGAGCAGGCATCCACAGAGCATGTCATCTGGGGATTAGCAACTCAACGGTGGAAATGAGAACAGATTCCTCCATCTTTCCTGCTTAATTCCTACCTACAACCATATATCATGGTGTCCTGACAGCATGAGAGGACAAAAGACAACTAAACAGTCATGGAATATAAAATTCCTGGGATGATGGAATGCTGAAATAGGAATAAAATGAGAAATGTGAAGTTTTAGCACACAATATTCCTTAGAATATATAGTCAGATAAACTGGATCCTAGTCCCATATCTGCAGTTTAACCACAATAGCTGATACCTTAACCCGTCTACTGCCTACTTTAACATTCAGACCTGTCCACGGATCTACTATAGCCACATCATTCAGCACAGAAAGCCCACTGTGCATCCTTTCTCAAAAGCCATTACCAGAGGAGAGGAGAGCAGGTGCGTGAGCCAATAAGCGAGGAGACCCCACATCAAGACGGAGACACTGTAATTCACTTTTTCCATCTCCATGAACTTATATGATTATGATAAATATGGTATTTTTCCTGCAAGGGGGCCGTTTGCAGTGAAACATTTACAAACAAAAACAGAGTAGGGCAATGGAAGCTGGACCCAAAGACAGGCGCCCACCGCCTTTCTCTTGATTTTCTCATTTGCTTTTATCACTGCCTTCACACGTCCACAGGCTATTCTTTATACCTGGGTAGAAAACATGCGTGTTTTTAGATTAGCCTCGATTTCATTGCGTTAGTGGGGTGTTTTGATTAAGACACCTAACCTGAGGGTGCTGCTGTCCGATAATGAGGTGAAGGGGAGACGAGTGAACTGGCTAGAACAATGCTAGTAACTAGACTAGCGATAGAAGAAGCCTTTCTTGACATTCTGCTCATTGTTTTCCAAGAGCCGTGTGCCAAATGTCTCTTTTTTGGAGCTGGAAAATGAGGATTTGAATAATGAAAGCGCAGTCATGACTACAAAAGAGAGCTTGTTATTTTCTGCTACTTTGCTGGCGGTTGCTGTTTGGCAAAACAAGTACTCTTGATGTAAACTATAGTCGAACCTCAAATGCACTTCTTTTTGAAAATATACTTCAAAAAGAACAATCTTTGACAACTCCTGATGTCAAAAACCCTTGTAGCTAATAGAATGAACATAAAAACCACTATAGAACAATCTATATATTTATATACACTGATGAGCCAAAACATGAAATGAAGTGTATTGTTGATCATCTCCTAACAAGGTCACATATTAAGGTCTGGGTAGATTATGGTAAGCAAACAATCAGTTCTCATAATCAATGTGTTGGATGCAGGAAAAATGGGCAGGAATAAAGATCTGAGCGACTTTGACAAAATTGTTCTGTCAAGGTGATTGGGTCAGAGTATCTGTGAAAGATACTGGATTCACTGGATTTCACCCAGTGAAACAGGACTCCATGGAGTCTCAGCTGAAAAGGGTGGATGCCACATGGATGGATGCCAATGATGTAGTAGAGAAGATCCTGCAAAGCAAGGATTTCACCCATAGTATGCTGGACTCCAGCGCTGAAGGTATAACAATGGCTGCTTCATGTTTCCTATGCAGACATCCCAAAAGATACTATTAGCAAATTTCCTTCAGGCACTAATTACATTTATAATGTTAAAGGGGTTTTCACAAAAATATTAAGCAGTTAAAACTGTTTTCAATGTTGATAATAATAATGTTTCTTGAGCACCAAATCAGCACATGTTACTAGAGCAATGAATGCAACTTTAATTGCGTGGAAAGGGGCAATTAAATGCCACACAGGATGTGTTTTTTAATTCCATTGCGCTACTTTTATATCGTTTTTAATATAAACATCACCCTAGACCGTTAGACGGTTGCGCTTGCATCTTTTCCATACTTTTGCAGAGTATCGTGCATGACGCGGCTTTATAAACGCGGCACTCAAGTTAAAATAACTTTTAAAAAACGCGTCTCTAGACCTGCATCTCGCGTTTTTAAACGCAAAAACGCGTCCTGTATTAATGGCCCTAAACTGATTAAAAGAACAGCGCTTTCTTATTTCAGTGCTGTTATTTAAACAGCCAGTTTGCCTCGTAGCTTTACAGCATCAACAGCAAGCCAAAGAGGGCAAGGTTTCAACTGAACTATGCATTTGCATTTTAAACACTTATGCATTTTAAACACTTAGCTACATTATGTTCTAGCTCTGTGCATGCAATGAAAGCACGCTCTTAAATGAACGAGTTTTTTTTTTTTTTAGCTAATTTCAATTTAGCATGAATCAAAAATCAAATCAGAGCTGTATATTAATATTTACAAGATACATATTCACGAATACAACTCTTTGTAATTGCCTTAATAGCACGCAAATATTTCTGCCCGTTTTCGGTCGTGTGACTGCAGCCTCTGCTTTTCTGCTACAGACTGAAGCGTGCGAGTAGCAACGCGCTGCGCCGTTACTTTCAGTTAATAAAGGAAAAAATACAAATTTCTGGTGTTATTCTGTGTTCTATGGTAATCAACATTATGTAACATTAAGTGTTGATGATTAAGATTAAAGGCACAATATGTAGTTTTTCGCCAGTAGAGGTCGCCTATTCAAAACAAAGGCGTAGCTTGATGATTCCGAGATTGAGAGCGGAATCTTGGGAGTTGTAGTCTTCACCTCACAGCCGGTGGAAAAGAATCGGGACGGGACTCGGGCAGTAATCATGTTCATGGATGAGATTATTAACGTTAATGTAGTATGAAGCAGAGCAGGGCCGAGTGCTGTGGGAGCTGAACGAGGTCGCTGAAGCGATTGCTAATGAGAGACGAGCGTGACACACGGCTCGATAGCAGCGGAACTTTTATTATGCCACAGTCGCCGCTTCCGTTTCTTCCGATCATGCGTATGTGGGGTAACGCAGCGCTGTTTTATCATATTAGATACATCTGAGTGTGTTGAAAATGATGTTATAACGTTCATAGATCGATATTAGAATATCATATTAATAAATGCTGGATGGCTAGTGTTGCTAAATGGCATGCAATTAATTTTAAAACAAATTGTATGACGGAGAAAATGCTGTATTACTGTACAATAATTTGTTTTCTGTATATAAATGTATCCAAACAGTTGTTCTCTTGTCTAATAAAACATATATTAAAGTGTCTTTGGTGTTTCCATGGTTTCTACAAAATAAAACGGAAATCGAGAGTAAGGCAGGTATGATGTCACTGATAGGCGACGCACGGACATGGTCCGAGTCCTGGTTAAAATTGCTTATTTCTCTGGATTTAAACATTCTTGGAAACATCTGGGATAATGTAAGCACACAAGTCAACAAAATATATAACACTGTTCTAGTGGTTTTTGGATATTTTAATCCAAAAATCTTACATATTTTGCCTTTAACTTAAATTGAACCCAGAATAATCTCATTATACCTGTCTGCTAAGAGACATGGTCACCTACACTGAAGCTTGCGACTAAAAATTGGCTGGTGGGACTTTTATTACATTTTTATACATCCTTAGACGTTGCAGGAGCTCCTAGGATTAAAGTATAGAGTATTACATGTACATTTAAAAGTGCTGCAGAAAGGGCTTTCACTGTCTAGATTAGATAAACTGATGTTTGGGAAGGAAAGTAGGTCCTAGGGGCATTTTCAGTAGGCCTCCTCTCAGCTCAAGCCAGCCCAGACACGGGTGGGTAACTCTTCCATGTCCTCACACATCCAGTTGGGCTTATGGACACAGTTAATGTGATGCCTTCAGGGAGTTCTGGAAGTGCAGCGAGTAAAAGATGAAGGTGGAAGCAGGAACGGCCTGATGCAACCAGTCACTGTACGCTGACGACAGTGTGGCTCTCGAGGTAGCGCCAGCGTTGCAGAGTGGTGATTCAAAATGTGCTAATAGCTTGACGGAGGCCCGGAGAGAAGTTGAATCTTGTTACACCCACACTCACACTGTGCTCATTATCACCCATAACACTAGAGGAGCAGCGACAAAGTGAGGGAGGTTACACATGCACCTAATAAGCAGATTTGTAAATGTCCATTTTATAAACATGGGTAAGAAGTCATGCAATCTGTAAGTTTTATTTGTTCTTAATGCATTCAAATGCAATGCACCTTAAAATGCAATAAAAACTTTGGATAAAACCATCTGCCAAATGTATTTAAAAAATTCATACATCAGAAGTCCATTGTTTCTCCAGAATATTGAGTTATTTTAATTAAAGGTTACAAAGTCCTTTTTTTAAAATAAAATAAAATGTTTTAAGATATATTCACTTATTATAAAACTTTGTTTGCAATAAAATCAATAACATGCATTTAGAAAATAGATAGGTTGAAATTTCATTTCATGCCGACATCAATAGGTATTAGAAGTATTTTTTGTGATAAAAAGGCAAAAAAAAATCCAAGTGAAATAATACAATGAAATAATTTGATAAACAATTGCATATTGTTGTTTGAATCAGGTGGGCAAAATGCAAAAGCACAGGTTTTTCCACATTAAAAGAGCAGAATAACAAATAAGTGACGACTCATGTGACATATACTCATTGCTTATTATCTATGCATTTGCTTTGATCTACATTAATAGTGGTCGGAATCCATCCAAGACCACCTCCAAATGTTTTCAGTGATCCAAACATGATCACAATGCAATTTTAGTGAATGTACATGCGAATTGTATTGTGGCCAAATGTAATCCGATTGTGATTCTCTCAAAAATACTAATATAGGCCTACTCAATCCAGCTACCTGCTTCTCAAGCAATTACATGCATACTGCTTCTGTATTGATTATCAGTGCATTTCCATCAAGATGAACTTGTAGCATGCACAAGGACACTAGTTAATAGTCTAGAGCAGCTGTTTTCAAAAGGCTGACTCCTGGCTTCACCAACCACTAAAGGTAAATGAAACAGCACAGGCCATGAGTGAATGCAAGGGAAACGGAGCAAAATAACCAAAGACACGAACACTGGAACAACGGAGGAGAGGAGAGGAGACTGCGAGCATTGTGGGCTGAAGATAAAGTGCTGATCCAGCAGACAGTGTCCTACACAGATTGGCTCATGCGATGGACAAATTAGAGCAGTGCTCAGACACATGGTGCAGCTCCAGCGGGGTTTGACTTTGCAAGGCCTGAGGTGCATTTGAATTAAACACTCACTTAAAGAAATTGGAAAAAAGATTCTGATCTTCTGAAAGGCCTCTTCTTACATGTCGTATACTTTCTTACGTGGAACACAAAAGAAGGTTTAACAGAATGTCCAAGATGCTTTGTGAAAGATGTTTCAATATTTTTAGTGGAAAATAAAAAATAAAAAAAATAAAACAAAAATGATTAAGACAATGATTTTGCACTGTATCCTACATTCAGAAAATAGAATTTTGCCAGTGAGATAACGTTCTGAGACTCAAATGCAAACAGAAAATGAACAGTGTCATCTAGTGGTTGCTTCAATAATGACAGCTTTTCACAGTGATTTTATAGAAATGTACCTCAAATCAACAGTAAAATAACAACAGCTGTCAGATTGACATTTTCCTTAGTCTGTTTAAAAATGCCTGAACAGATAGTAAAATCCATTAAAGTTTGCACTGACCTCACTCGTGTATAAATTAAGTCTGTGACCCACGCAAATGACAAATTCCCAACTAAATTAGATCTAACATTTGTGAAAGCTTTCATTAATATTAGATGACACAGCATTGTTTTTCCTTGCATGCATTTAACCAGAGAGCCTATCAGTGCAGTAGCCTTGTTTAGACAGAGCTGGTAGTTAATCAGTAGGCACTCTCTTTAATACTGTCAGTGTATAGCAGTACCACGAAACAAATCCTTACAGAGCGCTGTGTCGGGTGTTTCTCTGATGGTGAAGGATCAATGAGCGATCATGAGTAAATCAATATGCTCTGGGGCCCCGCAACAGCCCAACGAAAAACTGAACTTTATGCATGTGGTTTGGAACAGAAATCCCCTCATTTCAATAACCAGCCAATCACTGTGTTGGGTGTTTCTCTGATGGCAAAGGATCAATGAGCGATCATGGGCAAATCAATATGCTCTGCTGCCCTGCAGCGGTCCAACGAAAAAGTGGGAAGTGGGGTGTGGGGTGTGGGGTGTGTGGGGTGTGGGGTGTGGGGGGTGGGGGGGGGACATTTATTTAAAAGACAAAATGGTAAACAAATATCTGACTGAAGAAATGAACTTGTTATTGACTTCAAATGGCCAATAATAGACTTGTTGCCTTTAACCACTGGCATCATCACCCAAGAAATTGCATATTGGCTTGTTCGTGTTCATGCATGCTAAATTGGATTACCAGAAAGGTACGGAGCCCCTAAAGTACTAGTAGCAGGGGAACAGTGATACATGAACTGAATTTGGTGACAGTGCATTACAGTGAAGCTATTGAATATTTTTCATAATAAAACATCATAAAAAATTATGCAAAAACACATTTTATCAAACTAAGTGTTATAGTATGACCAGTAGGAGACCACTGATGTGTAAACTGGATTTGGTGACACTACAGTGTGTAACATTGAAGTTAATGACTATTTTTGTAGTAACGCTTTTCACGGATTTTGTACTTTGCAGGCGGTCCCTTCGGACTTGTCTCTCAGCCGCCTGCTCAGAGAAATATTATAAGGCTTGTTTTGAGGAAAATTAGGTTGTAGCTCGTTGTTTACGTTAAAGAGGTGTCGTTTGTGTTTTAACAACGTTTATCTCACGAGTTATTGATCCGGGAAGTTTGAATCTGTGAATATGCCAACTTTACTGAACTCCTTGAAGTAGCCTAAGCACTGACCGTATTTCTTTATAGGCTACTTAAGTCCAAGTTCGAAATAAAACTATGAACCGCTCCATTGTTAACGTACTGAGTTGTTTAAAACAATGCCATCAGGAGTTGGGGACATTTAACAGGAAGTGTCCGACTCCGAACTCACAACAGGTTTTGCGAGAGAACGCAAAAGTTTTGCGAGGGAACGCAGTTTCTCGGGGGAACACAAAAGATTTGAAAAATATTTTTTCCACCACCATGTCCCTTTAGGCGGTCTGTAGTACAGAGATCTGATCATGCTCAAAAAAAGTTACCCTGCATCACAATGTGCATACTATCTGCCCTAAATAGTATTGAAAATTACTAATGTCACATAAGTTACTTTTTAGGATAGATAGTATGCACATTGGGATACAGGCTTAGACTGTGAGGATCATAGGCCTATTCAATTGTGATTTCTGGGACATTTTCTGCATCACAACAAAACTAAACAGACCCCACAATCTCATCATCCACATAATTATGGCAAGCCGTTTTGACTTTTATTCATTCACAGGATAAGAATTATTGATATCAACAATTCAATTTTCACTAGTTAAAATGTTAATTCTTGATATTAACAATTCAATTTTCACTAGTCAAAATGCTAATTCTTGATATCAACAATTCAATTTCAATTAGTAAAAACTCTAATTCTTGATATTAGTAATTGTATTTTCACTAGTGAAATGTCACCATAGGCTGCCATTCAAATTGAATTGTTGATATCAGGAATTGAATTGTTGATATCAACAATTGAATTCCTGATATCAACAATTAGCATTTCTGATATCAATAATTTAATTGTTGATATCAATAATTCAGTTGTTGATATCAATAATTCAATTGTTGATATCAACAATTAAATTCTTGATATCAATATAATTTCAGATAGTAACAATCACATTCATGATATCAGAAATTAACATTGTCACTAGTGGTAATTGAATTGTTGATATCAAAAATGAACATTTTTACTAGTAGCAATTCAATTTTTGATATCAAGAACTGAATTGTTGATATCAAGAATTAAATTCCTGATATCATCAATTGAATGTTAATGGCAGCCTATGGTGACATTTTACTAGTGAAAATACAATTACTGATATCAAGAATTAGAGTTTTTACTAGTTGAAATTGAATTGTTGATATCAAGAATTAGCATTTTAACTAGTGAAAATTGAATTGTTGATATCAAGAATTAGCATTTTAACTAGTGAAAATTGAATTGTTGATATCAAGAATTAGCATTTTAACTAGTGAAAACTGAATTGTTGATATCAATAATTCATATCCTGTGAATGAATAAAAGTCAAAACGGCTTGCCATAACATATTAGCTGTAGTTTTTACTAACCTTAACAAAACCGTTTTCCACTTTCTGAGTTCAGGAACTAGAACTCTGGAACTCGAAACGGCGCCCTCTGGTGACTGGGATGTGAATACAGAGGTAAAAATGAGTAGGGTATTCCTGCAATACCGGAAGCTGCAGTTTCAGCGCATTTCTAGGACCCTAGGTTGTGTGTGTGTGTGTGTGTGTAATGTGTGTTTTTCTAAATTAAGGTCCCCATGAGGAAACAAGCTTATAAATCATACAGAATGAGTTTTTTTTTGAAAATGTAAAAATGCAGAAAGTTTTCTGTGATGGGTAGGTTTATGGGTAGGGTTAGTGTAAGGGTTTAGAATATACAGTTTGTACAGTATAAAAACCATTACATCTATGGAGAGTCCCCACAAAGATAGCGAACCAGACATGGGTGTGTGTGTGTGTGTTTTAGCAGTTTATACTATTTTAAAGCACTTACTTTTTTCAATAAAATCTGTTTTATTGCTTTTCAAGAATGATTTAGTTGTTTAATTATATACATTTAATTGATATATTGTCCTAACCAACCCTAACCTTAAACATACCCGTTGGTAACCTTCTTGAAATATTTAGCCTAATTTGTTTCAATATATGAGCCCCCATATTCTGGTTTTAAATTCAGTTTTCTTGGAAAGAAAGACTTTTCTGTGTATGTGCGAGGTTTCAGTTCATTGGCCGCAGAGCAGCGTGGCGCTTCACGTGATGTGTGACACACTTAACAAAGTGCAATAAAAGGTAAAACAATATTGCGCTGCAAACAAGTGTTTATTAGTAGGCTATATTAATAAATTAAAATAATTTGAAAAGAAATATTAATTTACAACATCCAGCAGCACAATGAGCTGTTTTTGCACAGATAAATAACAACTAGAGACTGCTGACACCGAAAGCCTCACACATTTAAGTTTAAAATTGCCGCTCCCTCTCTTACATTAAAAATAAGTTGGATAGATAATAAAAAATGAATCATTTCCGCGGTTATAGTCTTTGCATTTGTTTGTTTGAAGTTTGAATCAGGTCTCCTCTGTTGTAGTAGAATTGGCTAGGTGGCGCTGTCACAAAAAAACTAGGACTAGAACTGCGGACTAGAAAAAATCCATACAAAACCCAAAGTATAGCCTACCTGACTGCAGCCTATAGAACGGAACAGGTACGGAACGGTACCTGAGCCATTTAATTTCAACTTTACTTCCAGACTCCATTAGGGTCCATTAGACTGGAAAAAGAACAAAAAGAAACAACATACAACATACAAACATTAACGGCTGTTGTTTATTCACTGTTGCACAGCGGTTTCCTGTCTGCCCGCTGTAGCTCCGTATAGCTCCATTTTCTATCTTCCTGCTGTTTATTTTGCTTAATATAATTTAATCATCACAATATATCTGATATTATCTAATATTGTCTGTCACATTGATTTGACATAGCTAGCTTTCATCTAAATCGCTATTGCTAGCACAATGCACTAGCATTTCGCTAGCCTGTTAACCTGCCATCCGTGCTTACCATCTTTTTTCTCGCACGCACTCGCATCTTCTACAAGCCCGTCAAACAATTGTGGTGAGTTGGATCAGTCAACAAACACGGTGAGTCATGTCATCTTCTCCTGTTATTGTCACTTGCACTGCCTGTCATATATATAGCATAGCCTCCCTGTTGAAAAAACCAGCATATGCTGGTTAGGTATGTTTTGAAGCATGGCAGCTGGTTTGAGCTGGTCCTTAGCTGGCCATGAGCTGGTTTAAGCTGGTCAAGACCTTTGGACCAGCGCTTGACCATCTTAAACCAGCTCATGACCAGCTAAGGGCCAGCTTAAACCAGCTCAAACCAGCTGCCATGCTTCAAAACATACCTAACCAGCATGCTGGTTTTTTCAACAGGGCTTCTCTGTCAGCGAAGAGGGCTTCACATGTGATAAATGCAGGGAGATAGTCAGGCTAACGGAGAAGATTTCAGAATTAGAGACACGCGTCCAGACTTTAATTGAGGATAGTAAGAATGCAAGGGCTCTAGATACTGCTTTAGATGCAACTAGCTTAGTGAATTCTGTACATTGTTCGGTTCCGGCTGAAAATCCTGTTGAAAGTGCCCTAGGTACTGGCGATTCTATTACACGGAATGTGAAAATAGAGCCACCAGCCACCATAGTCACATGTTTACCAGGAGCCAGAGCGCCTGACATCAAATCAAATTCAAAAGTGCTGGCTAATGCTAATCGTAAATTCTCTAAGATTATTATTCACGTCGGCACTAATGATGTTCGACTTCGGCAGTCAGAGATCACTAAAATTAACATTAAAGAGGTGTGTGAACTCGCAAGTAAGATGTCAGACTCTGTAATTTGCTCTGGACCCCTTCCTGTTCGCCGGAGTGATGAGATACTTAGCAGACTGTGTCCGCAGAATAATATAGGTTTCATCGACAATTGGAAAAGTTTTTGGGGCAGACCTGACCTGTTAAAAAGAGATGGTATTCATCCCTCCTGGGGTGGTGCCGCTCTTCTCTCTAGTAATATGGCACATAGTCTTAGAGTTGAACCTTGACTAACTGGGGCTCAGGTCAGGAAGCAGACGGACTGGCTAAACCGACCGTCTGCTAGCTGTCTCACATCACAGAAGTCAGATAAATCCCAACACATAGAGACTCTTTCACCTAGATAGCATCACAAACTTATTTAAGGGTACAAATTTAATTGATGTTCAACAAATAAAAAACAGAAACAGAAATAAAACATCAAATGATAAAGTGTGTAAATGTGTGTAAATGAAAAATGTGTGTAAATGAAAAAATGTGCGTCCTTTCATTTTGGGAAACGTTTACTTTTGATGAATCATTCTTTTAAACTGATTCTTTTCAATGAACAATTTGGTTCACAAATCACTTAATGATTCATTTAAATTCAGCTGATCCAGTTGCACTGATTTAATGATTCGGATGGAATGAGTCAAGTTAAAGATTTTGTATAGTTACAATCATCTTAAAGTTACAACTCCGAACTCCAGGTTTAATTGTGAGTCTACTGAATGACATAAACCGCTTTTGACATCTCCAGGGCTTTTGTTAAAACTACAGATCATACTTCTGCATTTTTGTGTCCCTGTCGCCAGACCGTTGGATCGAGGTTTCCTGTTAATATAGGAGTGCAGTATGTGCCAAATTCCACGATGTGTTACTGCATGTTTCTAGTGGCTGCCATAAACTCTAGAAATGCCATAGAAAATTTCAAACAACTACTCAGAGTGAATCTGTAAGACCTCTGTCTGTGCACTTGGACTCAATATAATACTTATCTCTTGAGAAGACAGAAACACCTGACAAACAAAAGGTTCTTACATTAATTCTCCCTAAAGTGATGCAGCAGGTCTGAAATGTCTCGCAGGCAACTGCTCTAGAAAACAGCGAGGCCTGTTTGCACCAGATAATACCTGTAAAGTGTTGTGCAAGGTTCAGGATGCCAGATTGCTCCAGGTGGTCCCAGACCCCCAAAGAGGGATCTGCACACGGTTGTAGTAAATGGACACACATTTCATGGGTAAATCAATATGCTCTGGGGCCCTGCAACGGTCCAACGAAAAAGTGAACTCTATGCCTGTTGTTTGGAACAGAAATCACCTTATTTCAATAACCAGCCAATCAGAAAAACTCTAAATTAGTTTTTAAAGATGCATAAAAAGATGAATATATAAAAAAATACAATGGTGGCAATTACGCCAACTGCAAATTAATGTCACCACTGAATGACTCTCGTCACTTTTTAAAAAAAGAAACTTCAGATAACAGACAAGGTAATACCTGTAAAGTGTTGTGCAAGGTCCAGGATGGCAAATTGCTCCAGATGGTCCCAGACCCCCAAAGAGGGATCTGCACACGGCTGTAGTAAATGGACACTATTCAACCCGTCTCACTCTCTCATACCTCACTTTTATTGTCCTTAATGATAATAGGAAAATGCAACAAATGGCATACACTAAAAGGTTTCTAACACATTTAGTTGAGAGCTAAATGCCTAAAAATCTTCCATAATGGCCCCCAAATTTGTGGTCTATATAAATATGAATGACACTGTGGGCTGGTATAACCCTGTGGGTAGATTTTATGTAAATTTTATAGTATTATCAGACTGAAACAATCTCAATCATCTATCTCTACTGCAAAACTGTGATACAAGTCAAGGATAATAAATATATTAGTGTGTTGTGCTGTGTGAGGTCAGAGACAGCATTGCTGCACACCAATGACAACATATAGGCTGTTCAGTGTTGATAAGCTCATGGGTATTATTCATCTGTCTGTATGAACCATATGGACAATGAATATGCAACAAAACTACCCTAGATAAAAACATTATTACAAAAGAAAATAAACCCACTGTAAAATATAATACAATAAAACTTTTGTGTGAAAGATACATATAGGCAGTGCTGGGGAGTAACTACTTACATGTAATCAGTTACAGTTACTGAGAAAAAGTTTAATTAAAAATGTAATTAAATTACAGTTACTTATGAAAATCTTAATGATTACAAAGGGGGTTACATCTGAATATTTTCTGTAAAACACTATGATATGTTGAATAATAATAATTTGTTGCTTTGCCTGTTTTTGATGTACAATATGCCTCCTGCCATTTAAAGGCCGTTTAGTAAAGCGATGCTATTCTGATGCTTTTGACTGGTTCTCTTGTTTGAATTTCCAGCGCACCACGTCTGCCAATTACATCAATTCGTTAGAAATTTAGAAAGTAATCAAATGTAATCAGTTACATTACATTAATAAAGTAATTGAAATAGTTACACTACTTATTACATTTTAAATAGGGTAACTATTAACTTTAAATACGGTTACATTTCCAAAGTAACCTTCCCAACACTGCATATAGGCCCTACTCAATTCTGATTCTCATAAAACAAGAAAGTGAAAGACATTCTGTTTATCTTTTAACCATTACAAACAACTTGCCAACACAACAACTGCTCCCTTCTATCGTGCGATTAAATTTTAGCTGAGAGACCTTCATTTGTCTTTGTCAAGGAATTAAAGGTGCAGTGTGTAATATTTATGAGGATCTATTGACATAAATGCAATATAATATACATAACTATGTTTTCAGTGGTGTATAAAGACCTTACATAATGAACCGTTATGTTTTTATTACCTTAGAATGAGCCATTTCTATCTACATACACCGCGGGTCCCCTTACAGTGAAGTCACCATTTTGCACCGCCATGTTTCTACAGTAGCCCTAAACGGACAAACTGCTCTACAGAGCGCTAGCTACTCTCTGCTGTCTCATATGACATCTTTGTCCTGTGTCGGCCACCGTAGCTTCTCTATGTACTTCGAAAGGGTGGGGTGAGCAGTGGGCGGTTGCAATTTGCAACCTCACCGCTAGATGTCGCTAAAATGTACACAGTGCACCTTTAAAGGTGTCATGAACTGGCTTTTTTTTATTTTTTTATACTGTTGTCTGAGGTCAACTTATGACGTTTGCGTGGTTTTTACATTCAAATCATCATAATGAATAAGTAATAGGCTATTTTCTACATGGTTTTGAGCCTCTCTCATGGAACGCTCGGTTTTTATGGGCGTGCCGCACTGAAGACTTGAAAGTAAATGCCCACTGCTATGATTGGATAACAGTTTTGCATAATAATGAGTTTCGGTTCCCCCGTCAGTACATGTGGGGAATTGTTTTGAAAACTTCCAATGTGGAGAAACGGCAACCGGAATCCGCCCACAGGGCTCGCAAAATGTCTTTATCAAACGAACACAATTATTTATCTCTCATCCACCCGCAATTAATATGAATGTTATTTTTTATTACTTGGCCCACCCGATCGGTGGATATATCCGCGAACCACGCATCACACACACTCACACACACAAGCCAAGCACCTGCATCAGCAAAACTTCACTGCAGACAAATCAGCATGTTCAAAACTTCCACAACATAATCAGGAGATATCAAAGATCTGTAACAATGCAATACTATCACATATAAAAAACATGTTTTAGTCACATAAGTGTGTTGCACCATTCCTGTCGGATCCAGTATAGAAGGCACAGCATTGTGTTTTAATCTCAATATGTCTGGAAATCCAGTCTCGACCTGTGTCTTGTTTACAAACTATTCCGCGGTGAAATGAAGCAAACAAACGTGCAATGTCTTACGCACGTGAGCTGGAACTTCATTAAAAATAAAGTTCAACCACACATTCCTAATATTAGAATCCGAAGGAAGCTTATGCAGCGACAGTGTTCTTCCACAACCAGGCACAGCGCAATATCTTGCTATCTTCAGCATGTTTATTGCTCTGTAGCGCGATCAGTTTAGCTCCATGAGTCGGTGGGTGTGCTTGAGGCGGTGTTTCACCACACAATGACGTCAAGGTCTGGCATATTCTGAGATCGAGCGTTTGCTGCGCTTGGTGTCAATAAAAGCTTTTCTTTGACTAAACAAGAAGTTTTCAGCTCCGAAACTTACAGGATATTCTTATATCACGATGAACTTTTATATATCAAAGGCTGAATGAAAAGTTAATTTCTCAATTCATGACCCCTTTAAGGAAAAGCTAGATGATGGACAAATAAGGCAAATAATGCTTCAGTCCATAAAACCATAAATAAACCATCAATATTGTAAGAAATACTCAATGGAAAGACATGAGGTGGTGTTAAAGGAAAGAAAATTAATTTTATTTGTTTTTACACTTTAATAAAACTTAAATGTGTCTAACGAAAGAGAAAACACTAACAATAACAATGCATAAGAACAATAAATATATGTAAGCATGGTTTCAACACCTTACAAATTAGGTGTCCTGCAAAACTGTCCTGTCATAGATGTCTAGTGCTGGCCTCCAACTGCTCAGACTCTTGACTTCAAGAATGTCCTCCTCTCGCAGACGACTTTTATGTTTCTCTGCATACGATGGACTGTAAATATATACAGCATCTTAAAGGGTTAGTTCACCCAAAAATGAAAATTTGTCATTAATTACTCACTCTCATGTCGTTCCAAACCCCTAAGACTTTCGTTCATCTTTGGGAAACAAATGAAGATCTTTTTTTAGTTACGCAACTACCTCTTTGACGCTTCAAAAAGTTCATAAAGAGATCGTAGCACTAATCCATATGAATTAAGCGCTTTAGTCCAAATTTTCTGAAGCAGTTTGATCACTTTATATGATGAACAGATCATATATCATATAACATACTGTAAACAGAAGCTCAACCAAACCTGCTTGACGTGCAAGAACAAACTCCTTGCTGAAGCTCAAATGTGCTGCGTAACACAAGAGAATGAACCTCATTGATTCTCGCATGTCAACGAACATGCTTGAGCTTCCGTTTACCACAACTGATGTGTGAATTGATGAATGCTTATATGTGAATTAAAGCCTAAATTCAATCTGTTCATCATATAAAGTGACCGTGTCTCTTCAGAAAATTTTGGACTAAACTAATCACATGGATTAGTTTTACGATCTCTTTATGAACTCAAAAGAACTCAAAAAAGAAGGCAAAATGTCAGTTGCGTAGCTGTTTATGGATGGACAGAAAGCTTTCAGATTTCATCTTCATTCGTGTTCAGAAGATGAACGAAAGTCTTACTGGTTTGGAACGACATGACGGTGAGTAATTAATGAAAGAATTTTCATTTTTGGGTGAACTATCCCTTTAAGAAATTCCATACATATTTCTTATCAGCCATGAAATTGTATATTGCATTATTTTATTAAACATATTAAATTTTTCTTGTAAAAAAATAAAATTATTTAACTGCTTTTCCATCTATATTAGTGACAAAATAAATAAATAAGATTATTTATTTTACCTACCTGATGTCTTTTGGTGAGGGCTTTAGGTGAATAAATGATTTGAATGTGTTAAAAGACCCAGACCTGGAGTAACATATGAATAAACATGTAAGATAGATTCACTCATTTAACTGGTGAAGTTTATGATCTATGTCTGTGCTCTTATTTTGAAGTTTTGTCTCTTTGCTCTTGTCTTCAGGATGTTTCTTGTTAATTAGTCTTGTTAAATCATTAGGTCCTTGTGTGTTTATTGTCTTTGGGCATGTTCATTTGCCCTATAGTGTGCTGTATGGTATATGAGCACAAATGAGTGTCCAAATTTTAGGGTTTGTTCAGTTTTAGTGGGGGAGCTTTGAGATGTTGTGCTTTGATATATCCCTTCACAGGAAGTGGAAAGGGTTTTTATGTTCATTAATTTGCATGAAGACATGGCAACAGTCCCATCTTTTTGGTCTATCTTTTTGCATCTATAGTAAGCCTGTTGGTCCTTACCCAAAAGTGGTCCTGCGTAGTGTTGATTCATATTTGTGAAAGTCAGGGCTGTACTCAGGAGCTTGAAATGGCCTGACCTTTGTTAATGGGTAGTTGCTGCATTTACCTGTGGAAAAAAAAGTTCAGAATGTCTCTCAGGCTACAAATGTTTCAAACTATGTATATTAGAGAGAAAAAAATACAAATGACCCAAGATCTGAAAATCTAAATCAACATGGAGCGCACTTATGTACAGATTACTAAATACAATTTCTCTATATAAATGGTTGGGAACAGCAGCAGTAAGTAACATTATTAGCATTGATAATGTTGCTCTTACCCCGCTTTTTTCTCCCTATGGATGATTCCAGGGAATTTTCTGAAATGCATCTCATGCTTCTCGTATGATTATTGCTATCCATGAAACATCTCTTTCCAGTGTGATAGGTCTTGGGCTGTCCAAAGTTTGGATAAAAGCTCCACTCGGACTCAGACATCATATTAGCCTCTAAATGGACATGCCGATAAATATAAAGATTCTGAAAAATGATCTCGGAATCTAACAACAAATTCCAAAGAAAAAAGTAAAAGTGTCTTAGATGTTACAGATTACTCTATTAAAAACATAGAAATGTTTCCATGTACAACTGCCACCACTAGAGATCCTTTCATTAACTTGAACAGATTTCTGCTGATCAAGGCCTAACTCACGTGGAAAGGATCTCATACATTTCCTTTCATCAGGAAACTTTATGTCTTTGATGTGTGGAAATGGGGCGTCACTGTATCGAGGTTCAGGTATCCAGCGCAAATGGGATTTCCAGTCAAGACCACATCTGAAACCATAGGCAATGGCACCACATTAATGTAGTGTAGAAGAAAAACACCTAAGCATATGAATAGGATACATAAACATTCTGTTTGACTTAGCAACATTTGAAATACTGACAATGGCCAAAGACAGATCACAAGTGTATCGCAATTAGCTATAATTGTTTAACCCCAGAGCTTTAAAAGCAAGAAACAAGAGTCTCTCATGTGTCCCAATCAAAAATTCAGTTCAATTCACAATTCAGCTTATGCAATAAAACTTTGACACTTTGCATCCACTGCTTCAAATGCTAAAGGAAAAAGTTGAAAAGCTGTCATTCAGAAGAAACTTCAGCTGTAATAATCCATTTTAATACTTTATGGGAAAGAAATTGATGTATGAAATACTTACTCAGTAAGAACAGGCTCAACGTGTCTAATGTGAGGCTTGAAGTCCTGCTCTTTTCCAAAACTCCAAAATGAGTCACTGACATCAGTGTCTTTCTTCATATCCACGTATGACTGTGACATTTCACTGTAAGTGACAAGAGAAAAAAATCAACCAAAAACCTGTAGGCTAATGCAGTACATTTTTTTCCCCCCTTTACTTATAGACCTATTGCTTGTGCTGTAATTAAAGTGTTTCTATAAAAAAGGCACTAGATTTTCAGAAATAGTTACAGTAGGCTATTAAATATTTACACAAATTTGCAACAAAAAAATAATATTGCTCGTAGTCATGTGATTTCAACATGTCTGCCACCATGGCGACCTTCTCCTTGTAAATCAGCTGCTACTGGTTGCTAAATCTTAATCTGTGAGTTTACATTAAAAATTAAACATTTTCACTTCTTGAAAGGTAAAACTTTTTTGATGAGGAAAAATGACTATGAAGTGTTAATACAGACAGTTAAGTGTTACTTTATGTCATTGTGAGCAAATGTTACATAGAGAGTCATTTTAAAAATTGCTTTCTCTCACTTGCGCCCATCTCAAAGCGACAAATGGGCTCCTATAAATATTTTGTAGTAGGCTAGCTAAATAAATTGACAAGTATTAGACGGACAAAATTTTTTCTAGATACCTACCTCCTGTCCATTATATGCAAATGTTACGGAGTGAGGATCTTTGTAGAATTGGAGGCTGTAGATTAAACAACTGTAATAATCCGTTGCCCGGAGAACATAAACAAAACTGACAATACCAGTTTACCGGGTTTGTATACAAATGCACGTACTGTAATCGAGTGCATTTATCTGTTCAATTATTCACTTACTTGCTGATATAGGCTGCATTATTTATTCATATGGTAATTATGTCGATCGATTTGTTTTGTTACATTGCAAAATATAAAATCAGAATTTGAATTCTGACTTTATCGTGTCGAAACGCAAGATGGCGCAAGAAAATAATTAAATCCTTACAAGGATCTACTTGTGGTAGTTAATAGCCTACTATATAGGCCTAAAGCATGTTAAATCCTCTGCTAAAATGAAAATATATATTTATAATATATACAAATATAGGGCCTATGCTAAATGTATAATATAGGCCTATATTATTTATATTAAGGGAAGTTGCCTCCTGATGAAAATGACTAATGAGTCACATTAGTATGCACTGATTCTTAACAAAACAAATCGGTGGGGGAAATTTATGTAGGCCTATAAGTATAGCCTAATTACTTAAATGATAAAAAAAAAAAAAAAAAAAAAATCCAGAGCGAGTGGTGTTTCTACACTCAATGCAGATGAAATATGGAAAATGGACTGTCAGGATGTGGACTTTGATAGCTATTTACTCATTTTATAAATATCCGAAGGTGTTATTTATAGCTGTGAAACCTTATAAAACTTCCTTCTGTCAGGACATTGTGATTCTTTAAAAGATACACTATATAGATTATATTTCTGTTTATATTTCAATCTAGCCTATATGAAGTAGCCTACATGTGTAGACAAATTAGGCGTAGTGAGTGATAAAGTCATAATTGTGATGAAATGTAATTGTACATTGTATTTAATTTAAAGTAATTAATTTCAACGTGTGAATGTCTTTGTTTAAATAAAGTAGGCAAGTAACGTGGGGCATGCTTTGACCCAGTGTATGATGAGAGAGAGAGAGAGAGAGAGAGAGAGAGAGAGAGAGAGAGAGAGAGAGAGAGAGAGAGAGAGAGAGAGAGAGAGAGAGAGAGAGAGAGAGAGAGAGAGAGAGAGAGAGAGAGCTCTTTAAATCCACCTGTTAGCCAGCATATATTCTTGCGCCTTCGGTTTGGGAAGGTGAACTGATCGTGTGTCAGTGCATTAACTCAAAGTTCTGCATTTCCCAAGTCCTCACCGCACACAATCTCCATCTTTAATGGACTATCACTGCCGACGACACCATATGGGAAAATGTTAATGCATCATTTGCTTAACCGTCCACAAATGCCTTGATCTCGCAGAGATTTACACTGCTTCAACTCGCGCAATATATCGATGCACCGCTGGACTTTTTCTTATTATTTTTATTCATTCGTGAATATGGCAAAGCGATCGCAGTGAACTGTAGCCGAGGTTTGCAACACATTGTTGCAAATATTGTGATGAAGAACATGATGCTCTCCCTTTCGCGTGCCCCGTAACTGCTTCCATTCATTCAGATCTGTTTGGCGCTGAGCACCGTCTTCTCTCCTGGAGATTTTCCTTCCAGTTTCCTCTCAATTATGTTCACTTTCGCTGCCTTTTGCTATATGCTTTCCCTTGTCCTCTGTGCTTCTCTCATCTTCTTCGCGATCTGGCATGTAAGTGTTTGCATCTTTGATGTGCTTTGTGAAAATGTATTGCTGCAGGATGGCATGCATGTGTTAGAGCAGGGGTTGCTGCATCAGACACAACTGTCCATCACCTGATCAAAGCCTCCCTGACATTATGAATGTCTCAGACATGTCTTACATCACCAAATTAAGTGATCATTTGGGTGTAAATTGATTGTGCAATTCAGACTTGGGTGACAACATTGGCGCATATCCTGGCTTGGTGGCAGCAGCTTGTGTCAGGGAAGTCTTTAGCACACCTTTCTTGGGTATTCCCACTGCTCTAATGACCAAAACACCTTTGTGGGTTGTTTCAGATCCTTTTTATCCATACGGATTACATTTCAGGAGCTGCGTGCCTGTGTTAAACCCCCTTAGAGTTCAACTGTACTAGCCACATTTCAGGCAGCAGTTTTTGCCTGACCTGTTTTGATGTCACTGTCCTTTATGTCTGTGCACTTTTTGCAAGGTGTAACACTTTTTTTTTTCCTTGAGGAAAGCTGCATTAAAGCACTCGCTCACATTCACAGCACTGCAAGTCTGCTCTAGATTTGGGTCAGCACAGTCGTTTGCCCTAGGCTTGCTTTTGCATAGCAACAGACATTATAGCCCCAAGGGTTAAATAAGGGGTAATTATGAGCACATCACATTTGACCCAGACCTTTTAGACATCATTAAACTCAATATATTTCCAATATTCCTAAAAGAAGTTCCTTTTATTTGTCAGTTATTGCACGAGGGAGGCAGGAATGCCGTCCTCAACGGTTTCAGCTTTTTAATCTTTAATAGACTTAATTCGATCGCCTCACAATGGGAAAATCCTGACATGTCGATCCCCTTTCACATCTGCAAAACGAATGCGTTTTACACTTTAGGTTCTGATTGTATGTTAGCATAGTCTACAGTATGTTTTGGTGCAGTTTTTGTGTTGAATGCACTGAATATATTCATATCCTTTTAAGCCATGTTGGAATCAGTCACCCGCACATCAAAGAGAGCAGCACCTGATTTAAAAAGGACCTATTATTATAAAGTCATGGTTGTTGAATTCCTGGAGATAAAGAAATTATGAATATGTTTGCAGCAAACACAATAATTTATATACAATTGTACCCAATGGTTTTCTTAGTTTAAGGGGTATAGCAATGTTTTAAGCAATGTTTTTTTTTTTTTTCAATAATACACACAAATTCTTATGTATACATACATGGCTGATGGCACCACACAAACGCACCCAATCCCAAGAGACTATCTTGAGCTGTAGTGTGAAAAGCAGCAGACAGGGACAAAAGCCTATGAAAGTACATTTCACACTTTTAAGAGCCCTCTACAAAGGCACTGGCAATACATCTACTATTATTTGTGATTTATTTATTGCTTGCAAAAGGTTTTATTTGGTTAGAATACCCTATTGTTCAAAAGTTTGGGGTCAGTAAGATTTTTTAAGAGAAATTAATACATTGTGACAGTAAAGACATTTATTATGTTTCAACATATTTCTATTTCAAATAAATACTGTCCTTTTGAACTTTCTATTCATCAAATAATTTGAAAAAGGGAATCATGGTTTCCACAAAAATATTAGGCAGCAATATTGATGATAATAATAAGACATGTTTTTTGAGCAGCAAATCAGCATATTAGAATGATTTCTGAAGGATCATATGACACTGAAGTCTGGAGTAATCATAATGAAAATTCCGATTTGCCACCACAGGAGTTAATTCCAATTTTAAACAAAAAGTTATTTTAAATTGTAATAATATTTACAATATTGTTTTTATTTAAATCAATGCAGCCTTGGTGACCATGAGAAATGTCTTTAAAAAATATTAATAAAATCTTACCGTCCCCAAACTTTTGAACAGGAGTGTACATGGCTACTTTTGTATGGCCATCAAAGGAGAGGCTCTTTGTCCCCAAAATGGTGTAGTTACAAGCAGGGGCCAACCTAGCTATTAGAGAAACTATATCCAATCAGAAAATGCTTTCTGCCTTTTATGTTTTTGGGTTTGGTGACTTCAGGTAGTCTGACAAGAGAAAGAAGGTACAGTGGGGAGAACAAGTATTTGATACACTGCCGATTTTGCAGGTTTTCCTACTTACAAAGCATGTAGAGGTCTGTAATTTTTATCATAGGTACACTTCAACTGTGAGAGACGGAATCTAAAACAAAAATCCAGAAAATCACATTGTATGATTTTTAAATAATTAATTTGCATTTTATTGCATGACATAAGTATTTGATCACCTACCAACCAGTAAGAATTCCAGCTTTTAAGAATTTAGAATTTAGTAAGAATTTAGTTTTTCTTAAAGAAGCCCTCCTGTTCTCCACTCATTACCTGTATTAACTGCACCTGTTTGAACTTGTTACCTGTATAAAGACACCTGTCCACACACTCAATCAAACAGACTCCAACCTCTCCACAATGGCCAAGACCAGAGAGCTGTGTAAAGGACATCAGGGATAAAATTGTAGACCTGCACAAGGCTGGGATGGGCTACAGGACAATAGGTAAGTAGCTTGGTGAGAAGGCAACAACTGTTGGCGCAATTATTAGAAAATGGAAGAAGTTCAAGATGATGGTCAATCTCCCTCGGTCTGGGGCACCATGCAAGATCTCACCTCGTGGGGCATCAATGATCATGAGGAAGGTGAGGGATCAGCCCAGAACTACACGGCAGGGTCTGGTCAATGACCTGAAGAGAGCTGGGACCACAGTCTCAAAGGAAACCATTAGTAACACACTACGCCGTCATGGATTAAAATCCTGCAGCGCACACAAGGTCCCCCTGCTCAAGCCAGCGCATGTCCAAGCCCGTCTGAAGTTTGCCAATGACCATCTGGATGATCCAGAGGAGGAATGGGAGAAGGTCATGTGGTCTGATGAGACGAAAATAGAGCTTTTTGGATTAAACTCCACTCGCCATGTTTGGAGGAAGAAGAAGGATGAGTACAACCCCAAGAACACCATCCCAACCGTGAAGCATGGAGGTGGAAACATCATTTTTTGGGCATGCTTTTCTGCAAAGGGGACAGGACGACTGCACCGTATTGAGGGGAGGATGGATGGGGCCATGTATCACGAGATCTTGGCCAACAACCTCCTTCCCTCAGTAAGAGCATTGAAGATGGGTCATGGCTGGGTCTTCCAGCATGACAATGACCCGAAACACACAGCCAGGGCAACTAAGGAGTGGCTCCGTAAGAAGCATCTCAAGGTCCTGGAGTGGTCTAGCCAGTCTCCAGACCTGAACCCAATAGAAAATCTTTGGAGGGAGCTGAAAGTCCGTATTGCCCAGCGACAGCCCCGAAACCTGAAGGATCTGGAGAAGGTCTGTATGGAGGAGTGGGCCAAAATCCCTGCTGTAGTGTGTGCAAACCTGGTCAAGAACTACAGGAAACGTATGATCTCTGTAATTGCAAACAAAGGTTTCTGTACCAAATATTAAGTTCTGCTTTTCTGATGTATCAAATACTTATGTCATGCAATAAAATGCTAATTAATTACTTAAAAATCATACAATGTGATTTTCTGGATTTTTGTTTTAGATTCCTTCTCTCACAGTTGAAGTGTACCTATGATAAAAATTACAGACTTCTACATGCTTTGTAAGTGGGCAAACCTGCAAAATCGGCAGTGTATCAAATACTTGTTCTCCCCACTGTATGTGGTTAAAAGACCAATAAAAGAAAATCCTTGAAATCTCTTACAGCATCTTTTAAATTTGAAGTGTCTAATTCATGGATGAGCAACATCAGTTCTGGAGTGCCGCTGTCCACCAGAGTTTAGCTCCAACTCTGAAAAAAAATTCTCCTGCCTGTAGCCTGAGGGGCCATTTACACGACACCTTTTTCAACTAAAAACGGAAGACCTTTTTATGCATTTTGGCTGTTCATTTGCACGACAACGGCGTTTTGGTGGCCTGAAAACTTTTGAAAACATCTTTGTGTAAACTACAAAAACGTGAATCTGTGAAAACGGTGTCATACACATGCATAGGCTATTACGTGTTTAGTCTATATAGTTTTTTTTTTTTTTTGAAGAAGAAGAAAAAGAAGTATGCTTCAAGTACATTTTATGAAGTATACTTAAGTAATATTCAAGTATATTTTAAGTATACTTTATGTAACTAATATCAATGTACTAGTAGTAAACTTGTAAGTGTACTATTTTAATACTGCTTGGTACTAAATTGGCCCACTTTAAGTATATAAAAAGTATATATTTAAGTGTACTATAAGTGTAACAGTAGTAAACTTTAAGTACACAACTACGTTTCTCATTTGTACTGCATCTGTACTACAAGTGAACTCATAAGTATACTAGTAGTTTACTATTTTAATACTTAATTTTTTTAGTTTATGAAAGTACACTGAAGTACTCTCAGTAATATTTATTTATTATATTTATCCTATTTATATATTATTTTTACACTTTAAGTATACTACTATGTTCCAATTTAGGTATTATTTTTTATCTTTGAAATACCTTTAACTGTTCTTTTTACTCATTTTAAACACATTTTATTCTACCTTCATGCATCCTTTTTTATCAACACTTGAATGTGGGTAAGTTTCATTCAAAAAGGTGACATTTTCAACAAAAAGCTGAGAAAATGGCATTTTTGTCAAAGACTTTGTCCGGATCAGATTCAGAATGATGATCGAAAAACAGATGGAGTAGATAGAGTCCATCAACACCCCTAAAGCTTCACAGTAGTTTCCTCTTCGTGGGTTCAACATTTCATTTGGAAACATTAGGCAGTTTTGATTTACATGCTGTTTAATGTTTGATAATCGCGTTATTTTACATTTGCGTGAGCAATCTTCTATCACTTGTTTCTGCTTCTTCTTCACCTGTGTTTTGATCCGGAGATTCAGTACTAGAAGATGTGTCATAGCGCCCCCTACCGTATAACAGTGAAAACATATAGCCGGAAAATTCAGTCAATGGTGGGGAAAGAGTAAAGTAGGTTTGAAGTAAATTCCTATGTACACTAAGTGGACTCATTCATTAATTTCATTCATTGATCCTATATGACCACCAGTGGACTAGCCTACACAAAAATTCAGATACTCAGAATTAGGAACAAATCTGCTTTCTTTATAAATACTTTCAAACAATGTAAGTTTATAAAACTATGTGAAAAAAAGTATATTTAATAGGCTGATCAATCAAAAGAGTAAACACAACTACAACAGTATACTTCGAATACTTAATTATACTTTTAAGTATATCTCGATCAAAAATTTGAGTATTAAGTATAGGCCAAATATACTTAGACTTTTCTGTACTTAAGTGTATATTTCTCAGAAGTACATCAAGTATATTTTTGAGAAGTTCATAAAAAGTAGACTGAAAAAATACTTTCTTATTTTTAGTTTAAAAGAAGTATGCTAATAGCACACTTGAATAAACGTATTTTTCGTTAAGGGTCATCACAAGTGGTTGTAAGAATTACACAAATGAACACAATATAACATTTTGTCATCATGAAAAATTAAAGGTCCTTACAACAGAAATGTTTTCAAAGCCTTTGGGCCCTATTTTAACGATCTGAGCGCATGGTCTGAAGCGCATGGCGCAGGTGCTCTTAGGGCATGTCCGAATCCACTTTTGCTAGTTCAATGACAGAAAGAAACGGTCAGCGCGCCAGGTGCATGGTTCAAAAGGGTTGTACCTAGTCTCTTAATGAGTCACGGGTGTGTTTTGGGCGTAATGTGCAATAAACCAATCAAAATCTCATCTCCCATTCACTTTAAAAGCCAGTTGCGCTTGCACCATGGCGGATTCACTATTTACATGGCGGAATTTGCGAGCAGAAAGACTGAATGCTTCTCCAGAGAGGAATCCTTTTATTTTTACATTTAAAAATGTTTGTGTGCTACTGCCCTGTGTGTATAATAAGCAGAGTGTACGCGAGTTGTGCACTCGCCTATAGGTGCATATTACTAACGCGCCCTTTAAGTAACACAAAAAATACTGCGCCATTGACCTTAGACCAGGTTTTTGTTGGTCAATGGCGCAGTCATTTTCAGTTGCCTCAAAATAGCAACGCACCAACAATGCGCCTGAACACACCTCGTTTTCAGACCAGCACGCCCATGAGCGAACAGATGGGCGAGAATGCATTTGCTATTTAAACAATGTGGCGCTGGACGTGAAAATGATAACTGCGTCGGGTTGAAACTAGCAAAAAACACTTGGGTCGCGCCTGGCGTTGCATTGCGCTGGGTGTATGATAGGGCCCTTTGTGTTCAAAGGTTTTTACATTTTCTTAAAGGAAGTAAAAAGGGACTTTATATCAGAGGAGAACATTCAAAAATTGGGATTACAGTGAAAGTTTCTGGCTTTGTGAAAATGAAATTTACCCAGAAGACAAAGTAATAATACAGTATTATCAAGATTATCATCCTTAGGGCCAGATTTACTAACAGCTTGCGCCAGCGCAAACCCTCTTTTGGCGTTAAAAACTACTGTCTGGATTTACTAAAGACACGCAGTGATAAATTAGCGCTGAAAAGGCGTGGACACAGTTATTTTTGCGGCTGACCTTATGGCATACACTCACCTAAAGGATTATTAGTAACACCATACTAATACTGTGTTTGACCCCCTTTTGCCTTCAGAACTGCCTTAATTCTACGTGGCATTGATTCAACAAGGTGCTGAAAGCATTCTTTAGAAATGTTGGCCCATATTGATAGGATAGCATCTTGCAGTTGATGGAGATTTGTGGGATGCACATCCAGGGCACGAAGCTCCCGTTCCACCACATCCCAAAGATGCTCTATTGGGTTGAGATCTGGTGACTGTGGGGGCCATTTTAGTACAGTGAACTCATTGTCATGTTCAAGAAACCAATTTGAAATGATTCGAGCTTTGTGACATGGTGCATTATCCTGCTGGAAGTAGCCATCAGAGGATGGGTACATGGTGGTCATAAAGGGATGGACATGGTCAGAAACAATGCTCAGGTAGGCCGTGGCATTTAAACGATGCCCAATTGGCACTAAGGGGTCTAAAGTGTGCCAAGAAAACATCCCCCACACCATTACACCACCACCACCAGCCTGCACAGTGGTACAGGGCATGATGGATCCATGTTCTCATTCTGTTTACGCCAAATTCTGACTCTACCATCTGAATGTCTCAACAGAAATCGAGACTCATCAGACCAGGCAACATTTTTCCAGTCTTCAATTGTCCAAATTTGGTGAGCTCGTGCAAATTGTACCCTCTTTTTCCTATTTGTAGTGGAGATGAGTGGTACCCGGTGGGGTCTTCTGCTGTTGTAGCCCATCCGCCTCAAGGTTGTGCGTGTTGTGGCTTCACAAATGCTTTGCTGCATACCTCGGTTGTAACGAGTGGTTATTTCAGTCAAAGTTGCTCTTCTATCAGCTTGAATCAGTCGGCCCATTCTCCTCTGACCTCTAGCATCAACAAGGCATTTTCGCCCACAGGACTGCCGCATACTGGATGTTTTTCCCTTTTCACACCATTCTTTGTAAACTCTAGAAACGGTTGTGCGTGAAAATCCCAGTAACTGAGCAGATTGTGAAATACTCAGACCGGCCCGTCTGGCACCAACAACCATGCCACGCTCAAAATTGCTTAAATCACCTTTCTTTCCCATTCTGACATTCAGTTTGGAGTTCAGGAGATTGTCTTGACCAGGACCACACCCCTAAATGCATTGAAGCAACTGCCATGTGATTGGTTGATTAGATAATTGCATTAATGAGAAATTGAACAGGTGTTCCTAATAATCCTTTAGGTGAGTGTATGTATTTGTAGGAGTTTCAATTTCAGGCTCAAAATTTATGGGAGGAGAGTATTTAAATGAATCACACAAGGTGATTTACAAAGGTTTGCGCTCGTCAATTTACTGGTGTTTGCGCCATTATTTACCGCCCCAAAAAAGCATGTCTTAAACCAGGCGCTAACGGGTAGATTGTGTTGGTCATTATGGAAATGTGTGCTTTAATTTGCACGTCATCAGTAGATCACACGTAGAACTTTCCACTCCCATCTGTGCTTTTATGGAATTGCGCTCTCACACTAATTTGCCCTGTTAAAAATCTGGCCCTTAGAATGAAAATCAGACAAAAAATTATAGATTATGTAATTTCTGTCTATAGGTTCATCTCGAATGCACTGTAGTAAAAGAATGCTTATGTGCGCAGACGCATAGTCTTTCTTTACAAAGTGACATCGCCAACTGTCTGGCATGCATAATACAGCGTTATTGGTCGTTTTCGAGGATCCATGTGAATGGGGATCGTTTTGATAACGTTGTCATCTATACAAAGAAAAAACTTTTCCATTTTTAGCACTTCGTTGTTGTGTAAACGTACCCTGAGTAATCCTGAAGACATTGATTAGCTTGTTCAGGTGTGTTTGATTAGGGTTGGAGCTAAACTCTGCAGGACAGCGGCCCTCCAGGACCGACGTTGCCCATCCCTGGTCTAATTTATGCACCACTAGTGGCGCCAAACAGAATGGCAAGAAGAAATGCAAAGTTTTCAAACATGACTAAGTCTATCTCTCGTTATCTTAACTTAGATTAGGAGTAAAGCAGAATCTGTCTGTTGTCCTTTTCAAAGAAATCCTGTTTAACAGTCTAAAGGGAATCCTAATCTGCATATTTCCCCTTGTGTGTTATTCTACATCTGAGGGGAAATGATCCCCACATTAGCTTAACTAATTCAGAGAGTCAAAAGCTCCCACAGCAGATGTTTCAAGTACACTTTCACAGCCAGTGGAAACCAACACATTAGTGCCCACAAAACGCCTGCCAAAGATGCACAGTTTAGAACAGTATTTAACATATTATCTGTGAGTGCAGTGGTGCGTTCATCTGTGAAGGGTTGAATGTATTATTGAGATGTATAGTGCTCATCCTAATTGTGGACGTTTAATTCAGTAATCCTGCAAACTACTACAACAAGCTCTTGTTCGACATCAAAGGGCACCTTTATTATGCTACAAGGTGAACTTGCACATACAGTACTAACACGACTTGAATAAAATTAGTATATGAAGCACAATCCTTTTTCGCCAGAAAAAACTTCTTTGCTATAATGACTAGCTTTTCACTTACATCCATGTTCGCAAAACAACCCTGAACAGGCTCATTGGAAAAACATCTGTAATGATATCCACTGGAGGCAAGCTTGCAGTTGAACCCAAGTGCAGTTTATTACAAAAAAGTGAACAAAACAAACAAGGACTTGACTTGAACAGACTTGACTCAAACAGACACAGAAGTCACCAACAGCGGTACAGAGAATAATACTAGACAAGGGAACAAGGCAAACATGAGGACTATGTCATGAAATTCTGTCAACTCAGTCACCTAGTTGATTTTTTTGAAGTAAATTTTAGCTTGCTTCTACAAGTCTTTGAGCTCTTTTATTGTGAATGTGATTCACAACGCTCTGTACCAGGGGATCTACCAAACAAATTTACTACATCAGAAATGCAATACATATGGAGCTGGTTATGTGATACAAACATCAAATAGTATTCGTTTACAAATCTATGGTTAAAGATGCAATATGGTAAAAGTGTTTTGAGGTCATAACATATTGTTGTACAAGGAACTGCGCAAAAATAAGTGTTTATTAATTGATGATTAATAATATGTAATCATAATTTGTGTGAAAAGGAATAAAAGCTAATTTTAGATGGAATCTGCAGTGAATTTTATATATACACTGTATTGCCAAAAGTTTTGGGACACCTGCCTTTACATGCACATGAACTTTAATGACATCCCATTCTTAATCCGTAGAGTTTAACATGGAGTTGGCCCAACCTTTGCAGCTATAATAGCTTCAACTCTTCTGGGAAGGCTTTCCACAATGTTTAGGAGTGTGTTTATGGGAATTTTTGACCATTCTTCTAGAAGCGCATTTGTGAAGTCAGACACTGATGTTGGACGAGAAGGCCTGGCTCACAGTCTCCGCTCTAATTCATCCCAAAGGTGTTCTATCGGGTTGAGGTCAGGACTCTGTGCAGGCCAGTCAAGTTCCTCCACACCAAACTCACTCATCCATGTATTTATGGACCTTGCTTTGTGCACTGGTGCGCAGTCATGTTGGAACAGGAAGGGGCCATCCCCAAACTGTTCCCACAAAGTTGGGAGCATGAAATTGTCCAAATGTCTTGGTATGCTGAAGCATTAAGAGTTCCTTTCACTGGAACTGAGGAGCCCAACCCCTGAAAAACAACCCCACACCATAACCCCCCCCTCCACCAAACTTTACACTTGGCACAATGCAGTCAGGCAAGTACCGTTCTCCTGGAAACCGTCAAACCCAGACTTGTCCATCAGATTGCCAGACAGAGAAGCGTGATTCGTCACTCCAGAGAACACGTCTCCACTGCTCTAGAGTCCAGTGGTGGCGTGCTTTACACCACTGCATCCAACGCTTTGCATTGCACTTGGTGATGTAAGGCTTGTATGCAGCTGCTCGGCCATGGAAACCCATTCCATGAAGCTCTCTATGCACTGTTCTTGAGCTAATCTGAAGACTACATGAAGTTTGGAGCTATTGACTCTGCAGAAAGTTGTCGACTTCTGCGCACTGTGCGCCTCAGAATGTGCTGACCCCACTCTGTGATTTTACGTGGCCTATCACTTTGTGGCTGAGTTGCTGTTGTTCCCAATTGCTTCCACTTTGTTAAAATACCACTAACAGTTGACCGTGGAATATTTAGTAGTGAGGAAATGTCACGAATGGACTTGCACAGGTGGCAACCTGCTATCACGGTACCACACTTGAATTCACTGAGCTCCTGAGAGCGACCCATTCTTTCAAAAAAAAATTCTAGAAGCAGTCGACATGCCTAGGTGCTTGATTTTATACACCTGTGGCCATGGAAGTGATTGGAACACCTGAATTCAATGATTTGGAGGGGTGTCCCAATACTTTTGGCAATATAGTGTAGGCACATATTTGGAGTTTTGCAAAAATATATGTAGAGGCACGTTTCCAATGAGCCTATGTTGGTTTTGTCATTTACTGTAGCTTACGTGAGCTAGTATTAGGGAAGGTCTCTAACAGAAAAATCATGGCTAATACCACTAAGAGGATTTGTAAAGTTAATACTAACACAATTCTGTAAATAATAGGTATGGGGGTCAGTGTTAGAGAATGAGGTGATGAATGAGGTCAAGCGTGATAACAATTGTAGACAGTACAGCAGGCAATCCAGCAGCAATCTATTATTTCTCACAGCCTGATTCCCTCTTACTGACAGCAAAACAATGTGTTATAATCATGGATAAATATGAGAGTGTTTATGAGGAAATCACTTCTAATCATTTTAAAGATCTGCACTGAAGCAGGCTACTGAGCAACAATTTTTTTTAAAAAGTATGTTTATATACAGTACAGCTCTTCAGTCATCTTAGCTCTTTTCAGTAACATAATCCCCAAATGGATATACTGATGCCACATAGGGAACAAAACAGCAATGTTTCCACATGGATGCATTATGCACGTTACATTCTTTGTTGGTTTTCTTTTTTAGTAGCTTTGCTTTGTGAATGCACCTTGCACGCACAGTAAAAGCATGCAACTTATGCAGGGACTTTTTGAATTTCTTACCACTGTGATTAAAATTCACATGCTGCTGTCAGGTTTAAACCTGGCCTTATTTTAAATGAACCTGTTTTAAGTGTTTTTTATGCTTCATCAACATTTAGAGAAGTGTTCAGTTATTTATATGTCACTTGTGTAGTTTCTATGATTTAGTGATCCCCCTTTCGTGGTGCAAATCTCAATGGGATTATTAAAAGATGGCCAGATTTAAAACCATGTATTTAATGCATTTTTTTTTTCTTTCTAGTTATGTAGCAGTTACCTCGCATATGTTTATCTGACGGCCAAGTAGAAAAACAGTCAAAATTAAACCTTACTCCTCCCTACTTCTGTGGCCTACAGAATTGAGAGAGCATTGGTATACTACGAGAGAGGCAGTGTAGGAAGTGAGGGCAGTTTGTTCTGTAACAGGGGAAATAAGCTTGTCTAATTTGATCTAACTTTAATTTAGGCTTCTCTTGCCTTGTGCATGTGCTATAACCATGAGGCACCACAATACCCTTTTTGCTCTAATGCTCTTACTAAAGGGGATAATTTTATATGTATTGGCAATCTGTAAAAATTTTGACACATCAAGCACTACTTCCACCTCCATGATGTTATGGATATTCATGATATTTTCAAGATTTTGCTGAAGATTCAAGAAAGATCATAAATATTATTTTGGTATTTTAAACAGTCTTTTGAGTTTAAACAGTCTCATATGTATATATTTAAATACATAGGCCTATGTATATATATATATATAGGGAGAGAGATTTCAAACTTTGTTAATATTCATATATATATATATACACTCACCTAAAGGATTATTAGGAACACCTGTTCAATTTCTCATTAATGCAATTATCTAATCAACCAATCACATGGCAGTTGCTTCAATGCATTTAGGGGTGTGGTCCTGGTCAAGACAATCTCCTGAACTCCAAACTGAATGTCAGAATGGGAAAGAAAGGTGATTTAAGCAATTTTGAGCGTGGCATGGTTGTTGGTGCCAGACGGGCCGGTCTGAGTATTTCACAATCTGCTCAGTTACTGGGATTTTCACGCACAACCATTTCTAGAGTTTACAAAGAATGGTGTGAAAAGGGAAAAACATCCAGTATGCGGCAGTCCTGTGGGCGAAAATGCCTTGTTGATGCTAGAGGTCAGAGGAGAATGGGCCGACTGATTCAAGCTGATAGAAGAGCAACTTTGACTGAAATAACCACTCGTTACAACCGAGGTATGCAGCAAAACATTTGTGAAGCCACAACACGCACAACCTTGAGGCGGATGGGCTACAACAGCAGAAGACCCCACCGGGTACCACTCATCTCCACTACAAATAGGAAAAAGAGGCTACAATTTGCACGAGCTCACCAAGACTGGAAAAATGTTGCCTGGTCTGATGAGTCTCGATTTCTGTTGAGACATTCAGATGGTAGAGTCAGAATTTTGGCGTAAACAGAATGAGAACATGGATCCATCATGCCTTGTTACCACTGTGCAGGCTGGTGGTGGTGGTGTAATGGTGTGGGGGATGTTTTCTTGGCACACTTTAGGCCCCTTAGTGCCAATTGGGCATCGTTTAAATGCCACGGCCTACCTGAGCATTGTTTCTGACCATGTCCATCCCTTTATGACCACCATGTACCCATCCTCTGATGGCTACTTCCAGCAGGATAATGCACCATGTCACAAAGCTCGAATCATTTCAAATTGGTTTCTTGAACATGACAATGAGTTCACTGTACTAAAATGGCCCCCACAGTCACCAGATCTCAACCCAATAGAGCATCTTTGGGATGTGGTGGAACGGGAGCTTCGTGCCCTGGATGTGCATCCCACAAATCTCCATCAACTGCAAGATGCTATCCTATCAATATGGGCCAACATTTCTAAAGAATGCTTTCAGCACCTTGTTGAATCAATGCCACGTAGAATTAAGGCAGTTCTGAAGGCGAAAGGGGGTCAAACACAGTATTAGTATGGTGTTCCTAATAATCCTTTAGGTGAGTGTATATATATATATTATATATACACTGTAAAAAATTTCAAGTGGCCTCAATTAATTATTATTTAGTTACTAGTTCCACAGATTTTTTACATTCACTTAATTTCCCTCTTCAAAGTATTACTTGAATTGTTATTTGTTATTTGACCCAACTTGACTCCAACTTTAAAAAATACGTTTGCTCAACTGGTTTTATAGTTCATTCAACTAAAATGGTTTAATCAAGATTATTATTTGGTAATCATAACTAGAAATTGCTTTTGAATTAGTTATTATAATAATTATTAATAATTTTATAATGAGGTTAACAAAATTATTACTTGGTGTCGTTCAATCACACAAAAACACAAATGAAAACTCATTAGCCTTTATTTCATAATCTGCATTATACAATTTCCATACAAACTAAACATACAGGCTAAAGTGCTCCAGTTGACATTAAATTTACCATTGACATTAACCATTCTGAATGTTGACTGGATTTGAAAATAACCCTTCATTTAATGTTTTTCCCATATATTTTCCCATATATTTTTGCAGACATAATATGTTCTCTTAACTAAGCCCAAGCAAGAATATTAGTTCAACTTAGATATTTTTGCTCTTCCAAAAATATCCAGCTCTACTTTATACCGATGAGATGCTGAAATATTGGAGGATAAATCTGAATAAAGTAAGCATGTATCCTTGAAGATCGTGCAAACGCTGCAAATCCATGCGTCTAGCCTAATGATAATGATCGTGTTTCTTTTTTTTTCTTTGGGTTTTCAGATAACAGCCTTTGATGAGCTTCAGGCAGACTTCAAGGTGCCGATCGATCAGGGCAATCCACTACACGCGGTAAGTCATGCAAATAATGGACTTGATCATTTGATTCATTGCCCTTCCATGCCGTCCTGCACTTCCATTAAAATGAATGAGTTTGTATTTGTGTGTGTGTGTGTGTGTTTATTTGTTTATGGTGGGAATATATTTTAGCAAGCCCTCTGATCTTTTGCAGGCACCAGGTGTGTTGCCTACCCCAAACTCTGAAACATTTCCTGTCATCTGCAGCATTGCATGAATAATCCATAGAGCAGCTGTCTATGTGTTGTCTTTCCTCTGCTGGAGGCCCTGGCAGCTTTAATCTTGCTAATTAATTCAAACTGAGGCAACTTTTCCAGCTTTTTGGTTACACCAACTGTTATCCAAAAGTTTAGAACAACATTGTCATTCTAGATGCCAGCATTGCAGAATAATTTACATGTGTGCGCTTGATACCTTGCCAGGCTATGTTGTGACAGAAAACAAATCATGATGCTGAGGCGAATCCAGATATTTTTGGTCTTTTGGACTTTTGTGCCAAAGTCTCACTCAGAATAGGGCACCGTGATGTGTAGACAAAGTATCTGAGTCACGTATCTGTTCTGCACAAGACTTCTGTAGTCGTAATTTATTGCTGTCTTCCCAACAAAGTGTCAAAGTAAGAGATACACGCTCTATATGTCACCCACCCCTCTGTCAGACTCGAGGGAACTATGGAGGATCTGAAAGGTGGGGGGTGCTAAAAGATTGATGGCCTCCTAGCTGATCTCAGCACCCAGTCAAGTCAATCTCACACCCTGCCTGGCTAATTGGTGGCTCCTGTCAGTCTTCAGCTGGGAGGGAGTCAGGACTTCATACTGTGATTCTCATTGGAGCTCCCCTTATGACTCTAGTCTACACAGTAGTGCTGCAGGCACTGTGTTCAGTCTCTCAGGCCCCTTTTACACCTGGCATTAATGTGCGTTTCACATCCAGACAGAAGAAATGTTTCTTAATCAGTATTTTTTAAGCCTGATAATTAATTCACGCAATTATACAGCATTATTTTTTGTTTTGAAGCTAAGCTAATGTTTTTTCCCCCCAATTTACTGTGGCTAGGGTTATATGCTTATGCTATTTGTGTTGAAACAGGATGGTACGCATGTACCCTATGATTAGCCATGCTTGAATGGCTATAAATACTTTTTTATAATTCATTTTATAAAGAAATAATTTTTCTTTTTTCTCCATTTTATCCTCAGAAATTGAAAAAAAAATCACAATTAATAGCAGTATTGATATCACTACTGGTATTGGTATTGATATCGATAACGACGATTTCAATTTTTAATTTTCAATTTAAAAGAGAATTAATATTCAGTAATATTATCGATTTAACTGCACTGACACTATCAGAACAATATTTTAACTGGATTGAGCTGGATAATGACACTAACTTTGCAACATTAACACTGTTCTTGAACTGAATTTGAATTAACATTTAACATTGAAGCTGAATAATGACATTATTGTCGAGATGCTTATAGCTGAATTAAACTTGTTTCATAATTGATTAACTTAGCTTTGACAGTTATTGAAGTGAATTGAAACAATGTTGAACTAAACTGAGCTGAATAATGACACTTATCTTCTGTAGAGCTGCTTTATGGCTAAAATTGAATTAGTTCTATAACTACTGAATTTTAAAACGTTATTTTCCTGTTTATTAATGTGAAATTAATATGAAAGTGTTGTTGATTTTACTTTAATTTGAGGATTCGATGTGCAGTTATTATTACAGATTTTAATGTTGGATGCAGTTGAGATTAATTAATTAATAAATCACAGCCCTAGTATTTTTGTCTTGTTTTCCAGTAAATAATATATAAACACACTTAACAAGAACTTAACAAAATTGCTAAGGATATTAGCATAAGACAGAATACATCTTGAATTAAATGTTTTTTTCTTACACCATTTGGTAATTTTTTAAGCATAAAACAAACATAGTGAGGTTTAAAAGTTTTAAACTTTAATGTCTCTGGTAAATCAAAGAGAAAAGGCTAGCAGAACCGTCACATTTAGCTGCCCTTGACTGCCGCTGCCCGGCTAATTCTGTGAAGGCATTCAAGACATAATTCTCCAGCAATTAAACACTTCTGATGCTATTCATTTATAAGATGCTCTAATAATCCTTGATGAGTTTTCTTTATGTGTTGAAACGAGGCATCTTTTATGTTAACGTTATGAGCTCATTAGACAGAATTTGTATCTGCTCTGCTTCCTGATGTGCGCATGCTTTTAATATTTTATCATGCTAATGTTCTAGACCACGCATGTGGCTGATTTCAATGTAAAACAACACTAAATTAGAGCTATCATTATGTTGCTTGCATGACGGCAAGAGTTGTATGATCCAGATGTTTGTCAGCATGCATATGACCAATCCAACACATCAGCCCAGTTTTTTTTATATACTTTCATAGACACGTAATCCAAAACAACATAAGGCTATATATTTTTTCCAGTATGTGTGATCCCTGTGAATCAAACACATAACTTTGACGGCGCTAAGCTTTACCAGTTTAGCTACAGGAGCATTGCTAAAACATTAGCTAACTGTCTAATTCAGAGCTTATGGTAACAATATTACCTACCACGTCTGCCTTAGTAGAGGTCGCACAACCCTCCTCAGGGCCCACTTTGAATTGGATACGGATGGTCCCTTTGGGGTCAAATAGCATCTGTTACTCTCCATACCTCTCAATTAGCTGCATGAGCTGAGCAGCAAGTCTGGCCATTTTACTCTGGCATTGAAACATTAAACTGGAGAGAAACGAGAGAGAGAGAGAGAGAAATGAAGGGTGCTTCAACAGACACAGCAGTAGTAGGTTTTAAAAAAACAGCTCTTATATTTTGCTTGGGTCGGAAGCTCAAAAAAAACATTTCTCTAACTGGTTTTGTTTCAGGGCCCATATTTTACATTAAACAAGCCATATATTATTTATATAAAACAATTGACAATTTTGGTTAGCAAAATCTCAATGGAAGGGTTTTCAAATGGAAATCTCAATCTCCTATTTAATGTAATCTAGGTCATATTTTAGTATCATTTTTTCTTTTGCATGTTTTGTTCATGATTTTTAGGTATGAGGGGATGCCAAGCTAAAGTGACCAAAATAGTTTGAGTTTGTTCAGAGGCTCAGCTTTTGATCACATCTGTTCATGTTCTTTTCTATTCCATTGTTATTGTTATGCTGAATATTTGCACATCAGAGATTCAGACTCAGTTCTGCTGTGTTTGCATTTGTATCTCCGTCAAGGAGATTTCATTTGTACGTTGCAGATTCCATGGCTCAAGAACATTATATTCTCGCTGCTGTATTGACTCTCTGTCCTGTATTTAATATATTGTTTACACTGTATGCCAGCACTTGTCAAGCAGAATTTCTGCTGACGAATATTTCAAAGGGAGCCAAGTCTAATTGCCTGCTAATTAAAAGTGCTGATATGGCTGCAGTTATCTCCAGTCGCTATGGCTGCCAGTGGAATATATTTGCATGCTGTTGTTGAGGAGGGGAATGGTGTGAAAAAAATGTCTTAAGCAAATTTGGATGAGCTAAAATGAGGTGCGGTCCAAAAATAGTCTAAGTTCAGTGTAACTTTTGTGTAATCTCTGAAACACAGCTGTGTGCTGAAACAAGACAGTGGGAGGTTGCCAATCAAAACCTTAGAAAAAAACTGCTTAAAATGCACTGAAGAAACTGAGAAAATAGCTGCATATATCAATTATTTTTGCCAAATTCAGCAAACAGAAGCATCGTGCCACTTTTTTGCCAGTGGATTTTGAATTATTTGTATCTTTGATAAATATATTGCAAGACGATAGTTAAAAAAAAAAAAAAAAAAAAAAAAAAAAAGTTTAAATACATATTATATAGTAGTGTATATATAATATTAAATATAATTATGTTGTTATATTATTGCAAGATCATTGTAGTTTGATTAAATATTATGTAAATTATAATATTAGTCACAGGGTGTTTGCAGGCAGACAGATGAATAAAGTTCTCAACTAAGTTTAATAGCAAGTATACTCCAAAACAGGCATTAGCAAACACAACTAAACATGATCGTGACCAGACAAAGAGTGAAGACGGGGGTACAACTATATAGTGAACTAAACAAGGTAATTAAATCAAACACAGCTGAAACAAACTAATAATGATGGTAACCAAGGAGACGTTGGAGGCGGAGCCAGAGCGCCCGAGGACTGGGGCGATGTCGGTGTGACCGAGGACGGCGGCGAGACTGAAGGGATGCAGCGGACGACCCTTAGGTCTGTGGCAGAAGTGGTGTGACGACTGACCAAGGGGGAGCCAGTGGGACGAGGGAACCCAGTGGAGCCACTAGGCAGAGGGTCTCCAGTGGAGCTGATGGTGGGAGGAGGCAAGGCAAAGCCGGCAGGTCGACGGGCCAAAATGGAGCGAAGTGGTCAGAGGCGGAGCCTTAGGATCCTTTCGCACGGGCGCTGCTGGTGGTTGCGCTACCTGCGGCTCGACGTCATAGCAGGGACTTCCCGGAGATGGCGTAGGGCTGCAAACAACGATCAGCGAAGGGCTGGAGGACTGGCTGAGCTCTGTGGTGGCGATGGAACGAGACTTGACAGAATGACAGTAATCATAACAGTCCACACAGGTTAATGCAAAGTATAAATCCCAGTCCATAATGTTCACCATGCTGTACTTACACAGCAATAATTCTGAACAGACTGATGAATAAGAGTCCTTAAAGTTCTCCATAAGCAATAAAGATTTAGATATCGGGTGGGAGTCTATAAGTCCCCATTGAATTGAATCAGCCAGTCCCCCTACTTTGTTCCCTCGGCCGTTGGTGTCACGGGCTCACTCCCCTGGTCAGATTCACATCGGGGTTCCACTTCTGGGGCGATGGTGAGTCCTGTTCTCTCTTCCTCAGGCTCTGGCTCACTCGTCACGGCAGGTTGACCCTTAACATCTGCGGGGGGCACACGTGATTCCGCATGGTCGTATGCGATGAAACGGGCTCTGGGTCTGGCTGTGTTCCGGATTAGGACACGACGCTATTCAGACACCTAATAACGATTTCCCTCCAATCCAGTCCTGTGGTGCAGGCAGACAGACAAAAACAGATGAATAAAGTTCTCAACTAAGTTTAATAGCAAGTATACTCCAAAACAGGCTAACAGGCATTCGCAAACACAACTTAACATGATCATGACCAGACAAAGAGTGAAGACAGGGGAACACTATATTGTGAACTAAACAAGGTAATTAATCAAACACAGCTGAAACAAAGAAACTAATAATGAAGGTAACCAAGGAGACAAACAAGTGGTGGGAATCTGAACAAGGAAGGCACGTGACAAATGACAACAAACCGAAAGTCCATGAAAACAGAAACTAACTGAACATAATGGTGACTATTATATTATATTATATTATATTATATTATATTATATTATATTATATTATATTATATTATATTATATTATATTATAGATTAATATATTTAAACAAACAAACTGATTTACTTTGATATATTATATATATTATTTGAGCCTGGACATGTCTTATATTAAATTAACAATTTTGCAATTAAAATGTCTCTCATGTGTTATCTTGCCCCTGACGCCCCTGTCTGCAAATCATTTGTACATGTAAAAAAACATATACTAGGGCAAAAATATAGCATCATCTTTAGTTTGTATGTGTGACTAAACTGACTAACAAGGCCATAAAGAGAGTATTCTTGCTGAGAAGGAGTGTTGTAGTGGTCACTATGGGTGGTTCTGTGTATTAGTGAACAACAGTACATTATTTACAAGTGCAGGCTAGTAGTGTAAATAATGCATTGGGTTGAATAAAGTTAAGTTGAAATGTAAAAAAAAAAAGAAATTGCAATCAAATATGTATGTTTAGACTTCATTACTGCATTATCTTTGCACTCCTGCCAGGGAACAGTGCTCTTTTAGGCAATGCAGCCAGTTTTCTTCTCATGTAAGATTTATTTATGCCAAACGTACATCCATACATCCCTCCCATTGAGTTCTGCTTCTTTTTATGCCTCAAATATGAACAATTATTCCATAGTGCATATAAGAGGGAAAAAAGTGCATGCAGAGAAAGTAAATTATTGGTGCAAAAAAAAGAGGAAACGCTAACCTCATTTGAATCAGCAGACCTTGCATTCAAATCTCTGTTGAATTAGATTTAATTCATTGCACACATGTGATTAAATGGTAAAACACTGACAATGTCTGGGAGTGTGTCTATAAAAATAGATTTTGAAACATTCTCCCTTGAGAGTACTGCCACTTTTTCTGCCCCTCAAAACGTACATGTTTGGATGGAATCGCCATATGCCACTTTTACATGCCATTCAAAAATCTCCCTGCTGTTTTTTCCACCTCTTGGCTGTTGTTTTTCTAAATTCAAGTGCCTTGATGTCCTTGCCAGTGTGTAGTGCTCTATGATTCTGCAATGGAACATTGGCCAAGAGTTACGGAATACACAAGCCTTGGGCAGCAGTGGCATGTCAAAACCGACCACTGTGACACAAACATGTATGAATGCATATACACTCATAGACATTTTGTCAAATTAAAATCTAAAAAAAAACACTCTACTCCTGCTTTTTTGATGCATCACATCAACTTTTTAGCAAATGAAGGATGTGGCCTTCATACTAGTTTTGTCCTTGAGACTGACGTTTTAGGTGTTATGAGAGATTTAACGGATCTTTATTTCTCTTAACAGCGTGAAAGGCTGCGGAATATTGAGAGGATCTGCTGTCTGCTTCGAAAGGTATGTAACGATTTTCTTTATCTGGGGGGAATTTGAAAGTTTAAGAATCAGTCATTTGAAAACCCATATTAATCCACCACTTTTACATGCATTCAAGGTGAAATACTGCATTTTACACTTGCGTAGATTCTTCTTTTGTCTGACATAACCATATTATATAGTATACTGTAACAAAAATAATTTGTCCTGGAGTCTGTGATGATTGGGGTCCAATTTTAGCGATGAGATTTTCTATGTATTCTAAGGGCCGGTTCACACAGAACACGTTTTTGCTGTTAAAACGCAGGCCAGTATAGAATGAAAAAAAGCTTTTTTAAAAACTGAACTTATTTTAACTTGAGCGCCGCACTTTTAGAATGTCGTGTCATGCATGAGGCGCTGCAAAAGACACGAGGTGTGAGCACAACGGTTAAAGACGTCCGTCTAGTGTGTTTACATTGAAAAATAATGGAAAATTAGCACAGTGGAATGGAATTCTGTGTGAATGGCCCAAGACTTAAGTTGGCTATATAATTATATTATATTATATTATATTATATTATTTAGTGCTGTCAATTAATTTAAAAAATGAACTAGAGTAATCACATTTTTTCTGTGATCAATTGTGATACATTTTTGATCACGTTTTTATACGATTTTAATATATTTTATAATGTAAAAATGTCACAGTTAATCTCCAAATTAATGTAGAAACAACACAGAGTATATTTTGTATACTTTTAATGGCATCTTTTTATGAATGAAGGCCAGTCTCCATGAAAATTATTTTTTTCCCCAATTTTAAACATTAATTATAGCCATTCAACATTACAGTGTAATTGAAAGCTATCAATTTTTTAAACATTTATTAGGTTTCAAAAAATATAGCAACTTTTATTTGAACACATAAACCCATAATAAATGTCATATTTACCTGTGCCCTTCTGTTTAACAGGTAGGAAATATAGCCTACAGAAACTTATTAAACAGTCTGCACTGCATAAATTATAAATTAAATATAGATGAATCATTATTAAAGCTACAAAAGTTCTTTAGTCAAGAGCAGTGAGTAATTTTCTCTGTTACCTTTGTTCTTTGATTAACATTAATGACACACAGCATTAGTGGCTGCTGTCACTTTAAGACTTGACGCTGCTGCACATGACACGGATCTTACACTCGTCTCATTTTCTCACAATACTTTCATTTAAGACTTTATTTAACTCATTAAGACTGCTCGTATGAGGATACTCAGCAAAACGGACATTTTGGCATATTTGTGTGTTATTGTTTGTTCAAGCAGGAAAGAGAACTGGATTCTGGCGTGCTGTCTGTGCTTACTGGCTCGCGTCTTTCTGAGCGTCGTATGTGTCACATAGACAGGACATTCATAGACAGTGCGTTCTCTTTTGTCTTGTCCCGCTGGAATGGTTTAAAAGCATTTGCATGAATAAGAGTGTGATCATATAATGTAAAGCTATAGCCAAAGGATGACAGAAAAAACAGATGGTGCGTTAATTGCGTTAAATATTGCTAACCCTTTAAACTGAAGAAAAAAAAATGTATCGTATAGGTTGACACGTTAAAATTGACAGCACTATTATTATATTATATTATATTAATTATATTATACAGACACCAGTGACAATCTGTATTTCATAATCTTATCCTGTTTTTTTCTTAATTATAACAACAACAACAACAACAAAAAAGAAGAAATATCTATAAATTTCAAGGTCACTAATCAAATGTAACCACATGAACATGTGGTCTGATGTTCTTGCTGTCGTTCACAAAATGCTCTTTGGATCATCTTTAAATCATTTTGGAGAGCATCATCATCAATTTTTACACAAACTTGTGGAGTCAGCTTGAACGTTTTAGCTAACATTATTATGCTGAAAGGCAGTTTATTTAAGTTTGTTAAAACTGCAAAATTTAAGCATTTTCACGTGGTATCAGTTGTACTAATAATCAAAGGTTTTATAAAGTGTTTCCCACACATTTTTAGTGTGACGGAACGCATTGTGGGTGTTTGAACGTTTGAGGGGGCCAGAACCTGTTATGTTCCATATATGTAGTGCCAACATCAGCAGAACGCCTTCATGAGTAATATGTCTCGTCGAATGAGGCTCGTCTAGAGTCCCAGCTGCTCCGTGTGCATGTACACCTAGCTGAAAAGGTTTCTGCTGTCACACGGTTTAACCTGACTGGCTGCAAATGTAAGAGAAAACACAGCCTGACAAAAACACTTATCTAAACAGTGTCCACAAGGGCTTCATATGTGCTTGAGCTGAACGGTCTGCAATTTATTAAATGGTTTACAGCTCTAAATTGTGACTGGACAATCCACGTTTAAAGCCATTGTAAGGTTTTAAAGCTAGTGGAAAGGCGACATCTATGCTGTTATTGCTCTTGCTCCTTTTTTCCCTTCCCTTATTGTCTCTCGGTTGGGGTCTTTATGCACATGGGGCATGTGGTTTGTCATTTATTATCATTATTAATTATCTTGGTTGTAAACACTTAGCTTAAGGCTCTTATCACACCCTAATGGGCCACAGTCTTTGCTTTGACTGACATGAGCCAGACAGTAAATAAACAAAAGTTCATTTTTATTGTGAACAGGTAGTCCTAACAGTTGCGGATCTCTTTACTCAGCAAATAAGAGAGTTTAATATATTTGTGCATGAGAGAATAAACATATACCTAGCAGAGATTTTGCTAGTGTGACAATTTTATTGCTGAGTGCATCTGTGGATTGTGCATCTTTTCAGAATGAGACATTCAGTTATGCTCACTGCTATTCAGTGCTAGGGTGACAAAAGGTAGAATGAGATCATTTATTTTCCCCCTACTAAAGGTGCAGAGTATTTTTCACAGCCGACAAACAAACATGCATGTTTTCTCATTTTTGTTAGGCCAGTATAAATGCATTTTGAGTCTTTGACAGCTATCATTTTGTGTGTATTCACCAAAACACACAGAGCATGAAATGTCTGGAAAAACTAGAAAGGAAGAGTGGTTTGTTTGAGTGACTTGGAGTCAGTCAGACAAACTTATGCTGAGTCACACAGAGCTTCTCTGCAAAGTGCCATCATATTTTTAGACAACTGCTGACACGTCCTTTCAGGATCCATAATTCAGATACCTTGCACCAGTAATTCGTACATATACAGTGGAGTGTATTTGTTTGTAATATATATTATACAGTGGATAGATAAGTATATATAACTGTAAGGGGTCGGTAAGATTTATAAAATGTTTTTGAAAGAAGTCCCTTATGCTCACCAAGGCTGTATTTATTTGATTTAAAATACAGTAAAAACAGCAATACTTAAAATATCTGTTTTCTATTTTAATATTTTTTTAAATGTAATTTATTCCTTTCTTTAGTGTCACATGATGCTTCAGAAATCATTCTAATATGCTGATTTGGCGCTCAAGAAACATTTCTTATTATTATCAATGTTGAAAATGGTTGTGTTGCTCAATATTTTTGTGTAAATCGTGATACTTTGTTTCACAATTATTTGATGAATAGAAAGTTCAAAAGAACAGCATTTATTTGAAATAGAAATATTTTGTAACATTATAAATGTAACTTTTGATCAATTTAATGTGTCCTTGCTAAATATAAATAATAATTTCTTTCAAATAATAATAATAAAAAAATCTAACTGACCTCTTCTAACCATTTGAATAACCATTTGAAAGGTATAATGTAGGTTTAGGTTGCATTTTAGTGGTGAAATTATTTCATTAAAAAAATCTACCTTGTATTTACCTTGTCTGAATAAATTATAAATTATATTATCACCATTCATCATAGAATACTTGGCCTGTAGCCCAGTGCTGGTTTCTAGAAAAATCTTTGACACAAGTATATAATTTTGCAGCAGTTTGAATAATAAATGACTGAAAAGTATGTCAAAAAATCCATAAGATAACTGCACATGATAGTTTACTGTTCTGTAAAACTGTTTTCAGTACAACACAATTCAGAACCAATACTATTTGTGTCATTTTGCTGTCAAGTTCTGTCCCTGCAGTTTACCATCATTGTTTTGATCCTGTCTTTCTCTTAAGCTAAGCTTTTCCCTTAGACTCTGAAGGTCAAGGTCAATATTCCAGCAGCCAATCAGAGCCGTCCACTGGGGGAGTGCGGCCTAATCCCCTATGGTTGCCAATGCTGTGTGTTTGTTCTTCAAACGAGAAGTTACTTTTTGATGTTACAGTACAAACGTTTCTGTCCTGTCATCACTCCACTTCACACTTACATTCATCACCAAAGGCATTTGCACAGAATTTGCGATAAATGGAAATGACAAGGTAGAGCTGAAAGGCAGAGGATCATTCATAAAAGACCTGTATGATATGCAGCAGCCCCTTTCTCTTTGGAAACTACCCTAATGATGTTCCAGTACACGGTGATATACATAATTCGAGATATGACAGAGCATAAAACATTTGATAAGACTCTTTTGAACCCAGGGTCTGAGATCTGTTATGATGGATCTTCTCAGAGGACCGCATTGAGACCATTGTAATAGAGTGGTGCAGGAATGACGTCAAAGTCCGCCACTAGTTCCCTCAAGATTTTCCTATGGGGTTTTTCAATTTATGAGTAAAACTTGAAACATAACTTGACAATACTTGGTTTTGCACACACCATATTGAAAATGCAATAGAATTGCAAAATGATTGTTTGACTGTTTTTAAATAGGTTGCCCCAACATTGGTCGGAAAAACCAAAAGAAAAAAAAATAGAGGACATACTGGCTCAGCTTACCCCGCCCTACCCCATTCTCTATGATTATGAAAGTGTTATTTGTGAGTCTTATTTTTAGATGTATCTTTATATCTAATATCTAAAATCTAATTTCATTAAATGGACCAATAAAAGCTCTGAGATATTTTTCAAAATATCTTCTTTTGTGTTCTAGATTTGGAATGACATGAGGGGGTGTAAATTATGACAAAATATTAATTTGTGGGTGAATTGTCCCTTGAGATTTATAAATGAGATTTTATACACGTAAAGTACAGGTACAGGTGCTTTCTTGATAGAGAATCATCATACTTGGGCATCAAACATTTTGGAAACCGTTCTTTTAATTGACTACTTGCTTATATTATCACATCAGTATTCACATCAGAAATATGTATACAAAGTATTCTGCATCATTTCTATTATGGTGACAACATAGGCTTTATTAAGCAATTCAGATGTACTTTTTCAAACATAAGTCAGAAAGAAACCTCATCTCAGATCTGTAGACTGCTGTTTTTTGCCCCAAACATACTTTAGTCTCTCCCTCTTATGACTTTTCCAAGCAATCCTTATCTCATTAGAGCAGGGAATGTGATTTTTCTTTTGCACACCCTATACTGATATACTTGGGGGTGCTGAAGGAAATACTGCTTCTGCCTGGAGGAAAAGCTCCATTTGCCTCAGGGCAGAGAACGAGGAGGGAGCTTTCTTGCACTTCTCTCAGTCTCGTACCAAGCCAAAAGCAGCCCAGCCCTTATCAGACAGTTTAGTGCCGAGACAAACTACTGCTGCCGAGGCGTAGCCCGTGAATGAATTTACATGAGCCTCCTAGATCAGTCGTGTGCAATGAAAAATGGAAACCTGTTTGAGAATGTATCAGCTTGTGATGTATATGCTAAACTCTTTTCAGAAAGAAAACCACAGTTAAAAATAATCCTTTGTTATCAAGCCTCTTGTAGCTGGCCCCATGCTGCTGGAGAAAAGAGCATTCTCCTTTGTGGCTTTTAAAAATAGCAACATGTGGCTGGTAATCAGACAGTATCTTGTCTCTGTATGCATCTTGTTAGGTCTGAGACTTGGGTGTGTAGGGTGCAGCAGGGGCCTATTAGCCTGTCACCAGGCTCTGAGACAATGTGCTCTCATCAGAGGTGTGGCAGTGCTGCTGCTGTTACTGCTGTGGTATAATTAACTCTGGCGCTAAACATCACAATGTTCCACTATAACTTTCAATTAGTGTATTCCTTCCAGCTTGACGTCACTGTCTCTTACCCAAGGTCGACTTGCATTTGCATGTTTATTATAGTTTTTTTCAGTGTTTAGAAATATTTTGTTTCTGCCTGCACTGAATATTTTGCCATTTAAATTTCTAGTTGATTATACAATAAATATTCATATTATATATTGTATGCTTTTGTACTGAAATTATTTTGCAGGGCTATAGAAGCACAGCATAATGTATTACTGATTTTTTTATTACTTGACAAATTTAAAAATTTTAGTTATAAGCTTGTTATTTTATTATTCAGTTGTTTTTTATTATTATGTATTTTTATTATATGTATTTACTATCTGTTATTCTGACAGAAGGATATTGCAGGGTTGTAGAAATGCAGCATATTGTATTATTTGTTAATAATATACACTGATCAGGCATAACGTTATGACAGGTGAAGTGAATAACACTAATTATCGTGTTAGTGGGTGGGATATATTAGGCAGCAAGTGAACATTTTGTCCTTAAAGTTGATGTGTTAGAAGAAGGAAAAATGGGCAAGCGTAAGGATTTGAGTGAGTTTGACAAGGGCCAAATTGTGATGGCTAGACGACTGGGTCAGAGCATCTCCAAAACTGCAGCTCTTCTGTGGTGTTCCCGGTCTGCAGTGGTCAGTATCTAAGGATCAGTTGTGAACCAGCGACAGGGTCATGGGAGGCCAAGGCTCACTGATGCACGTGGGGAGCGAAGGCTGGCCCGTGTTGTCCGATCAAACAGACGAGCTACTGTAGCTCAAATTGCTTAAGAAGTTAATGCTGGTTCTGATAGAAAGCTGTCAGAATACACAGTGCATCACAGTTTGTTGCGTATGGGGCTGCATAGCCGCAGACCAGTCAGGGTGCCCATGCTGACCCCTGTCCACCGCCGAAAGCGCCAGCAGTGGGCACGTGAGCATCAGAACTGGACCACGGAACAATGGAAGAAGGTGGCCTGGTCTGATGAATCAAGTTTCCGGCAAGCCAGCAGAGGCAGTGTGATGCTTTGGGAAATGTTCTGCTGGGAAACCTTGGGTCTTGCCATCCATGTGGATGTTACTTTGACATGTACCACCTACCTAAGCATTGTTGCAGACCATGTACACCCTTTCATGGAAACGGTATTCCCTGGTGGCTGTGGCCTCTTTCAGCAGGATAATGCGCCCTGCCACAAAGCAAAAATGGTTCAGGAATGGTTTGAGGAGCACATCAACGAGTTTGAGGTGTTGACTTGGCCTTCAAATTCCCCAGATCTCAGTCAAATCGAGCATCTATGGGATGTGCTGAACAAACAAGTCCGATCCATGGAGGCCCCACCTCGCAATTTACAGGACTTAAAGGATCTGCTACTAACATCTTGGTGCCAGATACCACAGCACACCTTCAGGGGTCTAGTGGAGTCCATGCCTCGATGGGTCAGGGCTGTTTTGGCAGCAAAAGGGGGACCAACACAATATTAGGAAGGTGGTCATAATGTTACGATCGGTGTATATTATTAATGTAAACTTTTTTTAAACATTACATGTTCAGTAACCATTCTCTTTCACATTCATTACTATGACAATTTGAATATTTTTCAATTCATTTTATTATTAATTATTCAACGTATTTATATTATTATTGGTGCTGTCAAATCGATTCATCGCGATTAATTGCATCCAAAATAAAAGTTTGTGACAGAAGGATATTGTGGGGTTGTAGAAATTCAGTGTAATTGAATAACTTTTTAGTTATTTTTTTATGTTGTTGCAACTGCTTTAAACCCATATACAGAATACAGAAAGAAAGAAATATAATCTCTTTTAGTGCATCAGATATGACAGTATTTCTGCTGGTAATCTTTCCGTTTAATCCTGCTTTATTTTGAATATGCAAATTTATATATATATTTTTTTTTTTTCATTTTCAGCCTGGAAGAGTGGGTCTGTGCCATACTCTAATGTTCAAAATGGTGATAATCACAGTCTGAATAGTTTAATGGAGAGCCAGTTCATATGCTATTCTGTCTCATGGGGATAGATGTTCTTTAAAGAGAAAATATGTATAATTCTATGCTGCAGTTAATTATTGGCTGCTGCTGAAGGAGAAAGACAGTAATTGGAGACTATAGTGGCTATTCTTAACTACTAAGGCCGAGAACATTTTGCTGTTGCTAATCTGAGGGGACAGTCAGATTTGTCATTGTAATAAGTGAATGTGAAAGGGAATGGCTCCTGAACATATATGAATTTATTTATGGTCACAAGTACTGTATGTCAAACATATTCTTGTGGTCAGTTCTCTACCACAAAGTTAATACCTCTAATGGTATCAATGGCTCTTGCCCATTTCTTTTTTTATCTCCATTCTTATATATTGTCAAGACACACTGCCTCATTAAAGAGAGATCTACAGGTTTGGTGTCCTCTCCCTTCTGCACTAATGGTGGGACATGTCATTAGTGGTAAGTAGTGTTAATTGGAGAGACCTGCAGTGGCAAGCTGGTGAGAGTTTGATAGGAACAGAGAGTTAGAGAGCGAGCGAGAAAGAGAGAATGTGAGGGCACTCCACAATACAAAGCTCTCAGCCACAGTAGACCTCTCATTAGGTGACATGATTCTGAAGAGGCTCTTATGATTCCCATGGGAAGGCAACTTTAAAAGTTATACTTAATGCACTGGACTTCGATCTGAGTGGTCCTCGACCACGGTCTAATTAACACATACATATAGGTATAGCAATGGTGAAGAAACTAGCTCCTTCTGAATGGTTAAATGTGTGCATGAGAGGCTTCAAGTGTACAGAGTCAGCAAAATGCAGGAAAATGTCAATATTACATACTGTGCCTTTAAAGAAGAAGAAATGCTCCAGACAGGAATTTATTTACTTTGTATTCAAATTGGTCACAGAATAGGGCTTTATTTATGCAGTTTTTTATTTGACATGCTATTAAGTGTCACAGCTGGCCTGCTAATTAAAAGTTAATGTCACATAAATATCACATAAAATCACCCCAATTTTTTTTTTTATGTGTGCCACTGAAATGGACAAAATATTGTGCCTAAAGTTAGTCAGATTTTCAGAAGCCCTGAAGTCTAACAGATAAAGACTGATCTTCCAGATGGGCCCTTCCTGGCCCAGCTGCCAGTCCATATTTACTTGATTATCCAGAATTTATCACTGCCCTCAGTTGCTCTGTTCCAAAGTCTATAATATTAAGGCATCATAGGTGCAAAAAAGGCTGTTTCAAAAGGTAAGCAACTTAATGATGTTGCTTTATAAGATAAATAAAGTCAAATTAGAAGGCAGCTTCACAGATATAACTCATGCAGAATGCAATCCCAAAATGCACTGCAACAAGCTCAGTGGGAAAACAATAAACCCAAGATGGTGGACAAGGTGAGAGAATGCTGATTATAAATAACTTGAATGTAAATTTTTGTTCAAGATTGAAACTGATTAGATTAATTGGAATACTGATTAGAGTACTGCATTAGAGTAGCAACATGCTAACATTAAGCTCTCCTGAGTCTCTCATGTGGAGCGATGGCAGGAAGATCATTTATTCTAGTGAGGAGAGTGGAGTTTTAGAAGTTTTAGAAGAGAAACTTTGCTTTGCCAACAGCAGTTCACAATTCAGCTAAAATTCAGATAAGAAATTACCCATGAGCCTCAGCTTTAAGCAAATAGATACACTAAGGGAATGGTTTGAATAATAACTTGAATTTATGCAAAATATGTTGAAGGCTTTGCTTAATGGCTTTCAGCGAAGACCACAGGGTCTCCTGCACAGACCCTATGGCCAGATTCAACTCCCCTCCCACCAAATGCTGGCGTAGCCTATATATCCTGATCTTCATGCAGAAGGAACTGGATGAAATATTCTGAATAATATCAATCCACAATCTGACTTGTGATACAGCCTGGAATTAAACCACACCATGTTCATTCATCTGGCCAGAGGAAACCTTTTGGGCTTTTTTGCGCCAATAAGGTTAAATAGCTGGGACAGGTCAAACTTGAGCCCACTTACATAAAGGTTGGCCTGAACCACATTTTTTTTAGCCTGCTGTGGACTCCACAGGAAAGGTTTATGCCTTAGGAAGTTGTGTCTTAAATGATAAATGATTCACTGAAGCCAGCCTTCAGTCTGTGTCATGTATAAACTGGAGTTAATGGCTACGAAATTGCAGGCTTTAAGTCCATATATATATATATGCGCAACAAAATCCCAAAAATCATTGTGGAAGAGGTAAATAATATATATATACACATCAATCAGGCATAACATTATGACCTAATATTGTGTTGGTCCCCCTTTTGCTGCCAAAACAGCCCTGACCTGTCGAGGCATGAACTCTACTAGACCCCTGAAGGTGTGCTGTGGTGAGATGTTAGCAACAGGACTTAAAGGATCTGCAAGTTGCGAGGTGGGGCCTCCATGGATCGGACTTGTTTGTTCAGCGCATCCCACAGATGCTCGATTAGATTGATATCTGGGGAATTTGGAGGCCAAGTCAACACCTCAAACTCGTTGTTGTGCTCCTCAAACCATTCCTGGACTATTTTTGCTTTGTGGCAGGGCGCATTATCCTGCTGAAAGAGGCCACAGCCACCAGGGAATACCGTTTCCATGAAAGGGTGTACATGGTCTGCAACAATGCTTAGGTAGGTGGTACGTGTCAAAGTAACATCCACATGGATGGCAGGACCCAAGGTTTCCCAACAGAACATTGCCCAAAGCATCACATTGCCTTCCACCAGCTTGCCTTCTTCCCATAGTGCATCCTGGTGCCATGTGTTCCCCAGGTAAGCGACGCACATGCACCCGGCCATCCACATGATGTAAAAGAAAACGTGATTCATTAGACCAGGCCACCTTCTTCCATTGCTTGGACCACTTTTGATAGATACTGACCACTGCAGACCGGGAACACCCCACAAGAGCTGCAGTTTTCGAGATGCTCTGACCCAGTCATCTAGCCATCCCAATTTGGCCTTTGTCAAACTCACTCAAATCCTTACGCTTGTCCATTTTTCCTGCTTCTAACACATCAACTTTGAGGACAAAATGTTCACTTGCTGCCTAATATATCCCACCCACTAACAGATGCCATGGTGAAGAGATAATCATTTATTCAATTCACCTCATAATGTTATGCCTGATAGGTGTATACCTCTTCCACAATGATTTTGGGGATTTTGTTGCAAAAGAAATCCCACTGTGATTGGGCAACACAGCTGAAGTAGTTTAGGTATTATACTTGGTAGCAACCTCAAGTGCTGTCCAAAGTAACTGCCCTAAGAGTCCCCTTTCTTGTCCATTTACAGCAAACTAGCACAGCAGTGTTGCCAAAAATTGTCCTGTTCTTCCTCAGCTGAAGGTGAACTAACATAACCTAGAAACCATGTCCTCAAAATCACAATGTTATCTCCAGTGATCACATTAGATTTTTATTGATTTCATCAAATACTCTGCCTTAGAGACAATACAATTGTATCCTTCTTTCTTATATAAGAGAAATCCAATTTTTCACTCATCTCTGAAATCTTATCAGAGAAACATGTGAATATAATACAGTCACTTCCTTTCTTAAAGAGATAGTTCATCCAAAATTACAATTCAGTCATCATTTAATCATGGCCTAATATCCTAGTCACTTTAAAAAAAAAAAAAAATAGTATAGTTTGGAATGACATGAGGGTAAGTAAATAATGACAGATTTTTAATTTTTGGGTGAAACTTTAACACTAGAACTGCCACGGGGTAAAATTTACCCATGCCTGTTCTTCAAATGTACATGACAGATTTTCAATAAAATATCCAAGGCTTTGACTTTTACTAAAATTGTGTTATTTACAATCCCCTGTTGTTAAAAATTGTTTAGATAAAACCAGATAAAAAAATGGGGCATTTATACCTATAAGCGCCAGCGGGTCAAATTTACCCCTATATAATTCCTTTATTTCCGCACTGTGTTTGAGCAACATGTCGGCTTACTGTAGACAGTCACACAACGCACAATCAAATGAAGATGTTTTAGCCTATTTATAACTTTGGATTAATTATAAATTTTTGTTTTGCAATTTTTATCATGTATTGTTTGCTACTGTGTTGCTATTTATTCAAGTCTGCCCCTTTCCTGAAAAAGAATATTTCCGATCTATGATGTAATGAATAAAACCATTTTCATGATTACCCCAAGTTTATTGGTGTTGTTCTCTTATCAAATTATAAACGATATAATTAAACAAATGAATAATTAGGGCCAGAGCACCGATGGTGTGAGGACCCTATTGGAATTGCTCAGTCTATTATTCTTCTTCTCCGAAATTAATCGCATTTTTGAGGGCCTAAACATGCTCGAAAACTCATGAAACTTTGCACACGCATCAGAAGTGGTGGAAATCTACATCTGATATGGGTTTCAGAATTAGGTGTGGTAAAATGGCTCGATAGCGCCACCTACAATATTTCAATTAAGCGTCATTCGCACTACGTTTCACACACAAGTATGAAATTCGGTAGACACATGTAACAGCCCAATACCTACAAAAAAGTCCCTGGAAGCAAAATCTGAAAACCCAACAGGAAGTGAGATATTTTGAATTTTCTCTGCAAAATTTTTGCAGTTTTTGCCATTTTCAGATGTTGTACTTTAATGAACTCCTCCTCCTCATATTTGGTCAGTCTAATCTAAAGGCCTTGGTGACGTTAAATTTGTTAAGATCTTGAGTTTTCGCTGAAGAGCGTGTCTGTGGCGGCCTGACAAAGTTCGATGTTTCGCCATTAAAACAGGAAGTTGTTGTAACTCGGGCATACAATGTCCAATCTGCCCCAAACTTCACATGTTTTATTAGAGTCTTGGTCTGAAGACATCTACAAGCCAATAGTCAGTTACAGTCATAGCGCCACCTACTGGCAACATGAAATGTTATGTTTTACACTGTGATTAACTCCTCATAGAGATTTAACCAGATCAACATCATATTTGGTCAGTCTAATCTAAAGGCCTTGGTGACATTAAATTGTGAAGATCTTGCGTTTTCGCTGAAGGGCGTGTCCATGGCGGCCGGACAAAGTTCGATGTTTCGCCATGAAACAGGAAGCTGTTGTAAGTCAGGCATACAATGTCCGATCTGTCCCATACTTCACGTTTGATAAGAGTCCTGGCCTGAACACATCTACATGCCAATATTCAGTTAGTCATAGCACCACCTGCTGGCAAGAGGAAATGGCATGCTTTACACTGTAATTTACTCCCAGAAACACATTTAAATATGCCACAAAGTACCAAACATGCTAGAAACACGTTAAATCATGCAACACTTGGCTAAGTGCTAATGTATGCGATTAACACCACAAAATAGGAAGTTGTTGTAACTCAGGCATACAATGTCCAATCTGCCCCAAACTTCACGTTTGATAAAAGAGCTGGCCCAAAGACATCTGTACACCAATATTCAGTTATAGTCAAAGCGCCACCTGCTGGCAGCAGGAAGTGTGGCACATCGAAGTGACTTTGCCATATTTCTCCTATATTTACCACTATTCACTGTTTTCCCAAGGCCAGCGGGTGGCGGTGGCCCCGGGTGCGAGGGCCCTTTCAACGCTGCTTGCAGCTTTAATTCATTTTTGTGTTTTGTTAGGTTTTGAACTTAAGTTTAACAGTTTTGAAAAGAGTATGTAAACATGTGCAAATTGACCTGTATATTACATAAAGTTTTGGTGGTGTTTGTGTCTAAGTGAGAAAATAATTCATGTAATTTGAAAGATGTCGTCATTGAATGTATTTTGTGCCAAAGCAATAATAAATGATCCACAGTTTAGCTCACATAGACTGATGTTGTGATCACTGTTTGAAGTTTCAAAAGTGACCTAAGTATTGAATAGGTATAGAATAGGTAAGTGCTAGTCTTAATTGGTCAGCAGCACCTGACCAATTAAGACTAGCACTTACCTATTCTATTCTTTTTTTCTTAAAAAAACAAACAAAAAAACAACGTACTGTCCTAGACTAACTGAGACTTGTTACAGCACTTGCATACTGTTGCCCCTTGTTGGTCTGATTGCTTCTATTGCTCTCATTTGTAAGTCGCTTTGGATAAAAGCGTCTGCTAAATTATTAAATGTAAATGTATTGAGAAATGGGTCCTAGCAACTGTAAAAAAAACTCTAAAGGCCGTATAGTAAAGCGATGCTATTCTGATGCTTTTGATTGGTTCTGTTTGAATTTGCAGCGCATCACGTCTGCCAATTTCATCAATCCACATTACCGTTGAAAGCATAAGGCTACATTCTGTCTGAGAGATGCTACCATGGCAAGTGAAATGCGTTCCAATGCTGTAAATTAGAAAAGTTATCATAAAGTGATCAAATGTAAGCAGTTACATTAATTGAAATAGTTACACTACTTATTCAATTTTAAATAGGGTAACTTGTAATCTGTAACCGATTACATTTTCAAAGTAACCTTCCCAACACTGGTACTTTCCAATTCAACCCATTGTAAGGGTTCCACCAGTAGTGGGCAATCATGCAATGATGTACATCTGAGTCAACGACACAGTGAAGGAAGAGCATGAAAAAAGTGAATTGAAACAGCCATTCATTTTTGTCCACTTGCCCTCAGCTTATTTAACATCAGCAGTTTATGCAACTGGCCACAGAACAACATTTTCAATTTCCCCCCCAAAATGTCTCTAGGAAAAATTAGTGATACATAGAGCAAGAAGAGTTAACATGACTAAGTCTTAAGTTAGTGATGGGACACTAAAATGGACAAATATCATAGAAAACCCCATTTTGAAATGCTTATTTCACAAACCTAATAAACCAACATTTAGCTCTTCAAACCAGTTAAATAATCAAAATGGGATGCATTTCCTTGACAGCATGGACACTACAGTCAAGTTGCCTTCAACATTGTTTTTAAAATGGTGCAAGAACAAGGACAGACATTTAAACAAAGTAGCTTATGGTCCAAATCTGCATAAGAACTGACACGGTTTAGACTGGTTAATGTCACGCTCTGGAAACTGTTTATAAAGACCCCTTTCATGAGTGAAGTTCGGGGTTAAAAAAAAAAAAAAAAATGTTTTAGACCCCATTTACACCTTATTTAGCATAGTCCACTTGTGATCAGTGTGATAAACACTTTAGTACCAGGTGTAAACAGGCCCTCAGACAGCAACCCTGGTGGGATACACCAGTTACGGGACTAAACCAGCTTTTATTAGAGCATCAGTCTGCATTGGGGCTAGCCTAAATAAAAAAAGTTTGGGATTAAAAAAGGACAATGCAGGTTGATACTGATTTTATTGCAGATGCAATGCTGTACTTGCATAATTAAAGTGACCAGAGGGACTTGGCATGCTTAAATACAGGCAGTTATGTTAGTCCAGGCATAAAGCCACAAGTAGAGACCAAAATAGATTGAACAACCCCTAATTTGATACCATTAAGAACAGGGGCCCAGGTTAGCAACTGGAGCTCGGCAAATAGGTCAGGTTTGGGCAGAAGCTTGGCTTGTTTAGTTCAAGTCAAGCGCAACCAATATTTAAAAAAAAAAAAAAAAAAAAAAAAAAGCCACACAAACCACAACCAGAGACAGTTGAGTTACATTTATTAAAACTACTAAAGTCACATGACCAGGTTAACTTCTCCACTAGACACCACAGTTTGCCCACTAGAGATGGTATTGACATTAGCATCTCTTCCTGGAAAAGAAGTGGTAGAATCATGAGGCATTTAAAAACCAAATTCTCATGTTCCTGAAGTCAGTTTACAAGCAGCACTCACTTTTCCTAGTGCAGCTTTGCTCACAGGAGCCAGAAGAGGGATGGCACACCGCTGTACTACAGTGGATGAAGATCTAACAGAGGGGGAAAAGGGTTAAGCCACAGGGAAGAAAAAAAAAAAAAAAAAAAAGTTAAGGCTGCAGAGCATACAGTTTCCTGTAGAGGAGCCAGTGATGCTGGATCCACAAATGTGAACATCTTCACAACAAAGCGCTTGTAGTGGGTTGGGAACTGAAGACCAGAAGATCCAGCCACCGGAACCAATGTGGTCAGGTAACGGTCATCCTGGTAAGGGCATCTGAGAGGCAAAGAGGCAGTCAGAAATGCCTTACAGCACACTAGACAGATAAAGACTGGCCTTACTCACCCATCAACCAGAAGGTCCCACTGGGGTAGACTGAGTGGACTGGGGGTTGATGTTGCCCAGCAACGTCCCAGCATTAGGACAATGTTGGGGTCGGTCCTCTCCAAAGTGCGCACCTCAACATACACAGGCTCCCGCAGGACTTTTGTGACCGGATAATCAGCATCATCGTAGTAGGATGTGTACGCCTCATCCCCTGAAAAAAAGAAAAAAAAAAAAAGGTTTAACCAGAAACTGCTGCAACCTGGAGTTTTAGAAGATACTTATGCATACTTGGGACAGACACTTACCTTCTGCACAGCCTTTGGTGACACATTGACCATTTGCCAGTCTAAGCTCCACCCTGAGGGGTCCAGGAGCCGCTACTGGTGGAGGTGCAGGAACAGTGTTGACCTCCACAACCAGAGCTTCCACAGAAGTAGCAGAGTACCTACACTGGAAGAGAAGCCTAGACAACAAACAGTGAGCTTGTAGCATTTGCCAAGGATTAACATGTATGCTAAAGCATAAAATCACCTACTCAAAATGGCTGTCCCTTGTGATGGAACCAAGTGGTCCAACACCCACTTCATACGAGGACGTCATTCGGTTTTCATACACCACATATCCACTGTCCTCCTGCAAATAGTAACTGTTGGCATCCAGTCCATTCTAAGCCATGCAGAACAGAACCACAAGCAGCTACTCACCATCATGTTTGTGCCACATGCAGTGACAGGAAACTGGTATATAGCAAAGGAAGGTGTGGATCCCACAGGACTGCAAGGTGGGTCGTTTCCACCCAGGAGATGGACTGAATCCAGGCTCAAGCGAGGTAGCGTAACATCTCTAGCCACCACTACCACAAACTGACCATCTCTTATACACTGGACAGTCACTGGAACAAGGTACAAGAGCAGGTTATTGCTAAGGAGCAGTTTAACATGAACACCTTTACATTGACTCACACTTACCTGCCTTCCCATAAAAACACTGCTGTCCATTAAAACAGCAGTTGATAGCGTCACACTCAGCACTACTGATACCAGGTGGGCCACATTGGATCTGCTCATAATCAGCTACAGCACATTTGTCAAGGGGCTCTGCCTGCGCCACTGGCTGCTTAGGCTGAAACTGCTGAGGAAACTGTTGACTAGCTTGCTGATGAACCTGCTGAGGAAACTGTTGACTAGCTTGTTGAACCTGCTGAGGAAACTGTTGACTAGCTTGTTGTTGAACCTGCTGAGGAAACTGTTGACTAGCTTGTTGTTGAACCTGCTGAGGAAACTGTTGACTAGCTTGCCGTTGAACCTGCTGAGGAAACCGTTGACTAGCTTGTTGTTGAACCCGCTGGTCAGTTTGCTGTAACATCAGAGCTTGAGGATTCTGGGGCAGATTACTCCACTGTGGAACAGCATGACAGAAAGCACAAAACCACACACAAAGTACCAAAGATTGCCTAGCACACCAACTTCCTGCCATTGTTCAACAGCTAGTCACACTATTGAGATGCTGCCCTTTGGTCTTTTTGTATTCTACAGATTTTGGCTAATTAACGATAATCCCACCCTCTTCATTAACAGTCATGATTCTCCAGACTTGCCCAAATGGGAACTTATGCTACCAGAAAATTCTCATTGGTTCTCAAAATTATACGCATGTGATGTTTCTTGATTCCAATTAGTCAGATTTGTCATATTGAAGACAAATAAAAAGGTTCATGCTCAGGTTTGCTACTGGAGCTTGACCAAAGTACTTTGGGTAGATGTTTGGTGCATTTGCTTGTAGAGATGCTGAAATAATAACTAGCATTACTACTTTTACAATATCTTTATATGGCAGAAATAGTAAGAGTAGTCTGTAGTTCCAAATTTAGCAACACACTCACAAACCTCCCTAAGCACTTCCCCTCGGGGGAATCCCTGTCGCCATTTTGAAGTGTTCCACAAGTGGACAAGGGAGGTTTATATGGACAGACCCTCGACTCCTTGATTATTACAGAGGGGACGAGTCTACTCATATGTACTTAGCAGTGTTGGGGAGTAACTAGTTACATGTAACTAGATTACGTAATTTAATTACAAAATAAATGTAACTGTAATCAGTTACAGTTACTGAGAAAAAATGTGTAATTAAATTACAGTTACTTATGAAAATGTTAATTATTACAAAGAGGTTAAATCTGAATATTTTCTGTAAAAAACTAGGATATGTTGAATAATATTAATTTGTTGCTTTGCCTGTTTTTGATGTGCAGGATGCCTCTTGCCATGTACAATTTTTTTTTTGCTAGGATTGCTAGGACCCATTTCTTAATACTTAGGTCACTTTTTCGAAACTCTTCACACAGTTCTCCTAACAAACTTTCAGCTCGGCACAGCAGATAATTTCACATTCAAAATGCACTAAAACTACCAAAACACAATTCTTTTCCCAAATCAACTCGTTCTTCCATAACACTAGCAAAGGTTTTCAACCAACAAACACACTGTCAATCATAAAACGCAGACCCAAAAAACACTAACGTCAATAGTGTGATTTTAATGATTTCAATTATTATATCAATGATTTTCTTTTGTAAAATTTCTTTACAGAACCAGAATGACACTCTCTACTGCTTATAATTCACTGCAGTTTATGTTACATAGTCCATGTTTACATTACAGTACAAAATTATTCCTAAGTTTTCCTCTTTTGAATGGATGGTAATGTGTAGGTATTCAGTTGTGTAGGTGTTCAGTTACATCTAGTTTCGTTGATAGTATTTGATTTTTTAGATTCAGAATATATATCAATATGGTATTACTGTAAAAAAAAAAAAAAAAAAATGTTGCAAATTTCTGTCTTATTAGGGCCTGAACACCGATGGTGGGAGGACCCTATTGGAATTGCTCGGTCTATTATTCTTATTCTTTGAAATTAATCACATTTCTGAGCGCGTAAACATGCTTGAAAACTCATGAAACTTTGCACACGCATCAGAAGTGGTGGAAATCTACGTTTCAGAATTAGGTGTGGCAAAATGGCTCGATAGCGCCACCTACAAAATGTCCATTAAGTGTCATTCACATTATGTCTACTTCGTGGTAGACATATGTAACAGCCCAATACCTACAAAAAAGTCCCATGAAGCAAAATCTGAAAACCCAAGGAAGTGAGATATTTTGAAATTTCTCTGCAAAATTTTAGCAGTTTTTGCCATTTCCAGACATTGTACTTTAATGAACTCGTCCTAGAGATTTATCAGATCAACATCATATTTGGTCAGTCTAATTCAAAGGCCTTTGCGACGTTAAATTGTGAAGCTCTTGAGTTTTCGCTGAAGGGTGTGTCCGTAGTGGCCTGACAAAGTTCAATGTTTCGCCATGAAACAGGAAGCTGTTGTAAGTCAGGCATACAATGTCCGATCTGCCCCAAACTTCACATGTTTGATAAGAGTCCTGGCCTGAACACATCTACATGCCAATATTCAGTTAGTCATAGCACCACCTGCTGGCAACAGGAAATGGCATGCTTTACACTGTAATTCACTCCCAGAAACACATTTAAATATGCCACTAAGTACCAAACATGCTAGAAACAAGTTAAATCATGCAACACTTGGCTAAGTGCTAATGTATGCGATTAACACCACGAAACAGGAAGTTGTTGTAACTCAGGTATACAATGTCCAATCTGCCCCAAACTTCACATGCTTGATAAAAGAGCTGGCCTGAAGACATCTACATGCCAATATTCAGTTATAGTCAAAGCGCCACCTGCTGGCAGCAGGAAGTGTGGCACATCGAAGTGACTTTGCCATATTTCTCCTATATTCTCCTATATTTAAATGCATGTCGCCCACTATTCACTGTTTTTCCAAGGCCACCGGGTAGCGGTGGCCACGGGTGCGAGGGCCCTTTCAACGCTGCTTGCAGCTTTAATTAATTAGGTGAAAATGTGCGCTTGAATTTGTTGTTGCACGTCATACATCGTATGTCATCCTTTGTCATACATATGCAGTGCGGTGGATTATTATTGCTCTTTATTGTCTATTTAGGGTATTTTAGTAATTTAAATAACATGGGTTATCTTAATATGTGATTAATGACATTTTATTATAATATTACACCACCCAAATATGTATTTATTTCCTTCTAATTCTCGTTGTCATTGCAGGCTGATTTAGCCTATATTTACCAAAAAGTGATTAGTGTAGCTTGCTTAAAATAGCATAAAACAACAGGACAAAAACAAAGTTGATGACTAAAAATAATCATTTCATGACTCTATACAATACTTTGTGAAGACAGTGGCATAATACAGTGACATATTACGTTACAAAAACAGTAATCATCTGCATGGGTAAATTTTACCCACTGGCGGTTTTAGGTATACAGCGACCCCTGGCGGTTCTAGTGTTAAGAATTAATCAAAGACAAATCCATAGATCTACCTGCATGAATCAAACCTAAATCAGAGCACTGTCTTCCACCCTGTTTTACCCAAGAAAAGAGTTATTTATCTGTGTTCTTTCTAGTTGGTGCTTCCAGAGTACTCTATCCATGGACTCTTCTGTATCATGTTCCTGTGTGCTCAGGAGTGGCTTACAGTAGGCCTGAATATCCCTCTGCTCTTCTACAACACATGGAGGTGAGCATCTGAACCAGCCTTTACTCCCCTTAAACAACCTATGGGGACTATAATCCGGTCAGATCACTGAAATATATGTCCTGAGAAACATTACTTCTGATATTAATATACCAAGTTTTTTGTGACTATTTAAGTATAGAAATGCTTATTATAGCCATTTAAAATTAAAAAGCCATTATTAACAGCTCTATATGACTGAATGAGTGATAAATTATTATTATTAAAAAAATCTTGTCAATATTTCAGATCAATTCCATTCTTAGTTATCCTACATTAAAGCTCCTTGCCACTAAATGTACAGTGTGTTCCTAATCTTGTCACTGCGCATTAGTCTTTTTCATTTTTTGGATGAATAATAGCAGACTGAATGTTTCATCACACAGTGAAACAACTGAGGAATTCATAACTTGGATAAAATGAGCTTCAGTCACTTTGCAGTGGAACTCTGAATCTTTCTTCAGGGTTTGTTACTGAATGTTCAGAGCTGTTGTCAATTACTGCCATCCTGAGAATATGAGAGATCATTCTATGTTTTTTATTTTTTATTTTGCAGAATGATGAATGGTGAAACACTGAACTGTATCAGTACAATAGTAATGGTGGATTTTGATTATTTTTATGGTTACATTTGATTAGCTGGTTGAATTCACTATCAATAATTTTCAATAAAATCAATCTACCTTTTTTCATAGATCCAATGATGCTACCATCCAGTGCACTGTCACTCTCTTCTTCCCTTTGTTTTGTTCCAATTCTTTTTGTTTTTGATTTTCCTAAAATAATTATTACATCAGGGGTGGTGTTTTTTCTCATCTTACAAATAAAGATATTTAAGTCATCCATCTCCAAGAACTACCTAGATTGACAGAAATACTTAGAATAAAGAGGCTTAGAAGAGCCAAACTTTGCATTAGATACAAATTAAATTAAAGATAAAAACAGAAAACAAATCAAAGGTGCACATAATGTTTCAAGACGCACTACCCGCCTTGTGTTTTTTCCCATTTTCGGCAGGTACTTCCACAGCCCCACAGACACTAAGGAGCTTCTCTACGATCCAGCGTCTGTCATGAACGGAGACACGCTCAAATTCTGCCAAAAAGAAGCCTGGTGCAAGATGTCTTTCTTCGTCCTCTCATTCTTCTACTATCTCTATTGGTGAGTAGATACCCAGAAGTTGTCTCAACCAAACTGCTAATGAGGTTCTGTGCAACATCTACACTGATTTTTATATCTTTACAGCCAAGTTTGTTTTTAGTTTGTGCCTTTTCTATAGTATAAGCTATCTCAAGCCTATTGCATAGCAGAGATGTACAATTAAACAAGCATTTAAACTGACAAGGACGCCAGCAACATGCCTTTGGGGAGGATTCCTGATTCTTTTTTCCTCCACACTATATCACATCACATTAAATATTAATATACAAATAAAAACGCACATATTCTATAAAGGTTCACCCTTCAAGCGAACAGGCCTTATGACCTTTTGTCAGATCAAAGGCAGTTGTTGTGTATCAGCCACATTCTGCATTATTTAATTCATATTATTTGCTTCTGGAATTGAAATTCTAGGCCAAATACAGCTGTTTTACCCCCTTTTTTCCAGCATCTACTGGTACACACTCACTCTTTGAGAAGTGATGGTAGTGAGTTGGTGCTTTTCTTCACAACAGTCAAGCCACCTTGTGAATCTTGACCCTTCCTCTAACTGCTTGCTTTTTATTGCTACTTTCTTGAAAGAATGTTTGGTAAAACTTTATTTTACAGTGTCCTTGTTGTCACGGGTGCATGCTGGCAGGAAGACGAAGACAGGTGAATACAGTTCCAAACGTAGATTAATAACAGGTAATCCAAGAAGCAGGCAGACAGGAATTCGCACGACACAAATAAACATAACAGTGACTGGACAAGGAGTGCAGGAGAAGGAACAATTTAAGTAGTGAACACAAACGAGGATGATTAATTATACACAGCTGACACATATAAACTAATAATGACCGTAACTATGGAGACAGATGAGTGGCAGGAGTCAGAACAAAGAAAAATGTGACAAATGAAAACAAACTAAAAGTCCATGAACAAAAAAGAATGGTGACACTTGTTACGTTACATGCACTTATTGTAGTAACAACAATAAATTATGCATAGTTACATGCAACTAACCCTAAACCAAACTCAAATCCTAACACTGTAGTAAGTACATGTTGTTAAAATAAAATGTAACCGAATGTTCAGTACAAGTTAAACTAAATCAGCAGCATTTGTGGCATAATTACCACAGAAAATTATTTCTAATTCTTGGAAGTTGGAAGGAATGGAAGTTAAATGAGGCTGACAATAAATGTTAAAGCACACAATGTTTTAGCCATGAGTATAGTATAACCACGATGCTTAAATATTATATGTGTTAGTCCTACTAGACCCGTTCCTACTAGACCTGCTCTGAGCAGGATTTGAACCGGGGTCTCCGGCGTGGGAGGCAGACGTGCTAACAAGGACACTGAAGACCGCAGCCTCTAGCAAGCCTCTTGAGGCAAGGGGAGTGAGGTTTATACGCCCAGCTCTATGTCCTTTACACTCACCCCCATAAAACCTCACTCCCATCTGGGTCACGGCACGTAACTGGTCCTACTCGACCCGCTATGAGCAGGATTTGAACCGGGGTCTCCGGCACAGGAGGCAGGCATGCTAACAAGGACACCAAAAACCACAGCCTCTAACATCAGTCGCTAGCAAGCCTCTTGAGGCAAAGGGAGTGAGGTTTATACTGCTAGCTCTACGTCTGTTACACTCAACTGCCTAAACCTCACTTCCATCTGGGTCACAGCACCAAATGTAACTGGTCCTACTCGACCCGCTCCAAGTGGGATTCGAACCGGGGTCTCCATCGTGGGAGGCAGGGATGCTAACAAGGACGCTAAGAACTGCAGCCTCTTGTGTCAGTCGCTAGAGGCTCTTGAGGCCAGACGAGGGATATTTACACACACAGCTCTTACTGGCTTACATCTGTTACATTAGTATGACACTAATGTGATAGAATCACTTACCAACCTTGTCTGTTAACAGGAATTATCTTGGTGACAAATAAAACTAAAAGTTTATCTGTCTAGAACATAAGTCTGTACAAAATGACGATTTAGACAATGTTACTCTCAAGTTATACACAGGTTTTTATGAAAGAATTTTATAGTGCTTAACAAAAATATGAGAATCACATTTTTGCTTTTAATTTTTCTGGACACTGGCAGAGTTTACTTGTTTTAATTATTTCTGTGGTAATCAACATTATGCTTAACTTGAAATAATCAGTCTGGAGAGTGATTTAAAAGCAGCAAAACTAAACTTTTTATAAATTCCTATATAATGTCTGATTTGATGAATACTGTCTATCTGTCTGCCCTGCCTAGTTTAACCCCTGTGGCTTGAACTTCAAGTTTTTTTTTACTCTGACCCTTCGTAATAACCGCGATGTTGTGCTCCCTTTTACGAATCAATCTTACAAATCAATTGCAAATTCAATATTAGTTCACCAGGCCATCACCCATCCAATTACAATAGTAGGCTTTTTCTAAACGGCATTCAAACCTAATGACTCAAGAAAGGAGCGTGCCACTTTGATAGAAGTGAAAGAGAGAGATTTGGGCAAACGTCACACTAGTTCTCATGTGTTTAAGCTTCACAAAGATTGCAAAGGCATGAGGAACACTGTTCGCCTCAGGCTCCATCAGGATCATATCTATGATCATAGCTGAAATACATTTTTCATTGATCTTCCTTCAACACTAACACTGAAAACGTGTTCTTAGGACGCAAATAAGCCACAGTCTTTAATAATAAAGCAGTTCTCCATTTAAAACATCTTTATGTTTGAGACCAGCCTTGAGCTGTGTGCACTGAATATTATCATGAGTCAACCTTCAAAAAAACATTTTCTGATTGGGTTAAATATATGTGCTGCATAAGCAGCAGTGATATAATTTCAAAGAGCATGCATTGCCCATATGAAAAAAAACCTGTATGGTTCATATACAGCAACCATATATCTTCCTTACTTAAATAAACTAGAATTATCTTATGTGTTTCATGTAAGTCCAATATATGTCCTACACAAAATCAGACCGTTTATGGCCACTTTCATACTAAAAAGCACACATAAAACTTGTAGGGGATTTTTGGGTCATATATGAATACTGTAAAAATCTTATATGAGTTTTATATGTCAACAGTATGCAATGGTGTATGGTATTAGTAGAAAATACCTGATATTCATATACAAATCATATTAAGTTCTTATACTGAATCATATGCTAGTTAAATTAAAGTCATATAGGATTTATTTACATTTTGTGTCATTTGTTTATATGTATTTCATACAGATTTCATATTTTTTTTTAATAGGGAAATGGTGTGCTTGCTCTTCAAGCTTCATGTTTCCACATAATTCCTCATATTACTATATCTCTACATGTAATTATCATACATGATTTCACTCAGTATTACAATATCTCTGCATATACTAACAATATATGATTTCAGTCAATGACTTACACAAATTTGTGATGGAAACACTTTTATTTCAACACAAAGTGAAACACACTCAAATTATACTCCACATGAGTAATTTACAATTCCAACTTGATATCAATCTGAACTTTGCTCAGGAAAAAACAAAACACACACACAAAAAAAAAAAAAAAATACATTGAACACAGTCATGGCCATCAATCATCAAAGAGAATTAAAGGGATAGTTCACCCCAAAATGAAAATTACCCAATGATTTACTCACCCTCAAGCCATCCTAGCTGTATATGACTTTATTCTTTCAGACGAATACAATCAGTTATATTAAAAAATATCCTGGCTAATCCAAGCTTTATAATGGGAGTGATCAGGGTTAAATATTTTGATGGCCATAAAAGTGCATCCATCCATCCATCATAAGTACTCCCGCTGGGAGCTAGTTATTTTAGTCTATAAAGTTATAAATATGGATATCTATATTATCAATACAGGATATTAACTGTTTATTAGTACTTATATTACACAGTAATTATAGTACACATATTAATGCCTTATTCTGCATGACCTTATTCTACATCCCTTCCTTAATCCTACCCAATACCCAAGCTTAACAACCTTACTAACTAATAAGCAGTAATTAGGGGTTTATTGAGGCAAAGTCATAGTTAATAGTTAGTTAATAGTGAGAATTGGACCCTAAAGTGTGACCATATTTCCTATTGTACTGAACCTGTATTGAACCGTGACCCCAAAACCGAGGTACGTACCGAACCGTGACTTCTGTGTACCGTTACACCCCTACTGTACAGTACAGGATGCTAGGAGAAGGGGAGGAACATTTTGGACAGTCAAGTGCAAAAACAAGCAGGTTACTTTGTTGTCTTGCCTTGTTCACTTCCCTTGCATAGCCTTTTTGTCACTGCCAGTTTTACTGTTTTAAATAACAAATAGGATCTAGGTTTAAAAATACCAAAGATCTTTAAAAAGTCTAAATATTTACCAAAGTCTGTAAATATTTCAAAATTGTCACTCAGTACTTAAGTAAATGGTGTGTGATTATATGCATTAAATTCATTCAGTGACAGTGGAACACAAACACAAACGGGTAGTCTTACCGGTGTATTCTCAATTTAAAGGGATAGTTCACCCTGAAATGAAAATAAAGTCATCTTTTACTCACCCTGCTGTTGTTCCAATGCCCTTTGTCCTTCTATCTTTTTCGGACCTCAAAAGGAGAACATTTGAAAAACGTCCTGCACGCGTTCCTCCATATAATGGCAGGGAATGGCGACCAGGCTAAAACTTTACAAAAAGGATACAAAAGTATCATGCAATGATACAGTGAGACACGCCCCATATATGGAAAGTGTTCAGGAGGCATACTATAAGGTTTTGCGAGAAAGAAACCGTATTATTCAGTCAAAATACTGAGCTCGGCCGTTACTCTGTGCGCGTTCCTGTGAGTACGCGTGTGAGCCGTCAGCAGCCGCTCATGCTTACTATAATTCGCACTGTTGTCATGGCACCCAGGATAAGCACACACACGCACCATTTTGAGAAATCAGGCTCAATAAAAAACAAACGCAACTCTCCTCTCTTCTTTAAGGTAAATAATAAGATATAATACAATAATACTAATAATAAGGTAAACCCCCTGAAGTGAATGTTGTGTAGCAGTTGTCATGACAACATTGCGTGAGTGGCTGCTGACGGCTTGCACGCACTCACAGGAATGCACACAGAGCTCAGTATTTTGACTGAATAATGTTTTTCTTTCTCGCAAAACCTCACTGTATCATTGCGTGATACTTTTGTATCCTTTTTGTAAAGTTTTAGCCTGGTCGCCATTTACTGCCATTATATGGAGGAGCGCGTGCAGAACGTTTTTAAAAAATTCCTGCTTTTAAGGTCCGAAAAAGATAAAAGGACAAAGGGCATTGGAACAACAGCAGGGTGAGTAAAAGATGACTTGATTTTCATTTCAGGGTGAACTATCCCTTTAATAATAAAAGCCTAAATTCAATCCGTTCACCATATAACGTGATCGCGTCTCTTCAGAAAATTTGGACTAAACCGCTCGATTCATATGGATTAGTTTTACGATCTCTTTATGAACTTTTTGAAGCGTCAAAGTGGTAGTTGCGTAGACTGTCAATGGAGGGAGAGAAAACTCAGATTTAATCAAAAAGATCTTCATTTGTGTTTCGAAGATGAATGAACGTCTTATGGGTTTGCACAAGGTTAGTTCATGTTAGTTAATACATTACAATAAAGTCTCATTTGTTAACATTAAAGTCTTACCACCCACGTTACATAAACTTCTTCAAAACTTCCCATTCAAAAATGAACCAGTCTTTATGGGATGGAACAGTCTGAGGCTGAACTTGTAGTACAATTCTTCTTGCCTGGTCTTCGAATGTTTTCATATAGATCTTTCTGTGGAAGAAAAAGAAAGTCAGAAATGTCTTATTCATTTTTATAACTTTTTTTAAACCATTTTTAATCATTAGATTATTATATAAGATTATTTTTTCAATTGTGATACCACATCAAGATTTAGTCAAGACATAAATAAATTGCATTTTGGCTTAAATCAATGTAAGCTGCATCTTGATAATAATAATTTAAAAAAGCACTGCTATTGCATGATGCATAATTACATCAGCATGATGATGCAAAATCATCTAAAACTTAAAAGAGGAGAGCAACAGTTAAAGCTAGGTGAAATATTATGAAATGAATGTATGTACACTTTCATCAGAGAGATATTAATTGTACTATATCCTGATTTTAATATTGTACATAACTTATAATTATATTCATATATGTTGCATTTACATGAATGCAAGTTATAAATTAAGATTTTCCTTAAAGTTTATCACATATTTTGGGAAATAACTACACTTGTGCAATCTGCAAACCCAAGTTCACTAAAACATAGCTCATTTAAAGTAAATTGGCACAAAATAGACTATCAATGATAACAAAAGGAACATAAACATATATCACAATACATATATTCTATATTTTGCTTTTTGTCAGTGTCACCACAGCAAATCGCTGTACATTTATGCTAACCATGTGCTCGAGGGCTTAATTAATACCAAATTACATTTTTAAATTCGCGCGTGCGCAGCTTTATTAGGCTTAACGTTACCTGTCAGCTAGCTAAACCTAACGTTACCACTTGAACATGATAACAGAAGCGAGCAAATTACAAATCTTTTGGTAAATCTTACCATTAAATAAGTTAACATTTGCATTGAGAATGACATGACAAACAAAAATCTTACCTGGAGCTCGACACTTCGTGGTCCCGCTGGAAAGAGATTATCCCCACGATTGATTTCCGTCTGGGCGCGTTGACGCATGCGCAATTTGCGATGACAGAACTAATGTTTTTGGGTGTTTTATTATTTTTTTAATATTGCAGATATTACTGTTAACAAATAGGTCGTGTAGGTTGAATGCCCTTACTAAAAATATATGGGAATATATTTGCAAAATATAATGCATTGTATTACATAATCCATTTCCATATATGGGAAACTAGTGCTTATATTTTTCAATATATGCAATGACCATGTATGGCTATATATTAATACACATAAAATATTTAGAAATTAAGACATAAATAGCATTACATGTAATATTCATAAAGTTTAATCCTTACTGTATATTGCATGTTCCCATATTAATGTACACATATATACACACTTTCACAGAATGAGTTACAACAAATTTCTACTTCCTATCATGCTGTGTGTGTGTGTGTGTACAGTGTTGGGGAATAACTAGTTAAATGTAACAGCATTACGTAATTTAATTACAAAATAAACGTAACTGTAATCCATTTCAGTTACTGAGAAAAATTAAATTACAGTTACTTTTGAAAATGTTAACGGTTACATCTGAATAATATATAATTATATATATTTATGTAAATAATTACAAAATATAAGAAATGTTATATTATATATTTCTATATATGTATGTGTATATACTGCATGAGTAAATATATGTTCAATATATTTTGCAGTACCATATCTTATCACATGCACATCTATATGTTTTGAAGTGTATTACTGAATATAAAATTGGTAACACTTTACAATAAGGTTGTATTAGTTAACATTAGTTAATGCATTAGTTAACATGAACTAACCAAACTCTGTTCAGCATTAGTTAATCTTTGTTAACGTTAGTTAATAAAAATACAGCTGTTCATTGTTTGTTCATGTTAGTTCACAGTGCATTAACTAATGTTAACAAGATTTTAATAATGTATTAGTAAATGTTGAAATTAACATTAACAAAGATAAATAAATGCTTTATAAGTGCAGTTCAGTATTAGTTCATGTTAACTAATGTAGTTAACTAATGTTAACTAATGAACCTTATTGTAAAGTGTTACCATTTTTCAATATATGAAAAGTGGCAATTTGATACAAAGCAATATATTATGAAATATATTGTAATATATTTATTCTGTATATTTTCAATATACTGTTAAATAATTTAATATATTGATTGTTCATATATATAAGGAAATATATTTTCTTTGCGTAAGGGTGTACCCATTTTATATATTTTACTTGCTAACTAATATACTAAAGTAAAATCTAACTGATTTGCAGGGGTTGTATTTAACATCCTCCAGCATATTCTTTTTACAGTGTAGGACATATATGATTGAAAATACATTAATATTGTGCAATTTGTATATGTGGTTTTTGCAGCATATATGATCCTTAGAGAATTCTGTTGGAACATATAAGAATCACAGATGTTTTTAGCAAAACTTTTTCATATGGGTGATCTACTTTCTTTTTAAAAAAAAAAGATTAGGAATATAAAAGCAACCCACGACACTACTTTTCCAACCCCCACATACTGAAGATAATAAGACACAGCGAGCCAAGAACTGCTTATGCAGTTTTTATCAGGGCAACCCCTTATTATGTATTAATGCCTGTGGACAGCATTTGGCATGACATCAATGGTCCCTAGTGTGAAGTCAGCACAGAAATTCAACATACATCAACATATGGCAGTGCATTCTAAATAAATACAATCCATATCATGACCTGCCCGGAGTGATCCTCAAGCTGGTGAAGCTGTCATTTTCCATAGCGTCAGCTGCTTTGAAGCCTCTCGCCTTATATTTCCACAAGCTGAGGATGAATACTGCGGTTTCAGCTGGATCATTTGGGGACAAAATGTGTCTTTGTGTTTGTTGCTAGATAGGAAGAAATGAACTAATTAAAGCCGTTCCCTGACAGAATGATTGAACCCATGGGCACAAGCTATTTTCACAGAATCAAAAAGTAGCTTGCATAAAGGGAGAAGTCCGTTTTTCTCACCAAATGCATAGTGTAAGGTCCATCCATTAGCCCAAAAACGGAATCTAACGGCTTGGTTGAAGGATTCTGCGTGTAAGCCTTTTCAGCATTTCTGTTAAATTCACTTAATTTATTAACATCTAATTTTAAATCTGACTCCATGAAATAAAGTGATCTGACTCCAATTTTATGTGACTTCGTTCAATTTGTTACGTTCGTAATTTAACAGCTGATGATTCGTTGTGATTTAATTTGGATCGTTGATTTTTCTTAGTATCTCTTATTTTCAAATATTCGTTCATCAAGGGACCCGATATCGCACAGAAACAGACGCGTCGCGAGTCGCGCGTTCACGAACACAAACTGGCCAGTTCTAATATTAGTCAGAGGAATGCAGAGTGAATATTTTACCTTGATGTGGTCGCACCTGCTTACTCAACAAAAAGTGTAATTTGATTAATAGACACGAGAGCTGCAACGTGCTAATACAGTAATAGTCAGAAATCGGATTACCCCGCATGCTGCGCTCCATGCTTCAGTCATGGGGTCCTCGGTTTGATCTATTCTGGCACAAGATTTGCGGAAATAAAGGACTCCACATTGATCCATACTAGAATAATGATTTCAGAATAATACAAGATAAATCAAGATTAACATTTATTTTGGCCAGACAGAACTTACATAAAGATAATGAAACACGAATCCATGGTACACAACTTTCAGCATAAAAATATAAAATACAATTACAAAGTAACATGAAAATAGTTTCAAAGAGTCATTATATCTGGCACTGTACATACAGTGTGTGTGAGTGCCTCTCGGACACTGACACAGCACTGCATGGGGGCTCTGGCTACAGAATGTTCCCAAATGGCAGCTCTGCTACCCTTTCTTAAATACCCAGACCAGAACAAAAGGGTTGTAAATATCTGCAACACAAACACCTGGCTTCGGGGGAGAGGATCAGATATCTTCTGAGACTACTCAAAAGGAGAACAGAATTCTCATAAGTTTCAATCTTTCTCATCCTACCAGTGACAGCAGTGAAGTTGAGATCATTTTACCAATCACACTGAGACCTTTAAAAAGATACCATACATAAAAGGGGAAAAACAATAGATTTACAAGATACATCATCTGTGGTATATTTGCATTCTGTGACTTGAATCAGAGGGAAGGGAGTCGGTGAGGGAGAGGGGGAGAAGGTTTGGACAGGCCGATGTCCTACACTCTTTCTGTGAGATCTTCTCTCCAGATTAGTGAGTTTTAATGTTCTATTGCAGGGGGTTGGATCTTCAGCTTTTGTCTTAGCAGTAAAACCGATTCTTACAATAGGATGGAAGCTAGGAGTGATCTATCTATCTATCTACAGTATCAGATTAGAAAGTCTAATGTTTTATCAAATTCTACTCTGCAGTTTATGATTTTAGTAGGCCTATCATTTTTTGCACACAATGTCAGTAATGCCTGTTTGTTTTGTCTTCCAGTATGATCTACTCCTTGGTGACCTCATAACAGAGTTCTCAACACTGAAGTCAAGTCCAGAAAGCTCTAAACTACATTTGAATGAAAGAAGAGCACCGCTAGACACAAGTTCAACACACTGCAGTGTCTGAACCTACAGAGAAGACTTGACCCCATCAGAAGAACCCTGTGCTGTTTACAGATCTGACTTAACGCCCAAGATGTCTCATGGACCCGGTGTGACGCGCTTTTCACAAGCTCACAGTAACGTTTGCAAAGATTGTCTCAGGCATAGCACAACATGTCCTTTATCACTTTGAGAAGCAAAACCTGCCAACCTTTACACTCACTATATGTAGCTTAAAATTAATGGCGGATTAAAACAAATGAAAGGAAACGATGGCTAACTTGATCAGCGAATGTTTCATTTTTACTAGTCACACACTAGGCCACTGAGTTTGATTACATGTGTGAGAAGCTTTTGTGATATATTTTATGTGTATTTGTGCACTCCTAACATAAGCGTTTTTAATATGAAATACGTATCTGTTGCATTACTCGTGTACATAGAGAACTTTGTGTAATGCTTTTATGTGTTGGTGTCAGTTGGTTGAGATGTTTTTGGACTTTATATTTACAAATGCTAATATCAAGGCTTTATTATAGAAAACAAAAACCACTTTTCCACAATTTTGCACAAAGTTGTTATGAGTTTGCACAATAGATACAGATATATTGGTTGTGGTGGAAAAACAAGTCATATTTATATACCCAGTAAAAGTCTTCCAATATATTGCAGTGTATCAGACTATCATAGATTTTCATTCTAGGGAAGAAATTAAAACCACAGCCCATGATCTACAAATTTCACTTTCTCATTTTGTATTATCATTATTATATTAACTGTATTACTGTTATACAACAAGGTCAGCAATACGGAAACAATTATCTATCCCCCAGCCCAAAAAAAAAAATGAAAAGTTCATTAGTGTTTCTGACTACTTCTTTCTAAAGATTTTAAACAACAGTGTTGTTGGATCAGTCAGGCTAACTGTCCGGAGTAACCACATGATGCATATGAGCATAAACCCCTCAAGACTACGTGATGCTTTGGTTGAGCACCATATATAATGCAGAGTACTGAAAATAGCAGTAGACATACTACATCATTTTCATTGCCGTGTAGGGGATAATAATACCAGTCCCAAGCAGAACTATACTCTGCTGCTGTCATGTAGCCTGCTTTTGTATGCCTTATGTAGTTACACATATGATGACCAAACATTTTCTATATCCTTACTGTGGACGTGTTCACCCATCCAAATATAATTTAAGAAATTTGTATATGAAATAAAACAGACTATTTTAAAACTGTTATAGGTCCTTTCTTATGCATGCATGCAGTGCTCATTATGCTTCAATACCACTGAGAGAGTTGGAGGCATTGTTTTTTTCACTCCAAAATCATATTAATTTAATCAGTCATGCGGTTCATGATCCATATGTGGTTATTTCACTCAATTACCCACAAAGCATTTCTCACATCTCCTCATTTGAAACCTCACCCCGGAGTGACTCTCTGAAAAACATCCACCTCGGACTCACGCGTGCCCCCATCTCTCAGATGTTTCTTCTTCAGGGAACGTTGCCTCCCGCTCATGAGTCGACTATTATATGCGTTTTCCGGCGCCAAGCCATGTGTGGCAGTGACTGGCTGACAGATCGGTGACAGGCTGTCCTCCTGCTCCACCTGCTATCCGTCCAAATCACTGCCACATGCTCCGTAATTACAGTTTGTAAAGGATGCAGCTCCATTTGCCAACGATCTAACACTTTATAGCCGTGAAATGAACGTCATCAGATGTCTGCAGGTCCTGGCACTTGAAGAGCTTTCTGCCACCCTTTCAACACCCATCTCTGACCCTGGTTAGTATGCTGTGGCACAAGATAAGTGATGAATTTTGGCTCAGGCCTCAAAGGGACTGATGGGATATGAAGATGCATAACTCAATGAACTACAATAAAAGAGTATTTTTGGTTTATAAAAAAATAATCGTTCTCATGAAATAACACCTTATCTTTGCTCTTAAGAGTTCCATGTGTTCCACTCTCGGAAAATATCCTTGCCCTCAAGCGAAGAGCTTTGCACATTATGTGCTTTGACAAGTGTGGTTGTCCCCCACACAGTGCTGGATGGGCAACCTGTCAGTTTGCTGGGTTTCTCAGATGCCCAACCTGTCAGCACAGATTACCCATGATGCCAGTTGAGCATGGATTTTACTTGCCTTGTCTTTCTAGGATTGGATGGCTTTTTCACCTTGTTTCCTGGCCGCACAAACAAACGCACACATATTGGTGTAGTCTGGCTTATATTCGCATTTTTCAAAACTTTGTACAATCTGCGATTGCTGGCACATTGCCAGTGTTCTGGCAACAGATCATTAAACCTAATAGTTACCCAAGAGAAGAACAGTCGCCAAGGTGCTGGTGTTTTTTTTTTATTTTTATCTGGCAGCTGTTCACAAAGATTTTGTTCTTGATTTACTAATGCATCCTCTTAAGTATCAAATAATCCTTAAAAAGCTGAATAAAGGATCCAGTAAATCTTATTATCTATTGTTCTGGGTAACAATAGCAAGTAATCATATCTGTGAACCTTCATAATCTGGTATCTGTTTTTTACCCTTTTTGTTTTTCTATTCTAAGATTAGGACCAGCTATATATTTTTATCTACAAAACTCATTTATAGTGTGTTAGAGAAATATTAGGTTTTTATATTGTATTATCTAGGAAAATATTTACTTTTTTGTAAATATTGACAGCGTATCTAAGATAAACAGTTTTTGCACGCTCCAGACTGTCACTCTGTGCAGTGCTGTGGATTTTTTATGAGTCTTTCTGAAGGTTACATTGTTAAACCAGTAAGGGGCGAAAAGTGACTGTCTTTATAAATTAGTTGTTAGTAGGCGAAAAGCAGTATGTGACAAAAGAAGTATGTCCGAATTCATAGCAATTCATAAAAGAGTAGGAAAAAAGTACCCGGATGACCTACTACTTCTGGCAAGATTCTGAAGTGTCCATACAATGGGCACTTTACTATCCCATGAGGCCACGGGAGAGGATTTGTGAATGGCAGTGAACTGAAGCTGGTAGGTCATATGATAATGACAACATGGCGAATGTAGTATACGTCTATCTAGTATGGTACTTTTTTAGTGGTTGCAAGGTAATTACTTATTCAAAATAAGTACCTCCTCAAGAGAGTTTGTGATTTCGGACGCAGCCTCTGTCTTTATGAGTGAGTCATTGAATCATTAATTTAACCGATTCATTTAAAATCATTGATTCATTCAGGAACTAAATAACTTTTTTTTCCATGGCGGCAGCAAAAACAGAAGAAAGTAATTGCTAATATCGTGACTAAAATGTAAGTATTTACTTTTCCCCAAAACTATACACAGATTTGTTGTTTTTTCTTCTTTTTTGAAATTTAAAAAGATTCTGCTGTCAACTGGCATTGAAACCCTTTTTGGTTTTAAGTGAAACTTTAACTTTTTTGTTTAGTGTACTATAAAATTAGGGTTTTCTTGCCTTATTATTGGCTATATTGTCATATCAACTAACAGTGCTGACTGTCAAAAACCTACTACGGCCGTCTGTAAATCATAACATGGGGTTGTTAAAGGCAGATGAGCACCATTTGAGAGGAATGCAAGAAAATAAAAGCTGATCCTTGCAAAATAGAGCAAACTCTGATCCTTTCCAGTTAGATAACAACACCGATGCCTGTATATGATGCACAAATTGGTCCACTGGGTAAACTAAAAAAATGAGAGCTCTGAGCAGACATCAGAGGATGTTGTCCTCTGCGATGATTCCCCAGCTCCCAGTGTCTGAATCTAAAATCCATTTCAAAACACGCCAGTAGGGATGTAGAAAGGCGATAACAACACCATCAGGTGGAAAGCGCAGTGTTAGCCTCTCTATTGTTTGCACAGAACATTTATTTCCTCCCACCAGCCAAAAAAAAAGATGCCAAACCTGAGATCTCTACAATCTAACCCATTTAGCTCAATACAATGACACTTCCTACTATATATCTGCAAATCTGACCAAACCTTAAACAACTCTCTCTGACAAACAATCTGTGCTTTGTGTTCATAAATGTCCTGGATAGTTTGGTAAAGATATACACATATATACACTATATTGCCAAAAGTATTGAGACACCCCTCCAAATCATTGAATTCAGGTGTTCCAATCACTTTCATGGCCACAGGTGTACAAAATCAAGCACCTAGGCATGCCAACTGCTTCTACAAACATTTGTGAAAGAATGGGTCGCTCTCAGGAGCTCAGTGAATTCAAGCGTGGTACCGTGATAGGTTGCCACCAGTGCAATAAGTCCATTCGTGAAATTTCCTCACTACTAAATATTCCACGGTCAACTGTTAGTGGTATTATAACAAAGTGGAAGCAATTGGGAACAACAGCAACTCAGCCACGAAGTGGTAGGCCACGTAAAATCACAGAGCGGGGTCAGCGCATTCTGAGGCCCACAGTGCGCAGAAGTCGCCAACTTTCTGCAGAGTCAATAGCTACAGACCTCCAAACTTCATGTGGCCTTCAGATTAGCTCAAAAACAGTGCATAGAGAACTTCATGGAATGGGTTTCCATGGCCAAGCAGCTGCATCCAAGCCTTACATCACCTAGTGCAATGCAAAGCGTCGGATGCAGTGGTGTAAAGCACGCCACCACTGGACTCTAGAGCAGTGGAGACGTATTGTCTGGAGTGACGAATCACGCTTCTCTGTCTAGAAATCCGATGGACGAGTCTGGGTTTGGCGGTTGCCAGGAGAACGGTACTTGCCTGACTGCATTGTGCCAAGTGTAAAGTTTGGTGGAGGGGGGATTATGGTGTGGGGTTGTTTTTCAGGGGTAGGGCCTAAAACATCAGTGCCTGACCTCACAAATGCGCTTCTAGAAGAATCGTCAAATATTCCCATAAACACACTCCTAAACCTTGTGGAAATCCTTCCCAGAAGAGCTGAAGCTGTTATAGCTGCAAAGGGTGGGCCAACTCCATATTAAACCCTACGGATTAAGAATGGGATGTCATTGAAGTTCATGTTCATGTAAATGCAGATGTCCCAAAACTTTTGGCAATATAGTGTATATACACATTTATTAATATGCAATATATAGCTCATTTATTGCAGTAAAATTATATACATTGTTTGCATACAGTTCTGTCATACGGCTCTGTTTTACTATTATATACAGTATCACCTAATTCAAGTGTGAATGAGGTTGATCCAGTCATGGGTAATTCAAGTGTGTTGAGAAAGGGCAGAGTCGGCCATCTGACTTTATTAAATGCATCCTGTGCATGTGGTGATTCAGTGACCTGAAGCAAAAAACTGTATATTCTGACTCATGAGGATGTGCATATTAAAATAGCAGACTGGTCAGAGCACCTAGATTCAGCCAGAAAAACAAATTACTATATCCACAGAAATAAGCCAGTGAGAAATGTATATGATATTATTATTTTTATAGTAATGGCCCACATGGAGCTCCACAGATTTTGGTGATTTGTTTTTATGCATTCTATAGAATTCCACCAAATTTTTCACCACAATCAGCTCTGAAAAGTAAATACCCCACAGATTCCGTCTGGACCTGCTAATGACATACACCGATCAGGCATAACATTATGACCACTGACAGGTGAAGTGAATAACACTGATTATCTCTTCATCACGGCACCTGTTAGTGTGTGGGATATATTAGGCAGCAAGTGAACATTTTGTCCTCAAAGTTGATGTGTTAGAAGCAGGAAAAATGGGCAAGCGTACGGATTTGAGCGAGTTTGACAAGGGCCAAATTGTGATGGCTAGACGACTGGGTCAGAGCATCTCCAAAAATGCAGCTCAGTTGGGGTGTTTGTCAGTGGTCAGTATCTATCAAAAGTGGTCCAAGGAAGGAACAGTTGTGAACCGTCGACAGGGTTATGGGTGGCCAAGGCTCATTGATGCACATGGGGAGCGAAGGCTGGCCCGTGTGGTCCGATCAAACAGACGAGCTACTGTAGCTCAAATTGCTCAAGAAGTTAATGATGGTTCTGTTAGAAAGGTGTCAGAATACACAGTGCATCACAGTTGGTTGCGTATGTGGCTGCATAACCGCAGACCAGTCAGGGTGCCCATGCTGACCCCTGTTCACCGCCGAAAGCGCCAACAGTGGGAACGTGAGCATCAGAACTGGACCACAGAGCAATGGAAGAAGGTGGCCTGGTCTGATGAATCACGTTTTTACATCACGTGGATGGCCGGGTGCGTGTGTGTGTGCGTCGATTACCTGGAGAAAACATATGGCACCAGGATGCACTATGGGAAGAAGGCAAGCCGGCGGAGGCAGCGTGATGCTTTGGGCAATGTTCTGCTGGGAAACCTTGGGTCCTGCCATCCATGTGGATGTTACTTTGACACATACCACCTACCAATGGTGTTGCAGACCATGTACACCCTTTCATGGAAATGGTATTCCCTGGTGGCTGTGGCCTCTTTCAGAAGGATAAAGCGCCCTGCCACAAAGCAAGAATGGTTCAAGAATAGTTTGAGGAGCACAACAACGAGTTTGAGGTGTTGACTTGGCATCCAAATTCCCCAGATCTCAATCCAATCAAGCATCTGTGGGATGCGCTGAACAAACAAGTCCGATCCATGGAGGCCCCACCTCGCAACGTAAAGGACTTAAATGATCTGCTGCTAACATCTTGGTGCCAGATACCACAGCACACCTTCAGGGGTCTAGTGGAGTCAGGGCTGTTTTGGCAGCAAAAGGGGGACCAACACAATATTAGGAAGGTGGTCATAATGTTATGCCTGATCTGTGTACGTTTCCTGATAAATTAGTGGTTCAGAGAGAACTTTCTCTGGCATAAGTAAAATGATAAAATATTCTCATGAGGCCATCGATTCAATCTCAACACATTTCTCAGCTTTCTCAGCTATTAATAACAATTAGCAGTGTTAACAGACGCGCTCCCCTATAACGAGAGTGGCTGTTTGCATTAATCTTAGGCTCTTGGCTCTGGCTTGTGAGTGGATATGCCTCAGTGAATCTGGTGGAGGACAGCGCAAATGCCTGAGTCTCCATGAGTCTGTTAATTATGTTCAATTGTGCTGCTTCTTTACTCTGTCTTAACCTTCAGCCTCGTCCTTTGACTGCCTCGGTCATATCGCTCATACCTGCACAGCATGTGGGAGGGTGATGGAGAGAAAACCACTTAAGAAGACTGAACCAGTGTCCTTTACTGTAGGAAACAGCATGCTTCCTTTAATTCAAACTGGAGATGTGTATTGATAGGATTTACTGTAACAGCTTTGTTCTGATGAATTACATTTTCACTAAAGGAAGGCATAAGATGTGTGTGTGTTGTGTTTTGGTTGTGCCCTTCTATGAATCTGCCAGTCTGATCTCTTGGCTGCCATACTCTTGGAATGCTCCCGCTCACACCTGTGCATGGATTATAAAAGATTTGTGTGCCTTCTGTCATGCTATAAACAAGCATGTGAAAGCTAAATATGGCCCAGAATAGTCTAGATATATATACACACAAAATATTTCTATTTTAAATATATTATTTCTATTCATTAAAGAATCCTGGAAAAAATATCAGTTTCTACAAAAATATTAAGCTGCACAACTGTTTTCAACAGTGATAATAATAATTTTAAAAAATGTTACTTGAGCACCAAATCAGCATATTATCAAACTTGCACAGCATATCCCACAGATTCTCAATTGGATTGAGATCTGGGGAATTTGGAGGCCAGAGCAACACTTGAAATCTTCATCATGTTCTTCAAACCATTCCTGAAAAATGTGTGCAGTGTGGCAGGGTGCATTATCCTGCTGAAAGAGACCACTTCCACCAGGGAACACCATTGTCATGAAGGGGTGTACCTGGTCTGCAACAATGTTTAGGTATAGGTGGCACGTGTCAAATTTATGTCCACATGAATGGCCAGACCAAGGGTTTCCCAGCAGAACATTGCCGAGAGCATCACACTCCCTCCACCGGCTTGTCGTCTTCCCACAGTGCATCCTGGTGCCATCACTTCCCCAGGAAAACAACGCATATGTACATGGCTGTACACATGATGTAAAAGAAAACAGGACTCATCGGACCAGATGACCTTCTTCCACTGCTCCAAGTTCCAACCTTGCAACCTTCCAACACCCTGTAGCTGGTTTGTGGTATGTCCCTCCTTGGACAACTGATGGTAAATTCTCACCACTGATGACCAGGAGCAACCCACAAGCCCAAGGCCAGCTGGTACGGTTTTGGTTTCACTTTCCTCTGTGGGGCTGATAACGCCCACTCTTTGGAATGTAATACAAAAGCATCAGCCGTTGCCCTGGTAACACAACGTTTTACTGATGATATGAGATGTAAATAACGACCGCATTATGGAGGACGATCAGATATTTCTTTTAATTTTATTATTCATTTGTGTTTACGTCGCTCAAATAGAGCGCTTAGCCAGCTACAGAGAAACTGGTAGCCAGGCAACAGACAAGTGACCAATACTGAGTGGCTACGTCACTTCACGGATTCTACCAGCACAATTAGACAACCGTGCTGAGAATGGTTTGTAATCGTGTTGTGCCATACCAGGCTCAAGTGGAAACACAACTGGAACCGTTCCTTACCATTCTAAGAACCGTTCAGCCCGACGGTGGAAAAGCGGCTAATGTTGTCTATACAGGTGGAGCTGGGGAAGATGGAGGGTTTCTGAAAGAACGCTGCACTGCTAAGGCAAATGCTAATCAAGTATTTGAAGGTTGAGCACACAAGCTCATTGGCTACTGGTACAGCAGGAACCAATCAGCTGTGCCCTATAGAGAATATGATTGCAAGCGTTTGAGTTAAAGGTGTCATGAACTGGCTTTTTTTATTTTTTTATACTGTTGTCTGAGGTCAACTTATTAGGTTCACGTGGTTTTCACATTCAAAAACATCATAATGAATAAGTAATAGGCTATTTTCTACCCTGGTTTTGAGCCGCTCTCCTGGTTTTTATGGGTGTGCCGCATTGAAGACTTGGAAGTAAACGCCCTCTGCTATGATTGGATAACAGTTTTGCATATTATAATTAGTTTCGACTCCCCCGTCAGTACACGTGGGGAATTGTTTTGAAAACGTCCAATGTGGAAAAATGGCAACCGGAATGATTCGCCCATACATGTTCAACCCAGAGTCTGATCCCAAATCGCAGGACAATGAACGAAGAACACCTCAAATACAAAGGATATTACAGCCTGTGACAGCTTGGTAAGTTATCCTTAATTAGGTTTATTTCTAATGTATCTTTTAGGTTTTTCTAATCTTTTAACTGTCTGTTTGACAAGCTACATCCTTCATAGTTGGACCCTTCTGTGACTGATTAGGCACATACACATAATCAGTAGATATCAAACGATCTGTAACAATGCAATACTATCACATATAAAAAACATGTTTTAGTCACATAAGTGTGTTGTACCATTCCTGTCGGATCCAATATAGAAGGCACAGCATTGTGTTTTAATCTCAATATGTCTGCAAATCCAATCTCGACCTGTGTCTTGTTTACAAACGATTCCGCGGTGAAATGAAGCGAACAAACTTCATTTCTTTATTAAACTAAAAATAAAGTTCAACCACACATTCCTAATATTAGAATCCTAAGGAAGCTTTTGCAGCGACAGTGTTCTTCCACAACCAGGCACAGCGCAATATCTTGCTATCTTCGGCATGTTTATTGCTCGGTAGCGCGATCCGTTTAGCTCCACGAGTTGGTGGGCGGGGCTACAGAATCAGGCGTACTTATTCTTATGTTGAGGCGGCGTTTAACCACACGATGACGTCAAGGGTTGGCATATTCTGAGATCGAGCGTTTGCTGGGTATGGTGTCAATAAAAGCTTTTCTTTGAATAACAAGGAAGTTTTCAGCTCCGAAACTTACAGGATATTCTTATATCACGATGAACTTTTATATATCAAAGGCTGAATGAAAAGTTGATTTCTCAATTCATGACCCCTTTAAAGACCTATTTCTGTCAGGATCAGTGTTAATTTTGCTGATGAATAATTTTCGTCATAATTTTCGTCAACAACCTTTTTCACTGTGGAAAACGAGACGATAACTAAATAAAAAACAGTTTTGGATGACAAAAACTATGACGAAAATCTACTGTCATTTTAGTCAACGAATAAAAACAAGACGAAAATGTTAGAGAGGGACGATTAGGGAAGAGATCCAGTCAGTACTGATGTCCTGTGTAATAGATGTGCACATTTGAATTGTAACGTGCTGATCTAACCGCGGGAAAATGCGACGCTGTTGCGCATTCTACAGGCTCACAAAACAGCGCTTCAGGCTGCTTCAGAGCGGTTCAATCAATGAATAGCACGCATTTATGCCAGGTAATTGTTTATGAACTAATGCTGATGAATAATGACAATGTTTACTTTACAATATTTATATAGTAATATGTTTTAGAGGGTTGTAACAATGCATATTTTATCTCTCTCATCTGAACTTGAATGAGCAGCCTGCAACTGCAATAGTAAGGCGCAGACATTTCAAAATAAGAGTCACGGTGTATTTCGAGCTTGTTTATAATTAAAAGTCACACATTATATATACGTTTTTGGTTACACAATAAACTGTATTTAATTTCATTCCCATTTAATTCATAGTCAGGCGGAAAGACTAAAAACAATATTTGACACATATTATTCAATAAAGTGCAGGGTTATAATAGTTAACTAAAATCATTAAAAAATCTTCATTACTTTGAAATTAAATAAATGTTAACTGAAATTAAAAAAAATAAATAAACAAACTTATTTGAAGCTTTAGCTTAACCTGATATACTAACTAAAACAGAAATACAAAATTATAAAAACTATTTAAAAAACAAACAAAAAAAGTGAATTGAGCTCTCTTTCGTGTATTTTTACTCTCGAACGGTCAAAAACACAATTATGTCAAAATGTCAGTTTTGACATGTATTCGAGTAACAGTCAGTTTTGTAATGCTTAAATACTCAATTAATGCATTACAATTTACCTAAACTCATTAGATTTTAGGAGACTAAATCTACTGTAGATTTAGTCGACTAAAACTAAAAACAATCCAGGTGACTAAAATATGACTAAAACTAAATGACATTTTAGTCAAAAGACTATGACTGGCAGTTAGCATACAGTTCGGATTGGCGGTATGGTTCTGTTCTGGGCAAGAACTCCCTGCCCATCCATGCAGCCATGGATAAGAGCAGGGAGAGCAGCGATAACCCCCCTTACGGTAAACAGAACTGTAACAAAGTTCAGTTCGGGGTAGGAAGGAAGAAGGCAGGGTCGGCTTTAAGGAGACTCGGTGAGCTTTATTTCTCAGATCTGTGATCCAACCAAACATAAACACGCTCAATGGCGCTTCACAATAACTCAATACTTTCTGCAACACAGTCCACACGCTCTCCAGAGCTCTCTTTGTTTCTCTCTCTCTGCTTCCGAGTCTCCAGTCTGTCTCTCTCTCCCGGATTTCTTCTTCTAGCTGGTTTTATGCCGCTCTCCACGCCCATTACTGGAACAAGACACAGGTGTTAATCATTTGAACTTAACCCACTTATGCCGCGCTTGTCTCCCAACTCTCTCTCCTGTCACAGACCTCGCTAAACCACGCCCCTCCTGGCACAAGAACATAACCAAAGTATTGCGATATCATTAATTTTTTAAATTACAATAATTAAATGTACAACATAATTGAAGAAATGAGTCTGATTCAAGAGGAATATCAGAAAGACCAGTCCTGACTGGACGAGAGGAGGAGCTGGGGATGGAGATGGGTAATTAGCTCCTGAGCAACGCGACAAAGCTGCTGATAATACTGAATGAACCATATATATATATATATATATATTGATGCGGTGATAGGCGTCGTATTCCGATAGGCAGATGTAGATCAGCTAACAGTCAGCTGATGTGAGAGCTTGACTAACATGACCTGCCAGAACTAACACTACCCTTGATTAGCCTGTGCCATCTAGAGTTTCATTACAGAACACAAGTTTTTTTGTATTTCTTATTATTCTACTTTTATATTATAGACAGAATTTAAAAATCACATAATATAAAGAAATAGATTTAAGATTATTCATATAAATCTTAAAAATGAAGTTATCAAAAATGTTCCATTGCCAATCAAAAATGTGTGAAAATATTACTTAACTGAGAGTATTTAAGACACATAAAATACTAGAAAATAGCCATATCAAGACAAAGTAATAAAAATACATTTCACTAGTAGTCTTTTGGACCTCACTGGGAATATGGCAGTGGGGATTTCTCAAGTTTTTAATATTCATATGAGGTGGTATCCTGGCCCAAACACTGGCATCCCCCAGTCCAAATAAATCTCTGTCAGTTTGCCCAGAACTAAGGGCTGAAGACTGGCCAGCAGAGGGGAACAGACAAGGCGCTGGCAAGCAAACGTCACCTCCTCATGCACTGATGCACATTCAAATTCTCCATGCCCTTCTCTACTAGCACCTATTTAATATTCAAGAACATTCACCTCTGCGTTTAGCCAACAATTTAAAGCACTGACTCCATGGGAAATATTCTGCCGAAAAATAGAACATATAAATGTATGTCAGTATACACTCACCTAAAGGATTATTAGGAACACCATACTAATACTGTGTTTGACCCCCTTTCGCCTTCAGAACTGCCTTAATTCTACGTGGCATTGATTCAACAAGGTGCTGAAAGCATTCTTTAGAAATGTTGGCCCATATTGATAGGATAGCATCTTGCAGTTGATGGAGATTTGTGGGATGCACATCCAGGGCACGAAGCTCCCGTTCCACCACATCCCAAAGATGCTCTATTGGGTTGAGATGGTACATTATCCTGCTGGAAGTAGCCATCAGAGGATGGGTACATGGTGGTCATAAAGGGATGGACATGGTCAGAAACAATGCTCAGGTAGGCCGTGGCATTTAAACGATGCCCAATTGGCACTAAGGGGCCTAAAGTGTGCCAAGAAAACATCCCCCACACCATTACACCACCACCACCAGCCTGCACAGTGGTAACAAGGCATGATGGATCCATGTTCTCATTCTGTTTACGCCAAATTCTGACTCTACCATCTGAATGTCTCAACAGAAATCGAGACTCATCAGACCAGGCAACATTTTTCCAGTCTTCAACTGTCCAATTTTGGTGAGCTCGTGCAAATTGTAGCCTCTTTTTCCTATTTGTAGTGGAGATGAGTGGTACCCGGTGGGGTCTTCTGCTGTTGTAGCCCATTCGCCTCAAGGTTGTGCGTGTTGTGGCTTCACAAATGCTTTGCTGCATACCTCGGTTGTAACGAGTGGTTATTTCAGTCAAAGTTGCTCTTCTATCAGCTTGAATCAGTCGGCCCATTCTCCTCTGACCTCTAGCATCAACAAAGCATTTTCGCCCACAGGACTGCCGCATACTGGATGTTTTTCCCTTTTCACACCATTCTTTGTAAACTCTAGAAATGGTTGTGCGTGGAAATCCCAGTAACTGAGCAGATTGTGAAATACTCAGACCGGCCCGTCTGGCACCAACAACCATGCCACGCTCAAAATTGCTTAAATCACCTTTCTTTCCCATTCTGACATTCAGTTTGGAGTTCAGGAGATTGTCTTGACCAGGACCACACCCCTAAATGCATTGAAGCAACTGCCATGTGATTGGTTGATTAGATAATTGCATTAATGAGAAATTGAACAGGTGTTCCTAATAATCCTTTAGGTGAGTGTATGTTTTGGTCTAAATCCATGCAACCAATACTATAATGTCACATCAAAATATAATCAAGTTTAATGCGTTTTACATTGCTTCAAAAACAATAGGAACACAATGAGCTCAAGGGAGGCAAAAGAGACACTGCTACTTGAACTCAAATTTTATATTTGTTATACAGTATGCTTTTGTATTGTCAATTATTTTTTCATCCAAGTTTTATTGAGGAAGCAATGCCTCCTCAGAGAAAAAGCCCCTAATGTGAGATGCTCTTGAGTTAGACCTCTGTCCTCATAACCACATAGATTCAGGGATGTTGTACTCATAAACAAATCTAATAACAAATTGTCTGCTGCAGTTCCTGAAATAGCTGTAAGCATGTTAGTGGCTACTGGGGATCTGCAGTTCACCCCCATGGCCACACCAAAACCCAGCACAGAAAACTCATATGAGCTTGAACAAACAACCCAGCCTTCAAAGCAGTGATAAGAGAGGGATTTTAATTCCCCTGGTCCAAACCATCATCTTGAGAGCTTTCTTTCTCTCTAGCATTTTCACAACACACTGTTCAGTATGATCAGCATGTTTTGTATCATCCTGTATTTTGTGATAATGACCGGCTGAGTGTATGTTTAACAACAAACGTGAAAGTTTCTCGTTAAACACAAAAAATATTTAACTTTATATATTAAACTCCTACAGAAAATGCTACTTCTCTTCCACGTGTTAAGGACTACAAACTGAACAGCTCTATGCAGCTTAATATGAAAATGAACTGATAAGTTTAGTTGTTAATGAACCTTTTCTAGGCTGTCTATAACTTACATTAATCCTGTTCTCAGTTTTTGCCTTCATACTTCCATCCATAAAGTAAGGATTCCTTATCTATCCTTAATTTCTGAGGACTCATTTTTCATATGGATGATGTTAAGAACATGTTTGTGTAGATAATGATGATGAGTCACCGACTGGATTCTGCCTCTCGCCTCTCTTACTGGATTAAAAGCAACGGCAGACCAACACATTTGCACATTCACTCATTAATCATCAATTGGTTTGTTGGAAATGCAGCATTCAGAGGGGGGATCTTAGCTTTCATTGAGGTCGAATGAATGTCTTGAGTGATGCAGAATACATTTGGTGGCACCGGATTAGTAAAATGCGGAGAGATTAATTTAGAAACACTGAGGGACAAAAAAGCGAGGGTGTGAGAATGTGAGTTTCTCGCTGGCTCAAGAAGCCAGTTTTTGGTGGGAAAAAAAGTTGCTTCCCTTTTTTTTCATTGATGTGTGTTATTGGCACCATTGCAATTTAAAGGGATAGTTCACCCAAAAATTTAAATTCTGTCATTAATTACTCATCCTCATGTCATTACAAACCTGTAAAACCTTCGTTCATCTTCGGAACACAAATTAAGATATTTTTGATGAAATCCGAGAGCAGGCCCCTCCACAGACAGCAATTTTATTAACCCTTTCAAGGTCCAGAAAGGTAGTAAAAACATTGTTAAAATAGTCCATGTGACTACAGTGGTTCAACCTTAATTTTTTAATGAAGCAACGAGAATACTTTTTTTGCGCAAAAACAAACAAAAATAACGACTTTATTCAACAATTTCGGTCTAGCCTGTGTCTCCTACACTGTTTACGTTGTAAATACAGTGCAGCTCCTCCGCATGCGTCGTGGTGCTCACGTGAACAGCATCGGCTGCCGTAGATCTCGAGAGCGCTGCACTATTTACAACGGAAACTGCGTAGGAGACTGACACAGGCTAGACCAAATTGTTGAATAAAGTCGTTATTAGGGCCCGAGCATTGGAATTGCTCGGTCTATTATTCTTCTTCTCCGAAATGAATTGCATTTTTGAGGGCCTAAACATGTTCGAAAACTCATGAAACTTTGCACACACATCAGAAGTGGTGAAAATTTACGTCTGATATGGGTTTCAGAATTAGGTGTGGCAAAATGGCTCGATAGCGGCACCTACAAAATTTCAATTAAGCGCCGTTCGCGCTACATTTCATGTACTAGTATGAAATTCGGTAGACACATGTAACAGTCCAATACCTACAAAAAAGTCCCTGGGGGGGCAAAATCTGAAAACCCAACAGGAAGTGCGATATTTTGAATTTGCTCTGCAAAATTTTTGCAGTTTTTGCCATTTCCAGACGTACTTTAACAAACTCCTCCTAGAGATTTTATCAGATAAACATAATATTTGGTCAGTCTAATCCAAAGGCCTTGGCGAAGTTAAATTGCAAAGATCTTGAGTTTTCGCTGAATGGCGTGTCCGTGGCGGCCTGACAAAGTTCGATGTTTCGCCATGAATGAGGAAGTTGTTGTAACTTGGGCATACAATGTCCGATCTGCCCCAAACTTCACGTTTGATAAGGGTCCTGGCCTGAAGACATCTGCAAGCCAATATTCAGTTACAGTCATAGCGCCACCTGCTGGCAACAGGAAATGTCATGTTTTACACTGTGATTAACTCACTGAGATTTAACCTGAACAACATCATATTTGGTGAGTCTAATCTTAAGGCCTTGGTGATATTTAAATTGCAAAGATCTTGAGTTTTCGCTGAAGGGCGTGTCAATGGCGGCCGGACAAAATCTGATGTTTCACCATGAAAGAGGAAGCTGTTGTAACTCAGGCATACAATGTCCGATCTGCCCCAAACTTCACATGTTTTATTAGAGTCCTGGCCTGAAGACATCTACATGCCAATATTCAGTTAGTCATAGCGCCACCTGCTGGCAACAGGAAATGGCATTACACTGTAATTCACTCCTTGAAACACATTTAAATATGCCACGAAGTACCAAACATGCTAGAAACACATTAAATCATGCAACACTTGGCTAAGTGCTAATGTATGCGATTAACACCACAAAACAGTAAGTTGTTGTACCTCAGGCATACAATGTCCGATCTGCCCCAGACGTCACTGACCTGAAGACATCTACATGACAATATTCAGTTATAGTAATAGCACCACCCACTGGCAACAGGAAGTGACATGTTTAACACTGTGATGCACTACTAGCAACATGCTAAAATATGCAATTGAGTACTAAACATGCTAGAAACCTTCTAAAACATGCTAGCAACATTTAGCTGAGTGCTAAAGCATGCTATTATCGTCATGAAGAAGGAAGTTATTGTAACTCAAGCATACAATGTCCAATCTGCCTCAAACTTCACAAGTGCCCTGGCCTGAAGATATCTACACGCTAAAATTTTGTTATAGTCATAGCGCCACCAGCTGGTAGCAGGAAGTGTGGCAAATACAAATGATTGACATAGTCCTCCTTTTTTTATATACTTAAATGCATATTGCCCACCGTGCTCTGTTTTCCTAAAGCTACCAGGTGGCGGTGGCACGGGTACGAGGGCCCTTTCATCATTTCTGTGACAGGTGCAGTTTCATTGAGAGATGGAGAATGGCTCATCTGGAATGACACAATGATTGTACTGTTTGTCACTATTATGCACTGAAAAATAAATAATTCATAAGGACATTGCATTTAGCTTATCAAAAACACAAACAGTAATATTGTGAAATATTATTACAATTTAAAATAATGTTTTCTGTTCTAATAAATAAAATGTAATTTATTCCTGTGATGGCAAAGCTGAATTTTCAGCATCATTACTCCAGTCTTTAGTGTCAGACGATCCTTCAGAAATCATCTTATATGCTGATTTGATACTCAATAAAATTTCTCATTACTATTAATGTTGTTAAAGTCAGCATGAAGCAGAAGTAGCGACAGACTTGTCTTTCCATATTGCAGTGTATATCAGAGTGAAATGGCTTGTTAAACTTGAAAAATTGTAGGGTGGGACTTTGTCCATTTGGAATTGCTTGGATAGTTGGATCAGTATGGTTCACTATTGCTGTGATCTCATGTGAGTGACAGGTTGCCCCACCCTTGCCAGTAAACGTGTCATCAGGGAAGAGATGGGATGTTGCTGCAAGAGGAAGGGGAATATATTTGGATGAAAGATTACAAGGGCACATGGAAAAAAATGATGTGCATGACAAATCCTAATAATAAATACAGTTGCTTAATATTCCCATCATACATTTGTTTTTTCAGGATTCTTTGATGAATAGAAAGTTCAAAAGAACAACATTTATTTGGCCTTAAAATTACGTCACACAAAGTCTGCCCTCTCATACACCTGCCACCTCAGTTGTCTCTCTGACAAACAAACAAACAAACACACAAACACATCCCCTTCTCATAAACAAGGTGAAATAATGACTCAACATCATTCAAAAGAGTGCCCAGGATCAATACTGCAGCTCCATTGTTGCAAGCTCTTGTCCTTGCACCTTCCACTCCCCCACACAGTCATAGCCTGCTGTTTGCTTCAGCGAGTCCTGATTCATTTAAAATGTCTCCTACTTCTCGCAAATGCTTAAAATAGAACCGATGGACAGTTTTTTTTGGATTCAATGATACACACACAAAGTTGTCATTAAGTGCAAGGGAGTGATTCACAAGTTCACACTTACCAGATAGAGTAAAAGAGTATGTGTATTTGGCGTGCTGTCCGAGCGGAGGGCTCCGAGCTTGGAATTTGGCCTGAACCCAAAGTACTGCCCCCGTATCCCTAGGAACCAGCCAATAGTGAGGAGTCGGGGTGGCGGAGGGATGCAGAAAACTGTCGAGGAACATTGGCGAGTTGGCTATGTATATATATATATATATATATATATATATATAGGCCTCCTCTCGTGCTGATTGGATGGATCATTTGAACATGTTCCTTCCGAACTTTGTTAATAAAACATAATTTAAAGAAATGGAAGTCACAAAGACTGAATAATTCAATTATGTGCACCAGTGATGTCAGCCAGCTTCAAAGGCTTGAAAGTGTGCAGGATCTTGTGGGGGAGTTTCTTTCTTGGCAAGCCAGCCTTTCAACTACCTTTTGTGCCCCACATTTTTTCAGCTTTCCAAAAGGAAAAAAGGACTCCTTTGAAATGCTTTTAATAAATGACTCTGCCATGCAGCAGACTGTTAATGACTCGTTGAAGAAACCGAAACACAGCTCTGCTAAATTGCGGCGCACAGAGCTGGGCATTTCTAACGATGATGTGTGTTACAATGGCAGTTTTTCAGTATTCTACAGGGGGATTCAGGAATGCTAAGGCACAGTGGGAGGCATCAAATTGCCTCTCTTAATTTGCCATTTGCAGCCGGTGAAAATGAGATCTATATCTCCGTAGTGATGGTATTGACCCATGGGATTGATTAACGGGATGTGACATGTCACATCCCATCACCACCACAGGACACAGAGTCCTCTGCTGATTAATGACACCCATACAGCACAGTAAACCATGCAATTACTAGAACCTCGATTAGGATTTAATGGAAATTTGTAAACCATTTTAACAACACCAATGACATCAAGTACTTTTTTAGAAAGAAGTTGGTCAAAACATATATGTTAAAAACTATGACTGATTTTGTCACTGAAGGTCACCTTACTTGTTAGGTATTCCAACTGATTGCTTATATTATTATTGTGATTAACTCACTGTACTTATTGTTGGTGGGCTAAACCATAGATATATATACATAGATGCCTCATTAGGCATTGGCTGTTTCTGCCGCTATATGTAAGCCATCCGCCATAATGGAAAGGTCAAAGCTGGTCCGTGAACACTCGAGAGCAAGTTGAATATGTGTGTCTGCAACCATTATATACATGTATGAATATCTATATCTGCAATAGACTTCAGCAGAAAATTTTGCTAAACACAATACAACAATAACACGACAATTAGTTAAAAGTTATCATAGTTTAAAAACATGTAATAGAGTTAATATAAAAACCCATTTAAATCTCAGCGCATTGTTGTGGCATCTTGGAAAACTCATTGATTTCACTCTGAGTGATGTCAGCATCTGAAATTTTGGCCGTTCCAAGATGGCGAAATTGGTAATTTTGTTATTATGCTTTTGTCATTTTTATTATTTCTCATGTAGCTTTATATCTATTTCAGTTTTAGAATTTCTAGACTTATTTTATTTCATTAAGGCAACATTTCTATTTTGTTTAATCTAATATGTATATTATTTTATATTTCAGCTTTATTTCAAATGAACAAAACTATAAAACAACAGGCCTGGTTCCAGAATCAAATCACTGAGGGTGCTCTAGTAAAGTGCAGATGTAGGCTAAGCAACGGCTCCACCATAGCAGTGTACAGTGAGACATTTAAGATTATTTACAAGTCATAACTTTTACCAATAATTGGAATAGAATTTCAAAAATATTTTGCTACGAATATTTTTCTATTAATCTATTAGTCTGCCTTTACATTGCTTTAATGAGTTACCATTTTAACATGTCATATTTCTGTCACATGCAGAGTGCAGAGTGAATCCAGCATTTATATGTAGATGTCACTTCCGAAACTTGCCGTAGGTCCTATTAGCAGCATGAAAAACAATAGTTTTATTCAATGGATTATACAGGCTGTAGCTTCAAAGGCGACTACTCCCTTTACAATTACTAAAATGCTGTTGCTTTGTCAGTTCATCGCATAATCAATAAAGCTGCCAACAATGCACAATAAATCTACTTACATCGTGTCTACACTTTGTTTATTAGTGAGAGGTTTAGCTAGTTTGCATAGACCTTATTCAGAGCAGCGCCATGACAGGTATGAAAGCGAGGCTGTGAGGCATCCAATGTAAAAAGCTGTATAAAGCTCCTAGATCACTTATAATTTTCCACAGCTCACATTGTCGGGAGCTTTTTTGTTTACTGAAATTTATTGGAAAGATATTTTTGCAGTGTTTCGTCAGTAGAACAATCCAAAAGCACATTAAATAACAGTACAACCCACTGAAGAGATGCATGTCTATCCCTCACAGTCTCGCTTTCATTCCCGTCAAAATAAGTTCAAAGGTGGGGTTGCTGTGAATAAGGTCTATAGCTCAGCACTGAATAAAAACTTTTGAGCGGTGAGTGGATTCTGACTAACTTAAACACCTCTGATTGGCCATTGCGTTCAAGAGATCAACAACTATGTCTGTGATTGGCTACATTGCTCACCGCTGCAAAAACACGTTGTAAATAGATACATTTGATTTAACGTTCAAACACAAATAAGAGCATTTGCCAAATCTGTTTCACAAATATATTATTACAGTGTCAACTGAGGGTGCTATTGCTTGCGTTTGAGGGTGCTTTATGGAGATCAACATATAGTTAGAACCGGCCTGTAAAACAATACTGCATTAAACCAAGTTCCTAACCATATGCTACCTGGCTTTTTAACCTGATATTTGATCCTCAATTTTAACCAAACACCAATTAATCTGCCTTTTGAACTCAATATCTAATCATTTACCCTCCATTTCACCTAAGCACCTAGCTGAGCATCAGCCATTTAATCCAAACACGCTCTTCAGTTATGCAAATGATGGTCCCCTACTGCGCTGTTCCCACCGCCAAACGAAAAGCCCTTATTCTGTATCCTCTATGAGGATACTTTGTGAATCCCTGGAATATATGACTTTAAAAAACTTGCACACCATGTCAAAGACAGCAGTCAACCTCATTACCAGATAAACACACACACACATATACAGGGGGTAGTATCATGCCAGGGAAATGACCTTATTACTGCCTTAAAGCCTTAACCCAGGCTGCTTCTAAATATTCATGTACTCGCCAGGGAATAGGGCAACAGCTCCCAACATGACATGTTGATGAATGTAGGCACTCTGAAAGGGCCATGGACAACATACTGTATGTCTGAGGCACAAGAAATTCACTTTACAGTATAAATAATATGCTATTGATGCATTTTGAGCTGCATGTCTAATGGGCCAGACTCTAATATTGCCTTGGGAAAGAATTAATGTGTCCGCCAACTGACAAAATCCTCTGGTCAGAGTGAGAATTAGATTACTAAGGATTTCAAATTAATCTTGTCTTCAAACAATGCTGTATATTCAGACCTTTTTTCAGTGGCATTATGTCACTAATGACTTTGGCTAAGCAAGAAATGACCTTTTTTGTTTATTTGGCAATATGGGATTATTCATCATACAGTAGGCTTTAGATGAAGTATCTTCAGCCAATCAAGCTAAAGTATAAAGTATAAGAATCCCTTAAAGTTTGTTTTTAAGATGACTTTAAAACAGTTTGCTATTTAGGATTGCTGTGTTTTGTTTTGTTGCTTGTTTGTTTGTTTGTTTGTTTGTTTGTTTGTTTGTGTGTGTGTGTGTGTGTGTGTGTGTGTGTGTGTGTGTGTGTGTGTGTGTGTGTGTGTGTGTGTGTGTGTGTGTGTGTGGTTCAGGTATACCCTACGTTCTCCACACAAAGATGGCAATATCCAAAATTCTTGTCCTTGTGGGGACATTTTTTGGTCCCCATGAGGAAAACAGCTTATAAATCATACTAAGTGATGTTTTTTGAAAATGTAAAAATCCATAACGTTTTCTGTGGTGGGTAGGTTTAGGGGTAGGGTTAGTGAAAGGGGATAGAATATACAGTTTGTACAGTATAAAAATCATTATGTCTATGAAAAGTCCTCATTAAACATGAAAACCCAGCATCTTTTTAATGTGATCATTCTCCAAACAAGTTAAGAAATAAAATCATAATGAGCTGATTTTCTGGGCTTCATTTACAACATGTACCATTTGTTGTTTGCGCTTTATTTATTCAATATTGTGAAACATAATTGTGAAAGCAAAAGAAAAAAGCTTTGTTCTAAGACCTAGACACTGCCATATAAAAAGTGCTCTAAACAAGAGACTCAACTCGCAGTTTATTTCGGTAGAGTTTAAATTTAGCACGTTGTTAAGCTAACAGCAATACTGTCAATGGGTTGCTTTCTCCGTGAAGGATATATGTAATGCTTATTTAGAATTTGTCCAAAATGAGGCAGCATGATTGCTATAACTTGCCTACCTTTTAGAACAGCTCTGTGTTGCGAACATGTTGTTCACTAATGTCTTGGAACAACACCAAAAAAGTGACAATGTGAAAGCAATATTCATATACTGACTCCTCACACACTGTGCTCAAGATGCTTTCAGCAACTAACCATTTTAATTAGTGCTGGATGTGGCATCTGCAGTCTCACACTGATCTCCTCAGGCTGTGCATGCAGATCAATCTGAGCGCTCTTCACGTCTGCTGCTACTATAGCCACACCACAACAAATAAAATCTACTCATCCTACTCTATTCGATCATTATTCACATCACAGAAGAATATCATCAATCAAATATACAGTGGGGAGAACAAGTATTTGATACACTGCCGATTTTGCAGGTTTTCCTACTTACAAAGCATGTAGAGGTCTGTAATTTTTATCATAGGTACACTTCAACTGTCAAAAATCCAGAAAATCACATTGTATGATTTTTAAATAATTAATTTGCATTTTATTGCATGACATAAGTATTTGATCACCTGCCAACCAGTAAGAATTCCAGCTCTCACAGACCTGTTAGTTTTTCTTAAAGAAGCCCTCCTGTTCTCCACTCATTACCTGTATTAACTGCACCTGTTTGAACTTGTTACCTGTATAAAAGACACCTGTCCACACACTCAATCAAACAGACTCCAACCTCTCCACAATGGCCAAGACCAGAGAGCTGTGTAAAGGACATCAGGGATAAAATTGTAGACCTGCACAAGGCTGGGATGGGCTACAGGACAATAGGCAAGCAGCTTGGTGAGAAGGCAACAACTGTTGGCGCAATTATTAGAAAATGGAAGAAGTTCAAGATGACGGTCAATCTCCCTCGGTCTGGGGCACCATGCAAGATCTCACCTCGTGGGGCATCAATGATCATGAGGAAGGTGAGGGATCAGCCCAGAACTACACGGCAGGACCTGGTCAATGACCTGAAGAGAGCTGGGACCACAGTCTCAAAGAAAACCATTAGTAACACACTACGCCGTCATGGATTAAAATCCTGCAGCGCACACAAGGTCCCCCTGCTCAAGCCAGCGCATGTCCAAGCCCGTCTGAAGTTTGCCAATGACCATCTGGATGATCCAGAGGAGGAATGGGAGAAGGTCATGTGGTCTGATGAGACGAAAATAGAGCTTTTTGGTCTAAACTCCACTCGCCGTGTTTGGAGGAAGAAGAAGGATGAGTACAACCCCAAGAACACCATCCCAACCGTGAAGCATGGAGGTGGAAACATCATTTTTTGGGCATGCTTTTCTGCAAAGGGGACAAGATGACTGCACCGTATTGAGGGGAGGATGGATGGGGCCATGTATCACGAGATCTTGGCCAACAACCTCCTTCCCTCAGTAAGAGCATTGAAGATGGGTTGTGGCTGGGTCTTCCAGCATGACAATGACCCGAAACACACAGCCAGGGCAACTAAGGAGTGGCTCCGTAAGAAGCATCTCAAGGTCCTGGAGTGGCCTAGCCAGTCTCCAGACCTGAACCCAATAGAAAATCTTTGGAGGGAGCTGAAAGTCCGTATTGCCCAGCGACAGCTCTGAAGGATCTGGAGAAGGTCTGTATGGAGGAGTGGGCCAAAATCCCTGCTGTAGTGTGTGCAAACCTGGTCAAGAACTACAGGAAACGTATGATCTCTGTAATTGCAAACAAAGGTTTCTGTACCAAATATTAAGTTCTGCTTTTCTGATGTATTAAATACTTATGTCATGCAATAAAATGCAAATTAATTACTTAAAAATCATACAATGTGATTTTCTGGATTTTTGTTTTAGATTCCGTCACTCACAGTTGAAGAGTACCTATGATAAAAATTACAGACTTCTACATGCTTTGTAAGTGGGCAAACCTGCAAAATCGGCAGTGTATCAAATACTTGTTCTCCCTACTGTATATACAAAAATGTTAATATTTGCAGGTTTAACGTAGTGCACACTGTTCCACTTTATAGAGATTTATTGAGATAAAATCATTGTTTCGGTCCAATTTTCACTATGAACTAGTTGCTTATTAGCATGCATATTACTAAGATATTGACTGTTTATTAGTACTTATAAAGCACATTTTAATGCCTTATTCTGCATGACCATATTCTACAACCCTTAATCCTACCCCAATACCTAAACATAAACGCTACAAAAACGACCTTAATAACTATTAATAAGCAGTAAATTAGGAGTTTATTGAGGCAAAAGTTATAGTTAATAGTTAATAGTGAGAATTGGACCCTAAACTAAAGTGTGACCATTGTTTCTTTCTCACAAGCTTCTTTTATGCTCAGACATCAACTTTTCAAGTAAAGCACTTTTTTTATTAATATCACTGTTACAACATTACGAATAATGTAATGTTGATCATAGAAAGAAACTATAAAATCATGGTTGTAAACCACTGTAAACCCTAACGCTCAAAATAATTAATTGGTTTGAGTAGCCCACTCAAATTAAACAAATTAGTTCAAACAAATTCATTTTTTATGAGTAAAATGACTTTCTTTTTCTTTTGAGTTCTCAAAACAATTTTAAGTAATCTGAATTGTTTCATTGCTTTGAGTTTTATGAACTTGTTTCTTTTAATTTAGACTAATTTAGACTATTTTCCAGCATGCTTTGCCATGACACTCAAAAGGGACAGTAAATGCCAAAATTAAGAGTTATATTTTGTTTTTTGTGCAAGATTAATGTTAAGTGGGAGATTTAGTAGTGTTTAATGTTTTGTTATGCTAGTTTAGAAGAGTTTATGTTATGTTGGGTTTTTTGTAGGGTTTCCATCACGGTGACGAGTGGAGCATGAGCTTAGTTTGAGAACAGATATATGTTAAATGTATTATATTGCTGTCTTCATTCAGCAAGTGCTATGCTAATGCTACCAAAGCATTGTGAAACCAATTAGCAAGGTGGGATTTATTGAATTAGCTAGTTAAAGCTAGACAAGTTTTCACTACAAAAAAATTGAGATTACATGATATTTTTAAATTAAATGTATGAATTAGCTTACTCAAATATTTCAAGTTCAGAGCGATTAAAATGTATGATTACAAAATAAAAATTTGCAAGTTCTGTTGCAACTAAATTTCTTAACTTAGAAAATTTGAGGCAACTGATTGATTAATGATTTTTTTTTAGTTTTGCCAACTTATTTGAGCTTACAGTGTACAGTACTGGGACAGGACAACTCAACAATAGTAACACATACACAAACTGCAACCTAACATCCAGTTTTGGACCTGTTTGCAAACCTGTTTCACATAACTCCATGACTCAAGGAGTATTTGGACCCAAACCTATTCAGAACTCACAGAGCCACAAAGCTTGCTGGGTAACTGACAACAGTCTAGTACAAAATAGGGCCTGAAACTCTCTGAAACTAGATAATATGGATAATTTTATTTCCTATTCATTTTTTATATAAGATTTTTGCAACCCTGAAAAACCCTAACCCTAACCCTGAGTTGTTTTCATAATTTTTACATTATTGTATGATTATTGGATACAGTCAGTGAGGTCAAGATCTCTGAGGTGGGACGGGCCAAATTGCTCACTTTAAGAGAGGATACCAATATGTGCCTTTTTCACAAAAATGTGAGCGCTGTTGTTACACTTCACCATACTGTTTCTCTGCATTGGTTCTCTAATTTCACTTATGGCATTATCTTCAATAACCGTATGTTGCTGCAGTGGAACAGGGCTTTTTTTGGCTATTCTATTGCAGTGGATTCTCGTGAACAATATGCAATACGCCTGTGTGTAGGTTTTGCCGCAGATCTAAAGCCAGCTTATTGAGAGAACAGTATAAATAGATGGCCTTCTTGCAGGACTTGAATGAGCAATCTCTAATCCAATTTTGTTATTAATAACATGAGCTTATATTATTTCCACATATTAATTATACTTAGTGCTGCGCTTTAGGAAATTATCACTGGTATGCGAAAATTATCATTTTCTTTTCTTCCTTTATCATCTATGTCTTGCATCCCAATACTCGCACACACTGCCCATCAGTAAGGGAGCTGCAAATAGTTTTCCCTCAAGCATGACGCATCCATCTGACATCCAATTCTGAGTGTATAAAAAGTGTGTGATTTTTTTGGATCATATGCGTTGTTTGATGTTTATATCATTCCTCCCTATACCCTTCAGAGCCTGCCCCAATTTCCAAACTGGCTTTAAATAAGACAAATGCAGTGACATTGCAGTGTCTGCTGATTGAGAGGGATGGGCAAATAAATATGTATTGTGTTCTGAGGGCATGTTATGCGCTTATGTGTTTGGACAAAGGGATACAATGTGATGTGAGCAGTCAAGTGTATTCCACAGGATATATTTTTGTTGTAATGACTGGGCCTAGTGAAGCAGAAAGCCAATGTTCTCCCAGGGCAGACAACAGAGCATTCAAATAACCCAGAGTACATGTATAGGTGCATGAAGCCAGACTTTGAGGAACATCTATTTAAAGGAATACAATAATCATCGTATTTGAGGATAAGCTACTTATACATCTCATTTATCTAAATAAAAAGACAACCGACATACACTGAGATGAGGCTAAAAAAGGTTTTGGCAATTGTATTATTATTATTATTTGCAAAAGAAAAAATTATTAATATTATTGTTGTAGTATTAATTATTATTATTAAATTATATATATATATATATATATATATATATACAAATTAATTACTTAAAAATCATACAATGTGATTTTCTGGATTTTTGTTTTAGATTCCGTCACTCACAGTTGAAGAGTACCTATGATAAAAATTACAGACTTCTACATGCTTTGTAAGTGGGCAAACCTGCAAAATCGGCAGTGTATCAAATACTTGTTCTCCCCACTGTATATATATATATATAAGAGGCAGCCAACGGAGGCAGTGTGATGCTTTGGGCAATGTTCTGCTAGGAAACCTTGGGTCCTGCCATCCATGTGGATGTTACTTTGACACGTACTGTACCACCTACCTAAGCATTGTTGCAGACCATGTACACCCTTTCATGGAAGCGGTATTCCCTGGTGGCTATGGCCTCTTTCAGCAGGATAATGCGCCCTGCCACAAAGCAAAAATGGTTCAGGAATGGTTTAAGGAGCACAACAACGAGTTTGAGGTGTTGACACCTCCAAATTCCCCAGATCTCAATCCAATCGAGCATCTGTGGGATGTGCTGAACAAACAAGTCCGATCCATGGAGGCCCCACCTCGCAACTTACATGTGAGAGATTCCTGTACAGTGGCAGATAGAAAAGTTCAGTCAGATCAGTACAGTAATTTGGCCCACAGCAAAAGCCAGTTTTCAGAATCAACCTGGGGTAGGTTTCGCGTACAATGACGTAACTCACTGCTTAACTACCATAATACGATGCATCGATGCCCGAAACCATACTGTCGCAAATTTGTCGTTCAACCACGTTGGTTAATGATGTCACGCAGGTGGTGGAGTAATAACTTCTTTTAATGAATCCGTTTAAGGTTGAATTAATGCTAGATTTTTTGCTATAAATTATGAACATGGCATCTGAGGACTAATTTTGCTTTATTTCCAGATTCAATCATAGGCTTGTTTTTACGTACTAGAGCACGTACGCACATGCGCACTCTTTAAAAACGGTGCTTTATATCTCTTGACAAACTAAAATACGTAAATGACATTTGTATGTATACTAAATAAAAGATATAGATTGTACTGAATGTCAGCTTGCTTATTTTGCTCAAGATAAGGATTTATTAAGTCCACATGTTACGCAAACAAGAAACTCTCTTCTAACCACCGGTCGAGAGCTGTTGTTCCAACCACTTAACTTTGCGATGTTGTTTGCGAACATTCGTTGGAACTATGGTTTCGGGAAACACTGACTCGTTGAACTATTTTGATAACGACGGAACTTGCGACCATAGTTGGCTAACGACGCTTTTGGGAAACGCACCCCTGATCGCATCTCTGAATTGGTTGGTGGGCAGGAAGAGGGTGGAATGACTCCAGCTGTTTCCCTGATGGATCAGAAACCATCATCTATTGATTCATCCCTCTGTTCTCAGGTCACATTGATCACTGGCAATGTTTAAGTAAGCTTTCTCTTTACTCACATTCACATTGATTGTGTAGGAGGTTTGCTGTTGTTTAATAGGAATCTCATGGGAAAGGAGGATAACATTGGACAAGGACTTATGAGATTCCATTTCTACTTACTGTCCATCCGGTTAGCAAAATGTCTATTGAACTTTTAGGGTATAAATAAAGTGTTTTCTGAGATGCTGAGATGACCCCTTGCATTCAGTGCCACAAAAATAAAATAAAATAGAAAATGCAAGGAGCTGTGGGCAAAATTTGTCCAAAACACATGAACAAACTGACAAACTGCGCATAAAAAATAATCGAGATAAGCCAAATTGATTTAAGTGCAATTTCATGTTAACTGCGGTTAATCGTGCAGCCCTATTGCAGAGTTTTTTTCCTCTCAAAATACTTAACAAAAACATCATTCCTAAACACTGAAATTTCTCTGATCCATAATTTCACTGCACACAATAGAGTGGTGCAGGTATGACATCACTTTGTAGGCTAAAACGCGGAAGTGAGTTAGCATTTTAGCACTTCCGGTTTCATTGTCCCGAAGTCAATGGGTTTTTTGAATGGGGTTTTGGTTAAATGGCTGAAATAAGGTCTGTGGTGAACACAATCTCAAGACACTTTCACGTTTTATTCTACGACATAAAATACATCAGTATTACCCCACAGCATTTATGCTTCAAAATTCATTAAAGTTGTGTTCATCTGTGATAATTATCTTGATGGACAAAATTAACTTTTGTTGATCACAGAGCTTGTTTTTAGCAATAATCCAAAAGCTTATGGGAAAATCCTACTGGGTTTTTCTCAAGGGAACCAATGTGATGCTAACTGCCGGTTGGTGACGTCATACCTGCACCACTCTAAGATCGGATTTGAGAATTTTTTTTTTTTTTTTTTTTGGAAAGAAATCAATAATTCAGCAAGAATGCATTCAATTAATCAAAAGTGACAGTAAAGACATTTATAACGTTACAAAAGACTTCTATTTCAAATTAATGCTGTTCTTTTGAACTTTCTTTTCATCAAAGAATCACGGTTTCAAAAAAAAATATTAAGCTGCAAATAGATTGAACATTGATAATAATAAGAAATGTTTCTTGAGCACCAAATCAGCATATTATAATGATTTCTGAAGCATCATGTGACTCTGAAGACTGGAGTAAAGATGCTGAAAATTCAGCTTTACCATCACAGGAATGGTATACACTCACCTAAAGGATTATTAGGAACACCATACTAATACTGTGTTTGACCCCCTTTCGCCTTCAGAACTGCCTTAATTCTACGTGGCATTGATTCGACAAGGTGCTGAAAGCATTCGTTAGAAATGTTGGCCCATATTGATAGGATAGCATCTTGCAGTTGATGGAGATTTGTGGGATGCACATCCAGGGCACGAAGCTCCCGTTCCACCACATCCCAAAGATGCTCTATTGGGTTGAGATCTGGTGACTGTGGGGGCCATTTTAGTACAGTGAACTCATTGTCATGTTCAAGAAACCAATTTGAAATGATTCGAGCTTTGTGACATGGTGCATTATCCTGCTGGAAGTAGCCATCAGAGGATGGGTACATGGTGGTCATAAAGGGATGGACATGGTCAGAAACAATGCTCAGGTAGGCCGTGGCATTTAAACGATGCCCAATTGGCACTAAGGGGCCTAAAGTGTGCCAAGAAAACATCCCCCACACCATTACACCACCACCACCAGCCTGCACAGTGGTAACAAGGCATGATGGATCCATGTTCTCATTCTGTTTACGCCAAATTCTGACTCTACCATCTGAATGTCTCAACAGAAATCGAGACTCATCAGACCAGGCAACATTTTTCCAGTCTTCAACTGTCCAATTTTGGTGAGCTCGTGCAAATTGTAGCCTCTTTTTCCTATTTGTAGTGGAGATGAGTGGTACCCGGTGGGGTCTTCTGCTGTTGTAGCCCATCCGCCTCAAGGTTGTGCGTGTTGTGGCTTCACAAATGCTTTGCTGCATACCTCGGTTGTAACGAGTGGTTATTTCAGTCAAAGTTGCTCTTCTATCAGCTTGAATCAGTCGGCCCATTCTCCTCTGACCTCTAGCATCAACAAGGCATTTTCGCCCCCCACAGGACTGCCGCAGACTGGATGTTTTTCCCTTTTCACACCATTCTTTGTAAACTCTAGAAATGGTTGTGCGTGAAAATCCCAGTAACTGAGCAGATTGTGAAATACTCAGACCGGCCCGTCTGGCACCAACAACCATGCCACGCTCAAAATTGCTTAAATCACCTTTCTTTCCCATTCTGACATTCAGTTTGGAGTTCAGGAGATTGTCTTGACCAGGACCACACCCCTAAATGCATTGAAGCATCTGCCATGTGATTGGTTGATTAGATAATTGCATTAATGAGAAATTGAACAGGTGTTCCTAATAATCCTTTAGGTGAGTGTATATTTCACAATATTACTGTTTTACTGTATTTTTGATTTTAAAAAATGCAGCCTTGGTGAACATAAGAGACTTTTAAACTGTATGTGACTAGAAAAAAAAATTACATTTTCTCTAGGGAGGCTTTAAAACCCACTGTATCCTAAGCTGTGATTTCTATCACACTTCTTATATCGCATTCAGGATAGTAAGTGTATAGGCCTTTTATTATTCACCCCATGTCTATATCTAACATATCTAAAAACCTCTCTGCCTTATCTGGTTACGCTAACAGTCCTCCACAGTATTTCACAATGCACTTCACAACACTCATCCTCTCTCTTCCCAGTCAACTACACAGACTCTTTGTAAAGTTCTGCAAGAGATCCCAGTTAAATGAAAAGTTTGATCACAGCCATCATGTCATTATCCGTGGGATCGAGAGTGGCAGAAGGCCAGGTACGGCAGCTTTAAAGTCAGACGACAAGCCACTCTGCATACAATATCCTCCACGAGTCCCCAGAGGCGGAGCAGTGGTAATGGAGAGCAGGAGCAGACTGTCATTATCTCCCTCTGTGACGCTCCATCTCATTGTAGAGCAACAGCACATTAGTAGACTAACTAACTACATGCGGAATAGGGGCATTGTGGTGCGTGGTCGAGGATAAAGGACAAACATATGCTGTGGGCATCATTACGATGCTGCTAATCAGCTTTTAATGGAGTCACAAAGCATTAAGACTCCCTGTATTGTTTTAAAAGTTATTCATTGCTTTATATTGTTCTCTCTTGAAACGGATGTAGTTTTAATAAATCTTGCACAAATATCGGGTCGGCGGCTGTAATGACATGTATAAAACAGCCCCTGCATGCCACCCCTAACTCGTAAACTATCAAACAAAGGGGAATTGAATTAACGCACATGCACAAATGCATTCACATTATGCAACAGCGTTGTGCAAATAGCAGTTTTAACTCTTTCATTATTTTACATTTTCAAAACTCTCAGTTAAAATATATCAATCTGATGGAAGCAACATGAGGTTATGTTTTGTTGCAGCTGCTGTTTAGTATGTGCTCTCTATGTCAAGCATCAGTGGGTGTTAGATTAGACTTGCGGATATGTTCATGTGCATGTCTTGTAGGCAGGACTGACTTATGGTCAACAGCAGGACAGTATCTGCGATCATGACAGCTAAGGTTAATAAAAAAGGCACAGATCTATGCTTCAGGGTAGAGAGCAAAAACCCTTGTCCTTTGCATGACCAGCATTCAAAACGTATATTTAAGCCTCTGGTGCTCGTCGAGTGGCAGTCAAAAATGAGTTGTTGTTTTTTATTGAAATGAATGTATTATATTTTAGTTTGATAATGTCTTTTATTTAATATTTTGTATTTTTAGGGGATTTTATGGTACAACATTGTATTTATACAGTAGTTATGGTACAAAATTATATTTATACAGTAGTTATAATCCATTTATTACTTGTTAACCACTTTTGAGCATACCTGAAAATGAAAATTTCCTTAAACTTAAACGGTAAATCTTGAATGCTTTGGAGCACCGACTTAAGTTTGGCAGATTATATATATATATATATATACCGATCACGCAGGTGAAGTGAATAACACTGATTATCTCTTCAGCACGTGTTAGTGGGTGAGATATATTAGGCAGCAAGTAAACATTTTGTCCTCAAAGTTGATGTGTTAGAAGCAGGAAAAATGGGCAAGCGTAAGGATTTGAGCGAGTTTGACAAGGGCCAAATTGTGATGGCTAGCGGCTGGGTCAGAGCATCTCCAAAACTGCATCTCTCGTGGGGTGTTCATGGTCTGCAGTGGTCAGTATCTATCAAAAGCGGTCCAAGGAAGGAACAGTGGTGAACCGGCGACAGGGTCATGGGCGGCTCATTGATGCACGTGGGGAGCGAAGGCTGGCCCGTGTGGTCCGATCAAACAGACGAGCTACTGTAGCTCAAATTGCTCAAGAAGTTAATGCTAGTTCTGATAGAAAGATGTCAGAATTCACAGTGCATCGCAGTTTGTTGCGTATGGGACTGCATAGCCGCAGACCAGTCAGGGTGCCCATGCTGACCCCTGTCCACTGCCGTAAGCACTAACAGTGGGCATGTGAGCATCAGAACTGGACCACAGAACAATGGAAGAAGGTGGCCTGGTCTGATGAATCACGTTTTCTTTTACATCATGTGGATGGCCGGGTGCGTGTGCCTCGCTTACTTGGGGAACACATGGCACCAGGATGCACTATGGGAAGAAGGCAAGCCAGCGGAGGCAGTGTGATGCTTTGGGCAATGTTCTGCTGGGAAACCTTGGGTCCTGCCATCCATGTGGATGTTACTTTGACACGTACCACCTACCTAAGCATTGTTGCAGACCATGTACACCCTTTCATGGAAACGGTATTCCCTGGTGGCTGTGGCCTCTTTCAGCAGGATAATGCGCCCTGCCACAAAGCAAAAATGGTTCAGGAATGGATTGAGGAGCACAACAACGAGTTTGAGGTGTTGACTTGTCCTCCAGATCCCCCAGATCTAAATCCAATCAAGCATTTGTGGAATGTGCTGAACAAACAAGTCCGTACCATGTCGTACCATTCCAATGAAGTAAAAGAAAAAATAAAAAGTAAAATTTTTCGGTCAAAAATGACTGAAGAGGACCAGAGGGTTAAATGCTCTCTGATATCTAAGGCAGAGGTCTTCAACCAACTCCGTCACATTGCATACAATTGAGTGTTTCATTCTTTCTTTCAAAACACAACAGTTATAAAATTAGAAATAGTAGGCTGTTTCCGTGTAATTGTTATACCAAGCGGAGCAAAGAGCTGATGGCTTTTTATCCCTATTCTATTAGAAGCAGGGCCTGAAGTTAACTTTTTTGACCACCTGCCACAGTGACTTTTTTTTTTTTTTTTTTTTGCCTCATAAAGGTGAAAAACAGGCACAAACATTGTTCTTTAACTTGTAAGAACACACATTTAAGTGCTGTAAACTTATTAACGAAATCAATATAAGTAATAATAACAACTCTTAGAATATAAATTTTTTATCTTTTTATTCATTGAGTAGAGCGTGCTCAGCAAAGGGCGGATTTGAACCTCTGATTGATTTGCGTCGAATCATTCTACACCATGTGCGTTACCCCTACACTACTACCGCCTTCAATAACTAGTGTCTTCCTTACCTTTGTCTGTCCCAACCAGACGTTTAGTAAACAAGTAGAGCAACTTGAATTTAATGTAAATGGCATCTACTCCAGTAAAATTTTTGGACCCACCTACATTTTCTTTGCTTCCGACGCCCATGCACACACATCTGTGCAACTGTCATTGTACTGTAGCCTACGTCAGCGTTGCATTATCTCATCCCATCTCACCAACAGTTTAATACTTACTCGCACCAAATCTAGTCAGAGAAGGGCCTCATCTTCTTTACGATCGCATGAACGTTCCGAAACAGCAGTCGCATCCTCTCAAACTGCGCTGCTTTCATGGACGTCAGTGCCTTGACCGCAGCGGTCTCCTCCGGAAGCGCAATAGTTTACAACTTATCGTGTTTAGGTGGCATTTTGATGAAATCCAACGAAATTACAGTGCAATTCAATAAGTACAACGAAAAATCCAACGAAATGGCGGACTTCGTTGAAATGTAAAAGAACAACAGTAATGAAAAACGTAATGAATCACCAATTGCAAAATTCACCCGCATTTGGCGCGTGGTCGGGTGTTAATTTCAGGCCCTGATTAGAAGTGAAACCCCAACTAGGAAAAGGTCTACATGGGGTGTCCATATGCTTTATTATGCTCTGTAATGGCTGGAACTCCACCTGTTTCCTCAATAGAACTCTCTGGGGGGAGCTCCCTTTTCAAAAACTTAAGTTCAAACTTACTGCTTGGAAAAAGCAAGTATTAATTGAAAGGATGATGTAATGCTTTGAAACAGAATGATTGTTGGAGGATTAAACTAGGTCAGAAAACTTTTACAGTATGTCTTGTTTTTAAAAGTTGGGCCTAAATGTTTTGCGGCACATTCCACTTCTTTTTTTTTCAAGTATTCTAAATTATGTATGTTAACTTGTAGGGGGAGACTGGGACTAGGTGTCACACTTTTTACTCCAGTAAAAGCTTCTCATTGTAGGTTTACTTTTGAAAGTCAGTAGTCCCTTTAATTTTGTGCCAGTATATTTTAGTACTGAGATATAGTTATTTTTATATTTTTCATTTTCATTTAATTTACAGTTTTAGTCATTTTGTTGGTTTTTTTAGTTTTTATGTCTATATGGTTTTTATAATTTTTTTATTTAAATTTTAGTTATTTTATTACATCAAGTTAAACTAAATGAAATAGAAATGTTTCCCTGGTTACTAGCTGAAATAAAATAAGTTTAATATTTTATTTCACTTAACATTTATTTCAAGCAACATTTTTTTTACTACAAAAAAGCAACGGAACATTTCCGTCATTATAAACCATTTGGGTGTTTGCAAACAGTGTTGACTTGTTTTATGGGCGGAGCCTACCTGGTGGGAAAAAAACATAGATATGGATGCCTCAATAACGGCCTTTTTAATGGGCCGCTATACGTAAGCCATCCGCCATATTGGAGCGGTATGTGCACATTCGAGAGCATGCAACAAGACGAAGGCGTCAGCTGACACGACATTAAAAAGTTACCATAGTACCATAGTGAAAACATATAATAATACATATAAAAAAAACAAACCAACACATTCTCACCTATGAAGTTATTCCATTTGTTCTGGAGCTTAAATCTTGGCGGTTTTACAACCAGAAGCTGTGCAATGTTGTGGCATCATTTATTTTTACTGTGAATGACGACATGCTGACCGTTGCAAGATGGCGGGAGCGTTGATATGTCTGGAGCGGACTTTTTATGTAGGAAAAGACGGTGCACTCCGATTACTTATGAATGGGAGAAAGTGCAATGCCCAATATGGCGAATAAGCCCCACCTTCTAAATGAAAGAGACAATTGTTGATTAGTAAAGTCATCGCGTCACTGCAGCTGTCGTTAGAAGCTCCGGTTGCTATACAAACAGCCAGTGTTCTGAGACATGCATTTAGGATCGCGCATGCGCATTAGCTGTGTCCAGGCTGAAAAATGCATTTTGTCATGATTCGAGCGTTTAGAAACAAAATTTATGAGACAGTTGTTGCCAGATTTCATTGGTGATTTCAAATATTTTTTTAAATTTAATCGTAATACTTGGCGAACAATTATATGTTTCTCCATTCAGAGATAGGAGCTGCACTTGCATGCCCGAGAGGCGTTTCAAAGATGGCCGTCGAGTGAAATGTCTTAAAGCAACTTTGGTGGAATGTGGCATCTACGTGTATATATCTATGGCAGAAAACGATATCATTGGAATCACTTTCAGAACGATTTTTTCCAGCTGATGAACGACATCAAAATTGACAGCCAATCTGAATCCATCCTGCTTTAAAGAGCTTGAGCATTTAAAGCAGCATTTATGCAATTGTGCTTCGACTATAAAAACAATTACTAATGTAGGCCTACATAAAGCCCATGTGATAGCCCTGATCTCCCCTACACAATGCATAAATGATTCACATTTCAAAGTGAGACAAATATAAATATTACCGCACCTCTGCTCAAGCTAGTGAAAATTGAAATCTTCCCTAATTTTTGTAAACTAATGAATTGTATGATTGACATGGTAACTCTATAATATTTTATCTACGGTGTTTGGTGCTGTTATTCCTTTATGGTCTTATAAAACCAGAGCACTGGTCCTGATTTAAAAAGGTCACATGATCACTACCCAAAAGCAATATGCAAAACAAATGAAGTGCAATCTTTTTCAGTCATATTTCTTATGTCACAATCTATTCAAGTATTCTCGCAAACCGTATCAATAAGGTGATTAATGTTATAAATTTTTCAACTAATGTGTTTTTAAAGGTTTGATATTTGGATTGTTTATGAATAAATTAACATGAAGTGGCAGTGGATATGATGGCAAGAGTTAATGTTAAGTCTCATGTGTATAAAGTGTATCTGTGGGAGCATGAAAACTGTGAAACAGAGCAAAGAAAACGTAAGGCTCTTGAATGCTTATAGAGCATCACACGACTAAAAACACCACATGATGAAAATTCTGGGTAATTCACATCAATCCATGAATCATAGAAAGACAATGCAACAACACTAGTCATGCAAGAATAAATTAAATTAATAATTCTTAATCATACATCATTGATGTAATTCTTATATATATATATATAAATATAATCAAAGTGACATTTAGCTGAAAATATCAATTGTCACTTGACTTTTTTTCTAAATAATGTATACAGGAAACCTGAAAAAGTCTTTTTTGCAATTTGAAAGTGTTTGGTGACACTAGCGATGCAGAAATGACATACTTCACCTTTAAAGAGCATTACGTTCTCAGTGAGAATACAACAATGAGGATGTTCTTACTGGAAAGTAAAACAACTGACAGAAAGACTATAGGGAGATAATCCCTTCAACATCCTGCGTTTTGATGATAAAGGAATTTTCATACACAATCCCTCCAGGAAGCATTTAATCCCAAGAAGACACCAAAAAAAAAAAAAAAAAAAAAAGAAAGCTTGCATGATCTCAGGCACCTGGAATCACAGTGAGGAAGTGTAGCCTGCTGATGTGGGAAGATTTATAGATGCCTGCTCAGGCTAGATCCATTAAAACAGCTCAAATCTTTCAAACACAGATGCAGATCATGGTTTTAACAGAATATATTTATAACCTAAATTCCCCATTTTCTTTTCTTGGCAGCTCATAAATATAATCAACTTAGAATAACAATAATAACAGTTGGTGAGGAGCTGTGTCACAAACAGAAGGAGCAGACGGTGGATGGGATAAACCAGAGAAGTTTATTAAACAGAGCGGGGTTAGAGCAGACACGGCACAAGACAGATGAATGACTGGTTGGATACAGGTGACTGGAACTTAGCTGACGATGACAGACTTGAGACGGAGACAGGGAACAATGCTGATGAGACGATGAAGATCAAGGGCTGACGATGAGGACAAAGAAGATCAAGGTTTCTCAGGTGAGCAGATTGGTTCTGTATAGTCGTGATGAGATCAGACTTGGGACTGAGGAGTGAGTATGGTGATATAGGAAGGACAGGTGCAGGTGATTAGAACTCCGGTGACTGAGAACAAGGGGGCGGGGCAGGTGCAGATGGCTGAGTGCAGGGAGAGAGTGACTCTGTGACAGTACCCCCTCCTCCACGGCCGGTTCATGACGGCCGAAGACGACGACGGGGACGACCTCGACCTCTGGGTGCTGGATGGTTAGGATGATCTTGGTGGAACTGGGTGAGTAGGGTGAAGTCTAGTACGTCCTCACGAGCGACCCAGGAACGCTCCTCGGGGCCGTAGCCCTCCCAGTCGATGAGGTATTCGAGGCGTGTCCCACATCGTCGGGAGTCCAGGATGTTATTGACTCGGTAAATTGTGTCCTCTTCGGCGATGTCGGGAGGAGGAGGTACGCCGTCACCAGGTTCTGTGGGGAGAGACAAAGGGTCAGTGTAAGGCTTGAGCAGGGAAACTTGAAATGAAGGTGCTATCCTGAAGTGTGAAGGGAGTTCCAAACGGTAAGTGACTTCGTTGAGCTGCCTCTGCACTTTAAATGGACCCATGTAGCGGGGACTCAGCTTCCGGAAGGGCAGGCTGATCCTGGCTGATAGGTGGGTGTATCCCCTCTTCTGGCGTCCACTTGTTCCTTGTGTCTCCGCACTGCCCGCTGAAGATGGACGTGAGCTGAGTCCCACACCCTCTTGCTCTGCTGGAACCAGTGGTTGACAGCTGGAACCTCGGATAGTTCGCCGGACCAGGGGAACAGAGGTGGTTGGTAGCCTAGAACACATTGAAAAGGGGTTAAACCGGTAGTAGATTGGCGAAGAGAGTTTTGGGCGTACTCAGCCCAGGGGAGGAACCGGCTCCAGCTGTCCTGGTTCTGTTGGCAGTAGGACCACAGGTACCTCCCGATCTCCTGGATCTTCCGCTCAGTCTGGCCATTGGTCTGAGGGTGGTAACCGGATGATAAGCTGATGGAGATACCGAGGAGTTTAAAGAAGGCTTGCCAGACACGGGAGATGAATTGTGGACCTCGATCCGAGACAATGTCTTCTGGGAGTCCGAAGTGACGGAATATTGACTGGAAGAGGGTCTCTGTGGCTTCCAAGGCGGTAGGGAGTCCTTTCAGGGGAAGGAGTTTGCATGACTTGGAGAACCGGTCTACTATGACGAAGATGCAGGTGTAGTTGTTGGATGGAGGCAGATCAGTCATGAAGTCGATGCCCAGATGGGACCATGGGCGGTTGGGTATGGGCAGTGGTGTGAGTTTGCCTTCTGGAAGGCGACGGGGAGTGTTGCTGATGGCACAGACTGAGCATCCCTTGACGAATCGGGAGATATTCTGGGCCATGGCGGGCCACCAGTAGCGTTGGTTGAGGAGCGAGAGGGTACGCTGGCTACCTGGGTGTCCAGAGCCCGAAGAACTATGAGCTGTGTCCATGAGGGAGCAGCGGAGAGAAGATGGTACATAGGTGCATCCCTCAGGACCTCCAAGTGGAGCAGGTTCGAGCAAGGTGGCTTGGTGGATCTGTTCATCGATAGCCCACTGGATGGGGCTGAGGATCATGGCTGGAGGGAGAATTGGTTCAGGCGTGGCTGGTTCAGGATCGGGCTGATGAAGACGGGAAAGGGCGTCTGCCCTGCCATTCTTGTTTCCAGGTCGGCAGGAGACCTTAAAGTCAAATCTAGTGAAGAATAGAGCCCAGCGGGCTTGGCAAGGATTCAGACGTTTGGCTTCTCGAATATACTCAAGATTACAATGGTCAGTGATGACTTCGATGGGATGAGCAGCTCCCTCCAGCCAGTGTCTCCATACTTCCAACGCCAACTTAATGGCAAGGAGCTCGCGATTCCCGACATCGTAATTCTGCTCCGCCGGGGACAGCTTCTTGGAATAGAAGGCACATGGATGGAGGCGAAGAGGCTCACCCTGCCGCTGAGACAGCACCGCTCCGACTCCAGTGGTGGATGCATCGACCTCGACGACGAAGGGAAGTTCGGGATCTGGGTGACGGAGGACTGAAGCAGAGGCGAATGCTGTCTTCAGGTTCTAGAAGGATTTGTGGGCTAGAGGTGTCCAGGACAGAGATTTGGGCCGGCTTTTCAGAAGGGAGGTGAGTGAGGATGAGAGAACTGTAATTCTTGATGAACCGTCGGTAGAAGTTGGCGAACCCCAGAAAACGCTGCAGTTCCTTGATGGTGGAGGGTTGTGGCCAGTTGACTATGGCATCCACCTTCCTCTGGTCCATCTGGATTCCTTGATGGTCGATCACATACCCCAGGAAGTGAACAGAGGGGGCGTGGAACTCGCATTTCGAGCTTCAGATACAGGTGGTGGTCCTTGAGGCGCTGGAGTACTTGTTTCACGTGCTGATAATGTTCAAAGGGAGTGCGAGAGTAGATCAGGATATCATCTATGTAGACGATGACGAACTTGTTGAGGAAGTCTCTGAAGATCTCATTCATGTAGTTCTGGAAGACAGCTGGTGAGTTGGACAGCCCATATGGCATGACCTGATATTCATAGTGACCCGAAGGTGTCACGAAGGCAGTTTTCCACTCGTCTCCCTTGCGGATGTGAATCAGGATGTAGGCACTCCGGAGATCGAGCTTCAAGAAGATGCGAGCCCCACGCAGCTGTTTCAGGGCTGCTGGGACCAGAGGAAGGGGATATCGAACTTGACGGTCTGGGAGCTCAGTGTCCGGTAGTCAATGCACGGCCGCAAACCTCCGTACTTCTTGCCCACAAAGCAGCTGGAAACGGCAAGGGACATAGATGGACAGATGAACTCCTGTTGGAGGGCCTCTCGGATGTACTCCTCCATGGCCTTCTGCTCCGGGATGGACAGCGGATATACTCTACCTTTAGGTAAGGTCGCCCCAGGTAGCAGGTCGATGGCGCAGTCCCATGGCCGATGAGGTGGAAGTTGCGTAGCCAGTCGCTTGCTAAACACATCCTGGAACACCCGGTACTCAGGGGTAATTTCCACATGCTGTGCGGTCTCCGGACTTTCAGTGGTGGTGGAGCACTGAGAGAGGGTAGGAACAGGAACGGAACTGGACTGAGAAGGAGGGGAATGGGACTCGGTGACAGCAAGTCGACAGTGCTGGGAACAGGCTTCTCCCTATTGAAGGACTTCCCCCGAGCTCCAGTTCACTCGTGGATCGTGCTGTTGTAACCACGGGCGTCCCAGGATGATGTCGGCGGTCGATCCTTCCAGCACCATGAGCGTGAGCCGTTCCATGTGGAAGTTACCGATGCGGAGCGTCAGAGTGGGGGAGAAGTGACAGATGCGACCACGGCCCAGCGGTTTTCCAAGAATAGAATGGATCTCTAGGTTCTGGGGACTGCGTCTCTTGATGTTGAGTCTCTTGAGAAGGTTGTGCGAGATGAAATTCTCCGCTGAGCCGGAGTCGATGAGGGCTTTGGCTGAAACAGAGGTATTTCCGGTCAAGATATATACAGATGTCTTTGTTAAGGAGGACATTGTAGGAGGAAGATGAAATGTACTCACCACTGGGCGGGGTGGTTGGATGGGACAGTTAGGCAGAATATGTCCCTCTCCCCCACAATACAGGCACAGATAGAGATTAATCCTTTGCTGACGCTCCGCAATGGTCAGATGATTCGAATTCACCTGCATGGGCTCAGGCGCTGGAAGGACGGCAGGTGTTGTAGCAGTTCAAATTGTGGTGAGCAGGCTGACAGTCGTTGAGAAACTCTGATGGCTTTCTGGATAAAGTTCTCGATTCCGATTGTGTCCTCGTAAACGACCATCAGTTGTCGGATATGAGGATTCAAACCATGCCGGAAGGCGGTGAGAAGAACGGTCTCATTCCAACTGCTAGACGCCGCTAGTGTACGAAAGTTCAGAGCATATTGACCAACTGACTCGGTACCTTGTCGAAGATGGAAGAGCTGGTCCTGAACGGAGAGTACTGAAGTGGTTTCTCTGAAGACTTCCTTCATATAACCTGTGAACGCAGACAGAGAGGATATCACAGGAGAGTTAGACTGCCACAACGACTGTGCCGACCGTAATGCTCGGCCGGAGAGGAGCGAGGTCAAAAAAGCCACTCGGGAGCAATCAGTGGGGAAGAGTTGAGGTTGCATCTCAAAGTACAAGGTGCATTGTAGTAAGAACCCGCTGCAATCCTCCGCCTCGCCGCCGAATGTTGCTAGACAGGCCATGGGACTGGCAGAGGCAGCAGCGGAAGGTGGTGAAAGAGATGGAGATCGAGCGGCTTGTAGCGCATCAACTCGTGAATCTGGGTTGGTGCGCATGCTCTCAGTGCTCTGCATGTTGTGGTCTGATCTTCTGTCACAAACACAGAAGGAACAGACGGTGGATGGGATAAACCAGAGAAGTTTATTAAACAGAGCGGGGTTAGAGCAGACACGGCACAAGACAGATGAATGACTGGTTGGATACAGGTGACTGGAACTTAGCTGACGATGACAGACTTGAGACGGAGACTCAACAATGCTGATGAGACGATGAAGATCAAGGGCTGACGATGAGGACAAAGAAGATCAAGGTTTCTCAGGTGAGCAGGTTGGGTCTGTATAGTCGTGACAAGATCAGACATGGGACTGAGGAGTGAGTATGGTGATATAGGGCTGGTGATGAGGAAGGACAGGTGCAGGTGATTAGAACTCCGGTGACTGAGAACGAGGGGGCGGGGCAGGTGCAGATGGCTGAGTGCAGGGAGAGAGTGACTCTGTGACAAGCTGATTAATTTTCACTCATTGCACTCAGTATAGAGGGTTCATTTGGAGTCCATTGTGGAGGAGTTACATGTTTATGTTCCATTTTCAGTATGTTGATTTCTTTTCTCTCAAATTTGCAACAACAAAATTTAAGATACAGTTCATGCGGGAGTATTAAATGTCAAAAGGGCTGCATTTTTTTCAACTGTGTGTGACATACAAAAAAAATAAATTATAGAATTATGTTCAATGATACGAATTAAGTAGCTAACAGAGAATGTACAGTCATTACTGCAAAATAAACAACACTCACCAACTAAAATACATATTCAACTTTAATTTGAGTTTATTTTATTTTATAATTTTACCTGTATATTATCCTAAAGTCTCTGCTGAGATAATAGTTAATCACAATGTACAAAACAGTCGGCCAAGCAGCGAGATGAACACCGCAACAATATTAAGATAATATTAATACTGAAGTGCTCTGCCGGTTACCCAGACAAGCAGTCTGATCTATGTCTCAAAAATACAGCGAATAGGAAATAATCTGACCGCTAGATAAAATTACTTTGCAATCAGAATCAGATAGACAATCAGAACATTCCAGAGAGCTGTATACACCGATCAGGCATAACATTATGACCGGTGACAGGTGAAGTGAATAACACTGATTATCTCTTCATCATGGCACCTGTTAGTGGGTGGGATATATTAGGCAGCAAGTGAACATTTTGTCCTCAAAGATGATGTGTTAGAAGCAGGAAAAATGGGCATAGGGTGTAAGGATTTGAGCGAGTTTGACAAGGGCCAAACTGTGATGACTAGACGACTGGGTCAGAGCATCTCCAAAACTGCAGCTCTTATGGGGTGTTCCCGGTCTGCAGTGGTCAATATCTATCAAAAGTGGTCCATGGAAGGAACAGTGGTGAAACGGCAACAGGATCATGGGTGGGCGGCCAAGGCTCATTGATGCACGGGGGGATTGCTCAAGAAATTAATGCTGGTTGATGTGCCCTGCCACAAAGCAAAAATGGTTCAGGAATGGTTTGAGGAGCACAACAACGAGTTTGAGGTGTTGACTTGGCCTCCAAATTCCCCAGATCTCAATCCAATCGAGCATCTGTGGGATGTGTTGAACAAACAAGTACGATCCATGGAGGCCCCACCTCGCAACTTACAGGACTTAAAGGATCTGCTGCTAATATCTTGGTGCCAGATACTAGAGCACACTTTGAGGGGTCTAGTGGAGTCCATGCCTTGATGGGTCAGGGCTGTTTTGGTAGCAAAAAGGGGACCAACACAACAAGGCTCGAAATTGCGACCATTTTGGTCGCATATGCACCCAAAATTTAATCTGTGCGATCTCAAAAAATATTTGGGAGCATTTGTGCGAGTGCAAATAATTGTTGAGGTGCGACCTGTTTTTATTTCTCTACAATACGTTCGCTAGTTAGTACTGCACAGTATGTGCCTGCTGTGAGCTGATACACCATTCTATGAATGCCAAATTAAACTTCATCTTTACTCTCTAAACTTTAAAGCAAACTTTAGGTTGGTTAATATTAGCCGTCAATCACTCTCTTTCACTCCGCTCCATTGTCACGTGACAGGGAGCGAACAAGCGCGCAACATGTAAAGAGCTGAAGAGAGGAGGATTTTTGAAGGGGCAAGGGAAAGAGAATTTTACTTGGCCGACCGGACAAGTAGCCTGATTAAAACGTCAATAACAAAAAACAACTAGGGAATCATCAAAACGCCAGAATGATTCTGATTTTATTTCATTTAGTGTAAGTGGCGATTGATGATGGATAATGTTACTGACTGTAACAAGGTTGCACTGTTGAGGCTCGCGCAGCCTCTGGAAGAGAAATCAAAACAAATCAGCCCAGCAGCACACACAAATATTGAAAATGTGACATTGATTTCATACAACAGTTAACAATAAACAGTTAAAATCAAGTCACTTACATTTTAGACGCAATATTGACTGTTTTTGTTCTGTTTCTGCAGCGAAAATAGTTCCAAACAAAGATCACAGTAGAATCATAGCGCATCTCACAGAAAAACTCAACCGTGCTTCATTACTGAATGATTCAGCACTTTGAACGAATCAGTTGAGTCAAAGATTTAATGACCCATTCATAAACAACTGCTTCATTCTTGAATGAATCAGCCATTTGAACGAATCGTTTGAATGAACGACTCAATGACTCACTCATTAAGATGGTCGCCTGCCGCCACCTACTGGCAGTTTAGTTTCATGTTTATTAGAACCGCCGGGGGTCGCTGTATACCTAAAACCGCCAGCAGGTAAAATTTACTTACGCAGATGATTACTGTTTTGATACGGCTAAAAAATGTATTATGTCACTGTATTATTCCACTGTCTTCACAAAGTAATGTATAGAGTCATGAAATGATCATTTTTAGTCATCAACTATGTTTTTGTCCTGTTGTTTTATGCTATTTTAAGCAGGCTACAATAATCACTTTTTGGTGAATATAGGCTAAACCAGCCTGCAATGACAACGAGAATTAGAAGGAAATAAATACATATCTGGGTGGTGTAATATTATAATAAAATGTCATTAATCACATATTAAGATAACGTCTCGGTTACGTATGTAACCCTCGTTCCCTGAAGGAGGAACTGACCAACGAATTGGGGATCATTTTCAGAGACCAATCTACTTTGAGTGTATAAAAACGAGCCAATAACGTTGGCATGCGGTCCACGCACCGCCCCGCAGCGCGGGTATAAATACGGAAGTGGAATACCGCATCCTCGCTTTTTCAACTGAGGAGCCGAAAAAGTGACTCGGCCCTTCAGCGGAAACACAGCACCTGGCGACGGGATGTACGTCTCCGTTCCCTCCTTCAGGGAACGAGGGTTACATACGTTACCGAGTCGTTCCCTTTCAGTCGGTCATGTTCGACGTACGTCGTAACTAACCGACGAATTGGGGATCCCTACCAACACGCCAGGGAGGCTGGCCCTTCCAGCGCCCTGCTTGAGCTCGCTGGAGTGCTCCTAGGTTGGAGCAGGAGTCAGGGCTCCAAGCAGGGAAGGTCCGTCACTGCTGTTTCTGCAAGACCCACTCAGTGTGACTATTGGATAACGCTGGGAAAGCGTGTCTGTCTCAGGGAGATGGAACACTGCGGAGCCACGTCCTCCAGGGGAGGAGAGGTGGAATACTCATAAGGACTAACCTAGCAGGGTAGTGCAACATATGGCAGTCTCTGGGGTGGATCCAACCTGGTCCCAGGGGGGAAAGAACACCACCAGAGACGACAGAGCGAGCTCTGTCAAGGGAAAGACACGGGGCTAGCCGAGTAGGGTAGCGTGTACCGTGGAGAATACACATATGGGGTCGGCGTAGGGACCGCTACATATGGAACCCAGCCTACACACACGTTCCACAAGCATACGGGTGCAGGCCTGGCATCAGACGGTCGCAACGTCTGACACCGCAGGGGTGACGGAGGAACTCGACAGGGTTAGCCATTTCTGGGGAACACAATTGGAGACAATAGACGCACGTATCCGGCCCAGCGGGCGGGAGTGGCGTTGCAAGCCTACACAAGAACGGGCACTTCGCGCCTACCGGCCATTGGGGGCGAGTACACTGGAAGAAACCGGCTCTACACGGAGGCTATAAAATCTAGCGAACGTGTTAGGTGTCGCCCAGCCCGCAGCTCTACATATATCTGTCAGCGAGGCGCCTTGAGTCAGCGCACAGGAGGAAGCCACACTCCTGGTTGAGTATGCTCGCAACCCGAACGGGCAAGGCACGTCTTGCGATTGGTACGCTAAGACGATAGCATCCACTATCCAGTGGGCTAACCTCTGCTTGGAGACAGCCTTTCCCTTCTGCTGGCCTCCGTAACAGACGGAGAGCTGCTCTGAGGTCCTAAAGCTTTGAGTCCGGTCAACATAAGCGCGAAGAGCGCAGACGGGACATAACAAAGCTAGGGCTGGGTCTGCCTCCTCCGAGGGCAGCGCTTGCAGGTTCACCACCTGGTCCCGGAAGGGAGTGGTGGGAACCTTGGGCACGTATCCGGAGGACGATGTGAGAGTTGGCCGGCCCGAACTCTAGGCACGATTCGTTGACCGAAAGTGCGTGCAGGTCCCCTACCCTCTTGATGGAGGCCAATGCAGTCAGGAGTACTGTCTTTATGGACAGAATTTTTAACTCTACAGACTGCAAAGGCTCAAAGGGAGGGCTCTGAAGTGCTCTGAGCACCAGAGTTAAATCACAAGAGGGTATCGAGTGTGGACGAGGAGGATTTAGCCTCCTTGCACCTCTGAGGAACCTGACGATTAGGTAATGCTTCCCTAAGGACTTACCTTCAATTGCGTCGTGATGGGTGGACTTTGAGGGTGGAGGGAGACAGCCTTCGCTCTAGCCCATCTTGCAGGAAAGAAAGCATGACACTAACCGAACACATTCGGGGGTCTTCCCAGCGGGAAGAGCACCACTCAACGAACAGGTTCCACTTCAGGGCATAGAGGCGCCTCGTAGAGGGGGCTCTAGCAGAAGCGATGGTGTCTGCCACTGCTTGTGGCAGGCCACCTAGAACCTCCGCGTCCCGTCCAGGGACCAGACATGGAGTTTCCAGAGGTCTGGACGCGGGTGCCATAGAGTGCCCCGTCCCTGAGAAAGCAGGTCCTTCCTCAGGGGAATTCGGCTAGGGAGGGGCTGTCGAGAGGAGTGTGAGTTCGGGGAACCAGGTCCGGTTGGGCCAGTAGGGCGCAACTAGCAAGACCTGCTCCTCGTCCTCCCTGACCTTGCACAGAGTCTGTGCGAGAAGGCTTACTGGGGGAAACGCATATTTGCGTAGGTCCCGGGGCCAGCTGTGTGCCAGTGCATCCGTGCCGAGGGTTCCCCCGGTCAGGGAATAGTACAACTGGCAATGGGTCGAGTCCGGAGAGGCGAACAGGTCTACCTGCGCGGCTCCGAAAAGGTCCCATATCAGCTGGACGCTCCGGGGGTGGAGTCGTCACTCTCCCGGAGGTGTCGACTGACGAGAGAGCTCGTCGGCTGTCTGGTTCAGCGCACCAGGGATGTGAATGGCCCGAAGCGACCTCAGATGCTTCTGACTCCACAGGAGGAGATGGCGGGCGAGTTGCATCATGCGACGGGAGCGTAGACCACCCTGGCGGCTGATGTACGCAACTCTTCTCTCGGTTGACCCGAAGGCCCAACAGGCTGGGGTGATGGAGCACCAGGTCCCTGTGTTCGCACAACTGTTCCCGAGACTGGGCGAGTATGAGCCAGTCGTCGAGATAGTTGAGGATGCGAATGCCGCGTTCTCTGAGCGGAACAATGGCTGCCTCTGCGACTTTCGTGAAGACGCGAGGCGACAGGGACAGCCCGAAGGGCAAGACTTTGTACTGATATGCCCTCCCCTCGAACACAAAGCGTAGGAACGGTCTGTGTCGAGGAAGGATAGAGACATGAAAGTACGCGTCCTTCAGGTCGATCGCTGCAAACCAATCTCGGGGACGGATGCATTCGAAAATGTGTTTCTGCGTTAACATCCTGAATGGAAGCTTGTGCAGGGCCCGATTCAGAACACGCAGGTCCAAGATTGGTCGTAACCCACCCCCTTTCTTGGGTACAATGAAGTAGGGGCTGCAGAACCCCGACCTCATATCGGCTGGAGGAACCGGCTCGACCGCGTCCTTCGCCAGTAGGACATCGATCTCTGACCGCAAGACGTGGGCATTGCTGCTCCGCACGGAGGTGAAGAGGATGCCCCTGTACTTGGGGGGCCGGTACACGAACTGAATCGCGTAGCCGAGTCTGATAGTACGGATGAGCCAGTGAGGCGGCCTGGGGAGCGCTAGCCAGGCCCCCAGAGACCGTGCAAGCGGGACCAATGGCACCACAGACATACCCGGGGTGGGGCAGCGAGGTGGAACGGTCAGACCCGACCCGGACAGCCCGGAGGCGACCCGGAGTGTTGTCTGACTGTTCCAGAGGGAGCCAGGAGTGGCAAGGCCCGGGGGCGTCGCACACAGCCGGCTTGGCCCTCTTGGGGCCCAGGGACAATGGAAACTGCTCTTTTATTGACAATGTGGGTACCGCTGCACTTCGTAGAGTGATGTTGGCCCCCCTGTCCTCCTCCGGGAGGGGGGGAGGGTGTGCGGACACCATCTCCCTCCGAGCAGACCCATCCATCCCTGGGCTGCCCGTCTCAGGGCCGCTCACCCTTCCATTTACCGGTCGACTTCGCGGGACTCTAAGCGGGTTGGGCGGCACCCTTGCGTCCGGCACCCTGCTTCCCGGGTGGAGGCTGCTGCTTGGGCTTGGCAGGGGCGGAGGCAGACCCAGGGGGACGCCCTCGGCGACGAGCAGGCGGAGGCGCTGCAGCCGGCGACGGGGTGGAGGCAGCAGCTGGTCGCCGGGGCAGGATATTTTTGATCGCCTCCGTCTGTTTCTGGGCCACCGAGAACTGCTGGGCGAAGCTCTCGATGGCGTCGCTGAAGAGGCCGGCCTGGCAGACAGGGGCTTCGAAGAACCGAACCTTGTCGGACTCGCGCATGTCTGCCAGGTTCAGCCACAGGTGGCGCTCCTGGACCACCAGAGTGGACATCGCCCGACCAAGGGAGCGCGCAGTGACTTTCGTCCGTCGCTGTGCGCTGTGCGTAGTTCCTGCATAACGCCTGGGTCGGAACTACCCTCGTGCAGATCCTTTAGCGCTTTGCCCTGGTAGACCTGCAGGAGCGCCATGGCATGCAGAGATGACGCAGCTTCCCCGCAGGCTGTGTAAGCCTTGCCCGTTAGGTTGGACGAGAACTTACACGCCCGGGAGGGGAGACGTGGGTTAGCCCGCCAGTCCGCAGCGGCCCTGGGACACAGTTGCATCACCACAGACCGCTCGACTGGGGGAATCCCCACGTATCCCTTAGCCGCGCCACCATCGAGTGTAGTGAGGACGGAGGAGTCACTAGATCGGTTTCTGGCGCTATAGGGCGCTGTCCACGACTTCGTGAGCTCCTGATGCACTTTCCCGGAAAGAATGGTACCGGCACGGGCCATCCCGAGGAACCAATCGTCCAGCCCAATCAGCGGCCCGGGAAAGCATAGCCGTAAGTTCTGGATCTGACTCGGGCAACGCTACCACACCTGAAGGGGGCAACGCAGCCGAATCCTCATCTCCAGAGCCCATTAGCTCGTCCTCCGATGCAGCTATCGAGATCATATCCTCAGCCGGAGCCCCGAAAGAGACGGCTGGCCCCCCATGGGAAGGACCGGGCCGCTCTTCCGGAAGCTCCACCGGCGCAGCGGAGGGGGGAGGGGCCCAAGGGGCTTGTTGGAGGGGAAGCCCTCACAGTCACCCTCAGGTCTCCACCAAAGGCATCAGCCAAAGTAGCAGCCCTCTGCTTTGCAGCGGGAGGACCACTAGATCGGGGGATGTGCAATGGGACTCCACCCCTTCTGAGGTATTCGAGCCTAGACCGTAGAACTGCGATGGTCATGTTTCATGAGTCATGAGTCATTCACGAACGCCGCCTCAGCGTGCTGAACGCCCAAACACGTGAGACAGCGATCATGACCGTCAACTGGGGACAGAAAACGACGGCATCCAGAAACACACGGTTTGAATGACATCTTGAAAAAGATGCAGGGTCAAACCGTGTTGCTCTTTTAGGAAGGGAAATGCTCTTTTAGAAGTGCTGAGGCACTCAGGGAGATGGCCCCGGCTCACAGCGGTCCGATAATGCAAGCCCGCGTGTGAGCACTCAACAAACAGAAACACCCAGCCAACCAACACAGGAACAGTGCACGTTGCAGCAGCCACTCACTGAATCGCACAGTCACGCCATCACCAGGTAAGAGAGCGATCTTCCTCAAAAGGCTCGTAACAAAACACTGTTCGTAGAAACAGCAACAGCTTGAACTGCAAACCGTTCGGCTCCGAAGTTGAAAGCGAGGATGCGGTATTCCACTTCCGTATTTATACCCGCGCTGCGGGGCGGTGCGTGGACCGCATGCCAACGTTATTGGCTCGTTTTTATACACTCGAAGTAGATTGGTCTCTGAAAATGATCCCCAGTTCGTCGGTCAGTTCCAACGTACGTCAAACGTGACCGACTGAAAGGGAACCCATGATATTTAAATTACTAAAATACCCTAAATAGACAATAATAAGCAATAATAATTCACTGCACTGCATGTATGACAAAGGATGACATACGATGCGATTGTACATAACACAATTTTAGTAAAAGTCAATGACTGGGATTTTTTTTTTGAAAATCTGTCATGTACATTTGAAAAACAGCCATGGGTAAATTTTACACCGTGGCGGTTCTAAAAAGTATCATTCTTTCCAACATTTCTTATTTGTATATTCAAAATATATTTAAAACAATATCATAACATTATTCAATCCAATTGTAATTTTTCAGTGAAAATGATTTATTTATTTGAAACAGCCCTATAGTGTCTTATTATTCTAATTAAATTTATTGATCAAATTTAAGAATTTAAAATGAAAGATGAAGCATATCTTTAATAAGATTAGGGGAAAATGCCATTTTAAAGGTCAAAAAATGCCCTCGGGGTAAATATCACAAATATGAAGATTTAAATAGGCTATGATAGACCTGATAGAACACTGGTGAGAATGTTGCTTCAAAATATATTTATAACACAAAAATCCTATTTTTTCCAGACAAGCAGCTTTTTATTCTGACAACTGAATGACCGATTTAGCCTACTTGCACATGACACACACACACAAACATTTAAACATTATATAATATAATATATAAACATTTTAGTTGTGGTGCTCCTACATTTTTGCTGGTGCTCCTAACTTTTTGAATTTGGGAGCACCAGTGCTACCAAGTAAAAATGTAAATTTCGAGCCCTACTATTAGGAAGGTGGTCATAATGTTATGCCTGATCAGTGTATGTAATAAGTACATTAAACTGACATGACATCTGTATTTAACGGTTTGATCGTCTGTCACAATAATATCTTTGAATCATTTTAATTTGGGGGCTTTTCTCAGCAAATATTGGTATATAAAATAAGAATAATTTGACTAATTTATCAGCATATTATGCAATCCATTTTACTATTTTACTTAAAACCCTTGTTTTTATAATGTTAGTTCTTGAAAGAACCCTGTATAGCACACACTGAGCCAGTCCATTTAACAGATCTGATCTTTGTACTGCAGATTCTGTCAAAAGGGCCTTACGATGGAATTAGGAAACTACACACAGTTTTTAGTTATCACCAGTATGGTCCCAATGTGACTTTACCTCCTCACTAATTAGCTTCCAGTGAGTTATGATAATAGGTAGCTAATTAATCAACGTAATGAACCTCTTCCTAGACCTCGGTGAGTTTATAGCACTTCCCTTTCCAACTGCAGCGGTACATTTAAGCAGCCTGATAACCACAAGATAACCACTGGGATTTTATACAGATCCACTTCAAAGAGTTGATGACCTTTCTCAGATGATCCGTAGAGCGAGAGATGTGCAAAGCTAACTGGATATTTATACTGAAGTTGCACATGCAACAATAATCTACAGTTCAATGTACTGGTTATTTCAAAATATTTTTCTGAACGTGTAATGTTTACTTGAACTTCTGAAATTAATTCCAGCAAAACATACAAAGCTATGTGGCACTCATTACATTATAACTCACATTAGTAGTTATATATGTGAGGTCAGAGGGTCTAATCTTCATTTATTCAAGAAGTCTATTTTTTGCTTCTATTTGCATATTGTATAATGGGCTAAGTTATTGTTATAATAAAATAGAAGTCAAGTTAATTCATCTTGCTGAGGGAATTTAACCATCTAAATCTAACAGACATCAGTTTGATTTTGACATCTGATTGCTTTAAAACTTATTATATTATATTACATTATATACATTTGTTATTGTTACTTCACACTAATGTTAACAAATACAACTTTTGAATTTTTGACATTAACAAAAACATTAAAATTAATAAATGCTTTAGAATCGCAGTTCATTATTACTTCATGTTAACTAATGTAGTTAACTAACGCTAATTAATGAAACCTTACTGTAAAGTGTTACCATTATATTATATTATAAAGTTACAAAATAATAATTATTAAATAATAGAATCTAGTAATAATATATTATAATTTTATTAAATGTATAATTTTAAAAGATGCTTTTGACATATCATTTCATAATCCATCTGTATGTAGGCTATACTGTAATCAAAATAAATCAACCATGGCATATAGAAAGACAACAACAGCCATTAATATTCATTGCTGGTGTTCTACACTCACCTAAAGGATTATTAGGAACACCTGTTCAATTTCTCATTAATGCAATTATCTAATCAACCAATCACATGGCAGTTGCTTCAATGCATTTAGGGGTGTGGTCCTGGTCAAGACAATCTCCTGAACTCCAAACTGAATGTCAGAATGGGAAAGAAAGGTGATTTAAGCAATTTTGAGCGTGGCATGGTTGTTGGTGCCAGACCGGCCGGTCTGAGTATTTCACAATCTGCTCAGTTACTAGGATTTTCACGCACAACCATTTCTAGAGTTTACAAAGAATGGTGTGAAAAAGGAAAAACATCCAGTATGCGGCAGTCCTGTGGGCGAAAATGCCTTGTTGATGCTAGAGGTCAGAGGAGAATGGGCTGACTGATTCAAGCTGATAGAAGAGCAACTTTGACTGAAATAACCACTCATTACAACCGAGGTATGCAGCAAAGCATTTGTGAAGCCACAACACGCACAACCTTGAGGCGGATGGGCTACAACAGCAGAAGACCCCACCGGGTACCACTCATCTCCACTACAAATAGGAAAAAGAGGCTACAATTTGCACGAGCTCACCAAAATTGGACAGTTGAAGACTGGAAAAATGTTGCCTGGTCTGATGAGTCTCGATTTCTGTTGAGACATTCAGATGGTAGAGTCAGAATTTGGCGTAAACAGAATGAGAACATGGATCCATCATGCCTTGTTACCACTGTGCAGGCTGGTGGTGGTGGTGTAATGGTGTGGGGGATGTTTTCTTGGCACACTTTAGGCCCCTTAGTGCCAATTGGGCATCGTTTAAATGCCACGGCCTACCTGAGCATTGTTTCTGACCATGTCCATCCCTTTATGACCACCATGTACCCATCCTCTGATGGCTACTTCCAGCAGGATAATGCACCATGTCACAAAGCTCGAATCATTTCAAATTGGTTTCTTGAACATGACAATGAGTTCACTGTACTAAAATGGCCCCCACAGTCACCAGATCTCAACCCAATAGAGCATCTTTGGGATGTGGTGGAACGGGAGCTTCGTGCCCTGGATGTGCATCCCACAAATCTCCATCAACTGCAAGATGCTATCCTATCAATATGGACCAACATTTCTAAAGAATGCTTTCAGCACCTTGTTGAATCAATGCCACGTAGAATTAAGGCAGTTCTGAAGGCGAAAGGGGGTCAAACACAGTATTAGTATGGTGTTCCTAATAATCCTTTAGGTGAGTGTATAACACAGATACCGGGAAGTGTTTCAATAATGTTACTCTGTATAAGCTCTCCACTACCTTTGCCCGGCTAACTCCTGTAGTTGAGATCGGTACATTCGGGAAAGTGCACCATTACCCCATAATGAGGGGAGCTGTCATAAAAAATTACATCTAAATTTTATTACAACCTACAATGCGCTCTCTGCCTCTTGTCAGAGCATACTATGAACTCCCATGGAACGGAATAAGCACACCCCCTTTTATGATTCATATCATTCATCTTACAGAGGAGCAGTCTCAGAAGATACAAGCAGTTATTGCACTAATTCAGAACTAGAATGATGAGGGAATTTTCTGGGACTGAACTCTAGTAGAGAGGGTGAGTAAGAGAAGAGGTGTTGAAGGATTAATTAGGCTTTGGTGCACTTGGTGAGAATGAGGCCCAGTTGGAGAGTAATGATATGTGCCCATGCTGGTGAAGGATTACAGACCGTGTCTCTGATGCAATCTTATCCACCCCATCCACTGTGACTTATTAATGCTCCAACAACACCAAAACACTTCCACTAAGTTCCTGTACACCACCTCCGGCAAACAATATGGGACCGTGACTTGCAGTTTCACTCACCAGCTTTGAGTGTTTTTCTCTCACAGTGAGGGTCTGTTTTGGATAAAGACTGCCAGTTCAACCAGTTGTGCACACAATTCAGTCTTACTGACATACCTGGGGGAATTGAGTCTGCATTTCCTTGTAAATAAAATCTGAAGCCTACAATCTGGCCACGCAGCAGGACGCAGTGTAACTGAGAATTTGAAAGGTCCTTCTGACACTGTGAAACGTGCAAATCAGATTCTCAGTCAGTCGCACTGAGCTTTAACTCAAGTTGAAATGTGTAAGCAATATCACACAAGCAAGACTGCTGGATGTACGGTCTGAAATAAAAAAGATGTTTGCAATAAGTCACTTACATTCCAGATAAAATTTGCTTCTAAAATAGTTAAGAACTTTTAGTTAATTGTCATCAAGTACTTTATGTTCAACTTTTCAATTAGTTTAATTAAATCTAAACAGTTATGACAAGCAATCTTAATGGCTATTGAACATATTCTGTTTTAATGCCAGAGGATGAGAAAGTACAAGAGCATATTCTGTTGAAACAACCAGGATTCCTCAATTAATGGCATTATGCTGGAGAGAGTGCAAATCCCAAAGCGTCCAATGCAGCAGAATAACCAGCCCAGCTGTCATAAAGTATGCTGACAAGTGTCACTGGGGAAGAGTTTGCACAAACTATCTCTGTACAGGAACTATAGTGGTATGCTATAGTCAGCAACTTTCTCCTCAAAATCACCATATTTCTCAAAACCAACCAACAGCAAGGAAATAACAAATATATAATAACACACAACATAAATAAGGTACACAAATGATATGTACATTCATATATGATAAAATGTCAGTTATAAATCGGATAGTTCTATTCCTTCGAAGCCATTGTAAATTACTCTACAAACATACGCCTGTGAACTCATTACATCCGTTTTGTTACTCTGTTTATTTTATGAATAAAATACATTTTAAAATAAATATTTTTATGGACTGAAAATATGCGTCGTGCCTAAGAACGTCCCTTAGCTGTTCTAAATTCACTGTAAACCACAGTTTCACGGGGCTTATTGCATTAATTTATAGTTTTTAAAGTAACAAATTGAAATTACCATATAATTTACCGAAAAAAAAAAAAAAAAATTTCCCAGAAAATTTCTTTTTTTTGTTTTGTTTCTTGTATATTTTCATTGTCATGTGTTCCCCTGATACATTATACGATACTGTCGATACAAAGCCAAAATGGAGTTAAAATTGTATTTTTTTAATTATCAATTCTAAAACAAGATATACAGTTAACAAAAAGCACTGTTCATTAAAATGCTAAATTTGGTATTACATTAGGAATAGACTTGGACTTGGTTCTTCCCCCCTTTATTTGATGCGCAATTACCAGCAATTTATCTGATGTTGAATTAAATCGGTCTAAACTTTAAATTTGGGTAAATTATACACAATAAATATTGTCGCTGTCCATGATACATGTTGCATTTTTGTATATTCTGACACGATATATTGTTACAGCCCTAGTGTTTTGCCTTTGTGTGTATTATCCTGTGCACCCTCTATGTATATGTATGTGTGTGTGTGTGTGTATGTATATATATACACTCACCTAAAGGATTATTAGGAACACCATACTAATACTGTGTTTGACCCCCTTTCGCCTTCAGAACTGCCTTAATTCTACGTGGCATTGATTCAACAAGGTGCTGAAAGCATTCTTTAGAAATGTTGGCCCATATTGATAGGATAGCATCTTGCAGTTGATGGAGATTTGTGGGATGCACATCCAGGGCACGAAGCTCCCGTTCCACCACATCCCAAAGATGCTCTATTGGGTTGAGATCTGGTGACTGTGGGGGCCATTTTAGTACAGTGAACTCATTGTCATGTTCAAGAAACCAATTTGAAATGATTCGAGCTTTGTGACATGGTGCATTATCCTGCTGGAAGTAGCCAATTTTGGTGAGCTCGTGCAAATTGTAGCCTCTTTTTCCTGTTTGTAGTGGAGATGAGTGGTACCCGGTGGGGTCTTCTGCTGTTGTAGCCCATCCGCCTCAAGGTTGTGAAGTAATACATACAGGTGTTGTATTAATGAGAAATTGAACAGGTGTTCCTAATAATCCTTTAGGTGAGTGTATATATATATATATATATATATATATATATATATATATATATACATACACTCACCTAAAGGATTATTAGGAATTAGGATTATTAGGAACACCTGTTCAATTTCTCATTAATGCAATTATCTAATCAACCAATCACATGGCAGTTGCTTCAATGCATTTAGGGGTGTGGTCCTGGTCAAGACAATCTCCTGAACTCCAAACTGAATGTCAGAATGGGAAAGAAAGGTGATTTAAGCAATTTTGAGCGTGGCATGGTTGTTGGTGCCAGACGGGCCGGTCTGAGTATTTCACAATCTGCTCAGTTACTGGGATTTTCACGCACAACCATTTCTAGAGTTTATAAAGAATGGTGTGAAAAGGGAAAAACATCCAGTATGCGGCAGTCCTGTGGGCGAAAATGCCTTGTTGATGCTAGAGGTCAGAGGAGAATGGGCTGACTGATTCAAGCTGATAGAAGAGCAACTTTGACTGAAATAACCACTCGTTACAACCGAGGTATGCAGCAAAGCATTTGTGAAGCCACAACACGCACAACCTTGAGGCGGATGGGCTACAACAGCAGAAGACCCCACCGGGTACCACTCATCTCCACTACAAATAGGAAAAAGAGGCTACAATTTGCACGAGCTCACCAAAATTGGACAGTTGAAGACTGGAAAAATGTTGCCTGGTCTGATGAGTCTCGATTTCTGTTGAGACATTCAGATGGTAGAGTCAGAATTTGGCGTAAACAGAATGAGAACATGGATCCATCATGCCTTGTTACCACTGTGCAGGCTGGTGGTGGTGGTGTAATGGTGTGGGGGATGTTTTCTTGGCACACTTTAGGCCCCTTAGTGCCAATTGGGCATCGTTTAAATGCCACGGCCTACCTGAGCATTGTTTCTGACCATGTCCATCCCTTTATGACCACCATGTACCCATCCTCTGATGGCTACTTCCAGCAGGATAATGCACCATGTCACAAAGCTCGAATCATTTCAAATTGGTTTCTTGAACATGACAATGAGTTCACTGTACTAAAATGGCCCCCACAGTCACCAGATCTCAACCCAATAGAGCATCTTTGGGATGTGGTGGAACGGGAGCTTCGTGCCCTGGATGTGCATCCCACAAATCTCCATCAACTGCAAGATGCTATCCTATCAATATGGGCCAACATTTCTAAAGAATGCTTTCAGCACCTTGTTGAATCAATGCCACATAGAATTAAGGCAGTTCTGAAGGCGAAAGGGGGTCAAACACAGTATTAGTATGGTGTTCCTAATAATCCTTTAGGTGAGTGTATATAGTTCAGTTATGAAACTCTAGGGCACAGGATGATAGGTCCTTTTCATGCAATCTGCAAGCAATCACATCATTACCTTATGGCACAAGCTGATTGGCCTGCTTATCCTGCAGTCAAGGCAATTTCTTGCTCAACATTTAAATAGTCTGGTTCAGTGTTTGCTGTAAGCTAGTCCTGCAACGTGCTATCAGAGTCCCTCTGAAGTCCTCCGCCTCCCCAACTCCACCTGCCTAGATTTGCTATGGGATTTATGTATGTCTATTTATGCAGCAGCATCATATTTTACCTGCTCACAGCAACGTGTCTGTGTATCTATTAGCAGTAGCAAGTCCATATTTGCTCTGCAGCAGCAGCAATAATCTAGTCAAAGCAATGTAGTCCGCCAATACAAATACATTAACATTGCCATATTCAATATCATGCTAAAACTATTGAGAGAGTTGTCATGACTGAAATACAGTTTTATGTATTATGTATTACTGATTGTTCTTATGCAATATAACATATCTTAATCTGAAATGTAATATAGATATAATCTACCACCCACACACATAATTAGCCATTTGTTATATGCACCTTCATGCTCTCAGTTTAAATCTATACTCTGTGTATATGTTCAAGGAGACTTTGGCTTACGTGCCGTGTGGGGTTTACTGATGTTGTCTCATTCGATGGACAGCATTTCAGAACGGGTCTCTGTAATCCTCATATACAATTCAAAAAGAACCTTTTTAAACCTGCATCCCCCGACCCCCCACCCACAGCTGCCACAGCACAAGGGTGAGAGGCTGAGACGAGCTGAAGGTAGATGGAGGAAAGAAAGGATAACAATTAATACAAGGAGACGTTTTCCAATCAGTTTATGCCCCTGTGTGAAATTAAATTTCTGTTTATGTGCACGCTTTCATTGGCTGTGACTGACAGCCCTGACAACACCTATGAAGGAAAATAGTTTTGAAGAGTCTGTGGCGTGAGGGGGTGCACACAAATCTTCTTACGCTTGAGATGTAAACACACCTGCTACCTCGCATATAGCAGCAGTGCAACGTGTAACCATACCTCTGTTCTACCAGATATATTCACCTCATGGAACAGAAGACTGCTTTCTGTATAACTACATAAAGCACATACAACAAGTCATTTTTAATCTGTATTTTTTCTTATTTTCAGTAAAAAAAAAAAAAATCTAAACATCCTTGTAACAAAATATATTTAGTTGAGAAGTAAAAATGCATATGATTTGTTTCCAGAGAATATTTTTTTACCCCATTGACAAGTTGTTTTTCTTTCTTTAACCATAAATCAAACAACATTTAGTAAGGCTTAAGCAATTAGATTAAAATATTAAGAAATGTAATTCAATCCAATCTCTAAAAACAAGTGTTATTATGATGCAACTTTTAATGTCAAGTACATTTATTTTAAATAATATGTTTACTGGAAAACACTGATTTAAGGAGTTATTTTTGCAGGGCAGTTAGTCTGGCTGTAAACAGCACTCTTCTAGCTCTTATTGATGATATTCAAGACCAATGTGGTGTTCGCAAGGAGACATGCTCCTTTCTAACGTGGATAATAAGGCCCTAGCACAGGCAGTCGTATGAAACAGAGCAGGAAGACTCCTTAGAGAAGCCCAGATAGGTCTCATCTGAGTGGGGAAGACACAATTCAGACTATGGCCAACATGAGAGTAGACTTTCACTGCCATAGTTAACAGCAAGACTAACCTGAGCAGATACAGTTGTGGTCAGAATTATTGCCCCCCTTGGTAAATATGATCAAAGATGGCTGTAAAAATAAATCTGCATTGTTTATCCTTTTGATCTTTCATTCAAAAAAAATTCGCAAAAATCTAACCTTTTATTGAAGTAAAAGAATTGAAAGTGGGGGGGAAATCCCATTATGAAATAAATGTTTTTTTTCCAAAACTCGTTGGACCTAATTATTTGCACCCCTAGAATTTTTTATATCTCTGAAGTATATTCCCATTCATGAAATTGTCTAGCTATGACTTCTTGTTCCACAGGAGTATAAATATGAGGAAGCACAAAGGCCAAATTCCCTTAATCATTCATCACAATGAGTAAAGCCAAAGAATATAGTTCTGATGTGCAGCAAAAGATTGTTGAGCGTCACAAAATAGAAAGTGGCTGTAAGAAAATAGCTAAAGCATTGAAAATCCCCATTTCCACCATCGGGGCAATAATTAAGAAGTTCCAATCAACTAAAGATGTTACAAATCTGCCTGGAAGAGGACATGTGTCTATATCAGTGATTTTCAAACCTGTCCTGGAGGCACCCCAGCCCTGCACATTTTGTATGTCTCCCTTATCACACACACCCAATTTAGTTCTTGCAGTCTCTACTAACGAGCTGATGAGTTGAATCAGGTGTGATAAATGAGGGAGACACACAAAATGTGCAGGGCTGGGGTGCCTCCAGGACAGGTTTGAAAACCACTGGTCTATATCATCCTAATGCACAATGAGGAGGAGAGTTTGAGTGGCCAAAGACTCTCCAAGGATCACAGATGGAGAATCGCAGAGATTAGTTGAGTCTTGGGGTCAGAAAGTCTAAAAAAATATCAAACAGCACCTACATCACCACAAGTTGTTTGGGAGGGTTTCAAGAAAAATCCTCTTCGCTCATCCAAAACTCCAGTATATTCAGTTGTCAGACACGACTGGAACTTTAAACAGGACCGGCTTCTGTGGTCAGATGAAATATAGTTTTAAAAAATAGTTTTTTGGCAGCAAACCCACCAGATGGCATCACGGATTCTATCAAATACAAATGGATAATAAATAAAAATCTGACGGCTTCTGCTAGAAATCTTATAATGGGCCGTGGTTGGATCTTCCATCAGGACAACAATCCAAAACAAACATCAAAATCAGCACAAAAATGTGTCACTGAGCACAAAATGAAGCTTCTGCCATGACCATTCCAGTCCCCTGACCTGAACCCTATAGAAAATGAGTGGGGTGAACTGAAGAGAAGAAGCAGCAACATGGATCTGGGAATCTGAAGGATCTGGAGAGATTCTGTATGGAGGAATGGTCTCTGATCTCTTGTCAGGTGTTCTCCACACTCATCAGGCGTTATAGAAGAAGACTCAGAGCTGTTATCTTGGCAAAAGGAGGTTGCAATAATTGGGTGCTAATAATTATGTATTTTGGAGAAAAAACATTTATTTCATAAAGAAATTTTCCCCACATTTTCATTTTTTTTTTACTTCAATGAAAGGTTAGATCTTTGTGGATTTTTGGAATAAAAGATCAAAAGGATTAACAATGCAGATTTATTTTTACAGGCTTCTTTGTTCATATTTACCAAGGGGGCAACAAATTCTGACCACAACTGTAACAGTAACAATAACAGTTGTCGAAAGTTAATACTAATGTGTGAACTAATATTTTGACCAGTTTTAAATTAGATAAAAAAGACAATATTAATGGTGAAATATTCTATTAGGTAGGTGCAACAATCTGTGTTGTTTGACAAACAGAGCATCTGAAATTCATTACGAGTGTAAATGGTGCATCCCCAACAAATATAGTTTGTAGCTTGTATTTGTATTTGAGTTCAACTATTTAATATTCAAGGCCAATGGATCAAGTCTACCAAAACATCTTTAGTTGATTGGAACTTCTTAATTATTGTCTTGATGGTGGAAATGAGAATTTTCAATGCTTTAGCTATTTTCTTACAGACACTTTCTATTTTGTGAAGCTCAACAATCCTTTGCTGCACATCAGATTTATATTCTTTGGTTTTACTCATTGTGATGAATGATTAAGGAATTTTGGCCACCATCAAAGTATTATAAATTTAGTCTACATAAGTTGAACTTGAGAACAGGATCAGACCGATTCATGAATGAATCTTTTAGAATGGTTTGTGAACTGGATCATATAGTCTGTATAACAAATTGGACATCTCTCGGGAACTCAATTTTTATGATTATTTTACGATGCTTTTGTCATTTTGGAGCTTGACAATCCCAGTCATGAATCACTTTCATAATAATTGAAAAAAACAACATCATCACAATACTGTGAGTAAATGATTTTCATATTTACCTTAAATGTCACTAACTGTACAAAGACCAATAAGAAACATATTAATAAACAAAATCTAAAGTCATTTTGGTACACAGAATTTTTTGGGCTGCCAGTCGATCTAATACTAATTCAGGCTAAACCAAGAGCCAAAGAAATCTTCAGACCACCCGACAACCTCACAGTTTCTAGTTTCAGCAAGACTTGGATAAAATTAACATAACACCTCTATCATATAACATTTGCCAAGCTATGAAGTTGAGAACAGATAAGAAAATCTCAGCTGAAGTTCTGCTAAAGCCGTCAGGGCCTGTTAGTGAGCCAGTATTTTACGTAACGGCAGTATAAGGCTTAAGTCAGAGAGTCATAAGGCAAGTCAAGTGCCTCCATTGAATATAGTCGGGCTTAACCCTGAACTGCTCCTTCAAAGAGAGACGCCAGCCGTCAGAATGTCAAACGGAGCAATATTTAAAAACATTTGTCTGTATGACAACATTAGCAGCACTGCATTCATTTAAAGAGAAATTACTATGAAACGTATCTATTGATTTTGGTCAAATAGGACCAGTTTTTGAGGTGTTATACTTTTTTGTATTAAAATGGTTCATTTTTAGTTTAAAGGGATAGTTCACCCAAAAATTATTATTATAAATTATAATTAAAAATTATCCCATGATTAACTAACCCTCAAGCCATCCTATGACACTCTTCTTTCAGATAAATACAATTGGAGTTAAAATTTAAAAATGTCCTGGCTAATTCTAGCTTTATAATGACTTGGATTAGCGTAACTGGTGTGACATATGACGTCGGATGTAGTGTAAGCGTTTTGAACTGCATGAGGCATTAAACTTTCTTCATAAGTTGAATATGGAAAGCGGTCTGGCGGAAGCTAGATATTTTACTTTATCATGTTTTAAATATGGATATTTATCTTACACAATCGCATCGATTCGCTTCAGAAGACCTTTTTTAATCCCCTGGAGCCGTGTGGATTACTTTTATAATGGATGGATGCACTTTTTTGGGCTTCCAATTAGTGTTAATTTCGACAGCTATATAATTTAGTCTAAGTCTTTGTCCTGTGTCAAATGTGCTTTTTAGTTTTTATCATATTTAGTCAACCATGGCCTGTTTTTGTTTAGTCAAGTTTAAGTCTACTAAATATCTGAGCATTTTAGTCTAGTTTTCGTCATTTTCGTCATGCTGCATTGATAATCCCGATTATTTTGCTCAAAATTATAATCACAACGATATTGTCATTTAGGAAATTTATTTTTACATTTCATCAAAATTGTTGCACTTTCACCTATAAGCACAAATCAAGAGAATGTCGACCCATACGCATGGTTTATTTTACCTCATCTAGTTTAATTATTTAATATAGGCTGTTTATCATATAAGCCTCATGGAAAAACAGCAAAAACGACTTTGTATTGTCACACAGAGGTTGCGTAAGTGCGGTTATTCAGCAAACACAATCGCAAATAGTCGAGAGATCCATGCTTGGATTTATGACAGTTCATCACTGAGAAGGTTTTAATGGCAGATTTAGTCGCACAAACAGCACAAGCTGCTCGTGAGTCGTGACAGAACACAGACCGACTGAATGACACTTTCATTTAAGCAGAAAATCTCAAATGGAGATTGCTGAAATGCAGTTTACTTGTTTATTGGTGTTTTCAGATCATCCGCGCGCAAGAGAGAGAGACCTCGCGTGCAGATGGTTGCCAGATTGCATATTTTAAGTAAAACACCGGATAGAATAGGTGTTCTTTTAACAGAAAAGCTGTGATTGAGGGATTTAAATTATTGAAATCTGGTTTTTAAAACTATTTTAGTCTCGTCTTTTTTCGTCAACATGTTGATATAGTCACAGTTATCGTTTAAGGACGTTTGTGTTGTGTTATCTCGTCTTCGTCTCATCTTAGTCATGTTAAAAAGGTCGTCAACGAACATTTTACGTCATATTTTCGTTAACGAAATTAACACTACTTCCAATTTTGGTCTGCCATTCACTGCCATTATAAAGCTTGGATTAGCCAGGAATTTTTTTAATATAACTCCGATTGTATTCGTCCGATAGAAGAATGTCATATACACCTATAGGTGACTTGAGGGTGAGTAAATCATGGGGTACTTTTCATTTTTGGGTGAACTATCCCTTTAAGTGCCTGAGCAATGTATTACACTGGTTGAACTTCACATTTAAACTTATTCTCTTCCCATTTAAACAATATGCTGTATGAAAAAAAATTATATAGGCCTACTCCACAACTCTAATGTAAGACAATGTAAGACATACGAGACAATGTAAACCCCCTTCCTTTAATGTGGTTTCTTTGTTGCCGTCAGTCAGTGGGATTTTTTTTTTTTTACACAAGGCACATCATTAGTATCTACGGTGAATCCAGAGGTATGCTGCTGTTGTATTTTACTGTGCTGTAATCATCACCAACCATGAAAGACTGCTCTGCACCTACAAAACATCCCTTAATGTTTTTTTTCACATACACATTCGATATCTTTACTTGCTGTTTACGTTTACAGACATAACCGATTGAATTTATGTGAACTTGTGTTTTTGACATAACCCTGTTATGCGCAACACGTGAAAGAGAACTAAGTTTAATACTCATGGCAGCTCTCTGTACTCGTGCTTCGTGTGTGTGCACTCAGAAAACCATATATCAAAAGTTTAGACTGAAATGGCTTTAAAACAAATGCAGAATAATAGAATAATAAAACGGATGCATAATAGGTCCCCTTTAAAAGAATTCAAACAATCAAGGTAAAACAACATTTAACAAAATTCATTCCATACTAGATTAGAAATAATGTAGGCCTACATATCTACTAGTACAAATTTCACTAGTGGGCAATGAAAAGAGTGAAATGCTGACACTTCTTTACTTTACTGTTCTATTTTTTTGGGGGGGGGGGGGGGGGGGGAGTAGATATTATATTTCTAGATTTTTGAAATGCAGGAAATTTTTTGTACTTATATGTCAAGCCATTGTAGAAATTCCATTGATGGAACACAGATGGAAAGAAAATGAAATCACTTTTGGAAGTGACAAAATAAGACAATACTGCACCTTTCCAAAGTCTGTAGACGTAGACAAGGTGACCTACGACTCAATTAGACACTATACAGGCCATTAGAGCTCCTGCTGAACCTACTGGAATGGGAAAACCATCTCTGCATATCATAGTCATTATGTTAAACTGTTAGATGGAAATCAATCTTAAAGGGATAGTTCACCCAAAAATGAAAATTCTGTCATCGTTTACTCACCCTTAAGTTGTTCCAAACTTGTATGAATTTATTTCTTCTGCTGAACGCAAAATATGATATTTTGAAGAATATGGGTAACTAAACAGTTGATGGACCACATTGACTTTCATAGTATGGAAAAAACCTACTATAGAAGTCAGTGGGGTCCATCAACTGTTTGGTTACCGACATTCTTCAAAATATCTTCTCTTGTGTTCAGCAGAACAAAGAAATTCATATAGGTTTGGAACAACTTGAGGGTGAGTAAATAATGACAGAATTTTCATTTTTGGGTGAACTATTCCTTTAAGTGAAAAGTTTGGCAAACAGCAGTTGATGCACGAAAAAAAAAGATTCTCTGGTCTGATTAAACTCGTTAAACTCTTCAGCCTGAATGCCAAGCACTGTGACTAAAATGGCTCAACACCTGGCTAATACCGTACCTACAGTGAAACATGGTGATAGCAGCATCATGCTGTGGGGATGTTTCACTTAGAAGATAAGCCTCAAGTTTACAGATCATTTTGGCAACCTCCAGGGCATTTTTGTGTAAATTTATATAGAAAAAGCAGCAAGCAAGTATAGCTTTTCAATCTTAAAAGGCTGTACCTTTCAAATAGCATGCTTCTAATTAAGGGCTGAAATTAGTTTCTTAATCATATTCAAATATTAAAAAGGTTAAACACCAAAGAACACTGCCGCCCATTCATCAGGGTTTAGTAAAGCTTGAACAGACCCGTGTTTTGGGCGTATGAAATTGCATATTAGTAAGTCCTAAAAAAAAAGGAAGAATGGATGCATCTTTTCTTTTAGGGGTTAAAAAAGGACATAACATCCATGCTATGTGATGATGGTTAGTTAAAGGCACAACAAGATTTTTGGATTAAAATGTCAAAAAACCAATAGAACAATGTTATATATTTTGTTGACTTGTATACTTACATTATCGTGCATATACTTACAGACTGTCCGTGCATCGCCTATCAATGACATCATACACACGCGTTACCCTCGATTTTCTGTTTTTATTTTGTAGAAACCATGGAAACACCAAAGACACTTTAATATATTATGTGTTTTATTAGACAGGTGAGCAACTGTTTGGATTCATCGACAGAAAACAGCGCTGCATTACGCATGACCGGAAGAAGCAGAAACGGTCGTCTGCGGCATAATAAAAGCTCCACTGCTCTTGAGCCGTGTGTCGCGCTTGTCTCTCATTAGCAATCGCTCCAGCGGCCTCGTTCTGCTCCAATGGCTTTCAGCCCCACCCTGCTTCATACTACAGCAATGTTAATAAATCTTTAATTCAGTACATTAGCTCATTCATGAATATGATTTCTGCTCGAGTCCCATCGGATTCTTTTCCACCGGCTGTAGAGGTGAAGACAACAACTTCCATGATTCCACGAAATCAAGGCGTCATCAAGGTACGCCTTTGTTTTGAATAAGCGACCTCTAGTGGTGAAAATTACATATTGTGCCTTTAAGGTTATATTACTATTATCTCGATTGTGTAATCTAAGTTGAATATGTCCTCAACGTGGAGTAAATTTTCAAATGACATCAATACTACAATGCTCTGCACTACTATAGCAAGCACAGTTTATCTCCATCTCAATGGCATTCCCGCTAATGTAGTATATTCAGTGAAAAAGTGGGTTTTCTCAAGCTGTGATTAATGTAAGCTGCTGTAAAGCTGTTTATTTAATGCTAGAATCATGCAAATTTGTCATTGTAAATCTACTAGTGAAAGCGAGCTGGTTAGAGGAAGCGGAGTCTAACAGCTGGTTGAGGGGGTGATGCAGTGAGGGGTAAGGCATCTGCAGGAGCTCCCTACTATAAGCAATGGTTGCCATGGCAACGCTGGGGGAAATTAGGTGTTAAAGGAGTATCTTGTTATGCACAAAAGCACAAAGCACCAGTAATTTTGTTTTGTAAGTTAGACAGTAGATATATAGTCATCAGAGTGTGGAAACATTGCATGTGTAAGTGTTTTTTGTAGTATTTTATGACATATCAGTCATCAAAATATACTATAAAAACACTATAGCTTGTGTATGCGTGTATATTATATGTGTGTGTGTGTGTGTTTAAAATGTGTGACTAATCTCCTGTAAGATCCAATTGAATATTTAATGTCTTTTTATTTTATTTTTACATGTGCTATGAATCCATTTTAGAAATGCTGTTCCACCAGTTTAATATCAGTTAACTGTGGCAGTACAGAAGCATAAGTTGTAAAGCAGCTTGCTTTGTAACACCTTCCCAGCATCTGAAATGTGGGACTGCAGCTTCAGCGCCCTGGGTGGAATTTAGAGACAGAATGATGATTTCAAAGGAAGCTTATTCATCTGTAACAATCCGATGAGGAATTCAGTCTCAGGTGGTGGTGGAAGTTTGCAGTCGGTCTCTGAGCAAGAGGGGATTTTCCAACCTCTATTTATTTCCTTTAAGCTTCACTGCTTCTAACAAAAACTCATTTGCCCGTGTGCATTCGTAGTTTCAAGATGTGTTTATTGTGTATATACTGTATACATCGTATAGATAAATAATTGTAAACATGGGTTTAATGACAAATAAAAAATACAGCAGTTATACTCACCTACTAACATTATTTAGAGGGATTATATATTGAAAGCGTCTTCTTCGTAGATGCTGAAGGACAATAATATATTATTATTATTATTATTATTATATTACAAAAAATGACATTTCTTCTGTATTAGGAATAACAGATGCACAGTTCTTCCTTAGTTTTGTAGGATGTACTGCTGAGAGACTCTCCAGGTGGTCTGAAATAGCCGACTGGTGTGGGTGAAAATTATGATTATCTGCAGAACAGCAGTGCTATCATTAACCTGTCAAAGTCATTGTAGTTGGAATTATTTGAAGCATCACCATTCAATTGCAGAAAATATCACACGGTTATTATGCTGTGCTCCAAACTTTTGGAGGTCGCTCGTGATATGATATCAGTCGTGAGGATTTTCTAGGCCCTGCAGGGAAGTTCCTCAGATTTCAGCTGGTGAATGGGTCTATCACGAAACTCTTCTGGGCTACTGCACCGAAGTCTTTGCAGAGGAGAATAATTGGCCCTTGTCTGGGATACGTAATGTACCAGCGAGTTGATACTGCAGTCACATTTCCATGGGTTATCCTGCAGATACACCTCCTTCAACCCTGAATCAATCAGAGATGTCAATAACATGTTACACTTAACAGATAGGAATAAATTTGCTTTCATGTTTTCGACCACACAATATAGAATTTTTGGAGTCATCATACCATGTTACATACCTTTACATACATCTGTTTAAGATCTGTTGATCCTACATCCTGACATAACATCACATGAAAAACCGAGGTGAAGTACATTGTATTTAGCATTTTAAGGTAAAGATGAATCAGTTGAATGATTATGTTAAGCAAAGTTTCCAGCAAGAGTTTTCTGTTTTCTCTTTATTGTAAGTCTAATGAGCCAGATTACTGAGACTCTAGCCTTTTGTCTTTAATGGCTCTTGGGCCCTGTTTACACCTGGTATTAAGATGCGTTTTGGTTGATCGGATCAGTGGACGAGGGAGACATACCCGTTTACACCTAGAATTTTAATCCGTGTCTTTTGTTCACTTTCAACCAGTTCTGTCCTGATTTCTTCGAGGGGAGCGTCTATGGGCGGATAAATGTATGTGTGTTTTCAGATCTTTTGATGTAATGGACAAAATAAGCATGTGCAATTTACACATTAACGCGCCCAGAGACGACAGAAAAACACAGACAGCATCAGCTTTTGTTTCTGCTCTGACAGACGCAAGACCACGCCGAACGCTGTGTGAGTGAGTGTTAGAAATCAGGAATGGTGAGAGAACATTGTGCCTGGTACATTTTTCGTCTTCAAACCAAACTTGGGTCTCCAGCCGACAAAAAAGTTTAAATCCCATCTGGCTAGCGCACTTCCCATAATGTTTAGCGGCAACCTTCCGGTCTCTCTTGAATCCAACACGGAAGTGACTTAAACTGCAACTCCAAAAGGAGTCAATCCCATAAACGCCCCCCCATGTTAAAATGCCCAACTTTACAGCAGAAAAAAAATATGTTTACAGCCTGGTACAAAAAGTGGTTTTGGTCTATATAGCTAATTTCGCCCTTCATGACAACTGTGAGGGGGATGAATTTTTTTATAACTCATCCACTTAAATGCATAATTAAGGGTGTGGCCACTTGAGTGACAGGTGGATTGCACCTCAGCTCCACCCACGTCCCGCCTCTTTGCCCATTTTCGGTTATCCGGGAGTGACGCGCTGCCAAGATGGCAACGGCTGGCCCCGCCCACTTTGGGCTTCAAAAATGCTCTTCAGAAACCTACGGGTGACGTCACGGACACTACGTCCATTGTTTTATTCAGTCTATTTTCGACTACCTCTGGAAGTGGTCAAAAGTGGACAAGCTCAAAATGTTTTACACTCCGTTTACACCTGTATTTAGCGTCATCCACTTGTGATCCGATCACCTAAAACGCATCTTAATACCAGGTGTAAACAGGGCCTAGAAGCCCCTGTCCCATTCATTGAATAGTTATGCTGATCGGATTAGGACTGGTGACACTCTAGAGTCTGGGGCGGGTACTATACTATATGGACTTGATGACTGCAGCGACCAAACAGCAAGTTCAAAATAAAGAATCCTGCTGAAGATACAACCGAGTCTCTTGGTCTTCGCTTCTGAGTTTCCTACATCTCATTTTGAGACACCTGTATTCTGTTCTATTACATTGTGCTCCATCTAGAAAAACGCAGAAGTATGTCTTATGGCAACACCCCCTAAGAAACAAGTCCGACTGGTGTCAGGAACCTTAAACCAGCCTAATATAGTGTTTCCTTAGAACTGATAGTCAACTAGTCATTCAGGCAACCCATCTACTAGGTTTTAGGTACTGGATTTTGAAAAATCCTAATTCTTACCTTGCATGTTGGCTAGCATGTTGCCATCAATGGTATGAAGTCGATTCCCACTTAAACCCACATGAGTAAGTTTAGGTGTGTGGCGGAATACGTCAGCTGGCAGGCTCTCAATTTCATTCTTTCTGATATAGAGCTCCTGCAGATTGGAAAGACCTTCTAGTGTGGACGCAGTAAGTGTGGAGAGCAAATTGTTGTCCAGCACCAGCATCTCAAGACCAATCAGGGGCCCAAAGGTCCCAGCTTGAATATTATTCAGCTTGTTGTTGTCCAAGTTGAGAAAAAGCAGCTCTTCAAGTCCAACAAAGGCTTTGGGCGAGATCCTTTGGATGCGGTTCAAGGAAAGGTCCAGAACTTTGAGGGCAATCAGAGGCTTGAATACATTTGGTGGGAGAGCAGTGAGGCCGTTCAAGGGCAGATCCAGCTCTGAGAGGTTCCTCATGCCAATGAACATGTTAGGTTTCAGGTCAGCTATCTGGTTCTGGCCCAGCATGAGAAAGCGTAGGTTTAGGAGATCTTTGAAGCCCTTCACTGGAAGTTTGGACATTCGGTTTCCTTGCAAATTCAAAAGCATCAATCGCTGGGCACCAGCAAATGCTTGAGGGTGTATTGATTTGATTGAGTTTCGCTCCAAGTTTATGCTCTCGATTTTTGGGACTGAGCTCAGGATGTTGTCTGGGAGGTCCTGCAGAAAATTCTCACCTTGAAAATAAAGAAACAAAAGGAAGCAAAAGAATTGGTGATGCTGAAGCAAACATCACTATGTTCATACTTAGAGTTAAGAACTTGAGTGCAAACAGTCAGGTCTCGGAAGTAAAATTCCCAATCACTATCTCAGAAGGGGAACTGATTTTTCAACAATAATTGACCATTAAAAACTGAGCTACAAGGTTGTAAATTGATGGCATGCTTTTGTTTCTACGCATTATTTCAGTCAGTTTTTTTTAAATAATCATGTTTAACAAATTCCTGGTGAAAAACTACATTACCCATGATTCTGCAAAGAAAGCTCCAGCAGTCAGAGAAACAAAACCTCTTTACTTCTTGCCCACTCCCATTAAGAACTGCAAATAATGCGATTGCCAGTCTACCTATGCTCTCAAAGTACTTAAATATTTGTAACGTAAAATATGTTGTTTCTATATATCATCAACATCTTTAAATCAATAATTTTATATTTGTCCATTGTTTTTGATTGATTATGTAATTTGCAATGCTTCATGGGATTGTAGTTATTAGGGATGGGTATCGAGAACCGGTTCCATTTTATAACTGGTTCCAAATTTCCCAGAACCGGTGATTCGTTAAGAAACGCGCATTTTGATTCCGCTTATCGGTTCCTGTGTGCACATTTTAATGTGATTGTAAACCATTCAAGCTCAAAAGACTCGCGCACGGTTTTCTGTGCTCTGCACACATCCAAAACGTGCACACAGAAAAGGTGATTTTAATGTGATTTTAAACCATTCGAGCTCAAAGAAGACTTGCTCGCTGTTTTCTGTGATGCAGACACACACACACACACGTGCGCACAGAACGGCTTCTCATAGTGAATAGTGCGCAATAATGAACCGAGTTCTCTTCCTCATCTTTTTGCACAGCACACAAACGGACAAATACTCACAAAAATATGTCAAAATATTCTCGGTTCGGTCGGTCTGTCTTAAGACAGTTGTAAAGAAAAGATGAAAACGCATGTGTAACAATACGGGATCCGTGTAGCTCTTAAAGTGATGGCAGATTTTCCTGATGCAGCCTCTATGATGACGTTAATCAAACAACAAAAGACAACGAGAAAATTCACTCGCTGTTCTAGACAGAATAACTTTTGTAACTATATTTGTAATGTATAGCCTATATTTCATTAATAAAGTGCAGTGTTATTTTACATTTGATTACAGTGTCTGTACCTGAATACCTAAAAATGTTTATTTCAATCGTATCTTTGTTCAATCGTATTTATTTGTGCAATTGCTCATTTGTAGGGATGCTCCGATCGATCGGCCGGAGATCGGTATCGGCCAATAATCATATTTTATGACTCGATCGGTGCTCACTAAACTTGACCGATCTCACGAACCGATCGCAATTTGATGATGTCAGTGCGTGAGGACGTACATGACGTAGCAAATATTCAAACGAGAGCTTTGAAGGCCGAAGTGGAGAAGGGTTCCATGTGAACAGCAGTTGAACATGGGTCAGTCGGTCCTAAGGGATGGGCGAACGCCGTTCGGAAGTATCGATTATACAGTAGTTTGATACGAACGCATCTAAAAAATTGCGGAGTACGCAGAATGAGCTGATGCAGGGAAAGTGCATGATACAATTTGTCCTAAACATGACACATGCTTTATATTAAGGGCTTTAAAATAACTGGTAAGATATAGTTAACATGTATATTTTAAAGCAGCTTGCCCTGTCAGATGCTCTGAGAGATAGGCTACTTGTGCTGACAGACAGATAGCCTAACGTACATACTTGCGGTGTTTAATGCGTTTGAAATGTGGTGCTTTCCTCAGTGCATAACTTACATTTCACAGGTATATTCTCCATCTGTAAATGTTAGAAAGTCATGCAAATATGTCAATTTTTCAGTCAGGAGAGGACGAGCCTTCTGCAAGTGAATCTCTGCTAAAATTCAGGCTTCCGTGAATGAGCGCCGCCGCGTGCATGCGCGGCAAACAGACGGAGCGCAATAGAATAGGAACGCAATAATTCTGACTAAAATATACATATTTCTAAAATATTTGTTGTTGTACAATAAATGTGCCATATGTGGAATTTTAAACCTACAAATATGTATATTTTTATGAAAGTGACCATTATAATTGGGTAATCAAATATAGGCTAATATGCTTTTGTTTTTATTTTCATTTTTAGTTTAGTGAATTTAAAAACAAAATTATTAATACATGCCTACATTACATTCACTGTATTTGTTTATAGCCTTCAATATCAACATTGTTTTTAGGACATCATTGGGCAGGATGTTAAATAAAGTTTTTTTTTATCCAAATAGAAAAACGTAGAAAATACCGGGATATATACCGTGTATCGCCATTTAACCAAAAAATACCAAGATATGATTTTTTGGCCATATCGCCCAGCCCTATTAAGTATCCTGATATGCATAGTGTTATGCAGAAACCCCATTTTATAGGCATATTAAAATGTTCACTGTATAATGAATCATTTTTGTGATTATTTAGTACCCTGTTAAAACATTAGTTACATTACATTACATAATTACCATAAAAATGTAACAAAAATATAATAAAGGCAACATATATAGTATTTTTTTTTATCTGAAAAAAGGTTAACAGTGATCAGAGAGCTTACAAAATCAGTGAAGCATTGGAATCGGGATTGGTATCAGCCGATCACCATGACAAGAAATCGGTACTCGGTATCGGCTGCAAAAATCCTGATCGGAGCATCCCTACTAATTTGTTTATTTGTTCTTTTTTAATGACTGAGTGTTTACTTGTCTTTAATAATGTTTGAAACTTATATTAGTTAGGCTAGTTGTTTTTGCTATGGTATTTTTAAACCATAGGCAAAAGTTCCTTGTTTCTAAGGTCTGATAGGCTATCTAAGGCTATCTATTTTTTTTTTCCGAAATTAGGAATTGATAAGCAGAATCGGAATCGTTAAAATGATACCCAACCCTTGTAGTTATTATTAAAGACATTAAGTCTTGTACCTTAACAAAGCGATTTTTTAAAATCCCTATGGGAAAAATACTTCTGGAACCAATGCCACTGAAAAAGTGAACGGGACGGGCACTGTTGCACATACCTTAAATTCTGCAGCTGATTTACATATATTTTGAATGAGAAACCTGAGCTGTATCTAGGGACCAGAATTTAATCCTGATCCCAAAACTTTGAATGGTAATGTAGATACACATTGTATTCTGGATGAAAATATGGTACATTCTGAACAGGTAAGCAGTAAATTAAGGTTACAAGAAGATTCATGCACTATTACTGAGAACATTCCTGCTCACCCATTTTTAGGATCCATGAGTCCAAAGGGAGTTTGAGTGGAATGCTCTGAAGTCCCTTCTTTTGACAGTTGACTTCAGTCTTTTCCGTACTAGGTTTCTGGCTGCATTTACAAGCACTGGGGCAGTTTTCCACGGCCTCTGCAACCCACAGCCATAGCACGGCTAACCCTGCAACCAGCTTCATAGCTGAAAACACGCAGAGCCAGTGATTTAATTATGTCACGAAGGACATTATAATCCTACTGAAAAGAGCATTAGGGGTATTACTGCAAAGAGAAACCCACATATTGCCTCAAAACGGACATACTGTTTGTGTTAGATGCCAATTAGTCATGCAGACTTACCTTGTGATCAGATGCTAAATGGACGTCTAAATTCAACGCTGCTTTTTCACGCAAAGCTAGCCGGTCTGTGTTCGGATGAAGTCTGAAATGAGCCGAAATGTTTACCCCTCTAGCAAAGTGTAAGCTCTGTAAAACTCCCAGCACAGCACGTTGGTGAGAAAAATGACATGCACAGATCATGACAGGTTTCCCTGCCAAACGAACTCTTGCGTCCCTAGAGAAAAATCTGCGGGCATGCGTTTTGGCGTGGGTGTGTGAATTCACAGGGCACCTTATGCACTGCTTTGATTGTTTAACTTGGCACAGGTACGGTCTGGTTCACGGCAGATTGATGTCACTGTTATATCAGTGAGCACACATGATAATAGGGCAGGTCGATGAGCACCAGTGATCGGTGGAGGCGCCACAATCGCACGGCCCTCGGAGAGCCTGCTGAGCTGATAAGGACAAGGACCTCATACATCTTTCCCCTTGGGCTTTTCTTGGCATTGTCCACTAGGATTAACAGTAAGAACGAGTCACAGTTTCTCAGTTTCTCGTGAGCATCATCAGTGTCACTCTTGTTTACACGGCCCGAGCGCTTTGAAAGAGGAGGGCTGGCTGCAGGAAACGCGCAGACCTCCAGAGATGTTATTATAGCTGTGTCTTTAAGTTTGACGTGTCCGCTCACCGAAATGATTTCATTGCGTGATAAAGACGAAAGCTCTTTCAAAGCCCGCCAACAGCAACACAATATGCAAGCCATCTGGAGCAGCATAATTATAATTTTCTCCAGCACCAAGCTGAGAAAAACCAACACACCACCTCTAGGCACCCAAAAAGAGGAGCAGTCAGAGCTGATAAAAAACGCCTGCGTGATTCTGATTAATAGGAATGTGTTAATACTGCATCTGTTCTTTAACAATTATTAATTTCTGTATCAAGTAAACAAACAACAACAACACAAACAGCTAGAAAAATCAAAGCTTAAAATGCATTTCATGCTGCTTTTGCTGTGTTTGTGAAAAAGCTACTTCTTTCAACATCAGTGAATCCCTTTCCACCCCCAATCAGATGGATGTGTTGCAAAATAAAACTGCATCTCACTTTTTCAATGCACTACAGCTCTGCACTCATGCTCTGTCACTGATGCCAAATAGTACCAAAACTGGACAAATTCCTGTAATTTCCAGTGCCGTAATAAATTGCAAATGGAGTCAATCAACCGCAGCATGCTGCAGACAAGAACACAAAGACTCTGGCTGAAGACAAAACCTCACATACGTTCTCAGATTTATGTCCACCCCCAATGCCTAGGCTCTATTAAAAATGCCCATCTTGCTCTGAATGAGAGGAAACAATGGGTAACCTTTTATATCAGTCCCTGGCGAGTTATGATAAATGTACTCGGCTTGGAGCAACACTATTAAACACAGTTGAATGGATTTTTGAACGGACACAGATTGGATTTCACATGATACAAAAATATTTGACTTTGATCAAATGGTTGTTTATACAGTCACGAAAATTATGTGTTGTAAAAAACAAGTGTTTGAATGTGCCAAACTCCCAGGAAAATGTCTTGGGAAAGAAGAAAAGTCTCATTTGAAAGTGAAAAGCACTTCACACAGATCCAGGCTAACAGATGTTGTCTGTAATAAAGTACAATTTAGCATGACACTAAACCAATTAGCTTTCTAATGTGCACGTTTATGGGTACTTCATTTGTTGCACATTGGCCAAGGAATGAAATGGTTTCATGCATCAGTCACTTTGTCATTTCCCTTGATGGGGGAAGTGATACTCTGACACTAGATCCTTCACCCCAGGAGCCTAAAATAAACATTCTTATGCCAGTTGACCAATCACAGAGCAAAGCTTACATCAATTGTACGTCACATTGCTGACATCTAGTGCTAGACTGTAGCTAATGCATAAGAATATCACTGATGAGTCTAAGTCAGTCCCAATACCCACAATTGCATGTCAGGAATGCTGAACTCATGAGATGTCGAGGAACATTTTTAAATCAAAATTAACAATTCTTGTTTTTTTTATGGAATGTTGAAATATTTATTATAAATGATTTATCCGTTTCACATAATTATTTTTTTAATTCATGTGCCCTCAATCTTTAATTCATCTTGCAGCAACATCTCTTCTCTTCTCTGATGATGTGTTTACTGGAGCGAGGGCGGGACAACCTGTCACTCACATGGGATCACAGTAATAGCAAACCACAAAGATCCAATGATCCAGTCAATTCCTGATGGACACAACCAAGTCCCGCCCTACATGTTTGTTTGAGAAGCCGTTTATGTGCAAAAAACATCTGTATTCTGTAAAACAGGTTGCATTGCTTCCAGTTCAGGAGACAAGTGGTAAAGTGCAAAGACTGCAGGTGTGTGTATTGGGACAGGCCCGAAGTAAAAAAAAAGAATAAAAATAACAAATCTGTCTTTGTTTACTCACCCGGCCTTCAAAACCTGTTATTTCTTCCATGGAGCACAAAAGGAGGATTTTTGAAGAATATGGATGCAGCTCTTGTCATCAAAGTCCCTTTAAGACAAGTCATTTCACTCTGCGGCCATCTTTGAAACGCCGGGCATAAAAGTGCAGATCTTATCTCTTTGAATGGGGAAACATGAAATTCTCCAAAACTGTTCACCAAGTTTAGGATTAAATTTCATATTTGAAATCACCAATGAATTCCGAAAACAACTGTCTCATAAATTGTGTTTCTAAACGCTCCAATCATGGCAACAAAAAAAAAAAAAAAAAAAAAAAACATTTTTCAGCCTGGACAAAGCTAATGCGCATGCGCAATCCTGAACGCGCGTCTCCAGAACACTGTCTGTTTCTGTAGCAACCGGGGCTTCTAACTACAGCTACAGTGACGCGATGACTTTACTAATCAACGATTGGCTCTTTCACTTAGAAGGTGGAGCTTAATCGCCATATTAGGCGTTGCATTTTCTCCCATTCATAAGTAATCAGAGTGCACCGTCTTCCTATATATAAGGACTTTGTTGTCATACAACGACAGTGATCATGGTTTTCAAGCTTCAAAAAAAACGATAAAAGAAAGAGAGAATGCTGTATGTGCAACCGACTTAGAACAATCAGATCATGTGACCTACTGTAACTAAACTTATATTTCTCGCCCACAATATCTGTTCTCTAATTCAGTTAACACGTTTGCTTATATTTGCATATTTATCACATATGCATTTGGGTCGCAGTCGCCGATCACAGCGGTGTTTCCTGCGCTTCTCACATGCCGCACACAATAATATACACTACTGTTAATATATTCTTCTTTCTTAGGCTCCACTTTTGACTATTCTTGTGTAAGACTGCCCTTGTGTAACTTCTTTTCGTTATGTTATGTGCACACCATTGACACACCTAGACAAAACAAGGACTAGGCCTTGGACACACTTATACACACACATACAAACATTTGAACATCTGACTTCTCTTTTTATTGTATTTCTTAATATGCCATATTCCATATATGGTAGGGGTTGATCTTTGATATGATTGTATGGACTGGACATTGTGGATGTTTTTGCTTTATCTTGTGTATAAATATGTCCCTTCTTCCCTAATAAACTTGTTATGGTAGCCTACTGCACTGTCTCTGTCGCCATGTTTACTGATGACTGATAGCTTTGAGACTGCAGATAGTCTACAGATACACAAGGCATGTATAGTCTGATTCAGGAACAAAAGACTCATGAATCGGTTCTTTAAATGATTATCGTTTAAAAGAATCACGAACTTAGGAGTTGCCAATTTTCGTCCGACAAATCATTGCCAATTGACAAAAAAATTACAAGAACAATAACATTTAAAGTAATAGAGAACAATTTTTTGCCACCCTCATATAACGTTTTAACTGGATCTCAAGGTAGATTATAACGCTATAAGTGGGTATGAAAAGTTTGGGAATTCCCTTACAAAAAATGTATTCATTGTGCTATTAGTACAGGCTATACTTCTTTTAAACTAAAATGAGGAAGTATACTTTCAGTCTACTTTTTATGTACTTCTCAGAAATATACTTAAAATTACACTTAAAGGTGCAGTGTGTAGTATTTGTGAGGATCTATTGACAGAAATGCAATATAATATACATAACTATGTTTTCTGTGGTGTATAAAGACCTTACATAATGAACCGTTATGTTTTTAGAACATTTACAGTGAAGTCACCATTTTGCGCCGTCATGTTTCTACAGTAGCCATAAACGGACAAACTTCTCTACAGAGCTATAGCTACTCTCTGCTGTCTCAGAAGACCACATCTTTGTCCTGTGTCGGCCACCGTAGCTTCTCTATGTGCTTCGAAAGGGAGGGGTGAACGGTGGGTGGTTGCAGTTTGCAACCTCATGGTCATGGTCTTACAAGTATACTACTATTACATTGATATTAGTATACTTAGGCCTACATAAAGTATACTTAAAAAATTACTTGAACTTTACTTAAGCTGATGTGATGCATCAAACTAAATCTTTCTGCTTGAGGTCACATATGCTGCAGATATCATGCAGTACAAACTAAAACACTGACCAAAACTAGCATATACAAGTTCAGAATCTTACTATTAAATTATTGCTAGGCAATTTTTGTTTCAGAAAAACCCAGAATCATCTTGAAATAATCTTTTTAACCTTAAACTCATGGAAAAGCACTACAATTTTCTTATATAAATGTTCTTATACTTTAATTGTTTTGTAAGGAAACCCCTGCTCTAAACAGCTGATTGCATAGTCTTTAACCATGTTAGATACTACATTGTATATTTTTGGTTTGCCTAACAACCGTGCCAACAATGGCTACTATTCATGGGAGCTTTCTTTTATTACTGTCTGCCTTCATTAATTCTCTATTATTTCAAAAATAGATCTTAAGCATGGTATGGTGTTGAGTATATTGCCTTTGTTAGGCTCTTGTCTGTGCCTACAAAACCATAGTTCACAAGCACTTTGTACATTTCCTGCTCAGCCTGTGCTTTGCTGATATTATAACTTGCATAGAAACAGTTGCAATAATGTTTTTGTAGTTGTCATTCTTACAGACTCCTGAGTTACTGTATGCATGGACAATCTTTCTTTACTTCTTATATATTAAATCCAGCCAAAATAAGAAATTTGAAATCTTTACAAATAGTCTAAAAATAGGGGAAGGAAATAGAACATTTAATATATTTTGGGACAACAAGATTCATTTCTTGTTTTGATAACACATTTATCACTTACAAGTCATTTGACCAGAGAGAGTGGAATTATTGACAGGAAAAAAGCAGAATACAAAGAGGATGGTAAAAGACTAACTACAGTAGGAATCAAATCAGACTCAACAGTCAAATGCAACTTTAAATATCTACAAAAAAATAATTCTGTAATCTGTACATTTCCTTTTGCTGTAAGACATGGCAGTCTGTTTGTCTAGAGTGGTTTAATTAATAATGGGTATTAAAAATAGCATTTTTACAGAAATTGCTTGTCAGATAACAAAATTTAACAAAAGTGAACACTCTGAAATATAACCAGATAAATAACATTATACAATGCTTCTTTTCACTGCGATTAAGTAACAGCTCATCTTAGCTATAAACACTTATATAAAACTCATTAGGACAACTGTTATGCCCACAAGTGATATACTTGCATAAAACATATGCAAAAGTAATAAGTTAAGAAAAGCATTACATTACACATTCACAGTCGAGCATTGTCGTTTTAAATTAAAACCTTAATAAAAATGTAAAGAAGTTACGCTACCTTGTACAAGATTTAAGTTCAAAGCTCAAAGTTTTTGTTCACAGCACACAATTATGATTTTGAAAAAGATACTGGGACACTTCACATAGTGCCTGAAAACCAGTTTTCTACAAAAAAATTCAAATTTTTACAAGAAAAATCTGAGGTAGCAAAGCCAAATTTTGTGAACTTTGGACAAAAGAAAGTCTTTTAGCATAGTGCATAATGCCTAAAATGTCAACCAAAACAAAATTTTGTATTAAATATGTACAGAAATTAAGAAAATATAGTTTTTTTTTTTTTTTCCTTCACAAATTGCTGGTCCTGAGAAAGAACAATACATCTTTTCTTACTACACATATTAAAAAGAATATCCCATCATACACAATATACAAAAGCATTACGCAAATTGTCATTACAAAAAGTCAACGGTAAATAGCCAAGCAGATACTCTGAATGTGTATATGTGTACATAAGATGAGTAAAAAAAAAGTACATCTGTACAACAATATACATCTTTAAGAGATCAAACTCTGAAAACTGGGGCAGTGTCCACAATCCGTAAACATTTTGTGACAAGGCAGAAAATTTGGTTTAAATTTGGTGCTCAATTGCGAAAAAAGTCAAAGATTTAAAAAAGACAGCAAGCTGCTAACAACTCATTCCCTGTCTGATGTTCAATGTCATCCTGAGGAAAGTGTTATTTGCCCCGAGTGTCCATAACAGATTGAGTCTGTGAGTTCTCAGTATATCCCAGGGAAAATGCGGTACGGGACAGCTTTGCAGTAGTCTTCCCACGCAGAGCCGTACTTTTTCCTGCACTGACGCTCGTCCCGTGCATTACGGTGCACCAGCAGAGTGATCAAGTAGATCAGGTAAAAGTATGGGATCAAATGGTTGAATCCTAAAGGAAAAGTCAGGGATAAAAGTGGTGGAATTGAGTCAAAACAGACTGATAAGACAGCCTAATTTCAACAGAAAGGCAAACTGAAGCCAAATACTTACCACATGGCAGAGACCATGCCAAACCCATGATGATATCACCCAGGTAATTAGGATGACGGACGAACCCCCAGAGACCAGACACAATAAGACTCTTTCCAGTTGCAGTAGGAATAGTTTTCAGGTCTGATAAGATAAAGGAAAAACAATTTAGACCAAACAGTCTTACCATTTTATGTTTATTCTTTTGTTTTATCCGTTTCAAAACACTTACGAGACACTGCTGGGTCAGAAGGGTTTTTCCTGAAGGCAAACTTCTGAGAGTTGGCTTTCCGGAAAATGTAGTACCCAACTCCTGATGGAGAAGTTAAAAAACTCAAGGTTAAAGTCTGAGCATATCGATATCCTGTTCTTATTGGCTGAATTAGCATCTATATGCACTATGGCGTAGGAAAAAAAACTGACCATTCATAGTGATGAGGGTAACGATCCAGAATACTGAGAGTTCATTGGGATGGCTGACTAGATAGTACGCTTGACAGGTGAATGTAAAGGGAACAAAAGCCAGATCTCCAAACGTCAACATAAATCCGAAACCATCGTAGACAATATCCATCATGGTCAGAAGTTTCTCCTGAAATACAGAGTGATTTCATTAGAATCAGTTCATGGTTTCCACATGCATTAGAAATAATTATGTTCGTTTTGGAAAACCCTTGTATGTTGTACCTCATGCCAAAAGCCATCAACAACCCACAGGAGCTGGAAGATGTTGACCAGGAGCATCGCTGGAGAGGGATTCTCTAGATTCTGGTGCTTCATTTCAGCGAGCAACATCGCAAAGTTAATCAATACCTGTGGAAAACCAGTAATTATGTTTCTTCAATAGGTAAAAAAAGTACACTTTAATAAGGAAAATAGTTAGCATGCTCAAAAAAGGCTAAGGAATCACAAGAAATCTGAGTGCTACTGATTTCATCTGGTAAACGGCAAAAGTTTGACCACAAGAGGGAGCAAAAAAACAATAACAATACTCACCCAACCCATCAGGCCTGGGCGCATTTCACAGAAGAATTTGATATCGAAGTTTTTGATGCGGGGATTTAACTCTCTGCCCATGAAGAAATCATAAATAATGTAGCCTAGAGGAATAAAAAGAATAAGCATAATCTAGTAACTGTACCTGACATATAAATGGAAATCCTTCCTTGCAATCTCTATAAAACGATTTTATTAGAAGGCTTACTTAGTAATCATAAACAACTATGACTGGTCTATTTTAACTAGCACTGTTGAAAGTAACAGGAAATGCATGACAACTCTTTATGGATGATCATTTAAACCTGAATAAAGGGTAAGAGAAACTTTAAAAGCCATTGAAGTGAAAATGCTCTGAGCTAAAACGGGAGAAGTCAGTCAACGCAGCTTGATCTCACATTATTTGTCTTACCAGAGTTCCCTCCAGGAGCGAGTTCTTCTCCAGACGCCCAGCGGGAGCGGACGAACAGGTAGACGCTGAGAAGAGTGACAATGAGCAGGGCCGAGGTGTAGAAATGCAGGAAGTGAGCATGGATGTAGCTGAGATCCACCTCCTGGTACACGGCAACACCTACTGCCACGGCCGTGAGGAGGAGTGCATAGAAACCTGACGGAGAACAGAATCTGAGATCATCAAACAGCTCGCTCACAAATATTGAGTAGTGAAGATTTTAAACCAAGCTTAATTTTAAGTTTTTTCAATCATTGTCAAAACAAAAACTTCATTCCATTAACATTAAAATGTAACAATATTGAAGACTGACCATTAATCCTGTATTTCAACGTTTTCCCGTTCTTGAGAGGCATTCCTTCAACGAGCTGTAGGGTGGAAAGAAAGAGGATTTACATGTGACCACTAATCTGTGTGGTTATTATCTAAAACGACTAAAAGTTGCTTTCATTAAATCAAATAAAGCTGAAATAAAATTAAATAAAATATAAATATTAGATGAAAAACTTTACTTAAAAATGTTGCAATTATTCAAACTAAAACTGAAATAAAAAAGTAAATTAAAGCTAAAAAGAAATAAGAACAAAATAACTAAATCTTAATTTAAAATGTAAAAAATATAACAATACAAACAAATTCAAAATATTTTAATAAATACTATAATAGTATATAGATAATTCTAAAATAACAATGGTATAGTACTGTCATGTTTGATAAAAGCAAGCTTAAATTATTATTCTTTGTATTCTGCATCATACAGTGGATTTTCCTAATATTCAATCATTATGACTAAAATCCTATATCATGATATTGCATAACCATGTAGTTAGGGATGCACCGATATGAAAATTTTGTCCGATACCGATAATTCGTTATATTTGAAAGCCGATAACCGATATATTGGCCAATAAATCTAAATCCAAATTTGATTACAAAGAGCCTGATTAAAAACCCAAAAGTCTCACCATTAAAAGCCATGTCCCAAGCACTAGTAGCCTAGTTTGAACACGTTGAACCAAGTTTTAAAATTTATTTTACACTTCTATTGCCAAATTTCCTTACCAAAAAAAAAAATAAACAAACAAAAAAACGATTGCCTTACAAATAAATAAAACAATGCCTGAATAATGCAAACAAGTCATTGGCGACATTATCTTCTTATCGGGCCGATAACGATAACATTAAATATGAACATATCGTGCATATATCATGTATCCGTACATGTAGTAATGTCTGTTTTTCTATAATCTAAACCAAAGGGACACAATCTAAAATGAATGAATTAATGAATGAATGAATGTGGTATTTATATAGCACATGTGTATTCATAACAAACAAATGTTAAGTCTGACAAAGAGCTGTTCCATGTTATGTAACAGTTAAAAAACAAAAGACTCAAAACAGTAATACATTAAAAATATGACTGGATAAGCCACATGTGAAACCGTTGCATTTTTTTTAAGTCTATAAGGTTGTGACGTTGTACTGCAATTGTACATAAACTATAATTATAGTGTGTATAGACCGGATGCAAGCGGATTTGATGCATCAAACTAAATCTTTCTCCTTGAGGTCACATATGCTGCAGATATCATGCAGTACAAATTAAAACACTGACCAAAACTAGCATATACAAGTTCAGAATCTTACTTACTATTACATTATTACTAGGCAATCAGGTCCTTTTTGTTTCAGAAAAACCCAGAATCATCTTGAAATAATCTGTTTAACCTCAAACTCATGGAAAAGCACTGCAATTTTTAGATCCTATCTTAATTACCCTTAAGCGGCTGGAAACAAAACCAGATGTTTTCCAGAGAGGCTCTCTATCTGCATGTCACCTCTAGTGATTAATCTAATCTAGCCTGCTTCGCTGCAGCTAACAGGCAAAGCAGAAACAAGAGCCATAGAGTTATGTGGTCATGTGCCTAAACTCGGGTCACGGGGAGTCATGTGATTGCGGACCGTACCTTTCCGACAGGGAGCAGGGAGAGGACGGCCTGGAAGAGAAGCCAGAGCAGGACGATGCCAAAGACCTGGCAGTCCCAGAGAGACTGAAGGGTAGGAAGCTCAAGAGGGAAGCTCTGGAGGCTGGCATCCTTCTGCCCACAGAGAATGAGCAGGGCCAACACAGCCACGGGCAACAGAAACATCAGGAAGAACACACCTGAAAGAGAAGAGGGAAGGGGATGCTTTATTATAATCTTAGCCAATGATTAATTTTAAATATGCCAGAAAAGGCTTTTTAGAGTTTAATAGGCGGAAATGCACAAAACTAATCAGAGACTTTCAGACAAGAATTAATTATTAATATGAATTAATATATTAATAGTAACGCTGCTTGCTTTACTGTAGACTTAATGTTTGCATTTAAAAGAGGCCATATTTGACACTTTTTTAGCATTTAATTTTTTTTATTTATTTATGTTAGTCATTTAGCTCCATGACAGAATACTAGATAGATGTTGATAAAAATTGGTCAAAAAAGTCATTTTAAAATGCTCTGACAATCATTTTGCCCCAAAGATTTGTGCTGTAAATATCTACACAAAACAAAATTACATTAAATCATTGACAAGACTCACCAACTCTTCCTCCAAACTCCAGATCAGTTGTCTTGATGACAGCAGGTGTTTTAGTTTGCGATAATGCCTCCGTCTCTGCCTTTTTCTCCAACTCTACTGCCTTGCCATCACCCTGGTCCTTCCTGCGCCGTAGATTGTAGCGTCCACCTGTCTGGTTCTCTGATTCAGTCTCTGTCTTCTGCTATTAGAACATTACAATGAGTCAAGACTGAACACAAAAGAATACAAACCAATTAAAACAATAAATAATTTCATACCCATACACACAGAAACACACTGCCGTTCAAAAGTTTGGGGTCATTAATATTTTTTTAGAAGAAATTAATACTTTTATTTTTATTTGATGCATGGCCAAAAGTGATAGTAAAGACATTTATGATACAAAATATTTCTATTTCAAACAAAAATATTAAGCAAGCAGCACAACTGTTTTCCACATTGATAATAATAGGAAATGTTTCTTGAGTACCAAATCAGCATACTAGAATTATTTCTGAAGGATCATGTGACACTGAAGACTGGAGTAATGATGCTGAAAATTCAGCTTTGCCATCACATGAATAAATGGCATTTTAAAATACATTAAAACAGTTAAAATTGCAACAATTAATAACTGCAGCCTTGGTGAGCACAAAAGACTTCTTTTAAAAGCATTTTACTAACCCCAAACTTTTGAACTGTAGTGTTTATGTGTTACAGCCCCCTTAAAACCACTGCTTCCCAGTTTGAGAAACTCTAGTGTCAATAAAATAAAAATATGTGTTGTGTCAAGTTAGTCTAAGTGAAGAAAAGAAATGCTACTATTACGTGGCCGCACTACTGTAAGGCTAAAGCAGTCTGGTCATGGTTTGTAAAGCCCATGACCCTTTGTCCCATGAGGAGAAACATTCTGAAAAATGTGAGGGTATGATTAAACAGAAACCACAGTCAGCTTTAGCTTTGTGTGCACAACTAAATGGGCTCCTGTCACACATGGGAGGCACAACATGCATGCATCATGACATTCCAGCCTTTACTAGACCAGTTTCTAACATACAGAAACATACCTCAGTGATTGTGGAAGCTGTATTATCTGTATTATTTTCTTCTTTCTTCTCATGTTTGCTGTTGCTATTGTTCTCATGTGTCATCAGCTGAGACAGATGACAGTCAAGGACACATGAGGTGAACCCATGAGGTAAGACAAATAAGATAACAGCGTTAAAATTATTGGGTTAACGGCTCCGAATTAGATTAAACTCGTATACTTGCAATCAACACAAGAATGCCATCACAGGAATAAAACAGATTTTAAAAACGACTTATTTTACATTGCAGCAATATTTCACAATTGTACTGTTTTTACTGTATTTCTTAAAAAACAAATGCATCCTCGTGAGAATAAGAGACTATATAGTGATTTCAAAACTCATTAAATAGACTGACATGAACATCCTGGGTGAGACAGAGCATGTAAAGAGAAAGAAAGACAGAAAAAAAGTGAGTGTCCTTACCAGGGGTGTGAGTCGGACCTCCAGCACTTCTTTGAGCTTTTCCTTGCGCAAATCTGTGGTGCGAGAGGAAGATCGACGGGTTGTCCTAGCTGGAGAACGGGAGCGACTACGACGAGGGCGTCCCGGTGAACGAGAGCGGGATCTGGACCGAGAACGTCCAACACCCTGCTTAAATATGGCCAAGCTCTGCAATAAAGAAAACAATATCCACAAGACAATGCAAGTTAAGTTCAGTTAAATCTCTGTTTAACTGGTATTTTCAGAGGCACGGATTAGAACCTAGAAATTAACAAAGTTTTAGGATTTTGAAACATTTGAAGAAATATTATGACATTAAGAAATATTCTGCTCAATTTCTAGGTCATGTAAACTCATTTGTAGAGACGGTCATATGTTCTTGCTTCTATTGTAGCACAAGAAGCGTTTTTGAATCATTTTCAAATCATACTGGAGAGGTTTCATACCGTAATGTCAGATTCCTTCAGCTCCAGCTCAGTACCATCTTTGTAGATGACGGTGTAGAGCCGAGTCTTGCTGTCATAACTCAGCACCTTGACCTCATAATAAAGGTTACTGCCAGGCCAGCGGCCCATTACAGTATCTCCACTCTGAAACCTTGCAGCCGGCATCCTCGCTTACCTACAAAACAAATAACACAAGATAAAAGGTCTGCATCCCAACCAATTCACCATGTTTTTTCCCACTGGAATCAGATTAGTATGATGACATTGTGAATTCTTATGGCATTTCCAGTTTTACAAACTACTAAACTACATTAAATTAGGACATACTAGAAACAAACTGCATCAACACCAACTTAATGATAGTATGTTAATTAGTATCTTGCAGCAGTGCAGCCCTTAAAGATGAAGTCAAGTGTGTAATTTCTGTGTCAATAGCATCAACAAACTGATTTTTCAACTGATTCAAGCACTCAAAAAGGTTTTACAAGACAAAGTCTTCTACTGAGTTTATAGTCTGCCACAGAGCTTATATTTTTGGGGAAATGTACCTATGAATAGCTTACAGTTGTCTCTGCATATTAAACTGGGATTTACATGGAAAAAGCACACATTACTTTTAAAAAAAATTAATGCACATGAACATGTGTGCTTTAAAACAAACTAACAATCTAAATTCTATCTAGATCTAAATATTCTGTGTGAATATTTCAAACATGTTCAATGGTAAACCCATGAGGGAAACACCGGAGTAGCTGCACATGGCCTGATGACAATGAAGCGGTGATGTCAGCTGCCGTCTCAGAAGTGCTGATGGGTCTGAATTACGCATCCACACTGTACTCTCTGCACCAGCGCTATTGTTGAGCTCTCAATGGCCTTTATGAGAGCGATTATACTAGGGCAGCCCCCTAATTTTCGACTAATCGTTAGTTGACTAGAAGAGGCTTAGTCGACCAGAAGTTTTATTAGTCGGTTAGTTGCAGAAAAAAAAATTGTGGCTTAATGACGAGTCCTTGTGGTAATTACAGTATGTCAGGCAGGAAATCCAAACGTTCGCCTATCATCCATCGCCCTCAAATATGGCTTATCATTTGAAACATGTAAGTAGCAACTTTACAATGGCTGCTTGCTCTAATGTTAACCTAGATAAATGTGCGATATTATTAAGCGTTATTAAGTGTTTGTGTGGAAAGTGGAACCTGAAGTATAGCGAGCGGTGTAATCACTTGCATTTTTTCCTGACAACAGCGGAAACAACTCAAAATACTCTGTCAATTTTGGTCATACAGATAGGAGTAATACATCATTTGAAACATAAAGGGTCTTTTATTTGTGCAAACACGCCTTTGTAAAATAAAGAAAACAAACAGGATAGCGCATTCTGCTGTCTCGGTGTCTGTGAACTTGAGCACATCAAAAAAATAAACCAATACTTGCCTCACACACATGAGAAATATATCTATAGAAAGCTTGAAATGTCAAATGATTGTCAACCAATTCAAGTGGAAAACAAATATTCTCAGATTATGTAATCTGTATGAAGCGTGCATATAGGCGCGTCCACTATTACGATGATGATACAACATCGTCGACTTAATCTCTGCAGCCGAAAACACAGAAAACATTATCAATAATTTATTAAAATGTTCAAACAGTCTCCTTGCTGTTTTTTCACGACACATTCATAATCATTAATTTTGCCGGTGCGGTGTGGCAAGCTTTATGCATGCGCTTGAGTGCTGATTAGGCTATGTATTATATATAGGCAATTAAAGGCTCATTATTATAATTGATATGGCTCATTAATAAGTGCGATTAGTCGATGAATCACTTAAATGAACGACTAGTCGACTAAAACTAAAATCTTTAGTTGAGGGCAGCTAGATTCTACTATCACACAGGTAACATCAACTTCTGGCCAAAAAAATGACTTTTACTATCCAGCTACAGACAAAAACAATCCCTAAAGAAAAACCAATAGTAATTGCTTAACAATAGTAATAGTAAAGTATTTTTATACATATTCGCACTTTTCTAATTAACTGGTTCTTTAAATTTGGATCTATAGATAAGTGGCCCCATTTGGTGGGTCTCTAAAGAATAGAGTCCAAAAACACCATTACACTACATTCAAAATTGTAAAAAAAAATAAAAAATAATTATCATTAACTTTTTACAGATATTCTTCAAGTTTAAGAACCCCAAACCAAGATTAAAAAAAAACAAGAAAAAATAAGATTGCAAAACACTTTGCATAAATAATAATGCATTCAATCATAACGCATGTTTTTTCATTGTTGCAGTCTAACGATTATGCTCTAGTGTCATCATATTTCAACATAAAAAACAATGTTAGTCAGTTTCTAAATTTAACAAACTATCACTTCACAAAAGACAGTAACGATTGGTGCTGATTAAAAAAAAACAAAAAACAGATGCTTAGAAATCCCAACCAAACACCACCATGACATGAAGCAGTTTTCTTACCACCAACACATTAATGATTTTAGCACTTAAGCAAGGCCAGAAACATAAGTAAAAAATGTCGCTCACACATATAGAAGCATTTTAGCAGTCAAGCAGACACACTCCATTATAGGAAACCACCAAAAATTCTTATTAAAACCACATGTAAAGTGAAGCCCATAAAAACATAAACCATCTACCCTAAAACCATCTAATCCCATGAAACACATTCCAGACATTCTTGAACCAGAACACACTGACACACACCCAACACTTGAGTTGAAGTCCAGTACTGCAGAAATCCCATGTGCTTCCAGAGAGTTGAAGTGAAACTACAGAGCAAAAGATTTAAACTGTGTGACTGTGAGTGGGCGGTGTCTGTTTCCATTTGTTATGCAAATGTGGGGGCACACGACGACACGCGCGCTTTACTATCACTACCAGCGGCTATTCAAATGAAAACTTAATACAGAAAATCTGACTTGTTTAAATCAACAGTATATCAGACACTGACCACATTTGTGAAATTTTAATTTTACACGAACAGACCAACGAAATACCCTAGCATAGGCGGACTGAATATAAATTCTGGAATCTTTAATACAAAAAATTCAGTAAAATAAACTGTCATTGTGTTTATTCTTAGTGTTTTTCATGTTATACGGAGGCAAACGGCATTCAGGTGCTGTTCCTTTAACACAGCATAAGAATGACAGGAATGGAGGGAAAACGTCATGTATTCAAACCATTGTCAGTCAGCATGCGAGAGAGGTTCATACACAGACAGCAACATTAAATCAGTGTTAATAAACAACATGTACAGAAATAAACTGTTATAATGAACGAATAATGTATTTAACACACATTTACTGCAAAACCACAGAGTCAAAAGACCATTAAACGTGACTATTTTGCGTGGAACGACTCACTTGCACTTTCGTGCACATACAATATAATGAAACCGAAAGGTCCAATATGAAGTAAGATATTAACTTAAACAAATGTTAAAAACGAATGCAGAATTGAATTATGGAGATAAAACAGACGAGTTGTGTTAGACGACAATAAATGCGCGCCGTGCCCAAGTTTCCTGTGTAACGAGCCGGCTGGAAATCGGGTTATTCGTTCAAACCAAACACCAAAACAATGGTTTTACATTTAACAATGGTTTTATTCACATAAATAAAGAGTATAATTGTTTGGTACAATATATGCAGAAAGTAGTGACTGTTAAAAGCAATTATGTTTAAGTTACTTCATAAAGCAGAGTTGCGGACGGACCGAGCGCAGTTCTGTAGTTACCGTTAACTACGCAGTCACAATAAAGGCATTTCCAGACAAACACATTAAACGTGCAAAGTGAATTCAATAAAATTTCTTACCTTCAATCTATCTTAATTCCCTAAAAATCGCTAAAATTTATCCACGGAACTTCGTAAAATAAAGAATATTGTTTTAAAAAAACTGGCCCCCGCTCTGAATACGTTCCTCCCTCTATGACCGCTCAACCTACCAGCGTCCTTGAGGGCGGGAAGCTCTCTGATTAGCTGGGGTGTGCTGTTTTTAAATTTCTGAATTTTCTGATTGGACGGCGGAGGAGTTTACGCGAGCGTTGATTGGAGACAAGGCATTTGAGATCGAAGGGTTTCGGGCTTTACAAAATGGAGTCCTGTCCTGGCGAGACAGTTGATCGGAGAGATATGAGAGGAGAGGGGCTGGACAGGCGACGTCATACGTTGTCCTTCTACAACGAAAAGTTTCTTTGAACATGTTAAATATAGTTAATTATTAACGGGTAGAGGGATCGAAAGGTTCAATGTAATGTATATTAAACTGGAGTTGACGTTAATAACGTGTATTTAAGGTTAAATGTACTGTTTATTAAACTGGAGTTGACGTTAATAACGTATTTTTCGGTTCAATGTAATGTTTATTAAACTGGAGTTGACGTTAATAACGTGTATTTAAGGTTAAATGTACTGTTTATTAAACTAGAGTTGACGTTAATAACGTATTTTTCAGACCTATGAGTTGGAGGGTAATGTTTTTGAAATACATATCTAAAACGATACGTCTTTTACGTGGAATTTTTCTGGATTTAATTTATTCATATTGATAGTGCTTTTAATCGCCCACTTCTGATTTATCATGTTTATTGAAAGGTGTTTTAATCTTGTTTCGTCGTAGCGTCTTAATCTTGTCAATAGTAAATGTGGTATCTTAGAAAACAACACTGAATAAGATGAATATAAAGTTTAGAATGAAAGGCAATTTAAATTTTAATAATATATAGGCCTACTGAACATTTAGCCTATATTTTTAATCTTGAACTTATATTCATTACGGGCAAATAAAAGTGTTACGTTTAAAATAGATTTCTGTAATATACTTTACATTTATACAGAGTATATATTATATCATTAAATTAGATTGTATACTATTAGTAATAGAAATCGTATATTGAATGTAATTTGTATAATGACTACATAATATAATGATTCCATTTTTTTTTTTTTTTTTACAATAAACAGTGCTTCATTTAGAAAAAGAATCCATGCATAACAGTTTGCAGTCTCATTCATCAATCAAACATGTTCATCACAAACCAGCTTTTCTTAGGTTATGCTGAGGAGTAGGTGCACAGCAGTCAGCAGATAGTCTCACGCAGTTTCCGTTTTTGCAAAGTTGCATTGCTGCATATGACTTCAGGAGAACTGTAGCAATGCCTTTACATGCTTAGTCCTGGAGCTGCCACAAACTGCATATTGGTGCTTGAACTGCTAGTAGCTGCTTTCTGGCCCATGTAAGATTGCACTGGAGCTGTGTTTAAGAAGAGTACGGTGTTCAATAGCGATTTGTGTAACTCTCACCTTTAGTTACAGTGTTAGTTCAGTCCTGCCTTCTTCCTGTTTGCCACAGCTGAACAGTGCAGCAGCAAACAGAAAAGCAGCATTTACTTTAGATGAGGTGTGGTGTTGGAAGTTATGTCATGTTAAACAAGGTGCAAATGAGTAAGAAAGTCAAATAAGCTTTCGAATCTTACTAAGATAAGAATTGAGTAGATATTAATTAAAAATAAATGCATTAATATAAAAGTTGTCAAGTTTACAACCCCTTTCAGGATGGGTTTGCTGCTTTGAAAGAAAAATACAGTGAAGATACTTTGTCAAGTAATCAATTTCTGCTTTTCAATTCATAAATAAATGCAAACAGCAATGTATTGCAATTTTTATTTAATTTGCTCAAACAAAACAATGTTAACATGTAAGAAACTTCTAATTAACATGAAAACAGTATGGTACAACATGAACGATAAAAAAGAAAGATAAGGAAAGTGAAAATTGCATTACAAGGACATTCAGTTGAATCTGACCAGCACAATCTGCTTATAATCGAGTCTCAATGTGCTGACAACACCATTAACGTTTTACTAATATTGTTTCAACTGATTTCCACCATGACAAAGATCATTTCTCAGATCCCACCAGCATACATGGTCTTAACCATAACACAACTGTAATGCAACAGAAAAAAAAAAAAAAAAAATGACACTGAGAAAAGAATGTGAATGCATGTTTGATTTTAAACAAAGATCGTAAAAGTGTCCTTTTTAACTCACTGAAGCAAAATGCAAAACAAATGAATAAAGTTATGGCAGGTCCTAAATTAATACTCTCTCTCTCTATATATATGCTTTTACATTTTTGACATATCAAATGCAACTTCCGAACAAGGCACAAACCATGAAGATCACAAACAGGTTTATCCAGGAATGAATCAACCCTAATCAAAACATTTCGCTTAACCTAAAGACCAATCTGCTTAACCTAAAAACCAATCAACAATAGTTATTTGTCGTCAAAACAAAGGTGGATCAGGAGAGTGTGAATTTCTAGAGATTACCGTTTAGCTTTGGTGATACTGCCGATCACAAAGTGCCAGCCGTCTTGTCAGCAATAGAATCATTTGAACTTCTATGGGTTTTTAAAGTGCAATCAATGCTGTAAACACTCTATACAAACTTTCTGATTCCTTGAGAGATTATTTTCGAATGATGGTATTGAACTACGCAAGTGAAAGAAAAAAAAACTACAAAGGATCGACAAGTGAGCATGGCATGGGGGAAATGGATAACTGAGGAAAAATCTGATCTGAGAGAACATCACAAATGTTCTTAGTTATTCTCCTCAAAATTTGCACAGCCTATAATCACACTTCATGTTTGTACAAAGATTTCGGTCTTAAAAAGCACATTTCCCAATAAAAGTTCCCTAACAAAAGTGTGTTGGAAGATAAAGCCCCTCTGAAAAACAGAGCCAAGTGCCTTCCGGTGTGCAGAAAGAGTTTAAACAATAAAAGATTGGAAAAAAAAAAAAAATTCCCATTCAAAAAGCTGTGATGTGTTGCTTGGCCCTCATTAGACACTCCAGACTTCTTTAGTTGGTTAATACTCCATGCAAAATGAATCATTTGCTATACATGATCTTTCACATACTTGAATCCCAAAATAAAAAAGGAAAATGAGTAAAATGTCATTCCCCTGCAAATTTATTATGGCTATAAAGAGGTGTCTGTTGTGAACTGCACTTTGAGAATGTGTATGGAGAACATTCATCCACAGTTTGAGGGCAGAGTGGATGATCGATTAAAAAAACGAAAGAAAGAAAAAAATGCGTAACAATGCTACACTTATTGCTTATGAACTGAAACCAAAATTATTTTTCGTGGCAACCATTTTTCCCTTACCGTTCATAAGAAGACATGCACTGAAATCGAAAGAAATACGAAAAGAGCCTACGGTGAATAAAAAGTTCATAGTATTTCTGGTTAGCACTATCTACAGATACGGTCTGAGCTGACGTTGACGTCAACCTTAACTTCGATTGGCTGAGAGGATTTTGGTAGAGAGCTACAATGATGTACAGTAGAAAGGCATTGTCCTTCGTGATTTTCCCGAACACTTAGCGAACACACAAGACGAAGAAGGTATACAGATAACAGTGGCTCATTAGAGACAGCCTGTCGAGCATTCACTTTTGAAAAGAGAAGTCTGAATAATAATGGAAACCGACCAAAAGAGCGAGTAAGCTACCTGATATGGTCATGGCGTACATTAGAACAGGTTGACTGAATGACTTGCAGGTATAATGTTTATTTTGTCATCATTTTAATGTACATATTCTGGTTAAAATAGTAGGAAGACAAGCTTTAGAGTCCTGCAGCAATAGACCATACTCGTTTGGTTGGCCAGATTCAAGGTTTTGCTCTATACAAGGCCAACTGAGTTAACGTTACTTCACCACCACCACCACCACCTTTTAAATTCATAAACAAAGCCTGCCCTTTGCTAAACAATGTGCCGTAGAATGAATGTCATCTGCTTGATTTACAATTTCACTCTTCAAGGGTTAATACAGTATGTAATTCAGTAATAGTTTGTCTATTTTCGTCATTTTCTTTCCACAGTAAAAGTCATCCATTGCATACTGACAGTCACTTCCTTAAGACTGTGTCCTGACTCCCCCTCAAGATGGGGCTTTTGGTGTATGGCGTCGCTTTGAGGCGTCTGGTTATCCTCTCACTGATACGCCTCCTGTGCCCCCACGCTCAAAGTTTGTCTTTCCCGGCATCATACTTGACAGATCCACCGAATTAACATGGTTATTGTGATCACCACTAGTTAAAACTGTAATTTTCCATTTTCGTTGCTTTTGAGATAACTGAAGCTGACCTCTGAAGTGACAGATTGTGGTTAAAAAATACAGGTGCATCTCATCCTCCTATGCAGAGTTTGACTTGCCCAACTCCTCCCTGATTGCTGAAAACACAAAGACGACAAAAGAGTTTATTTACAAAAGAGATTAGTTACATTTTACACTAAACGTCTTACAGTCAAAGGTTTAGACACATACTCATTCATTATTACTGTTTAAAATATGTAAGAACAACAGTGATGTCACAAACTATGAAAGAACACAAAAGGTAATATGGTAATATGGCATGTGACCAAAAACTAAAAAAATCCTACATTTTAAATTGATATAATTAGCCTTTGTATGATGGACACTTGTTCTTTCACTACTCATTAAAATAAATAAATGGTTTTATTTTTATTTTATTATTTTTTAAATAATGTATTTATACAATTTATTTTCTTCTAAATTTACTTATAAATAAATGAATACAATATATACGTATATATAAAATCACAATTAAATCGCATCTAACATAAGTTTTTGTTTACATATGTTTATATATAATATATATTTGTATGTGTGCGCGTGTATGTGTATGAATATATGTGTGCATGTGTGTATATACAGTATACGCAACACTTACACATATATAATATATACAGTATATTTATGTAAACAAAATCTTTTATGTTAGATGCGATTAATCGTGATTAATCGATTTGACAGCACTAATATATAAGTGCTGCCAAATCGATTAATCGCGATTAATCACATTTAACATAAAAGATTTTGTTTACATAATATATGTATGTGTATTAGAGCTGTCAAACGATTAATCGCGATTAATCACATCCAAAATAAAAGTTTGTGTTTACATAATATATGTGTGTACTGTGAATAATTACTGTATAAATGTATATATTTAAGAAATATTTGCATGTATATACTGTATATATCTTCATATAATTTATATTATATATAAATATTTTATATATAAATATAACAAGCTGTTCTTAAATATATACATGCATGTGTGTGTATTTGTATATACATATACATAATTATACACAGTACACATTATGTAAAGCGATGCGATTAATCGTTTGACAGCACTAATGTGTATGTATGTATATGTGTATATATATATATATATATATATATCAGAATTATTGGCACCCCTGGTAAATATGATCAAATATGGCTGTAAAAAATAAATCTGCATTGTTTATCCTTTTGATCTTTTATTAAAAAAATTCACAAAAATCTAACCTTTCATTGAAGTAAAAGAATTGAAAGTGGGGGGTAAATCACATTATGAAATAAATGCTTTTCTCCAAAACACGTTGGCCACAATTATTGGCACCCCTAGAGTTTTTTTATGAGTAAAATATCTCAAGTATATTCCCATTAATATTTACATTTTTTAGCACACAAGGGTGACTAGGAACATGAAATTGTCCAGCTATGATGTCTTGTTCCACAGGAGTATAAATATGAGGAAACACAAAGGCCAAATTCCCTTAATCATTCATCACAATGAGTAAAACCAAAGAATATAGTTCTGATGTGCAGCAAAAGATTGTTGAGCTTCACAAAATAGAAAGTGGCTGTAAGAAAATAGCTAAAGCATTGAAAATTCCCATTTCCACCATCAGGGCAATAATTAAGAAGTTCCAATCAACTAAAGATGTTACGAATCTGCCTGAAAGAGGACGTGTGTCTATATTGTCTTAATGCACGGCGAGGAGGAAAGTTTGAGTGGCCAAAGACTCTCCAAGGATCACAGATGGAGAATCGCAGAGATTAGTTGAGTCTTGGGGTCAGAAAGCCTTAAAAAAAAAAAAAAACAAACAAAAAAAAAAAAAACAACCCCTACATCACCTCATGTTGTTTGGGAGGGATTCAAGAAAAATCCTTCTTGCTCATCCAAAAACAAACTCCAGCATATTCAGTTGTCAGACACAACTGGAAATTCAAAAGGGACCTGGTTCTGTGATCAGATGAAACTATGAAAAGAGCTTTTTGGCAGCAAATCCACCAGATGGGTTTGGTGCAAACAGGGATAAAAAGTACCCCATGCCCACGGTTAAAAATACCGCTGGATCTTTAATGTTGTGGGCCTATTTTTTAGCTGGAGGTCCTGGACATCTTGTTCAGATACATGGTATAACGGATTCTAGCAAATACCAACAGATAAAAAATCTAAACCTGACGGCCTCTGCTAGAAATCTTATAATGGGCCATGTTTGGATCTTCCATCAGGACAACGATCCAAAACAAACATCAAAATCAACACACAAATGTGTCACTGAACACAAAATGAAGCTTCTGCCATGACCATCCCAGTCCCCTGACCTGAACCCTATAGAAAATGAGTGGGGTGAACTGAAGAGAAGAAGCAGCAACATGGATCTGTGAATCTGAAGAGATTCTGTATGGAGGAATGGTCTATGATCTCGTCAGGTGTTCTCCAAACTCATCAGGCGTTATAGAAGAAGACTCAGAGCTGTTATCTTGGCAAAAGGAGGTTACACAAAGTATTTATTAGAAGGGTGCCAATAATTGTGGCCAACGTGTTTTGGAGAAAATAATTTATTTCATAATGTGATTTACCCCCCACTTTCAATTCTTTTACTTCAATGAAAGTTTAGATTTTTGTGATTTTTTTAAATAAAAGATCAAAAGGATAAACAATGCAGATTTATTTTTTACAGCCATATTTGATCATATTTACCAGGGGTGCCAATAATTCTGATCACCACTGTATGTATGTATGTATGTATGTATGTATGTATATATATATATATATATATATATATATATATATATATATATATATATAAATACATTCACAAATACAAATTAATAAATGCTCAAATAAATTACTATTTATTATTATTTGCCTAGATTACAAATTATTATTTCTAATTAACATTTTGTAGCGTTTTTATTTGTATAAAAAATAAGGAATAATAAATGTATAAATTAATACATAAAAAAATTATATATATTATTATTACTAATAAAAAAAATAGCCACCCTTTGCCTAAATTTCCACTAGATTTTCATTAGTTGTTAATTAGTCCATTAGTAGTTAACTGAGGAAAATAAGGGAATTTTCTAATTCAAACTTTTGACTGTGTGAATGTCAAGTATTTTTATGTTTCTAAAGTATTAAAAAGCTCAATGAGCATCATATATTGTGGCAGTACAATGCAACAAAATGTTACCATCAATAAGTTCTTCTTTCAGCTTTGATAGTTCCTTCCTCATCTCTTCTAGAATGTCCTAAAAAGCAAAGAAATACATTAAGAATTTGATTAGAATACTGTTTGTTATATACAAATTAAAAAGTCAAAAAGTGCATGTCACTGAACTGTTTTCATGTCAATAAGATTCCATTTAAGACTAGAATATATACACTAGAATGCAAAAGAAATTAGCTGCTATAAGGACATTGTGCCAAGTAAATATAGTGACACGACCCTGTGCTGAGTTCTTAATATAAGCTATTATATCAAATGCAGCTATAAAAGTATTAAATGACAAGAGATCCAGATGAGTAGGTGTATGTTATAACATCAACACATTACAGCTGCTATTAGTAACTCTTCAACACACTGAGCACTTGGGGAGGAAAAGCCGAGGCAGACAGAGCTGAGCGACTTGTGTAACTGTGTCCTCAGATAAGTGAGATTCCTACATATGCCTTTCATATCTAACATGCTCATTCATAGAGAAGGGAGGTATTGCCTTTGTAGAGAGGACTATAATTGTACACACCCACAAAAGCGTAACTGTACGCTGTGAACCAGTATTTCTCCCTCAGTTTTTTAGGAAGTGCTGTAAGGAGAAATTGTACCACTAGCTTTGGTAACACTTTGCCAACGTATTGAGGAAGTGAACAGCCCCTCTATCAAACCCGAAGGGCTAAAAGGTTAAATGAGTTTCAGTTCAAGATAGTTACTTATTGGTTTTGAGAAGTACCTGTTTCAATCTGTCGTAGTCAAGAGCTTCTGTTGGCACCCCATTGGCACTTATGGATCCGGTAGGAGTTGGTGTAGACCTTGGTCTAAGAAGAAAAGATATGGTGTGAAGCAAAGCTATTTTAGTCACAGAAGTCAACACTGTGCAGTCAAGATGCAAGGCAGAAGTTTAGTGACACGCTTTAACAGACATTTCAGATGCTGTGTAAATCTACACTGTTACAGCACCAATTACAATTGGCGATTCAAAGAATATACACAGCATTAATATGGGATAAACTCAAGATGTGTGAGGAAAATGCAAGATATTTCAGGTCCTTGAAATTGTTGTACTGAAAAGGAATTCACACAGACATATATGCATAACTGGGTGACATGAAAATGAGCCTTGAGAGGAGCTGCAAATTCTTCAAAACCAACACATTTGTAAAATCAACCCCAACTAAAATGGCACAGCAAACCAAAAGCTGTAGACACGATCCACACTTCAAAACACAATGCAGCTGCCATATCACTCTCATGCTTTTCTGTAGCTGAATCAGACAGGATACTATTGCCAACACAATAATCACCATAGGGTGGTATATGGGAAATGAGGGAAATGACGCTTTATCTATCCCATCGGAAAAGAAATAAATGCTGAACAGTGGGTTGCCTTGTGTAGAAAGGAAGTAGAAGTCAAGCGGATAAGCACATTGTGACACAGCTTAAAGTCAGAAACAAATTACAGAGCAAAAGTTATGTGTGAGAAACAAGCTTGTTCAGCCTGAAGGCTTTGTATCAAAGCTTTCTGCATTTTATATGTGAAAGGATAAACCAAATTAAATGCACATTTGTGGGGGGGAGGGGGGAGCATGTTATCTTTGGAACCAGGTGGACAAATTGGCAAGAGTGGACAAATGCTCCAGCTTTCTGATATGACCTTTTACGACACCTAGTACTGCACAATATATCAGGACGCTCTAATAATGATACTATGGTTAAACCTTCATAGCTTCCTCCCTTTCTCAATGAAAAGACACATTCAAAAGGGTGATTCTATAACTACAGGGGGTGATTGTTATTAAAATTTTACAGATTTTTTTTCTCTTTATTTACATGAGGATTATAGTCTTGGAAACTATTTTTATTAGGCCTTAATTTATTACTTTATGTATAGATTTTATTGTTTTACTCTGTGAAAGTGAAATTATTATAAACCATTTTAACATTGATATTGTGTGAAAATTATTTATATACACTACAGGTTGGAGACGGTTTAAAATAAGCCTCTTATGCTCACCAAGGCTGCATTTATTTACAAAATACAGTAAAAACTGTACTATTGTAAAATTTTAAGTAACTTTTTTTTTGTATATTTTAGTATATTTTTAGCATATTTAAAAAAAAAAAAAAAGACTGGAGTAATGATGCTGAAAATTCAGCTTTGCCATCAGTGTCACATGATGCTTCAGAAATCATTTTAGTATGCTGATTTGGTATTCAAGAAACATTATTATTATTATTATTATTATTATTATTAAAAACGGTTGTGCTACCTTATATTTTTTGGAAATCAAGATACATTTTTTCAGGATTCGTTCATGTACAGAAAGTAAAAAAAACAACAACATTTATTTAAAATATATATTTTTGTAACAATGTACAAAAAGTCTTTCCTGTCACTTTGTAATGCATTTAAATTGCTAATAAAGAATTAATTAATTAATTAATTTTATTATTATTATTATTATTATTATTATTATTATTAGTAGTAGTATTATTTATTTATTTTTTAAATGACTGATCCCAAACTTTAGAACGGTAGGGTACATATTTACACAAATTACCACTCTCACATGTGCTGCCATTTCCATTTTTTCAAAAAGCCCACAAGATCAAAAGTGCTCAAAGTTGAAGAAACACCTAAATAGTAAATATGCATCTTTGTTATAAAAGCAGCAGGGAAGCATAAAGCATTTTATTTATGCCATTTCATAGTGATTATATTGTTGGCAACAGCAGAATATCTGTGTATGGAAAAAAAAAAAGAATAACTGTAGACAATCACTGCAGCAACCCTCATCCTATTTAAAGAGCACTCTCAGCAAACAAAGTCTAGAAAGAGTTCTTAAACTAGCCTCTTATACCTGTTTAAGGAATCATAGTACTTGTCAGTACCCATCTGATTTCTCCATGGTATGTCCCGTCTGTGAGAGTAAAGAGACTAACCAGGTCAGAGGTCAATAGTGCGGATCTGAACTATTTCTTTTCATAGTAATCTTCTGAATGCACTAGATCTAACTGAGGTGAAAGGAGAAATATTTCTATTTCAGTGTAGCCCTATTGTAAAGTGCTTCAATCATTTGTATAATTGTATGTGCAAATGCCTGAATGGATGACATATAATAAGCAAAAGGAATAAGCAAATCCTTTAAAAAAAATGCTGAACAGCTCTGGTACACACAGATCTGATGAGATGCAACAGCACTGTGCTTTAGTGATGTCAAGCACGGGATCCGACTGCCTGCATTCTGACATGCGATTGTGAGGAGACCACCGGCCACAAGCACGTGATGCAAAGCAGTCGAAGCAACAATAATTCAAATTAGCTTTGAGAAAGCGGGACCTGCCAAAGAGTCAGATCCCAAAAGCTGGACAGTTTTTTTTAAAAGGCACTATGAGTTGGTGGAGGTATAACATGCAAATTATTACCTTCCAATGACTGGTGATTTGCTACCATTCATGGTGTTTGTCCTCTCCCAAGGCTTTCTGGGCATATCTGTAAATAAAAATTCAATGCAATGTTACATTTGATGATACTGGTATTCGCATATTTTTAAAATAGGCATGGTTTTCAAATGGTTTTGCTTCAAGACCCAGTAAAAACCCAGTTGCTAACCTAATGATTCATAAGGAGCATTATTATTTAGTTTTATCTTTTTTTTTTGCATTGCTTTCCCTTGCTTACCTGGTGTGCTACAGGCTGACACTTTTGGAGTTATGGTAGCCTCAATGTCATCCTAATGGAGAAATTTAAAAAAATCTTTTTGAAAATCCATCACATTAAAAAGTATGATCATATCAAAAAAATGTGCAGGTTTAGTCAGAGACTGTACACAGCTGAATGAGGCATTATATTAACTCACAGCTTTCTGCTCGGGCTCTGGTGATGATCCCTTCTCAGCAATTCTTCTCCTGTATCAAATCATTGGAACATATTCTTACATTTCTGGCTATAATACAAAATTTCTGATAATTAACCTCAGAAAAGCAGATTTTTTTAAAGCAAATTCCAAGACTTATCATTGTTTGAAAACTAGGCCCTGCTTCTATCACTGCAATCCTTCTGGTATTAAAGACAGATAAATCACGTAGTTCACCTCCTGGCCAGCAGGGCGCTCATCTCCTCCATTAGACCTCCTCCTCCAGGTAAAGGACCATTCCCACGGGATGCCTCGGGCTTGGCACCACCAGAACTCACCGCGGGTCCTGCGGCTGGAGCCAGGGGCTCATCACTCTGCAGTAACATATAGGATTTGGAATTGAACATGTTTAGCATTTCTGATGATGTTTACAAAAAAAAAAACTTTAAATCTGTTTTAAGGCCCTGATTTACTTCAAGCGAACCAAAAAACAAACTGGTGTGATGTAATTTTGAACAAAATCAGGTCAAAACGGAAGTTGGTTTGGATTTTGTTTCGGGAGTTCGAAACAGCTTGCCAAAGTAAACACCTCTGGACTACCACTGGTCCGTGGCGATTATGTAATATGTAGGTGTGTTATGAGTCTCCGCCACCTTTGACGTGAAAATCTTCTTCGGTTAATTTCTTCTGTTCAGTCCGTTGAGTTCTGCCACAAGTAAAAACTGACACTGACACTGTTGTTTCATGTTTAATAACTAAGCAATCTATTGTATAAAGTGCTATATAAATAAACATGATGTGACTTGACTGGAGAGATGAATTGCAGAGCTCTTGCAAACATATCCACATCACTATAGACCTTATTCACAGCAGCACCATCTTTGATTTTTAACAGGAATGAAAGCGAGGCTGAGGAATAAACACTTTCTTCAGTGGGTTGTACTGTTTTTTAATGTGTTTCTGGATTGTTGCTGCAGATGAAACACTGCAAAAATATCTTTCCAAGAAATTTCAAAGATCATATGCTTTTTAACTGCTGTTTTCTCAATGCTGTAATTTGTGGGGGGGGGGTTGTTATTGAGAGGAAAGCGTGCAGCACATATTTACATATTCATCTAAACACCACTCCCAATAGCGTATTCTAACAGTATACTGATGTAAAGGCATTTCAAACTTTGGTCCCACTTTATATTAGGTGGCCTTAACTACTATGTACTTACATCAAAAAATAAGTACAATGTACTTATTGTGCTCATATTGTATTGCAAAACACTTTTGCTGATATTGAGGTGGGATACGGGTAAAGTTAGTGACAGGTGTGGTGGGATGGGTAAGTTTAAGGGTAGGGTTAGGTGTAAGGGAAGTGTCAACAGTGTAATTATAAATGTAACTACAGAAATTAATTACAGATGTAATTACATGCAGGTAATTTTTCAAATGTAAGTGCAATGTAAAAACATGTATGTACACAATAAGTGCATTGTATCAAATTATTAATTTAAATGTTAGTACATAGTAGTTAAGGCCACCTAATATAAAGTGGGTCCCAAACTTTTTTTTTTTACCCCCAAGCAAAGAACGAAAAAAAAACTTTGCCATGAGTATATCAGGGCCTTTAGGGCACAGTGTTAAGTCATTTCAGGTGTAATTCAATACAAATGAGAGTTTAACAGGTCCCAAAGCCTTACCCTTGGCACTTTCTTTAGCTTGGCTCCAGCAAGGGCAGCTGCGAGCCCAGAGAGGCCCTTGTTCTCCTCTGTGGTGGGTGAGGGGGTAAACAGACTCGAGGGCAAAGGTGGGGCAGGGGGTGGAGGTGGTGCTGGTGGTGGAGCCTGACCTGAGGGTGGAGGCGGTGGCCCAGGGGGAGGGGGAGGCCCTGTTGGGGTAAGCGTGGGGGGCAGAGGTGGTGGAGGAGGGGGAGGGGGACCAGGGGGTGGCGGAGGTCCAGCAGTGGTGGGAGTCACAGTGGAGCCGGGAGGGAGGGGTGGTGGGGGTGGAGGAGTTGGCATCCCCTGTACTGAATCTGTAGGGATTAATAAAAAAAACATAATAGTTAGAATATGTCTTTGTAACTTCCTGTGCTGATCAGTTAAACTTTGATTTGTTCTATTTAGGACTGTTTTAACTATTTTTTTGTTTGTTTAAAAAAAAAAAAAAAAAAAAAACATTATTACAGTCAGAATGAGCTAAATGGATGTCAGCATATTAATATAATTCATATAATTCATAATTAATATAATATAATATATAATATAATATACCATTGTAATAATAATAATAATAATAATAATAATAATACACATCCAAAGCTCATTCATAATAGTGAACACAGACAGATGACATTAATACATGATTGAACACTTGTCCATAGCAGATGATCATTGTAACATAATACACAAGGAAGAAACTGATGATTTATGGAAATATAAAACAAATCTGTACATAAATTAACAAAATGCAGAGATGTAATTGGGGTAATGATTTCATCCCATCTAATCCTTAAAAATGTAACTTAAAGCTGATCTTGCATCACTATGTATAAAGAGTAAAAATTTAGGAAGGTATCAGCCTGACTATTTTTAACATTTGCCTTTTCTTGGAGTATAAACAGCTGAAGTTTATGTGACATGCACGCCTGCCAAACGCACTCAAGTTAATCATATTAGTGTGTAGAATTTAGCTCAATGTTAAGCTGCATCATGCATATAAAGTGTGAAGTCTAAAACCTCTTCTATAAATAATTCAGAGGAAGAGTTGATCTTATTTCTTCATTGCTGATGACCTGACCTCATGAAAAGCTCCACTGTATTGTATGTAGTATGTAACACAAACCTAGTCAAAGATGAAAAAAATGATTAATTTTCATTTTATTTACACGTTGCTTTATAAAATGAGGATGTTTCATGAATCAAATGTGTGAATGTGAAAAATAACCAACGAGGATGTGGGGTGGCCGGTTATAGTTCATGTAAAGCTTACGGTGCAATGACAGTTCACTTGTACATGCTAACATCAAAACCTTCTTTACCATAAACCAATAATCAGAATGAGATGGTTGTGATAAACTGCAGAAAAAATGATGAGAACTAAAGCGAAGACATCCGCTTTGCAATCTGTGAGACTCAATTCAAAGTTTCACGAGAGAGTGGAGATGTGTTTTCATGCCATGCCATATCACACAATTACAGGCCACACAAATGAGCATTCATCAAACCGATGACCCTGGGAACCAGCACAACCCAACAGACAAGACAACACAGCAAAACATTTCCTGAGGACTTTCATATTGAGCTAATAAGCAATCGATAGTAGCCAATTGCAGCCAAAAGCAACCCAGCTCAACATGGCAGGCCCCCTCCTCGAACCCCAATTAGCGGGTTAGTGGAGGCTGAGCGACACAGAAGAGGCCTTACCCGGCTGGCTGGGGAAGTCAGCAGGCTGAGTGGGCGGCTCTGGAGCACAGGAGCAGGAGTCTCCCAACCCAGAGTTTACAGAGTGCTCAGCAGAGGCGGGGAAGGCTGTGGAAGGAGAAGGGAGAACAGCAGGCTGGGGTGAGGGACAAGACACAAGGGGAGCGATGGGCAAGGTGGGTGAGGGAGAGTACAGGGGCGGTGGAGGGGGTGGCGTCGGGGGCGAAGAGAATGGCTGACCCGAGACGGGGGATGAGGTGTGGAAATTAAGTGAGGTGGGCGGCCCATTGGGCGCCGAGATGGGCGAAGGGGGTTTCTGGGAGAGCGGACTGGGGGCCGGGATTGCGATCATCGGGCGAGGGCCCGTTGCCTTGCCCGGGGGGCTGCTGATCATGACCGGAGGAGAAGGCGGTAAGGGAGTGAAGTTGTTAGCCGTCCAGATAACAGATCTGGAGGCCGGAGGAGGAGGAGCTGGGGCAGGGGGTGGTGGTGTGGGCGGGGCAGGTTGTCTGCGAGGGACAGTGGCGTAATGAGGCAGGACCGGGTGGAAGGCAGAGCCTAGCGACGTGGCAAATCGGGAGGCTGAGTGACGCAGGGGCGGGGTTGGAGGAGTGGCTGTGGAGGGCGATGGCGTCGGTGGAGGGTAGCTGGGTGTGGAAGGAGAGACGGGTGAGGAGGAGGTGGTCTTGTATTCGGGAGGTGGAGGAGTGTAGAGGGTGCTTTCAAACGCTGCACACAACCGGACAGGACAGGAGGGAGGTAGCAGCAACCGTGCAAGGGGACAGAACACAAGACAAAGAGAGAAAGGGGGGAAGGAGACAGAAGAGAGAAAGGGGGCAAATGAAGCAAGAAAACCAGCAGAGACCTACAAGTCCATCATATGTTCTTATTTCTGTCTATGAACAGGGAACACACTAGAATTAGTACAATCGGTTAGCTGTAGAAAACATCATGAACTGGAAAAGATAGATCAACTCCAACATGTGGGCAAAATGTTACACAAACATCCTGTTTAGCATGTAGTACTTTCAGGAGACGGCACCGAAGGGTTACTGTAACTCCTGGATGCACGTGAGGTTAGCGTCTCTGCATCATCACACACCTGCTAAAGGCTAGTCATCCACTCTCTGCATGCCAAGAAAAGGATAATGAATAGAAGTTATGCTAATGAAAACTTGTTTGATCTTTTTGCACTTTATACGGTCTATCACATTACAATCTGAATGGGATATCATATCAACTAACAAATTGAACCCAATACTCATAAATTTCCACTGAAACAACATCATTGGTGACTCATGAGCTATGTACAAATTCACAAATGTATGCACTAAAAGATGTATATCTTATATATATATCTTAGATATATATATCTTACTGAGCCCAAACGTTTGAACAGTATAGTGTACATAAATATATAACTATGAAACTATCCAGATGTTATTAAAGGCCAGGCTTAAAGTGCAACATTCGATTTTATACAATATTCTCTATTTACTAGTGCAAGGCAATACAATTTGCAATATATTTATGGGTGTTTATATAGGAAATGCATGTAAATTCATGTTTTGGTTTATAGAGAATCTGCACTGTAAGAGTCACTGCCTGCCATATGTTGGCCAAATCTTTCTGCTCTAGTGATTCTCATAAGCAGCCTGCAGACACAGCTGCCCTCCTGCTGCGCGAAGCCCACCACGCCCCCTGAGCACTCTTCAAAATACACGTCAACACACAGGCAAACACAAATTATCATGCCCTACATTCAGGTCACCTCCTTATTAACACTTTCCCATTGTTCAAGCTGGCTTCATGACTTGAGTGCAGCTGATTTATGTTTTTTTCCTTGTTTTAAATGATTATGTAACCTATTTGTACCTTACTTTCTTCCATTTCACTTGCCTCCTCTGCGTTTCTACACTATTAGCTTTGACAAGCAGACCACATGACCCGTGATGTAGCGCAGTATGTTCACCAGTGTGACTTAATGAAATTCTTCCACTCCTAAAGCACAGGCGGTCACATGGCAAGACCAATCGGCTGTGCTCTAGATGGACTAATCCAACTTTATTAAATCAACTTGTGACTAGGGATCCTCACATACACTATTTTTAATACTAATGAGTTTATTTATTTACAAATTACATAACATGCACTGAAGTGAAAAAGTGAACCGTTAGCAAAAAGTTTTGGCTATAATTATCCATTTACACCTTAAATTAAATAGAAGTACCTGTATTCACTCATCCCTACTAGTGACTAATGATACAAATTTTGTTGCACCCATCCGGCAGAATCTCAGGGTATTTATTTGATAATCCTTCTCCCAGACATGACTCAGAAGTCACAGAGTAAAGACAAGATCCATTAAAAAAATACAACTGCCATACAGAAAGACTTCATAACAGACATAGAACTCAATTTAGTGTCAATTCAACAGTCAGAATAAACATTAAGAGCATCTGCCAGTCAAAACTGCAGTGAAAAACACATCCTAGCTGTACAAAGCATTTTAAAAAACCCATTCATGTGAGAAATTTGTGATGAGGAAATGTTATTCTTGCCTTCCTTGAGAGCTTTTGGGAGTGTGTAAAGTGAATATCACTGTTTTAATCTAATATAAGGGGAAATACTGTCAAGATTTACAATTCACTGCCATTGAATAAAGCTTTAGTCTTCTGTAAAAATGACATCTTCACAAATATGACTGCCAGTTTGTTAATGTGCAACCGAACCAGTTGAGGTTGCAGTTTAAGTTCAATACATCCCTGAGCAAACTATACTGTATTTAAAAGGTTTCTTTGTACTGAAATATTTTTGGCATTCCTTCTGTGGAATAATGCATGTTGCTATATCCAAAATACACTCACCTAAAGGATTATTAGGAACACCTGTTCAATTTCTCATTAACGCAATTATCTAATCAACCAATCACATGGCAGTTGCTTCAATGCATTTAGGGGTGTGGTCCTGGTCAAGACAATCTCCTGAACTCCAAACTGAATGTCAGAATGGGAAAGAAAGGTGATTTAAGCAATTTTGAGCGTGGCATGGTTGTTGGTGCCAGACGGGCCGGTCTGAGTATTTCACAATCTGCTCAGTTACTGGGATTTCCACGCACAACCATTTCTAGAGTTTACAAAGAATGGTGTGAAAAGGGAAAAACATCCAGTATGCGGCAGTCCTGTGGGCGAAAATGCCTTGTTGATGCTAGAGGTCAGAGGAGAATGGGCCGACTGATTCAAGCTGATAAAAGAGCAACTTTGACTGAAATAACCACTCGTTACAACCGAGGTATGCAGCAAAGCATTTGTGAAGCCACAACACGCACAACCTTGAGGCGGATGGGCTACAACAGCAGAAGACCCCACCGGGTACCACTCATCTCCACTACAAATAGGAAAAAGAGGCTACAATTTGCACGAGCTCACCAAAATTGGACAGTTGAAGACTGGAAAAATGTTGCCTGGTCTGATGAGTCTCGATTTCTGTTGAGACATTCAGATGGTAGAGTCAGAATTTGGCGTAAACAGAATGAGAACATGGATCCATCATGCCTTGTTACCACTGTGCAGGCTGATGGTGGTGGTGTAATGGTGTGGGGGATGTTTTCTTGGCACACTTTAGGCCCCTTAGTGCCAATTGGGCATCGTTTAAATGCCACGGCCTACCTGAGCATTGTTTCTGACCATGTCCATCCCTTTATGACCACCATGTACCCATCCTCTGATGGCTACTTCCAGCAGGATAATGCACCATGTCACAAAGCTCGAATCATTTCAAATTGGTTTCTTGAACATGACAATGAGTTCACTGTACTAAAATGGCCCCCACAGTCACCAGATCTCAACCCAATAGAGCATCTTTGGGATGTGGTGGAACGGGAGCTTCGTGCCCTGGATGTGCATCCTACAAATCTCCATCAACTGCAAGATGCTATCCTATCAATATGGGACAACATTTCTAAAGAATGCTTTCAGCACCTTGTTGAATCAATGCCACGTAGAATTAATCATTTTTAAAGAATTAAAATGAAAGGGGGTCAAACACAGTATTAGTATGGTGTTCCTAATAATCCTTTAGGTGAGTGTATAGCATCAGTGGCATATAATACAGATTATCTGATGCAAAGATCACACATGCACCATGCTAAACTGCACAAATGTTTAACACTTGAATAACATTTACGCCTATCAAAGCCTGAGGCCTGACCTCTCATACACTGTCTGTGGAATAAACATCCCCTTCCCCATTTTTGGATGGTGTATGATTCTAAGAAATGTATATTTAAGTCAACAGTAAATCAAAATGTACCTTATTTACTTTCTTATTGCAAGTTCCTTGTCTTATTGTGAACTATTCATAGGTGCATGTTATTCTAAAGCAAAAGAAACTTTGTAAAATCTAAAAACTTTCCTTTTCTGCTCATCTCATTTATACAGACTATTGGATAATGTTAACCAAATAGCTATTAAAGGGATAGTTCACCCAAAAATGAAAATTAGCCCATGATTTACTCACCCTCAAGCCATCCTAGGTGTATATGACATTCTTCTTTCAGACGAATACAATCGGAGTTATATTAAAACATGTCCTGGCTCTTCCAAGCATTATAAAAGGCAGTGAATGGCAGCCCAAAATTTGAAGCCCAAAAAAAAGTGTATCCATCCATTATAAAAGTAATCCACACGGCTCCGGGGGGTTAATAAAGGCCTTCTGAAGTGAATCGACAGGTTTTTGTAAGAAAAATATCCATATTTAAAACTTTATAAAGTAAAATATCTAGCTTCCGGTGGACCGCTTTCCGTATTCAACTTACGAAGAAAGTATAACGCCTCGCAGTTCAAAACGCTTACGCTATGTCCGACATCATCGTCGCGCCAGTTACGCTTTTTTCTTAAGTTAAATACGGAAGGCAGTCTGCCGGAAGCTAGATATTTTACTTATTATTTTATTTTTATAGCAAAAATTTTTTTGCAAATTTGAATTCAGTCTGAATACATTCTGTTATATAACACACACTTTTCACAATCCAATCTAATCCTAATGGGAAAAAAAACATGTCCAACCTATGTCAAATTACAAAAGTAAAACCGGTTACATCAACATTTGTATTGATGCTTGGTAAGATCCACAACCCCTCTCTACTGTCACCTAAATTCTCGACAGCCCCCCCTGGCAGGTTACCCATATAATCCTAGTGGGCTGTACACATGAGAGTGTGAGAGAAATGTGGTTAGTTTCATCATCTTTCAAGCTGTGGATTCAGACTCTTCCAACATACTGACAGATGGACACGTCAGGAGAAGATCGCCTATTGATATAATAAGACGCAAGGAGGTAGTGTTCCTTTCCGTCCGTCGAACTAGAGGCCAAGCACATACTAAAAATATATTTTACAGCAAGAACAAAAGGAAACATCCGAAATAGAGATGCACAATATATCGACATTTTTTTTTTTTTTTAAACTTATTGCTATCAGACGATATTGGATACTATGTTTTGGGCACTCGTTTCTGCCAATTTTTAGATTTTATAATATGTTTGCCATAATTTATTTCTATTTTAAAGAGATAGATTATTGTCCATATTTCATTTTATTCATTAATCATTCCTTTTATATTGTTGTTGTGCTGCTTACACTCACTTAAACATCACAACATTGATTTAACATTTACAAGAATAGCATTTATTTGAGTTTTTGTGAATGTGGCGAGTTATTTTTAGACAAAGCAGTACAGATTTTTAATCTGTCATTTATTGGTTATCAGCCATAGTATGAAAACAATTATCAGCCAGGACTGTAATATCGGTGCATTCAAACGCATATTTAACATTAAAGAACAACATTAAAAATAGTTTTAAATGAAATTTCAAGGGGATAATAACTGCAACACTAATAATAATAAATAAAACGAGAAAAAATAATTTCTATGTGCACTAACAGCATTTCACAGGCATTTGCATGCTCAGCATAGTCTACAACAGAAGAAAAGCCACTTATATTGTTAGTTTGTGTTAAAACCTCATTCATCTTTTGACCCCAGCCCATCCTGTCTACATCTTATCTGTCAGTCCTGTCTATAAAAAGACGTTGGAGAAGATAAAGGTGCTCACCGGCGTTGGAGATGCGTCTTCCTCTCTCCCAGTCCATCTGCTCTCTGTCCAGCTGCTCTTGGTGCTCCCTCTCTTGCTTCTCTCTCTCCGTACGCTCTCTCTCCATCAGCTCCCGCTCCGCGCGCTCCCGTTCCTGGCGTTCTCGCTCCAGCTGCTCCTGCTCCTGACGCTCACGCTCCAGGCGATCCAGACGTTCCTGCTCGGCACGTTCCCTCTCCAGGCACTCTCGCTCCAAACGTTCCCTCTCCGTACGTTCCCTCTCGATGCGCTCGCGTTCCAGCATCTCTCGCTCCAGCCGTTCCCGCTCCAGCCGCTCTCGCTCCAGTCGTTCCCGCTCTTGTTCCTTCTGACGCTGGAGCTCTTGCAGCTGCCTAAGGACACATAAGAGCAGAAGGCAATGTGTGAGTTCACGGTAAACCTATAACTTCACAATTACCAGGTTACATCTTTAACAACCATGCCATAACACCGCATTAGAAAATTCTGATTTGGTTTGTGTAGTTTTGGTACTTATATATGCTATGGTTCAAAAGTTAGGGGTCAAGAAGACGAATTGTTTTTTAAGAGAAATTAATACTTTTATTCAGCAAGGGCAGAAATACGTTGATCAAAAGTGACAGTAAAGACTTTGTTACATTGGTGAAAACATTTTATTTACATTCATTAAAGAATCCTGGGGGGAAAATCAAAAATCACAGTTTCAACCAAACACATTGGTTGAAAGCAGCACAACTGTTTTCAACATTGATAATAATAAGAAATGTTGAGCATCAAATCAGCATATTAGAATGATTTCTGAAGGAATGAAAATTCAGCATTGCCATCACAGGAATAAATTACATTTTACAATATATTAAAATGGAAAAAAAGTTATTTTAAATTCTAAATATTTCATTCACAAATATTATTATTTTTTACTGTTTTTACTGTATTTTTGATCAAATAAATGCAGCCGTGGGAAGCATAAGAGACATCTTTCAAAAACTTTTAAAAATCTTAGACACCAAACTTTTGAATGGTAGTGTATAATTGTTCATTGAATCTCATCATAATATAAAATAATAAATACAATTAAATTAAATATAATTAACAAAAAAAAATCCATTAAAAAAAAAAACCACAATGTACTGGCAGAAAAGTACCAGGACATTATCCAGTAATTTTACGGACATTTCTGTTAACCCTAAAACACAACGCAATGAAGTTCAAAAATCAAAATACAGGTGTAAAAAATAAATACGGAAAATTCTGTCAAATTAATACAGTACATTGTGCTCTATTTTTACAGATTTTTTTTAGAGTGTAGATTTGATTTAAATAAAGAATATTTATAATGCCACAGATTTGTATAGATGATATATAGATGATTGATGAGATATAGATGATTGAAAAGTAACCTTGAGAAACCTTTTGTGCTTTTCAATTTCAGGCAGGAGCCTATTTGGAAAACAGCTGTTTAGGGCCGTTACAACATGGCTTAAAGGGCCTTTGGGAAATTTTCAGTAAGAAAGACTTTTATAGGCTTTTATAGAACAAATACAAAAATGACTTGCTTTCTTACAGATATGGAGACGGCTGACCACTAAAATCGCAGTACATCACATCATACACTAGAGGGCAGCACACCCAAATGGGTCACGAGAAGTGTGAGAAGTGCCAACTTCAGCATCAGACCAGCTCGCCTGCAGATGTTCTGCTAAGTAAGGGTTTATGAAAGATTTGCTTGTCAGTCCTCTTGTGCTTAATCAGCATCCAGCACATCCCCATGCCCAGAATTCCAGTGTGTAATTACATTAGAGAGCCAGATACATTTAGACTGTGGAGAGCAGGGACAGTAAATGAAGACAAATGGGCTGTTTGCAGCTCTGGCTCTGAAACTGGACAGATGGACCTAACTTGAAAACGAGGGGCAGAACAAACTGAAGAGCATTCATGAATGAAAGTAAATCAAATGCAAAGAGCCTAACAATATGACGAGGATATGGTGTATTAGGAGTTTTACATCAAAGCCATCATTTAAGGTTCATCATCCATGCTGCCCTTAACATGCCATCTTTCCACATTATTTTACTTTTAAAAAACATTCACCAATCATATTGTTCCAAATCCAAACCTGTTATAATTTTTTTTCTGTTTATAAATTTTTTTTATAATTTTAAAAACCCAAAGTGCTAAGAACAAAATAAACACTATATTGACCAAAAAAAAACTAAAAATCAATAATATTCCAAACACAATTATACATTAATAATATGATATATGTAAATAAATAAAAAATAACAATTAATAAATACATAAATCATACACACACAAACACTATTTACAAGGTTGATAATGTAGTACAAAATATTAAAAATAAAAGTTTGTGTTTACATAATATGTGTGTGTACTGGGTATAATTAGTATGTATATATAAATACACACATACAGTCAAACCAAAATTTATTCAGACACCTTCAACATTTTCTCACATTATCACAGTTTATTCGCTATAGTTTAGAAAATGGTAATAAAATATGACAAGAACTCAGAGTTAAACTGTGTCAGAACAAATTCATCTTGATAATGTCAGATAACTTTGATAGAAAGGTATGTAATGGATTACAATCAACCAATCAGCTGTCAGCTGTTAAATTTAAGTACACAATTAGATAATACCAATTTAGGTCAACAAATTACCAAGCAATGCTTAATTTTGTTTGTCTGTGGTGTAAAAGGTCACATTAGCAATTAAAGAAAAAACACTTAAGCAAAACATGGTCAGGTCAAAGTGTCTGAATAATTTTGGTCCCAAATTTATCAATTTTACTGGTAGTCCACTGTATGAAGAATTTTTGGGTATAATGTGTCACAGTTTAATTTATTTTGCTATCCTCAGTTACATAAATTAACTATAGTGTCCTGCACCCACTAGTAAAAAATAATTTTTGGTTTGACTGTATATGTATATATTTAAGATTTTTTTTTATACTTAAATATATACACATGTATGTGTGTGTGTGTGTGTGTGTATTTAAATATACATAATAATTATACACAGTACACACACATATATTATGTAAACACAAACTTTTATTTTGGATGCGATTAATCGCGATTAATCAGTTGACAGCCCTACGAAATACAATGGGTTCCTAATCAAAATGATTTTAGGGTAATTTTAAAGTAATTTAAATGACTAGTAAAAACAGTCCAGTATAGGGACTTTACTAATGGCAAAAGGGAAAGCATTCCATGTTATTTTTCCTGGAAACATGAGTAAATAATGACATTTTTCATTTTAAGATGGAAACTATTCCTTTAAGACACCCACTTTAACCTTTTGTTCAATTATATAACGTTTGAGGATCTCCCTTTGTGTTTGTGAAAACAGACAGCAGCTCATTGAAACTGAATTTATTTTCTGCCAGATTTCAGCTGTCATGGGAACCTGGATGATCAACAATCAGACAGAGTCTCGTCATTGGGGTGTGCATTAAGGTGATCCTGTTCTGTCCATCTGTCAAATAATCTCCCACATGTCTTTTTGCATGAATGGGCGTACATGATATCATTTCCTGGGACCTTGCCAGACACACCTTCCACTCAGTATGACAGTCATCGCCATGACAAATACCAGCTCAGGTGCAGTGACATCATGCCTCCACAAGTTACCAAAGAAGAGAATAAGATGGGAAAACCACACCCCAATCTTTTAAAAGACCCCTTGAGAAGAGCATGTTTATGCCTAAGGCTCCAACTGACATGGTCACACCTGCTTCGATATAGTCACTCATGCTGTATTATCGGTCCTGTCATGGAAACCAAACTCAAATCTCATAACTAAAGAACTCACAATACCATAATAGGTTGAAACGGTAGTAGTTCTGTTCACTTACACTAAAGTTATCCTCGATTCTGACTTGAAGGGTTTTCATTGCAATATTGTGTAACTTAATACCTTTAAAGTAAAAGTGACAAGAAAAAATTGCTTTGCAATGTCTCACTTCAATCTAACTGTAAGAACAACGTCTATTCAATTGATCTTACGACCGCAGTTCCTTTAAACATGCCCATCGCTTTCCAGGGGCGGGTATGCATGTCTGCCAAACAAAATTACGTAACAAATAATTGCCTAAATTGGAGCTAGTGTTAATGAAAACTGCCCAAACACATTTTTATTTAATGGACTGAACATCGCCTGTGTCATAAAGAATGACAAGTCTGATTCAACGCTTGCATTTTTTTTTTTTAAGGGAATATTTAAAAAATAAAATAAAACGAACGAGTTTTGTTCGTTGGGAATAAAACGAACAAAACTCTGGCCACTCTGGATATTCAAATTACATGTGCCATAAAAACACCTTTTTACCATAGTTAAAGGAATTTAGCAAGAAAAAAAAAATAGCAACAAGGCTTCTCTGCGCAACGATTAGGGGCCATTTACACGACACCGTTTTCAACTAAAAACTATATGGCTGCCCCCTAATAGTCGATTAATCGTTAGTCGACTAGAAGAGGCTTAGTCAACCAAAAATGTTATTAGTCGGTTAGTCGAAGAAGAAAAAAAAAAACCTCATGGCGAAGTCACGCAGTCCGTGAGGGACAGATTGTTTACAGCGGGTCCTTTATGTTGGGCAGAAAATCCAAACGCTCGCCTATCATCCATCAACCTTAAATATGGCTTATCATGGCTGCTCGCTCTCACATTAACCTAGATAAATGTGCGCTAGCCTATTATTAGGCGCATATCCAAGTGTAGAGTGTGGAAGCTGAAGTATAGCGCGCTTACTGCGTGACATGGAGGCGTTCACTTGCATTTAACTTAAAAAATACTCCGTCATTGGTCTTACATCAAGAGTAGCCTAATACATTATTCGAAACAGACTAATTTTATTTGTGTGCACTCACAATAACTAAATGTGCATTTGTAAAATAAAGGATGCGCTTTCTGTCGTCTTGGTCTCTATGAACTTGAGCGCGTCGAAAAATAAACCAAAACTCAGCGTGAAACTTCCTCACAGACATGAGAAATACATCTATCAAAAGCTTGAAATGTCTATTTTTAAATGGACCGATTCAAATGGAAAACAAATATTCTAAGATTATGTTATGAACGTGCATACAGGTGCATGCAATATTCAGCGGAGATGACGAGTCAGCATCGTCAACATCACTGCAGCCGAAAACACTAGTATATCAATAAATTATTAAAATGTTCAGACAGTCTCCTTGCTGTTTTTTCACGACACATTCATAATCATTACTTTTGCCGGTGCGTTGTGGCAAGCTTTATGCGTGTGCTTGAGCGCTGATTAGGCTATGTATAGGCAATTAAAGGCTCATTATTATGATTTGGCTTATTAATATACTAAAAACGGAAAACCTTTTATGCGTTTGTGGCTGTTTATTTACATGACAAAGCTGTTTCGGGGACCTGAAAATGCAAACATTTGAAAATGGGTTTCAAAGTGTACGTTTTTGAAAACGATACTGCTACTGTCTCTGTGAAAACTACAAAAACGCAAATTTGTGAAAACAGTGACATCATGCATATGATACAAAACCGTCTATAGTTCTTCGCCAACTTGTCAACTTCTGGCCTGGCATGCATAATACAGCATTTTTAATCATTTTTTGCGGATCCATGTGAACGGGGATTGTTTTGACAACATTGTCGCCTGTATGCAGAAAAACAAACAAAAAAAAAACAAAGGAAAAAACTTTTCTATTTTAAGTACATCGTTTTCATGTAAACTTATGCTCAGATTGGCTATTTTGGGCTGTCAGTCATTTATCTGTCGTAAGGTCAATTTTAACCACTTTGAGCAAATTTTACAACCGCACCAAGGGTCGGGGTTTAGCAAAGGGTCAATTCTTCAACATCTGAAACTGATACAAGTGCAGTTGGGTTGAGTCGAGGGGAATAAAACTATAAAGAGCTAGCCATGAATCCACAAGGTCTATGATCATCTTCCAAAATGAGCTTCCATATGCTTGGTCTACTGCCCGAGTTATCTATATATGCTTAATTTAGTTGCCTTATTTCAGAGTTGTTCTTGTACCTGGGTTCCCAGAGGATGTATTCTGAGCCACTCCATTATGAAATGCTGTTGCGGGGTGGATTGCTGAGAGCGTGTCCCACTTCCCCCAAAATCCCCGCTGAGCCTGAGCCATGCTCTCAGAGATGTAATTAAAGAGCAGAGGAAGCCTCACTCATGTCTGTGGTAATATACTACCGCAAAAGTTCACGCCAGCCATAAGTCACCCATGAACAGAACAAGCCCCTTACAGAGATGAGCGTTGACCGAACACTTAACAGAAATAGGGTAAAATGGACATGTGATATTGAAGGCCTATATTTAATTTTAGATAAACATGACAGCAAGGATGGGTCATGACACATATGGGTCAGGTGAGGTTAACTGTTCATGATGCAACTGCTCTGCAATCCCAGTGATCCTACACAGATGGAGTGGTCATAATAATATCAAGAGCTTCTTGTTTTCGGAAGCTGCTGAAAATAAACCCTGAACAAACATCACTTTAAACCAAACTGGCGTTTGACCAACAGGAAAAAGGATTTATTGGATCATGTGTGCGCGCTCCTTGTTTCTTAAATAAGAACGACACCCCAGACCTGTTCACAAGTGCAGTTCACACCATTTTGGTTGAGTGCTTTATTTGTGCCTAGTCACATTGGATACATATGCATTCCCTGGCATAGGAGATCACAACATTCTGAAAATAACTAGCAACACAAACGCTTAAAATTAGAAGTGGGATCTGCTCTCAGGCGAGAGACCGGAAGGGGCCAAAATATGGGGTTAAGGGGTTCAGCAACTCAGGCTGCTAGACTAAAGGCTTACATTAGGAGGCCTTTTCTCGAGTTGGACCTCATTTTCGTATGTGAACTGAATTGTATATATGCATCACCTCTTAATGATCATGTTGGCGAAAACCAGCACCCTGGTTCTTCAGCATTCCTATGCATTTACATAAAAACTCCTTTCAACAAATCTGGTGGTCACTTAAAAGGTACATAAAGGTATGTTGTTTTGTTCCACTGCAATGACATAATGAAGCATGACTGGGATTGTTCGCATGTTTTGGAGCAGATCCAGACATATGTCAAAGGGCCATTCAGTATTCTTTCAACTTTCAATTTAAGAACTTAAGAAGAACTTAAACCTGCCCAGTCAAGAAGTCCGTATAAAAATAATAAAAATGATCAAATAGAAGGCAACTGACCAAAACTGACCAATTGACCAACTGACCAACTGACCAATTTGGAAAATGCACTAGTTTAGAGCAATTTTACTGCAGGCTAGAGCTTTTTAAATATAGGAAAAATACTACAAGCAATGCAAAATGTGCTTACTTTTTATTCTCAAACACCCCCTTCTTGAGCATGGAATAAGGGCTTAAAAGATGGGAAACATGCAGCAGATCCATTTATTGGCGTCTTCGTTCCTGACATCAGTTACCAAGGAAACAGTAGCTAAGGGAGTGTAGGCGGCTCACAGCCTGATTCAGAATGTCTTCCAACAACTTACTACAACAGATTCTAAAGGCAGTATGACTTCAATGGATTTTAAAACAGGGTGATAATACAAAGCAAAATACAGAAAAAATGAGATACAGAAAATAAAATAAAAACAAATCATAAAAAATATCTGTGTATATTACATAGAAAAATTAAGTATAATAACAGTAGTGCTCGATAAGTCATATTGCACTGCAAAAAAATCCTATTCTTAATGAGTATTTTTGTCTAATTTTCCAGTGAAAATATTTTTAAAAAATCTTTGAAACAAGATAATTTTACATTTATCTTCATTATCTTCAGAACATGTACTGTCAAAAGTTTGAAAACATTACGGTTTTTAATGTTTTTGAAAGAAGTCTCTTATGCTCATCAAGCCTGCATTTATTTGATCAAAAAGCAGCAACTGTTTCCAACATCGATAATAAATCAGCATATTACAATGATTTCTGAAGGATCATGTGACACTGAAGACTGGAGTAATGGCTGATGAAAATTCAGCTTTGCATTACAGAAATAAAATTATAAAAGTATATTAAAATGGAAAATCATTATTTTAAATTGTAATAATATTTTACAATATTACTGTTTTTTCTGTATATTTGATCAAATAAAAGATGAGCATAAGAGACTCAAAAACATTAAAAATAGTAATGTTTCCAAACTTTTGACCATTACTGTATCTTTAATACAAACGTATCTTGTTTTACTGTGCACTGGCAGATTTAGTGTATAAGTATAAAGTGCCAAAAAATCTGCCAGTATAGTAACACAAAATACACTTCTATTCAAAGTAAATGGAGCTTGAATTGTTTTTTTTATTAGCTATTTTACTAAAAGTAGCAAAAAAAAAAAAATAAAAAAAAAAAGATGTAATGTGAAATTATTTAGATCATTTCCAACTTGAAAATAACAAAATTATGTATTAGTGATCAGTGCTTGAAGTGGAAAAAATAAAGTGCCGGTACTCACTATATGGGGGGGGGGGGGGTGTTGGTGGTTTGTTGGGATGAGGGGATTGGTTGTCTCCCAAGGGTGTAGTTTGGGTTTTGGACATTAGGGGGGTTGAAGTGTGAACCGTTTAACAGGGTCCCAGGGCATGCTCCCTTGTGAGGTTTATTTATTTGTTTGTTTATTTTTGCAAAATGGTCCAGACATGCAAAGTTAGTTAATAACATAACTGCAATAAAGTAGCCTATAGTTAACAATCACTTATTTACAAAGTGCCATGGGAAGTCAAACGATACTTAAAATGTTCTTATACTGAACATTAATTCATTCAATAGTTAATTTCCTGTCATCTCTTGGAATATATGAAAGCCAGGTTTTGCCTAATATCTGTCATTATTAAAAGGACATGTTTGTACCTTTTTTTACTACAAAAAGTTTCATAGTAGTACCTTAAGGTACGTATTTGTACTAATATGCACCTTTTAGGAGTAAAAAAGGTACAAAGATGTCCTTTTAAGGGTATTGCCCCAGTGACAAGCTGTTGTACCCCTAAAGGTACAATTTTGACACCCTTTTTGTCTGTGTACGCAAGAAAAAGTGAGGGTACACTACTGATTAAAATAGAGAAGAGCTGGTACTGCGTACCGGCCCACTTCGAGCACTTTTAGTGATATAGAAGAAAATCATAAGCATGCAAAATACAGGGAAAATTACTGCAATCTTGAAAAAAAATTACTTGAAAATCTGAAAAATAATTAAATGTAGAAAAGAGGCCAACATTGATTAAACAATGGCAGACCATTGTGAGAAAGTGACCAGAATGAGCACCATATTGAAGTCTTTTCGGCAAGTGCAATTCCCCTCTCTCCTGGAAAGGCCCAGCAATTTGGTTAACATTGGCTTTGTCCAAGCTAAGCCATATGGTGTCTTTTGCAAGGCTTCCTACAAAATTTCAACAGATTTGGGCCCAGCTCTCAGATTCCCCCTTACACAGAAGGAAAAACATCTGAGCAGAGAGGGCGGTGCAGCACAGCCCGAAGGAGCTCAGAAAGCAGGATGTGAGATTTCTGTAGCTGAAGGGTCATTCATAAAGAGATGACAGACATCCGGACGTGGCTGCCGAGCGATCTGGGCTCATTATTGTGCTGAAGTGTGAAGAAGTGGTGATGATTATGAAAATCAGCTTTAAATGATGCCATCAATGTGTTAATGAGGTGGTGGCTCCAATCTCGCCCTGCTAGCGGGATACGGTTGAGGAAATGGGCTTTTGTGTCTCCACCTGACAGATGTGCTGAAAGCCGGCAGAGCAGCAAACCTGTATCAGCGTCCCGCTGACTATTTTTATCCTCCCATTATGCCACTTCATGTCTTTTTAATCAAATACTAATACCGTATATTTTTGGCTCACAGAACACGAGCAGACCCACATGTCACTGTGGTCCTGCTGGAGCGAAGATGGAGTTAAAATAGCCTGGAGAGAAGAAAAAAAAAAAAAAAACCCTAAAACCTACAATCTATATCTTTATACATGTAATCCCTTGGAAACTGTAATCCGAGATGTCCTGGTGACGAGAGACACAGCCAAATATTTATTTTTCCCAGCATGAAAGGATCACAAATGTAGCATGTCTTGAGTACGAAGGATGGCATGCACTGACCAAAAAGGGTATAAATGCACCATTTTTGAGGTTTTTTTTGTCATCATTTCATTGTGAGGTTTACAAAAATGCACAAGCCTCTAATTCAAAGCATGTGTGTACTAAAACACTCCACAAAATTAAAAGACAAAAAGAATACAATCCTGAAAAAACTCAAGCTAAAAAAAAAAAATGGACACCGACTCATACTAAAAGAATTTAGATGTGAAACCACAGAAGACAGAGTGACAAATCCTCTTAAAAGTCTCCAAACTGCAATTTTCTGTCATTGCGTTAATATATTTGTTACTGTGAGTATTAGGATATTATGCAACATCAGTTTCTTCACACTCATGCATCATTTTAAGGTGGTCTGAACTGCACTGGACAAAAATATTTGCTACTATAATAATTATAAAGCACATTTGCACTCACAATACAAGTCAATCATGTTGTGCATAAAAAGTTCTGTCTACAATTTAAAGGGATAGTTCACCCAAAAATAAAATTATCCCATAATTTACTCACCCTCAAGCCATCCATGTATATGACTTTCAGATGAATACAATCGGAGTTGCATTAAAAAAAATGTCCTGGCCAATCCAAGCTTTATAATGGCAGTAAATGGCAGCCCAAAAAAAGTGCATCCATCCATTCTAAAAGTATTCCATATGGCTCCGGGGGGTTAATAAAGGCCTTCTGAAGCGAATCGATGGATTAGGAAAAATATCCATATTTAAAACTATAAAGTAAAATATTTAGCTTCCGGTGGACTGCCTTCCATATTCAACTTACAAAGAAAGTGTAACACCTCTCGCAGTTAGAAATGCTTACGCTACATCCGACATCGTCGCGCCAGTTAGCTTTTTCCATAAGTTGAATAAGGAAGGCGGTCTGGCAGAAGCTAGATATTTGACTTTATAACGTGTTAAATATGGATATTTTTCTTACAAAAACACATCGATTCGCTTCAGAAGGCCTTTATTAACCCCCGGAGCCGTATGGATTACTTTTATAATGGATGGATGCACTTTTTTGGGCTTCAAAGTTTGGGCTGCCATTCAATGCCATTATAAAGCTTGGAAGAGCCAGGACATTTTTTAATATAACTCCGATTGTGTTCGTCTGAAAGAAGAATGTCATACACCTAGGAGGGCTTGAGGGCAAATCATGGGATAATTTTCATTTTTGGGTGAACTCTCATTTTATGCAGTGTCTTTTTCAGGGTGACTGTTCAGAGAAAAATCAACTGTTGTGCTTCGGAAGTTACTAAAATTCTTATAGCATGCTAGTACGTGATTCTTATTTTAGAGTGACCTAAGCAGCCTTTTGACAAATCTCATTCACACCACCAGAGTCCTCTGAGTCTGGTCTGTCAGACAGCACTACTAATTCATCATCTGACAGTATGCAGATGCACTGATGGCTGTTTATAAATGACTGTGAGTAACCTGCTTCTCATTCCTTTCTTCTGCTCTCCTTCTCAGCCGCATTGTATCAGGTTTGTATCACGAGATGACATCAGACCGTAAGCATGCACCCAGTTCCATTGACTGCAATAGCTAAATATGGCTATGGGCCGGTACGCCACGGCCGGCCGGGTTGGCGGCAGCAGGCCAACTCCATTACACGCACTCAAAGACATTCTTTCAGAGAATATGAGCCCTTTACATTCTGGCAGATCTTTCACAGACAGAGGAAAATATCCTTATATAGAGCATTTCCACTATATGTACACTACAACACCTGGCTGATGAACACAATCTGTTACAATGTATGAATGAATGTTTCAACTTCCTATAAAAAGGATAGTTCACCCCAAAATGAAACTTATGGCATTATTTACTTACCCTCATGTTTCTGAAAACCTAAATGACTGACTGAGGAACTACAACTAAAACTGATTCCTGAATTGAGTGACTCTTATGAGTTTGTTCTTTAATGAATAGTTAAAAAAGACAAGTTACCAGTTGGAATCAGTCTGAAACAATGCCCTGTATTATTTACAGAATTAACAAAGAGAGCCTTTCTTTTATATGTCAGTCAAATAGACAAATAGACAATGAGAAATTCAAAGAGCTGGATCAAGTGTTGTTATTGTTAAAGGCACAATTAGTAATTTTTCGCCGCTAGAGGTCGCTTATTCAAAACAAAGGCGTAGCTTGACGACGCCTGGATTTTGCGGAGCTTTTATTATGCCGCAGACGACCGCTTCCGCTTCTTCTGGTCATGCGTATGTAGGGTAAACATCATATTAGATACATTATTTGAGTGTGTTGAAAGTTATGTTATAATGCTTCTCTGTGCGTTCGCTCGGCAGCGACTATGAGACACTTGTTGCACACTGCAGTAAGATTTAAACAATAAGACTAACTGTGTTGAGCTATATAACAATGATTAGTTTTCTGTCGATGAGTGTATCCAAACAGTTGCTCACCTGTCTAATAAAACACATAATATATTAAAGCGTCTTTGGTGTTTCCATGGTTTCTACAAAATAAAACCGGAAATCGAGGGTAACGCGGTTATGATGTCATTGATAGGCGACGCACGGACGCAGTCCGTGTCCGTTTAAAATTGCTTATTTCACTGGATTTAAACATTCTTGGAAACATTTGGAATAATGCAAGTACACAAGTCAACAAAATATATAACATTGTTCTAGTGGTTTTTGGATATTTTAATCCAAAAATCTTACATATTGTGCCTTTAACTAAAAATATTAAAATATTTTTCATTCATTGAAATGCTGAAATAAAAAAATGAAAAATTAAAGCTAAATAGAAATATTTTAAAAAAAAATACAAAAAATTACTACAATTTTAAATTAAATAATTTTATTTTTATTAAATTTAAATAAAATAAAAACAAAATATTAATAAATCTTATACAAACAAATATTTATTATATAAATAATAGCAAATAACACTGGGTGGGTCCCACCATGCTTTCTAGCACTCCAACACACTGTACTTCCATCTAATTTTAATCTTTAATCTTTAATCTTAGAACACTCTGGCATGAAGCATATTTATGCTAAAACTGGTGTCTAAGTTGGTGTTCTACCACAGCTTATGCTGAAATTGGGTCCGAATTTGGGTCTTGGGGCACCCTATAGTAAAACTGTGAATACATTATAGAACATTTTGTGACAGAAATCAGTTCATTTACTTCGCAATATAAATTCACAAAATGTACAAAGACTCTGTGACCTTGACTACAACTAGAATACAAAACGGAGAAAAATCACTTCACGGAACACTATTTTTGAAAAATAGCCATTTTTGAAAAATAGCCATTTTTGAAGGGAAGGCCAGAGCTATTAGGCCCTCCACAGCATTTATCCATGTAGGCAAGAGAGTAAGCTAGCACTGTCCATCCCACACTATTTTAATAAACTCAAAAACACAGCCATGATGTGAACACTTGACACAGATGATTACAAATCAGTATCATGTCTGCAGTGTACTGAATCCGTGTACACTCCTCAGGCGCTTTACTATGCCGTGGAGCACATCTGTCTGGAGCGAAAAAGGCAGCCAAACAATGTTTGTCATGCAGGACGCGCAACTGTGTCCAACGGCGTCCTCGCCTGGCTCAGAGAACGCAGGGAATACACCAATAGTTAATGTTTAACAGGCTGCAGGGGGTTTGCAGATAAAGCCTGTGAAGATTTGACATTTCTTCTGTAGCAAAGAAGTAGGACATGACCAATGCTGAGTCACCATCAAAAGACTGAGATCATGTTCAGTATTCTACAGAGCGCCCCAGACTCCTTTGGGTACGTCTCATGCAATGATGCATCACTGATGGAGAAACAGTAACAGTAGCTGTAGAAGTTCTTTCACTTCTTTCCATCGATGCAAAGGCTAATAACTTAGTCATTAATGACAACACAAATTCAAAATGGGCCCTTTTTACATAGTAAATGTCCCTGTTCTTACTGTGAATGATGCGTCATGCACATTAATCTAAAGAAAAATTGGGCAGAAGGATAGTTTTCATAATATTTCTGCCCCTTTGCAATGATTTTCTGCTAATGCAACCACAAAGGCACACATTATTAACAACACACACACACACACAACCATATAAATCACATTTAAAATTTACTATAATTTCTCATTCTCATTATGTCCTATATTAAAAATCTCAATACTTTTTATCTATATTAAAATTATATATAATGAAATTATATTGCCAGGCCAAAAAAAAAAGTCGCTTGTCGTTTGGATTTAAATAGGCAAATATTTAAGAGTCTATGATTGGATCATTATTGCAGTGATTATTATGTTTCTAGCATGTTATATATTATATCATTGATGGAGTGTGTAGCTTTTAATTTCTTAAACAACCATGTAGAAAGACACATCATGGCCATGATGTTGACCAAACAAGATCTTGACCAAAAATTGATGCACCTCTAGATGGAAATAACATTACAAAATGTATTTCCATCAAGAGGTGCATCAATTTTTGGTCAAAATATTGTATTGACAATGCAAGAGTCAAGCACTAAGTAAAGTCTCCTCCAGCACATCCCAAAGACCTTCAATGAATTTAAGGTCTGGACTCAGAAGTGCCAATTCATGTGTGAAAACGATTCTTCGTGCTCCCTCCCAACCATTCTTTCACAATTTGAGCCTGGTGAATCTTGACATTGTCATCCTGGAATATGGCCATGATGTGTCTTCCTACGTGGTTGTTTAAAAAATTAAAAGCTACACACTCCATCAATTAAGGTTAGAAGAACTGTTGCCAAACATATAACATGCTAGAAACTCAATAATGATCCAATCATAGACTCTTAAGCATTTGCCTATTTAAATACAAACAGCGACTTTTAAATGATATAAAATGCCATGTCTAACAACGCCACTTAACATGACTATATTCACAATATAGCACAGCCTCTTGTGCTATATGGTAACATTTTACTGCAATAGCCTTACTGCAATAAAATCCAATAAAGATGCAATAGTTGCATCAATAGTATGGTATTATTAAAGAAAAAAGTACAAAGAAAAACTCTGTCAAGCAGTTTGTGAGCTTTGAGCAAGCAGCCTCAACCTTGACTGAAGCTTCCTTTGGGAACTCATTGCAGAAAATCTTTTCATTAACAAGACCTGGGTGAGTAACAGCCTCCATCATCCTTTGAAGTCCACAGAAATCTTGATAAAAACACGCTCATGAAAAAGCGAATTCAGAGCTTCAAAGTGGTGATTTAACTGAACTTAGTCCAACAGACATTAACATTACATTGCTGCACTATCTGTTTGATTCTGCAGTGTGAGGGTTCACCTGGTTCATATTCTCACACTCACACATGCATGTGAACTCTGAATCTGTGCACGTGTTTGCCCATAAGGTGGAAGTTGTTTTTGTGTTTAAGACATCATCTGCAAAGGTGTACTAAGCAATTTTTCCCACTACACTGCGTTCCAAATTATTATGAAAATTGGATGTAAGTGTCATAAACATTACATTTTTTGTTTTTTCAATTAAACTCATGGATGGTATTGTGTCTCAGGGCTCTTTGGATCACTGAAATGAATCTCAGACACCTGTGATAATTAGTTTGCCAGATGAGCCCAATTAAAGGAAAAGTACTTAAGAAGGACGTTCCACATTACGTCCACAGGCCACAGGTTTCAAGCAATATGGGAAAGAAAAAGGATCTCTCTGCTGCCGAAAAGCGTCAAATAGTGCAATGCCTTGGACAAGGTATGAAAATATTTCACGAAAACTTAAGCGTGATCATCGTACTGTGAAGAGATTCGTGGCTGATTCAGAGCACAGACGGGTTCGTGCAGATAAAGGCAGAATGAGGAAGGTTTCTGCCAGACAAATTCATCGGATTAAGAGAGCAGCTGCTAAAATGCCATTACAAAGCAGCAAACAGGTATTTGAAGCTGCTGGTGCCTCTGGAGTCCCGCGAACCTCAAGGTGTAGGATCCTCCAGAGGCTTGCAGTTGTGCATAAACCTACTATTCAGCCACCCCTAACCAATGCTCACAAGCAGAAACGGTTGCAGTGGGCCCAGACATACATGAAGACTAATTTTCAAACAGTCTTGTTTACTGATGAGTGTAGTGCAACCCTGGATGGTCCAGATGGATGGAGTAGTGGATGGCCACCATGTCCCAACAAGGCTGCGACGTTAACAAGGAGGTGGCGGAGTCATGTTTTGGGACGGAATCATAGGAAGAGAGCTGGTAGGCCCTTTTAGGGTCCCTGAAGGTGTGAAATGACATCGGTAAAGTATGTATAGTTTCTGACTGACCACTTTCTACCATGGTACAAAAAGAAGAACCATGCCTTCCATAGCAAAATCATCTTCATGCATGACAATGCACCATCTCATGCTGCAAAGAATACCTCTGTGTCATTGGCTGCTATGGGCATAAAAGATGAGAAACTCATGGTGTGGCCACCATCCTCCCCTGACCTCAACCCTATTGAGAACCTTTGGAGCATCCTCAAGCAAAAGATCTATGAGGGTGGGAGGCAGTTCGCATCAAAACAGCAGCTCTGGGAGGCTATTCTGACATCCTGCAAACAAATTCAAGCAGAAACTCTCCAAAAACTCACAAGTTCAATGGATGCAAGAATTGTGAAGGTGATATCAAAGAAGGGGTCATGTTAAGATGTAACTTACCCTGTTAGGATGTTTTTGACTGAAATAGCTTTTGATTTCAGTAAATATGACCACCTAATGCTGCAAATTCAGCAAATGCCCGTTTTCAGTTCTTTACAACCTATGAAATGTTTTAACTCTGTTGTGCATAATAATTTGGAACAGTGCATTTTCAGTTTTTTATTTTTGAAATAAATACTGTTATCATTAGGAAGTTTGTTCAATAAAATTTTAATTATACCCTAATGGTTGATGACTTGAAAATTATACTGACTGTCATTTGCATTGACTAATTATGAAAATCAGAGAAAAATATCATTTGCATAATAATTCGGAACGCTGTGTAAAACTAATTTTACACCTTAAATAGAAACACTATTTTGACAAATACACTTACAAGGCCAAAAATAAGTCCAAGATCACCGTTCTATTGGTATTTGGGAAAACAAATAAGAGGCCTTGAAACATACAATTTACTTATCACACCCCGCCACCGTTTTTGAAAAAAGACAGCGAGCGCCAGCTTTTTGCCATCAAGTTTCATGGCCCCCAGAATATTTTGTTGTATGAAAATCTGAATATGCAATATATCAAAAGGAAAAACAGACCCTCTGCTTTTTATTCTAGCTTCATGCATTCTTTTTTTTTTTTGTCAACACTGTGGGTAAGTTTCATTAAAAAAAGCAACATTTTTAGCAAAAAGCAAAGAAAAATCACGTTATTGTTAAAGACTACATCTGGATCAGATTCAGAACGATGATCAAAACATAGATGGAGTAGATCGAGTCCATCAACACCCCCAAAGCTTCACAGTCCTATAGCTCGTCTGGGGTCAACATTACATTCGGCAACATTAGGCAGTTTTAATTTATATGCTGTTTAATGTTGATGATCGTGTTATTACATCTGCTTACATATGCTATCGGTTGTTTCTGCTTCTTCTTCACATGTATTTTGATCTGGAGATTCTGTACTCATTCAGAGGATGCGTAATAGCGTCCCCTACAGTATAACTGTGAAAACAAGGAAAGCTGAAAAATTCCATCAATGGCAGGGAAGCGTTGTCTCATAAATGATGGAAAATTTCCTTTAATAGCGGGGAAAGATTTGATTCAAGCTGAATGAAACCCTTTGGGTGACTTCACATCAAGACCTATGTGTACTATTTACTGCAGTCAGTGTCTGTAACGTTGGCATTTACCTTCTCTGCACCTCCAGCTCCTCTGGTGAAGGGCCATTCTGCACCTGAGGGGTCTGTCTTGGCAATGGGGGGCCTGTGGAGAGGAAAAATCTGAATTAAGCATCAGTTTGAAAACTTATGGTAAAGCAATAAGGACTTTTAAATCTGATCAATAATGTAAAGTGCACTGGACAGGCCCCAAAAGAGTAACAGAGGACCAGGTTTGAGAGAGAGAGAGAGAGAGAGAGAGAGAGAGAGAGAAACATGGAGCGCTGGCTGCAAGACGCATTGATCAGGTAAGTTGGACAGCAAGAGTTAATTAGAACATTTTATATCAGGGAAAGGGGAAAAGATTATCTGTTAAAAAGAACCCGTCGGCAGTAGTTCAAGTCACTGTGCATTAAAAAATGGCTACGCACCAAAACACAGTCGGAGCCAGGATGAATTACTTAAGGAGGCATTTGAAATGGCAATAATGCAGATAAAGTAACACATTTGTCACTAACTAAACAAAATGTAACACTATGGGCCCTATCATACACCCGGCGCAATGCGACGCCAGGCGCGACGCAAGCGTTTTTTGCTAGTTTCAGTCCGACGGAGTCATCATTTTCATGTCCAGTGCCACGTTGTTTAATTAGCAAATGCATTCGCGCCCATCTATTCGGATCTGGTCTGGTCTGAAAACGAGGTGTGTTCAGGCGCATTGTTGGCGCGTTGCTATTTTGAGGCAACTGAAAACGACTGCGCCATTGACCAACAAAAACCTGGTCTAAAGTCAATAGCGCAGTATTTTTTGTGTTATTTAAAGGGCGCGTTAGTAATATGCACCTATAGGCGAGTGCACAACACGCGTACACTCTGCTTATTACACACACAGGGACACAGCAGCACACAAACATTTTTAAATATTAAAAATAAAAGGATTCCTCTCTGGAGAAGAGTTCAGTCTTTCTGCTCGCAAATTCCGCCATGTAAATAGCGAATCTGCCATGGTGCAAGCGCAACTGGCTTTTAAAGGGAACGGGAAATGAGACTCTGATTGGTTTATTGCACGTTACACCCAAAACACACCCGTGACTCATTAAGAGACTAGGTACAACCCTTTTGGACGATGCGCCTGGCACGCCGATCATTTTTTCCGTTGTTAAACTAGCAAAAGTGAATTCGGACACGCCCTAAGTGCACCTGCGCCATGCGCTTCAGACCATGCGCTCAGACTGTTAAAATAGGGCCCCATATCTTCCTTCTCTGAAAAACAAAACTTTGTTAGAAATACAAGCAAATGCATTACTAAAACCATAGCAAACGATAATAATACATTTAAAATAAAATTTAAAACAATCATATATTATATTAACATTATTATAGTGTTATTTATATTAATATTCAAATTAATTATTACTGTTATTATTTCTTACAAGAAAATCTAAAATAAATCAAATATTTAAAAAGAAAATTACCCAACTAAAATTTAAGAATCAGATAAAGTTAATGAACGATTAAAAATGGCAACTTTACATCGGAGGATGTATGGTTTTTATTTTGTGATTTGATTAACATGACTGTATTATCAGTGCCAGCCCCAACAAGAAAGACTGAATGATGACCGCATGCCGGGAATATATCATGCAGAATGAAAACCGAGCTTTGATATGGCCTTATTTTACAGCACAGCTTGGGTACAGAGGCCCTGCTACTTTTGCCAGTTTGGATTTGAGAGTGCAGGGAGGCAGAGGTCGGAATGAAAGCTTAGCACGAACACAGGACAGGTCCCTGCCGTGACACGATTGACTAATCGATCAATGCAGCATTGTGCGGGTGAGAGAGGTCTGTTTACAGAGTCTGGAGGTAAGGCCCTCTCTGTAGCTCATTACCAGACTACATATGCCCTCTGCCATTTCCTGTTTATTTGCTTCACACAGCAGGGCATTGCAAAAACAAAACATTTTTTATCCTTTCACCTGTTTAACCTGTTTTTTTTTTTCCTGCAGTTTGATCATTTTAGTGGGGGAAGGTAATCTAAATAGCCACATAGCCAAACTATTGACTACAAAGCAAAAGGTCTGGTCCATATTGCCGATTTGAGACCTTCTGTCCGACAAAGGAAAAACAGTTAAGAATTTGTTTAGTTTTTACACATTTCACATGGTTTTATCTGAAAGGGATTATACCACAATAATAAAATCTAAGCACACTAACATATCAAAACTAGTGCTATCAATCGGTTAAAAAAAAAAAAAAAAAAAAAAAAAAAAAAAAAAAAAATGAAATCGCACATTTTTTTTGGAATTAATCGCGATTAAAAACAGTTTTGAATATTTTTATATTGTAATAATTTCTCAGTTACTCTCCAAATTAATGTAGAAACAACTTAAAGACAGTATATTTTTAACACGTTAAACTTTACCTTAACCAGAAACAAATGGCTTGCAGAACACATTAATTGGATTAAACAAGTCTGAATGTAGAATTCTCCCTACAGCATGAAAAATCATGACATTAGAGCTGAGCCATCTGGACAAGCCAAGCAGTAATCAAGTCATCTGTCAAATCTAATCCAACATTACAGTTTTGGGCCCCCCTTTAAGAAAGCCAAGCATTCCTGACTGTCCATGTTTGTGTAACCCACTCTACACTCTTCCCTTCTCAAATGTTCTTTGTCTTTAACACATAAAACACACCTACATTAGCCTTAATGTGTATGTATAAGGCCCTGTTATATAAGCAAACCCCCTCAATTTATCCTTCTTTGAAACAGAAACAAACATTACTCTTAAAATATGTTGAGCTAATCATAAGCTAAAATCACAAAACCAGTTCATATCTAATGAGTTAGCAGATTTAGCCACTCCAGAGACTGAGATACAAATATTAACTTCATTGGTTATTATGGCCTCTTTATAGAGATTTTCAAGTGCAATGACTGCAATTTAAAACTCTGACACAAAGGCAAGCATACTTGGCCCATTTAACCCGGACAAACTGAACAGCACTTTAAAGGCTGGCTCTGGTCCAAAAGCACTCAGTGTCAGCCTTAATATGAACTGATCCTCCTTCAAGCCAGTTCGGTAATGTACTGCCATTAGATCACACACTGATAGCATTACCTCCACAAATAAAATAATAAAAATAAAATATAATATACATATGTAATAAAAATGAATATATTTTTCATTTTATAATGTTATTAATTATAAAAAGCCACAAAAATGAGTTATTCAAACAACACTACCTATATGTTAATTAGAAATTTCAAAATAAAATATAAAAAAAAAAAAAAAAAAAAAAAAAATCAAACAGTGATACCAAAGATCACACTCAAATATCAAGTCGTTTAAGTTTCTAACCGATTAAATGGATCATTTACGGACCAACATAAAGCTAAAGAGTCCGAATAGCACCTACATGAGAGGAGGGAACCACCGAGCCTCTTCTGACAGCAGATGTACTGTAGAAGTCCATCCTGGTCTTTAGGTGCACTTGTAACAAGTGCGCTAGAGCCGTTCGCATCAACCCCCAAACTGCCATCAATGACTCCATGAGATCTCAGAGAGAGCAGCATGTTGTTCTGGCTTTTCTCAAGCAAACACTGCTGTGGTAAAATAAGACCGGACCAATAGGCTGGCAGTTAGACGTTAGACGCTCTGCCACAACGTTCACAGAGCAGGATGTGGTCCACTTATTGCACTTTCCGGACCTGATCAATTATTCATGCCTGGATGGGCGAAGGGTAAAGCGGTCAATGTTACAATCACATCACAACTATTACGATCAGGTGGGTGGAGAAAAACATGGATGTATTTGTAGGCTTAACCCTTTCGAGAAAAAGACAGCAAGAGACGCAGATACAGAAGGACTGAAGCTCTGCCTCTGAAACCTAGTGAGCTACATACAAAGGACAATTTAAGATTTACATTTCAGAAAAATTTGAAGAAAAAAATGTTTTCCACACGATGGATCAATGGTGTCTCAGGAAGTCTCTTTAAGCACTGACAGGGAGATAGCTTGTCTTAAAAGCCACAGGATCAAATAATGGGCTTGAAATCAGGTTATTGGATGATGTCAGCAACAACTAATAGCCACAAATACACTGGGTTGCTTTACCTTCACAGAGTTGAATCATCTCTAAAAATTCACATCATACATTAGGACCACAATAAAAGCACAATGAGCTCACAATAAACACTGCTTCCCTCTGAAACTTGATGGTACCATATACTAATATATAAAATAATATTGGCTCTCATTTGGTAATATTTTAGTATATTTTTTGCACTATTTATTATTTTCTAACCCAACATTTTTGATGTGGCACTGCCTCTATTGCCTCGTCAGTGAAAACGCCACTGCTGTAAACCACCAAGAATCTTGGTTTTTGCTGGTATGTATTTAAGGGAAAACACAATGTATAACTTGCTGGATTGTTCAGAGCTTACAGTGAAATGAATAGTTTAGTCATTGTGTCATTCCAAACCTGTATTACTTTCTTATTTTTTCTTATGCTTTTAAGATTATTTTGGTCCATACAATAAAAGTTATTGGGTCTCATTCACTAAGCATGCGTACGCACAAATTTGTGCGTGAAATGTGTGTACGAACGATTTTAAGAACAAATCACAATTCACCAAAGATTTTGTAATAATTTTTTTTCTAAATTTACAAAAAATATATAGGAACAACTGAAACCACACATACGCAAAAAGAACTTACTCTGTATGGCTTTATAATCATGTTAAGAAGTTACATTTCATCCTAACATGACTATAATTATATTGAAGTATATTGCATTAATTGTATTACATAATCCATATATTAAATTAGATAATGAAATGATTAAATACAATTTAATTTAATCTTAAATACATTCGATCATATACAGTTAAAGAGTAAGAAAAGCTGCGTTATAGCTTCAGCTGCGAGGTTTCTCTGAATAAGAGATGTACAGCTGGCTAATGAGAGCTCTGTAATCTGGGTCTTTATAAAAGGTGTTTATTGTGAGAACTGGTGAGAATGGCACACTTGGCATTGCTCGAGGATCCAGGCGCGAACAGCGGCAAGTTTGACGTGAGTGACGAAAAGGCTGTAAGGAAAGTGTGTGCGGAAAGCCCTTATATGGAGATGGTTTGTGTGTTTTTTTATGCAAATGACTAACCTTGTGCACGCGGCCACTCATTTAGAATACTCCAAATTCACTAACATTAGAACGAGGTTAAGAACAAATTCATGTCCGTACGAATGTTTTGTGAATCAGGCGGAGATTTTTCGTGAGAAGTTCTCCTGTGCGAAAGAATCCACACAATTATTAATGAATGAGACCCAATGAGTGCAAAACAACACTGGCCCTATATATGGCTCCAAGATGTTAGCAGCAGATTCTTTAAGTCCTGTAAGTTGTGAGGTGGGGCCTCCATGGATCAGACTTGTTTATTCAGCACATCCCACAGATGCTCGACTGGATTGAGATCTAGGGGATTTGGAGGCCAAGTCAACACTCGTGCTCCTCAAACCATTCCTGAACCATTTTTGCTTTGTGGCAGGGCGCATTATCCTGCTGAAAGAGGCCACAGCCACCAGGGAATACCGTTTCCATGAAAGGGTGTACATGGTCTGCAACATTGCTTAGATAGGTGGTATGTGTCAAAGTAACATCCACATGGATGGCAGAACCCAAGGTTTTCCAGCAGAACATTGCCCAAAGCATCGCACTGCCTCCGCCGGCTTGCCTTCTTCCCATAGTGCATCCTGTTGCCATGTGTTCCCCAGGTAAGCGACGCAGACGCACCTAGCCATCCACATGATGTAAAAGAAAACGTGATTCATCAGACCAGGCCACCTGCTTCTTCCATTGCTCCGTGGTCCAGTTTTGACGCTCATGTGCCCACTGTTGGTGCTTTTGGCGGTTCATTCTATCAGAACCAGCATTAACTTCTTGAGCAATGTGAACTACATTCGCTCGTCTGATTGATCACACAGGCCAGCCTTCGCTCCCCACGTGCATCAATGAGCCTTGGCCGCCCATGACCCTGTCGCCGGTTCACCACTGTTCCTTCCTTGGACCACTTTTGATAGATACTGACCACTGCAGACCATGAACACCCCACAAGAGCTGCAGTTTTGGAGATGCTCTGACCCAGTCGTCTAGCCATCACAATTTGGCCCTTGTCAAACTCGCTCAATTCCACGCTTGCCCATTTTTCCTGCTTCTAACACATCAACTTTGAGGACAAAATGTTCACTTGCTGCCTAATATATCCCACCCACTAACAGGTGCCATGATGAAGAGATAATCAGTGTTACTCACTTCACCTGTCAGTGGTACATGATTTGGAACAACATGATTTGGAACAACATTAGGGTAAGTAAATGTGACAGAACATACATTTTTGGGTGAACTCTTAATATCTCTTTAACATTCAAAACAGCCACATTAAACAGTTACATTAACCCATAAACACCCTAGGTGTGACAAAGTAACAGAAACAGAAAGCAGCTGATTGACAAATGTCCCGCTGCGGTCATGGTTGGTCTGGCCAAAAATTTATTTACATGGAAGTAATACTGGAGCAACTCATTTACATGAAGATATTGTTCAAATCCCTAAACCTACGAGCAATGGTAAATGGGATGTTTCCCTTAGCAAGCACCATTAATTGTGCCCAAAGGCTTGACAATCAGACCAGGATTGATACGCCACCTTTTCTTGAAAGACAAGACAAATTTTTCCTCCTCAATGTTTTACAGCAACATTTGGGAAAAACAAACATCATCTGACGCACAGCCTCATTACCACACCCTGATGCTGTCACCTTGTAAATACAACACACAAATCCCCTTATCACTCATATGTGTCGCACAACACGGGCACAAGCTTTCCAATTAATTCCACAGTTGTGGTTCCGCAAATAGGAAATTAGAGTCAAGGGCTGCATAATTTTAAGATGAGGAAGCAAACGATTATTCCTAGCTCTAAACAGATTCTGATTGAATAGTGAGCAGGTCAGTGAACCGGTTAAATGCGATGTTATTAAAGCAATTTACATCAATTTACGTCAAAAGAAATGTTTTATGTCAACGCATACAGAATCAAGGTTTCTGTCTTAGTGGTAGAAAACTCAAGACATCAAACAAGACTATCCGTGTGTCTGCAGACATCCTGGGATCTAACGAATATAGCATCATGGTTTTGGCGAGTCTCGTTACTCAGGGCTCCAAGTCTGAGACCTAAAGTCTGGTAAGAAATGGGAGTGGGACCTAAAAATAGTAGAAGTTACCCTGTTCTACTTACTACAACTTGCTAAAAATATTTGTCCATCTAGTAACACAGTCTATCATGTCCACATAGATATTATAACCTCTAATGTAAAAATGAAACAAAACAAAACAAACCAACCCAACCAAACACAAAACCAAACCAAACACAAACCAAAACAACACAAAACAAAAACGAAGACAACACACAAAACAACATTAGATGTTACTGGGTTGTACATATTACAACTTGCTCAAAATAGTTTTGCTCCAACTAGTTACAGTCCATCATGTCCACACAGATATGATAACTTCCAATGTAAACATAAAACAAATTGTTTTTTAGTTTATTTTAACTACTAATGCTACTGGCCCTAGATCAGCTGTTTTGTGTTTTTATCAGGTGTTGATGTTTTCAGTGTTCTGCATTACCCCAGAGATACTAAATAGCATCACCTGATCCCACTTCAGCTCTGGGGTGGGCAAATGAATGCAGTGGCAGGAATGAGTTGCAAAACCATTGGGGGAGGCTTTTTGATGCAATGTTGCCTAATAAAAGAAGCTCTGCTTGGAAACAGTTCTGCCATTTGTAGTCCAAATGAAACAAGAGCACACTTTTGATTGCAAAACCCACCACTGAACATGTGCAGAGTGTAAACAATCATATTTAGTACTTCTGAAATAAACTAACAAGACTGCTTTTATCCAAAGACATCCTGTCAAACAGCAGTCCATACAATGCAACTTTTGTTGAGATGACTGACATTTTTACAGGCTATTGTCAAACTAGCTTCATTACATTGTGTAGACTATCGCAAACACGTCACTTACACTTCTGACAGAAAACGAAATGACATTGGAAAACTGTATTATCTTGGAAAGACAAATTAAATGGAGGAAAAACCTACAGGATAAGCAAGATTGAGAATGTGAGAATGGCTGGTAAAAGACTGACTCAGCACACAGAGCTAAAACAAGCACACATTTCACTGAGAAAAACAGAACCGCTCTTGGATCATTATGGACAATCTGTTTCAGACATTTAATGGTTTTCCGTGATAAACTTGGCATTGCTGTGCTATTAAACCCAGCAAATGAGTGTGCAGAGGTTAAGTGGTTTGATTGGATGAAAATCATGCTGTAACAATTAACATACCTTGACCAGTATTTTGGTTTGACATTCAACAAATTCAATTCCAGAATTAAGTTCCTGTCATGGCTTGCAAAAAAGGAAACTTGCAAATTGCAATTAACTTGTGCTACGCTCAACTTATGGGAAGTCATAATTATGACATTAGGTGTTTGCAAATAACTTTGGTCAAAGCAAGATGGCGATGTACCTTATTTTGAATAAATAAAAATAAAAATAAAAATCTTTTAATGCGAATAATCTTTTAATAACAAATAATGCGCAAAGAATGGTGAATTTGTTGTAAATTGAATCGTATATGTTTTATCATAAAACGCACAATACTATGTTATTTTGTACATACTTAGTACACATACAACTTATTTTTACTGAAAAAAGAAAACATTTCATTCATTTTAAAAAATTTACCAATATTACAGACACTGCATCCATTGCATCCGACATGTTTGCTCACTGATGCCCCAACTCGGAATCTCTGGGATTAAAGAAACGCCAGAGTTTCCCCACGTATAATTACGATTTTTTTGGACGTTTATGTGTTCAACTCCTGAACAAGATCGTTCTGACATGACTTGAATGCGCCATTAAAGGTTAGGTTATTCTGTGCCACTAGTGGCAACAAACGGAAAAAAAGTGCAAAAATAAATGTTTCAAATGTCATTGGTCAGCCAAACTGATAATTCCTTCCCTCAAACCAATGCTACTGGTTGAGTCTATGAATGGTGCACTTTAAATCAAGCACTACACCTTTACATTTTGTAGCTAGTGTTAATGAAGCTAAATATTCAAACTATCATTATGATAAACATCATATTACATTCTTTAACTTCACTGGTGCTCAGACAGATAATGCTTGTTTCTAAGACATATCAACTACTGATCCAGACTTTTACAAAGGTCAGATTTTTAAAAAGGTTAGATGTCTTTACATCTAAAAGAGGGTATATTTTGATTTATTCATATCCATTTTACTGCATACCAAAAGCACATTACAGTTTGTCTGAACCCAAAAGTGACCATTTAGTCCTGTACCACACCAAAGTACCTGACAGCACTTGCTGGGAGTCTCTCACGGTTAAAGCCCCTTCCCTCCCCATCAAACTCACTCCTCAAGATGATCTCAGTGCGGCTAATCTTCAGCGGGAAGCGGTACACTCTGGGGGCTGGCATGATGGGCAGGTGCCTGCAGGCCTGCCTTTCTGCTCTGACGCTCTGAACCCGGAACAAGTCCCTCTGGGAGAGTTGTGGTAGAGATATTGAGCTCTAATATTGTATACCTGAGTCAGATTCCAACTAGAAAAATTGAAGAATGAAACTGTATAACTAAGCTCAGAACTCAAAATGAAGCTAGATCCAAAACAACAAAGCTAACCTGCAGCCTGGAAGAACTTAAGAAGTGGCAAGACGAGCTCTGCCGCTATTGAGAAATGTTGAAGAAACCCTTCTGCAACGAGGACTATTAAGAGTCTGGGGCAAGAGGATGATCTCATCGATAAAAAGTGTTTGGGGCTACCAACGTCATCTTTCCCACCTTGGCTGTTGGAGCAATTGGGTGGTCATGTGGTGTCAGGTCAGAAAACAAACACATACCAGACACGGGGTCCACCCACCCCTTTCAAGCCATATTCAGGCTCCACAGCCAGAAAAACAAACTCTTTTTGGCTCAGGAATGTTCTGTCCTGCTATTTCCCCTCAGAGGAACCATGTCTCAAAAGATAAACACCTGTTCTGCCGAACTGTGAAGTCTCAAAGCAGGGTGACCTTCATTTAGACCTCTAGACGCAGACGCAGCAGGCTCCTGGGGATCTACGTCTGAACGGGGTGAAAAGCCTGCTTTGTTCTGACATGGATGAGCTCATGCAATCCCACATATTTGACGACTGTCAACAGGTCATCACAAGACAGTATTTATACTCTGAAAGGTGGCACAAAACCTTAACTCATGACCTTCTTACATGTTGTGGTTAAGCTACTGATCTAGGCATGATGCTATATGGAAGCTAGTGACTGGTAAAATTAGAGCTCCATTTGATTATAAATGATCACATGTATTAGTTAAAACAGTTACCAGGCACAGGTTCTGAGAAATAGAACAACTTTTCTGACTATACAAAGCTATTTTTCCTGTGCTTCTAGTTCAAAATTTCAGGACACATGAACCATGTGAGCCATCTGGACTTCTAAAGATCAGATTTTTCCCATTTTAAGTATTAAAAAAAACTGGGTATTAATCTGAAAACTACATAAGAGGGAACTTGTGGCTTAAAATTCTGCACAGCAGAAATCCTTATTAAATTACTATACATATTACACAGTCTTGTTTATTAGGCACATTAATCTTGTTTTAAAATCTTGTTTACTTATTTTTTACTGGAAAAAGAGACAAAAATACTCATTACACAATACATTGGTACCACATCAGTTATCGGCTGATATTAGACTTTGTTTTTTTAATTGCTTGGTATCAGTCAATATTCTATATTCTGCATACTCATTTATATTAGATTTTTACATAGTTTTTTTTTTTTCCATTTATCGGTTATTTACCATAATATAAACAATTATCAGGGGTGTAACGATACATCGTTATATTGATATATCGCGATATAAAAATGTGACTATATGTATCATTGATGTAAATGATATGATTCGCGATATAAAGTTAGTTTTATCCAAGGCTCAGCTTACTGTATTATATGGCATAATTCAACCAAAAATGTAAATTCTGTCATCATGTACTCATCCTCATGTCGTTTCAAACCTAAGATTTTCGTTCAACTTCAACTTTCGTTCAAGAGATTTCTATCCCTCCATTTAAAGTCCATTCCTCTAAAACTTAAAAGATCCCAAAAAATGTCAAAGGCATCATAAAAAGAATCAATCGAATAGTCTAATACAAATTGAAGTCTTCTGAAGAGACACGATGGCTTTACATGATGGATAGATTTACAACGACGCGCATACTGTAGTAAACACGGACGTTCAAATGCTTGCGTGATGCGCAAAAACAACACAAGAGTGAGCAAATGTAGAATTAAAATTTTTGGATGAACAGTTAACAGTTGAACTGTATTGACAGTTTGGGAATAGATCTAACGAATGCCTGCATCATAACCGTGAGGAAAAAAAAAGAAAGATTATGGAGTTTCAATGACATTACTATATTAAACTACTACATATAATGTTGAATATAATGTATAATAATGCAATGTGGGAATATTTGTGGGTCCTCATAAAAATAAAATAATAATAATAATAATAATAATAATAATAATATTATTAAGGTAATATTAATAAAATAAAAATAAAAACTATTTTGGCTTAAAATATCGCAATAGTATTGTATCATGAGTTCAGTATCGCAATTTGTATCAAATTGTGATATAAGTGTATTGTTACACCCCTAATAATGATTGCCTTACTGTATCAGTCAGAATATTAATATTTGTGCATCTCGAGTAAATATCTTGAAAAGTTCAATAACAGTCCACATTGCCAAAGTGATTATTTAGGTGGAGGACAAAGTCCTCAATGAGATTTCACGGCGTGAGAAATCACACTGCTTCAGCTAAGCCAGGGAATTGAAGGAGCTTAACCAACAGCAACTAAATTACCCAACTGCTGCCGGCCCGTCAGCACTACAACAAACTTCACATCCGAGTCCTAAATCACAAACACCTGCCTGTCTGTGCCAGTAAGCAATCATTCCTTTGTTCACACATTTCAAGCAGTCATGTCAAGGTGGGAGATAAACAAAAAAACAACAGTGAAGAAAGAGTGAAGTTTACAATAATTAAACTCAATTTACCCGTGGGAAAGATAAAAGGTCACATTTCTCATGTACACTCCTCAGGTGGATTGTCTGGTTTGGACAGTTTGATTTCTCGATGACAAACACGTTCATACGTTTACCTCAACAATACATCAATCAGCACATCCATCACTCCTGCATGTATATATAGTCCATGTTGCCAAGAGCTCTATGGCTGTCTGCCTTGCAAGAGCTTCTCAGTCATGCTGGCAACAGCATTTATATAAAAACCTCACAAAATCTCACACAGTCCATGGCTCCAGTGTCAGGGTAACATCACCCTGGCATGTGACTCTGTGCTGCAGATTACACCCGACTAAAATTAGCAGACACATTCTAGGGGTTTGGAAAAAAGGGCTTTTGATTCTCCTGGACCCCTCATCCAGCATATACACAGGGTTGGGAAGGTTACTTTTAAAATGTATTTCACTACAGATTACAAAATACATGCTTTACAAAGTAATTTGTAATGTATTTCGTTAGATTACACAAGTTTTGTAACTTTTTCTAAATACTTTAGAATACTTTGGAATACTAATAAGGTATGCAACACAACGGGACCACCAAACATAGGACTTGGTTTTCCTCTGCATATTATTATTATTATTTTCCACAATATTTCTTGAAGCAAAAAAATGCAGACAATCTTAGAAAAAATAAAAAAAATATTGATGCTCAAAAAGGCAGCACGATGGATTAAGATCTGGGGTGTGTAAACTTTTTGAATCAGATGAACAGGGTAAATTGTACTGATTTTGTCTTCAGAGAAACATCTAGTTATTAGCTTCTGAAGGGCAGTACTAAATGAAAAAATATGATCTTTAAGCAAAATAAGAAAAATTTACACATCCTGTTCAAAAGTTTTCACCCCCTGCTCTTAATGCATTGCGTTTCATGGAAGCTTGTTTCCGCCACTAAATATACAAATAGAAAGGTAATTGCAACTTTTATCTCACAGTTCTGACTTTTTTTTCCCTCACAATTGAGAGTCTGCATCTTACAATTCTGACTTTTTTTCTCAGAATTGTGAGATTTAAACTCACAATTGCATATTATAAAGTGAGAATTGTGAGATAAGTTGCAATTACCTTTTGTATTTTTTTTTAATTCTGAGAAAAATAAAAAAAATGAAAAAAATTCCCCTCATTATTGTACATAACTAGCAATTGCGAGTTTATATCTAACAATTCTCAGAAAATAAGTCAGAATTGTGAGATAAAAAGTCACAATTACCTAAACTGTGCATTGTCCCTGTAAAAATAAACAATAAAAGTAAGTAAAGTAAACAAATTACTTAACATGAAACATGAAAACAGTCATGGATCATCCAGGTAACAACAGACAGTTAAGATTCAAGGGTATGTACATTTTTGAATGTGGCATTTTGTATAAATTCATTCATAAGTCATTTTGTCTTGTGGAGTACACAAACATCTATTATGTGAAATAGCTTATTCAGGACTAAATAAAAGTACCATGCAATTTTTATGATCCCAGATCCCTCTTATTTTGTTAAAATTATTAAAATGTTTCATATTCTGCAAGGGGTATGAAACTTATGAGCAGAAATGCTTTTGCAGACTGTCAGAGTCTGAGAATCACCAATTGCTGTACATACATCAACTGCCCGTTTACAGTTTAAAGGGATAGTTCACCTAAAAATGAAAATTAGCCCATGATTTACTCACCCTCAAGCCATCCTAGGTGTATATGACATTCTTCTTTCAGATGAATACACTCAGAGTTATATTAAAAAAATGTCCTGGCTCTTCCAAGTATTATAATGGCAGTGAATGGCTAACTGTCGTACGCGCGTTCACAAGAGACTGTCGTTCCAGCGTATGATGTAGGTGTAGCTTAAGTTCTGGTGACGAACGCGGAAGCGCAGAGGATAGAGCAAAACAAAACTTGGTTCTCGTGAGAACTAGCATATTCTCACTGGAGCGTCCTACGTCAAACGCTGGAACACCAGTCTCTCGTAAACGCGCGTACAACAGTTAGCGGAAGTTAGAGATTACAGTTTGTAAAGTTTTAAATATGCATATTTTTCTTACACAAGTGCATTGCTTCACTTCAGAAGGCCTTTATTAACCCCCTGGAGCCGTGTGGATTACTTTTATAATGGATGGATGCACTTTTATGGACTTCAAAACAGGTCATTCACTGCCATTATAAAGCCTGGAAGAGCCAGGACATTTTTTTATATAACTCCGATTGTATTCGTCTGAAAGAAGAATGTCATACACCTAGGATGACTTGAGGGTGAGTAAATCATGGCCTAATTTTCATTTCTGGGTAAACTATCCTTTTAATGTTTAAATGAAATAAATGACATTAAAATTCAAAGTAACCACTTTGGTAATCTAAAATACTTTTCAGATGTAACTAACTTGATTACCACCCATTTCAAATGTAACTGTAATGAAACACAGTTACTCAAATTTTGTATTTTTAAAGGTGTCATGAACTGGCTTTTTTTATTTTTTTATACTGTTGTCTGAGGTCAACTTATGACGTTCGTGTGGTTTTTACATTCAAAAACATCATAATGAATAATTAATAGGCTATTTTCTATCCTGGTTTTGAGCCTCTCTCATGGAACGCTCGGTTTTTATGGGTGTGCCGGACTGAAGACTTGAAAGTAAATGCCCACTGCTATGATTGAATAACCTTTGCATATTATAATGAGCTCCGTCTCCCCCGTGAGTACACGTGAGGAATTGTTTTGAAAGCATGTGGGAAAACGGCAACCGGAATGATGATTCGCCCACAGAGCTCGCAAAATGTCTATCAAACAAACACAATGATTTATCTCTCATCCACCCGCAATTAATGGGAATGTTATTTTTTATTACTTGGCCCGCCCGATCAGTGGATATAACCGCGAACCGTGCATCACTAACACACACACACGCGCGCGCGCGCGCACGCACGCACGCACAAGGCTCACTGCAGAGTCAGACAAATCAGCATGATCAAAACTTCCGCGATTGTATTTTTCCTTCAAATATCAAGTCAAGAGAGTGAACAACGCACATCAAAAAAGGAATGTTATTTCACTATCTAAGATTCACCGGCCTGCCGACGGGCTTACGTTTTGGTAGCCCGTCTGGAAAACACATAGCCCCGGGACGTTGGGCTTTGCGAGCCCTGGCCCATACAAGTCCGAGTCTGATCCCGAATCGCAGCACAATGAACCAACAACACCTCAAATAAAGGATTCTCCAGCCTGTGACAGCATGCTAAGGTATGTTCAGTTAGACACGTACACATAATCAATAGATATCAAACGATCTGTAACAATGCAATACTATCACATATAAAAAACATTTTTTACTCACATAAGTGTGTTGCTTCATTCATTCATGTAATCTCATCCTGTCTGCAAATCCAGTCTCTTGTTTACAAACAAATCCGTGGTGAAATGAAGGAACAAACGCGCAATGTCTTCCCCACGTGAGCTGGATCTTCATTAAAAAATAAAGTTCAACCATGTATTCATAATATTAGAATCTGAAGGATTCTAATGCAGCGACAGTGTTCTTCCACAACCAGGCACAGCGCAATATCTTGCTATCTTCGGCATGTTTATTGCTCGGTAGCGCGATCCGTTTAGCTCTACGAAGGCCCATGTTATTTATGTTACATTTCTTGCACGAGTCGGTGGGCGGGGCTACAGAATCAGGCGTACTTCTGTTGAGGCGGTGTTTCACCACACTCTGACGTCACAGCTTGGCACATTCTGAGATCGAGCGTTTGCTGGGCCTGGTGTCAATAAAAGCTTTTCTTTGACTAACAAGGAAGTTTTCAGCTCCGAAACTTACAGGATAATCTTATATCACGATGAACTTTTATATATCAAAGGCTGAATGAAAAGTGGATTTCTCAATTCATGACCCCTTTAATATGCAAGTTATATGTATTTCGTTATTCCCCAACCCTGCATATACACGTCCCTTCAGGGGGGCGGATGACACCCTGCAAATAAAGGATATACACAAACGTCTTCAAAGAGGATCGCCAGTACCTAAACATAATGGCATGACGCACAACAATAAGGCACAAACGGGTCACAAACATTCCTATCAGGCCATGTAAACATACTACCCGATGTGATGCTCCAAAAATACAAACACAGCAACTAAGAGTCTTAAAAAAGAGATGACTACATCGTTATTCCACCTAAGTCTCTGTTTAGACAGTGTAAAAGTCAGTGGATAACATTCTGGGATCGAGGCATGTGGTATTTGACAGGTATTAGCCCACCTCATGAATATGCTAGGAAAACACTGGCTGACATGATTTAGTAACAAGTCTGCCTAGCAACACTGCAATTGCCTGTGCAATCAACAGGGGGCGCATTTTAATTTTATGAGTCTTTTTTTTTTCTTTAGCATGAGTATGCCAAGTGTGTTAATAAATAACATCAAGTTAAGCTAAATTATTTAAAACAAATCAATTGTTTTTTGCGGTAGTGCCTTAATTTTCTAAATTACTTGGCTGGAGATTTATTCTAAGTATGTAAATAAATGTGAGTGAAAAACAGTCATGAAGGACTTCAAGTTCAAAAACACTTAAGTACTGTAATTTGACAAAGTGTGTTGCCAAACAAACTTCTATAAATCTCACATGCACCAAAGGTTAATTGCATCTTGAATTAACTTCATTCAGAGCTTCAGTAAAAGAGCTAATACACATACTGCAAACAAGTTCAATTAGAGACCTGGACACAGACTGCAGTTAGTTAGATGGCTCTAACAGAACTGAGCGCAGCCATTTAGCCCTACCGCAGCTGTACACAGCTTAATGTTGACAATGGAGTGAATTAAGGGTGAGCTAATTACGCTTTCCTGTTTTGGCTCGGTCATATGGGATCCTACTGCTGGCTGGTTAGTGCAGTTTAACACACTACCCAAAATCACTGTCTCCATGCCAGGTACCTACATGTAGGCATTAGAAAATTCTGCAGAGATAGTGTAGCGCACACAACAGTGTTGGGGAGTGATGCTACTAACGTAACTTCATTTGTTTGTTAGGTAGCATGACAGTAGCTCTGTGGTTTTCAAAATAGTACATCTTTTCCAGTTACAAGCTGCTTTTTCTACTAAAAAAAAAAAAAAAAAAACAACAGCATCACCGTTTATCTTGTCTTACACCGCATTTCACACTTTTAACCCTACCAAACAGTCAATAATCAAACAATTTGCTTCCTACGTCACATTTTAGGTAGAAAATTTAGTTAAAAGCTGCTGTTCAGCACTATAAATTTCAATTCAGTAATATCAATTATGGTGTTTTCTAGTTTTATTATTTGTATTTTATACAGACATACAAACACAGAACTACTCAAAACTTTGGGGTCAAAGAAATTAATTTTTTTTAAAGAAATTAATACTTTAATTCAGCAAGGATGCATTACATTAAAAAGTTTTATAATGTTTCGATAACATTCATAATGTTACAAAATATTTCTATTTTATAAAATGCTGTTCTTTTGAACATTGAATATATAGCCTGAACATGAATATATAGCCTGAAAAAAATTTATCAAGGTTTCAAATAAATTTACATACATACATACATACATACATGGCTGTTAAAAATTCAGCTTTGCCATCACAGGACTAAAATACTTTGTATATTAAAATAAAAAAGGTTTTTATTGTAATAATATTTCACAATATTACTGTTTTTTACTGTATCTTTAATCAAATAAATGCAGCCTTGGACATAAGAGAATAAAAATAGGTAACTAACTACTGTAGTTGAACTACCTTAAATTATAAATAGCTAGTAGTGTCCCCAACACTGGCACGAAGTACAACTAAATGTAAACCTAGCCTCTAATAAGGGAGAAAGTGGACTAATAACGAAGGAGGAGAGGACGAGAGGGATCAGATGTGAGAAGAAAGCTGCAAGGCAGATGAGAGGAGGGAGAAATGAAAAACCCAAAGGCGAAACTTCTTCATTGAAGACTCCTCTCCCCCAAGGCAACAGGAGATGAGCAGACATTTCTCCATGTCTGTGGGGTCTGAGAATCAGATTGAAATGAAAATGTCACAGTAAACAGCATTTTACTTAGTTAATTCACTCACTGTTTTTGGACTGCAACAGTCAGAGGATTTGGATTGCTAGGATATCCGCACATCAGCAAAGTATGCATAATTAACATCGCTTTGCATAATTAACTGCCGTGCTATCAGGTAATTAATAGACAGTAATAAGGCCACAGAGTCTAAAGCTTCCTGTGGTGATAACAGGAGCCCAGCGCAGTGACTAGATAACTTTCCATAGTGAGATTAGTGAGACAAAGAACTGAAGGTCATGGAAAATGGCACCAGTCACAGTTGCTGCATTGCTTGAATGAATATGGTCTCACAAATTCCCTTTCTCCCTTCTCAGATACAAAAAAAAAAAAAAAGAACTGTGGAAAATACAGCAAGTTCTTATAGTGGTACTTTTACACAAACAAAAAAAAATTACTGTGGTGGTAAATTTGAGGATGGACAAACAAAATGTACATTACCTACAAAAAAAGAAATGCTGTTCAGCAAATTCAAGGAACACAACAAAGTGGATCAAATGAATCAGTGAACAATTTTCTAGAGTTAGTTCATTTGTAGTCTTGCGTAGTTCAGACTGACGGCAGAAGGTCTGGACTCTATCGCAGCTTTCATTGGCCAAGGACCGCCCAGAGGCCGTCTGACTGACATGTAACTCAACCAATCACAGTTCGTTTTGTTCCACGTCATGTTTAGGGGCGTGAAAACGTAAAGTCGATGTCCCTGCAATAACAGACCGCCGTGCATCTATGAATTATTCATTCAAGAACGTTGTGCAAGTTTACTGCAACAGCAGAGCCGCGATTTCCACATACTTTTGAAAATCCAAAAGTTTAGTTGATCCTGGTAAGCGCTCACTGTCACAGTTGTAAACACGACGCTGTTCTTCTTCCACAAGAAGTTGGCGTCAGGGCATTTGTTTCCAGGTGGACACACACGTCTCGCGGACATCCTGTAGAATTCAACCAATCAGAGGACGACTTCGAGACTCCTGAAGTGTTCCCAGATAAGTGTGCCATATGCATCAGATGTTCAGCCAACGGTCCGTGGGCATGACGTCTGAGGCTGAGACTAGTTCATTTGGATGCATTATCCGAACAAATTGACTCACTGAATGAGTTGCTAACTATTTGAAAGAGAGAGACATTCTAGTTTTATTAAATTTGATTGTCTTACTACTGTGAATCACTGCTCATTGAACAAAAATAGTTTGTTACTGGAAAGGATTCACTATTTTGAAAACAGGTGGCCTACTGTCATGCTACTGAGAAAATAAGTTAGTAGAATCTCTACTATGTTTAGAGTTTAACTCTCTAACACTGCTTAGAACCAGTGTTAATGTTAACTAAAACTATTAAAAATAGTCCTTTAACTGAAATTAATCTGAAATAAAATATAAATATTAGATGAAAAATGTCAAAGAAAATTAGAAATGTTACCTTGGCAACTAACTGAAATAAAAAAAAAAATAAGTTAAAAGTACTAACATTTCCAAAACTGCAATAAAAATAAATGAAAGCAAAATACAAATAAAAAAAAATTTAAAAAAAATCATATAAATGACAAATACACATAATAAAATGACTAAAATTAAATCTGATAATTTAAAATATTAACACATACTATAGCAGTAAATAAATAATGCTGTAATAACGGCTCAGAACCCTATCATAGTCAAACAAACTCAGGCGTGCGTTTCCCAAAAGCATTGTTAGCCTACTATGGTAGCAAGTTCTGTCATTATCAACATAGTTCAACGAGTCAGTGTAACGATACCCTCATGTCACGATTCAATACATATCAGGATACTGAATTCCAGGACATATGGCAAAAGGTTAACAAACAAAAAAAATGTACTGTTGATTAAAATGCTAAATTTGATATTACATTGAGGGTGGAAATGAATAGGCTTGGACTTGGTGCTGGTAACCCAATGCACAGGACAATGGTGACATCAGAATAAAAATATTCATGATTCTGAAGCTGAAAATACAGAATTATTTTAGATGGATATGCTTGCACTCTGTCACTGACTAGATGTATTTAAAATAATGTTAACATAAGACATTTGGCATTATCAGGACCGACAAATATTCCCCCATTGCATTATTATACATTATATTCAACATTATATATAGAAGTTTAATGAAGTACTGACAATAAATCTCTGTAAATTTGAATTTTTTTCCTCACACAGAAATTTTCATTTTTGGGTGAACTATTGTCACTATCCAAGACGCATATTGTTGCATTCTTGTATTGCGTTATATCCTGACACAGTATATTGTTACACCCCTAATATCTGTCATTTCGAATAATTAAAAGAAGTTATTATCCACCACCTGCGTGACATCAGTAACCAACGTGGTTGAATGACAAATTTATGCATTGACGTCACTTTCCCGCTGGAACACGCCCCCCTCAGGCGGACTGAGTGGCAAAACAGCCTGCTGCATGACTGGATTTAATAGGGGAAACTGCGAAAACACGAGTAAAGAAAAACGAATAATATATCAGTTTAAAATAAAGGTTGGACCCGATAAGTGTTCCTTACAACTTATCAAAGATCCAGTGATCTATGGATGTTGACATGCAGCCAGGAATCGTGTTTCCTGACATTTATATGTGCCTGATTTCGACGCCGGGAAATACATAAAGCAAATTTGCCTATGATATATATAGGTAGGTCTAAATCCGGGTGATCACTTATATCAATGTTATATATATATATATATATATATATATATATATATATATATATATATATATATATATATATATATATATATGCACTCACCTAAAGGATTATTAGGAACACCTGTTCAATTTCTCATTAATGCAATTATCTAATCAACCAATCACATGGCAGTTGCTTCAATGCATTTAGGGGTGTGGTCCTGGTCAAGACAATCTCCTGAACTCCAAACTGAATGTCAGAATGGGAAAGAAAGGTGATTTAAGCAATTTTGAGCGTGGCATGGTTGTTGGTGCCAGACGGGCCGGTCTGAGTATTTCACAATCTGCTCAGTTACTGGGATTTTCACGCACAACCATTTCTAGAGTTTACAAAGAATGGTGTGAAAAGGGAAAAACATCCAGTATGCGGCAGTCCTGTGGGCGAAAATGCCTTGTTGATGCTAGAGGTCAGAGGAGAATGGGCCGACTGATTCAACCTGATAGAAGAGCAACTTTGACTGAAATAACCACTCGTTACAACCGAGGTATGCAGCAAAGCATTTGTGAAGCCACAACACGCACAACCTTGAGGCGGATGGGCTACAACAGCAGAAGACCCCACCGGGTACCACTCATCTCCACTACAAATAGGAAAAAGAGGCTACAATTTGCACGAGCTCACCAAAATTGGACAGTTGAAGACTGGAAAAATGTTGCCTGGTCTGATGAGTCTCGATTTCTGTTGAGACATTCAGATGGTAGAGTCAGAATTTGGCGTAAACAGAATGAGAACATGGATCCATCATGCCTTGTTACCACTGTGCAGGCTGGTGGTGGTGGTGTAATGGTGTGGGGGATGTTTTCTTGGCACACTTTAGGCCCCTTAGTGCCAATTGGGCATCGTTTAAATGCCACGGCCTACCTGAGCATTGTTTCTGACCATGTCCATCCCTTTATGACCACCATGTACCCATCCTCTGATGGCTACTTCCAGCAGGATAATGCACCATGTCACAAAGCTCGAATCATTTCAAATTGGTTTCTTGAACATGACAATGAGTTCACTGTACTAAAATGGCCCCCACAGTCACCAGATCTCAACCCAATAGAGCATCTTTGGGATGTGGTTGAACGGGAGCTTCGTGCCCTGGATGTGCATCCCACAAATCTCCATCAACTGCAAGATGCTATCCTATCAATATGGGCCAACATTTCTAAAGAATGCTTTCAGCACCTTGTTGAATCAATGCCACGTAGAATTAAGGCAGTTCTGAAGGTGAAAGGGGGTCAAACACAGTATTAGTATGGTGTTCCTAATAATCCTTTAGGTGAGTGTATATATATCGTCATATCATCCAGCCCTAAAACTTGTATAGTTTATGTCAGTTTTTATTTAAAAACACCCAATTATGCAGAATATAAGATTATAAATATTTAATTGATGAGTTGTCAATACAATATATAACAATACAACATATAGGGTATGATGTTACCCCAAAATTCAACATACTGACAAAATAATAACTGCAAATCCATGTTTCGCTGCCTGGAGTTTAGTTGTTTCTGTGAATTGCAGCGATCCATTTGCTTCTATTTTCTGTAGCTTTCAGCAGTCTGTAAAAATGTACCTTAGATCTCTTGTCAAATCTATTTGTACAGTCAATCTCAAAGCTTTTCCCGTTTTAGATGTGTTTTGTGTGTTTTCGAGGCATTCAAGCTGAAAATCAATGCTGCCACTCAGTGGGCGTAACCGCAGTCACTCCGGCCAACGGTGTCATGTGCATACTCTCTATACTGTGACTAGCTAGTTGGTTTCTTCAACAATGCATCGTACTGTACTATGGTAGTTAAGCAAGTTACATTGTTGTACAGGAAACGCACTCCTGGTTAGCGTGGGTCTAGAAGCCAAAAATCAAACTGTGACATTCATATTTGTTCTATGCATCACTGAAACATTGTTTTCCAATAATGAAAGCCTAACTGAACAAAATCCAACTTTTGCTGAAATCAATACAAACAATCCTTTAAGAAGCACCCTTGCCTCAAACACACATGGGGTTAACAGAATGACCTTACTATTGTGATACACTGTAGAGAACAGCTCAATATGCAACAGTTAAAGACTCACTGATCAGCCATATCTCAAAGAGACAAGCAGAAACCAGTCCACAAAACAAAGCATCATCTGTTACAACCTCAGCAATGAACTGCCCTGCCACGCTGAGAACATTGAGCTCAGTATGGGGATGACCTCCCGCTGTGATCATGACAGGGTCTCAGACGGCAGAGGAAAAAAAGGCAGAAAGCAACACGTGTATGAGCACATGCAGACGCAACCGCTGCAGATGAATGGATTTCATGCAGACTGTTATTCACAAGCCAAGGCACCTCCCCCTAAACCCAATCAGCACAAAGAGAGGTAACCCAGACTCTCTCTCTCATAAACAACACACACACAAAACAAAACCCCCTGTGAGCAGGCCCCGTTTGCTAAATTACAATTAATTGAGCACAATAGACTGAGTCTGGCTCCAAATGTGACCTCACTAACTAGGCAGAGACCAGAACACAATTAAGTTCTGCAGGGCTCACCAGCACCAAACAAAAACAGTAATAGAACATTTACTAATTAGACTGTTTTAGATAGATTTAAATAGTGTTTGACATAAAATAAAAACACAAAGTGAAGCAGCATCTGCAGCATCATCAATCTTATGGTAAAGCCTGTGCAATACAGTGATTTTACCAAGATTAAGGACTGATGTCAATGTGAAAAAAAAAAAATCACTTTTCAAATGGTGGCAACATTAATATGATAAATACTACTACTACAATAATAATACTAATTATTAAATATTTGTTTAACCCTTTTAATGGTTTCAAGAATGTAGCACTTTTATTAAAACCATTTTTTATTTATCTTCATTTTAATAAACTTATTTTAAAGGTGCAGTGTGTAATATTTATGAGGATCTATTGACAGCAATGCAATATAATATACATAACTATGTTTTCAGTGGTGTATATAGACCTTACATAATGAACCATTATGTTTTTATTACCTTAGAATGAGCCATTTCTATCTTACACCGCGGGTCCCCTTAATCATTTTGCGTCGTCATGTTTCTACAGTAGCCCTAAACTGACAAACTGCTCTACAGAGCGCTAGCTACTCTCTGCTGTCTCAGACGAGGACATCTTTGTCCTGTGTCGGCCACCGTAGCTTCTCTCTGTGCTACAAAAGGGTGGGGTGAGCGCTGGGCGGTTGCAATTCGCAACCTCACCCCTAAATGTCGCTAAAATTTACACAGTGCACCTTTAAAGCTTCGGCAATGAGTCAACCAATAATTTTTATTTCTAATAATCAGAACTATCAATTTGTTATACTTTAAACAGATGGTTCTGCTGAATTGCTTACAGTATTTACTAATTGTGATAATTATTCAGTAATTATTCTTTATATGATTTTTTTTCTAAGTGTCCTGAGTATCACTTTTGGAATGCTGCGTAATAGTGCCGTAAGCAACACAGAAGCCAGTTCACACAATTCACACGTCATTAAGCTTTGCACGCTGGTGTGAAAACAGCATTCTCACCTGCATCCTGAGAGTTCAGCACCTCCAGGGCATGCATCATGGCACTGGCAAATACATTGGCATCTTCTTTGCTGCCAAAGTTAAGGCCGTACACCTGCCGTGCATCTCGCCACTGGTGAAACGTTTGCGTGGCCTGGTTGTATTTCAGCCCCTTGGGAATGGCACAGTTTATTACCACCTGTTGACAGAAGAGAACAGCATATTTAAACTCAAATCAATGCTTGAATATCAGTTGTTTTGAAACAAGTCCTAACTAAATTTAAAAGCTCAGAAGACTGTGAAGCACTACATATTCACTAATAAGCTGAAAGGGAGGAGCAGTCCATAAAATTTCACAGGTGAAATGTGGCACTAAACATAGTTATATTAAAAAAAAAAAAAAAAAAAAATTAAAAAAAAAAAAGTTAAAACCAATGTTTTCAAGCATATTAAAGGGATAGATCACCCATAAAATGACAATTCTGTCATCATTTACTCACCCTCAAGTTGTTCCTAACCTGTATGAATTTCTGTCTTCTGCTGAACACAAAAAAAGATATTTTGAAGAATGTGGGTAGCCATTGACTTCCATAGTATGGAGAAGAAGAAAAACTATAGAAGTCAATGGCTACCCTAGTGAAAAAAACTACACCAAAATGTTTTTAAAATACATTTATTTCATACTAAGTATACTACAAATACATTAACATATTTACTGACATATCGCTTGAGACTTACTGATATAAATATAATTAAACTAGTGCTGTCAAACGATTAATCACATCCAAACTAAAAGTTTGTGTTTACATAATATGTATGTGTACTGTGTACAATTATTATTATTATTATTATTATTATTATTACTTCACGCCCTGATGAAACTTACCAATTCACGGAATCCATAGCTGATACAAAAAATTGGATGACTAGTAATTTCCTGCAACTTAATTCAGAAAAAACAGAATTTTTAATCTTTGGACAAAAAAACTCCACAAGTAGTAACCTAGAATACTGTCTAACACTCGATGGCTGCTCTGTCAAGTCCTCGTCGTCAGTTAGGAACCTGGGTGTGCTCTTTGATACCAATCTCTCATTTGAAAGCCACGTTTCTAGCATCTGTAAAACTGCATTCTACCATCTTAAAAATATATCTAAATTACGGCACATGCTTTCAATGCAAAATGCTGAACAGTTAGTTCATGCATTCATGACCTCAAGGCTAGATTATTGTAATGCTCTACTGGGTGGTTGCCCTGCTCGCTTAATAAATAAACTGCAGCTGGTCCAAAACGCAGCAGCTAGAGTTCTTACTAGAACCAGGAAGTATGACCATATTAGCCCGGTTCTGGCAACACTGCATTGGCTCCCTATTAAACATCGTATACATTTTAAAATCTTGCTGATAATCCTACGAATATCTATTGATCTAATATGACTTCTGAACTGTAATGTTGCCAGAATCATAATCATACACTGTTTGTTCGTCGGCCAGAGGAGAACTGGCACCCCGACTGAGCCTGGTTTCTCCCAAGGTTTTTTTCTCCATTCTGGCCCTGAAGGAGTTTTGGTTCCTTGCCATATATAAAATATTTATATTTATATAATACAAGTTATATAAATATATACAGTATATAGATGCAAATATTTCTTTTTTGTATGTGTGTATATTCAAATATACATAATTATACACAGTACACACACATATATTATGTAAACACAAACTTTTATTTTGGATGCGATTAATCGTGATTAGTCGATTTGACAGCACTAAATTAAACTTTATTTGGAGTACTTCTTTATTGCACAGTGCACATTTCTTAATATTAAGCCTAAAATGTGTTTTTAATTTCACTATTAGTAAGGATAGTATGATCTCTGTATAATATCAGTCTTTAAATGAAGATATCTAAAGTGTACCTAAAGTATACTTGCAATAGTTCCACTTTAGCACAATCATATAATTAAGTATATCTTTAGTTGGACCTCAGCACTATTTCTGGATAACTAAAGTGCATTAAGTACAAAACTAATGCAGACTTTAAGTATACCAATTTAGTATACTAAAAGTACAATTGCAGGGTATTTATATCAAGTACATAAATATATAAATGTATTTATAGTATACTTAGCATAAAATAAATGTATTTCAAATACATTTTAGTATATTTTTTAGTATACATTTAGTTTATTTTTTAGTATATATACACATTTTTCACTAGGGTACCATCAACTGTTTGGTAACCCACATTCTTCAAAATATCATCTGTGTTCAGCAGAAGAAAGAAATTCATAGTAGTTTGGAACAACTTGAGGGTGAGTAAATGACAGAATTTTCATTTTTGGGTGAACTATCCCTTTAAAGCCTTATCTGTACTGGAGAAAAAAAAAACCTCATGTTTAATATGGCCAACATATTCCATGTTTTACAAAAACATATGCAAAGTCACGCTTTTCTCATGAGATCAAGTCGATAAAACTCAAGGCTTCATAAGTAAAAAAAAATTTAAAACCTCTCACTAAACCACCTCAAAGCAGAAACATCTGCATTACTGAAAGATGACAGATAACACTGCATTTCAGGGACCAAAACTTGTTCTCTAAAAGATTCACAAGGACGAACTAGAGATTGAAAAACTGCTGCTTGCAGCAGCTCTATTCTTGTAGATAACAAAAAGTAAATGCATTTCTTTATAAGTGTCACAAGTTACTGATGCCAGCTCGGCTCCAGACCGGTGTTACAGCATTATCACTAATTGGTAAATATGATAACTGCAAATAGGTGGGAGATACTTAAATATCAAACACTTGACTGACTTCCTAAACTCACCCAACAGCATGCCCTCAACAGGGTGAATCTTTCTCGAGCTTCTGTGGTAACTGGCTGTTTTCCCAGTCATTTCAATTTCTCATCCTTTGACATCAATGTAATTATCATAAGAAGTGCAACTAATTAGCAAGCGTTATAAAAGGAACTGTGAACTGTAAGCCATCCTGTCACAACTGACAAGTGCAGAAAACTTCTCAGTTTTCTCAACACATTAATGAAACGCAACAAGAATTAAAAATGGGTCATAGTCCTATATAAGCAACATATTCAATTTTTTTGTATATATAGATAGATATATATATAGTTGAAGAGTACCTATGATAAAAATTACAGACTTCTACATGCTTTGTAAGTGGGCAAACCTGCAAAATCGGCAGTGTATCAAATACTTGTTCTCCCTACTGTATATTGTGTTTTTATTAGTGAGCCCTGCTCAGCTTGCTACGATGTGTTCTTCCATTTGTGCTAAGAAGAGTCTACTAAATGACTAGTTACTGGCACACTTGCAGGTACAGATCTGAACACATTAGTCAGTTATATATAGATGACAAGGCTATCATGGTAGGTCAAACGTAAAATGTCTGTTGACATTTAGCTTGTGTGCGGCACTTCAAGTCTTTACTCATTTAGGTCATTAAACCATCATGAATGGCTCATCAACAAATGCCAGTAAGTTTCCTGAAGTAATCTGACATGCTCCATCCTCAGATATCACTGTGATGATTGTGCCGTTCATGTATTATTAAGGTAACCAGGACTAAAAAGGCCTAGCTACTCTCAGAGGCAAAAATAGGTTTTCCACGAAACACTGAATAACCATAAAATAGCAATGAGTCATGTACAGTGTCACCACCCCCTCAGCATTTCTGCCATTTGTGTAGCAGGGTGCAACAACTATAGTCAGTGCTGAATAAAGGTTACCTTTAAGTGCACATTACCTTGCACTTCACTTAAAGTGTAGAAAAGTGTCCTCACCTAAACAATGGAAAAGAAAAAGGTTTCTTTAACGGTTCATTTCTTCATAGGAAATGAACAGATAAAGAAAGAACGAGGCCAGTCACTAATTAAATACATATGCAATACATAGCCTGCAGTGAACTACGTGATATGAAACACTCTAAATTTAGCAAGCAAAGGAGAACTGTAGTTTCTATTAGGGCTGCTCGATTATGGGGAAAAAAAAGATTACTTCGCGATATTTTGTTTTTCTGCAATATACAGTCAAACCAAAAATTATTCAGACACCAGATATTTTACTAGTGGGTGCAGGACACTGTAGTTCAGGATAGCAAAATAAAGTAAACTGTGACATATTATACTCAAATTCTTCATACAGTGGACTACCAGTAAAATTGATAAAAATTTGGGACCAAAACTATTCAGACACTTTGACTTGACCATGTTTTGCTTAAGTGTTTTTTCTTTAATTGCTAATGTGACCTTTTACACCACAGACAAACAAAATTAAGCACTGCTTGGAATTGGTTGACCTAAATTGGTATTATCTAATTGTGTACTTAAATTTAACAGCTGACAGCTGATTGGTTGACTGTAATCCATTACATACCTTTCTATCAAAGTTATCTGACATTATCAAGATGAATTTGTTCTGACACAGTTTAACTCTGAGTTCTTGTCATATTTTATTACCATTTTCTAAACTATAGCGAATAAACTGTGATAATGTGAGAAAATGTTGAAGGTGTCTGAATAAATTTTGGTTTGACTGTATATTGCGATATAAAAACAATTCTACCAGATGATTTGAATAGCTCTATTTGAAAAGAATTAATCATTCTATAATAATTAGGGTGGTTTTGTAGGGGAGTGAATATGCATAGAAAATAATAAATTACAAGCATAGAGTGCTTTAAGCAGTGCTTTATGTTTTTCAGGTAAATCTAACAGTTGAATAAATCAAATGTAAAATAAGTGTCTTCACTGTATAAATGAAATATAACTAATATAATGAATTAATTAATTCATCATTTTCATCATTCATCAAATCATTTTCTCTTTCTCTTTTGTTGTTTGATCACCATTGGTGACAAAAAATCATCTGTTTTCCTTCTCAATTGTTTACAACACATAACCGACTGTGTTTACGAGGATACTCGCCGAGACGGGCATTTTGACTTTGGCTACGTGCAAGTGTCCGTTTAAGCTCGAATTCGGCGTTCACGTGCTGTCTGTGTGGCTCTGTGTGTGCGCACAGAAAACAGCGCGCAAGTCCTCTTGCGCTTGATGCCTGCCTCGACTTAAAAACACATGCAAATGATACATTTTCACTCTATGATGGTTATACTTTCAAATTAATCCACAAATCACACAAGTTCTGAACCGGGGAGCAGCTGGCCCTATACTTGACATCGCACATCCTACGATGTAACTATCGCGGATGCGCACATCGCGATATCAATGCTAAAACAATATATTGTGTAGCCATAGTTTCTATGCAACTTAAAAGAAAAACTGTTACCAAAAAGGTTTTCAAAACACTCCCCATCAGCCATTGGTTGAACAAACGATAGCTCTGCTTAAAACTCACGTCATCGGTTGGACCATTGGTCGGATGTACCCACATTCAAGTGTTGATAATAAAAAAAAAAGAATAATAATGCATGAAGCTAGAACTAAACATTTTTGTTTAAAAGCAGAGGGTCTGTTCTTTCTTTTGATATATTGCATGTTCAGATATTCAAAACAGGGGGAGATACTCAGGGGGCCATGAAACTTTTGTAAAAAATTATCAAAAATGTTGGCGCTGGCTGGCAACTTTTCAAAAACGCTGGTGGGGAAAAAGTTAACAGATCAAAGTGCTGGACAATTTAAAAAAAAAATGTTTCAACACAATATAGTTGAACACTTAACATATGCTGTGTAAAGACAAAATCTTACAGAGCCTCCACTGAGTAACCTTCATAGAGAAATTGATTGGCTGCCTATTAACAAGGATATAATGGACTTGGTTATATCAGGATACAGCATACAAATAAGTCCTTGATGTCAGGTAATATAATGCAGACTTTAAAAAAAGGCTGTTTTGAAGGACGGGACAGCAGCAAATATATTGGGCCTAAAAAAAAAAAAATGAAAGGATAATCAATTACAAAACATAAACAAGCGTTGCTACTCATTTCAAATGCAAAGAGGTTGTTTAGTCAAAACTAAAAAAAAAAAAAAAAAAACACTACAAAAAAACAATCCTTTTCATTCTAAAGGACAGAGCGAAGGTAGAAAATGATCATGTAACCTGAAACACTCTAAAATGCTGGGTTGTTTAACCCATGTTTAGGTCAAATATGGACAAACCCAAATGTTGGTAATACATTTTTTAAATTAAACTTTTAAACCCAATGGTTGGATTTGTCCATATTTTGAGCCAAACATGATTTGAACAACCTAGCATTTTTTAGAGTGAACCGTTTTGATGCATGAAACCTTGACTTATGTATTATAAGTGGACCTCAGGAAAAAATAAAAGGACTATCATTTAAAAATGTATATAAATACATATAAATACAACTTGAGCTCTACTGACCACATCTGTGGCATGCTCGCTCGCTTGTATAAAACAATTGGAAAAACGTGCTGAAGAAATGCATAATCAATCGAAGTCTATGGGCCAGATTTACTAACAGCTTGCGCCAACGAACTACTGTCAGGATAAAAAATTAGCACTGAAAAGGCGTGGACACAGTTATTTTTGCGGCTGACCTTATTGCATATGCATTTGTAGGAGTTTCCCTTTCGGATGCAAAATTTATGGGAGGAATATTTAAATGAACTGATTTACTAAGGTTTGCCCTCGTCAATTTACTGTTTTTTTGCGCCATTATTTACCATCCAAAAAAAGCATGTCTTAAACCAGATGCTAATTTGCACTGCTCCTGGTAGATTGCGTTGGTCATTATGGAAATGATCCGGCTGCGTCTGTGTTCTTTAATTTGCGCGTCGTCAGTAGATCATACGCAGAACTTTCCACTCTCATCTGCGTTTTTTTGGAATTGCGCTCTCACGCTAATTTGCCCTGTTTAGTAAATCTGGCACTATATTTCCGATGTAAGCACAAAACTGTTGCTAAATGGATGCTTCCATTTAAAAAAAAAACTATTTTCCAAGTAAAGATGGCAAGAGTACTGTGTTTTTTGTTCGGTTTCCCTTCATTACAAACACTGTAGCTCCTTGATTATGCTGCATTTTGTGTTTTTACAACAAAAATGCATTACAAGCAACATTCAACATTAAAAGCAGGTCCCTGGTCAACCATCCCACAGTTATAGTGTTTTGAAGTTTAGAAGCAGTTAATGAAGTCTCTCCCACTACATACTGGAGTTCACAAAATACACAAAAAGATGCCAAATAGTTCAGAGGTTGCTAAAGCAGCACATACCGCTCACATGTAGACGTTTTAGCAATCTCATGAACTTTATATACTGCTAATAAAAAGTACTGCCATTTTTCAGTAATATGCCCTCACCCAAGTATTCAGTGCAGATTTTTTTTACTGCCACACCATGTTTCCCAAACGTGAACATGGCAGTTTTATATAAGACATGTTAATAGCATTCAAATGGGACCATGCCAGGGTTACAATTAATCTCAGCAAATGCCACCTTAAACCTAGAGACAAATGGCTTCCTTACCGCAGTGAAAAAGTTCTTGCACTGAACCTAAAAATCGTGAAATTAAGAAATTTTCTACCATTTTCATTTAATACAGTAGCTACAGGGCGTAGTTAATCCAGTATTATTAATGCTTCAGAAATAAATGGGATTTTTAATGTTTTGGTGACCTTTTTCTTCATTTCTGTTTGACCCATAAACCTCTGAATATTCAGTTTTAGGTCAGGAAATAGAGTGTGTGCTTGATTTATTAATAAAGCAAGAAAAATAAGAGGCATTTTCTGCTATTCAAATCAATACATAAGGTCAAGGTTATTGGAGTAAAACAACATTTCCAAATCTTGAATAGAAGAAAAGTATTGTTTTATTGCATGTAGCCTTTTTCTTAAAGGAACAGTTCACTGAGGGGAAAAACTATCATTTACTCTCCATCATCAGAGTAGTTTCTTTCTTCCATGGAACACAAAAGGAGAAAAGGACAATTTAATAATAATAGTGAAAGAGGACCTAGGCTGTCACACTATAAAAACAAAAAAAAAAGCATGTAGTCTATATGACGTGCACTATATTTCAAGTCTTCTGAAGTCGATAATGGCGCAATGTAGCAACAGTCAGATTAATATACAGCATGAAACGTTTGAATCACTTGTTTGATCATTTTGGACACTGACATCTCAAATCCTCATTCACTTTCATCATATTAGAAAAAAAGTCACCAGTACATTCTTCATTATTTATAATTTCTCCTTTTATGTTTCACAAAGGGAAAAAAAAAAAAAACTGTTTGGTTTTAAACAAATTGAAGGCGAGTAGATGACGGCAGAATTGTTATCTTTCAACTACTCCTTGAAATCCAACAATGAATCACTAAAAGGAAAAATGAACAGTATTTTCCAAAATGTAGCCAAGCATAACATTCTTGTAATGACAACAAAACCAGGAGCATTTCTCATGAGATGTTATTCTCTTTAAACCACGCTGTGCTGATCTGTGAGCCGCTCAAACCTCCCGTGTTCTGTCATGGGTCATCAAAGCACCGCAGTGAAACCAGACCCCTCTCTGCAGGGGAAGCCAACAAGGCCAAGCAGATGACTCTCAGTTGTGACAATATTCACACAATACGTTTGCAGTAATACATACTTTATTGTTAAGAAAATTAAGAGGAAAAATTTAAGCCCAATTAATTTTAGTTTTCTTTTTTCAAAGCCATCATTTTAAAACAGCAAATATCTACATTAAAAAAAGCAGTGGATCATAAAGCGTTGGGGTAACGTATTACAAGTAACTTGAATTACATAATCAGATTACTTTTTCAAGTAACTAGTAAAGTAACATTACTTTAAACACATTACATTTTCAACAAAATACCTGTTACATTTTCAAATAAGATACTTTGTTTTCCCATTTATTGACTGACAGCTCTCCTGTCCCAATGTTGAGAAAAATCATTTGTACAGAGGCGATCAGTGTAAACATGAGGGTTATTGTAGTTTTAAAATAAATGTGAGCATGCATTTACTCATCTCACTTGCACAAAAAAGATTCAGTATTCTTCAAAATAAATAAAATCAGTCAAATGCAAAATCAAAAAACTATGCAAAGCTTCAATAATTAAATATGTTAAATAAAACATTTTTATGCATTTAATCTTACTTTATTGACCAATGTCTTGCTGCTGACCTTCGATGATTCAGTTAAACCATAAGCAAAAATGACTTTGGATTTTTTTGTTTTTATTGGTGAAGTGTTAAACTTTTTTCTCCTGTGTCCTATTCTTCCGTTACCCAGAATGCCAGCACAGCTGAAAGGTTTGTTTGAGCTGCGCCCTCTATTGTACACGTGTAAATTTGCATTGCATTGCCTGAGGCTTATTATTTCGAATTTGGTGTGAAAGGGTGTCTTTACATAAAAAAAAAAAAATTAAAAAAAAATAGAACTTTTTTCATATGAAAAAACAAAACAAAAAAAAAACAAGCCCAGCCCAGGTGAGAAAAAGTAACGCAGAAGTAACGTAACATGCTTTTCTTAAAAAGTAACTAAGTAACGCAATATTGTAATGTATTACTTTTCAAAGTAACTTTCCCCAACACTGATCATAAATGCCTAAAAATGGTTTGAAATGTTAACCAAAATTATTCTACAATTATTTCATATAAATTAATAAAATATTTACAAATAAATAAAAATAAAAATAAAAATGTTTATAAATAAATAAAAGCATTTCTGAATAAATAAAAACAATAAAATATAAGTATAAGTAAATAAATAAAATTTATATAAAACTTAGGGTAAATATTGACCTCTCTACCAGTTACAAGATAATTTATCATCAATCCATCATGCTAGTTATTAATTTTAAACTCGGAGAGCACAGCTCCCCTTTCTCTTACCTGGTGGTCCTGAATTTTACGGCCCACTACTCTGAAGGCGTTGTTGCCAGTGTGGTGATAGATGTGGACTCGACTAAAGCCTGTGGATCCACCAGCCGGAACCCACTTCTTATTGGCGTCGTCATATACCATGACAGCAGCCCGCGCCTGACAGATACTCTGCTCACTGAAAAGGAAGAAAAAAAGAGACATATGCATGATTTGGATGATGGAAAACTTTAGTTTTTTATTGGTTAAATTCACTCAATGAAACAAATTTTAAAAAAATTCTGTCGTTTATTTTTCTGTCCTCCCCCTGCCTCTGGTCTAAAGTGGCAATAAATATGGGATCCAGTGCATTAAATTCAATGAAAAGACATCTGAATTTAATAGTTCCTTAAACCCATGCAGACTGCAGTAGTTAAACATTCTTTCAAAAAAATCACAGAAAGCTTTAAACCACAGAGAAGTAACCATCCGTCATGTGATCCTGCATTGGCACTCAAGTCCAGTACACCTTTATAGGTCACGCTTTCATTAAGCAGTCACCTATTAAATGTAAACACTGGAAATCAATTTCCCCTGTCTCTCTGCTCACTTTGCACTATAGAGCAACTGTACCTTGCATATAACACTAAATTATTTACAATGACTTCCTAACTCCCACTGCGTTAATAGAATAGCAGAGCCACTGAAAGGCTTCCCTTGTCATGTGATCACATTGAAGCATCACTTTTAATGCAGGTGGCTAAAAGGAGAGAGCGAGAAAGCAAGAGGAAAAAGTGGAAAAAGTGCTCTGACCTTGTAAAAAAAAATACTTCAGGTTGCACACATCCCCTACACTAGAAAGTTTGACAATGCATCTTAATATATCTTTCTTTGTCACTTTGTTGCAAAACAGACCAGAGAAAGAAATGAACGCTAGATTTTATGTAACAGTTCATGTCCTAAGCAGTTGCATTTTTTTGGTTGCTTGGTTTTTCTGCCATGTCGCACAAGTAGTTCTAGTCGGTCTGGTTAGGACACGGTGTAAAACTAACAACAATTACCTGATGTTCATGCTATTTGATTTACACTAACCTCAGTTTTTCACAAGCCATGATGTCACTTAAAAATAACATACAAAAGACCGCTGGGGAGATGGAAAGACTTCAAGATGCCACATGGCTAACAGAATCAAGTTAATCTGGTCAAATAAATAATCATGACAAAGCGCTCCAGAATATACATCGACAGACTGTTGAGTGTTTTGTTTTGCTTTTCCCTGAAATCAATCTGAGGACTGAGATGAGATCCCGGGATCATCCGCCTAGCAGATAAGGGCTAATCTAACAGGATTGTCCTCCGAGACCAATCCCTGCACTTTAATTAAAGAAGAAGCATGCGGGAGTGGGCCGAGCAGGCTCTCCGGTGCTTTGTGTCATATTACGGTTTAATTGATGGCAGACAGTCAGGGAGCAAACGCTTATTACAGGGCAACTGGCCGAGGGGAGGGAGCCATGACACATACAAAAAAAAAAAAAAAACACCCTCTTTCAAACCTCTTTCAGTCTTTTATGACTTGAATAGAAAACATTTACATCCTGCATCATTAACCCAAGTGTTTTTTTGCATAGAAACAAAGGAACAACTCAACCCAAAATTCTATTTTATTTCATTTTTATATTTTATTTTATTACTGAGATCATATAAAATATGTTTGGTTTTGGCTTAAGTCTTATAGTGATTGTGCTGTATGGGCCACTTTTGTGATAATTGTACCTATTTTTGAATCATAAAAGTATGTAAAACGTATAAATAAATAAAAAAAATATTATAAGCAGTGTTGGGGGTAACATTACAAGTAACTTGAGTTACGTAATCAGATTACTTTTTTCAAGTAACTAGTAAAGTAACGCTTTGCTTTTAAATTTACAACAAAATATCTGAGTTACTTTTTCAAATAAGTAACGCAAGTTACTTTGTTTTTCCATTTATTGACTGACAGCTCTCCTGTCCCCATGTTGAGAGAAATTGCAGAGGCGATGTGTGTGCTGTGTGAACATGATGGTTTTTGTAGTTTTAGAATAAATATGAGCAGGTATTTAGTCATCTCACAGATTCAGTATTAATCAAAATGAATAAAAACAGTGAAATGCAATCTCAAAATATTACGCAAACCTGCAATAATTAAATTATTAAATTACACAAATATACTTTCTTTTTTTTAACTGCGCCCTCTACTGTACAGGTGTAAATTTGCATTTCTTTCAGCCTGAAGCTTGGTTTATACTCGCCACGTCCGCATGAGTGTGAAGGTGCGCGCGGCAAAAACGACGTCATCGCGGAGTGGGCGGTAGTGCGAGTTGAGTGCGTGAGACCCCATTTCACGTGGCGGTGTGCAGCGCATTTTTTTGTAACTTTCCGCGCGGCTCCGCATCCGAAGATGCACGAGTTCGAAGCGAATCTAGCCAAGCATAACGTCTCATCACACCGGCACCCAGTTTGCACGTACAAATTAGTTGCTTATATTTACAAAATTAGCCTACAAAAGCAGAAATAAAACCTTTTATTGAAAATAAAGATCCATGTTTAATAAAAAAAAAAAATGTTCACGAAACTCAATGAAAATGTTTAGTGAAATTAGGAAATATTTAAGAGATTGTTAATTTAGTTGAATACATTTTGTTCTAATGTCACAAGTAATAATATCAAGGTTTATTGAGTTTTACACGATTCTTTTTTAGTGTAGTTTTTGGTGAAGTGTACTAAAATATCGTCACCTGTGTACATTACTTCTTCTCACCGCTGTTTCCTGATGGTTTATAGAACAATTACTCCGAGTCGCCCTCTGTCGTTTCAAAGAATAGTACAACGGCGAGCGCGTCAAGTATAAACGCCTCGCCCGTTTAGGGAGGAGTGCACGCAGTCAGCAGAGGCTCGCACTGTGGAGCCAGGCGAAAGTATAAACAAGGCTTGAGGCTTATTCATTTCACTTTTGGTGTGAAAGGGCCTTTACATTTGCCAAAAATATATATATAAAAAAATGTTGTTGTTACTAAAAAACAAACAAGCAAGCCCACTCAGGTGAGAAAAAGAAACGCAAAAGTAATGTAACGCATTACTTTCCATAAAAAGTAACCAAGTACCACAATTAGTTACTTTTTTAGGGAGTAACGCAATATTGTAATGCATTACTTTTAAAAGTAACTTTCCCCAACACTGATTATAAGCAGAACTCTACTCAGCATTCTGACTATCCAGCTTCATCTGCACATCATAAACCTCAGCATTAAAAGCATCAGTATGAGGGTCATGACAACAGCTGACAAGGACGAAGCAGGCCATACTGCTGGTATATGCTGATCTCATGATACCTGGAAATGACTGGTTTCACCCACACCTTGCTACTGTATGTAAATTCCATCTGACACTTCAGCAGGCCTGGAGAGCTGTGAATTTCAAACATGCAGTACGATTACACACAAAGAACAGCGTCAGTCCACCATTCATGTTTATATAGTTGTTCTGATTTGGCAATAAAAAATAACCTTTAAATAGATAATGTTTCCCTTCAATCTCATATCAGAGGTGCAAATAAATTCCAAGGAGAGACGGAGGCAAGCACACAGGTTCTGTGATGAAAGGAAAACAACGTGATGGAATAATGCACACAGCCAAAATTATGAGAGCTACGCAATCCATGCTCAGATTTTCTCATCAATCGTAGGATTAATAAGCCATTTAGGGAATTGTTAAAATACAAACTCCGCTGTGCTGGAATTGGATACAAATAAAAAATAAAAAAAAGGTAGTTTAATATAAATAAGCCAAACTACTGGTGTGTGGGTGATTATGCATGCTTCACGTATAAAATAAAGTTGAAAAAAATATATTATTTGTCTTTCTTCAAGGCTCAAGTGAATAAAGGTAACTATATTAATAATTATATTAATGTTAGTTGGCAAATGACTTTCTGAATCTCTGTTGCATGTCAAGTGTTTGACATTTGGATCAAAGATGAACTGAAAAACTGTTTGGTTAAAGCTTAATGGAACTAATTTGGCTGTAAATAAGCACTATGACAAATTATGATCAAAACCCCTAACATCCAAAGCACTGCAGCAATGCAATCAGGAAACATTTTCATTCCTTCATCGCTTTAACGTCTCAACAGCTAAAAAATACGACATCCGAGGGCTTCATGCTGAGGCTGCAGTGACGCGAGAGCAAGCACTGCCTGCAAAATGCTCTGGGGAAGAGCATGGTAAACCAAGATCTGATTATGCAACCCAGCGCCCACAACATCAGGAGAAATAATCATCAACCTTCTACACAGCTCAAAGTAACGTCCTCAATGACAGCTCCATTGTCTCTGCCCGTGTAACACACTGATTCACAAATAAACTAAGATGAAGGGATGCTTGTTGCAGCATGTGTGATAATGGCATTGCGCCTATAAACAAGGATGCGGATTCTGCAAGCTGACAACACGCCTAAAAAAAAAAAAATTATGCAACATTGTGAAAAATCACAATTTTTTAATGTGCTTTTTATTCAGCCAAGTCATCAGCCAAGTTTTACAAACTTTATTCAAATTTATCAACTCTGACTCAACAATATGCTGGCATCAAGTTTACAGAAGCAATTTTAATGCATTAAAGTGTTAATAAAAATGCATCTAGGTAAATGTTGTTTAATCTATTTTTTTAGGTGCATACTAATTGAAGACTAGAAAAATAATATGCTGTACTCATTTAATAAAAACAGTGGAAAACATGACATTAAACATTTTGGTAACACTTTATTTTAGGGTTCAATTCTTGCTATTAACTAGTTTCTTATTAGCATGCATATTAATAGGATATTGGCTGTTTATTAGTACTTATAAAGCACATATTAATGCCTTGACCTTATTCTACATCCCTTCCTACCCAATACCTAAACTTAAACGTTACAAAAACCACCATACTAACTATTAATAAGCAGTAAATTAAGAGTTTATTGAGGCAAAAGTCATAGTTAATAGTGAATATGAGTTCCCCATACTAAAGCAGGGTATCTACAGGTTTCACCAAGTCAAATTTAAGACTTTTTAAGACCATTATGAATTAAATTTAAGATCTATATCACGCAATAAAAAAAAACGTACAAAGGAAATGCAGAATCACAAAAATACTTGCAAAGCAAATTAATTTATTCAAATTGAACAAAGTATTAGTAAACTTGCACTTCCTCATAGCTCAATCCCACCAGTATTTCACTATATTTTTAATATACACTCACCTAAAGGATTATTAGGAACACCATACTAATACTGTGTTTGACCCCCTTTCGCCTTCAGAACTGCCTTAATTCTACGTGGCATTGATTCAACAAGGTGCTGAAAGCATTCTTTAGAAATGTTGGCCCATATTGATAGGATAGCATCTTGCAGTTGATGGAGATTTGTGGGATGCACATCCAGGGCACGAAGCTCCCGTTCCACCACATCCCAAAGATGCTCTATTGGGTTGAGATCTGGTGACTGTGGGGGCCATTTTAGTACAGTGAACTCATTGTCATGTTCAAGAAACCAATTTGAAATGATTCGAGCTTTGTGACATGGTGCATTATCCTGCTGGAAGTAGCCATCAGAGGATGGGTACATGGTGGTCATAAAGGGATGGACATGGTCAGAAACAATGCTCAGGTAGGCCGTGGCATTTAAACGATGCCCAATTGGCACTAAGGGGCCTAAAGTGTGCCAAGAAAACATCCCCCACACCATTACACCACCACCACCAGCCTGCACAGTGGTAACAAGGCATGATGGATCCATGTTCTCATTCTGTTTACGCCAAATTCTGACTCTACCATCTGAATGTCTCAACAGAAATCGAGACTCATCAGACCAGGCAACATTTTTCCAGTCTTCAACTGTCCAATTTTGGTGAGCTCGTGCAAATTGTAGCCTCTTTTTCCTATTTGTAGTGGAGATGAGTGGTACCCGGTGGGGTCTTCTGCTGTTGTAGCCCATCCGCCTCAAGGTTGTGCGTGTTGTGGCTTTACAAATGCTTTGCTGCATACCTCGGTTGTAACGAGTGGTTATTTCAGTCAAAGTTGCTCTTCTATCAGCTTGAATCAGTCGGCCCATTCTCCTCTGACCTCTAGCATCAACAAGGCATTTTCGCCCACAGGACTGCCGCATACTGGATGTTTTTCCCTTTTCACACCATTCTTTGTAAACTCTAGAAATGGTTGTGCGTGAAAATCCCAGTAACTGAGCAGATTGTGAAATACTCAGACCGGCCCGTCTGGCACCAACAACCATGCCACGCTCAAAATTGCTTAAATCACCTTTCTTTCCCATTCTGACATTCAGTTTGGAGTTCAGGAGATTGTCTTGACCAGGACCACACCCCTAAATGCATTGAAGCAACTGCCATGTGATTGGTTGATTAGATAATTGCATTAATGAGAAATTGAACAGGTGTTCCTAATAATCCTTTAGGTGAGTGTATATATATATATATAAACCTGATTCCAAAAAAGTTGGGACACTGTACAAATTGTGAATAAAAACAGAATGCAATGATGTAGAAGTTTCAAATTTCAATATTTTATTCAGAATACAACATAGATGACATATCAAATGTTTAAACTGAGAAAATGTATCATTTTAAGGGAAAAATAAGTTGATTTTAAATTTCATGGCATCAACACATCTCAAAAAAGTTGGGATAAGGCCATGTTTACCATGTTCACTTTAATAACATGATCGCTTAGAGTGGGAAATATGACCGAAATCTTACAAGTAAACCACAGCAATAAGCAATTGCTTAATATAAGTAAAAAATTCAAGTAATTAAGTAATCAAGTAAATGGTCAGTAATAAAATAAGAACTTATAAACAAATGACAATAGGACAAATAAATACAACATAAAGATACAGATACAAACAGTGCTTTAAGTTCAGGTAGGCTACAGTTTGTTTTTCCCGTTGTTTTTTGTTTAACATTAACGACACAGACAGGAGCGGGTATAGGCTAGGCAATATTAGCTTGCCTTCACTTTAAGACCTACAGTAATGCGCAGATCCAATAATGACACACGTCCCAAACTTTTTTACACACGACATAACCGCCAATATGGACATAGGCATAATAATGTGTGTATTTGATCGTTCAAGGGCAATAAGCCTAGAAATAGAACACATACGGCAAAAAGCGTGCACAGAATCCTCAGCCAGTCTGCCATCGGTCCATGTGTCAGTACCGAATTGAGTTCATGGTTTACATCGCTTTTATTAACTCTTTTTTAGTGCTATCAGGCATATCATAATTTTATTTGGTCATTATGCGAGATGGCAGGTGAGAAAGATTCGCCTTTCGCTTTCACGATCGTGGAACTGGAAGAACTGGAGAAGCGTTAGCTGAAGAATAAAATCCGTTTTATGCGTCTGTGGTACAATTGAAAGAGAACACAAAAGCTGATTGGCTGCAACATAAGATGCATGTTGTCTCATTTGTAGTTGCGGGAAAAAAATAAAATAAATAAATAACGACTTTATTCAACTTTATTCTTGTCTTCCATCTGGGCCTCTGACGTGAACTCACAAAGCACCACGACGCACACGCGAAATGCACACTTTAGCACAATTTTGAGCACTACGCCAAGACCCAAAGCACAATCAATGTAGAATTCAACAGCTTAGATACAGCGCGTCTTCCTCTGCTTGTAAACAAAGTTCCTCGCTTCCGCCGGCTCTACGTCATATTCTCGCGCATGCGTCGTAGTGCTTCGTGAGTTCACGTCAGAGGCCCACACGGAAGACAAGAATAAAGTTGAATAAAGTCGTTATTTTGATTTTTTTTGCACACAAAAACTATTCTCGTCGCTTCATAAAATTATTGTAGAACCACTGTAGTGAGATGGACTTTTTAACAAAGTCTTTAGTACCTTTTATGGGTCTTGAGAGAGGAAATGTCATTGCTGCCAATGGAGGCCTTTCTGAGCCATCGGATTTCAACAAAAATATCTTAATTTGTGTTACGAAGATGAAGAAAGGTCTTACGGGTGTCGAACGACATGAGGGTAAGTAATTAATGACAGAATTTTCATTTTTGGGTGAACGATACCTTTAAAACTTTTTAGGGCCTAAAATTTTGATTTTGAAATTTAAGACTTTTTAAGACCCCGCGGGTACCCTGTAAAGTGTTACCAACATTTTAAATGTATCTGGCAACAATGGCTGTTGAAATTATTGTGTCACTGCCTTTATTTTTATGTAAAAATGTATTAAAAATAAATTTAAAAAATTATCCATTTAGGAATTTTAAACCTTGCATTATACAGTTTACAAGTTACAATAGACTACTTGTGAATTATACATAGATCTTGATATTTGTGTCAATGTATGATGAATTAGCCCAGAAGGTTTGATATGAATCATGCATGTCACGAAGGCCAACTCAGACACGGTCACACTTTAACACTTAGTTTGTTTACACAGCTCAAATTGTCTAACACTATAACTCAAACAAGCTGCCATCTCTAAGCCACATCACAAATCCACTGAGACACAAGCAAACACAAGGATTCAAATCTCCTCACGAGTCAAGTAGACCCACTGGCCTCAGGTCCAGATATCTACAGCAATTCTGCTCAGAGGCCAAGGTATTTCTGGGATCTCTCACAAAGAATATCAAAAAAGAAAGAATGAAATGCAGACAAACAGTAAGACAAAGTCTCAGTCAAGGTTATCACCATAATATTACAATATAACCCTGTACTTGTGTGATGGCTCAAAGTTGTTTCAGCTGTAACTCCTCAAACTTCATGCAACACCAACAGAGAAAACTACAATGTGTTTCACACAATGAAGGAATAGAGATCTTGACGGACACCGCGACAGAGATCGTGCTGGCTGGGAAATGTGCCCTCTAAACTTTCATAGACCATGCTGCAAGAGAAACAAAAGCCAAAATAGAAGGGATACAATTTAGCCTTCTTTGAAAGCCATATTTGTACATTCATATTTAGCCAAGTTAGTGAAGAGCACACACATATGGGTCAGTGAGCCAATTCAGTTTGGAAAGAAGGATATTTTCATGGATGGCAGTAAGGGCTGGAAAAGCAAGAGAAACATTGGGTCGTCATCAGGTTTGGGGGACAACTGGAACATCTCGGCCCCTGTGACAAATGGGGCCCATTAAAGGTCTTTTATGGTATAGCCCTCCACTTTGGGCATGGACAAGTAGTCCGATTCACAAATGACTGTTATGAACTGATTATTTTTGATGAATCAAAAGGCACACAGCATACCCAGTTCTGTCTGATTCCAGAAACAAATGACTCATATGAGCTGGTTCTTTTAACGGATTTTGAATCGGTCTGAAACACTGAAACAAACCCAAATGAATCAAAATAGAATCTGAAATTTAATCAAGAGTTTGTGAGTCAGAATTGATCATCTGTATAGATATCCTGCCTTATTTTCCAACAGGTTTCCCGAACAATCACCTCATCTGTCATTGGTCAGTTAAACAGGTGGTTCCACTCCAAACTCATGCCTTTGGTTGAGCCAATATAATCATGTTCAAGGATATTACCACCACATGGTTTACTTGTACTTACTTATCTCTGCATATTAAAGCTGGGATACGAGAAAGCACTTGAAAAAAAAATTACACACTTCAAGTTTAATAGCAAAATGGACCAAATAATCAGTGGCAACATGAAGGGCTAAATATCTCATTTTAAACGATTCTACAAATCCCTAAGAGGGCCATAGACTAAAATAACACTTCTGCTGCATTTTACCTACTCAACTTGCCACAGGTGCGTGAGAAAGAGCAGACAGGAGCTATTTTAAACCATACTCCTGTAACAGAGATGGCTCAGGCTAAGAGCTGACTGCTCACAGGGAGCTCGAGGGTCCACGGCATGGTGTAGGCGTAGCAGGGAGCTGGAAATAGGCGCCAACTCCCACTGTGAGATGCATACCGTCTCACAGCCACAAGGTGAGATCAGCATACAACGACAAATAACTGAAACCCTGATCACCGTCTGCAAAATGAGATCATGATGAACCTCACAGGATATACCTAAAATACATACAAGATGTAACATAATAAGAACAGGCCCTTTTGATATTCTTCAAAATTCTCCTTTTGTGGTCCATGGAAAAGATGCATACATACAGGCTTTGAAACAACAATTGATTAAAAGTGCCTATTATGCTTTTTCAGATATTCCCTTTCAGGCAGTGTGTAATATAGCTGTTTGTGAATGTAAAAGGTCTGCAAAATTTTAAAGATCAAAGTGCATGACAAATAAAGTTATTGTCTCCTAAAAGAAAGAATCGATTCTGAACTGCCGAAACGAGTCGTCAATAATTCCAGTCTTACTTGCGTGACATTCATACGTAACAATGCAACACATTTGCATAATCTATAGTTTTCATTGGCTGCCCGAGAACAACGTCTACTTTGACCCACCCTGAAACAATGTAGTTGGTTCGTGTTGTGTACGTCATGAAGACGCTGTTTTCTGCACTGGCAAAGCAAATACTCTTTGTAAACACTTCCAAAGGATGAGGATGTGAAGAGTCTGCGGTTAAAATTTCCACTGAGATACAACAGCAGCATAACCTTTTGTTGTGCTCCCGTCATTTTACTGACGATTGCTTATCAAATCTCTGCGAGGTCAACGTGGGATTTGCAAAGCGATTCATTAAAGATTGGACAGTACCCACTTTATTTGGACCAACTTGCTCCTCTGAATCATACCATGTAAGTATGATTAATTATCCATGTATATATTTTCTACCAAGTGTTCAAAATGTATAGTTGTGTGTTTTATATTGTGTAGGTCTCTGGCTAACCGGCTAACTCGCGTTATTACTGTCTTACTGAAATAGTTCTGCTAATCAGCTGTGGGCCACTATTACCTAAAATGGTCTCCATTAATGCAGATTGTTTGTCGTTCCTACTACTTTGAGTTATGATAAAGGATGGAGTAAGATTTTGGTTTACAAACTATTTTGTTACATCAGTCATTCGCACTAGTGCTCGGCTAACGTATGCGCCATTATTGATGCAGTTAATAATACAGTTCCCACGTGCACCTCAATAAATGAGAAATATACACATTGCTAAAACACTTGTTAATGCTGATGTAGAGAAATTACAGTTGCAACATCTCATAATGTACGTCAAACTGAGAAACATCCTGCTCAAGTCGTCCTTGCAATGGAGGTTAGCGTTTAATAACTAGCCAATGTTTCGTCATAAGACTCACGCTCAAATTTATTTGGTAAAATCAACGCCATTGTTACTGTCTTTACAGTGTGTACAATCGCTGAGCTTTAGGAGGCCTCCGGAGCTGAAGTACAGTTATGGTAATGGTAATCTGACCAATCAGAGCACAGTAGCTCTCGGAAAGGAGGGGCTTAGAGAAACTGAATCTTCAAACGAGTCATTTTCAGACTCTTTTATTATGAGAAAATGAAAGTGTTTTTAACCTTTGATGCATGTGAACCTGTTGTAGAAGACCTACAAAACCAAAATTTGAAACCTTTAAAATAACATAATAGGGGAACTTTAAATCATTTTAGTTTACAGGTGAACCCCATTCTTATAATTACAAGCATGAGCAAACGTTTCTGAGGAGCAGTCAGGCTAGGTGAGGAATTTCTGAATTTTGCTCTTCCTATATGACGATATAGGAGGCATTTGGAAGGGGAGGATGTCGAACTCACTATAAGAAGCAGCATGTCAACCATGCTCTTGTATCTGTTTTCCTGTGCATTTAATTTCCTCCATTTTGAGGAGGATTCTATCCGTGATACAATCTTCATGCCAATTCAAAAGATTTCAGACGTAGTGATCACACACTAGTGTCGAGAGAGACATCCTCATAAGTCACAATCCCTTGTTGGTGTTTTTGCTCTCTTTTGGTCTTTTTATAGACTGAGGAATTAAAGCCATCACCTTAGCAACACTGTGTACGTGGGTGGGTTTTATGTGTAGCTCCTACATAATACTGGAAAAAAAAGTCTGTATGAAAGGGGGGGGGGGCGGGGGGGAGAGCCATTCAGGCTTCTCTTTCGCTTGCCTTTTGTTTTGCTCTATAGCACAAGCTCTGAGTGAATGATCAGCACTGAATACAGTTAACTGGTCTATCCCCCAGTCTATCCAGAGTTATATGAAAATATTAGTTGGATGTTAATACTCTCAGAATGGTGTTCATTGTTCACCCTTACTATGATCCTTTGCAGCTAATGACAGTGACTGCTTCCTTCCTCAGTCAAGATGGAGAGTCCCTGAGCTGCCAACACCTCACCTCCTCCACAGAAACTGCAAAAACTGGCTTAAAAATACACTCCACTCACAAACCATGAGTCACGCAGAACACCCGTTTCGGTAGATGCCAGTGCAGATTCATTCATGCCATGCTTTGCAGGACAATGGGAGACATCATCACTGTATAAACAGCCCTGGTGACATCCTCTGCATGGGCAGCTATTTGTGAGAAGAGTCTGCTTTTAAGCCACTGGCAAGGGGACAAGAACACACTTAAAAAGGGCAGAAACCAATGCTAGCAGAGTGCTGCTAATACAGTTTTAATTCACTGATTTTTGAGTACGCACACAAAACGGGCTATATGAAATCTGAAGAAAAAAAACTCAGCACCACCAGAAACAAAAATGTGCCAAACATTTATTAAATATAGACAACTGTAGCATTAACTTTACTGAATCAATTGAGATTTAATCTTTTTGTCAGGACATCATAGTAGGGGTGGGCGATAAGACCAAAATCTTATATCAGACACATGCGCGTTTACACCTGGTATTTTAATCCGTCTCTTTTGTTCACTTTCATCCACTTCTGACCTGATTTCTTCAAGGGGAGGGTTTATGGGCAGGTGACAACAGAAAAATTTATGGAGAGCATCAGCTTTACCGTGCGTTCACACCGCCGCCAACGAAAGCGTCAAAGTGGCCGGAAGTCATTAATTTTCAACGTGAGCCAGCAGTGAACTCCGGCGAGCAGGGGAGCGGTGTGTCTTGGACGATTTGGCCGTCGAGGAGAGTTGAAATCAGGTCAACTTTATGGTAATGAGCTATGACGTGGTTCAAAAGGGAGGAGAGGTTGATCATTGCTGTGGCGTGTTTGATAAGAAGGCGCGCTAAACACTATTTATAGGCAACATTTTCGCATTAGAACGCTTGTTTTTCAGCGGGAATGCAATTAATTTGCTCAAAACAACACCGATTTGACCAATTGCATTAAGGCTACATTTCAACCAGGACAGTTATTGTTATGTAGGCTGCACACAAATTAATGTTAATGTTAATTAAAGACCAAGGCTAGTAAACGTCTCCTATAAACTGCATGTTGAAATTAGACTAGCACTTAACCATGAACATAAAAGCCACACCACACAAATGGCTTTTAATTGGTTTATTTCGTTAGCAAACATGTAACTATAATCGTTAAGTTCTTTCCAACAATCAATTTTTTTTTACTTTCACATTTAAAAGATTTTATGAGGTTATCTTATACCCTGCTCGTGGTCAGTCTGCACAAATACCGATCAACATGCTTGTTTGCTTTGCGCCCCCTTTAAATAAAGTTTAAAAAAAGACCAAGCATTCAATCTACGTCAGAGCGTCCACGAATCTTTCTACAGCGTTGTTTGCAGGGCAGCTAGAGCAAATTTCGGCGGTGCGCCGTTTCTGCTAGTTTCTGCTCCGATAGCCTCAAGACCACACCAAACGCTGTGAGTGCAAGTTAGAAATCAGGAATGGTGAGAGAACATTGTGCTTGGTACGTTTTTCGTCTTCAAAACAAACTTGGGTCTCCATCCGACAGTTTAAATCCCATCTGGCCAGCGCGCTTCCCATAATGTTAGTAGGCGATCTTTTGTAGTCGTTCAAGCACATTAGACCACATGAGGATTCTATACTACAAAAGCATTCTGGTCGGATGTGCTTTCGACTACCTCTGGAAGTGGTCGAAAGTAGACAAGCTCAAAACTTTTTATACCCAGTATTTAGCATCATCCACTTGACATCTGATCAACCAAATCGCATCTTAATACCAGGTGTAAACAGGGCCTCAGAAACAGTCTCTCAGACAGCATGTGTTTATAGTGAAATGAGTTCTCTTTCGCTGCTTATTGTGCTTCAACGATTTAAAATAACTTAAATAAAATAACGTAATGCTTAAAAGCGCATGTAAGCAATAAGCTTTCGTGACCATGCAGAACAGCAATGTCATATAGCGGCACATAACGTCACCTATAGTGTATTAACGTCACCTACCGTAATAAGAGACGATAGTCAAAAATCTCTACCGGTTAATCAGGTCTCCCAGTATATCGCCCACCCCTACATCATAGTTATGTTTTATTTATATTATACACAATTAATTATGATAAACACAATACATTTTTAATATTACGGTAATAATAATAATAATAATAATAATAATAATAATATACATGAAGTGTTGAGGTTCATTTATATAAAATTATAATGTATCTATACATCTTATATATATATACACACACACACACTTATTTTAGTTTTATATAAATTTATAAATATTTAACATTTTATAAACATTATATAATATTTTAAAAAATTCCATTATAAAATTTATATAAAGTTATAAAACAAAAAGTTATAAAAAGTTATATACATTATAAAAGTTATCTTTAAACATTAATATAGAGATAATGATTCTAAAAATAATAAAATGAAATTGTACTATAATATATACAACATCATATATATCATATTTGTATTGTATATTAATTTCAACTTCAAACAATAATGTAAAGAAAGATTGTGAGAAAAATAAAATGAAATTGTACATGTGTGTTAAGAATATAGTGATCATCTCTCTCTTATGTCTCAAGCATCAGTGAATTATGACCTATCCTCCCCTCTAAGACACATTGAGGAAACCACAAAGCACTTTCTTAAAAAGGTCGAAGAAAACCTTGTCATTGTGTTTTGAATGTTTTAAGTCAGAGAATGTGTTGGTGAACTGAGGATGTAATACTTTTTAGACCACAAAACACTTCAGAGAATGTCTGTTCTAACCAGTTTACAACATGCCAATATCTATTGCAGCACAAATTTATGCCTTTTTCCTTTAGGCGTCCTTGTTTGACTGGCCACTGAAAAACATCAGCAAAATACTGCTATCCTAAATACATTTTCTCTTTGACAGCTGCCATCTGTCATCTTTATCTAAGCAGTGTGTCGGGTATAATCCACACAGTTTGACATGTAGGAAATTCAAGATGTTCATGGCTGTGTAGTAAAGCCAAACGGATGGCATTATGAAGTCTAAGAGATATTACTTCCCTCTTTTTAATCATGAGGAACTTTTACAATAGGTTTCCACTTACAATTGGAACTCAAGCTGACAATAATTACTGTGACCTCTGACAGCATCATGGAAACCACAACCTCTCCTTCACACACACAAAAACTCTTCTAATACATCTAATCACTGAATAGGTAAAGTTATAAAACCAACCTAACATTTTGTACCCTGAAACTATACTTCATCGTCTCGAGATAATGCGGTTTACGGACCAAATGATTGTATAGGAATATTTTGCAACTGTGTAAAAATGTGTTTATACTAAATAGCAACAACAACAACAACAATAATTATAAACATATATTTGTATAAATATCTAAAATATATAAACTATATAAATACACACATATACACACATACATACATATATATGTGTGTGTGTGTGTGTGTGTGTGTGTGTGTGTGTGTGTGTGTGTGTGTGTGTGTGTGTGTGTGTGTGTGTGTGTGTGTATACACTCTTGCATTTAAAATGGAGTGAACGTGTTGCCAAAACAAAGGTGTTAACCGAAACTAGCATTCCCGGCTCATAAAAATATAGTGTTTATATTATTATTAAAATAATTTTTATAATATTTTATAAAAATAAAATAAAAAACTAGATGGGAATGCTAGTTTCGGTTAACACATTCTCTCCACTTTAAATGCAAACAAAATCACATGTATGTATGTATGTATGTGTATGTGTGTGTGTGTGTGTGTGTGTGTGTGTGTGTGTGTGTGTGTGTGTGTGTGAGACATATTTTAGATATTTTTATAAATAAACATTTAATATTTCGATTAAACATTTTATATATGTGAAAAATATAAACTATATATAAATGCATTTAAAGTAGCATTTAAAGTGTTTACCAAAAAAAGTAGTCTCAACTCATAAAACAAGACCAGCACTACTGGTTTTCCTTTGCACAGTATTGCAAAACAAACATCAGCAAAAAAAAGAATTTCAAAGAATCTTCTCATTCCAGAAAAAGCTAACACCAACACCTTCAGAATGACCCAAGTCTCTCCGAAAAGCAGGTTCACACTGTGTTTACATACACCAAGGCAATTTATTTTTTAACAAAGTAGCAGGTGAGTGCTGACAGCGACCTGTTTTGCCTCCACTGAGCACCCATTCACACCCAAAGAACGCACAGCGACTTCTCACACCAAACCTTTTGCATGCATGGAGGTTCCCCTTAAGAACGTCATAAGTGATACTTAGTCATGGCAGCGAGTGGCAGCATGGTTTATAAAAACTACATGGGGAAACACCTTTCCTCCAAAGAATTTGAAGCACTTATTGGCAGTGAGAAAATTTGGTTGAGACCCCTTGTCAGTAAAATGAGGACAAAAACTAACTTTGATTTGGTCTGCAGGGCAATATTTGTGCGATGGGACAAACTAGCCATGAATGTTTGATGAGTGAATTTGCAGTGCACAAATGTTGGTAGCCTGCCACTGGTTTTATAGGCCAATTTGTGCATCTCCCATCCATTCCACAGAGAGCTATTAGAGCAAATGAAACTAATCTTACTGAAAACATTTTCCACCAGACTTCCTAAAGCAGCTCACATCCTCCATAATTACAATAGAGCACTGCTTTATTAAACCCATAATCCCAGAGAGCTAACGATGGAGCAGAAATTAAACCGACGTGAACCTAAACATACATTTCAACAATATCTTTGAGCTACATTAAGGATGCAACAGTTGCACAGGAAAACAAACCCATGAAGCCTGGGTGTGTACGTACCGGTGGACTTCCATTTTCGAAGACAGAGCGCATCTTTCATTCAGTATGAAGCCGGACACCTTGCATTGTGCTGCAGACTGGAGCTGCATGGCTTCCCCCGGCTCCGACGCTGCGGATTCGATCCCGATCACACTCGCCTATTCATTGCGTTCCCTCTATTCTGAATGCATCGGTGATTCATTATTTAGAGATGGGTGCAAGTCAGCGGCGCTTCTCCATGCTGCTCGCATACACAATCCCGCTTTTCACAGTGCTGGACGGTAACCTGGCAACAGGCATTTGAGTGTTCACAGTTGTTAAAGGAGATCACGTTTGGGAAGATGAAATTGCTACGCTGTGTTAATACTGCTCAACTGAGCAGGCTTTTTCCCGCCCTGCCTCTCTCTCTTTCTCTCTCTCTCTCTCTCTCTCTCTCTCTCTCTCTCTCTCTCCCCCCCTCGCTCTGGTCTTTCCTACCCCCACCCTCCTCTCTTTATTCTGTGCTGCTCTGTTTCAATAGTGATTTATCTTTACTGGCTAAGCTTTGTTTTGAAGCAGCATGTGCACGCAGTCATCTGTGCAGAATGAGATATACATTACCTCAAACGCATTATTTCAAACGCAAAACACTAATATTTAATGATTGAGACTGAGAGGCAGCTTTGCCATCAAAAAGGAGGAAACCTTAAGTGACCTTAAGTCACAAACTACTTTAAGCATATATGTAAATGTGAGTGTTTAGCGCTTACGCTGGGCTGACAGTACTCAAGGGGGCGCTAGAGTTGCCATTAGATGTTGGTGTCATTAAACCAGATGTGTTAGTATTCAGGTAAGTTACTATATTGACTTAAATTTGATCAAAGATTCTCTTCAAAATTGCCTAGGGCTGGGCGATATGGCCAAAGATATTAAATCACAACAATTTCAAAATCACAATATTCATTTCATACCATTAATGGCAAAGGAAAAGCATTCCACATGTTTGTTAGACCTCAATAATGAATGTAAATAACTCTACAACCTTTTCATTTTATGCCCCCTAAAATCCATTTTATTTTTTCTGGATTCTGTTCTATGATTAAATACAGATTGATTATTTAAAAAAAAAAAAAAATGTTGTCTAAAGAAATTAATAATAATATCATTAGTAGTAGAAGTAATACTATTACTACTACTACTACTACTACTACTACTACTTCTTGAGAAGTACATTTTACTATACAATAGAATACAGTTGTCAATTTGAAGTTAAACAGAACTTTAACTCTTTCCCCGCCATTGACGGAAATTTCCGGCTTTCCGTGTTTTCACTGTTATACGGTAGAGAGCGCTATGACACATCTTCTGAATGAGTACAGAATCTCCTGATCAAAACACAGGTGAAAAATAAGCAGAAACAAGCGATAGCATATGTAAGGAGATGCATATGATAAATAATGCGATCATCAACATTAAACAGCATAAAAATCAAAACTATCTAATATTACCGAATGAAATGTCGAATGTGAAATGATTTATCATTTTTTTTGATAAATATAGATTTAATCGTTCAACCCTAGCTCCGCCATTACAGTAGTTGATCTAAAAAAAAAGAACTGAACACAGAAAGACGGTTTATGCAAATATATGAAATATAGCAACCCTGATCTGATACCCTTTGTAACGCACTCAGTAGAGAAAAACACAATACATCACTAAAGATGTACTATTGTATAAAACATTTACAGTGGTAGAATATAATCCCTTTAAATTGAAACTATTTTGTAAGGTACTGAATCTTCAAAAACCAGGGAATGATTTGACCAGCACACTGAATTTAACTTTGTTCCAACTGCTGAAGCCTGGAGGGCAAAAAATGAGCAATCAATCTATGCAAAATTGCTGTGCGCTACCCTGTTCTCAAATGGGAACAGCTCAACATGATACAGAGCTGAAGAGAGCAATAAAGTAAAATTATTTACGTATTTTAAAGCATGATCTCTGAGCAGTAAAACAGGAAAACATGTGACAGATGCACTCTGGGATCATGTGGTTTGGTGCATGGCACAGATCCTGTGGTTTGCGATTGTCTGGCTTGTCTCCACAGGAACAGATGGGTGTGAGTGACAGGTCAGGTGCAAAAGAAGGGCCTTGTAATTTTTGAGGGTGGGGTTCACCGCAGACGCCTGATCATAATGCACGGTCACGCTCTAAGCGTCCAGTCTGTAAACTCTGCAATTAATCACTCAGGCGCTGACGAGGGCAGCACTGGTCAAGGACCCATCCAAATCAACAATCACTGACAGGGACGGGTTGACAGCAAGAGCAATCAATATGACTTTGGTGCTTCTCAATAGGGCTATCAAGATACCAAACTTTTAGTAGTCAATACCAGTGAAATTTCATACCAACTGCCACAGCGAAAATGCTAATATTAATAATTTAATTATTGAATTGTAATATCATTATTATTTGTATTTCAACACCACAGCCAATATGGTAATACATAATACTAATGCAATATTTAATAATAATAATAATAATAGTAATAATAATACAATTTGGTTGTTAATTCTCCTTTTAGTGCTTAATAATGTTTTGTACACACAGTTTAGTAGTGATAACCGCATTCTACAACCGAATTGACTCCTGTAAAATTCAGGTAGTTACAACAACATTTACAAAATTTCTATGCAGTGTATACGGTGTATGCAAGAAAAATCACAGGGAAATTGGTACGACCCTTGACTCATTCGTGTTGCCAGATCTGGCTAAAAAAATAGCGAACAAGAACAAGTCCATAATAAACCTAAATAAATCTAAATTCTTTATGGGCGTGTTCACACTTGTAGTTCGGTTCGCTTGATTCATTTCGTCCGGACCAAAAAAATGTATAAATTTAGTCCTGGTCCACTTAGCGTTCGCAGTGGCATTTTAACACCGAACCTAAAGGCACAGGGATGTGTTCACAACCTGATAGGTCGCCTTTTATTATGTATATTTTGTGACGGACATCCAAAACAATGCTGTGTGGTGGGCTAAATGCGCTCATTGTATGTGTGTAGCCTACATTTTGACCAGCTGAGAACTCGTGAAGGGCCTACAAAATGTGTAAAAGAGGCAAAACAGCGGCATGAATCCCTCCATCACACACACAAATGAAGATCTGCTGTGAGGAGACGCGGTTCTGATGCCTGAACTTAACTGTGATGGCAACATCCCGACAAAGATGAGAAAAAACAGGTATGCTTTCGTGTTCTGTCCTTTTTAAGGTAGCATCTTGTGACATCATGTCCTGTTTTTGGGCCGTGTTGCGTTCATATTTCATCTGAACCGCGTCAGAGTTCGCTTGGAAGTGGACCAAGACCCAAGATCCTCGTTTGGTGCACACCAGGGTTCGGATGGCAGTGTTCACACTTCACAATGAACCGCACTAACAGAGCAATCGCACCAGGGTTTGTTTTAATGTGTAGATGTGTAATAATTAATGTGTAATGTGTAAGTGTGAACACACCCATATTGACAATAAGACCAAAAGATTGTGACCAGCCCACTTTAACGACTTGAATACTTTATGAGCCAAGCCCAAACAAGGCCAAACATGCTTATAATCAATGGACATGGCAACACTGCAATAGAGTGCTCTGTGAAGCAGCCTTACAAACCAAAAAAAAACACGACGGCTCTGTTGATGGTGACTTAGTTAAAATTGCAGAACATAATGCATCTTTGGTCACTGTAATATTACCTTGGTCAAAAAAAATTGTTGGATTGGATTTAACACTTGCTGAAAGCAGAAAATGTTCACTCTTGTTTTTCCATTTCATTTTTTTTTTTCATTTCATTGATGGAAAACACACAACTATTTTCAGACCATTGAGTGTTAAATTGCACTCCAGCAAATGTGCAAGTCAAGCACAAGCAATAGACTCTCACATTTTGAGAGTAGCGCAATTACACAGGAATCAATTAGCTACTCTGGATCTGAGAGCAGTATGCTAATACACTACGGACTACTTCAACAGCAAACGTACACCTTTCGAATCTCATGTTGACTGTAGTTGGCGTGCAACATCCCAGACTTGTCAGGCACTGAAAGAGCCACCTGGAAGCACCAGGTTCCCGTGAGTGGGCGGCGCAGTCGGGTCAGGCTGAGAGTGTGAAACCTTGAGCCCGGCATCGGCGGAACACATGGTGCATGGGAGGATGCATGCAACACCTCTGCTTATAAACCACATGTCCACAGGAGGCCTGGCACCGCCGTTTCAAGCTTTATGCCTCTGCAGGCGGTGGCAACACCACCATAGAGCCAGTCTGGGCTTGTCCCTTTCTATAAAACCAGTATTCCACAAGAATACAAGTCACTATATTCCTTTCTCCATATAAAGTCACAGTGGTTAATCAGAACTGCTTTGCTTAACCTAAATATGGCCATTAAAAAAAGCTCCAAAATAATGTGTTCCTTTTATCTGAAAATATGAGAACCCACAGTCATATCTATTAATTAGATACTGCTATATTGTGATTTGGGGTAAATATTTGCTCTGACAAATGACTAGATTCTAGGGTTGCATGATTAATCATATTTTAATCGTGATAACAATATCTGCTTCTCGCCATTAATTACAAATAATTGTCACGATATGGGCCCACTGGTTATTTGTCCTGAAAACGATTAGTCAATTTGACATTTCCATTATCTTGCATTGGTAACGAGCCTCCACTATCTTTCCTGCTTGGGGTTGCCAGATGTCAAGAGCATAAATCTTTACTCTTTACTCTTTAAGGGTTCTCACCCAAAAATGAAAATTCCATCATTAATTACGCACCCTCATGTCATTCTACACCAGTAAGACAAAAAAAAAAAAAAAAAAAAAATTTTTTTATATATATATATATATATATATATATATATATATATATATATATATATATATATATATATATATATAAAAAATTACCACCTTATTTACGAATAATGACCTGCAAACCAGTAGGGGAAGAACCATGTGTTGACTCAAACCACGACGCATGCGTGTTGTGTTGACTCAAGACCAGAAGTTGTTCCGTGAATGCGGTTTGGATAATATTATTTTGTAAATAGAGAGGTAAATTATGTTTTTTGCGCAAACAAAGCACTTGAGTCGCTTATAAAACTGAGGTTAAACCACTGGAGTCACATGGAATACTTTAATGATATCTTTCCTATCGTTCTGGACCTTGAATGTGTAAATTGTATTGCTACCAATGGAGGGACAGAAAGCTCTGATTTCATCAAAAATATCTTCATTTGTGTTCCGAAGATGAACAAATGTTTTACAGGTGTGGAACAACATGAGGGTGAGTAACGACAGAATTAAAATTTTTGGGTGAATTAACCCTTTAAAAATATGTTTTCTGTCCAGTGTTGTACTTAATCTTCCCAACCTGGCAACCATATGCACGTGCTCTGATCGCTCTCTGGGCTGCAAGAAAAGCGCTGATGATCTGACAACACCGATGAACATGTAGGCCTACGTTGAAGTTTAGAAATGTCCATTTTGAAATTCTGCTAAAATTAAAGTGTCATACAGCCAGTCTTGTGTTCCTTCACGAGGCCGCATCTGCGATTTGCAGCTACTAAATCTGCGAGTGAACCATCTCTGTGACAAACTGTAATAAATCCAAACATGAAACTCGACCATATTGTTTGCGATCATGATTGGTGAATAAACGCACTTATGCAACACCTCTGTGCTACAATAGAAAGTAAAAATGTTACATTTGGTATTAAGATTAGGAGCCACCATTTTTGTATTGATTTTCCATTTGATGAAGCTATCATAGTCCATGCGCCGCCTACAGGCCTATGAGGTGAACGATTTAATGATTATCATGCAGCCCTACTAGATTCTATTATTAGCATTTACAAAATTACAATGCACCATGAAACCTGAAACTTGGTCCACTTGATTTGATCCAAATCAATAGTTTTAGTAAAATTCATAATATTATGCAAATAAAAAATAAATTGGAAATCTGGACTAAGTACAATTTTACAATGAAAAATACAATAAATATAATTAATATACTTTGGCTATTAAATGTAGTAATCATAATCAAATATATTAAATCGTATTTAATTTTTAGCAGATGCATTATGAATCAATGTATTTTTACACCTATAATTGTGATCCAAATCTTGAGCTGCTCAAAGCTAAAATCCAAAACCATGCAAATGACTTTACCTTTACATATGCAAGAACTCTATCCTGCCCCTAGCAACAACCTCCCAGCATGCTGCTATATTCTAATATATGTGACAGCAGACAGACAGACTGACTGCTAGGGTCTGGCTCCATGCAGGATACCAAACAAAACTCAAACCATCTCAATGTCACATGAAAAACTAAATGCTTTAATAGGTATCAAGCATTAAATGACATTAAAACCATCAAGAATCACTGTATTGCTTTACATAAAACTTTTGGACTTGAGTTATAACTTAAAAGGTGCTGTATGTAAGTTTCTTGACTGTACTAAAGAATAAAAATGGCATAATAAGTTTGCAGATATTTCGGAAATGTATGTTTCACATACATGTTTCACTGAAAAACAGTTCTACAGCCAGTTATTCTACTTTGAAATGTGTGTTCCGTGTCGGAATGTCTGTTTTTATTTTGGTCCGTGTGATCCCGCCCACTGCCAATTTACCCAATAGTATTTCAACACCCCGGGTTGCCAGTTGGAGGAAAACACAGCGTATTGTAGCCATGGATGCCAGCGAACAAAGATATCGCAGATTCTACCCAACCTAAAAAAGCCTCTGCGTCAATCTAAAAAGCTCTATGAACAGACTGAGGCATATTAAAACATGGATAAATCAACTCATCAATTACGCTTGCTTCTATTGCGTGTCCTCAATCTGGCAACCCGCGTGAGCATTGAGTCTGAGGAGGAGGGATGCGGAAAACAACTCTCTCCAGTATTTTGAATTTGGACTGCAGTACCCAGTTCAACCTCTAGCTGTCAATACAACATACTGCACCTTTAAATTTCAAATTAACTCAATACAACAGTATAGCCCCTAGCAGTAGAAAGACCATGAATCATCTGAAGTGGGGAGGATACGACTCATCCGGCCTTAGACTAAACAGACCTCTGAATAGTGCTGACAGCAGAGTTTCTTCATACCAACACTTACAGGCAAAACCTTACAAAAGGTTAAGTGAGGTCACCAAAAAAACTACCATATATGATCAATACTGACCTGGGGTGCCTTTCCCAAAAGCCTTGTTATGCAACTATGGTCACAATTTCCATTGAACTCTGTTGGTAACAATGGAACTTGCAATAATAGCTGGCTTTGGGAAGCACACCCCAGCATGGTAGAAAAGTCAAGATGATATAGTACTAATTCATTGTTATTTTGTTATTTATATACACATAATTTCACTAAAGATGATAATCATATGGTTTCAATTTTAGCTCGCATCCAGTAATTTCTTTTCAAAGTAGAACTGGTTCTGAATAAGACAATTTTCACTTTCACTTCAAAAAAGATGGAGGAATGAAGACTATGCCCATCAAATTTGCAAAAAGAACAGCAGAAGGCCACAGGGCTCTTGTGTTCTCTGCACTCTCAGAAGCAGACAGACAGAAAAATCCCTAGATCAGTACCACACATCATCCTCTGAATAACAAATGGAGGGAAGTAATGCAGCACTGTACATATTCACTCGTTCTTCCTCAATTACAGGTTTTACCTTACAATAATAACAATAATAATAATAATAATAATAAAAAAGTCACGAGTTAAGATGTTAACCGAGGAAGCATTACAGATGATTTTACCGGGACACCAGCTATGCTGAGGGGTAGAAAGAGACCGGATTAGACCAAGTAGGACAAGCAAGGTAATGCTAATGATCTACTGCTGCACAGACACAAAGACCCATACAGAGTATCAATATCCCATGCAAGCAAACACATACGGCGGTTCCAGGTGACTTATTCAGCAATCACTTCAGTCGGCTCAGCAAACTATAATGACTGTATATGCCAGACGCCTGCTGCATCATGACAGAGAGTATTGTAAACCAACAGATTTTATATTTAGATCCTTGTTAGCATATATGAAAAAAATAAAATAAAACGCAGCTGAATCCTATTATATAATATCACAAAGCCAAGAAAGAATCTCCCAAAATAACATGCATCATTTCAACATTCAAGCACACAGGCAAAAGAAATGTTAAAAAAATAATTTAAGCAGGATTTCCCATTCATTTGCAAATACAGGAAAAAGTGTGTGTATATTATATATATATATATATATATATATATATATATATATATATATATATATATATATATATATATATATATATAAATATATATATATATATATATATATATATATATATATATATATATATATATATATATAAATAATTACATATAATTACAGACACACACACACACACACACACACACAGTGGGGAGAACAAGTATTTGATACACTGCCGATTTTGCAGGTTTTCCTACTTACAAAGCATGTAGAGGTCTGTAATTTTTATCATAGGTACACTTCAACTGTGAGAGACGGAATCTAAAACAAAAATCCATAATTTTTGTATGATTTTTAAATAATTAATTTGCATTTTATTGCATGACATAAGTATTTGATCACCTACCAACCAGTAAGAATTCCGGCTCTCACAGACCTGTTAGTTTTTCATCTGTATTAACGGCACCTGTTTGAACTCGTTACCTGTACAAAAGACACCTGTCCACACACTCAATCAAACAGACTCCAACCTCTCCACAATGGCCAAGACCAGAGAGCTGTGTAAGGACATCAGGGATAAAATTGTAGACCTGCACAAGGCTGGGATGGGCTACAGAACAATAGGCAAGCAGCTTGGTGAGAAGGCGACAACTGTTGGCGCAATTATTAGAAAATGGAAGAAGTTCAAGATGACGGTCAATCTCCCTCGGTCTGGGGCACCATGCAAGATAAAACGCAGCTGAATCCTATTATATAATATCACAAAGCCAAGAAAGAATCTCCCAAAATAGCATGCATCATTTCAACATTCAAGCACACAGACAAAAGAAATGTTAAAAAAAATAATTTAAGCAGGATTTCCCATTCATTTGCAAATACAGGAAAAAGTGTGTAATATATATATATATATATATACATATATATATATATATATACACATATATATATACACATATATATATATATATATATATATATATATATATATATATATATATATATATATATATATATATATATATATATATATATATATACACACACTTACAAAGCATGTAGAAGTCTGTAATTTTTATCATAGGTACTCTTCAACTGTGAGTGATGGAATCTAAAACAAAAATCCAGAAAATCACATTGTATGATTTTTAAGTAATTAATTTGCATTTTATTGCATGACATAAGTATTTGATACATCAGAAAAGCAGAACTTAATATTTGTTACAGAAACCTTTGATTGCAATTACAGAGATCATACGTTTCCTGTAGTTCTTGACCAGGTTTGCACACACTGCAGCAGGGATTTTGGCCCACTCCTCGATACAGACCTTCTCCAGTTCCTTCAGGTTTCGGGGCTGTCGCTGGGTAATACGGACTTTCAGCTCCCTCCAAAGATTTTCTATTGGGTTCAGGTCTGGAGACTGGCTAGGCCACTCCAGGACCTTGAGATGCTTCTTACGGAGCCACTTCTTAGTTGCCCTGGCTGTGTGTTTCGGGTTGTTGTCATGCTGGAAGACCCAGCCACAACCCATCTTCAATGCTCTTACTGAGGGAAGGAGGTTGTTGGCCAAGATCTCGCGATACATGGCCCCATCCATCCTTCCCTCAATACGGTGCAGTCGTCCTGTCCCCTTTGCAGAAAAGCATCCCCAAAGAATGATGTTTCCACCTCCATGCTTCTCGGTTGGGATGGTGTTCTTGGGGTTGTACTCATCATTCTTCCTCCAAACACAGCGAGTGGAGTTCAGACCAAAAAGCTCTATTTTTGTCTCATCAGACCACATGACCTTCTCCCATTCCTCCTCTGGATCATCCAGATGGTCATTGGCAAACTTCAGACGGGCCTGGACATGCGCTGGCTTGAGCAGGGGGACCTAGCGTGCGCTGCAGGATTTTAATCCATGACGACGTAGTGTGTTACTAATGGTTTTCTTTGAGACTGTGGTCCCAGCTCTTTTCAGGTCATTGACCAGGTCCTGCCGTGTAGTTCTGGGCTGATCCCTCACCTTCCTCATGATCATTGATGCCCCACGAGGTGAGATCTTGCATGGTGCCCCAGACCGAGGGAGATTGACCGTCATCTTGAACTTCTTCCATTTTCTAATAATTGCGCCAACAGTTGTCGCCTTCTCACCAAGCTGCTTGCCTATTAGCCTGTAGCCCATCCCAGCCTTGTGCAGGTCTACAATTTTATCCTTGATGTCCTTACACAGCTCTCTGGTCTTGGCCATTGTGGAGAGGTTGGAGTCTGTTTGATTGAGTGTGTGGACAGGTGTCTTTTGTACAGGTAACGAGTTCAAACAGGCGCAGTTAATACAGATGAGTGGAGAACAGGAGGGCTTCTTAAAAGAAAAACTAACAGGTCTGTGAGAGCCGGAATTCTTACTGGTTGGTAGGTGATCAAATACTTATGTCATGCAATAAAATGCAAATTAATTATTTAAAAATCATACAAAAATCATGGATTTTTGTTTTAGATTCTGTCTCTCACAGTTGAAGTGTACCTATGATAAAAATTACAGACCTCTACATGCTTTGTAAGTAGGAAAACCTGCAAAATCGGCAGTGTATCAAATACTTGTTCTCCCCACTGTGTGTGTGTGTGTGTGTGTGTGTGTGTGTGTGTGTAAGTAATATATATATATATATATATATATATATATATATATATATATATATATATATTATATTATATTATATTATATTATATTATATTATATTATATATATATATATATATATATATATATATATATATATATATATATATATATACACACATATATATACACACACACACACACACACACACACACTCACCTAAAGGATTATTAGGAACACCTGTTCAATTTCTCATTAATGCAATTATCTAATCAACCAATCACATGGCAGTTGCTTCAATGCATTTAGGGGTGTGGTCCTGGTCAAGACAATCTCCTGAACTCCAAACTGAATGTCAGAATGAGAAAAGAAAGGTGATAAGCAATTTTGAGCGTGGCATGGTTGTTGGTGCCAGACGGGCCGGTCTGAGTATTTCACAACCTGCTCAGTTACTGGGATTTTCACGCACAACCATTTCTAGAGTTTACAAAGAATGGTGTGAAAAGGGAAAAACATCCAGTATGCGGCAGTCCTGTGGGCGAAAATGCCTTGTTGATGCTAGAGGTCAGAGGAGAATGGGCCGACTGATTCAACCTGATAGAAGAGCAACTTTGACTGAAATAACCACTCGTTACAACCGAGGTATGCAGCAAAGCATTTGTGAAGCCACAACACGCACAACCTTGAGGCGGATGGGCTACAACAGCAGAAGACCCCACCGGGTACCACTCATCTCCACTACAAATAGGAAAAAGAGGCTACAATTTGCACGAGCTCACCAAAATTGGACAGTTGAAGACTGGAAAAATGTTGCCTGGTCTGATGAGTCTCGATTTCTGTTGAGACATTCAGATGGTAGAGTCAGAATTTGGCGTAAACAGAATGAGAACATGGATCCATCATGCCTTGTTACCACTGTGCAGGCTGGTGGTGGTGGTGTAATGGTGTGGGGGATGTTTTCTTGGCACACTTTAGGCCCCTTAGTGCCAATTGGGCATCGTTTAAATGCCACGGCCTACCTGAGCATTGTTTCTGACCATGTCCATCCCTTTATGACCACCATGTACCCATCCTCTGATGGCTACTTCCAGCAGGATAATGCACCATGTCACAAAGCTCGAATCATTTCAAATTGGTTTCTTGAACATGACAATGAGTTCACTGTACTAAAATGGCCCCCACAGTCACCAGATCTCAACCCAATAGAGCATCTTTGGGATGTGGTGGAACGGGAGCTGGATGTGCATCCCACAAATCTCCATCAACTGCAAGATGCTATCCTATCAATATGGGCCAACATTTCTAAAGAATGCTTTCAGCACCTTGTTGAATCAATGCCACGTAGAATTAAGGCAGTTCTGAAGGCGAAAGGGGGTCAAACACAGTATTAGTATGGTGTTCCTAATAATCCTTTAGGTGAGTGTATATATTACACACACATATACATATACACACACACACACACACACATATATACATACACATATAAAAATAAAAACTTTTTTTTTTTTTTTTTGAAATCAATAAAAATGACAAGTCAGTACTTCAACAGATTTTAGAAAATGGACACACATGGTGCTCATCTATAGGCAAAACAAGGAAATCAAAAAAGTATGAAAGTTTAAACAAACACAACAGTGGAATAATACTCATAAATCAACTTTTTTTATCCTAAAGGTACACCTACAGTACTCACCAAACAAAAGCATCAGGAGAATTGTAAACACTTGTAAATATAAGACCTGTGAGACTTGTCTTACAGAAACCACTTTGATAGAGGTGACTGTCAAATATCATATTGAAAACAAGTCAGTTGTATTTGTACAGTGCTTTTCACAACGCACATTGCTTCAAAGCAGCTTTACAGAAAACAGTGTCTTAGTACCCCTAGTGATAAAAAGGCAACAATGACAATGAAAAAGCTACAAATCACACAATACTGTGATTTTGAATCAACTGTTTTGTACATAAAACCTGTCCCTGACTACACTGCTGAGCTAATTTACATATACACTGAGGAAAAGAAAAAAAAAGCCACACCATTCCCCATCTGTTAAGGATATATGCACATGCTGGTGAGTTGCTAATTTATTGTTGAGACAGGAGTATAGTTCAGCAAAAAACATCAAAACCCAGTTGGCTGTGTGGGGAGAAAGCAAACCACAATGACTATTAGAATCCACTGACTCATGATACCTGTAAGGACAAACACATTACTCACAAATCACAATATCTAATGAGAAAGGTTTTTACTAATTTCTACAAAAATAGAACATGCCTGGATACACCAACACAACTTTCATTTGGCAAAATATGAATAATATTTCAAAACAAAACTGCATCACTGCTTAAGAAAAAATAAGGTGCAGTTACACTTTATACTGTACTTTAAATGCAACAATGACTCAATTCAGAAGCTAAAAACATGTTTGGTATATATAATATTTGTTACTTATCATAAATTAACTGAATTTTAATCTAAGTTAATGTTATCTAATTAATATTAAAAAATAATTTAAAAATATAATTGATCAAGTATTATACTGTCTTTACTGTACATGCTATTTTAATCATGTCACACTTTGATAAGCACTCTCTATTTTGGCTTTAGCCTATACCCTTCTCTGGGCTCAAAATAATTAGGTTGGTCACTCCGTTCATCCTAAATTTAACATAAGGTGGTTGAGTTTAATACTCACTTTATGTTGCGAAAACCTCAATCCACTTTTACTTCAAGTTATAACCTAATCAGCAAAAGCCAAAGGGTACACTTTATAGTCTCTATTTTTACTCGGACATCAGAGAACACCAAGATTAGTTATCAGGAAAGGCATCAAGTATGATTACTTTTCCACATGTTCATGATACAGAAATATCCGGAATTTATTTACAATAAATCCTCTACATGTCCACACGCCTCAACTGACCACTTTCTTGGAGACTTACACGTCACGTGTCATTGCTGCGTGTTCCAAACCTCCACCCGCAAGGAGTCTGCCTACTCCTGTCCTTCTCTAAAGTTTCCAGATTCCTCTGAGCCCGAGGTGTCCTCGAAGCTGTCAGCCTCCTGACGGGTCTGTGGGACTCAGAGACGAAGCCGGGACAGAATTTGCCGTTAGGACCCCTCCCTCAGGGTTAAATCGGTCCGGCTGGGCAGTCCCCTCAAAAATGTCCCCACTCCCCAAAATAAACCTGCTGACTGAAGGGTGTCATGAGCTCACTGACTTTTTTCTCTTTCGCCCTACGTCTCTCATTCGATTCCCAACTGGGGCAGTGGAGCAGTGACAGTTCATTTACTGTCTATTAAATCAAACCCAGATGGGATGATACAAGTCTAACAAGCATGAATGATGACTGGTAGTTAAAAAGCTATGCTTCCATGAAGGTCACAAGAGGGCTACAAACCACAAGCTTTGAAATGAATGCAGAATTATGATGAATTCAACTTTAATAGGTCTTGGTCAACTTTCAGAACTGATATTTCACCTCAACATGCTACTTCCCAATATTATCAATTTGCTCCCTTTCAAATAATACGTTGAAATCTGAATTGAAATGCTTCACACTTCATAGGAAGTTGAACTGGAATGACAGAAAGAGGGATTTACTGAACCTTAGTCAGGTTAGACATCATATTGTCAATTTTCACAACTAGAGTTCACAAGTATTTTTTTTTTGGAAAAGACGTTTCATTAGCTGAACAATCAGTATGTTGTCAAACAACAGTACAATCCATTGAACACTGTATTTCTATCCCTCACAGCCTTGTTTTCATTCCTGTCAAAAAATAAATATGGAGCTACACTGACTAAGCTCTATTGTAATACAAAGAAACTGCAAGTAAGGCATTCTGGGAAATAAGTGTTCTTTACATTTTTAAAGAAAGAATGAATGAATGAATGGTTTTAAAACTTCTTTTAACCCTTAAACGCATACCTCGGGTCTTTAGTGACCCAAGACATCATTCTCTACACTCCTCCTCATTCACTTTTTAAAGTTAGACATCAACCTTCTTAGTATTCCTCAATCAATTCATTATAAACAGTATAACAAAAAAAAAAAATAAAAAAAAAAAATAATAATAATTGTATAGGGTCGCTAACGACCCGAGGTGTGTAACAGTGTAAGTATATTTTTCTGCACAACCATAATTGAATCTTTGATGACTGAATAAGTGCAATTCACCTTTATTCCACAAGGTGGCAATGTCTGATACACAATGATGAAGCGACGTTTCACTCATCCTTACCGCAGGCAGAAAACAAAAGAATAGGAAGTATCATCAGCAAAAACTTGAAATGGCTGAGCAATGTACTGCAGAGCATGTACTGAATACAATCAAATACAAGTGTCACTGTCACTTGATGGTGGATCTGGTGAAGATGCTGTCAGTGATAAAAATATTGACTTTGAAGATGTTGAAACTGATAGTTTTGAGAATATGTTTGAGATTGCGAATATGAGCCCGATGCTGAATGTACTGGGAAATGAGCTCTGACGTGGTTCTAAACTCCCCTTCCAAGCTCCAAAATATGCTTTATTTTATTCTTTTGTAATTGTTACACTAATATCAGCAGTTTTTTATTATCGTGACAGGTAGAGATCCATCCTTGTTAGATACAGATCCGGGTCGCTAAAGACCCAAATATGTAAAAATTGATTGGCGAAACATTCATGCATTTAAGGGTTAAACCAAGCTTTGTCAAGCCCATATTCAAAATTCTCACAAACGCTTTTGTGATTAATTTTTTTGTTTAAGTTTTATAAATTACTACAATTATTATGAATTACCTACACTCTAAAAAAAAATGCTGGGTTGTTTCAACCCATTTTTGGGTCAAATGGACAATGTATTAGAATTAATATTTAATTCATACATTTTTTTATTCAAATTAAAATGACTTGTAATTCATAATAAAAACACTTCCTTACATTCAAATTGCAATTATGCATTTTGTTATCGCAATTCAAATTCAGGAATTTAGTTGGAATTTAAAGGGGTCATGAACTGCGTTGTTTTATTGTTTTTTATGATGTTTCCTGGGGTGTACTTATAATGTTAGAATGCTTTTTACATCAAAAATTGTCATAATTTAGGCAATAAAAGGCATTTTTCCTACCCTGATTTTAGCCCTCTACTCTGAACTCTGTTTTAAGGGGCGTGTCTGCTGTGAGAGTTCAGTGTAAACGCCCACTGCTGTGATTGGCTAACGTCTTTCCATTTGAAATATTATTACTCTCTCTTTTAGCGCGTTTTTACTATTACAGCTCTCATGGTTAACTAATCGTGAAAAGTGTTGCATTACATTTAGATCTATGGCATTATATTTAGATCTATAGCATTATATATAGATCTATGGCATTATATTTAGATCGTGGCATGAAAGGTTGCAGTGATGAGCATTGTAGCCGATCACAGACATGTTGAGCGCATGAAAGCAGTGATCTCGTCATTGCAACTCAGTTTCTGTACACTAACGAATGCTTTCATCATAACTAACAGTGCAAACGTGATATAGTTAAGAGATTCGTTGAATAAAACGGGAGTTTTGGCGCGAGTCCAGAACTCAGTCACTGATAAACTCCAGCGATTACCAAGAGAGCGTTCTTTGTTCGCTTTCTTTATAGAATTTTATCACGTTAAATAACAGATTATTTTCATCCTACTAAAAGAAACAACACAAGTTGACGTTTAGTCACTGGTTTGATTTACTGACACACAGACAAAGAACATCTGACTGTACATGAATCATTACATTTCAGATCAGGCATTAGAATGAACACAGTTACTTACATGTTGCATTACTGTCGAGCCCAGGCACTGCACAATAATTTGTAATCCTCAACGGCATGTTTATTGCTTGGTAGCTTGATCTGGTTTAACACCACGTAGGCCTATGTTACTTAGGCTACCTATTCTATTGCATGTCATGCGTGAATCGGTGGGCGGGGCTAAACAGGCAGTGATGAAGTAGGCGTTGATATTCTTCTGCAGAAGCGGTGATTGCCTCCCTTTGACGTCATAGATTCCCACTTTGAAAAACCTGTCATTTGCTGGGCCTGGTGTCAATAAAAGCTTTTATTGGACTAACAAGGAAGTTTTCAGTTCTGAAACTTTCAGGATATTCTTATAGTATGATGACCTCTTATATGTCAAAAGCTCAAGGAAAATTTGATTTCTCAGTTCATGACCCCTTTAAAAGGCATTCTTAATTAAATTCTGAATCGAGCACAGTACTCACCTCTGCTTTCAAATGTTCAGAGTGGTAAGGAACAAAAGGCTAAACACTCTGAACTCAACCCTTAAGGTCTATTTCCACTCAAGCAAGCAACTTCAGTACATGTTGTAGTGATGTAACTGGCAGACAAGGGGTTAGTCCTTCAGTCCGTGAAAGCTTTTCTAAAGTTACCATGGTGAGGAGCTCTGCGGTGAAATCCTATCCTCGAAAGAGAAACCAAACTGCAAGTCTGAATGAGCTGGGATCCAAACAGAGGGCCACTATTAAAAAGGTCCCTTAAAATGCAGACAACCCTGTATCTTTCTCCAAGCTAACCTTTCAATCCTGGCCATTTGTTGAACTTGTCTCTATGGTGACTTGGCCTTGTCCGTCCATCTTAAGAGATGGGACCGATAGTTTGATACTTGGAGGGGAAAGAAAAAGGAACAAAACTTTTCCTGTTCTCAGACTATCTGGAACTTGGTCGAAACATTCAGAAGGACAGCCAAAATTATTTTCTCCACCTCTGGTTTGGAACAGTTGAGAGTTTTTGTGGTGTTTCACATAGCAAGTAAAGCTTGGGTGAAATCCCATAGTAGCAACCACAGTGAGGGCCTGCATGTTGTTATTGAGGAACTGAGGAGCAATACAATAATTCAAGCATCTGAATTCTCAAATAAAAACCTCTGCGGCAAGGAGTGTTTGCTAGCGACAGGGTGTTGCTACAACAACGTGAAGGTAAAGCACGCTGTGAAATGCAGTTTTTGTCTTTGAGCTTGTAAATGTTGCCAAACATGTCTCACCAAGTGCAACAAATTCCCTAAATAATGTGACAATCAACCAACCACAAGTGACAACACTGGGTTTTACTGGCGCTGCTTTGGAAAAAAAAAAAATAAAAATAAAAAACTACCACTATTTCTGAACATAAACAATTCAGTAAGACAGAAAACAAGCCGAGGGTAATTTTGATCTGCTGAGCAGAAACATACACTTCAGGCTGTGGCCTTCTTGTAGCAGCTGCCAAACTTGTGTCTAGTTGTTGACAAAGCGCTGACTATACAGCTCTACACCCAGTTTCTCAGGAAATACTACAGCAGCCTCTGGCCATCAGCATCTCTATACAACCAAAGTAGCCGCTGGACAATGCTTTCAGATACACTTTCCTTTCTATATCGAAGCACAGAGAACTGCTGTTACATGAAATCAGGTAAATATTCAAAAGGAAAATAAAACATTCTCCATGTCAGCAAACTTCAGAACATCAGAGCTATTTGCCTATTGCATTAGATAATCCAATAACTTCTTTGGTAACGCTTTACAAGTAAGGTTACATTCGGTAACATTAGTTAATGCATTAGGAATCATGAAATAATGCTCATGAAGTAATACTTTTACAGCATACATTATTAACATTTTAAGTTTTATAAATTAATGTATTATGAACTAACATGAATTAAAGAGTTAGTTTTGGAACAATATGATGGTGAGTAAATGATACTTTTGATTTTAGGGTGACTATCCCTTTAACAATGAACACATTTTTAAATTTTCCTAGATAAATTAATGCTGTAAAAAAAAAAAAAAAAAGTTCATTGTCAGTTCATACCTAATGCATTAACTAATGTTAATGAATTGAACCAAGAAAAAATATCTGGATCAAAGAGGACACCCTTACAAAACACAGGGAACAAAACCACACGTTTTGTCTAGGCTGTGAAAGCCTCGGCTCCTAACTTGGTCAACTAAAAAAACCCAGGTCACCCTCGGCGCTCTGTCCCTCAGCTTACCAGCAGATTTCAACAGGCAAAAGCAGGATCTAGCGTTTCAGTGATGCTAAAACCATAATCCCTAAATCTTTTAATATCATGTACAAAATTTTCAGACAGAGGAGAGAAAAGTCATGGACAAAAATGAGGTCTAATAGCTGGGTCAATAATCGATGGTAGGAGTGGGCGGTATGACAAAATCATATCACGGTACATGTTTTTACATCACAGTAGCAGTATGTATCATAATACAGCTAATCTTGCTGGGAATGCAACAAAAATGTTTTTAATTTACATAACATGTGGTTACTGTCTATTCTTGGTTTATCCACTAAATTAACTAAATCCAGTATAAACGAATGTTACATTCCATTTGTGTATTTTTTTCATTTTACTTTTTTTTTTTTTTTTGGAACTTAGTGGTCATAAACCATTATTCATTACAAAACAATGGTAAAATTGGCATCACTGCAACAAAAGCTTCACACTATGTGAAAAAACTCAATTACTCAAAAAATTGAAAGTTCATGTGACCGAGTATCAATTCAATTCTATTCTATATTAATGAGTCAAGTTCTGCCATTATGAGCTTATGAATACTACTTATTAATAAATGGCACCCTTACAAGGACCAAGAGTCTGTTAGGCAGGCCCGTCGCCCGTCGTTAATTTTAGTCTTTGATTAAAGTCATTGAGCGAACTTACTATTGAGGGCAAAAAAATTTCTGTGGATGTGGCTATTCATGTATCCCATAACGAATCATCTTCAGCTGCATTTAGCTCTCAGGAACACTAATCTCTACAACACTAACTTTAAATAACACATACTCTTCAGAAATATGAATCGGAAACTTAGGCTGAGTGTGTGTAAGGACTGGCCATGGACTAGAATGGAATTTTCTCACTCAAACCACTAACTGCTGCTGCTTCTGATTGCTTTTAGAGGGAAAAGCTGCCCATTGCTGCTGGTCTAGGATCAGTTAACTAACATAACAATAGCATATTGGCGAAACATTTAGTAAACAATCCAGCACGTATCCGTGTTTGCGCTCTGGAGACCATCAAAGGTTTCTATTTACAACATGTTTTTGCAGCGTTGAGCACTGTTGATTTTTTTATCGTAATGGCCAATCAGAGGTGTATAAGTTAGCACTGAATAAAAACTCTGGCATTTCGAGCAGCTACTGGAGTTCTGCACACTCACAAATATTCTCATTATAACAAACTATTATGTAAATAAGAGATTCAATGTGCAGAAAAAAGGAACTTGATATATTTAAAAAAATGACTATAACTTGGAGATCCGCCACCCTCAAATAGGATTAGTTCACCCAAAAATGGAAATTCTGTCATTAATTACTCACCCTTATGTCTTGCCGGCTTACCATTGGGCAACGCTGTTCATGTGAGCACCGCGATGCATGCGTGTGATGCTGACACAGGAACTAGCCAATGGTGAGCCGCCGTTCTGCCGTAGAACTCGGAAGTGCTGCACTGTTTACACTACGTCAACAGCATAGGAGACTGGCACAGGCGAGAAGAGATGGTTGAATTAAGTTGTTATTTTTGTATATCTTATATATATATATATATATATATATATATATATATATATATATATATATATATATATATATATCTTCATTTGTGTTCCGAAGATGAACAAAGGTCTTACGGGTTTGGAATGACAAGAATTTTCATTTTTGGGTGAACTTTATTGGTGAGTACTCCCAAAGTCTTTCATTATGCCACAGACATACATATTTTTATTGCTATTTGGTATGTATTGTTTTTATTATTATTGTGTTGTTGGTGGAATTTAAGAGCTTTTGTGACATGTTTATGAAGTGTATAGGCATAATGCAAATGAGTTTTGGTGTAGTTGTAGGCTAGACTACCTGTGGTAGTCGTGATGTTTTAATATAGAACTTGGTCTACTTCAGTTTTAATAAATAAGAGTTGTTATTGTTTTAGTGAAGGTCTGTTTCTCAGATCAAAAAAAAGTGTGAAAACGATTCTATATGTTCTGGCGACGGTCCTGCTATTGGGTTGACCTTAGAGGATATAGGCTACTTGTCCAATTAACTCAGGACACAATATTCATTGAACAAGTACACATTAGCATATTGACTGTTTTTGATCACAAAACTGATACATTGCATTGATTGTGGGTACTCAACTGTTTGGGACCGAACATAAAAGATTACATTCTCCAGGTTTACATTTCCTCTTAGGAAACATCTGACACAGAAAGATACACAGGAATCCACACTGATTTCTACAAGGTCATAATCATCTATCCTCCTTCTTTAACACATCATCCAGCATTAAGACTACATATTTTCACATATGACAAATTGTGTACATGAGTGGTCACTGACCAGTAAACATCAACTGATGGTTTAGGATTTTAGGAGAAACAGGCAATGTATTACAAAAAAAAAAAATTCAAACAATATGAAGTGTAAATAAATAAAATGGACAATATAGTGAGACTAAGCAGCAGATTGCATATGTACAGTGGGGAGAGCAAGTATTTGATACACTGCCGATTTTGCAGGTTTGCCCACTTACAAAGCATGTAGAAGTCTGTAATTTTTATCATAGGTACTCTTCAACTGTGAGAGACGGAATCTAAAACAAAAATCCAGAAAATCACATTGTATGATTAAGTAATTAATTTGCATTTTATTGCATGACATAAGTATTTGATACATCAGAAAAGCAGAACTTAATATTTGGTACAGAAACCTTTGTTTGTAATTACAGAGATCATACGTTTCCTGTAGTTCTTGACCAGGTTTGCACACACTGCAGCAGGGATTTTGGCCCACTCCTCCATACAGACCTTCTCCAGATCCTTCAGGTTTCGGGGCTGTTGCTGGGCAATACGGACTTTCAGCCCCCTCCAAAGATTTTCTATTGGGTTCAGGTCTGGAGACTGGCTAGGCCACTCCAGGACCTTGAGATGCTTCTTACGGAGCCACTCCTTAGTTGCCCTGGCTGTGTGTTTCGGGTCGTTGTCATGCTGGAAGACCCAGCCACAACCCATCTTCAATGCTCTTACTGAGGGAAGGAGGTTGTTGGCCAAGATCTCGCAATACATGGCCCCATCCATCCTCCCCTCAATACGGTGCAGTCGTCCTGTCCCCTTTGCAGAAAAGCATCCCCAAAGAATGATGTTTCCACCTCCATGCTTCACGGTTGGGATGGTGTTCTTGGGGTTGTACTCATCCTTCTTCCTCCAAACACGGCGAGTGGAGTTTAGACCAAAAAGCTCTATTTTTGTCTCATCAGACCACATGACCTTCTCCCATTCCTCCTCTGGATCATCCAGATGGTCACTGGCAAACTTCAGACGGGCCTGGACATGCGCTGGCTTGAGCAGGGGGACCTTGCGTGCGCTGCAGAATTTTAATCCATGACGGCGTAGTGTGTTACTAATGGTTTTCTTTGAGACTGTGGTCCCAGCTCTCTTCAGGTCATTGACCAGGTCCTGCCGTGTAGTTCTGGGCTGATCCCTCACCTTCCTCATGATCATTGATGCCCCACGAGGTGAGATCTTGCATGGTGCCCCAGACCGAGGGAGATTGACCGCCATCTTGAACTTCTTCCATTTTCTAATAATTGCGCCAACAGTTGTTGCCTTCTCACCAAGCTGCTTGCCTATTGTCCTGTAGCCCATCCCAGCCTTGTGCAGGTCTACAATTTAATCCCTGAAGTCCTTACACAGCTCTCTGGTCTTGGCCATTGTGGAGAGGTTGGAGTCTGTTTGATTGAGTGTGTGGACAGGTGTCTTTTATACAGGTAACGAGTTCAAACAGGTGCAGTTAATACAGGTAATGAGTGGAGAACAGGAGGGCTTCTTAAAAAAAAAACTAACAGGTCTGTGAGAGCCGGAATTCTTACTGGTTGGTAGGTGATCAAATACTTATGTCATGCAATAAAATGCAAATTAATTATTTAAAAATCATACAATGTGATTTTCTGGATTTTTGTTTTAGATTCCGTCTCACAGTTGAAGTGTACCTATGATAAAAATTACAGACCTCTACATGCTTTGTAAGTAGGAAAACCTGCAAAATCGGCAGTGTATCAAATACTTGTTCTCCCCACTGTAATTGTGATGATGATGATGAGCATATATATATATATATATATATATATATATATATATATATATATATATATATATATATATATATATATATATATATATATAAAAACAAAATATTAACTAAATGTAAAATATATGTGCAACTGAATTTTTGTAAGGTATACTGAAGGTACTGGTAGTGTTGATTGTATCTAGCTACACCAATTTAATATATACCTAATTAACAACAAATTAAATGAACCTAAATACCTAACCAAACTATGACAAACCAACTAAAACTGACAACCTGACTGACAAACTAGCCAACTAATTACCAAATGACCAACCAACTACATACCTACTCAACTAACATCAATATAAAAAAAGTTTGGTTTATAAAGTTAAGTGACTACTTGTTAAAAAAAAAATAGTGACAAAACACTTGAGAAAAATGATTTTGCATGTTTTAGTTACAACTAAAACAAAAGCAGAGCGGTCATCTCCCCAAAAATAAACTGAAGCAAACTGAAATAATGTTCTCATTAATACCCCACTGAGTCCAGGGATGTGTTTGAGTCTTTCTCTCCCGCTTTCACTTGGGTAATCAAGTCCACATGGAGGTAAGAGTGAGCCGCTCCGGTACCAAACATGGCAATCAGTGTGTGATGAGTCATGCTCCCCTTTAAGCTGCCTTAACCCCCTGCTTTCCATTTTTCACTCACGGAGAATAACTCTCGAGTCTGGATGCGTGCGGGTTTCCACATTCCACTCAAAGCTGGAACTTTAAGTGATCTGGATTGTTGAGCTCATCAGTGTAAGCTGGGGCTACTCCAAAGAGGACCAAAAAAAGAGAAAGAAAATCACAGCATGCTTTCCACCTCTTCAGGCTATCAGTCATGAGGGCACCAAACTGATGCTGACCACTAAAGCAGCACAGTACACTTCAACTAGGGTTGGGTGATGTCTACCAAATTGGCATCAGGCGATGTCTACAGTGAAACATCGCGATGGACGATAACATTGGGCGGCTGTGTGTGAGCGTTAAGCTCCGTTATGTGGCGCGCCTCTGGAGAAAGAAGGAACGCACACAGAGCTGAAATGGCTTGAATGAAGCGCATTTCGCTTTAGATAAAACTACCAGAGGATGTAGCTCTGAAATATCATTACCACAAATGATCCTGAGGCCTTGTGGTGTGATTTTGTTGTTTTTTGTCTGTTTTGACGCTAGAAACAGGAAAATGGTGCAACCGCTCGGTCTGGATGGAAACATGCCGGGGTCCGGCATTGGCTTAGTTCGTGTAGCCTATAATTCGTTTGGCCTTTTTTGAACAATAAAATCTTTAGTGTATAAATTGTGTTTATTGAACTGTTTTGAATGTAATTTGTATTGTGATCAGACACAACTTCATTTGGGGGGGGGGGGGATCACAATACTGGCTCAACATTGTGATGTCTTTTATCGTCTATCAGCCGATCGGTCTATCGGCCTGTTATCGTCCATCGTCTATCAGCCCAACCCTAACTTCAACCATGCAGACAACAACAAAGAAACTGGAAAAAAAACCTCCATGATAGGTAGACTTCACTCAGTTATGATGAACGACAATGTGAACCATGCCATGATTATTGTGGTTAGCCATCATTTATACATACACTAAAATGTAAAAGTTGACAATGGGGTTGATATGATTTTTTTTAAAGTGCCCCTATTATGGTATTTTAAATTTTCCTAATTTTGTTTTGGAGGTTTACATGCATCAAAGGTCAAAAAACACTTTAATTTTCTCATAATATACATTGCACATCACCACATTGTTGAGTGATTCTCAAACGACTTGATGGATGAATCAGTCTCTCTAAATCCGTCCTTTCCGCAAACCTACTCTGCTCTGATTGGCCAGACGGCCCAGTCTGTTACAACTGGTAGAGCGCGTGTCAGAAGCTAACACCCATTACCATAACTGTACTTCAGCTTAGAAGGCTTCCAGATTTTACCATATTAATCTGAGCGCGAACTAGTTATTCAACCCGAACCTCCATCGCAAGGACGACTTAAGCAGGACATTTCTCAGTGATACTCTACTCAGTTTGAGGTACATTATGCGATGTTGCAACTGTAATTCCTCACTATCAGCATTAAGAAGTGCATGTCCATCAACAAACCGATGTGTGTTTGTATTTCTAATTTATTGCGGTGCACATGCGGGAACTGTTTCAATAACAGTGCATACATTAGCTGAGCACTAACTTGAATGACTGATGTAACATTAAAGTTTGCAAAACAAATCTTGCTCCACCCTTTATCTTTACTCAAAGTATAAGAACGACAGACAATCTGCATGAATAGACACAGTTTTAGGTAATAGTGGCCCACAGCTGATTTGCAGTAGTAAGACAGTAATAATGTGAGTTAGCGGAGACCTACACAATATAAAACACAAAACTACATATTTTGAACACCCGGTAGAAAATATATACATCAATAATTAATCATACATACAGGTTGTGATTCTGAGGAGCAAGCTGGTCCAAATAAACTGGGTACTGACCCATTTTTCAAGAGCAAGCGTTTGGCGAATCCCGCGTTGAACTCAGAGATTTGAGAAACAATCATCAGTAAAATTACGTTTGGGGGCGGGTCAAATTGTTCGCAGGCAGACAATGTACAAAATAGGAGTGGATTATGCAAATTTATTTTCTAGTGACATAGAACCGTCACGCCGTAAGATTCGAAACACACAGCCTATATTTAGAGTGAGGGTGGGAAATGGTCATGTAAAACTAAACTCCGGTGCAAGAAACCTTGACAAACATAAGTGATTTTAATGGGAAAAATAAAATGCTCTGAAAGTGTAGAACACAGACCCTTTAAAACTAGTTGACTCAAACAGAGGATGAACAAATACCCTCATGCAACAAAGACCATACTAAGACAAGATAGAGTGTGATCCAAGGCACATTTGACAATAATGCTAACTGATCTGGCAGCAGTTGTCTTAATTAAATCCCAACTGGCTGCAGGACCTTAATTACGAAGCAGAAGCCAGCCATGGCCATGTGACCCTAGCCTGGCCCTGAGCTAACACCCGCTGCAGTCTCCAGGGACAGCTGCAAACTGCATTCACTCAAGACCATACAGCCTCCCTTGGTTTAATGCTACGTTCACCATACTGCCAATCATCCATCTCTACTGCATAGGGATGAGAGTATATATAAAAAGTCAGCATGAAGACTTATCTTTGTCTTATCTTATCTATGTACATTAAAGATGCAACTGATCAGTTCTTCCTCTGATGTTTGACAAATATTCAGTATTATGTGGAATTCGATCTTCATAAAAAAAGCATTCTGAAGTGTACTTCACCTTCAAGGTTTAGCTGTTATATTAAGTGTAGGGTGTTTTAGAGAGAAAAAGTAGTGTATCCAGTCATTCGACAACTCTATGGCTTTAACGGGCAAGCTGTAGTTAATCACGCTGTGCGCTGCACGGCTCTTAAAGTCAGCCCAGACTCTCAAGTCAGCCAAAGAGTCCACTTCGGGGGTTTTCAGCAAGACTGCAGCCTGCACATTTTCAAGCCATCTGAAAGGAAAAAATCCTCAGTGGAACACAACCATATTCACATTTACATTTGTTCTCAGATGCTATGGAGTGTGTAATTGATTTAGATATTAATTGCCTTTAAAATTATACCATCTCACTCGTTTATAGGCTTCTTAAAGGGTTTTATTCTTACATATGTGGCTGGAAATAGAAATCTGACTCCTTCAAGATAGAAACACTCATGTTAACTACTTCACCCATGCTAGTAAGCGCTCTAGTTCACCAGAACAAACAATAGACCAACAAATAAATTAATTTCCGCAAATCAGTTGTCCATTATAACAAACTATTCAAAATTATTTGTTTGTGCCATGACTCAAAAACACTCATAGAAATATCTGTGTGGTATTTTTCATATATTAAAATATTTTAGTAAAATACATGTAGGTGAATAGTATACTGCTTTGTTTTACTATATATTGTTGCATTTAAATATTTAATAATAATAATAATAATAATAATATTCTTCCCTATCACTATTCATTTAGAGAAGTGTGGAAAACAGGCCTTGATTGTTTAAAAAAAAAAAAAAAAACTAAAAGAAAACAAATCAACTTTAAAAATCTACTGGCTACAACAGTTAATGTCTAAATATTTAAGAAACAAAAATGATCAAAAGGTTAAAAAAAGAGATTGTGTTACATATACCATCCACCTCTAGTCATAAAAATGCACATAATTCTAACACTGGAAATTATCAGCACCATTCATACATTTGTGTCACTCCTTTTCATTGAGAATAAAGCATATTGGAAAATCTTTCTTGAGCAAAACCGCGTTGATACTTGGCTCTTGATTAGCAGAACGTGTCGAGACCACGTGAGGAACCCCTTTAATGACTTATTCCTCTTAAATTATAATTTCTTTCTATTAATTACAAGCTGTTTTGCGCTGGGTCTAACACTCTTCCTTCGCTCTGCGCCGAGCACCGTATTCCCTCGCGGAGAGCGGAGAGAACATTGATCAAATGAGAAAAGGGAGAGAAGCGAAGAAATTCTTCACATATTCACTCCGGGGCTGGCCACGTGCCATGAAAACACTCCAGAGGCCCTTTCAGCACATGGCCGGTGGGAGGACGGGGGGGTGAAGAAGAGAAGGGAAGGAGAAGTGGGAGGGCTGGTTAATATTCTGACAGCACAACACAGTCAGGCTGGATGCCGCAATGAAACTACACCAAATTCCTAATGTGCTCCCACTGGCCAGAAGGAGCAGGGAAACTGCATCGTCCTCTAGACAGCCCCAGAGGACCAGCAGCACACATATAGATGTGTGACGGTAGTTGTAATGACTATCTTAATTGAACCAATGGTAATGGGATCATGTGCAAGCAAATGCATCATGAAGACAGAATACTGGCCACCTGACAAATAACAACTAGCATGTGCTGGTAAATACTCTGGATCATTCTATGCATCTGTCCATGAAACCCTGTTAGTCTTTATTAACCCTCTCTGGGAGGGCTGACAGGTGTGAGAACATTCTTCTGTTGATGGCCTAACGAAAGGGAAGGCCCTGTTGACTGTCTCTCACCTGTTTCTCCCACTGGTGCGAGTGTGTTTGGGATTGACAAGGACAGACAGAAAAAAAGATGAACTAAAGTATGTTCAGCTGTTTTAAAAAATTCAATGCTGGTACGTCAATGTTGGCAATACATTTAAGGAAAAAGCATATTCAGGGCATATTTTATCCCAATAAAATAAATACAAAATTAAATCTTTTTTTTTCCCCCTTTTCTTTTTTATACATATGCTCATTTTTATAATCAAAGTACAAATACTACTATTCTGATGCGTATTTGTAGCTATAGTAGTAAATACTAAAAGACATTAAAAATATATATATACAAACTCAATTCCAAAAAAGTTGGGACACTGTACAAATTGTGAATAAAAACAGAATGCAATGATGTGGAAGTTTCAAATTTCAATATTTTATTCAGAATACAACATAGATGACATATCAAATGTTTAAACTGAGAAAATGTATCATTTTAAGGGAAAAATAAGTTGATTTTAAATTTCATGGCATCAACACATCTCAAAAAAGTTGGGACAAGGCCATGTTTACCACTGTGTGGCATCCCCTCTTCTTTTTATAACAGTCTGCAAACGTCTGGGGACTGAGGAGACAAGTTGCTCAAGTTTAGGAATAGGAATGTTGTCCCATTCTTGTCTAATACAGGCTTCTAGTTGCTCAACTGTCTTAGGTCTTCTTTGTCGCATCTTCCTCTTTATGATGCGCCAAATGTTTCCTATGGGTGAAAGATCTGGACTGCAGGCTGGCCATTTCAGTTCCCGGATCCTTATTCTACACAGCCATGATGTTGTAATTGATGCAGTATGTGGTCTGGCATTGTCATGTTGGAAAATGGAAGGTCTTCCCTGAAAGAGACGACGTCTGGATGGGAGCATATGTTGTTCTAGAACCTGGATATACCTTTCAGCATTGATTGTGCCTTTCCAGATGTGTAAGCTGCCCATGCCACACGCACTCATGCAACCCCATACCATCAGAGATGCAGGCTTCTGAACTGAGCGCTGATGACAACTTGGGTTGTCCTTGTCCTCTTTAGTCCGGATGACATGGCGTCCGTTTTCCAAAAAGAACTTCAAATTTTGATTAGTCTGACCACAGAACAGTTTTCCACTTTGCCACAGTCCATTTTAAATGAGCCTTGGCCCAGAGAAAACGCCTGCGTTTCTGGATCATGTTTAGATATGGCTTCTTTTTTGACCTATAGAGTTTTAGCCGGCAACGGCGAATCGCACGGTGGATTGTGTTCACCGACAATGTTTTCTGGAAGTATTCCTGAGCCCATGTTGTGATTTCCATTACAGTAGCATTCCTGTATGTGATGCAGTGCCGTCTAAGGGCCCGAAGATCACGGGCCTCCAGTATGGTTTTCTGGCCTTGACCCTTACGCACAGAGATTGTTCCAGATTCTCTGAATCTTTGGATGATATTATGCACTGTAGATGATGATAACTTCAAACTCTTTGCAATTTTTCTCTGAGAAACTCCTTTCTGATATTGCTCCACTATTTTTCGCCGCAGCATTGGGGGAATTGGTGATACTCTGCCCATCTTGACTTCTGAGAGACACTGCCACTCTGAGAGGCTCTTTTTATACCCAATCATGTTGCCAATTGACCTAATAAGATGCAAATTGGTCCTCCAGTTGTTCCTTATATGTACATTTAACTTTTCCGGCCTCTTATTGCTACCTGTCCCAACTTTTTTGGAATGTGTAGCTCTCATGAAATCCAAAATGAGCCAATATTTGGCATGACATTTCAAAATGTCTCACTTTCAACATTTGATATGTTATCTATATTCTATTGTGAATAAAATATGAGAAAGTTTATGAGATTTGTAAATTATTGCATTCCTTTTTTATTCACAATTTGTACAGTGTCCCAACTTTTTTGGAATCGGGTTTGTATATATATATTCCAAATTATTAATGTTTTTGGGTAGATTATTTTTGTACTATGGTAATGGGAATTGTGGCTATATTGTGCTTAAAGGGTTAGTTCACCCAAAAATGAAAATTATCCCATAATTTACTCACCCAAGCCATCCTAGGTGTATATGACTTTCTTCTTTCAGCCAAACAAAATCAGAGTTATATTAAAAAATATTCCGGCTCTTCCAAGATTTATAATGGGAGTGAATGGTACCCTAGATTTTGAAGCCCAAAAAAGCACATCCATCCATCATAAAAGTAATCCATATTACTCCAGGTGGTTAATTAAGGCCCTCCAAAGCAAAGCAATGCGTTTTTGTAAGATAAAATGTCCATATTTGAACTTTATAAACTATAATATCTGGCTTCAGGTAACGGCCGTGCGCAAGTCTAGTTCCAGACAAAACACATAACACCGATCACGAATTAGAAGTCTAAAACAAGAATTTTTAAAGAGAAATGTCGGAGTACTTCGATATAAGAGAAGAGGAGCTTGAGTTTGTTACCCAGCCCTATTCGTTTGAACCGCAAGAGACATCTACTCTCACCTAAGCTTACGCTACTCCTATATTCTACATCATACATCGGGTCAGAGGTCACTCTTCCGCCAGAACTAGACTTGCATACGGCTGCTACCAGAAGCCAGCGATTATAGTTTATAAAGTTATAAACATGGATTCTTCTTCCCAAAATGCATCACTTTGCTTCAGAAGGCCTTTAATAACCCCCTGGAGTCCTATGAATTACTTTTATGATAGATGGATGTGCTTTTTGGAGCTTCAAAAACTCAGGCTCTACTCACTCCCATTATAAAGCTTGGAAGAGCCAGAATATTTTTAATATAACTCTGATTGTGTTTGGCTGAAAGAAGAAAGTCACGCACCTTGGATGGCTTGAGGTTGAGTAAATTATGGGATCAATTTCATTTTTTGGGTGAACGTTTTCTTTAAAGCAAAACAATCCTTTTTTTATTTCTTGACAGCTTTCATGAGATTCACCTAATTTATGAAACATGTAAACTGGGCTTCATCTAAAAGAGAGAAAGAGGTGCACCTTGAAGGGGTGGAAGTTATGTGAACATGCCCTTTTGTTAGTAGGTAAGGCAGGTGCAGAGTATGTCCCACTAACCTTAGCACACACCCAAACCCTGGAACAATAATAAGGAAAGAGGTCAGAAAACCCAGTACCAGCAGTAACGTAACATAACTCTCAGACTAGGAAAACAGCAAGAAGAAAAACACTGAGGGGTAATAAAGACGACGTCTGCAGGACAGCTGCTCTCTCTTTCGGACAGATGGGTCAACATAAAGACCACCTGTTCAGTACATAAACCCTGAGAGATCCCAAACTACAGACCAAAAGTGGCAAAATGGGTTAGAAAACAGTGAAGATTTCTAAAATGAGAAATGTGCTCATGAAGAGATACAAATTGCCGCAAAGAGATTGTGATGGGAAAAAACAGTGCAGAGAAGTCAAGTATTCTTTACTCTGCCTGTGCAGAAAGAACACAAATGCTACAACACCAACCCTAAAAGCCTTGCATTTCTCGGTCACAACATGTTTAATGTCTTTAAGCCCAGAGCTGACATATGCTTGTTTCTGCCCACTGTTCAACCTCAAGACAATGTGTGTGTATTCATGAAGAGCATTAATAGTGCATTAAATCATGATTGTCTGAAATTCTCCACACTTACTGTTAAAGATCAACACTAAATACACTCTTCAGAAAGAAAGAGCAAAAGTTACTGGTTGTTCTATTCATTCATGTTGCAACTTAGAAAATTCAGGGTCAAGAACGATACTCATTTAGCTGATGTACTAAAAGTAGCTATTTACTAAAAGATAACCAGCATGCACAAAAGAGAGGAATGATGGGAGGAAAGGACATGAAACTAGTAAAATAGGGCACAATTCCACTGTAGAAGAAAAAAAAAAAAGAATGAATGCATTCAAAAATCTTAATGTTAATTTACTTAATTGTCATTGTTTATTGTCTTGTTTTTCAGTAAAAATCCTTAAAATAAGGAACATTTACTTGAAGCAAAACTAATCTAAGAAGTTAAAACTAAACTTATCAAACAATATAGCTTGAAAATCATTTATTACACAACTGGCAAATAGTTTTTTCTTGTTTTCCTCACTACATTTATGCTTCAAACAAGAAATAAAGTACCAAGAAAAATATACTTAATTCAATATTCTCAAACAAGATTCAATATCTTGACATTTCTGCTTCAAGTAAATTTCTCTAATTTTAAGGATGTTTAGATATTTTAACAGAGCTGACAAGAGGGTCACGGTTCAAAACGCATTCATTGAACTGATGGCAGCTTCAATGGAGCAAACATTTCTTACACACACACACACACACACACACACACACACACACACACACACACATATATCCTTGCAACAGCTATGATTAAAGGCATCATCAACCAGTTCGACTGAAAAGTGCTGAAATGGACAAGCTCAAATTACAGTACTGGAGGCACAGCAAAAACAAGTCGATCCTAAGATAAATATCATGGAAAGAGAGATATCACACCATAAACTCCTAAAAGGTCAAATCCTCTAGTCAACCTTTCAACAATTCCACAGAAATATGATACAATGAGACATACCAGTAATAAAGATAGTCGTTCCAAAGATAATATCTCTCACAAAAACAGCTCACAATCTCATGGCACAGCCATCTCAAAAAACTATGCTTCTGGCAAAGGATGGACATGAGAAATTATAAAGAAAACACATTAAATGTGTGACTTGAAGTTGCTTTTCAACTTCAAAAACTTCACAGCAACAACTATGCAAAGTCAGTTCTCTAAAAATGAGACTGTGGCACTTTGAACTTGTGGAATTGTGAAGATCATCCAACTTTGATTGAAAAAGGAAATCTGAATTATTGCTTACATAAGCAGGCAGTGCCATTATGAGTCTGATTAAGACATTTCATGATGCTGTTTTGTTTTTTTCAGGGATGTTCTCTTGGCTTGTGTTCTGTGAATGGCACAGCTTGAGGTGGGCAGAAGGCAGACGGGCTGCTGGGTTCAATCGTGCAGCTGGATTAGGCTATGCTTACAGATTTTTCAGAAGCACATGGGATGACACAGAACTGCTGCATGACGTACAGGCTGAAGGACCACGTGAAGCTTCTTAGCGGTGGCATATTAAATAGGGAATCCAGATGTATTCTTTACATTCAATCCAATATTGATATAAAAGGGCACAAAGAGGGATTTAAAAAAGACTTACAAGAGACAAGCTTACATTAATGAAACATTCAAATACGAGAAAGAAAACACAGTGCATGGGGAAAAAAGCAAGTATTAAAGCCGACTATCCATAAAGAAAGAGAGGGAAAATATCAGAGAAATAATCTCGTGGTATTCAAATAGGCCATTTTTGCCAAATGACAAAGTGGGATATAACAGTATCTCAATCTCCAATAATTTGATTTGAGCTTTCAAATCCGTTTTTGATAAACAGTCTGTAGAATCCAGAAGTTCTGTTTGATGTTTTCTCTATGGTCGGGACTGTTTTGTTAATCGGTTACAAAAGCCAGAGAAGGTTTTACAGCCAGTGTCCAACAATCCAGTTTCAGGGTCGAGCTCTATTGTTGCACACACAAAAGGGAGATGTTTTATTCACAATAGTGCCCTGCTATATTATGTAGGGCATCGGGGGCCTGGCGACAAGGAATGCGGACTGATTGCCTCTCAACCTTAAAAGCTCCTATCGATTGTGCAGCTTTAGATGGTTTTGTTTATATTAATAGACATCAGTGCATCAACAAATTCTAATTTCATTCAATACCGCCAAAGCATCCTAGTTGGATAGAATGTAAAAATGTAGTTATCGCACTAAGGTAATTTTTACTACAGCTAATAATTGAGATGCAAGATGGCGCCAGTTGGATTTTTTTTAATGAAACGAGAGAGTGAGTCTGTGGTGTGATATGTAAGATGTGAAAGTTGAGCCAGTTTCAGTAAACCAGATGGATATACACCGTTGCCATGGACGACAGGGAGTACTAGGAAACATCTTACTGTCAAATGGCGCAACTGACCAATCAGAGTCTAGTAGTGTAAAAAGTGCTGATTGTTAATACTGAAAACCTTGCCATAGCAAGGATTGTATTTGCTGATAAAGAAAAGTCCTTATCCAAGCCTTTGCGATAGCTGTACAACTGTGCAAACTCATCAGAATTCTGTGTTGTGATAACATTCACAGCTGTTTCAACACTCTACACATTAGAGTAATTATCCGTGTCTTCCTCCGCAGCGGCGAAATGCAAGCACCACGCGCTGCCCCTTAAGCTTCTTACAAACCCAAACTTCACATCGAAAAAGTGTCCTTTTTATAGTGACAGCAGCCTAAAGGGAGAGTGCCTGCCGAACAGTCGTTCCAGCTACAAAAACAGCATCACAAACACAGAGGTACGGTGGTAGAAAGGATGCTGTTGGACAACAGTAACGAATCCGTCGCTTGCTGTTGTGCTGTGTAGCAAGCCATCTTGAAAACAAGATGAGGGAAGCTGGCCAGATTTCTAAACCGAATGCACCCCCACACACGCACAAAACATTTCATCTTTAATTCAGATGCAGTATCTGTTCAAAGGGAAAAGGCCTTAATACTGGTTCAGAGATTCTGAACTGAATGCAGATATTAGGGATTCTTGTTGATTGGCTTCACCTAGAGGAGAATCAGTAATAGATCTTGTGGAAAAATCTAAGCACAGTTTGTGTGGTTGTAGATAGGGATTCAGCCAGAAGGCCAAAGCATGATGAACACCACAAGCTCTCCAGTCACGTAGACGTCCGAAACGAAAGGGCTGGTTCCTTGAGGGGCTCAGTTGAGTGCCAAAAGTCTGTGTAAGATGCTGGTACTGGTACTTCAAGTCTTTAAAATTAAAAGAAATATCTGATCATCCTCCATACAGTCGCCATTTACATCACATTTCGTCTGTAAACTGACGCATTTGGATTACATTCCAAAAAGCTCCGTTATCAGCCCCACCGTGGACAATGAAACCATATCCGTATCGGCTGGGCCGGTTTGGCCCAACGGTGGCAAAGCAGCAGCTAATGATTTAGAGTTGGGTAGCTTTTTAGCTCCATTTTTCACACATCATTTCATTGCCTGAAGTCAAAAAGCTAAACAGGCCCAGCATAATTTTTCCACCCAGAGCTGTTGATTAATGACGCTGATTGATTGCAATTTAACCAACAAGAGGTGGAAAACTTTAGCATTGTTCCTTTCATACGAAGTACAGTTGAGCCCCAAGGCATCAATGCACGCTGCATTATGTTTGGAGAGAAAGATCACGAATAAGCAAAACTATAAACTAGTTATACCTCCCCAGCACTTTCCTGCAATTTTCTTCTTAATCAATCCAACAGACTTGGCACTTCAAAAACGGATCACTCCCAGCTAATCCCATGTTTCCCTACTCTTGAGACATGAGCACTGGTCATGTGACAGTTCCCATAAGTGGTTTTCAAAGTGGGATTTTTAGAACTTTAATTAGAAACTAAACTAATTAAAATGAATATAAATTATGACGTCAATTGAAATGAATCATCCAAAAGCAATGCACTAAAAATGAGAATCACTTTAAATTTAATTCCTCTAGTGTTAACTCATAACATTAAGTTCCTCCAAAAAAAGGGAAAAGGGTGCATTTAACAAATTTCACATTCATGACCAGTCCTCGTTGAGGGAACAATTCACTGTTGATGCAGCATATGTAGTTCTTTAAATTTGGAAATCATGCAATAGTTAGACAATGCATTTACTTCAGGACAGAAAGACGTCCCATTTAGTACAAAGATGGATAACCATTAGTCTTTTTCAGATCCATAAATGAGCATATTTGGATTGAGGGTAGAATATCACTCAATCACTTGATGACATTCACTGATTGAGAAGAAGACATTTAAGGTACTATAAACATGAGAGAACATTAGTTTCATGTCCAGACACAAGGGAACGTTGGACAAAAAGCTATGGACAAAAACAAAAGCATTTAAAAAAACAAAACATTTTTCCAATGAAAAAAAAAAAAATCCACAAAAAAAAAAGCTCAATGTTCACTGCTTACGCAGAACAGGTGCTTACTGTGAGCACTATAGAATGGGTAAAGGAAACAAAATAAGGAAAATAAAGAAACCCAAGTAAACCTAAACATATGGCAGATAGATAGTTCCTTCTACCTCTCAACACTTAGGAGATCCACATGTTGTAGGGTCAGCAAGGATACTTCTGGATACTTTAGATCGGTGTGTCTCACCAGGTTGCCCATTGACGGCAACATTGCCCGGCAACATTGCTCAAAAAGTTGCCCCGTGTATCATCACCTTTAGGCTACACATTCATAAATACAGTTGTTTGCTAACTGAATCATTTAATCATCTGATTTGTTCAAATAGGCTAATTCTTTCAAGAACAAAGACGAGAGAGAGAGTGCTCGAGTCAAAACTCTTCAGATCGCATAATTTAGTGGAAAAAAAAATAGAAATGATCATTCTCTGTAAAGAGATGAGGCATGGACATATGAGAATTTATCAATATCTTTCTAAATGTGCACTCTTTCGGGCTAAAAGCCTTAATGGACCTGTTTAATGTAGCCACGTGATCACAAATAAATGGGAGCAGACGCAATTTAATATGTGTCCTTCTATGTGAAATAATGATACCATGCAAGCCTCGAAGCTCGCATTCGATTAAGGCCCGACTGGAAATGTGGCTAACAATTTCTGACTGGCATATAACTGAACAAATCAAATTAATGTAAACAGGTAAAGTCAGGGTCCCCTACTGTGCTGCAAACCAATCAAACCCAATGGTAAGTTCGGTCATACAGTTTGCAATATCAAGCAGCATAATGATCTGTTTTGTACCGGAAGACAGACACATTCAATCTACAAATGGCCAAGCCTGCTCTTATGTGAAAAATAAGGTGGATAGGGTTTGGCAATATTTCAACAAATCTGACAGTTTACACAGTTTATATTCTGCACTAGTAACCCAGAAATCACTTTATTTTCCCTTCACTTATGTAACAACTCCATGTGCATTGTGAAACAGACCTTAGGTGGAAAAAGTGATGTGCTACAAACAAGTTCTTATGCAAATGTAACAGGAACTGTAGTGTATCTATAGATACTATCAAACCTGACAAGCCTATTTTAAACACTCTGGAAGACTATAAAGCGTCTGGGTCATCTGGGAGAAGACCTGGTAATCGAGGGTAAGAGGTACCATAAGAGGTAATCAGAATCACTCAACTTGTTGCTTCCCACTGAATCAGTTCATTGAAAATCCAACCTGCTCAGAGCCGTGATGGCAGGTGTGACCATCATCATCCCTTGCAAAAAATAAATGAAATAAGTGACTGAATTTATAAGAGCAGCAATGGTAAAGGATTTGTGAAGACCACTCAAATGCAGTCACACATGGAGCGATTTGTTCATAAGGGACCTACAAATCCATGACAGACTGTTAGATTTCACAATCACATGCAGATCTGAAGCTAACAGACAGTGTTTTGCTCTAAACTCCAGGAAAGGAGTCAGAAACACCTTTTATTCTCTACACTGTCTAGCAGATGTCTATGATGAAGAGGGAGCTAGGCTTGATCCAAAATCTTGTTTCTAAAAATGCCGGTCAAGCTAAGACAATGATCCTACACCACCTGATTCGACGCTCCTCTGCCTGCCCAAAAACAAGCCTAAGTTTCAAGGTGACTGCTAGCTAAGTCAACAATGAGTGTTAGGGGGAAAATATAGCGTCATCGATCATCTATTAATATTGCCTGCAAATGTGCCATTATTGTTACATGTTACCTAAATACCCATGGAAAAGTAAGACTGATGCATGATGTTCCATTTTGTGATAATCAAAGAGAAAACTGAATTCAAGAATCAATCTACATCACATTACATAAACACAGGCCAGAAAAGCTATAATTCAACACATACTCTGTGTTGTTGGAATTGCAGAGTGCAACAATGCATGTAACGAAACTGAATGATGTCAAAATGATGTCATCCAAACATATTCAGAATCTGCTTTGGTACATTCAAAGCACAGATATTAAATGACGATATGAACTTGCTTTAAACAAAGTACAAATCAGTGGTAATCCACTATGATTAAATGCATTCTTGATTGCTTTTGTTTTATCTAAATTCCTCTAGAAGCAACTTGGTGGTAAGCGAGGAATGCAACAGGATGAGTCTGAGTCACTGACGTCAAAGATAAAGAACTTTCACAGAGAGCTCTGTATATAAATGAGAGATGAAATGGAAAAAATAATAGGCCACAGAGTGTAATAGAAAGAGAGAGGGGTGGGGGGCAGATGAGACACAGTATCTCTACCAAAGCGAGTAATTACATAAGGAGAAAAGGAAAAGTTTAAATGGCCCCTTCAATACAATTGTGCTCACATATTATTCCGTTCTGATAAGGCTTGAATATTCTGAGGGGACAGAAAGATACAGCGAGAGCATACTGATGAATTCATACAGAACTCTACAAAACTCAGAAAGCCTTGATTAGGCCTAAAGATAAGAGCAGCCTGATTTGAATTTGCTTAAACAGTCTGAAAAGACACAAAAGTGCTCAAGAGTTCAGTTAAAATGCACTAATGAAAAGAAAAACGACACATGACTTATTCAAGTCCATTCAGTTAGGCTATCTCTAACTTGAAAGGCACTTATGATCTATGAACCAGACAGCAGTGTTACTGACCTGGCCTTCCTGGAATTTTGGAAATCCTGAAACAAACCTTTTAGGGGGTTGATTATATTTAGTTACTAAACTAAAGTATACAATACCAGTCACAAGTTGACACACTACTCATTCTTCACAACTTTTTTCCACATTTAAGAGAAAAAAAAAAAAGAAAAAAAAAAACTATTAAGCAACACAGACCGAAGTATGGAAATGGCTCTTTTTACAGTATATTGAAGGAGTTATGCATGCTGGACACTCGATAGTTATCATTTATAAAAAACAAACTAAATAACAAAATAGATACATTTATTAATTTAGTTTTGTAAAAAATTCACGCACAGGCGCTTTTTAAGATCATGAAAAACATAAATGCAAGTGTATCCAAACTTTTGTCCTAAATAAATGAATTTGATTCACAAAAATGCTAATACAATCAGGTTCCATACACATAATAAACCTGGTCGTGTCACACAGTTAAAAGCTTGACACTTCCCAACACATGCTCATGATGAGTAAGAGGGAACAGTCTGGGTCTAAAAATCACACAAACCACACCTGTTATGTCTAACAAACATGAACATTCTCCTCCGCTCAATCACCCTCCAAAGCGAGAGACAATCCTGTTTTTGACACAAGAGGCAACCCACGTACATCTGAAGTGCTTTACTATGCAACACCATGGTTCGTGGGAAGACAGGCCAAATAATACAGAAGAGATTAATCTAAACCTAAGGGGAAGGTTATGTCATATCATCCAAACTCTGCTTTAAGGGCAGCTCGTTTCTGCTGAAGGCTGCCAACAGCTGGCTCTTTCTTCATATGTCTTCAGTGGGAGTGTGGGAGGAAATACTTAGTTATTCTGATAATCAAAGCAAGGCTTGAACATTTTAACACATGCTCTCACCAGATCACCATACACTGGGAACATGCCTACAACACAATGTAAAGTAAAGTAATGGATCCAATTCTCAGTCAATCAGTTATAAGCAAACAGTGTATGACTAATGTATTTATATTAAAAAAAAAAAAAAAAAAGAAGCAATATTTCAATCTAATAATAAAGGCGGGGAAATGACTGATTAGAACTGGCCTCGTCCTCTAAAATGAACCCAATGTGTAAAAACACTGCTATGCTCTTTTTCTCATTTTCTTGAACAGAAGTGTCAAAGTTGTCACATAAGCTCAACTACGCTTATATGATGCATCCTAAACAAAAACGATCTCTGGAGTTCAGTGCCATGCTGCATTGCAACAACTGCATATTTACATGATACTTCATAATATGCAGATAGGCCTATACATATATGTGCGTTTTTCCTCACACCCAATATGAAGTATGCAATTTATGCAGCAGCGCTCAAACTGATTTTACTAATTGACCAATTTAGCTGCAATAATTTAAATGATTACTTTTAACAATACTATAAATTAACTGCAGTACAAATGCTACGACAATCTATATCATAAACAGCATTTATTTAATCAACTGTTTGTTTATGAATTATTTAAAGGCAGTGCGCAAATAGCCACGCACAAATTTTTCCCCAAACAAGAAGAGCAGCGAATACATAAATGCCTTTGGGTTGAGATTAAACTAGATTTTACTTACCTCATGGTGATTCCCGCGCTATTTATTCGGTGTTATATAATTTCAGAGAGTTTACAAAGTTCGCACTTGATCACAAAAGATATGAATGAAACGCCGCAGGATCAGAGAGAGTTTGTATCCCGAAAAGTAAAAAATAAAAATGAAAGTAAATAAAAAAAATAACTAGATCTACATGATCTACCGCATTGCAGCTGTATGTAGATGCTGCAGCACAAAAAAATGTAAGTGAGAATGTAATTTTCTGTTTGGTCTTGCAAGCGCCTGATCTTCTAATAGCGGCAACGTGCCGCTGGGATCCCCTTCTACAGCCACAGCACGGACGCACAGCCTTACTGGGCTACGTCACCACGCAAGGGACGCACAGGTCACGCCCCCAGGCATTTAGACTGACAGATATGTAAAATACTTGTAAAATATTAAGATAAAAGTAAATATATATACATTTTGGGGCAGAAAAATTTAATTAAATATCAAATGTGATTTGATATCTTTCCAGCCTTCAGCATATTAAGCTGCTTGACAAGTGTATGTCATCTGACTATGATCTGTGTGCTGTCAGCTGTTCATAAAAAGAGCCAATGGTGTGCTTGCTTTGATGGCAGAAGTGAAGGATCTGATGGTTCATCACAAGTGTTCAAACCTTGCGACTTGAGCCCCACATCTCGGTTACCAGATCAACTACCACTGTCACTCATGCATCTCTGATTCTTATGAACTGTGGTGTATATATATGAACTGTGGTGTATATAAATATGGGTATATGTGTCTAGGGTCTATGACTAAAGGCAAAATGAAAGGGAAATCATTTGGTATAGAATTAGAATTTTAAGTGTAAAGATCCAGTTGTTGTTTTTTTAAGTCATACACTGCCATCTACTGGTGCACTCTTATACAGTACACATGCTAAAACGTGCTCATGCTTGAGCCTCAGGACCCCTGTATTTTTTTCTCCTACCCCCCACTGTATCACAGTTATGCCATTGCTTTTTAGACCATATTTAGTGGTTAATTCGGTGTTTAAGTTATGCATTCTACGTGTCACAATGGATGTCTTTCCAAAGCAGTTTTACAAAAAGCACATTAACAAACATCTACACTCTTAAGAAAAATGGTTCTACAGTACCAAATTAGGGTTATTCAGCTTGTAACAATAGCAGAACCCTTTTTGGTGCTAAATGGAACCGTTTGTATAAGGTTCCATAGAGAAACAAGTGCCTTAATTTTGTGATAAATAACCTTTTTATAGTTTATTTTCATTAATATTAGTATATTATTATTATTAATATTATTTTTTATATTATTAATATTGTTTTTACCCCTCTATCTGCCTGGTCTTATAATATTGTGTGGGCTGGTTTTACATAAAAAACAGCATGTTGTGTTAGCTACTTTTATTTTTTATTGACATGGTAAATTGTAGCAAAAATGGCAGTGCTCTAACAGTTGTTAACTGAATACACAAATAACAATGGACATTAAAAATGATATAGATGTAATGAAGACCAAATTCCAGAAATATCTTCACACTCCTCTGTCATTACATCCATCATTATGTGTATTTTGAGTGGCAGTTTCTCTCTGCAGATGATGAGGTTGTGGGATGTGACAGCATCTGAAATACACAATTGAGTTTAGAGTTGTGTCTCTTCCATTTGTTTATGTAAAAACAATTATGTTTATGAAGGCCAAAATTAGCAAAATGAACAGTATGTGCGCCCTTTACAATGTTATAAGGAAAAAGTGATGTAAAGTCATAGAATAGCTTTAATGTTTTTGTGAGTGGGTATGATTATGCATAAAGTAATAATTAAAAAAAAGTCTAACAATATGGATCATAATTTTAATATCTCTGTTACTCACTGGAGAAGAGAAGTAGCCTATCCTTAACTGAACAGAGCTACTCACACTTGCATGTTCTGTTAAACTGAAAAGAGCAAAAGACATGAATGGTGGGAAACCAGTTACAGTTTGAAAGTTAAAATGTATCAGATATTTTAAGAAAGAAATCATTTACCTCTTGAGAGTAGGGCTGTTCGATTCCGAAATTTTTGGAATCGATTCCGATTCCGAGAATCGATTCAGTCGATTCCAATAATCGATTCCTCACTGTTGTTTTCGATTCTTGTTTTTTTTTAATGAAAGATTGGAGGAACCTACTCCCGGAGTGACCGCAGGATATAAGGATGTAGAAAGTATCCTTCTCTAAAGCTTTATTTGTAAAATGAAGATACATTTCAATAACTCTGATTGATTTTAAATTGTAATTATGGATGCTCCTGAAATGGCCCATAGCCCAGCAGTAAATGCGATTTAATAAATAAATAGGATAGCACATTATTCAAGGATGTGCATTTATTGCATTGTTAAAACTACATGACATGTCTAAAATGCATGTGCAGTTCAGTTAAATGACAAAGTTTACTTAAGTTCTTTTGCACAGAATGTGCGAGGCAAAATAACCACAATATTAACAACAACGATATGAGTGCGCAGTTTATTTGTCAATCAGATGCGCGAGGAAGTTACGTTCGTTACTATAGCAACAGTAGGCTCTCGGCCATTAATCTGCAGTGCTCTAGGCGCATTTTCTTTCAGAATTATCATTGGATTATAGATAGAAAAAAAATTAGCATTTTATTTAAAATGAAAATAAGACCTTCACATCTGCATCTGTTATCGTAGACCAAGCAGCACTCAAAACCTACCGTTGTGGACAACATAACAGTTTCATAATTTAAACTAAATTATGGAGTTTTTGGGTGCAAAATGTAGTAAACTTGTCCAAGATGCAGGATCACAGAAGGAAACAATGACAATAAACACCATTAACTTGTTATCATTAACTTTCATTATTAAAGTGAATGAAAGGTAGGCTAATAATTAGCAATATGCGTTCACATATGGCTTTATTTAAATGGTTGAGCGTGGCATACCGTAAAACTAAATTGTTAGAGTTACGTTCTAGTGACGTCATTACGCGATGACGCAAAAGAACCGCTGAATTGTTTTATTTTTAACTGGTTCATTGAAACTAACTGTCCGAAAGAACCTTTTGCATAAATTAAATGGACTTCCGATCATTATTAGTGAGCGAGAGACAAATGAATGCTCAAGTCTGTTGAACTGAAAAGGGCTCTTAAAGAGGTATCGATTCCCCTCGATGGAATCGATTCCAAACTTTGGAATCGACTCTCGATTCCCAACGCCTTGGAATCGAGGAATCGATTCCCAGCCCTACTTGAGAGTGTGTTGACAGTCTGTGTAGTGCTGAGTTCCAGAAATTCAGTAATGAGGTGACTTTGACAGTTACAGATTTGAAAAAGAAAAAGGCAGGAAAAAAGAACCCTAAACTCTAACACAAAGAACCATTTCAGCATATAAAGGGTTCAAAATAGAACTGTAGTGTAAAGAACCTTTAAAGAACCATCTTTTTTTAGAGTGTATAATTTGCTTATATACTGCTTTTCGAGATTTAAAAATTACACAGTAGGCTATTTCATATATATATATATATATATATATATATATAATAGTTAAGTTGGGACACTTTTTGCCATTGAGATGACTGGGAACATGTCCCAATTATCTAGGATTAACCTTATATAACAGTTCTTTATATTCTTCTATGACTCTCTTTAAATACACGTCAGTGTAGCTGTCGTTCACTGGCCCTTTGCGGGAAATATTTGAAGCTAGTACTTGTCTCGGATACGATGAGAAAGTTGTTTACCAGCAGGAAGCGCATGGTGGCTCAAAATGCCGAATCCTCCTCTGAGCCGCATTCAAATCACATGACGTTTTGTGTCTTACTGGATACATTTGTAACTAGAATGTGTAATCGTTTCAAATCTGTTATTCCAATGGCTATGCAGCAACATAACCATGGAAATTCGTTTTAGCCATTTCTAAAAAATGATTTTAAATAAAGTCATCACAAATAAATATGATTGATCCGCCCTGACCAGTGCATTAAAATGGCACAGATACCACGTGACAACGCGGTCACTGAGCCCCGCCTTGTCTTTCATGCTTATCATCATTCTACTCATCATTCTACACGCTCATTCTATTTCTCTGAACCAATCACAATCCTCAAATCAGATCACGTAGACTACGTAGCGACTACTCATCAGTGTGCACGTTTTATATTGGCCAGTTCAGCTGCCGACCAATCAGAGTGCGTTTTCTACGACTAAAAGTGGCCATATTTTATGCCACCTGGGTTTTGCTTCTAACAGCTGTATTTTGCTACGCCTCTAAAGTATTTAACAAAATTCACTATATTAAGTTTTTATTACATCATGCCTTATTATCAGACGTGGGAAGAGTTTGCGCGAGCTGCAGAAAAACTTTATTTGACGGACCCGATGAAGGTAATTGATAAACAACCTTTTATTTTGAGGCTACCGGCTACAAGCACAGCTCATGTTCACATATTTTACAGCCAAAAAGCAACTTAAATTGTGTCAAATGTATTGTAGATGGAATTCGAATTGTTGTCGGTACGTAAAAATACAATAACATGTATATGTATGCCTGAAAATGATACTGTCAGCCAGAGAAAGACTGCAGTATTCAAACCTGATTTGTCCTGATGCACTTAACTCTCTTGTTATTGTTCATTCAGGTCAGAGTGGTTCTGAAATATCGACACTGTGATGGAAATATCTGTATGAAGGTCACAGATGATGCTGTGGTAAGTTTTTAGCCCTTGTAGACGGTTTTGTTTGTGGTCTTTTGTAGATCTTGTTATATTCACTATATGTTTCTACTTAGTGTTTACAGTACAAGACTGACCAGGCCCAAGATGTGAAGAAGATTGAGAAACTGCATGGGAAGTTGATGAGATTAATGGTCTCCAAAGAGACCCACAGTGGATCCATGGAAACGGACTGATTAAATCAAAGGACCTGTTGGGATTGGACAGTTGTTTGTGACTCAATCCGACTGACATTGAAGAGAGACTGATCTACAGGAGGATGGAGATTAAGTTTGGTTGATGTTTATTGACTATATACTGAGAACATTCAAGATTATGCTCATTTGGAGAGCAAGCAGCAAGACTAGAGGAAACATCCTACAAGAGGCTGATATTTGTGTTCTTATTCCGGAGGTCGGACAATGTTGTAATGGTTATACAGTTGTTTAATTTGGTCTGCCTATAATTTAATGTTTGGAGAAAGTGGGTTTTCAACAACAACAACATCAAGGGAATACATTTCGAAGCAGGACCTTCTTCATTTCTTAGATTACAATGAAATCCCAATTTGTATGTCTATGCATGATGTACAATGAACCTAAATAAATGTCTTTTTCCCCCCATCCCATTTAATTTTACTCTTACTTTCTAACAGCATTGCAGTCTACAAACACGTAACAAATGCTTTTAAAGTTAAATTAAAAAGCAATTATTAATTATTTTATTTCAATACTTGATATGCTGTTGTATAATGTGCAACATTTGTTCACAGTAACATTTATAATTTTAACCTGTTTTTAAAAAAAAAAATAAAAAATAAATGTTAAAGGCACAATATGTCCTTAAGTCGCCTGTCAGTGATGTCATATCCGAGCTACCCTCGAGTTCCAGTTTTACTTTCATGGAAACATCAAAGATGCTTTCTAAATTGTGTTTTATTAGATAGGTGAGCAACTGTTTGGATACATTTATCAACAGAAAACTGATCATTGTTATACAGCTCAACACGGTTAGTCTTATTTGAATCGCTTGTTTTACCACGAGTACCATGTTTTACCACGTCTCAGAGAACACTATTTTGTTAAGTGGCTAACATGGCATAATCAGAGAGAGCTTTCTCCATCATACATTTTAAAATTAATTGCACGTAATTTAGCAACAGTCATTTAGTCATCCAGCTTTTATTAATGTGATATTCTAATCAATGTTGCTAAATTGGCTATTTTAACACTGTTGCCGCGGGCTGTTTTTTTTATGTCTGCGGGTTGAAGCAACCCTAATAATGTGATATTTAGCCCCGGGAATGCGAATTGGGCTAGTTTTGGGTAGCAATTTGGTGGGTTTTGTTGTGAAAACCTGGCAACCCTGATTCTAATATCGATCTAGATTACTGCAAAGTGCAACAAGTCTTATACCAGCCAATGAGGGAACGCACAGAGTAACGTTATAGCATAACTTTCAACACACTCAAATGTATTAAGTATGATTGTTTTAACCATGTAAAACAGTACTGCGTTACGACATATGCAAGGAAGAGCGGAAGCGGATGACTGAAGCATTAGCATAATAAAAGCTCTGCTGGTCTCGAGACCGGTGTAAATCGCAGGTCGCTCATTAGCATTCGTTCCCACGGCTCTCGGCCACCCTGCTTCATACCACCATAACGTTAATAAACTTGAATACATTCGCTCATCCATGAACATGATTTCTGCCTGAGTCCGTAGGATTCCTTTCCATTGGCTGTGGAGGTAAAGACAACAACTCCCATGATTCCACACTCATTCATGGCATCACCCGTTGTGACCTCTAGCAGCATAAATTACATATTGTGCCTTTAACCTTTGGTTTTATATTTGCTGGGACTTCAGCGTTGGTAGATAGATACAATTTACTGTTCTCAAAATCTGGCTTACCTGTTCAGGATGACCAACACGTAGTTTACGTTACCTGTCATGTTTAAAATAGATATTTTAGCACATTTCCTCATGGAAAAAAATGTAAGGATATACTACTACCCCTGTTGTAAATGTACTAAACACTTGGTTAGCACATCTTGTCAATATACCTCTTAGTATGTTACCACAATGGAGAAAGTATTTTGTGAGTAGGCCATCCTAGGTAGATTTTCAGCGCTGTCGTCCTTCCGCAACTGCAGGCAATCTTCACCCAAAATATTGTGACACATATGTTTGTTTAATGAGGTTCTGAAATAATTGGTCGTTAGACAAACGTGTTTTACCTCAGAAAACCCTTCCCAAACACTTTTGGTCTTCTTGTCTGACTCTTTGTGCGCGCGGTGCTCCAGACCTCCAGTCCAGTCAGTTGTAACGGTTTTTTCGCGAGTGAGAAAGTGCGCTTTCTTTACCACACACCAGCGCCGCCGTTGAAAAAAACGACTGTGCCACACACAAAGCCGTAAATAATATGAACAATCACAAGTCGTGTATATGAAATGTTTGGCAGTTTTACATTTTTTTTTATTTTGGTTACTTTTTTAATGTTTTGATTTTAAAAGAGAACGTCTTGAAACCATATCTAACTTCATTACAGGGTCATTATATAACTACGATCAAAATGTGAAAACGTTTGCTTGGTGTGCAGTTAGCTTTACTAAAATAAAACCACCACTATTATCTGAAAGAAGGAAGTAAACAAATTTCACAGAAAAGAATGACAGAAATGTGTTTTCCATAAGTGGAAGGAAGTGTGCGCAGCGCCTTCGTCACTACATTTCCCATAGTGCATTGGTCTTATGTTACTGCGTTTTGGTGGTAAACGATCACAGCATTACTTTGGTACTTATTGAGGTGAGTGGGCATCATGTCTGCTGTTATTAATCATGTTTTTGCATGTTTGGGTAACTAATATTAATCTACAACAACAGCATACTAATCGGTTAGTGTGCTGCGATTCCTGATGTTGATGTATCTCAGCTCGTTCTTTTCATATCTTATTATCATTAAATAAAACGGATTATGCAAAAACTTCTGGTTATACAACTTTCAATAATACATTTATTATGGTAAATGCATTAGCAAGTAACTTCTGTGCAGGTTAGCGACTCGACGTTTCTTTTCAAGAACGACTGAGGAGAATTTAGATTAGTCTCTTGCTATAATTCCACTATTTAGCCTTTGGATTAAATAAATTATTCATATATTTAAAAAAAAAAAAAAAAACTTTTAAAAATATTATTTAACTGCAGAAAAAGTCATTTGTCAGGTGAGGTTATGTCGCATGATATTTCTGTGATTAATTCATAATTAGAACAGCACACATGCTGAGATTCCTATTTACAAGGTATTTACTGTGCATTAGGAGTTAGACAGAGAAAAGCTTTGTCATGCGTTGTGACCCACATGTTGTTACCACAGAGCTTTGTCCACCCTAATCCCAGTGCTGGGAATGTTGTGCAACAGTAAACCTTTGCTCCATTTTAGTGCATGCATGATTTAAAATCATGTTGCCTAGAGGTTGAATGAAAGGTTGCTGGTTCAGATTCTGCAAGGGGTGATCCATGAGCTACCTATCATCAATTAACCCTTGAGCAAGACATGTCAGGTTAAATCTAGCTGATAATAAATATTATTTGCTTCATTCCAGGCCTTTAAACCATGTACATAGAGTTGGCAGTAGCATTGGGGCTCGGAGCGGTGATTGCTCTGGTATTCCTGAAGAAGAGAAAGAATGTCCTGAAAACTCAGGATGGGTGGTGGGGTGTGGGAGCTTGTCCCCAAGGACCTGAGGACGATAGTATCCACCCGTTCAAAGTTGAGACAACTTCAGAAGAGATTGAGGTAAATCCTAATGTCATCATCAGAATAAAATTTTGCATAATTATCTCAGACTTTTTGGATTTGTCTTTAGAAAAAAGCTTCTTTAAATTCTTTAGGATTTGCACCGCAGGCTGGATCAGACCCGCTCCTTTCCTTCTCTTGAAGACAGTCAGTTTAACTATGGCTTCAACTCCAAATACCTTGATAAGGTTGTGTCTTATTGGAGGAATGATTTTAATTGGCGGAAACAAGTGGATAAACTGAACAAATATCCTCATTTCAAAACCAAAATCGAAGGTGAGCCTTAACTAGTACACAGCTATAGAGAGAAATACACAATAAAAGTCTGCTGATTTGCAAAAAAGCTAATATACACTCACCTAAAGGATTATTAGGAACACCATACTAATACTGTGCTTGACCCCCTTTCGCCTTCAGAACTGCCTTAATTCTACGTGGCATTGATTCAACAAGGTGCTGAAAGCATTCTTTAGAAATGTTGGCCCATATTGATAGGATAGCATCTTGCAGTTGATGGAGATTTGTGGGATGCACATCCAGGGCACGAAGCTCCCGTTCCACCACATCCCAAAGATGCTCTATTGGGTTGAGATCTGGTGACTGTGGGGGCCATTTTAATACAGTGAACTCATTGTCATGTTCAAGAAACCAATTTGAAATGATTCGAGCTTTGTGACATGGTGCATTATCCTGCTGGAAGTAGCCATCAGAGGATGGGTACATGGTGGTCATAAAGGGATGGACATGGTCAGAAACAATGCTCAGGTAGGCCGTGGCATTTAAACGATGCCCAATTGGCACTAAGGGGCCTAAAGTGTGCCAAGAAAACATCCCCCACACCATTACACCACCACCACCAGCCTGCACAGTGGTAACAAGGCATGATGGATCCATGTTCTCATTCTGTTTACGCCAAATTCTGACTCTACCATCTGAATGTCTCAACAGAAATCGAGACTCATCAGACCAGGCAGCATTTTTCCAGTCTTCAACTGTCCAATTTTGGTGAGCTCGTGCAAATTGTAGCCTCTTTTTCCTATTTGTAGTGGAGATGAGTGGTACCCGGTGGGGTCTTCTGCTGTTGTAGCCCATCCGCCTCAAGGTTGTGCGTGTTGTGGCTTCACAAATGCTTTGCTGCATACCTCGGTTGTAACGAGTGGTTATTTCAGTCAAAGTTGCTCTTCTATCAGCTTGAATCAGTCGGCCCATTCTCCTCTGACCTCTAGCATCAACAAGGCATTTTCGCCCACAGGACTGCCGCATACTGGATGTTTTTCCCTTTTCACACCATTCTTTGTGAACTCTAGAAATGGTTGTGCGTGAAAATCCCAGTAACTGAGCAGATTGTGAAATACTCAGACCGGCCCGTCTGGCACCAACAACCATGCCACGCTCAAAATTGCTTAAATCACCTTTCTTTCCCATTCTGACATTCAGTTTGGAGTTCAGGAGATTGTCTTGACCAGGACCACACCCCTAAATGCATTGAAGCAACTGCCATGTGATTGGTTGATTAGATAATTGCATTAATGAGAAATTGAACAGGTGTTCCTAATAATCCTTTAGGTGAGTGTATATCTAATTTGATGATGCTGAGTTAAAAAAATGTCAATAAATACTTTGTCATGTACAGTATTTTTACAAAATTGAGCTTTAATGCACTAGTCAAGTGTACCAGTCAAATATCAAAGGTTTCATTTTAATGACAAAAAAGTAGGCTTATATAAAATGTATCATTTAACTTACAACAAATATGGACAAATATGTTCAAATATGTTTTTTTTTACCAAACGCTGTTTGAATGTAGTAAAACACCCACAGATGTAGTAGAAAACATCTGGGTCATGTTTGCATTTTCTTGTGTCACTGACCATAATTCTAACCTTGACATCAGGAATAGGCCTAAAATAATGTTATAAGTGTAGTAATCATCTAATAATTGAACAAATAGTTCTAACTTGGCTCAGAGAAAGAATCATGTCTTTGTGGCAGTTTTGTCCTGAGTGATTTTGGGATAATACAAGACTTGCACCTTACAAATGGTTGTCGAAAGCAGAAATGCTACGGAATGCACGTTTTGGTGAGAAAGTGTATACAAGAGCAAAATTGGCACTATTTTTTAAATCATCACCCCATAATTAGTAAGAAACAAATATGTGATTTCATTCAGCAAATATCATCCAGGGCAGACCTATTGTTTTTCATAGATAGACACTTATATTTTGCATATATTATAGTACACAACAGATTTCATTTTTGTTCTGTGTTGTGTTGTCCTCTATAAAAAAAAAAAAAAGGTATTGATATTCACTATGTTCACGTGAAACCGAAGAACCTACCAGAGGGAACCCGCGCAGTGCCTCTGATGATGGTACATGGATGGCCAGGCTCCTTCTATGAGTTTTATGGTATCATCCCTCTGCTTACGGAGCCAGCCAGCCCTGATGACATAGCCTTCGAAGTCATTTGTCCCTCAATACCTGGTTATGGTTTCTCGGAGGCCCCACATAAGAAAGGTAAATGGCGAACAACCCAACCCAACAGATATTTTGTTGTTTCAAAAACATGTATCATTTTTAATGATCATAATGTGTTTTGGACAGGGTTCGACTCTGTATGTGCAGGGCACATATTCAATAAACTGATGAAGCGTCTTGGTTTTAACCAGTACTACGTTCAGGGAGGAGACTGGGGCTGGCTTATTACCACTAATATGGCCCAGCTGGAGCCCAAGTATGTATAAAAGCATACAGGCCCCCCTTTGTCCAAGACAATATTCAAAGGCCCTCTTATTTTAGCTGATATGTACCTCTTGTACTTAACATTTTAATTAGCATTTTAAATAAGATTATGTTTAAATAACTATATTTAAATGATTTTAAGACTTGTTATGGCCCCCTGGAGGTTTGCTGAGGCCCCCTAGTGGCTTGAGAAACACCAATTTAATCTCACTGAAATAATCAGTTAGAATGCAGTAAATTATAGTCAGATATATCAAAGGAAGATAATGTGTATAGAAATAAACAGATTTCAAGAAGTACTTTTTTGTTCACCTTTCTTCTCTTTAGTGCTGTGAAAGGCATCCACGTTAACTTCGTTCCACCTGCAAAACCAGGCTTTTTCATGGTGTTGTCTATACTTTTTGGTCGACGATTCCCCAAACTCTTTGGCTTCACCGAACATGATGTGAAACGCCTTTTCCCTTGTATGGAAAAGCTTGTAGTGGACGCCGTGAAGGAGACTGGATACATGCACATACAGTCCACTAAACCTGACACTGCAGGTGAGAGACATATTTAAAGTGAATTAAATGGATAAAATGGTCATCTTTGGATAGAGTGCAACAGTCGGGTTCCGGAAGTAAATTAATTTTCTCCATAGGGAACTTAGGCTATAAACCTTTAAAGACAGATCTAATGTCAGCTACGAGGTTGTTAATCCATGGTATTTGCTTCGGCAGAAGCCGTCAACCCACATTATTTCTTATTTTTAAGATAATTGTTTAACAGTGGAATTCCTGGTGAAAAACTACATTACCCATGATGCTGTAGAGAAAATGAAACTTGTAATGTTTGTGTGTATATATAAAATCAACATTTGTAAATGAGTAGGTTTATATTTCTCTGTAATTTTTAATTCGATTATGCTGTTCGCAATGCTTCATGGGATTGCGGTTCTTTCTCCTCACTAAAGCCGTTAAGTACACAGTCTTGTACCTTTGTCTTTTTGTGCGCTTTTTTAAAACTTTTTTGCTTCAAATCAAAGTTTGTAGTGTTGTGATTCACCTCGTAGCAGATTGACTTGATTCATGGCTTATAACTTTTTATGTTCTTGCTAATGCATTTATGTATGGAAGAATGTTTGTAACCAAGCAGATCTCGGCAGCCATTGACTACCATAGTATTTTTTCCCCCACTATGGTAGTCAATGGCTGCCGAGATCTGCTTGGTTACAAACGTTCTTCCAAATATCTTCCTTTGTGTTCAGCAGAACAAAGAAATTCATACAGGTTTGGAACAACTTGAGCGTGACTAAATGATGACAGAATTTTCATTTTTGGGTGAACTATCCCTTTAACAAAGACTTTCTTAAAAATCCCTATTGGAAAAAATAAATGGAAAAAAATACTTACAGAACCAGCGCCACTGAAAACAGGGCGGGCACTTTTGCACTCTATAGACTCCACATATGAATCTGTTGTGACATTGGTCCATTGGATTATATATTTGGTTTTATTGAACATTGAAATTGAATTTTGATTTGAAGCTTGACTGTATTGCACAGGCCGTGGATTGAATGACTCTCCTGTTGGTTTGGCTGCATACATTTTGGAGAAATTTTCAACCTGGACTGATCATGAATTTAAGAACCTTGAGGATGGTGGACTGGAGAAGTAGCATTTTTTCAGTTTATCTTAATTAAAAGTCAGTGAAATGTGTGTTCAGTTAAATAATCTGTTGATTCCCCAACAGAAAGTTTTCTCTTGATGATCTACTGACGAATGTGATGATCTACTGGACCTCTAGGTGCATTATATCCTCCATGCGTTTCTACAAAGAGAACTTTAGCAAAGGATTAAACCAGCCCCATGCAAAGTAAGAGAAATATAGGCTTTGGTTAACATTATGTGAAGCTGTATCGTTTATTGAATACTAGTCAGTATAGTGTTCCCAAAAGTGTTTGGAGATATTAGACAGAAACTGCTCTACGTGTAAATATGTACACTACCGTCTGGGATTTAAAACGTTTATTATGCTCACCAAGGCGGCATTTATTTGATTAAAAATACAGTAGAAACAGCATATTTTAAAATGTAATTTATTCCTGTGATATTCCTGAATTTTCAGCAGCCATTACTCCAGTCTTCAGTGTCACACGATCCTTCAGAAATCACTCTAATATGCTGATTTGGTGCTCAGTTGACAGTTCTGATTATTAATGTTTGAAACAGTTGCTTAATATTTTTGTGGATTACGTGGTACTTTTTTCTAGATTTTTTGATGGATAGAAATTTCAAAAGAACAGCATTTATTTGAAATTGACTATTTTACTGTCACTCAGTGTCTCCTTGCTGAATAGAAGTATTAAATTAATTTAAAAAATAAAATAAGATAAAATCTTACTGACCCTAAAGTATTAAATGGTAGTATATAATGCAAAAATCACTTCATTTGCTATTTCTCTTTCACCCAATAGGCTTCCAGTTTACGTTCCAGCAGGTGTGGCCTCTTTCCCCAATGAGTTGATGCACACCCCTAAATTGTGGGCGACACAGAAATACCGTAGGCTGAAGACTTACACTCCCATGGCCCGTGGGGGCCATTTTGCTGCTATGGAGGAGCCGCAGTTGTTGGCAGAGGATGTTCAGAACTTTGTCAAGATTGTAGAGAAGAGAAAGAGGAAATGAATAATTCTCTGCATCTGAAATGTATCTAAAAAGTGATGACCATGAAGTCAAAAATAACCCTTGGACCACAACAAAATGCTAATCAACACTATTATGAACAAATGTATTACATTTATATTTAGGTAACAGCGCTGTAATGTATTACATTTATATTTAGGTAACAGCGCTGTTTAATGCTAGGAAATATACTAAGGAATATGTGCCTTAGTTTTATTGTAATTAAATAATTATATATTGACAGGAGCTTGCTTTTGATTTCAGTGTGATTATTTGTGAAGATGCTGAAGTGTTTTAACAGTGTTTGAATGGGACCACAAGATCAATATAATTATGATATGAAACAGTATGAAATATTTTACTTTAACCTATCCCTTATTAAAGAACTTTTTAAGCAGTTACTGAATCCAAGTGATATGTGGCAATGACTGAAATCACAAAAGACTGTCAAGGAAGACATTTTTATTGTTATCAAGACAAATTTTATATCACATTCTCGTTACAAACAATTCATCAAGAGGAAAAACAATTCATCAAACTAATGCCCACTAGAGTGGCTATCAGTTCCTCTATTCTGCATACATCTATTCAAATAAAATGATCATCGCTATAGACGCTCTGCAGGCCAATGCAACTGCCTCTTTTTCACATAAAGGAAAGTTCTTGTCGAGAACTTTCATGACCAATCAAATAAAGAGACACTAAGTGAAGGCACGCCCAAAGCAATGAAGCTGGTCGGACTCCATTGCTTATGGTTTTCTGGAATGCATATTTGGGAAAATAAAATAGGAAAACTTCCATAAAAATAAATATTCTCATAATATTTATACAAACATAAATATTATGTATTTAAATATTTATTTTGCACTAACGAGTGTGCTTTCCATATAAAATGTGTATTTAAAAATGTCATAAAAACAATTCTCACAGTACAGCTCAGTGTTTTTTCTCCGCATAGGCCCCCCCAAGGTAGATTCTCTTAGGGTTACACAGTTTTAGATTGTAGGACAGCATAGTTTATAATAGTTCAGTCCCTGTCTGTGCCTCAACAATTTGTCCTGTTGTAGGCAGATTTAAAATGTGCTTGTGGTGATTTATTTATTCTTTCATCGCTCAAAGGGGAAATGCATTCTGAATTAAGACACTCTTAGGAGAGAGAAAAAATAATCATTGGAACAATTCAGATGCAATATTCAGTCTGTAAATTCAAGTGCTCTATACTATTAAAAGTTCAGGTGTTTTAAAGCATTTTACACACATAATTCAAGTAATTTCAGGTATGACAGATGGCAATTGATCCAGTCTTACACAAACTACATTATGACACTAGTAATGTTAAAAACAATGTCTTTTACACTGAATATAACAACAGAACATGAGAAATCAAGCTATGTTTACATTTTACATTAAAGGGATAATCTCTATTGGACCATGTGAGTGGAATGCTCAAGTTTCTAAATATCAAACTAATTTCTTATTTCCATACCTGAAATAAATGTCATTATTAATCTAAAAGCTTGAACTGGATGGATTAAAAAAATAGTGTAAAAATAGAATCACTGAACACACATCGGCTCCGTAGCAGACGTTTGAGAACGTTAATTCACACAGGATGCGTACTTGCACTCAAAAACAAAGGATTGCAATGGAATGTAAGGATACGCTCAAAAAGTTAGTTTAACTTGAAATATTGTCTTAAAAATATGCCGTTCAGCGTGCGATATGCTGAAAATGCTGGACACAATCGTAACGGAATACAGGACGAGCGAGAAGCAGTGCAGCAATAAAAGATGTCAGAGACACAATGCTACGAAATGGAAAGAATGCAGAGTCTCGAGCAGTGCTGGGGGTAATGCACAAGTAAAGTGAGTTATGTAATCAGATTACTTTTTTCAAGAAATGAGTAAAGTAATATATCGAAGTTACTTTTTCAAATAAGTAACACAAATGACTGTTTTCCCATTTACTGACTGACAGCTCTCATGTCCCCATGTTGAGAAATTGTGAGGTGTTGTGTGCGCTGTGTTAACATAATGGTTATTATAGTTATATTGCATTTACTCATCTCAATTGCAGAAAAACAGATTCAGAATTCCTCAATTAATAAAAACAGTGAATTGCAATAATTAAATATGTTAAATAATACAAATATACTTTATGTATTTAATCTCACTTTATTAACCAATGTCTTTGCTTCTGGCCTTCGATGATCCAATTCAACCATACTAATAAACAAAAACGGCTTGAGATAAACATCACATTTGTGTTTAACAAAGTAAGAGTGTTGAACTTTCTTCTCCTGCATCCAATTCTGAACATACATTTCCTTCAGCCTGAGGCTTATTTATTTCATTTTTGGTCTGAAAAAAGCCTTTATATTTGCCAAAAACAGAACTTTTGTTTTTTTGTTATTAAAAGAAAAACAAGCAAGCCCAGCCCAGGTAAGAAAAAGTAATGTAACACGTTACTTTCAATAAAAAGTAGCACACTTAGTTACTTTTTAAGGGAGTAACGCAATATTGTAATCCATTACTTTCAAAAGTAAATGTCCCCAACACTGGTCTCGAGACTCTTTTAAAAAGCTATTTTATCATGCCATGCCATTTTAAAAAAATGCAGCGCCCATAAGCGAGATGTGGTGCAACAGCACGTTTGCTTAAGAAATTAATTTTAAAGTCACCATGAAATCAAAATGGACAATTCTTTTTTTTTTCACTCAGATATACATCACAATAGTGAAAAAAAAACAGCGCAGTGAAGGGCAAAAACGCGTTCTGTGTGAACCGACTTCTTATGATTCCACATGTGACGAACATGATTCCACATAGGATGATTCTTTGAAGACAAATGTAAAACTGTCACCAGACCAAGATGAGACACCCACAATGAACAAACACACAAAAAAACTCCAATGGATGTGAGACTTCCACAAACTGTTGACCCAGAGCGCGCATAACCTGAAAATATAATCGATTATCTGTGTTTGTGAGATTGTGACAAGTTCAGAGAAAGCTCTCATTCCAGTCATAGGCACAATACAAGGACCTAAGAATCCTAAAGCAACTACAAATGGTATGGCTTAGACTGAGGTTTGAATTTGGACTAGACAGCAAAGCACAGAAAATGCCACTATAACATCAAAAATGAATCAAATTACAAGAACTCAAGTGCAATCATAATAATTCATATGCTAATACTGATAATTATGGTCAGTATCCAGCACTGAGGTTTCAATTCTATGCAGTTAGTCTTCATAGTACTCTTGATACTATAACAAGCATCTTTACTTCTATATCTAAGATCAAATATGTGGACAATAGGCTATTGTAATTTTTAAAGAACATTTCTAAACATGACCGTTTCCTAAATAATCATCTATACCAAAATAATATGCAATATATAAACATTTTTTGAGATGTTAAAGTATAGTTAGCCAGGCTCTTACAATGCAGAGCATCATGGGAATTCAATAGTGGGGCGTCCAGATGCTTAAAAACCATCCTATCAAGGTCAGGGCCATGCTCCGTTTGGGTTAGGCTACGAAACGACAAACTAAAGAAACAATCCACTTACAAAACTACATCATACATTCATATGAGGAGGCACTTGTCACAAACAATGGGCTTCAATGAGGTAACTACAGATTAAACATGCATTAGATTCATTGTATCTATCACAATATGGCACGTCTTCACTGCAGATGACACGCTGAAAGTTTACTACATTTACTTATTTTTTTTGATACTAGCAATTCTTCATTCGCTGTAAACTTTTAACTCGGTTTAGTGAACACATCGTCTGTAATGCTTTCAAAGGCAAACAGAACGGAAAGGCTAATGGTAGTGAACTTTGGACGAAACAAAATCTTTGGGAGAGAGAAACCCCGAAACTTGAATGACAGTGACATTAAACGATGAAAGATTTGTGCAAACCGTGGTATTTCTTGTGATAAACCATCCATCTTAAACCTGGCAGTTCAGCATGCTTTCTTTGATTTGTACGTGTGCGTATATCACAACCCACAGCAATATTCAACTACGTAATCTTAAGATTATATTTAGGACATGTAAACTAAAAGATTTAGGTGATCACATCGGCTCAACACATCTCAATTCGTTCAACAGGTTCCCAAACACAATACGATTTTTTTAAGACAGACCACTGACATCATAACGTATCACATATAAACAAGACAACCCCTCACCTCCATCGCTGGCACCTGTTGACATTCTGTTGACATTCTAACAGATGTTTTCCTCCCTGAGCCTGTGGGAAACTAAGTGTCCTTTAGGTCTGTCGTAGTGTGGGGAATTTCACAAGGCTGTTTCCTGCACCGTATGGGCCAGGTTACAAGTTGGCTGGGCGGTTATCTGTTCTCCCTCCTCTTCCCTGATCTTGTCTTCCTCTTTAGTGCAGGCAACACCGTTGCTCTTTTTCTGGGCCATCTGGTACGGCTTCTGGTCCAGACCTTTAGGCTATAGCATAGAAACTGTCATAAATAACCATACATAATGAAAGTAGGAATGTTGTAAATAAAAATGGATTTTGTAAGTGATGTCAACCGAGCATTCTATTGAGTTACCTTTACTTCCAGTGGGGTTACACAGCAGAGTTTCTCCCTGTACCGTTGGGGCAGAAAAAACAGCAAATTGCCAAGCACAGGGTAAATAGTACCTGGGTTCAAGTCCTTCTCCTTCCATGGCCCTTAGTGAACACAAAGAACAATATTTTGTTATTCTATTATGTTATTATATACAAACTTTGATATTTCTTATGGCATAATAATCAGTGTTCAGTAACTGAAATAAAATAAAACATAAATATTAGATGAAAAACGTAAACTCAAAAAACTTAGAAATGTTGCCTTGCTAATAAACTGAAATAAAAAAGTAAAAAAAAAATATTTACTAAAATTACTTAAAGGGGGGGGTCTAATGCTATTTCATGCATTCTGACTTATTTACACTGTTAAAGAGCTGGATTCTAATGCTAAACATGAACGTATAGCGAATTGAAAGTTATCCAGGGATAATGCCATGATGTACTGTGTGTGTGTGTGTGTGCTTGTGACTCTAGCTCCGCCCACTGCACGCCTGCACGAGCTCGGCTGTTTTCGGAAAGAATCGGTACAGCGTATCTATCTTTTATAAATATGATAAAACTAAAGACTCTTCTGAGATATGAAGGATGCAATACTACTCTATAGGCACTCAAGATTAACATGAGATTGGCACAAACTGTGTGTGTTATGTACCCTTTAAACTAAAACAAAAATAAATTAAAGATAGAAATATATAAAAACTAATAAAAAAAAAAAAAATGACAAAAGCCCAGAATCATTCAAACTTAAGCTACAATAAAAACTGAAAATATAAAAATAGAAGCTAATTCAAAATTTTTATAAATACTAAAATAGCATATAAATAATACCAAAATACAACTGCTAATAATGTCATTCTAGACCAGGGGTTTTCCAACTTTTTAGTGCTAAAGAACCCACTTATATGATGATACTGATACTGTTAGGGACCCCTTTACTAAAATATAAAATATATATATATTTTTATGTGGTAATTTTTTTCTTTATTCATGTGCAAAACAGTAAGCTTGATATTATTAAAACAGTGTGTTTTCAAAGAATAAGTGATTAGCTTTTATATGTCACTGGACTAAAACAAAAATAAATTGAAATATTATCTGGAGCATATTTACTTTGTTGATTTATTTGCCAGTGTATCTACCCAATATTAGAATTTAAGAGTAACAATTTCAAGTTGAAGTGTTTAGAAACACACTTTACCTGTGAGAAAGCTGACCAGTAATCCCACCACCACAACCGTGGTAGAATTATGAGCACTGTACCACATGTATGATAAAGAGTACAGAGCCTGAACTCCAGAAGGCCTGAAAAGACAAAAACACACAATAAATGGGCCGGTTTAGTCTGTAATATTGCTATCATTTTGAAAAGGCTTTATGAATTGTAATCAGGGGCCAGCTGCACTATGCCACTACAGTCTGCATGAAACAGAAGTTGCGATAGTCTTTACTTCCCTATTGTGACGTATATGTATAAACGGCTTCTCGAACAAGAAAAAAAAATTAGGTTGTCCCGCCCTCGCACCAGTTAACACATCATCAGAGAAGAGAAGTTGCTTCAAGAAAGGGGAAGTTATTTTGATTAAAGATTACAAGGGCACATGAATTTTAAAATATTTAAAATCATTTATAATAAATAACGCAATATTTCATAAAAAAACAAGAATTGCCCATTTTGATTTCATGGTGACTTTAAAGGGTTAGTTAACCCAAAAATGAAAATTCTGTCATTCATTACTCACCCTCATGTCGTTCCAAACCCGTAAAACCTTCGTTCATCTTCGGAACACAAATTAAGATATTTTTGATGAAATCCGAGAGCTTTCTGAACCATCCATAGGCAGCAACATCATTTCAACTTTCAAGGCCCAGAAAGATAGTAAAGACATCATTAAAATAGTTAATGTGACTACCGTGGTTCAACCTTAATGTTATGAAGCGACGAGAATACTTTTTGTGTGCAAAAACAAACTAAAATAATGACTTTATTTAACAATCTTTTCTCTTCCCTGTCACTCTCTTACGTTATTCACTTTGTTGGGCTATTCACAGAGTACAGCGCTTCCGGGTTTTACGGCAATAACGGCTTCATAACATTAAGGTTGAACCACTGTAGTCACGTGGACTATTTTAACAATGTCTTTACTACCTTTCTGGGCCTTGAAAGTTGCAATGATGTTGCTGCCTATGGATGGTTCAGAAAGCTCTCAGATTTCATCAAAAATATCTTAATTTGTATTTAGAAAAAAACAAAAAAATACTATGGTAGTTAATGGCTGCCGAGATCTGCTTGGTTACAAACATTCTTCCAAATATCTTCCTTTGTGTTCATCAGAAGACAGAAATTCATACAGGTTTGGAACAACTTGAGGGTGACTAAATGATGACAGAATTTTCATTTTTGGGTGAACTATCCCTTTAAGAACTAATCTGACCAACTAGCAGTAAGCCAAGCGATAACCAGTCTTTTCGCTCTCAAAATAGACAATCTATGTTTTAATGCAACAGACTTCAAAAAAAGTTATGACCAGTCTTAAATAAACAAGATGTATAACCCGTATGACCAGTTTATGCAACTGTCCACAGAAGCTAAAATAATCCATTTCTGATTGGTCTAAAGTAATCAAATGTTTCAGAGCAGAAACGGGATTCCTGAGCACCATTAAATGTCTTATAAATATGCACCTGGGTTTAGTTGTGATGAGCGTCGTCATGACAGCTGTTGTCATGTTTCCTACATCAGGTATGAGGGTGCCATTTATCACAGGTGGTACAGATGGAGACATTCGTGAAACAAAACTGCCGATACCGATCCAGAAAGCCATAACCAGCCCTGATGCCAGTCCAACCAGAGCACCCTGAAAACACACACAGTCCATGAAATGAAATCATCTACTAAATTTCACTGCACAAGATACTTACTAAAAAAGATATTTACAAAACTGTTTTGGCTCAGTAAGATTTTTTTAAATAAATTAAAACTTGGAAGGATGCATTAAATTGATCAAAAGTATCAATAAAGATATTTATAATGTTACAAGTTTTATTTTTCAATAAACGCTGTTCTTTTTGAACTTTTTTCATGATAAATAAATGTTAATAAATGTTTCTTCAACACAAATCATTTAAAATGATTTCTGAAGAACCATGTGATTGAAGACTTTGTTTAAATGCATCGCTTTCTGACTTACAGTGGAATTGGCCCAAGGAAAAAACATCCCAAGACAGAAAACGCCAAGAAGAGGTCCTCCCACCATCCCAAATATACTGAGTGCTGCCTAAAGGTTTTAACAGATGGGAAAAACACATAGAGATAGACAGAAAGATTATGTTAACTGTGTGATCACATTTGATTAAATTACACATTCAATTTACTTGTATTTATCTTATTTTTATATCCATGTTAGATAATCATGGACCTCACCTGCAGCACAGAGCCCATTAGGGATGCGATGTACGCCATAGCTAGACACACAAACCCATAGCCAATAGCTGTGGGGGAATATAATAACAAAACAAAAACAAAAAAAAAATATATATATATCCCATGGTGGGCTTTCAGTTTAGTATGGACAATATCTTGTTTAATATCACTGTACTAAAACCAGGAACATAAAGAGAGGAGATGGACCACTCATAGACAAATCAAAAAGGCTCTGCCTTTCAGACAGTCATTGAAAATTCACTTACCCAACATTTTTGATAACAGGGTGGCACGAGCCTCTGTCATGGCTGGGACATGTGGTTTGATCAGGTCCTCCATGGTAACCGTTGCCAGGGAGTTGAAGGCAGATGAGATTGTGCTATAAGATAAAGCAAACACTATTTAAAGAATCAAACAAAATAAAAAAGTGAAAATCACAATAAGATTATGTAAGTCAAATTGTTATCACAAACTCTGGTTAATACCTGAGAGCTCCACTAAACAGGCAGGCAACAAACAGTCCTGGTAAACCAGGAAGATCTCTTAACACATCCATTACAAAGTACAGCACCATCTACAGAGAGAGAGAGAGAGAGAGAGAGAGAGAGAGAGAGAGAGAGAGAGAGAGAGAGAGAGATGGAGAGTGACTTTGTTTTACATTACAATTAGTGCTGTCAAACGATTAATCGTGATTAATCGCATCCAAAATAAAAGTCTGTGTTACATAATATATGTGTGTGTACTGTGTATAATTATTATGTATATATAAATACACATACATGCATGTATATATTTAAGAAAATGTATTATATTTATATATAAAATATTTATATAAATATATATAAAATATAAGTTATATAAATATATACACAGTATATACATGCAAATATTTCTTAAATATATACATGTATGTGTGTGTATTCAAATATACATAATAATTATACACAGTACACACACATATATTATGTAAACACAGACTTTTATTTTGGCTGCGATTAATCACGATTAATCGTTTCACTGCACTAATTACAATACATTACTACACAAAAGTTTGGGCTCAGTAAGATTTTTTTTTTTTAATTAATACATTTATTCAGCAAAGTTGCATTAAATTGATCAAAAGTGACAGTAAAGACATTTATAATGTTACAAAAAAATAACAGTTTCAAATAAACGCTGTTCAACTGTCTACTCATTAAAGAATCCTGAAAAATGTTTTTTTTAATGCACCAAATCAGCATATTAGAATGATTTCTGAAGAATCATGTGAAACTGAAGACTGGAGTAATGATGCTGAAAATTCAGCTTACATTAAAATAGAAAACAGTTATTTTACATTGTAATAATATTTGATAATACTGTTTTACTGTATTTTTTTTAATCAATCAAATGAATGCAGCCTTGGTGAGCATAAGACACTTCTTTAAAAAACTTTTGAACGGTAGTGTAAATTCAACAATGGTGTGCAGAATAACAGGAAATTATAAACTCATACATAAGTATAATACTCACAAAAAAAAAAAAACCACACACAATAGTTGTGTAAGAGTTTAAAAAAAAAAAGAATATTTTACTCTTTTTTTTTTTTTCAGACCTGGTCATTCGTTTTGACGTAGCCCTTATCCAGAGGGCTCTCCTCCCCATATCGAGCGAACATAACAAGACCCATTAAACAGCCCAATGTGAGCACGATCTGTTGGCATGGAAACACCGCATAGCAGGACCTGGAGAACAACACAGCCTAAAAACTTTTCAGATTGTACTGGCCACTTTATGAAAACAAATATTAACCACCAATATACACATAATAATTAAACATGTCACCATGGTGCTCTTAAATCATAGAGTTTTGTTGCAGTAATTTAATATAACAAATGCACAAATGGTGCATAAAGCAAGTTTACAGTTTCAAGTTCTATTGACTTAACCAGAGAGAGGTGTTTTCTTACATGATAGCCTCTTTCTCTGTGCGGGAGCTGAGGTATCTCTGGACCTGAGCCTGATTCACTCCATACAGGGCCAGCATGAGGAAAACGCCCCCCACTCCTAGAGTCCAAAACGTGTGCCTCTCTAAGGGGTCAGGGTTCAGGCTGTCACAGGGGACCACAAAACAATGAATGTAGGCTTCAATTGCAATTCTGGTATGTGGATCAGTGTTTGTTAGATAATCTTAAAGGAACAGTTCACCAAAAAAATTAATGACATGAAGCTGAGTAAATAATGACAAAACTGTAGTTTTTGGGTAAACTGTTCCTTCAAGTCAACTCACATCTGGAACAAAATGATATAAAAATCGCAACACTCACTCAAGGCCTGAGATACGGCTGCCGTTTTGTGCTTTCCTCCATACCTCGGCGATGCCACCAGCCTGGTGGGTGCCCACCACGATCACTGCCAGCTGCCCCGCAAACATCACGATTGTCTGGAACACGTCTGTCCAGATCACTGCTTTCAGACCACCCTGGCACAGAGAAGAGAGGAACAGGTGAGTTAGAATGTAGACTAGCGTTCTAAGGTTTGGGGTCGTACGATTTTTCAATGTTTTTAAAAATAAGTCTCTTATGCTCACCAAGGCTGCATTTATTTGATCAAAAATCCAGTAAAAGCAATAGTATTGTGAAATATTATTACAATTTAAAACTGTTTCAGTGTCACATGATCCTAATCATTCTAATATGCTGATTTGGTGTAAAAGAAACATTTCTTATTGTCAATGTTGAAAACACATTTACATTTTTTTTTTTCAGGATTCTTTGATGAATAGGACAACATTTATCTGAAAAAGAAATCTTGTGTAAGATTATAATTCTGATTAATTGAATGCCTCTTCAACTTACCAATGCTGTATAAAGCGTGCTCACCAATCCCATGGCTAGCACTGCCCCCCAAAGGTCAAAACCTGTTACTGCAATCACAAACAAATCCAAAGAAACATTTACCAGAGAAAAAACATGAAATCAACTTCTGATCTGATACACAGTGACATGCATTTCTTCTAATGCATAAATAGTCTCATTTACCTGCATTTAGTGCAAGTGCGGGAGCATACAGGACAACTCCCATATAGATAACCTGTGGAAAAATGCACAAATAGATGTAGCATATCTAGCTATCTAGATTGCACACTAGATTGCTTTGGGACATAACTTTTTTTCTCAGAAATTCCCCATCTAGTAACTGATAGTTTTGAGAATCATTACACTTTAGATCCACAACACAGAGTAAAATATTGTCCATATCAATGGGGGGGTGTCAGAATAGGTTTGTAGGTGTAAGTTCAAGTTTTTATACTAACAACAGGGATCTTTGTGCCTAGCAAAACTGGAGTAAAAGACAATATTACTTTAGATTATTAGATAATATCCTACTTGTTGCACACACCCAGGTGCTGCACATAACTCACCATCTGAAAGATGAAGGTCACAGTGCCACATATCCGAACACTTTTACTAAAACGAAGCTCCAGATACTATGAAGAGGAAAAAGAATGAAATTTAATACAAATAGAAACACCATAGAGCAGTTCTAGGTTTAGCTGGATGACAGCAATTTACAAAAAAATGACAAAATTATGTTCAATGAACATTGATAATAATAAGAAATGTTTCTTTAGCACCAAATCAGCATATTAGAATGATTTCTGAAAGACCATGTGACTGCAGACTGGAGTAATGATGCTGAAAATTCAGCTTTGCCATCACAGGAATAAATTACATTTTACAATATATTAAAATATCAAATATTATTCAATTATTAAATATTGCTGTTTTTACTGTATTTTTGATCACATAAATGCAGCCTTGGTGAGAGACTTCTTTCAGAAACATAAAAAAAATCTTGCCCACCCCAAACTTTGGAATGGTAGTGTACATCTTATTTACTGTCATAAAACTGTATGTTTGATCTCTGGAATGCTTGGTTTTGATTGGTCAGAATTCTACTGTCAAATATATTTGTATAATGTTAGGGTTTATTTTGCTATGATGACTGATGGCCATTACAATTGTACATTTTAAAACAGTCTGAGACCACTAGTGAGAGAATGCTTCCATTTTGCACTCTTTCATGAAACAACTGCAAGACAATTTATAGGGATTCCACCCTTTTTAATGAATATCAAGGGTTTTTCCATGATCTTTCCAGTTGTTTGATGATTACTGGATAAGGTTTAAAAAGACTAATTCACTAATGAATCATTCACTGACTGATTTGTGAACCAGTTCGATTCATTAAAAAAAAAAACAACTCCGATTCCCAAACTGTGATACAGACTCCAGTCTCTCAAACAAACAAATGCAGTGAATTTCTAAAGTGCTACCTCATAGGCGCTGCTGAGGCGGAGCCGATAGAAAACCGGTATGAAAATGTGTGCAGGGATGAGCAGGCCCAGGAAGTAGGAGCACCCCAGGAACCAGTACTGCGTGCCATGTGTGTAAATCTCAGATGGGGCACCCAGGATGGCTACCGCTGATTGAAAGGTGGCCAGCAGCGAAAGGGACACCGGAAGGCAGCGCATGCTGCGGTCGGCCAAAAGGAACTCCTGTGTGGTCCTCTGGCGGCCCCCTGAGAAGGCGTAGTAAAGGCCGATTCCAGCGGAGGCCACTAGCAGCACGCCGAAAATCACGTAATCCACCGTGCTGAAGTGCATTTGAACTACGTCCCCCATGTTGCCGTGAGGTGTGGGGAGGAGCACTCAGAGCGATGTGGCCCCTGGATGATCACTGAAGGGTCAGTGGATAGTTGCCCATTGGGTCATCATGAAGGATTGCAGGTGATGTGCTGTAAAAAAAATTAAAAGACTGTTTAGGCCAAAATTCAAACAGAATATCTATGTTATAATTACTGATTGTCTAGATTTACTTATTACACATTTTTTTTTCATTAAAAAAATCATGCTGAAATCATTCAGCATTACACAATATGCGCAAAATGGCTCAAAACACATAATATATTTTAAATCACAATTTTGTTGGGTCACACTTTAGATTAGGGTACAATTCTCACTATTAACTACGACTTTTGCCTTAATAAACTGCTTATTAATAGTTTGTAAGGTAGTTGTTGCGTTTAGGTATTGGGTAGGATTAAGGAATGTAGAATATGGTCATGCAGAATAAGGCATTAATATGTGCTTTATAAGTACTAATAAACAGCCAATATCCTAGTAATATGCATGCTAATAAGCAACTAGGTAATAGTGAGAATTGGACCCTAAACTAAAGTGTTAACTTTTGTTGCACTCAAAAATAAATGCAAGCTTGCAGTCGTTTATGGAGGGGTGGGATTTAAGCGGACTAAACTATCGAGTAATGACATTTTGATTAAACATTGTGATGTCAAAAAAAAAAAAAGAAACATAAATATGGATGAATAATTTGCATTAAGATCTATAACATGCATTTGCAAAATAGGTTATTGCATTTAACTGTTCATTTTAACTGACTTTAAACTGTTTACATTCGTAAATTAAGCAGCAAAAATTCTTCAAAATATCTTATTTTGTATTACACAGAAAAATTAAAATCATGCAGGTTTGGAACGATAATCTTGTCAATGAAACTAGTGACAAAATGTTTTTTGACATTGTAACAAAGATGAGACCCATCATGGCGAGAATTAAGCTGTTCAACAATTACCTATGAGATTAATCAGCTATATCCATAACATAAATGCCTGTGAACTTCTCTCTTCTATAACTTCTGTATGTCAGTATGTGAAATACACTGTTGTCACAGTTGCCAATTTCTTTTATAATATTAGCAGAATTTCTAGAACTGCTGCTGCAAAGACAGAAATGTCACTAGAGTTAAAGCTGAAAGCACCGTTGGTGTGCCTCTGTTTGATTAAATCTCTACATCATGTTTTCTGAGCTGCTGATAGGTAGCCTTAGGACACAGCATGGTTTTAGCAGTCCTATTCAACATGAAAAACATCAACAAAGGTTTAATAAAAAACCCAGAAGACACCTCATCTATGCTAAAGTGATTCTGATTCTTTTAGTCTCTACATTTTTGCCACATATGCAAGTACATAAATATATCCTTTAAAAGCTATGCAGTCTCCTTCTCACTATTCTATGAAGTTCCAGACACTGATCAAAACTGAAAGTCTTAATAAGCCAAAAGAAATTACTAATTTCTGTCTTATTAAAAAAAAAAAAAATGAAATAATAAAACCAAAAAAAACACCAGTTTATCAAATCACACAACCCCCCGGTCTTGTGAGGCACATTATGAGTCATCATGTGACTTAGAATCTCTTTTTAATTTAATATTGTGCCTCTAGGGCTTCCTGTCTATTCAAACCAGCTTACACACAACTAGTCTAACATATCCTGACATTCTGTAAGGTTCAAGCTTATTCACACAAACATGTACTGAATGCACTGTGGTTTAGTATATTCAGTCCAGAGGAGTCAGACATGACTCATGGGGAATGAGAAAAATGTAATAGGTGATGCTGAGAGGATGGTGCTGATGAAATAGTAAACTATTACACTATTCACACTATCACATAGCTTGATTCCATCCAAGAATGTGAGCATTAATCTTATATGAACATAGATACACTTGGGGTCAGTAAGTTTTTGTTTTTTAAAGATGCATTACATTGAACAAAAATGACCATATATACATTAATAATGTTACAAAATATTTCAAATAAATCCTGTTCTTCTGAACTTTCTTCATCAAAGAATTCTGAAAAACTGCATCACTGTTTTCATAAAAATATTAAGCAGCACAACTATTTTTTTAACACTGATATTAAGAAATCTTTCTTGAGCAGCAAATTAGCATATAAGAATGATTTCTGAAGGATCATGTGGCACTGCAGACTGGAGTAATGATGCTGAAAATTCAGCTTTGCCATCACAGAAATAAATTACATTTTAAAATATTTTAAAAATAGAAAAGTTATTCAAAACATAATAATATTTCACAATATTACTGTCTTTACTGTATTTTTTAATCAAATAAATGCAGCTTTGGTCAGACTTCTTTCAAAAACATTAAAATAAAACCCCAATCTTCTGAACAGTAGAGTAAACCTCAACAGTGAACAGAAGGGAGAACTATATCACTTTATTGAATATTCCCACTGTTTAAATTCATCTGCACACATTTAGTAGCAGGCAAGATTACATAATATCCCGTAAAATGGTTAAAGGTCAAACATCATCACTAAACTTTCTTGCAACTGTGTAAGTTTGATAACTCATTTACTGACTACAAGTGCAAAATCTGTAAATTAGTTGCATACAATAGAGCCACAATTCTGTCCTGTCCAGTGGAACAATACGTCCTACAATGAGAAACCATGTGATTCTAGTAAGCTGCCTGCAGGGAACTACAGCAAATATGGCATTTTTCATTTTGAGGTAGAGCTGCACGATTCTAGATAAATTGAGAATCAACATTTTCAGAGATCACGATTCTCCCACGATTCTGAACAGACAAACTAAACTAAATAACGTGATTTACTAGAGGTTCTGGCAAAATGTTTGAATACAAAAAAATTTATTTGAATGAATGAATAACTCACTCATTAATACTTCACTTGTTTCATTACTGGATGAATCAGAGTTTTTGAATGAATCTCTTGAATGAATGATTCAATGACAAATACATTTGCCACTTGTCACTTGGTGGTGTAACGATGTAATTGATACAATCATTATTCAAAGCGCCAAGTTACTTTCAAATGATGATTTTGATCGCTACTGTAGATCTCAGTGTTTATATCTGAACTATAAACTTTTATCCCAGTAGTTCTGTGACAACTTGAATATTTGTAACAGACACAATAAATATATATATATTTATAAAAATACACACACACAAAGTGAATGAAATGGTACTCTTGACTAGGGATGGGATGGTATGAAAATTTCATATCACGATTATAGTGACCCAAATTATCACGATTATCAGTATTATCACGGTTTTGTTAAAATTAGATGAAAGTGTTCAAAAAGAACTCATGCACACACTGAAAACATTTCAACAAGTTTTATATTTGAAAATCAACAAACAACAAATAAAACAAGCAGCTCTATGTACTTTTTTAAGCAAGATTCTATTCTGTGGCATTTCCTTCCTTATAATGACCGTCGTCAATAACAACGCATTATAACAGCGCACATCCATGTAGCACAACAGACGCGCTCTCTCGTTTTATTCGAACGCAACTTGCGTTTTTTTTTTGATTGTATTGAAAATTAAATCAGAGGACTTTACTATTAATACTACTAAACTGAACAAAATTATAAACGCAACACTTTTGTTTTTGACCCCATTTTTCATGAGCGGAACTCAAAAATCTAAGACTTTTTCTATGTACACAAAAGGCCTATTTCTCTCAAATATTATTCACAAATCTGTCTAAATCTGTGTTAGTGAGCACTTCTCCTTTGCTGAGATAATCCATCCACCTCACAGGTGTGGCATATCAAGATGCTGATTAGACAGCATGATTATTGCACAGGTGTGCCTTAGGCTGGCCACAATAAAAGGCCACTCTAAAATGTGCAGTTTTATCACACAGCACAATGCCACAGATGTCGCAAGTTTTGAGGGAGCGTGCAATTGGCATGCTGACTGCAGGAATGTCCACCAGAGCTCGTGAATTGAATGTTCATTTCTCTACCATAATCCATCTCCAAAGGCGTTTCTTTGAGTTCAGCTCATGAAAAATGGGGGCAAAAACAAAAGTGTTGCGTTTATAATTTTGTTCAGTGTATAATTATTACTATAATTACTATAACTTATTTTGATCATCTTGTCTGGACAATTGTTTTGTACACTGTACAAAATGGATTTATAAACAGGTAAGATTTAAAACATTAATCTCAATTCAATATGTTCCCGTAATTATTTATGTGGTAAAGAAAATCTGTGTAATAAGTGTACAATGAATATACATTATTATCCCTTAAATGTCACCCTTAATAGTCTTATTTGAACGTTCATCTTTGGCTCAAAGCCACTTGCTGCGAACTTTTCTTCACGGAAGCTTCACGTTAATTTCAAGCGAGTGAGATAAAATATTTAAACTCAAAACTTTGTGTCCAATTATTTCCCAGACGTAGTTTTGGTATTGAGGTCAAAGTCCACTTGCCTTGCGTTCGCTATACACTGAAGACGACTCGGCAGATTTAAAGTGTTTCCTCCTATTGCAGCGACTTTGTTTTTGCATGTTCTGCAGACAGGGTGACCTCGATTAAATTTCCCTCAGGACTTTTGTAAAAGCCAAAATATGACCACACCTCAGATTTGGTCCTTTTAGAAGGCTGAACAATCCCCCGAGCGCTGTCACTGCCTTCTGCCATTTCTTCTCGTTCAAAAAACAACGTTGCGCGCTGCGTCTGAGCCAGACAGATGCTGGCTGGACAGGATTTAACCGAGTTTTCAAAATCGTGATAATCAAACACGGTTTTAATGATAATTAAATTTTAAACGATATTACTAACCGTCAGTACATTTTATCGTGGTTTATCGTGAAACCGGTAATCGTCCCATCCCTACTCTTGACATCAGGTGAGTACTTTGAACAACCAGTTCTCTTAAATCTGAGCCAATAATAATAACAATAATAATAATAATAATAATAATAATAATAAAGATAACAGCATTATTTTATCATTTTATAGGATTTGATTGTCAGTGGTTTACAGTATAAAAACCATAAAACTCAAGCAAGAGCTCAATTCAAGATTCATTTTGTGTGATCAAAGCTGATGTGTTGGCTAGTTTGCTAAGAGATAAGTCTCACATGTGCCATAAGAACATGAGAACAAAAGACTCTGACCTAGAAGCTCCATGGCAATTCAGATAACACCACCACACAGGAGATGTTTGGGCTGGAACGGAGGGTTTCACACCAATTTAATCGTTCTAATTTCTTATTTGAAAGGAAAAAAAGGACAAACCGGTTCTTATCTGCAGAACAGTGAAGAAAATGCAAGGACACACAGGCAAAGATTTGTCAACCCTTCTTTCCTGTCAAGGTGGAATATAGTTTGCGTATTTTAGTTTAAAAAAAAACTAAGTCTATGATGGATAAGAAATTAAATTTGATGTATCCAGGGCAAAAAAAGGGACAAGCCTGGATCCTTTATGGTCACAAGGCTTTTGATGATCAAACAGTGGGATAAAGACGCAGCAAAGTGTCTGTTTGATTTTCTTTAGCCTCTATGATCAAGCCCTGCTCCTGCATATGACTTATTAAACACAGTTTATGGCTCATCAAAAGCATCAGAACCCAAGGTACAACACAGAGTGCCCAGATTTAGATGATCAAATAGTAAACATCAGCTGTTCTAACCATCCAATCAACAAACAATCCAACTGTCCCATTATTTGTGCCAGTTTAGCATGGGTGCCTCTAAGATTTCGGCTTTAACACATTTATTAGGTGGGATTCATTCTAAAAATGCAACACTTTGTAGTACCAAAAGAGTAAATCTAGCCTGAAGTACAACTTTCAATTTTACGTGCTAGTTACATGGCGAGGCTGTCAGTCAGGTATAATATAATATAATATAATATAAAATTCTGATTAAGAAACTTAATCAAACACTGTTAGAGTCAATCTCTAGCTGAAATCAGAAAACAGGAAATAAAACAGGACAACGATATTTAATAGAACAAGTTCTGACATGAATTATAGTACTGGTGAAATGAAGTAAGTGAAAATACCAGGCTCACAGCATGCCAGAGGGCCAATCAAAATGATTAACAATGCCTGAAAAGTTATTGTTTCGCCACCACCAGGATTAGAATCTTCCGAGAAATGGACTACATGTGAACTGCCAAGACTATGAAAGGGAAAATTCTGTCATTGTGTACTCACCTTTCTGTTGTTCAAAACCCATAAGACTTTAACTAACCCTGAAACCCAATGCTGTGCCTATAATTACTGTAGTGTATGTACGTTTTTTTAATTGATAGCACAAACACCCTTTCAAGTCTTGACAGTGTTCAGACAAAAAGTATTGGTTTCAAATTGCCAACATTAGTGGAATATATCCATAGTTAATGTGATAAACTACATTTTCTGGTTACTCTGCTGAACAGATGTGTGACCTTGTGGAACTGACTTCATCATATGTCCATTCAAATGGCCAGCTGGTTAAAAGAAATTGCAAAAATGTTTTGAAAAGTGAAGTTAGTTCTGAGAAAAGATATCATTTGTTTTTAGATGCTTTCCTTCACTATCCAGTCCAGGCCACCCTCAAACACAAATTATAACCCATGTTCTACCACTTCTAAACCAAGCAAAAGACAAATAATGAGTAAAGATAATGTAATAAGCACAGCTGTTTCACTAAATAATAAATTAGATTTTGTTTATTGTTTTGTTTTTTTGTTTTTTACCAAATCCTAACAAATGCCCTCAGAACACTTGGAAAATACAGCATGGGATCATTGGCTATGTTTACGTGCAACCAAATAATCCATTAGTAATCGGATTGACGGCTCAATCTGACTGAAAAGTCTTCATGTAAACACCTTAAGCCAGGCACACACTTAACGACTAGCTGAAACATTCTAAGACTGAACTGAACACACTATACACTCACCTAAAGGATTATTATTATTATTACACCATACTAATACTGTGTTTGACCCCCTTTCGCCTTCAGAACTGCCTTAATTCTACGTGGCATTGATTCAACAAGGTGCTGAAAGCATTCTTTAGAAATGTTGGCCCATATTGATAGGATAGCATCTTGCAGTTGATGGAGATTTGTGGGATGCACATCCAGGGCACGAAGCTCCCGTTCCACCACATCCCAAAGATGCTCTATTGGGTTGAGATCTGGTGACTGTGGGGGCCATTTTAGTACAGTGAACTCATTGTCATGTTCAAGAAACCAATTTGAAATGATTCGAGCTTTGTGACATGGTGCATTATCCTGCTGGAAGTAGCCATCAGAGGATGGGTACATGGTGGTCATAAAGGGATGGACATGGTCAGAAACAATGCTCAGGTAGGCCGTGGCATTTAAACGATGCCCAATTGGCACTAAGGGGCCTAAAGTGTGCCAAGAAAACATCCCCCACACCATTACACCACCACCACCAGCCTGCACAGTGGTAACAAGGCATGATGGATCCATGTTCTCATTCTGTTTACACCAAATTCTGACTCTACCATCTGAATGTCTCAACAGAAATCGAGACTCATCAGACCAGGCAACATTTTTCCAGTCTTCAACTGTCCAATTTTGGTGAGCTCGTGCAAATTGTAGCCTCTTTTTCCTATTTGTAGTGGAGATGAGTGGTACCCGGTGGGGTCTTCTGCTGTTGTAGCCCATCCGCCTCAAGGTTGTGCGTGTTGTGGCTTCACAAATGCTTTGCTGCATACCTCGGTTGTAACGAGTGGTTATTTCAGTCAAAGTTGCTCTTCTATCAGCTTGAATCAGTCGGCCCATTCTCCTCTGACCTCTAGCATCAACAAGGCATTTTCGCCCACAGGACTGCCGCATACTGGATGTTTTTCCCTTTTCACACCATTCTTTGTAAACTCTAGAAATGGTTGTGCGTGAAAATCCCAGTAACTGAGCAGATTGTGAAATACTCAGACCGGCCCATCTGGCACCAACAACCATGCCACGCTCAAAATTGCTTAAATCACCTTTCTTTCCCATTCTGACATTCAGTTTGGAGTTCAGGAGATTGTCTTGACCAGGACCACACCCCTAAATGCATTGAAGCAACTGCCATGTGATTGGTTGATTAGATAATTGCATTAATGAGAAATTGAACAGGTGTTCCTAATAATCCTTTAGGTGAGTGTATGATTTTAAATGCTGACTGTAAACACGGACTAAACGCAACTGGCACAGACATGGCATGTTTGGGCACGATCAGTTCCAAAACTGGAAAAGACTGCGCATGTGCAATGACGTAGAAATGGCGTATGACGCATGGAACAAGCTGCAGTTGTTGTTAAATAAAATGTCATAAATGACTCGTGTTATTCAAAAATTCTCCTACCACTCATCACCTGTGAAGTGTAGCAGAACAACATGCCATCAGTCCTCACTTCATACTCTCATCCACAGACACTTTATTTTGGACACATTTTGATAAATATAAGCAGCACGGCATAATGGTTCATGTGCTCGTCGTCTTCTAAACCGAAACAGAGAAATATTAAGTCTGCTCTTTAAAACAAAGAAAAAAAGCAATGTAGGAGAATAATATGTGCAAACAGCGGGAAAGTATTTAGCATTCATGTAAACACTACGTTCAGATTCATCAATCGGAATAAATTAATTTACAAAAGGTGTGCATGTAAACATAGCCATTGTAATCCGTTTGCATCTTTTTGTGTATTAATTGCCATTGCATCGATGAGCATGAACAGGACATTTTCTCATTTTGAGGTCTGAAAAAGAAACAAGGTCATCATGTGGCATTAGAACAACACCAGGGTGAGTAAATATTGCAGTTTGCTCAGATATGCATGCGTGCACTTTGTAGTCTTGTGTAGTCTGCGTATAATGTTCAACTCTTATTTTAGTTCTTATTTTTAGCTCTTCTTTTTGTTCTTATTTAACTCTTTTGTTTAGCCTATTTAATATAATTTAATTATGTACGGTTTAGTTTTTGTAGTCCTGCGTCCTGTGTTTGTCTTATGTACCCACCATGGTCCTGGAGGAACGCTGGTTCATTTTGCTGTGAATAAAGCTACTCTGGCTCTATAATGACTGAATTTTCATTTTTGGGACAACTAAACCTTTACACTTCTTCATCCAAAACATTCATTGGGGCTGTATATCTTTTTACAACAGCTTATGCAACCCGACGTTCTAAAACAATGTGGCTGATTTGGTTGCAATACTATGCACACGTTACGGTTTACAGTGACAGTCCATATGACATCTGATAAATCCAAGCATTTCGCCATAATGACAGCCACTTACTGGTACATTGATACATAATGACAAATTAATGTCCTGGCCACTTTAATATATATATATATATATATATATATATATATATATATATATATTAAAGGCATATAATTGTTTTTATAAGTATTTCAAAATAAAATACAATCTGGGTTCTAGGGGTTGAAATGAATCATCTTACAGATAAGTATAGTTATTATAAATATTTTCATGAAACCAGTTCTGTAAACACTGACATGTCGCGCGTGTTAATATACGCTATATCAGTAGGTGACACCATGACATTTTCACTGTGCGTTTTAATGGCGGGATACGACACTGTTTTAAATTATAATCTAATCAAAAACGACATCTGATGTACGTAACATGAAAGAAAAATGGCGTTTAGTTCAATTGTATCGTTCACTATTACCGGTCAATGCCCACGCGAGCAACAGAGCCACGAGCTCGAGAAGGAATATATTGCGCGTGTGCTATTAAAAAAAAGCGCTACGGATATTTGATTTCATAGTTAGATAAGTTACATGTTTAACCCGATGTAGCGTAAAGCTACGAAAAGCTATATTGCTAAATGCCACAACGTGTTTACTGTGGCTGACTGTCCTTTACATGCAATCAATAGCTGCGTAAAATACCACGCTGCCTAAAAGGAAATTACATGCTGATGTAAAAGGGTGACACCATTTCGTCACGACAAAACGCAATGTGCGCAACCCAGTAAAACATATACAGTAATAAGTGTACATTGCAACGCAAATAAACATAACTCTCCCATTATAACAAACGAAGCTGCCTACGCTGCAGCGCGCTTTGTGCGCGTGCAGTTTTTAGACTGTGTTTTTTAGCGACCTTATCATTCATTCTGCTCAGCTATCATGTATTATCTTACCTTGGTCAGAGTTCATGCGATGAATAATGAGTGATGAATGAAAGAAGGTTTAAACCTGTCTCGGTTCAGACTTCAGAAACCACCTACTCTCCTTGACATCACGGCAAAGGTTGCAGCTCCACATGTGCTTCTGACGTCACGCTGGAACGTCATCCGCTACCTCACTCAAGACCAAAAAATTAAACCCATCAAAATATGTTACTTTTTTTTTGAAGAGATTTCATGTACTGTAAATGATACTTGTTTTGTATCTTTTTTGCTTCCCTCTGTTTTGTTCTTTCCTAAATGGGATTGTTACATTGTGCAAGAATAAGTATATGGCAAGTCGTTTTAGCTTAAAGGATTAGTTCACTTCAAAATGAAAATTTCCTGATAATTTACTCACCCCCACGCCATCCAAGATGTTCATGTCTTTCTTTCTTCGGTGGAAAAGAAATTAAGTTTTTTGAGGAAAACATTTCAGGATTTTTCTCCATATAATGGACTTCAATGGCAACCAAAATGTTGAAGGTCCAAATCAATGCAGTTTCAAAGGGCTTCGAAGGGCTATATATATATACCTAAATTGCTCATCTTGTGCTGCTCTGCGACACACCCCGGACTGAGCAATCACGTCGGACAAGTCACTCTAGACGTAGGCAGAAGTACCGCCCCAGTGTTTACAAAGCGCTCGTGCGAAGACTAATACAAACATCCTTTAGCAAAAAAAGGTTAAACAACGATGTCGGACGATTTTGAAGTTGGAGATGGAGTTTTTTTTGTAAAGGGCGTTTGTATTAGTCTTCCACGTTCGCTTGGGGCGTTACTTCCGCCTACATCTAGCGTGACCTTTCCGACGTGATTGCGTAATCCGTGGCATGTCGCAGAGCAGCGCAAGATGAGCAATTTAGGTTAAAAAGTATATAAATGTTTATTTTTTCTTGAAAATAACAGATGGTTTCGCTAGATAAGATCCTATTCCTAAGCTTGGATCATGCAGAGCCTCTGAAGCCCTTTGAAACTGCATTGATTTGGACCTTCAGCATGTTGGTTGCAACTGAAGTACATTATGTGAAGAAAAATCCTGGAATGTTTTCCTCAAAAAACTTAATTTCTTTTCGACTGAAGAAAGAAAGACACGAACATCTTGGATGAGATGGGGGTGAGTAAATTATAAGGAAATTTTCATTTTGAAGTGAACTAATCCTTTAAATTGTTCCCAGCGTTACTCATCATAATTGCATTCTTACTAGTAAAAACTGCAATTGCAGAGTGCTCTAATTCAGTTCTTACTAGTAACAATTGAATTAGAGAGTTCTTTAATTGAATTAGAGAGCTCTGCAATTGCATTCTTACTAGTAACAATTGAATTAGAGAGCTCTCTAATCTAATTATCACTAGAAACAATTACAAATAGAGAGCTCTCTAATTCAGTTGTTAGTAAGAATGCAGTTGCAGAGCTCTGCAATTAAACATATCTTTAATGTGTTTTTTTACTAGTAAAATTTGAATTAGAGAGCTCTGCAATTGCAACCTTCTACACACACCTTGGCTATAGAATCGCCATTGGCTAGTACATTTTTTAGTACATATATATATATATATATATATATATATATATATAATTCCACCAAATCAGTTTATCTTTATAAAATGGCAGAGCTTTTTAAATATCTGAATGTACACTCTTAACATCAGTCAATTAGGCATTGTATTATGACATTATGATAATCAAGCACTATTTAATGATAGAAATTTAGTAATTAGAACTAAAACTTGGTAACCATGTATGAATGCATATTTGTTATTTTAACTGAACTAGGACTGGTGGTGGTGCTTAAGATATTGTTGGTCATTCAGTGTTTCTGTAAAAAAATAGATAATAGTAACTATTATTAAAAGTTAATACTACTACTACTACTAATTCTACTACTAATAACAATATACAAAGCACTAAGGATTGATGAGCTGCTGGGTTCAAGAATATTAATCACGTTGTCAGCGTTTGCCCGAACCGATTTGCTGAAATCAAAACAGGGACGGTAATAGATGAGCGCCAGCCAATGAGATTGCTGTTTGCGCATTAGTTCCGCCCACTACCGGAGAAACCGGCATATATCTTCCGCTTGTTCTTAAAAGCTGCATAATTCCAAATTAACTCTCTCTCTCTCTTTGTGTGTGTGAGAAATACAGCGCTCTCAGCAAAGCGACGGTGAGTCATGCGCCTTCACACTAGAGTTTACGGTACATCAAATACAGGTACACTGCGCATCCATTGAGCTGAATTGAAATAGTACAGATCGCTTGACAGAGAGCGAAACTCTCAAGCGCTCAGTCAGAGTGTTCAGCGAGTGAAAATATATCTATGCTAAACTTATTCTTAGCCTCTAACACACACACACTGGCAAGTAAAATCTAAGAATTTATTAGCCATTGACTAATGATAGATATTATTTAGTCGCCCAGAGTGAAGATTTAGTCGCATATGCAAGTGATTTACTCGCTTTGTAGAGGGTTGAATTGCATTGTTACTAGTAAGAATTTAATTAGAGAGCTCTGTAATTAAAAATGAATGGAAGTCAATGGAGAAATATGACTAGTAAAAATTCATTTGTAGAGCTCTCTGATTGGAATTGTTACTAGTAAGAATTGAATTGTAGAGCTCTCTAATTGAATTCTTACTAGTAAAAATGCGATTACGACGAGTAACGCTGGGAACAATTTAAGCTAAAACAGCTTGCCATACAAGTAAACATATTTGATATGTGTCTAAGCTTGTTTAATGTTCAAATCCTCTAAAAGATGTACTGTTTTCACTATTGTCATTTCTCTTGTAATATTAATAATAAAAAAAATGAAACCCTATAACAGTTTGTGAACTTACAATATTACAATATCTTACAATAATGCAATATAACTTTATATATATAACATTATATTTACATTTTTACATTTAATTATTTAGCAGATGCGTTTGTCCAAAGCGAGAACAATGGATGTTGCACTACTACTTCCACATTCTGCTTATTACTAGGCTACTCTGGAATTTCCGGTAACAGCGTTCAGCGCACCTCTATACACGGACAGTTACTCACGAAAAGAACGCAATTATGGCTGTCAATTAATTAAAACATTGAATCATGTTCTCTGCGGTAACATGAATGATCTTGAACCTGCTGAAATGTTCCTATAAATATATTTTCTTTCCAACTGTGCATTTCTGAATAATAAATATACAGTAGGCCTATATTTCCCCACTAACCTTCAGCAGTCCTGTGCTCGTCTTCTCATGTACACGAACGTAGCAAGTTTTTTTTAAATTATTCATTTTTTAAATAAATAACATACAGAAAGTGTAATGAGTAATGAGTTAAGTGTTGATGAAAAAGATGCGTCTTTAGCCGTTTTTTGAAAATGGCTAAAGACTCAGCTGCTCGGGTTGAGTTAGGCAGGTCATTCCACCAGCAGGGAACAGTCAAGGTACATGTCTATGGTGAAAGTGATTTTGTGCCTCTTTGGGAAGGCACCACAAGGAGCCAATCACTTGCAGACAAAAGCTTCTGGAGGGCACATAAGTCTGAAGTAGCGAGTTTAGGTAGGGGTGTAGAGCCAATGGTTGTTATAGAAAACCATCAGTGCCTTGAATTTGATGCGAGTGGCTATTGACAGCCAATGCAAATTGATGAAGAGAGGTGACGTGCTCTCTTCTGTTCGTTAAAGGCCACTCTCGCTGCTGCGTTCTGGATCAGTTGCAGAGGTTTGATAGTACATGCTGGAAGGCCTGTCAAGAGAGCATTACAATAGTCCAAGATCTTAGACAAGGAGTTGAAATGATCAAAACCAAAATTTTCTTACTTAAAAAATGATTTTAAGCTTTATTGTAATATTTCACACAAGTGCAAAGGTAAAAAGGCGATTAGCACCACCACTACTGTAAGCAAATATTGTTGCATAAAATGGCACCCTTTTCCTCTTGTGTGTATTTTGCCTTCAGAACTGCCTTAAAGGGTTAGTTCACGCAAAAATGGAAATTCTGTCTTTAATTACTCACCCTCATGACATTACAAACCCGTAAGACCTTCGTTCACCTTCGGAACACAAATTAAGATATTTTTGATGAAATCCGAGAGCTTTCTGACCCCACATAGACAGCAATTTAATTAACACTTTCAAGGTCCAGAAAGGTAGTAAAGACATGGTTAAAATAGTCCATGTGACTTCAGCCTTCAAAGGGCTTCAGTGTGCTCAAAAAACACCAAAAATAACGACTTTATTCAACCATCTCTTCTTGTCTGTGTCAGTCTCCTACGCTGTTGACATAGTAAATACAGTGCAGCGCTATCAAAGCACTACGTCAGAACGCCGGCTTCATTTTTGGGTGAACTAACCCTTTAATTCTTTGTGGCATAGATTTAACAAGGTGCTGGAAACATTCCTCAGAGATTCTGGTCCATATTGACATGATAACATCATTGCTGCAGATTTGTCGGCTGCACAGCACATCCATTATGCGAATCTCCCATTACACCACATCCCAAAGGTGCTCTATTGGATTGAGATCTGGTGACTGTGGAGGCCAGTTGAGTATAGTGCTGGCCTCCACAGTCAGCTGGCCTCCAGTCACCAGATCTCAAACGAGTTATCCTGCTGGAAGAAGCCATCAGAAGATGGGTACACTGTGGTCATAAAGGGATGGACATGATCAGCAACAATATTCAGTTACTAAGTATTGTTACTAAGTGTGACAAGAAAATATCCCCCACACCTTTACACCACCAGCAGCAGCACCCTGAATAGTTGATACAAGACAGGATGGATATATGCTTTCATGTTGTTTACACCAAATTCTGACCCTACCATCTAAACGTCGTAGCAACAATCGAGACTCATCAGACCAGGCAACGTTTTTCCAATCTTCTATTGTCCAATTTTGGTGAGCCTGTGTGAATTGTAGCCCCAGTTTCCTGTTCTTGGCTGAAAGGAGTGGCACCCGGTGTGTCTTCTGCTGCTGTAGCCCATCTGCTTCAAGATTTGACATGTTGTGCATTCAAAGATGCTCTTCTGCAGACCTCGGTTGTAACAAGTGTTTATTTGAGTTATTGTTGCCTTTCTATCAGCTCGAACCAGTCTGGCCATTCTCCTCTGAGCTCTGGCATCAACAAAGCATTTTCGCCCACAGAACTGCACAGAACACTGGATATTCTCTTTTTCAGTCCACTCTCTGTAAACCCTAGAGATGGATGTACGTGAAAATCCCAGTAGATCAGCCGTTTCTGACACTAACAACCATGCCACTTTCAAAGTCACTTAAATCACCTTTCTTCCCCAATCTGATGCTCAGTTTGAACTTCAGCATATCATCTTGACCATGTCTACATGCCTAAATTCATTCAGTTTCTGCCATGTGATTTGTGTTAGAAGTGCAGTTAAACAGGTGTACCTAATAAAGTGGTATATACTGTAGGCATATTCTTTTTTTTATTATTGTATTGTACTATGGCTGATTTATTAAATCGTTGTTTTCTTTTTTACATTTTAAAGTAGGGATGTCACAAGTACCGGTACTTCGGTACCAAGTCGGTACTGAAATTTAAAAAATGTGACGATACCAGCATTTCTGTAGTACCGGTAGGCTACCCGCTAATAGGCAGCTGCTTTCAGTAGCTTCCGTGTTTATCTAAGTGCTCCATACTGTAGCCGAATATATACTAGTGTCCGTGAATATTAAACTGCAAAATACTATTTAAATATTAATCCTCCATGGTCTGCGTCTCTGTGTGAATGAATGGGACAGACGCGCGGTTTCATTTGCGGCTCGTGCGCACGCGTGACACTCGTCTTTTTAGCCTCTGCCGTGTCACTATAAGAGGACATGAACGCATAAACTTCATAAACTCCGCTCTGAGAGTCACTTCATGAGCATTTACCGTTTCACTTGAGAAAACTGTCATATCATGAACACAGACACTCAAAGGTCTTCACGGCAACCCGTCAAAATAGAAGTTATATTAGAAATATATTAGGCTACTGTTGTACAGTAGATTTAGCTACGTCTCAATGTAATAATACTAATAAATAATACTACTGCTAATAATTATTAATATTAGGTGTGCATAGAGAGTTGCTTATTTTTCACTTGATCTTTTTTTATAAACAGTTTACTTTTAAACAGCATGTCGCCTTTAAATGTTTATATGCATTATTTACTTATGATTATCATCATAAATAATAAACTCATTCAATTTAATTTAATATATTTTTTTAAAAATAGTTAAATAAAAATTTTTTAAAAAGTTTTTTGCTGTGGTACCGAGAAGCGTAAAATTTTTAAGGTATTGGTACCGACTACTGGAATTTTGGCATCGTGACATCCCTAGTATTGTTTTGTTCTTGTATATCATTAGTAAAAAAAAAAACACTCATTAATGTATCATACAAAATATTGCACGGCATTTATTTGGGTATTTTTCTTGGAAAGATGTTTAAAGCAAGGTTTTGGAAAACTGGTAAGGATTTGTGTATTTTAAGTAATATTTTTTTTTAAAGATAATATGAATGAATGAGACTTATGTAGCACATTTCCTATGTACTACTGTACTCCAAAAGTGCTTTACAATCATATCAGGGGTTTCTTCTCAACCACCACCAAATATGTTTGTAATGTAAAAAAAAAAAAAGTTACACTTTATTTTAAGGTGTCATTGTTACAGTGTAATTATATATTTAAGTACTGAGTAATATTGATCAACTACATGTACTTACTATAGGGTTAGGGTAGGATTAGGGTTTGGTTGAGGGTTAGTTGCATGTAATTATGCATAATTTACTGTTATTACTATGGTAAGATAAACTTGATACCATTTATCATAGTGCTTTTCATTTCATTACTAATTATAGCTATCAAGAACAACATTGCAATTTATATGATAAAGCAGAGTTACCATCTTTGTTTTCTTGAAGTTTTAATTGGTATTGTTTTATTTTTAAATCTATGTGGTTTAATTCCATCTTACTTGTCTCTCAGCTTTTCTAATATTAATGTCTGTTGTTACAATCTTCATTCAAATTATTTTTGATATCTTAAAGTTCCTCGGGTTCGAACAGAGCTAGAAAAAAAAAAAAGAGGCTTTAAATATAATGCTTCTTCTGCTTGGAATAATTTACAAAAGATCCTAAAGCTGACTATGATTCCATCACTAAACAAGTCTAAATTACTTTTAACAGATTATGTTTTCTCTATTTTGGTAAATTGCTGTTGTAATCCTTGATTGTGTTTTTCGGTCTTGATGTGTATTTGTATGTTTATGTTATCGTAGCTGCCTTCTTGACCAGGTCACTCTTGTAAAAGAGATTTTAATCTCAATGAGTTTTTAACCTGGTTAAATAAAGAATGAATGAATGAATGAATGAATGAATGAAGTACACGTAAAATAAGGTGTTAACAAAAAATAAAGAGAAATGAGAAAAACCATGTTGTAGTTTTGTTTCCAACAAAAAGTGCAAGCAAAAAAAAAAAAAGGTTTAAAAAGTGGGAATTAGTTTGAAAGTTATTTTTAAGCCATTTACCCTTTGACCCTCATCAGCTCTCATTGTAGAGTGTGAAACCTAAAAATGGAATGGAGCACAGGGATAATCACTTCTGAATGTAACATCCTCCGTGAAGCTCATGAAAAAAACAGTAACACAATGCGAAGCATTGTTTAATAAAAAATAATGCACAATAAATTGTACAGTTAGAAACAAAGATTGTTTACATCAAGATTGTTTTTAACTATCCAGAGATCAACATTGAACACTGAATTATTCAAAGGGAAGTCCATTTAAACTGCACATTCAGTTTTAATGGAATTGAGAAACAGGATCTGTTCTCTCCTTTTTGTTGGGTGCAATCTGGAGGAAGGCAACAAAACAGTCCACAAGAGTCTATTAGCTCAGTTGAGTTTCCTGATGACTCTATTTATGTCCTCAGCTCTGGGTCCAGGGTCTCCAACATCTTTCAGAAGTCCAACTTTGTCTCTAGCAGCATGTCTTGGTACTGACAAATGGAACGGCAACAGGAAGTTGTTTGCCACCCTGAAGTTCTTACCAGCAGAGTAGATCTCATGTATAAGGTCCTCTAAACAGATGATCCCATGTTGTCCTTGAGAAACAAACAAAAGAAACACATTCAGACTATACATTTTATTTATACATACATTTTAATTTAATTGTCATTTAGAATATGAACACTATTAGACAACCATGTCATACAGAATATCTAAGAATTTATTTTGCCACTGTGTCTTTCAAACTCATGTAAAGACTCAATGCACAAGTGAGTAAAAGTGCTTCTGCGTCAAATGCTCTTTGCAAAAGGTGATTACACATTTCCTTTTCCTTTGTTAAAGTTCCTACTTAAAGTTGTGTTATGCACACCAAAATGCTCAGCATCTCACTGAATGAGATGCATCTACCACATCAATTACTTACCGAGATGCTGCTCTATGAGTGTATTGTCGGTCAGAGGAGTCTTTCTCTTATTAATCCTTGTTTGACCTCTTTTTAATATGAGCTCACGGACTGATTTCAAGTTGGGATACCTGTTAAAAAGATCACAACAATAAATCAAACCAGTGAAACTCAAAGAAATACAGGGGTTTAAATCCCAATAAATGAGTCAAAAACTGCTAAGGGGTAATAATGGAACAACAGTTTTAAAGTGTTTTTCACTATTTACCACAGGATCTGAATTTTCATTGGTTTAAATAAGATTTTTGTTATGAGACAATAAAAACAACTTTGTGCATCAAAACCACTCTTTCTTGGTCAAAAAACGGTGCAAGTTTGGACACTCAGGAGGTCGTGAAATATTGCACACGCTATGAGTCAGTTAACTTGAAAATCGCGTCAAAGCAGCTAGTACACGGCACGACTGTACTGCACGGCGAGCCGGCGGCAATCGCGTGAGCTTTCGTGCTAAAGACAGAGACTGGAGCTTTCAATGTTGCAGCTATAGCTTTGGATAGGAAAAAGAACAAAAATGATTTGTGTGCAAATTAGGAATGTGACGGTGAGGAAATTTTCCCATCGACGTGTGACAACACCGATAAAACCGGTATCACCGGCGGGGGCTTTTCAAATTGCTAATTTTAAACCGAAAGTAAAACGCAAAGCAAAGTGAGCGTTTTCAATGAATTCCTATGAAAGTTAAGCTTCCATAGGCATGAACTGAAAAAGCGCCAGACTGGACACGCACCGTGAATGACTGTACGTCCGTAAATGAATGACTGTGCAGCCGTAAATGCGCGCGCGCTGTGCAGCCGTAAATGCGCGCGCGCTGTGCAGCCGTAAATGCGTGCGCGCTGTGCAGCCGTAAATGCGTGCGCGCTGTGCAGCCGTAAATGCGTGCGCGCTGTGCAGCCGTAAATGCGTGCGCGCTGTGCAGCCGTAAATGTGTGCGCACTGTGCAGCCGTGAATGAATGCCCGTGCTCATTTTAGTTTTGGTTTAGAATTAGCGCCAATTCGGGGGCGGGTTGCTTGAATTGTGGGTTCATTAGCCCATTATTATTATTCTTAATGAAAAACACAACAACAAAACGGTACAATGACAAAATCACTTAAATAGGCACTTTTACATTTCGCTTTGAAACCAAATCTTCCGCGATCATCTTGTCTGTCAGCTCTTCGTGATAAATGAGATCTAACTCCTGCTGCGTTTGTGCTGCGACTCTCGTTTGGCTCACACTGTATTGAGCAGACGCGTTCAGTTTTTAATTGTAGTGTCTGTTCTCTAACTGAACTAAATGATTTTATTACTATAGAAATGAAAACGACAGTGGGGGCGGTGCCGCGGTGGGCAAGTGATGTAACCGGTGTTTCACCTGAACACCGGCAACACCGACTATCGCAGCAAGCCTAGTGTAAATGATTTGTTGAAAAGCAGAGAACAGCAGTCAATCTTTTCAACAGAAACAACCAGAGAGAGAGAGAAAGTGTGTGTGCTAGTGTGTGTGTGTGTGACAGTGTATGTGCACGCTGTATAGTTGCAGCCACTAAACTATAGTCTAATAATACTCGATTTACCAATGTGACGTGGTTGTGTATGATTTGGCAATAGGGGACAGCCTATATACTGGTGAAAATCGGGCCGACTCCCCAAATTTTTTAAGCATGTTTAAAAATGATCTGGAGGTGCTCGTAACGTACCCGGCTTATCTCGTAATTCCTCGCATATGCTGCGAGCCGCGACCATACGAGCACCAACGATTTCCAAGCGATTTCTCCTGAGTGGAAAAAAAGCTCGTATGAAAGCAAAAATCGCACCGTGTACGCCCGGCTTAAGAAATAATTACTACCTTATGATCCATCGGTTTTCAAATCTACATCATTTGAATATCACAACATCAATATCGGTCACAAAAAAATTGCGTGCACAAAACACGGCAGTATTTACGAGAAGCATAGGTCGGTCCAAGGAGTGCACGCATTACCTGGAAACCCACACTATCGGATGTTTTGACTACGTTATCACTTTCCTATAAAAGGGAGAAAATGGCGGCCTGAGACGATAACATACCTAATACATAACGCACGAGAGTATAAATTTGTTCTTCACTCACTGAAATTTTATTCGAACGATCAGGCAACTGAGTGAAATACTTCACGCTGCATAATGAAAACATATGTATTGTTTTTTTATTTTTTATGCACAAACTACGCATTCTGATTCTGACATTCCTGATTTGAATATTTTCCACAAGTTTCTATTTTTGGCTGATCTTTTTTACATAAATTTGGAAATAGGTGATCTTTAGATTAGACCCTGTAGTCGTCCAATTTGACTCATGCTGATGTAATATTAAGGCTGGGATATCCTACACAACTTTTGTCCAGATTTTTGCACTGACTTACAGTCTGGAGGAGTCTACGCTAGTTGCCGAAAGTCAGAGCCAATCTGCAAATTTTGGGCAGTTGGAGTGTTGTATTTGGAATGACTTGAATGTCTGGTAGTGTTTGATCCACAGTCATTTAGTGTAAGATTTACAAAGGATGCCTAGTAGTGATTAAGTCATTATGAAATCAAAATTGACAATTCATATTTTATGTAATACTGCAGCATTATAAAAGACTTCAAGTCATGTAGTGCTTTCAAGCCTTTAGTCGTTATGTGCAAAAAAGGAGCATTATGATTACTCACCCCCATGCAACATAAGGTTCCACAGTCTTGAGCATTTTTATAGAAGTCTTGGTGACTTTTACAAAGGTGCCACTGAAGATCTTTCTCAGCCTCAGCATCTGAATGACCTTCATCACTTTGGGGCTCACACCTTTGACCCTACAAGCAATAAAAGAAAATTAAACCCTTAAACCACCAAGCAGATGTGGAACAAAACATACTGGACAACATAACATATCTTGAAGGGATAATTCACCCAAAAACATAAATTCTGTCATCATTTACTCTCCCTCATGTCGTTACAAACCTATATGAGTTTCTGTCTTCTGTAGAACACAAAAGATATTTGGAGGGTCAATGTTGTTGTTGTTTCTTGTTAGGTTTGAAATGGCATGAGGGTGAGTCAATGATTTCAATTTTATTTTAATGTCAATGTGAATGTGAATGACGCATAAGTAGAAATTACTCTCTGATGCGGGCAGCGAACACCAGACCGTGCTTCGCTGGCGGCATGGGTGGAGGAGGTCTTTGTTTGAGTCTGGCGAGCCGCGTCTCATCTCGATGCTTCGTCTTGCTGTTTCTCAAAAACACCTCCAAGCGCTTAAACTTCAAGGGAATTCCTTTTTGGACCTGGGGAAGTTGACAATTTCAGTTTTGTTCAAAAGCTATTATAGGACTATTAAAGGGTTAGTTCACCCAAAAATGATCCCATAATTTACTCACCCTCAAACCATCCTAGGTATATATGACATTCTTCTTTCAGACGAATACAATCGGAGTTATATTAAAAAATGTCCTGGCTAATCCAAGCATTATAATGGCAACCCAAAATTTGAAGGCCAAAAAAGTGCATCCACCCATCATAAACGTACTCCACACGGCTCCGGGGGGTTAATAAAGGCCTTCTGAAGCGAAGCGTTTGTGTAAGAAAAAAAATCCATATTTAACACGTTATAAAGTAAAACATCTAGCTTGCCCCAGACTGCCTTCCATATTCAACTTACGAAAAAAGCGGAACTGACGAGACATATGACGTCAGACGTATCGCAAGCGTTTTGAACTGCGAGAGGCGTTACACTTTCTTCGTAAGTTGAATACGGAAGGCGGTCTGGCGGAAGCTAGATATTTTACTTTATAAAGTTTTAAATATGGATATTTGTCTTACACAAACCCATCGATTCACTTCAGAAGGCCTTTATTAACCCCCCAGAGCCGTATGGATTACTTTTATAACGGATAGATGCACTTTTTTGGGCTTCAAATTTTGGGCTGCCATTCACTGCCATTATAATGCTTGGATTAGCCAGGACATTTTTTTTTTTTAAATATAACTCCAATTGTATTCATCTGTAAGAAGAGTGTCATATACACCTAGGATGGCTTGAGGGTGAGTAAATTATGGGATAATTTTCATTTGAGTGAACTATCCCTTTAACAAAAACTGGTTACAAGGGAGAAATTCTTACTTTTCTCTTCTGCTGTAACGCAAGTTTGGCTTGAGTTGCTTTGATAGCCTGGTACGCCTTGCGTTTCTTGAGAAGATTCTCAGGAACAAGCTTGATTACTTTCTCAGTTCTGAACAGACAAAATACGAATAAATATTATTAATAACATTTTAATAAACACTTTCTGTCTAACATCACAAACTAGATTGTGTGGTCAAAAGTAATTTCATGGGTTTTCTGCTAGGATAAAACGCTTTGTGTACAAATGAAACTAATTCTGCATACTATAACTCTAGTGCAAATAAAGAAGCTAAAGCTAGCTTTCTCCATACTGCCAATTTACGTCATACTGATCCTTACCCCACCGAATACAGTAACCAATTCACTGGGGAAAAAAAAAAAATCCAAAATATATACTACACATTACAGTACGGACAGTCAGACCTAAAGACCAGAGTTGGAAAAACAAATGGGAATAGTCATGTTTGAACATAACCTAATCAGCGATCTGCTGATGAACTGCGATCAGCTCAGACGCTCCATGTGAAAACAAGTTCTACTTAATTTTCATTTATATCGTGTCATCCGTGCAAAATAATTGTACTAGCAAATTAATGACATTATAAGGATACTAAAAATTAAAAATATGAAAGGATAGTTTAGAAGTTCATCACAGATTGTTTAAGATTTTTTCTGTCAAGTTAAATACGCACCCAGATTCTGCCATCGCGTTTGGTGTGAACCGTCGCACGCAGATGACGTTTTCTTTTCAGCAGTATTTTTTTTGTAATACTGCCGCCTTTCCCTTTGGAGTGACTATTACATGCTTCACATACTGGGATCAGTTTCCCACACTCACGTTCACCACCATGTGATTACTTCACCGATATAGAATTAAAATTTGCACACATGCTGTGCATTTTAACAAATACATTATGTTATGATATCGTTATACTCAATAAAATTATCTATTTTTTTTAGCACTCTTTTAATTAAGTCACTGAAGGCTGTGAAAAATGTAAAAGGTACATCTTTTGGGAAAAAACCCCAAAAAAAACCAAGAAAAAAACCTATGAATCTGTATTTGGCATCTTGTGAATTTTAAAAAAATCCTAAAAAAAAAAAATTTTTTTTAAAGCTGGCATGAAATGGATATTGCAATAGTATTTTTTTTTTCCTATTGTGATGTATATCCGAGCAAAAAAGTTTCTCAAACAAGAAAAAAAAATTACTTGATTTTGTCCATCGGGAAATGATTGGATGGTTCACTGATAAAAATGATTCTGTGGTGAAGTAAATACTACAGAAAAAACAAATGTAATTTCTACATGAAAAAGTTAGTTCAGGCAAGAATTGAAAAAACAAAATTCTATATTATTATTCAATTCAAGTTTGTAGAAATTAAAGCGTAAATATCAATGTTATAAAATTAGGTACTCAACTTTTCTGATACTGGTGTATCATGCACTGGGGCATGAATAATTAATAAGGTTAATTGTTCGCTGTTTTCCAACTGTATTTACACTGTTTTATCATTGCTATTGTTGTTAGGTTTAGTAACTTGCGATTTTGTGACATTTGGAGTTCATTTTCTGCTCAAAATGACACATTTACACTCAAAAATTATGTGTATACTGAAGTCTCTGCGTGGGTGGGAACCGCGTTATATTATGTAGATATGGTGTCTACACGATATTTATTGCATTATTTACTTAGATGTTTCTAAGTAAAGCATACACTTTAAAAGCGTGATTTAATTCAATGTTACATTATTTGAGTAAAAAGGTAATTTAGTTAAATTTACTTAAGTTAAGTAGTTACTTAACTTAGTTAAGTAGATTTTACTTAATATGTAAAATGAGATATAATTAAGTAATATTTACTTTCTATTGAACTTAACATTCATAAAGAAATTAAGTAGATTTTACTTGATAATAACATGTAAGTTGTACAGAGCGGTAGAAGTAAAATTTACTTGAAATGTGTTAGTGCAAATTATTACGAGGATTTTATCAAGTAAATCTTACAAGTTATTTTTTTCAGTGTTGGACTGTTGCTGTGATCTCATGTGACAGGTTGTCCCTCCCTCACGCCCATAAACACACAAGATAAGAGATGTTTTAAGTTGGAGGGAAAGTTATTTTGATTAAAGATTACGAGGACACATGACTAAAAAATTATGTACACGGATAAATCATAATAAATACCGCTGTATTTCATAAAAAAAATTAACTGTCAATTTTAATTTCATGGTGACTTTAACTTCCTTTTTCCTCTGTGCCACTCGCTGCAATTCACCACGTGGGAAGACAAATTAAAAACACTACCTGCCACCCTATAAACCCAGCGTTAGCAAACGTAATCATAATAGTTTCAGAGTTTTATACATCGGAAAAGGAAACAAGAGAAAAAACACAACAGTCCGGTGAAGTTCACGGTAAATTCAACGAAAACTTATAGCATATTCATTCAAAACCATACCCTGGTGGGCCACAGCGAGCGACCATGCACTACGCAACCCAGCGATTCCTCAATCACACACAAACCTGCGCAGCCAATCAGATCTCCAAGTCATGCGTCGCTAGGCAACCTCCTCACACTATGCCATAGAGATCAGTGCAGTCGCGTACCTTCTGCGTGACGTGAGCGATCCTCCTGTTTGTTTGTGTAGCTCGAGGATGAAAATGGCGGTGGGGAGAGATCAACGCGAGAATTAAACACACAAATGACCATTTGACTTGGATGACAGCAGCACTGCAGCTCCGCCAGGGAATAAAGAAGTAGCTTATCAAGTGCATTTACAACAACAAACACCCAGAATTCAACGGGGAAAAACTGCGTCCTGGATTTAAAATAGCTCCTGAAATTAGCTCGCTAACCTCGTTAGCTTAGCTAGCCTTCAACTGGAAGGTTTAACGGACACCACATTAACGGAATTATTCTGTCAGAATACGATGAACTCCGCTTTTCTCGACTTACATCTCAAATGCAAGCTCGGTTGTAGGCGCTGGGCGTGTAGAATGATTTGCATTTGACTGAATGCATAACTAATCGCTCCATCTGGCAGAATTAGCCAGCAAACATCATCCTCCAGCCTTCTCAAAGTTCAACGAGCATCTGTAAGAGGAGAACAAACCGAACAGGTAACTGGAATGCATTCATGTTGTGTATTTGTTGATGTTGAGCGGAGAGATCATGTGGCAGGGATGAACCAGCTAGAGGTTACTTGCTCTGAACAACCATATTCATAAACAAATTGCTCAGAGATATAGTTTAGTTTAGACAGGTGGTTTGGTGTGGATTAGACAGGTGGAAAAGATGTGGCGTTTACACGGACTGCTTTTTGAGTAATCAGAAATGCATATGATCATTTCTGCCTTTCAAACATTGAAATATTGATCCGCATAGTGCGATCAGAGGATTTGAGGTGGATCCGTTTGGTTGTGTTGGTCATTTTTCTTAGTGCTAATGTCATGTCAAGGGATTCACACCTCAGGTTTGACACGGTCACATCGTGTCTGCAGGTTTGAAACTGAAGTGCTTTGATTTAGTTGAGACTGCAGTTAGATCTTTCAATAATTTGAGTGATAAGAGTAATATAAGATTTTGTAACAACATTCAGCTTTTGTTATTATTAGTGCTGTCAAATTAATTAATCGCATCCAGAATAAAAGTTTGTTTACATAATAAATGTGTGTACTGTGAAAAATTTGTTTTAGTTTTTATATATATATATATATATATATAAAAATATATATGAATATGTATACAGTATATACATGCAAATATTTCTTAAATATATACATGTATGTGCGTGTATTCAGATATACATAATAATTATACACAGTACACACACATTTATTATGTAAACAAACTTTTATTTTGGATGCGATTAATCATTTGACAGCCCAAGTTGTTATTATTATTAATAGTTTTTGTTGTCAATAATTATGATAAAAAATAATAAAATCATTATTGTTGCTGTTATTTCACTAGCCAATTTTACGAATTATTCATGTTTTATTTTTATCCTGACATAGTATTCTACTTGCTGTAGTGATTTTTTTTTTTTTTTAATTTTTAAATTTTTTTTTTTTTTATAAATGCGTTGTTGATTTAGATGCAATATAGGGATAGACTTAAGTTAGTTAGGTCTTTCAAATATTTGAGTTTAATGAAAGTAATAAGATTTTATTACAATATTCAACTTTGTAATAATAATAATAATTATAGTAGTAACAACAAAAAAAATTATGACGTTGAATTATTATTATTATTACTTAGAATAAAATGATAATTATACTAATTTGTTGTCATCATTGTACCTTCCTTGATTGATCAGGTGCATCAAATACGCTTTTATTCTACCATAAATGATATCTCCTGCTCTAGTGCTTCTTTTTTTGCCACTGGAAAATGCTTTAATACTTTTCGAAGGCCCCAAAATATGTAAAGCTTGTGGTCAGAATTCACAGCTCACTGTCACCCCTCTACATTCCAGCACATATTCATATAAGCATGTCCCTTACATGAACCTGTCAGGGGAGGGATAGAAGATGTGAACTTGCTTGTTTTCAAATTGCATTCTGTTTACGCTTTAGTTTGACTAAATAGGGGTTTGTAGCTGCTTTATAACTTTATTTCAAGTCAGTCGTTTCGTCTCACAGTCTGCAGTGGAGGATCTCAAAGGAAATGAATTGAAATAAAGTTAATGGTCTTTGATTTTAAGGACCCATGTGGTTATAAGCAGTTGAATGCATTGCCCTGGTTTTCAGTTTTTCACTTAGGGTGTGTTCACACTTGTAGTTTGGTTTGCTTGGTTAGTTTGGTCCGGACCAAAAAAATAGCCCTAGTCCACTTAGCATTCACTTCACATTGGCATTTTTAACACTGAACCTAAAGGCACAGGGATATGTTCACAACCTGATTGGTCAGCTTTTATGAGGTATATATTTTACAACGGAAATTACCGAACATCCAAAACAATGCTGTGCTGGGCTAAATGCACTCGTTGTATGTGCATAGCCTACATATGATTGTAATTTGACCAGCTGAGAACTCATGAAGGGCTTATAAAATGTGTAAAGGATTCAAAACTGCAGCAGGAATCCCTCTGTCACACACACAAATGAAGATCTGCTGCAAGGAGACGTGGTTCTGATGCCTGAACCGAAATGTGATGGGTAACATCTTGACTATGACGAGAAAAAACAGGTATGCTTGAGCATTCTGTCCTTTTTAGGGTCGCATCTTGTGACATCATGTCCCGTTTTGCTTTGTTTACATGTCTTTGGTCCGTGTTGTGGTCATATTTCATTCAAACCGCACCTGACCAAATCCCAACTCGGTCTGCTTGTTCGGTGCACACCAAGGTTCAGATGGCAGCATTCACACTTATTCTAATGAACCGCACTAACAGAGCAATCGCAACAGGGTTCGTTTTAATCAAACCAAACATGCCAAGTGTGAACACACTCTAAGGGTTGATTGGTGAAATCCAGCTAATTTTGAAATAAATGTAATTGGCAGGTAATTGTTGTAACTAATGGCTCGTTTCCACCAAGCAGTGTGGTACGGTCAGGGCTCCAGACTAACATTTGAGAGCAGTGGCACCGGTGCCACTAAGTTCTACAGATGGTGGCGCCAGCACCTGATTTGGTGGCGCTGGAGGAAAATGTATCATTAAGTTAATTTAATCATAAAATTACTGTTGTTTTGTATTGTTTTTGTTAATGAGTGCAGTTACTAATAATATTACATGTTTGTTTATTGAAAATTTAACAGTGAAGCACTGAGCTTGAATCGATATGCAAATAAAATTAACTTTTAGTAACAGTAATGTGCAAAAATCTAATATTTATAGGGAAAATGTAAATATTCTACTCTTATTAAATATACTGTTGTTGTTCTTTTATAGTATCATACTGAACTAAAAGGAGCACGCTCTACTTTATTCTGTGTAATTCAGTCACAATTTGAACAAAAATCTATTCTAATGTCTAAGTCAAATAAGTGCTCCTCTGCTGCCATCTACTGTTATAGTGGTAATTTCATGTCTTTTTAAAATAAAAGTGCTTGTTTGCCACAAAGTGGCCTACACCTTTAAACTTTTAGTTTTACAAATCATCACATTAAAAATAATATTAAAATTGGATAATATTTAGAGCTTTTAAGTGCAGCGCAGATAAAACGAGCAGCGTGGTTCCGTTCTGCTTTTGTTTCGTTTGCAGTTTGATGTTTATCATATGTGACAGAAATGGCAGCTCTTATTAGTTGGGCACCATGGTGGTCGCACCAGTGCGACCTCTAACAAAATCTAGTCGCACCAGCAGGAAAAAAGGTCGCAAAATGCGACCATTTGGTTGCAGTCTGGAGCCCTGGGTACGATTCTGGACCGTAAACCCTGATCCGGCTTGCGTTTCCACTGCCAACAGTACACTTATGATAGGAGTGGTGCAGCGATCAACGTCATTCTCGCGTGAAGAAGAAAGCGACACAGTAAACAACAATGGAGGACATACAGCAGTTCTTGTTCTTGCTTCCCGGCATATGGCTGTTGTCACAAGAAGACGACACGCTTTGTTTGAGCCAAGGCTGCAAGGAAATACACAGCTGAAAAAGCACACGCAAGTGACAGTTCTCTGTCAACCAATTAACATTCTGCAATGAGTCTAGCTCCACCCTTTAGTACCGGACTACTGTGCTAGGTACCCCAACGAAAAGGTGCCAAAAAAGTGGTGGGGTTCGGAATCAGGGTACCATTCACAACTTCTGACAATAGAAACGGCAAAAATTGCGTACTGTACTGAACCATACCGCTCGGTGGAAACGAGGCATAATATAATGCAACTGTTGATAAGTTCCTGTGTTGTCTTATAAACCTCCATAATGTTTTTATTTTCTCAACTCAGTGAGTAAATACTCAGTAGTCAAATCCAGATTACAGCATGACCAAAAGACGACGATATCATGCGCCGGGCTCTTGCAGTTACCTTCCCTGCGTGTTGGTGCGAGCGTCTCTCTGCCGCAGCGTGGAGAGGGGCGCTCAGCTGTGCCTCCCCAGATGTCAGAGAGCTGACCTACATCTCTCTCGAAAAAAAAGCTTGTGCAGCAGCCTGTGAGAATGTGTGGGGGTAGGGAGAGCGCGCCAGAGTGAACTAGCAAATGAACGAGTAAGGGACAGAAAAGCAAGCGTGTTCAAGCCAGCTATCAGACGCCCACACTGTGAAACGAGAACGGCGAGACAAGATGGGGACCCAGTGATCAGTTTCCCACATCTTATCATGCCCGGACTTAACAACAACTCTGGGTTGTTTTACAAAGTGGACGATAATCGCACGAGATGGACAAACTCTGCTTCCCCTTTGCATGGAAGTTTGGTCGAGGAGGGGCAACAGTTTGTGCGAGTGCAGCATCTGCTAACTGCTTCCCTTGCCTCAGGAGTTGTATTTACAGATAGCAGAGGTGGAAGGGACAGTCTTGCCCCTAAAGTTCAGAAGTACAGGATGTTGTAACAAGCTCAGTGAGAGTGAAACATCAGTTTCTCCACGGAGAACATGTACATGTGAAATTTCTCAGTTGTTACTTTTTTTTTAATTTTTTTTTTTTTATAAATAAAACATCTTTTTTTTAACCTTTTTGTCCAAGGAAATACATTTTCTCTAAATTTATTTAAATTCAATTTTATTTGAATTAAAAGCACAATATGTGATTTTTGGATTAAAATATCCAAAAACCACTAGAACAATGTTATATATTTTGTTGACTTGTGTACTTGCATTATCCCAGATGTTTTCAAGAATCTTTAAATCCAGGGAAATAAGCAATTTTAACCGGACACGGGCCGTGTCCATGCGTCACCTATCAATGACATCATACCCGTGTTACCCTCGATTTCCGGTTTTATTTTGTAGAAACCATGGAAACACCAAAGACGCTTTAATATATTATGTGTTTTATTAGACAGGTTTGCAACTGTTTGGATACATTCATAGATAGAAAACGAATCATTGTTATATAACTCAACACAGTTAGTCTTATTGTTTAAATCTCGTTTTCTTGATTTACCGCGAGTACCATGTTTTACCATGCCTAATATCGATCTAGCTTACTGCAGTGTGCAACAAGTGTCTCATAGTAGCCACCGAGCAAATGCACAGAGTAGCATTATAACATAACTTTAAACACACTCAAATGTATCTAATATGATAAAACAGCGGTGCGTTACTCCACATACACATGACCGGAAGCGGTTGTCTGCGGGGTAATAAAAGCTCAGCGAAATCAAGGCGTCATCAAGCTACGCCTTTGTTTTGAATAAGCGACCTCTAGCGGTGAAAAATTACATATTGTGGTTTTAAATTTGAGATTATAATATATAGGCTTCATGTTGTTTTAATTGTTATACAAATCCTAATTTACATTATAATGTCCTTTAATGTCCTAAAAGAAATCTAAGGCAAATGCCCTTGATATATTAACTATGAGCAAACCTTTTTTGTTTGCTTTTAAATTATAACTTTCATCTTACTTTCATCCATAGAATCAAGGATGTTCTATCTGTCATAGGGTTGTTGTGATTCATAATGAAACAACATTATGCTCAATTAGTCCAAAGATAGATTTCACTAATGCATATTGCAGACAAAAACAACTTCTTACTCTGTACTTTTTTTCTTGTTTTTCCAGTAGAAATATCTAAACATTCTTAAATCAAGATATACTTTTCCTTTATTTCAGTCTCAAAGGTCCACATACATAAAAACAACAGACATTAAACATTCATTTAAATCACTTCTAATATGACTCAAGTATTTTACCTTATTCACCACATTTAATACTTGATCTTCCATATAGAATGAAGGTCTTCCTTAGTTCAAACCAGATATATTTATTTGAGAAGCAAAACAACAGGATATTAAATCTTAAAATGTATAGACACTTAGCAAGTTCTTGCATAAAACATTGTAACTCAACAGTCCTGTTTTGATTCACACTCCTAATTATATGGATGCAGTAGTGCTACATGATTATTAATGTAGTCAGGTTATGCTAGTTTCTTTAGGATTGAATGTGTAAACAAATGACTGGAAGCCATGTTGACTGGTAGTATAAGACAAAAGTTTGATTGGTTGAATATGTATTGAGATCGCAAAATCTAGAGGGACTGACTGCTGTGGGAACATGTCAACATTGAGCAGCTGTTTTAGGACTCTGGAAAGTGGTTGAATGTCAACACCTTCTTCTAAATATTTAGCATTTCACCTTTTCCATCATTTTATTTGTAAAATTCTTAGTTACCTGTTGAGCATAAGCATAAATAGGCCAACTTTTTTCAGTAAATTTCCAACAGTAAGACTTCCTTGTAACAATTCCTGTATTATAGATGTACATAAATTTGTCTAGAAAAGACATAATTCAAATTTAGTCAGAATTTACATTTGTTGTGGTCAACATGTGTATAGAGAATAGCTTTGTCAGTTTGTCTCCAACAGGCATTGGTCTTTCTTTTATGAATGACCCACTTCACCAGTATTCACAGTTTGTGACTGTATTAAACAAATGAATGAATATGAAAGATTTTATCACTACACTGTAAAAAATGTTATGTGCTATTTACTTAAAATTATGGTAACAATATTACACATAATATTTTTGAGTAGTTTTTAAGGCTTGATTTCTTTAATGCAATCTACCTGAATAAATCATGTAAAATGTCCTGAATTATTTAGTCTATGAAACAAGTAATTTAATATTTTTAGTGAAATGTGCTTTTTTATTTTAAGTTGACTCTAAAAAAGGGTGTGGATTAGAGTGAATGGAAATGACCTGTTTATTTTTGACTTTGAGTCATGATGTACAATTAATAGACTGTATGCTGCTAGGACAGCACAAGTAGAAACAAACTTGTTACTGCACTGGCATTTGAAAAGTTACTGCTCATTGAACAAAGCAACATGCATCATATTATTAGTATACATGCAGTTATCCACAACCTAACCATAAGATCTACTCTTCTGCACAGTGGTAACGATCAGCATAACAGAAACTCTTTCAAAAGTCAAACATAACTGATCATTAAACATTAACAGATGTTTCCCTTCACTCAAAAACACATAAAATAACAATTTCAATATTAATGCTCATTTCCATTTCCAGCCATATGCAAAGCATGCTGGGAACTAACAATGGTGTCTCTAAATAAAACTGGATAATTGAACAAATTCTCTTAAAATAAATAGGTAGCCTTTTTTTCCTTAATTTTATCAGCTTAATCGGTTCCTCAATTCAAGCCTCAAAATTGCTTAAGTTTCCTTTAAAAAATGTATCTCTTGGTTTTAATGGTAAAATGTTCTCAATATTTTCTATACAACACTGAACCACAATTTTCTTAAAAAAATATACATACTATTTTTAATTATCACCTTAATTTTTTTGTGTGAAAATTACAAGACCCATGATTCATTTTTTACAGTGTAGGTTTGTTTTTTCAGTTTGTAAATTCAGAGGTTCTTACAACAATGAGCAATGAGGAAGTTGTTATTTTCAGATTCGTATACCAATCAGTTAGGGAATGACTTTGTTTTGCACATAGATCAATGTCTCTTTTCTTCTACACATGGAAACTTTTAGTGAAATCTGCTTCTATGCCCTAATTCATTGTTTCTCCAGAGGTTATTGTCAGTATGTTTCTTGAAGTGTTTTGAATTTGAATATTTCCCGAAAGTGGTTTCAGTCAGATGTTAAGTGAATGGAAATGGTGTTCATCTACAGATGTTAGGTACATCTATCATTGTTTGGAGATGTTATGGTCACATTAGTAGTCAACGAACATCTGACTTTTTTTTTTTTTTTTCAAACAAAGCTTAAAGGAACACTCCACTTCTTTTGAAAATAGGCTCATTTTCCAACTCCCCTAGAGTTAAACAGTTGAGTGTTTAACTTATGGGGTTATGACAAAGTTATGACGCTCAAAGTTCAATGCAAAGGGAGATATTTTCTTTTAAAGAAATTGCTTTTTAAGGACTACAACAAACGGCTGGTAGGGACTACACAAGCTTCCTCCCGAGTTAGTGACATCACTAACCCTGAAATATACATAAACCCTGCAACAAAGGGGGGTGAGGCTATGTTGAGAGTTTATAGATTATCATGACAGAATATGCTAATCAATGACTTGAAGATAGTTAACGCCACATCAGCTACATAAATTCATCAACTAACCATTCAGGAACATCTTGTTGCATTCTACATGTTGTCACTTTTTCTTGAATCTCTCCATCATTGTCCAACTCCGGTTTGAACATAAAAGGCTGAATGGTTTCATTGCCTGTCTGCATGAGGTAATCAGAGCTGCTAACTGGAGTTCTTGAAGCTCCGCCCCATGAGCAGCAGCTCATTTGCATTTAAAGAGACACACAAAAACGGCACGTTTTTGCTCACCCTCAAAAAGTGACAATTTTAACATGCTATAAAAAATTATCTGTGGGTTTTTTTGAGCTAAAACTTTACATACAAACTCTGGGGACACCAGAGACTTATTTTACATCTTGTAAAAAGGGGCAATCAACCACCCCTTTAAAGGAATTAAATTATTAAAGGATTAAAAAGATTTAAGGAATATATGTAAAAATGCAAAACGTTTCTTGTCGCGTCAAATTTAGTTATGATTTACATAAATAATGTCATATTTTCTATTCAAAATGGGGAAATGTCATTAAAAAATGTCAAGTAGTTTGCATCACTTGATATTACTGTTGGTCGCTGAACGTTTTTATCGTAACACAGTTGTCAAATATTAACGAGTGACGAGCGCTGTTAGGCCGCTGAGGCAGACCAACCTAAAACTGTAACATTTTACTTTTGTCATCCTAGCAACAAACAGAGCGGTGTGTAATTCAGTACAGCAGAGCAGCATCAACAATATCAAATATTGGGGGGTACAATTTGGCCATTTCTAATTATTCGGGGGGGGGACTTGTCCCCCTCAAAGTCTATGGTGGTTACGGCCCTGCCCATATGTTGTATAAGAGTCTGATCTGCTCTTCTTTCTTTTTTGATTTGTGTTTTTTATTACTTTTTTAAGTAACTTTTATTTATGGTTATGATAATTCAGATGCTCTTCACTAGAATATTTAAAAACCCCATCTTCTGCTGTGTCAGACAAACTATGGTATAATATTAAAAGCTCATTTACCGACTGTATTTACATACTTGTTCTGTATCATTTCTTCGTTCTTAACATAGGCATTTGCATGCTTGCAAAATTGGTGTATTTCACTCATTATCATTGCTGGTACATAATTGCCACTTGCATGTGTTAACCAATGTGGTTTAATATAATTTCCAAATCAAAATGTACAGTTGCATGCATTGCAAGTGCACCGATGACTTGTTTTGATTGTCTTGAGTTTCTCATGATTCTGTTCTACTAGGACAGTGTACTATTTTGGTGTTTTGAAAATAAACAAACAAGACAATGCTGACACCACTGGTTCTGTTTTGATATTTTCATAAAAGAAACATTAGTGAAGAAGAGACAACAGCTACATTTGCACATACACACAGCTGCATTTGGTTTTCTTTAATCATACTGACATTTTAAAGCTGAGATTTTCTTGAATTTTCTTTTCTTGTCCACTGTGTACACTGGATTTGATTAAAAAACACTGTAAACCCTAATGCTCAAAATAACTAATTGGTTTGAGTAGAGCCAACTCAAATTAAACAAATTAGTTTAAACAAATTAACTTTTAGAACTTTCTTTTTCTTTTGAGTTCTCAAAACTGACACGTTAAGTAATCTAAAATAGTTTCATTGTTTTGAGTTTTATGAACTTTTTTTTTTTTGTTTCTTTTAATTTAGACTAACTTAAATTGAACCGAAACTGGGCTGGGATTTCTATTTCCCAGCATGCTTTGCCATGACACTCAAAAGGGACAGTAAATGCCAAAATAGAGTGTTATTTTATGTTTTTTTTTTTTTGAAAGATTAACGCTAAGTGGGAGATTTAGTAGTGTTTAATGTTTTGTTATGCTAGTTTAAAAGAGTTTATGTTATGTTTTTTTGTAGGATTACCATCATGGTGACGAGTGGAACAACATTATATTGCTGTCCTCATTCAGCAAGTTTCCACTATTAAAAATTTTAGATTACATGATATTTTTTCAAGTTAAATGTATGAATGTATGATTACAAAATAAAAATATGCAAATTCTGCTTACTTAAACTTTAAATTTCTTAACTTAAAAAATTTGAGCAACGGATTGCCTCAATTTTTTGAGTTTTGCCAACTTATTTGGGTTTACAGTGAACGATTATTAATTAAAAATGGCCAAAATAAATGTCATAAATGAACAAACCCCTGTTGCCTTACATATGAAATCCATTCAGTAGTATGTTATGATCACTTATCACATGGCTTTCTGAAATGCTTCAAATTGATTGATTGTGGCATTTTGAGGTCAAATATTTTTGTATAATGAGTCTAATGACTAATAAACTGTATAACTGACTATTATTATCCCAGACAAACAATTTCCTGTATTGCTGTGCTAGTTACACAGCTCTCATATCACTCGGCAGTCTCGCAGAGTACAGAAATCTGTGCCTAATCTTGGCTATTTAATATGTAGCCATGGAATAAGTGCATAATTGATCCTTTTCTAGTTATAACTCTTAACATTGACCTTCATTTTATGGGTACTCTATTGGTATCATGCTTATCTTCACTATTATGCTGCATTGTAATAGCTAAATGCAGCCCATAGATTTAGGCTTGTAGTTCTGGGGCACAGAAGACCATATCAGGTAATAGAAAGTTAACCCTCTATGGTACGCGATAGGGATGTCAATGATTAATTGTCGATAATACATTTAATCGATAAAACTTATCTATCATCGATTAATCAGGATCATGCGCGTGCGTGCTGCTCAACCGCGAAACACAGGAGGAAAAACGAAGCGAGCGCGCAGGAGTTATGTTTGGGACCATTTTACAGCTGGAGTTACACCTTCATCTTGACTATAAGTGTGCGTGTGCATTCACAGCCTTTTGTAAATGCAAGTTGTAATGTTGTGTTTATTTTGTGTATGCCTATCTATATCTTATTTATCTCATATAGGATGCATCTGGTTAAGAATTAACGCGGTAGTAAAGCACGCCGGTGATCATCTTCAGCTTCAGCGCATGCAGCTCCAACAGCAATGCACGACTATGATTGGGACTGTCATGTTACATAACATTATAAAGAGAGCAATATTGTAATAAAACATGAATTATTTTAGTTTAGTTGCCGTGTTTCATCGCGTTACATGAGTCACGCATTCTGAATAGCGCGTAACTTTAGTTAAAGTTCACTTGTACATTCGCGTCATTTTGTGCAGATAACATTTGTAATATTATGTTTATTTTGTATATATCTGATTAATCTCATAAAGGATGCGTTTCTTTGAGTTAAATAACGCGCTAGCAAAGAGCTTCAGTGTGTTCATTCTGTGCTTCAGCGCGCGCAGCTTAAACAGCATTGCACGACTAATAATAACTATGATTGGGACTGTCATATTACATAACATTAATGAGAACACTATTGTAATAAATCGTTGTGAATTCATTTTGTCTAGTTGGCGCTTTCAGGCGCGTTCCAGGAAGAGCGCGTCCATTCTGAATAACACGCATCTGAGGCGGCGTTGATGACACGTTGTATCAGTCATTATATTTGATAATTAAGCAATTTAATTAAATGATCAATGACATGGACTCATTTTACAATCCTACTAGCCCTTTATTTAGACTAAAAACCCTTCTCATTCATTTAGTGAGGAACATCGCGTTTTGAGCAGCATTTTCACGCCCTGTCATGCTGTTGCTATAAGCCACTGATGTAGACACATATTGCAGTATTAAGGCTAACGATTAATTGATTGTTAATTTAAACGACGATCGATCATGGGAATTTGTGTAAATTGACATCCCTAGTACGCAATATGATATCAATGAGGAAAAAAATATTTGTGGTGGTTTTCCTGCTTAAAATTGGACACTATAACAACATCAATGCAAATTTTCATAATTTTTTTTTTAAGTTTGTTGCCTCAAGGCAACATTGTACCCCAACGGACAAATTGAAACATTTCACATTTTCATGTAGAAAAAAGAAATATATTTATTGAAAACATCAATTTCTTTAACCAGACACTTGAACAAACACATTTCTCCAGTTTTTAATGTATTACAAATTTCATATAAAAAGTAACATTTCAAATTCAGCTGTTGCTCTCAGGCAACAGTGTACCATCATGGAACACAAGTATTACCAAACCATCAAGTTATCTCATCCATCTTCATCCTCATCTCCATCTCTCTCATCACCATCCTCTTCTCTCCCTGCTGGATTGTCACTATGACCTCATCTTCTTCATCACAGTATGACACCTCATCCTCACCCTCATCAACTGGCAGTTGTGTTTTATACCTTTTTTAAGTGCTGTAGAAAATGTGCAGAGCATATGTGCAGCCAGCTATAGTATGTGAATTACTGTTCTTATGAGTGCAAAAATCATGAAAAAATGCAAATATATTTAGATAATTCTAACTCTTTTCCTTACAAATATAATATGTTTGTATCCAAGCTAGTATGTCTGGTATGGCCTTATGCGATTCCATTATGGCACAATATTGCCTTGAGGCAACACAGTTTTTTGTTATTTCCTCTAAAACATTTGATGATACATAATGTAAAGTTCTTGAAAATACTTTTTTGTGGGTGATTAACTGGATGCAAATGAGTGAAAAATGCACTTTTCATTGGAGAAAATATGGAGCCATGTGACCTGTGCACATGTGCTGAACCAGGAGACAAAATGGACCCCTGTGGGACATGTGACCACTTTTTTGTGCTTTTATTGATTAGTATTTGAGATATTCTCCCATGAGATAGGTCTGACCCATAAATTGGGGTTTCATTTTATTAAAAATAAACTAAAATAGACTATGTTGCCTGGAGGCAACAAGTAAAAAAGAAGTTTGGAGGTTGTCTTGTGCTTGTGATCTTTCTCATAACGACCACAGTGATCAATATACAGTATGTCTAGTGAGTGGTTTAGAATGATACATTCAATTGCAATAGAATTTTTTTTTTTTTTTTATATAAAGATGTACTTTATTCATCCTAAAGAGGGCTAATCAATAGTTCTCAAGCATCCTAAAAGCCTTTTTTCTTCCTTGTTTCAGTTTCCTCATTTACTCTCCCGTTACGTTGCGTAAAACTTGTCAGTAAAACATTAATTTTTTTATTTTTTATTATCTTAAGCAGGCTTTAACTCCAGCCATTTTTTTTTCTATTAAATACCAAATGCATTTTAAGCTTAATTTTGGCTTGTATAGCTCAACATCTCGTTTTTTTTAGTACATATCTAGGTTGTGTTTTAGAGTAATGAACAAAACATTCATTATTAATAAATGTAGCCTTACATTTTTGGTTTTAAATCTGTTGGTAGCCTAGTTCTTTCAAATATGATCCGACTGGTGCTTAAATTGATAGCCTACTACACTTCAAATACCTTAAGGGCCCCATGAGAATCAATATTGTTGGTAGAGAATACTGGCCTGGAACAAGAACAAAGTCAAATGCTTTATGGTGTCCTAGTTGCTATAATCTAGAACGCATACACACACACACTTGTTCAATCAAACCATCAGTGATCTGTGCCCTAGGTCTCACATCTGTTGAGGTGAAGTAAAAGGTTCTTAATTATCGCAGCAGGAAATGTTCTCTTTCATCTTCTCGCTGTATACAAATCATTAGATTTGATCACAGCTCAGCGCCGATCAGCTGCTTGTCCGAAGCTGGTATGAAAATAGATAAGCTCACTCCTCATTTTATGTCCTCTTTTTTGGTGAAACTTCATGGCAAATCTTGAGACAGTGCTAGACTTCATCACTGTTAGATAATGTGTCTTAAGAGGCGTTTGCAATGACAGCGATTTGCAAAACGTGTTGTTTTTTTGTGGTTAAATTTCTCTTTGTGATTCTTCCACAGGTTGCATTGAGTGCCCATTTTCTCCTGCCTCCCCTAGTGGGATGGTTCTGCATGACAGGGAGGGTATGGTTCTGTAACCCCCTCTCTGTCCTCCAGTCCCTATCCCATAAAGCCAGTGGACCAGAGCCATAGTGTTCCCCTCAATGAACATCCCTCTGGAGCCCTAGATCAAGTAAGTCGGCCACATTGGGTTTTACAGACACTGACTCAATGACACCAAGTATTAGATAATCTCTATACACTTCAATAACTTTGATTTAAAACATCCATCCTTGGATCTAGACCCATTTCGTGTGGCCTGTGATGCTAAAGCTGAAAAGTATTTATAAGACATTCACTCCCATTGCTGTAGACATACAATAATGATAAAAGCTGTAGATGGACTCATTTGCTGCGTGTTTTCATGGGCAGAAAATGTTTGCCTACGTTTTAACCTTCAAGGTCCTCCGTGAAGTCACTATCTGTGCTGATGTGCAGCAGTTTATTGATGCGGATATGGTGCAATGGTATAAACACTTTACCAAGCCCTGGTGTGGCTTATAACTAGATGTAGTCTAACTTAACTGTTGCTATGGCAATGCAATGCAAAAACTATTTTGCACCCATAAGCATATTAGACTATTCTGATTCAGTGTGTGTTGAATTTTCACGTTCACTAATAGCATGACATTCATGTATACCTGATGTTACAGAACTTCCCTGTTTATTTCTGCAATTTTGTTACCTTTTCCTTTTACAGGAATAAGTAAATAGTAGTTAACCCTAACCCAACCCAAGCAGTTTAGTTTATTAAAAAGCACAAGCACATTAATTAAAATTATAAATTAAATAGACAAAATACAAGCAAAACATTTAAATGAAATAATTAAAATAATGAAATACATTTGCAACCTCTAAAGCTAAAGAATTCCACCATTTGTGAAATTTAACAGGCTGTGGGTGACAACTGAACTGCAGGTTTGTTTTAGTATTATTTTTATTTAGCCTTTATTTTTTATTTTCTTTTTAGTACTTCAACTTATTTATTTCAGTTAGTTTCAAAAAAAGTTTTTATTTTTTTTATTTAAAGGGTTAGTTCACCCAAAAATTAAAATTGTCATCATTTACTCATGCTCATGTCGTTCCAAACCCAAAAGACTTTTGTTCATCTTCGAAATACAAATGAAGATATTTTAATGAAATCTGAGAGATTTCTGTCTTAATTTTAGTTAGCAATAACAACACTGCAGGACTGACAATCATATTCAGTTGTGTGATTGTAGCATAAAATGCCGGTGTCATGACAAATCGGGTCCTCCCTCGAAACCGGGTCTCTATCAACTATCAGTTAATGATTATACTTAGTACAAACGAATGATATTAAAGGATTAGTTCACTTCAGAATTAAAATTTCCTGATAATTTACTCATCCCTATGTCATTTAAGATGTTTATGTCTTTCTTTCTTCAGTCGAAAAGAAATTAAGGGTTTTGAGGGGAACATTCCAGGATTTTTCTCCATATACTGGACTTCAACGGGCTGAAGGTCTAAATTGCAGGTTTTAATGCAGCTTCAAAGGGCTCTACACGTTCCCAGCCGAGGAATAAGGGTCTTATCTAGCGAAATGATCGGTCATTTTCTGGAAAAAAATAAAAATGTGTATACTTTTTAACCACAAATGCTTGTCTTGCACTAGCGTCCACGACTTCACGTATTTTGTAGTCACGTTGGAAAGGTCACGTGACGTAGGCGGAAGTACCGCCCCAGTGTTTACACAGCTAAAGTGCAAAGACTAAGTCGAACGCCATTTACAAAAAAAAGGTAAAACAGCGATGTCGGACGATTTTGAAGTTGGAGGAAAAAATGAGATGGAGATTTTCACCCTACCCTACCTTTTTGAACCGGAGTACACAGACGAACGTCACGTCATGCTTGACCTTTCCAACATGATTACTTAATGGGTGAAGTCGTGGACGCTAGTGCCAAGATGAGCATTTGTGGTTAAAAAGTATATAAATGTTTTTATTTTTTTTTAGAAATTGACCGATCGTTTCGCTAGATAAGACCCTTATTCCTCGTCTGGGATCATGTAGAGCCCTTTGAAGCTGCATTGAAACTGGAATTTAGACCTTCATCCCGTTGGTTCCCGTTGAAGTCCACTATATGGAGAAAAATCCTGGAATGTTTTCCTCAAAAACTTTAATTTCGTTTCGACTGAAGAAAGAAAGACATAAACATCTTGGATGACATGGGGGTAAATTACATTTACATGGAGTAAATTATCAGGAAATTTTAATTCTGAAGTGAACTAATTCTTTAATTTAAAATATAAATAGCTTACTATATAGTGCATAGTAAAACAAATTGAACGTACTTTCTTATATTAAGTGAATAATTGAACATTACGTTCTTTTTATAACTGAAATATTTTGACTTTTGACACTTAAATTACCACGTAATTACATTAAAGATGATTATGACACGTAGGGTAAGGCAAAAGCGTGTATAAACTAAGCTATCAGGCTAATCGGGTACCTGTATCCTATGCTAGTACATAAGCTAACTAATACAGACATTAATGGTCATTATAAAGTAGTTCAAACAGCATTTATCATAACATGATTTTGTAGGAATTGTAATCAGGTGCTAAAGAGAGTACCTATTAAGTAATTTCAGCCAATGGGATAGCTGGGATAGGACCTGATTTGTCACCACACCAGTGAAATCTAACACAATACTTTGCTTCTTCCACAGGTTGCATTGGGTGTCCATTCTCTGCTGCCTCCCCCCGGTGGGATGGTTCTGCATGACAGAGAGGGTGTGGCGCCGTAGCCCCCTCTCCTTGAGATCTCTCCCACCTCATAAACCCAGTGGACCACAGCCATAGTGTTCCCCTCAATGAGCATCCCTTTGGAGCCCTAGATCAAGTAAGTCAGCAGATCATGCAGTAGCTCAAATAACCTGAACTGGCAACAGCAGAAACTGTGGGTTCAGCCGTAGCAAGCCTTCTTATAGGAGGAAATATGTACATAATCATCGAGTGTTGTGGAGTAACTAACTAAAAGTTGTGATGGTACTGGACTGCATCTAAGTAGCGTGACAGTAGCTCAGCTGTTTTTCAAAATAGTCTAGCACTTCCAGTAACAAGATATTTTCTCCGACTAGTGGTGGCATGACTAAAAGTTACATCATCCTTGTTTATGTCACATTATATCACATGCAGCCTCACGTGTGCCGAGGCAAAAATCAAATACTCGTGACATAATATTGGGTATTAATTTTAGTGATTCAGACCATTTGTTCATACATTTGTTTTGTAGTGAAATCATTTGTTTGTTTGATTGTTTTCAAGCTATTGTGTGCCAAGTAGCTTGTATCTTGGCACACAATAGTTTATCTACCGCTTGTTTTATTCACATTTGGATAAAGGCTTCTGTTAAATGAATAAATGTAAAGGTAGAAGCAGCTTCTGAAACAGTAGTTAAAATAGTCCTCTTAGTGTTGAAGTCGCAACTGTCAACTAATGTCATCTCTGCAAAGGTAATCAATTAACTGAGTCCATAAGACAGTTGTTTTTGTTCAAACATGTAAGGTATTCAGCTTTGAGGCATTTCAAATATGAATGAGGGACAGTTGGTGCAGGTAAAACATTTTTTCCTGGCCCCACTGTCCAGTTTCTTTTTTTTTTTTGCATCTGCTTATACTAGATGTATTGTGGTAGTTCAACAGACTTTACAGTTGTCATGGTAATGGGAAACCTGACTGTGCCTCCACCACATCTGTCTGTGCTGTGTTTTAATTTGCAGTTTAATTTTCACGCTCAAAATAATTAACAGCATGGTTTTTATGTATGCTTGTTAAATAATCCAATTTTGCTGTTTGCTGTATTGTTGTTCTTGGTACTTTAGAAGGACTTTCCACCCTTTTCTTGTCTTGCTTGGTTTCTCGTTTTAGTTCCACTCACACTGAAATCTAATTGGTCTAAAGTACCATGCATATTAATCATCAAATAGAGATTAAGAAAGTTGAGAAAGTCATAATGACTGGTGGAAATTAGTGACCTGTCTTGTATAATAGTGTTTGCACTTTCCTAAAAACTCACCTAATAGCATTTAATGTATTAATTATGATTTATGAGTGCCGATGTAATTTTTTGGTCTACATCAGCTGGGAGAACATGGTGAGTGCTTTAATTTTCAATGTATTAAGAAAAAATGTAATCCATTCTTGTTTTCACAAACAGGCTTATATTCTTAGTTTGTAGTAGTCCCGGTTAATAAGATTATTGCAAGTAAATCCAACCAGCTACATTAAACAAACGATTTATCATGACAAAGATGAGAGGAGTGAAAAAGAAATAGGAGCTTCTGTGAATTAAATTAGCTAAAAATTTTATAAATTAGTAAAGCAGAAAATTGCAGCGTTTACCTGCGTCTCTGTGTGCATTTTAAGATGCAGAGTGTACAACTTACGCACACAGATGTAGGTAAAAGCTGTCAGATGGTATGTTTTGTTTACACACTAGTCATCAATATTACACAAGCTGTAATCAAATGCAAAAACCCACGACTAAAATGTAATTTGCTCCATTTCCTAATGTATGGACAAATGCTCATGCTAATCACTGAGTTGCTTGGAAACCAGCTGAATTGACAGACCTCCCTCTTAATATGAAGATAATCACTGACTTGCATGAAATTAGTCAAAGACCCTAATGGCTTCTCAATTCAGTTTGGAAAAAAAAAAGGAAGTTGGTTTAGCTTATATGATGATTGCATGAGCACGGCTGTGTTTTCTTTCAAAGTTTTTGTGCTGATTGTACGGGGCTGACACCTGCTTTCTTAGTCATAGTCGTAGTCAGACTTTTCTTTATTGCTTCCGCATACTTAAGTTGTACTCTCCCAACAATATTCCCCATAATTACTTGGTTTTGTTTGATGTGTTTTGTGTTATGGAATCTGTGATCTTTTTCTGATGTCAACAGTACAGTTTGTGTAATTTAATGCTGATGAGGCTCAGAACTAAAAAAATGTATCTCTTTTCATGATTAAAATTCAGTATTTCATTTGTATTCAATTTAACGGTTGTTCCTTTTCAAGACTGCAGCCCGGGGTCATAGGAGGCGAAAAAAGTACTATGGAGGCTTTTGGAGAATTAAGTGCTTGCTCAAGGGTGCAATTACACTGAATAGAAAAGAGAACTGTGGAGACTGTGAAGTGGTGTAGCACAGTGGTTTTCGAAAACAAAAGTATTCAACTTTGTATATGAAAAATTGTTGTTTTTTTGTGTGCATGACAGAATTTGTGCCGTGAATGAAGATAGCAAACAGAGGTAGATTTCCATATCATTGTTTTTTTTATTATCACTATCAAAGTTAATGCAGTTATAAAATAACAAACATTGATTCTTTATTTCTCAAACTGCATAAGAATGCACTGACCTTATTTGAAGCTAGATTGTTTGCATGGTACTAGGCTTGCTGCTATAGTTACATCACTTTCCCACCGTGGCGCTGCCCCCACCGTCGTTTTGATTTTTTTCTTTTTTAGCAATAAAATCATTTAGTTCAGTTAGAGAACAGACACTACAATTAAGAACTGAACATGTCTGCTTAATACAGCATAAGCCGAACGAGAGTTGCAGCAGGAGTCAGATTTCATTTATTACGAGGAGCTGACTGACAAGATGACGGCGGAAGATTTGGTTTCAAAGTAAAGTGTAAAAGCGTCTATTTAAGTGAGTTTGTCATTGGACTGTTTTGTTGTTGTGTTTTTCCAAGAGAATAAGAATAATATGCTAATGAACCCACTATTCAAGCAACCCGCCCCCGAATTGCACGGCCGCACTGTCATTCATTTATGGCCGCACAGTGCGCATGCATTTACGGCTGCACTGTCATTCACGGTGCATGTCCACTGGCGTGTTTTCCATTCATTCACTCAACTTCCATAGGAATGAATTGTTTCGCACTGTTATAAATGCCTGAGCGGCTGTGCGCATTTTACTTTCGGTTTAGAATTAGCGATTTAAAAGCCCCCGCTGGTGATACCGGTATTATCGGTGTTGTCACACGTCGATTAACCGGTGGCAAAATTTCCTCACCGTCACATTTCTACATGCTACTGAAGCTAACACTGTAATTTGGAGCTGTTCAGATTCTCTCTCTTTATAGTTATATCACTTAGACTTAGTACATATTGCTGCTACTGTAGCTTGCTAAGGATGCACGATAAATTGGCCACCATATCGGCATCGGCCATTATATGTTCATTTTTAATGTTATCATTATCGGCCCGATAAGAAAATGTGGCCGATATATTAAAGTCGATAAATACTGGATTATATCCTTCAGCTGAGACACTTCAAATGCGCACTGTTCACCATGATGGTTTTGAATCGCTTGAAATATGATTGGAATCACTTAAAAAAAGGAAAATACAGTTAAGTGCGACATGTACAGCGCAAGTCTGTCATATAGGCTACATAAAATTATAATGAGAACATTAAAATTGTGCTTGGGCCATGGCTTTTAGTGGTGAGACTTTTGTTTTTGTATTCAGGCTGTCAAAAATTAAATACAAATTTGGATTTAGATTTATCAGCCAATATATCTTTTTCAAATATGTCGGCTTTCAAATATATCGACTTTCAAATATAAAGAATTACCGGTTATCGGTATCGGACAAAATGTTCATAACGGTGCATCCCTATAGCTTGCTTTAAATAAGTAAAGATTTTACAGCAAAAAGACCACAACCTAAGGTGGATGTTTTTAGAATTATACTAAAAGGCCTTTTACTTGCTAAAAAAGTATAAACTATCAACCAGATGAAAGACTGCATAGCTTGCGTACAAGAGTTTTTTTCTGCAACATTTTGATCACGTTGAAAATTTTAGATGCCTTCGAAATTTGTGTATCAAATATGATAGAGTAGGAATTATAAGGTTAAAGTAAACATCCTGAATCAAGGCATAAACCATGAACGTCAAACAATATGCTCCCACCCTATAGGTCCTATATATTCCTTGTTTCCAGACAACCTCCTTACTAACAGATTTTAAAAATGTAGTTTTGTACGTTTTGTGTATTCCTTGAATCATATCAGATACAAATAAATTTGGTTATATTTCTGCTGTGGGAAGCTCACTAATCTTTAAAAAATATTGAATTCATTGGCACATCTTCAAAGAATGAGTCACGACTGTTGCTTCAGCCTCACACTATGTTCAGATTTTCAGGCAGAGTCGTATACATTTTCTCTCTACTCTGTATTGCTATGGGGAGGTAGACAGCAACAGTGACTCCACGGCTTCTCATGGAGCAAACCATTGAGGGACGGAGGGGGACGGGTGCGTGCAGTCAGGCGTGGGATTTGTCCGTTTTGAAACTTGCTCGCTCCGCCGCTGGTCTCCTCTAAAAGGGCCTCTCCTGTTGAACTGTGCCTCATTAGCTCACTTTTATGAGACACTTTTTCTCTTTTCGCCTGCCGTGAGTGCTGATAAGAGTGTGTAAACGATACTTTTCAACCCCTTTCCTTCAGTGCATGGTGGTCTGTCCCTCTCCCTCAGTGACATACGTTGCTGTTCTGTCTGCGCGCGAAGTGATTAGTGTAGCTCTCGACGAGAAGGAGCCCTGTATCCTGGGAAATGGCGAGACACGCGGCCATAGTTCGTGCTGACAGAGGGGTTAGCGCAACTGTCGTGGACCGTTCTCTAACCGGACAGGCTGTGTTGGCCAACTTCATAGGTGACAGCTGAGCCCTGCCTCAGGTGCGTGAGTGAGCGAGAAAAAGAGAGAGAGCAAAAGGGAAAATCCCTCCCACTGTTTTTTCTCCCATAAGCAGGTTGTTTACCTTTAGGCATACTGTGTGTGCGTGCGGCACATATGCGTGGGGGAGTGTGTGTGCCGAGCATGTGAGGGAACTGCAGGCCTCCCAGGGCTTTCATAGTTTGTTTGTCTGCTCAAGGAAGTGTGAGGTGAATTTACACATTAACATGGAGAGTGAGTGACCAAAGTAAGCACAGATTAAAATGTTTACATTTTAAAATGTTGTTGTGGATGTAGCGAGGATGATTGTGAGGATTTTTGTTTTTGTACTAGTAGGAAGGGTGAGATCCTACAGTTATGTCTCTTTACTTTGAAGTGTTCTTCACATTGTGCTCTTTAGGATATTTCATCAGTGTTAAATAGGATAAGATTTGCGTCAAATTAGGGTTAAATAGTTAGCTTTTTTCTGGGTCAAAAATGGTCTTTGGTGGTGGCGGATGAACCCGGTACTGACAATAAATCGAAAATAAATTAAAAGAAAAGAAAGTTTGTAATATTAACGTATCCTGTTTATTCATGAAGTAAAAAAAACATAAAACAAAGTGCTTAGAACAATTGCATATTTAAAAATCTGTAAATGTATATATAAAAAGTACTGATATATTTAATTAACACTTCTAATTGCTTTAAATAAAACAGGGAGCTGACCCCTGAATATTGTTGTGGAGAGTGGGGAGCCTAGAAGTCAAAGAGGTTGAGAACCACTGCATTAGAGTAAACTAAACACTCACACCCCTTTTCCACCAGCATGAACCGGGTTCAGAGCTAGTGCTATTGCCGGTTTGGAGTTGGTTCGACTAACGAGCCTTCTAAGAACCGGTTTGCCTTTCCACGGGCTAGAGGGCCACCACAGAGCCAGGTCTTACGTCACTGTATACTTCTTCTCATCGTTCCCAGCAATGCTAGGCCGGCAGCGGCAAACACAAACACACCAGGCTTGTTCAAGATAAGGAGTCGTATACTCTCCGTTATCGCGGTACTTTGATGTCATACATCGATCGGTCTGTGCAGCGCAGATGCATCTCGAACAAGCCTTCCACTAACAATGGCGGACGTTGCGTTACTATTGATGCACATGGCTTTGTGAACCTACATCTGCATCCAAACGCGGCCAATCCAACGTGTCCGTGCAGCTCACCGTAAAAGACGGAGATTACAATTGAGCTGCTATTAGCTCCATTAGCTGCTATTTCAAAAATGCCGGTCACAAGTTTGTGTTTGTCTTGTTGGTCACGGTAACCCCATCCCCAGCCCCTGACGCAAGCAGTTCTTACTTCTAGACCAGCATGTTTTGGTGCTACTTAAGAACCACTTTTCCTGGTTCAGAGCTGGTGCTCTGGGTGTTGAAAGACAAAGAACTGATTTGAAACTAGGCTCTGGCTCTGAACCAGCACTCAAACTGCCTTGGTGGAAATAGGGTATAAGAGCTGTGCAGCATACCTGGACACTTGGGGTCTATTTTCTGATGTTGTAAAACAAATCTGCTGGACTAGTCAACAACCCTAAAAGTAGCGATTCTTCATCAAGGCAGAGATGTCTGAAATGCAGTCATAGATGCAAGTCAGGATCATGGTGTTGTCAGGCTGGAACGATGGGTAGTCTGCAGTGATAGAACAAGCTCTATGTCTTTATGATTGAGTCCAGTGACTGATCAAGAACGGGCTAAGTACTGAGCCTTGAGGCACCCCACACATATTTACCTAACGCATTCATGTATGCTTACAAAAAACTATGCAGTGAGACATCAAAACTCAGGCGTCTGATGACTGGGCGACAGTTTGCCCTGAAGACAGCATCCGAAGTGTTCATACTCACAGAGGACCTCCCATAACCAGGTCAGCAGCCAGCCAGCACAGGTAGCCGATTGGCGCCAGGGAAAATTCACACCCTTGATATAAAGAGAGAGAGAGACACACGCACACAAGTACACACATGTTTGTCTGCCTGGTGAAGCTAAATTAAAAAAAGAAAAAGTTATTTATTTTACCTGGTTTATATTAATGTTTAATGTGTAAAATAACTGTGTTTTGGTTATTTCAGGTATCATAGCGTTACCTGTTTTGTGTGTGTTTGAGTTTTGTACGTATATGCTTGTACTGATAAATCAATAGACCTTCAAGTTTATTAGGGTAAACTCTTGTGATAATAGGTTGCATCATACTTATGATGAAGTCTTATCATGATTCTACTGACAGGGAATGCAAAGATATCGCATGTATATGAATAAAAAAAAAGAAATAGTTTATTTAGACATTTAAAGTCACATGATGGTAGTGCTTGAAAATTAAGGGTCTTTTTGCCTCTTGGCAGAAAAAGATACAGTGTGCTCTCTCTTATACACTGCTTTCAGAGATTTAATTATAGCTCCATTAAATGGCCCCACAACTTATTAGCAGATATAAGTTAGAAGCATCAGCTTACATGCAAACTTTCTCAACCAAAGACTAATGACTCAGAGTTTATAAACAGGATCAAGCTGACCTATAGACAAGATTTATGACTCTTTCGTCAAGTTCTTTCGTACAGCTTTGCAGTTAAAGCATTATATCCACTGCATTTGGGGAGGGAATTTGAAATCTGATTGGACGTTGCCAAATATTTCTTATCTAGCAAGAAATATGAGCTTCAGCAAACAGCAGACGGTAAGAGAAAGACTAACTTCTTGGTTGAAAGACAAACGTGTCTTATGGAAAATATTATTTTTCTTCTTAAACTACTGTGCAGAGTAAAAAATTGTTAATGTGAACAGACATGCATTTGGTTAAATAGAAATATCAATCTTCTGGAAGATTAGGGCACACAAATGGTGTGCTGTTAATGATGATTTGACTTTTCATTATCTTAGCAAACTGGAAATTGTGAAAAATGTGCTGTAAACCATCCAAAACATGTTTCAGGTTGAAGGTAAATATCGGTGTCCCGTGTTTAAGGGCTGTGACTAAGGTTCTGCAAATGTTTTTGTACAAGTCACGCATTTCTTTTGACGTTAGCTTCAGCTGATGTGGTTAACTCGTGCAACGTGAGCAGTGCGACTGGTTATTCTCAAGTCTATTCTCAAGGTATCTTCATTACCAGTGGGTTGGTTTTACTCAACCCTTGACTGAGCAGGGCTGAATACTGAGCACATTGGGGCCGGCAAGCTGTTGATAATTACAGTAAGGGCCGCACATGCACGGGAGTCATTATGTCCTGGTGGATTTTCTTTAGGATCTGGCCTAATTTCTGAACAATTTTGCACGTTCACATGCATGGTCATGTTTCACATTCTCCAGAGCAATGAAGTGAAAGCTCAGGGGCCTCAAAATATGGGGTAGTAAGCTCGAAGGTGCCCTTACTTCCTCCAAACCTTCTTAAAGAATTCTCAAATGTGTGAATTAGGGATTTATAATGTTATAGATTGTTAATCTTTTATGTATAGGTATTATTTTCAGTGGATCTTTCAGCAGTGATTAAAATGTTGCTGAAGCTTGTGATACAAAAAATTGCTTGCTCTTTCTCCTAAAAAGGCTGTTCAAGTGTTTAAATTTTAAAACCAGGCTAATTTCTGTGATTTGTTTATTTTTATTTTTTCAATTTAAATGGGCCTGTTTAAGGTGAATTTGCTGGAAATGGAGCTGCCAGGGATTAGGGGCCACTGGAGGTTTTCAACAGACCCACAATAGCAGCCTGTTCAGGCCTTGCAGATCAAAGCAGACTATGCCTGAGGAGCCAGGCGCTGGTCTGGGTGGTGGCCTCCCCAAGTGGAGAAACAGAACATAAGATGTGGTGAATGATCCTCTTCAAACTGAAGGGATTGACAAAGCTCCAGATTACTGATAGAGCAGGAATTACTTTGGAGTTCAGTCTCAGTTGGCTGTCCGAGGTGAGCAATTTAAGTCATACTGTTGAGGCACCAAAACATGACAACTGAACTGAACTGATAACCAAAAGGGTTATCAGTTCAGTTATCAGTTTTTCTCAATGTTAAGTGGCCTCTTAATTTTTTCCAGAGCTATATATATATATATATGTATGTATGTATGTATGTATGTATGTATGTGTGTGTATATACACATATACAGTGGGGAGAACAAGTATTTGATATACTGCTGATTTTGCAGGTTTTCCTACTTACAAAGCATGTAGAAGTCTGTAATTTTTATCATAGGTACACTTCAACTGTGAGAGACGGAATCTAAAACAAAAACCCAGAAAATCACATTGTATGATTTTTAAATAATTAATTTGCATTTTATTGCATGACATAAGTATTTGATCACCTACCAACCAGTAAGAATTCCGGCTCTCACAGACCATTTAGTTTTTCTTTAAGAAACCCTCCTGTTCTCCACTCATTACCTGTATTAACTGCACCTGTTTGAACTCGTTACCTATATAAAAGACACCTGTCCACACACTCAATCAAACAGACTCCAACCTCTCCACAATGGCCTAGACCAAAGAGCTGTGTAAGGACATCAGGGATAAAATTGTAGACCTGCACAAGGCTGGGATGGGCTACAGGACAATAGGCAAGCAGCTTGGTGAGAAGGCAACAACTGTTGGCGCAATTATTAGAAAATGGAAGAAGTTCAAGATGACGGTCAATCTCCCTCGGTCTGGGGCACCATGCAAGATCTCAACTCGTGGGGCATCAATGATCATGAGGAAGGTGAGGGATCAGCCCAGAACTACATGGCAGGACCTGGTCAATGACCTGAAGAGAGCTGGGACCACAGTCTCAAAGAAAACCATTAGTAACACACTACGCCATCATGGATTAAAATCCTGCAGCACACGTAAGGTCCCCCTGCTCAAGCCAGCGCATGTCCAGGCCCGTCTGAAGTTTGCCAATGACCATCTGGATGATCCAGAGGAGGAATGGGAGAAGGTCATGTGGTCTGATGAGACAAAAATAGAGCTTTTTGGTCTAAACTCCACTCGCCGTGTTTGGAGGAAGAAGAAGGATGAGTACATCCCCAAGAACACTATCCAATCGTGAAGCATGGAGGTGGAAACATCATTCTTTGGGGATGCTTTTCTGCAAAGGGGACAGGACGACTGCACCGTATTGAGGGGAGGATGGATGGGGCCATGTATCACGAGAGCTTGGCCAACAACCTCCTTCCCTCAGTAAGAGCATTGAAGATGGGTCGTGGCTGGGTCTTCCAGCATGACAACGACCTGAAACGCACAGCCAGGGCAACTAAGGAGTGGCTCCATAAGAAGCATCTCAAGGTCCTGGAGTGGCCTAGCCAGTCTCCAGACATGAACCCAATAGAAAATCTTTGGAGGTAGCTGAAAGTCCGTATAACCCAGAAACTGAAGGATCTGGAGAAGGTCTGTATGGAGGAGTGGGCCAAAATCCCTGCTGCAGTGTGTGCAAACCTGGTCAAGAACTACAGGAAACGTATGATCTCTGTAATTGCAAACAAAGGTTTCTGTACCAAATATTAAGTTCTGCTTTTCTGATGTATCAAATACTTATGTCATGCAATAAAATGCAAATTAATTACTTAAAAATCATACAATGTGATTTTCTGGGTTTTTGTTTTAGATTCCGTCTCTCACAGTTGAAGAGTACCTATGATAAAAATTACAGACTTCTACATGCTTTGTAAGTGGGCAAACCTGCAAAATCGGCAGTGTATCAAATACTTGTTCTCCCCACTGTGTGTGTGTATATATATATATATATATATATATATATATACACTCACCTAAAGGATTATTAGGAACACCATACTAATACTGTGTTTGACCCCCTTTCGCCTTCAGAACTGCCTTAATTCTACGTAGCATTGATTCAACAAGGTGCTGAAAGCATTCTTTAGAAATGTTGGCCCATATTGATAGGATAGCATCTTGCAGTTGATGGAGATTTGTGGGATGCACATCCAGGGCACGAAGCTCCCGTTCCACCACATCCCAAAGATGCTCTATTGGGTTGAGATCTGGTTACTGTGGGGGCCATTTTAGTACAGTGAACTCATTGTCATGTTCAAGAAACCAATTTGAAATGATTCGAGCTTTGTGACATGGTGCATTATCCTGCTGGAAGTAGCCATCAGAGGATGGGTACATGGTGGTCATAAAGGGATGGACATGGTCAGAAACAATGCTCAGGTAGGCTGTGGCATTTAAACGATGCCCAATTGGCACTAAGGGGCCTAAAGTGTGCCAAGAAAACATCCCCCACACCATTACACCACCACCACCAGCCTGCACAGTGGTAACAAGGCATGATGGATCCATGTTCTCATTCTGTTTACGCCAAATTCTGACTCTACCATCTGAATGTCTCAACAGAAATCGAGACTCATCAGACCAGGCAACATTTTTCCAGTCTTCAACTGTCCAATTTTGGTGAGCTGGTGCAAATTGTAGCCTCTTTTTCCTATTTGTAGTGGAGATGAGTGGTACCCGGTGGGGTCTTCTGCTGTTGTAGCCCATCCGCCTCAAGGTTGTGCGTGTTGTGGCTTCACAAATGCTTTGCTGCATACCTCGGTTGTAACGAGTGGTTATTTCAGTCAAAGTTGCTCTTCTATCAGCTTGAATCAGTCGGCCCATTCTCCTCTGACCTCTAGCATCAACAAGGCATTTTCGCCCACAGGACTGCCGCATACTGGATGTTTTTCCCTTTTCACACCATTCTTTGTAAACTCTAGAAATGGTTGTGCGTGAAAATCCCAGTAACTGAGCAGATTGTGAAATACTCAGACCGGCCCATCTGGCACCAACAACCATGCCACGCTCAAAATTGCTTAAATCACCTTTCTTTCCCATTCTGACATTCAGTTTGGAGTTCAGGAGATTGTCTTGACCAGGACCACACCCCTAAATGCATTGAAGCAACTGCCATGTGATTGGTTGATTAGATAATTGCATTAATGAGAAATTGAACAGGTGTTCCTAATAATCCTTTAGGTGAGTGTGTGTATATATATATATATATATATATATATATATATATGTGTATATGTATGTGTATATTTAATGTATGTGTACATTTTGAAATAATAAACAAGGCTCAAACATCCATTTCATAACAAGCATGCATGTTTATTTTAGCACTTTTATTATTTATACATATTAGTTAAAAAAAATATTAGTTTCATACTTCCCCACAAAGATGCGTCATATGCCGCTCTGTGCTTTGAGAGGGATGTGGGACACGAGCAGGAAAGATACCATCTGTTTTCTAATATCTTCTTGTCTTCATGTTTTCTCCTGATGTTGCAAAGCAACTGACACTTGTTGTAAAAGGTCTGAAGAGCGAATTTTATCTTCCACAGGGTCAAGACATTTAGGCTATGTTTGATTTCGTGCTGCCAGAGAAAGCGAAACTAAAATCACCGGAGTGTGTGAAATGCGCTATACAAATAAACTTGACAAGCCTTACCAAGTCTAATAACAAGCAAAAAACGGTGTTAAATAGAATTTGAAGTAAAAAGGTATCTGTCCTACAGTGTTTTTTCTACTTGACCACAGTAAAGGATGCGAATAGGTATAATAGACCTAGTTATTAGCAAACGAAAGGAAGAAACGTTTATAGTCCCCTGCGAAAATGGGTGAAACGTAAGTAAAGATTTGGGAGAAGAAACGAGAAGTCCATGTCCAGTGGAATAAAATGGAGTAGGCCTATTGTTAAAATTTAAGCGGAAAATCGGGTGACCAGATCGCAAAACAGAATAAAAAAGCTGACAAAGCTTAAATTGGGCTCACATAGCCTACCTCTCTTATTCAGCATGAATCCATATGTTTCCATGGCTGCGAAGTAACATTTAATTGCTAACCTATTATTTCTTTTGTAAACAAAGCTTTGTGCTTCACTCCTGTGGAAATATTTACGTAAAACAGCATTCACACACAAAAAGTGTTTTAGTGGACCACCTGAAAAAACAGGAAAACGCATATTGTCCAATTTACTTAATCATATTATTTGCGATCTACGCAACAAAATTGTGTTTCTCTTCTAAACGTGATTTCTTTGCTTTCGATTAATGTAATTCTCTAAAATGTGCAATCTACTAGATTAAATTATTTGGGGTGAATGTGAACCAATTAAGTACTCAAATGATTTTTGCTGAAACTGTAGTTCCCAGCATGCTTTGCTTGGGACTTGACGAGTAGAGTAAAATTGTTGAAATTAAGTGTTATTTTATGTGTTTTTGGGCAAAATGAGAAAAGGGGGAGACTTTATATTGTTTAATAGTGTTTAGTGTTTAATTATGTTGGAATTATTAGAACTATTTAAATTATACTGGGTTACCATAGTGGAGAAGAGTGGAGCAATTGCTTAGGCTGTGGACTGATACAGCACATGTCATTAGCTTAAAGAGCATTTCATACTTAGCACTTGGCATGTTCATTATGTGCTATTGCTGGCTAATAGAATGAAAGCTAGTTAGTACAGTCTTATAAATCAGTCATGTGACAACAAAAATACACAAAAATAAAATAAACTTGTGTTTTGTGATTTGATTAAAGAGGCAGGTTCTCAAGCCCCCATGTGCACACCACTGTTGTTAGGCAGCCATATTAAAATCATTGTGAGACTACTCAGTTTGGTTACTTAAAAATTACTTAATTCCATGATATTGAAATTGTGAACATTATATTTGTTTAACTTTATTGATTCATGTGAAACCGATGTACATAATTAAATCATGTAAATCCAACACACCTTTTTTTTAAGTGTGGCGTGGTTATCAAGTTTACCGGCACAGCCCTAGTTGAGCTATCTAGAGACTTGAGCTAAGCCCTTAAGCTCAAGATGCTCCAGGGAAAATGGATCTGGGGCTATCATGTGAAAATTAAAATGTGTTATAAATTATTTATCTATCCATCAGCTTCTTTAGCTTGCATTTCTTTTAACTTGAGGCGTTTATTTGATTGAACATCACAAGTTGATATTGTTTATCTGGTGGGATTTCTGCTGTCTCTAGTGTGTTCTTGCCATTTAAGTGCTGTTCACCTGGGTTCAGCCACAGCCAGGCATTTTCATCCTCTGTATTGCAGTGTGATCTTGCTTTTCATCATCCTTGAAGTCTTATTAGCTGGAATAACAAGCTTTCTATCCTAACGTTGTATACCCGATATTAGTAGCTACAGGAACTGTAGAGTCTTTTGTTATTAAAGTTTGTTTGTAGACAAGTAAACAATGTGTTGGTTCTGAATACCCTTCGTGGTATGTTGTGCAATGGTATGCTTGTATGTATCACTATTACAAAATGCTGCATATTCCTTTGTGAAGCTTGAAAGTGTCCTGTTTCTATGGTTACATTCTGCAGCTGAGGACACCTGATTCTTTTAGGGAACATTGTGCATTTGCATGAGGTGGATGAAGCACCTAAAAGCCAAACTTGAGTAAAAGTACAGATATCTTACCAGAAAATGACTAAAATGGTCCAATCGGCCATGAAAAATCATGATCGGTGCATCACTATTAGTATGGCAGAACTTTATGGCATAACTTATATTGTACTATACACTTTGAGCAAAAAGAACAGCATCAAGTTTGTGTTGTTTTAGCAGTTTCTTTCATTTGAAAATAAAATGCAAAATGTTACACTTTTTTTCTTTTTCTTTTAGTTAACAGTAAAAAAAAAAAAAAAAAAAAAAACCTTTCAAATTTAAAGATTTAACTACCGTTTAATTTGAATGTGGGAAGACTCCATGATTGTTAATCTCATTTGAAGATTTTTTTTAAATTACAATTGTGCTAAAACAGACTTTGAGTGCATTGTCTGGCAAACAACACATTCAAACAAGCACACAAATGATTTGGAAACAGTTCTTTGTCTTCAAAATATCTTGCATCTCTGCATAATGCAGTCTCACTCTTCTTGGGCTGAAGACAAGTCCTGAGATGCTAAATGGCCTTTCACAGGCCGCTGAGGCAGGTAGAGGTGTGTTCCACTTCACAGACAGCTTGCACACAGCTGGGAAGGATTTCAACAAGTCCATGTGATCCTTCCTAGATAAGATTAATACACTTTCATGTCATGACCTCAACCTAAGTTTGGTTAGGTTTAAAATTTTAATTCATGTACTATCCATGCTTCAATAATTGATTTTTGAATTTGCCAACATTACAAAATGTACCCATACACTTATTTTTCACTATCCTCATGTTGTCTCATTCTGATTGTGGCATCATCCTTTGTCCAAGTTGTTTTCAATTTTGGAAGAAGAAACGTGGCTGCAGTTAACTCAAGGTTGCCTAACAAAAAAATTCTTTATTCCCACCTGTAAAGCATTCACCAGAGGCTTGCTGTACTTCAATGGCAACTTGACCTGGTCATGTTTGACGGTCAGCAGGTTGATTGTTGGAAGTAGCCACCCCATTTGGGCATTTGCTTCTGCTTGCAAGATGTTGGTTGCCTGGGCGACTGGGCTCATGGCAGCAGCATACTCTGTGAGGAATGCAAGTTCATCTGGATTAAACCTGTAAAACAACAACATTGTTTTATAACGCTATAGAAATATTCATCTGATTCAACAAAAAATTGCTGGATTAACTAAAATGGACCAATGATAAGTGGAAGTTGGCCTTGAACGAGGAGTTCCACCTAGTAGCATTCAGCGCAGCAGCTGGAGGAAGCAAGCATCTTCAGTTTCGGCTGTTCGTGTGTCCGACGTTTTTTAAGGGGATGATCACACTGAATATGTTTTTGCTCTTAAAGGATTAGTTCACCCAAAAATGAAAATTCTGTCATTAATTACTCACCCTCATGTCGTTCCAAACCCCGAAGACCTTCGTTCATCTTCGGAACACAAATTAAGAGATTTTGATGAAATCCGAGAGCTCTCTGACCCCTCCATAGACAGCAATATAATTAACACTTTCAAGGCCCAGAAAGGTAGTAAAGACATCGTTAAAACAAACAAAAATAATAAAACGACTTTATTCAACAATTTCGTTCTAGTCACCTACGTGCCAGCGTGTTTGTTTTTGCACACAAAAAGTATTCTCGTCGCTTCATAAAATTAAGGTTAAACCACTGGACTTACATGGACTATTTTAACAATGTTTTTACTACCTTTCTGGGCCTTGAAAGTGTTAATTATATTGCTGTCTATGGAGAGGTCAGAGAGCTCTCGAATTTCATCAAAATATCTTAATTTGTGTTCCGAAGATGAACAAAAGTCTTATGGGTTTGGAATGACATGAGGGTGAGTAATGAATGACAGGATTTTCATATTTGGGTGAACTAACCCTTTAAAAACACAAGACGCATTTTCTCGGTACTCAAAGCACTTTACATATGGAAGGGGGAATATCCTCAACCACCACCAATGTGCAGCATCCACCTGGATGATGCGACAGCAGCCATATTGCGCCTGAACTCCCACCACACACTAGCTTTTTGGTGGAGAGGAGACAGAGTGATGAAGCCAATCAGTACATGGGGATGATTAGGAGGCTTTGATGATAGACAGTGGTCAATGGGCAAATTTGCCCAGGATGCCTGGGTTACACCTCTACTCTTTTTCGAAGCACATCCTGGGATTTTTGTATGACCACAGAGTGTCAGGACCTCAGTTTAACGTCTCATCCGAAGGACAGTACTTTTTGACAGTATAGTGTCCCTATCACTATACTGGGGCGTTAGGACCCACATAGACCACATGGTGAGCACCCCCTGCTGGCCTCACTAACACCTCTTCCAGCAGCAAACTATTTTTCTCAGGAGGTCTCCCATCCAGGTACTGACCAGGCTCAACCCTGCTTAGCTTCAGTGAGCAACCAGTCTTGGGTGATACCCGATTGCAATGATTGACCCAAAGCAGACTACTTACGTTAGCCCGTCCTGCCCTCTTGCGTGCTCATTCTGGTAATCTTATGCTTTGTGATTTAATGGTATTTTTGTCCTGTTCACAAATTATCTGTTAATGGTAATTTACCAGTAAACACTGTATGTGTAAAAGGGGCTATCGTCTTCAGAAAGCTTGATATTTTTATTTATTTTTTTATTTATTTATTTATTTTCATTATAGTAATAAGGTTTTTTTCACCATGAAAGTAGTATCACACTGGTCCAATTGCAATTCTTAAAAAGGATTTTTCTTTGTTGTATTTATTTAAAAAAAAAAAAATTATTATTATTTTAAAAAACAAGGAAAAACACAAGCCAACAATATTAGCAGTACCGCTATACTGAGCAATAGAGTAACCAGAGTAGTACAGAAGTTAGAGCAGAAATGTAACAGCAGAAACGAGTCTATGAGATGGTGGGAGAAAACCCCAAAACCCAATTTAAAGTCTTCATTGGCAGAATGGCCGTCTTTGGCTGTGATTTCTTCCCAGTGTCACATTATAGTGGTTATATGTGCGCAGTATCCTCGCGAATGGGAATTTCAGCGGTTTCTTCTAACAGCAAGAGTTAGATCGTAGTGCAGGGTGGACAGCGCCACAGATCAAATAAAGCTTTCAATTAGCAAGCCCTTTCACAGCAGATGTACGATTCCCCTGCAAGGAGCCATTGATTATGTGTATTGCTAGCAGGAATGAGCTGTCACTTCAGACTGTGCCTGATATGGAGTCATCTGACTGTTACGCTCAATCCGGTCGAGATATGTTGCCCGTCATAACTTTTACAGTAAAAAGGGGCCTATTTCAGAACTGGTCAGACTTGAATTTTTGTTGGTTTTCCAGAACCTGTTGACCTGGCATCCTTTTGCCACTATTATTTTGTAGTTCTAGATTATATTATCAAATCAGGTGAATACAACAATATATGGGTATCAGATAAAGACAACAACCATTACTGGCCTTTTCTCTTGTTTACTCCACTGGATGACTTAACTTTATTGTCCTGCTTTGTGTTTATTTAGTAGAATGGTTCCTTCAAGCTTGACTCTGTCGGCTGACATGTGACTCCCCTGTTTTGCAGGTGTGCATATGCTCAAAATGAGTGCTGCAGGGGAAAATGCCCTTGACCCCAACACCCCAGAGTCACGGAAGAGGAAGGGCTCTCCATGTGATACATCTGGTCCCAGGTGAAGTATGAGATCAACTTTCAGTCTTTCTTTCAGTTCACATTACTAGTGAGTATTTTATAAGATCTTACCAATTATGTCATTTATGTAATACAATGACATACAATTAGGCTACTGACAATGCCGTCAAGGTGTGTCAGGGGAAGTATTTTTATTTATTTTTTTCAAAGTTTTATTTGCTTTTGCCAATGTTTTAAAGGACAGTGGGATGGGGAATGTGATCATAGCCCAGACCGGAATCAAACCCCAGTCCCTGTGCACACAACAGCTCTTTATCGGTCATGAGCGATGCATGATAAAGGTCCAACAGTAGATTTTTTTTTGAAGGTTTCCTTGTGTCAGGGTTGGTTGGAGGAGAACAGGTCTTTCTGGCTGAGTGATACTCTTCCATAGGGCCTTGGTGGGGCTGATGTAACTGCCTGTTTCTTCAGCCACCCCACACAGCGCCCTGACCTGTGTATGCAGCACGCATGCGCACAACCTTGGCAAGCCGCTGACCTACTTTGTCTGCTGTCTTCTCCCACACACACACATGGTAACATGCGCTCACACTTGCAAGTCATTCGTATGTACGTGCACTCGCTCACCCAGAAGCAGCACAACAGATAAGCACTTTCCTCCATCCTCGCACACGTACGCCAGCCGTTGGTCACTCTGGAGGAAGGGAGAGCTGATTGTTAGTCTCTTTAATATTTGTGTATTGAAATTAGCATTCATGAATTCATTAATTTTCTACTATGCAGATGATCCATGTTATGAACCAGGCAGATATAGCAGTGTTTGTTTGTTCGTTTGTTTGCTTGTTTGTTTATTTATTCTTTATTATTTACACTTGATAAATAAATATGTGAATTATATAAATATATAATAAAAATAAATTAATAAATACTTGTTAATATATGTGACCCGTGCTGGCAAAATGAGTCGCAATGAGAACATTTTCAAAAATGAGTTATTGTTACCTATTTGAAGTCGATATAGTCAGCAAAGTAAATTTTGAGAAAAATCGAGTTAAAGATTTCTGAAGGTTCCAAAACAAAATCACCTAGCAACCATACCTTAAAATCTCTGGTAATAACACCAAATTTGACACACACCAAGTCAAAACCAAATATCTATAGGTAAAATATATATTCAAAATTTTTTTCCCATGATACCACAATTGTTTGTTTAACATTAATGAAACACACAGCCTATATATTAAGATCTACTGTACCGCACAGATGTTTTATAATGTAACACATCAGATGTTTTTCCCCAACAGTTAACCAAACATTCACATAAGACATAACTGATAATGTTTGCGTGACTCACCATGACAGATATTTTGAAATACTGTAACTCTGTGTATGTGTGGATATCGGGATCGGGCGCTGTCTGAGGCGTCATAGTGCGCACGCGTCGGATCTGTCAGTAAGATTGTTTTCATGGACAAAGGAAAGGTACTCCTCTCAGAGAACGTACAAATAAAGATACTTTTAGATGTTTAATTGCTATTTGGAACATTGGGATCACTAGACGAGGGCTTAATGAAGTAATTTTTGTGTGAATCTCAAAATCAACATTTTTCACTTGTTTTGCCTGTAGCTCGAAATTATCCCGTGCACATTCCGACTCCTTTTGCCAGCACGGGTCACATATGTTTTTCTATATATATCGACATTTTTAAATGTTAATATTTTATTGTTTTCATTTACATTGTAAAGTACAGTGCTTTAGACTTAATGAACAAATTTTTGTGAAACCCTCAAAATCGACATTTTTCATTTGTTTTTGCCTATAGCTCGAAATTATCCTGTGCACATTCCGACTCCTTTTGCCATATGTTTTTATATATACAGCTCTGGAAAAAATTAAGACACTCAACATTGATTTCTGAACTTGGAGTGGTCTCTTAATTTTTTCCAGAACTATATATATTGACATTTTTAAATTTTTAATATTTTATTGTTTTCTTCGCTTTGTTTGAAATATGTGAGCAGTGGTATAATGTTAGCGAACATCCCGACGCCGCCCACACTACTGAGAGCGGCGTTTAGATGAATATGTAAATGTTTTTTTGCGCTTTCCTCTCAATAACAAAATAAATACAAAATGACAACTTAAATGACAGCAGTTAAAAAAACATCTGAACATAGCGATGTGGATATGTTTGCACGAGCTCTGCAATTTGGCACTCCAGTAAACATTATACAATAGATAATTTAAAAGCAAGCTGCAAAGGTGCAAAATGCGATTTCTCAAAATCGTTGTTGAGCACTGTTGATATTTGAAATCACCCCAAACAAACACACCCCTCCCTTCATTGCTTCGCCCCCAAAATGCACAAACACTCAATCCAAGAGTGTCTCTTTTATCATAGCAGGAGCAAAGCAAAATAATGCTTCGAAAAATAAAGCAAAGATGATGAACAAACGACAAGGAAGAACAAAAAAATTCACATAAAGTAAACGAGTATATAGTAAGAATTTGTTGTTAGTCGCCATTAACACACCAGCTCCTGACATTGACACTCAAAACGTATGAAACAGAAACAACACAACCTCGGCATTCTTTTCAGGCCTTCTTGCTTGGGTCTCTCCAGCACTGAGCTTTTCTAATATTAACGTGGGTCGTAAAAATTTTCAATTTACATATACGCTACCGCTCAAAAGTTTGGGGTTCGGCAAGATTTTAAAAAATATATATAAAAAAAAAAAAAAGTCTTGTAATAGTATTACAAACAACTGTTTTTATATATTTTAAAATGTATTTTATTCCTGTGTTGGCAAAGCTGAATTTTCAGCATCATTACTCCAGTCTTCAGTGTCACATGATCCTACAGAAATCATTCTATTATGCTAATTTGGTGCTCAAGAAACATTTCTTATTATTATCAATGTTGAAAACACTTGTGCTGTCCTATACTCAGTAGGGCTGTGCTCAGAATATCGATACAACGATACATCGTCATGCTTTTGAATGTAACCAATTATCACGTGACGTCAAGTGGTGCCAATTTTAGCAACGCGAGCAGAAGAGCGAGACATTCAAAATGGATGAGGATTTTAAGTTGTTACAGTTTTTACTTTTATGGAATATGTTTTAAGTTTTGTTTAGTCATTGAGCATCGCTTTAGTGTCACTATAATTGACACTATAATTTAGGGCTGGGTAAAAAAAATATTGATTTCTCGATTTTAATCGATTGTCATTTTTACGAACCGATATCCATTCTTAAATTAAAATAATAGTCATCCTGTTTTCAATTGATGAATGAATGGAACATTGTAGCGCACCTCCCATCCATTAATTCGCAATAATCTTTGTGCTTTGTTACTAATGATATGAAACAGATTTCTCAGATTTCAAATTATGTCCATTTTATTACGAATGGCTTAATACCAGTTGCAGCGCGAAATAAACATGACTGAGCATCTGAAAGTGTGTTAAAAGATACAGTACAACTTACCGAAATCCGTATCACATCTCATGTAATCGCTCAATCAGTGTTTCAAACGCGGAAAGACGCCAGTAAAACAGCTTGCAATATCATGTAACGTCACATTTACCTCAGAAAAACCATATTTAGTGTCCATAAACTTGTCAGTGAGCTAGAAAAATTAACTCTAGAGAAGAGCATTTTGCTAAATATATGCACCATATTACATATTCATTATAATTTTTAATGTTTTTCAATATTTAATGCATGTTTGAACAAATCTGTCAAGTTTTTATGACAGCCACCATTTAAATGTTTATATTTCAAAAAACAAATTGGAGTAGAAATATGATTATGTAATTTGTAAAGTTAATATTATAACTTTATTATTATAAAAAAAAACATTATTGAGTGTAATTAAAGTGTTTGTACAAATCAGTTCATTTTTACCTTCAATATTATAGTAGACTACAACTGACTCCCATAGTTTACAGCATTAGTTAAGAGATTTGTTTTCCTTGAGAATATTTGCCATGTATTGTACCTGATATATATCCAAAATAATTGAATCGAAATCGAATTGCAAGCTTGTGAATTGAAATCGAATCAAATTTTGAAATTTGTGTCAATACCCAGCCCTACTATAATTGTCATTTGAGTTATTGAGGCAGAGACTTTAAAAGCAAAAGGAAGAGCTTTTTTTGTGACAATTTATTTACTTAATTTAACTCATAGTTTTTTTAATGACAAAAACAAAATAGTTTTTCAGTTATCACAACTGTTATAACACTGGTTATTCAATAAACAGATATTAACTGTTACTAAACTCTGCTCAAAAGAAATTTAAATTCCAAGTTGATCCATAGCGTGATGCGTATCGTATCGTGACATTGTTGGTGATACACAGCCCTAATACTCAGTGTGCGTTAGCCAGTTGAGCAGGGATTGTTGTAGAATACACACTGGCCATTGAAACTCCCCTATTCGGTGTCTTTAGAATCCATGCATTTTTGTGAAATCTTTTCTGTTTCTTTCAGTTGCACAGTGCACGCAATTATAGCACTCTTGTTTTTGACTGGATGATAAATGGGCTCAGGTCTGAAGCCTTTGCATTCCATTGATATCTAACATTACTTCACCGTAGCCCCTGACCATCTGTCTTTCTCTCCTATTCAGCCTTTCTCTCTTTCTGTCTCTCTTCTCAGCTTGATAACCCATGTTCAGCTTAAGCCTTTGAAGAATGCCTTCTAGTGCAAGGACTGTATGCGTCCCGACCCTTATTAGCTCTACAATGATACATCTGTGTAAAAGTGTGTGTTTTAGCCTCGCTCTGGTTCCAGGCCACCCGCAGTTTGTCCTTGAGTGCACCTATAGTCTCCTCTCGCCCCGGAATTCTTCCTTTTAACTGCAGAATCCTCTGCCTCTATCAGGTGGCAGAACGCTGAGGCCACTAAAGACGGAGTTCAGGGGCTGTTTGTGATCATAGTGCTCTCTGAGCATCATGAATTATTCAGACCCCAAGTCCTTGTAGAATGCCTACTCCGTCTCTGTGCCAAACTTTACCACTTCAAGGCTTTGTCTTAAAAGCATCATAACATAGACCAGCAGCATGCTGGCTTTTCTTTTCTTTTTTTTCCTTACAAGTGCAGTTGGTTGCTCATGTGCCAGCAAAAGAAGGGAGAGCCGATTAGACTCAAGTTTTGTGTTTTGAAATGAGCATTTCAGTAGTTTTCTAAGAAGATGATTCGTATTATTTTGATTGTTTTGAACCATATATATAGTTCATTTTGTTTATATATTTATCTCCCCTCCCCATATTAATTATATATTTAATATATAAATCAGGGCTGTCTAACGATTAATCGCATCCAATATAAAAGTTTCTGTTTACATAATATATGTATGTGTGTACTGTGTGTACTTATGTATATTTGAATACACACACATACATGTATATATTTAAGAAATATCTGCATGTATATACTGTATATATATTGATATAATTTATATTATATATAAATTATATATTTTATATATAAATATAACACATTTTCTTAAATATATCCGTGTGTGTATTTATATATACATAATAAGTATACACAGTACACACACATATACAATGTAAACAAACGTTTATTTTGGATGCGATTAATCATTTGACAGCACTAATATAAATAAATATTAATAAATTATTATAAAAGTCATTTTAATTGTATAGAAAATATATATTAAAATATTGTATATTTACATTTTAAATATACTTAAATATGCAAAATTGACACTTGTTAAAAAGTTCGGGTTGGTAAGATTTTTTAAAAAACATTGCTTTTATTTGATAATAAGACAGCATTTATTTGATAAAAAATACAGTAAAAAAGTAATATTGTGAAATAATTTTGAAATAAATTAGAGTTATAATTGAAAATAACTGTTTTCTATTTGAATACATTTTAAAATGTTATTTGGGCTATTCCTGTGATGATGTTTTCAGCATCATTACTCCGGTCCTCAGTGTCACATGATCCTTCAGAAATCATTCTAATATGATGATTTGCTGCTCAAAAAACATTTCTTATTATTATCAATGTTGAAAAAAGTTGTGCTGCTTAATATTTTTGTGGAAACCATAATATTTTTTTTTTCATGATTCTTTGTTGAATAGAAAGTTTAAAGAACAGCATATATTTGAAATATTTTTTTTGTAAGAATGCAAGTAACTTTTATCAATTTAATGTGTCCTTGCTGAATAAAAGTATTATTAATTTTTTTTAAATCCTACTGATCCCAAACTTAGTTCTGTATTTTTAATAGATAACACTTTATGTATATTTAATATTTTATTGTTTTCATTTACATTGTAAGGTACAGTGCTTTAGACTTTTAGTGCTTAGATTCTTTCAAGTGAGTGCAAAAAAAAAAAAGTAAATTCTTTTTTTGTTCATGTTTGTGTGTATGGTAGTGTGGAGAAGCGTCGGCGGGAGCTGGAATGCCGCTACATTGACGAACTGGCTGAGTTGCTATCGGCCAACATGAGCGACATTGCTAGCTTGAACGTGAAGCCGGACAAATGCCACATCTTAAAAAGCACCGTGGACCAGATCCAGCAGATCAAACGGCGCGAGCAGGGTGAGTAGACAGTGTCAGTGCTTTTCCTTTGAGGCTGTGCGTAGGCTGCGTACAAGTATTTCCATTCACTTCACAGTACAGACAGGAAATTGACACTGGAGATGATTTTGATTTTTTCAGTTGACTGCAACAATTTTAGTCAGGGTTTTTCCTGCATTAAAAATATTCAATGTGCTGTTCTGCAGTACTGGTACACGCTGATCGTCGTCCGCTTTAAAACTCTCCTGTGAAGAAAGGTTTCTATTTACGATGTGTTTTTGCAGTGTTGAGCTTTGTAGCCAATCACAGACGTATTTGTTGCGAGTGGGAACACAATGGCCAGTCAGATGTTTTTAAGTTAGTCAGAATCCACTCAACACCGCCCAAAATCCCATCCCTTCATTATAACCAACAAAGCATAAACATGATGTAAATAAGAGATTCATTGCACAGCGTAGACGGCTTTATTGATTATAACAGGAGTTTTCGCAAGAGTGAAGCTTTGTGTACCTCACATTGTAATTAACAGCTTCATTGATTATAATGGCAACAATCTTTCCTCGCTTTCTGTATATAGAATATATTTTTCATGCTGCTTACTACACATTGCAAAGTTTCTGGATTGACAAGCATATTATGCGCAATTGAATCCGATTGACCGTGATAACCATAGCAATGGACAGAACCAAACAATCTGATACTGTATGTCAAATGATCTGTGCAGTAAGTCTTGGAGTGTAAATGCAAAATAATAGACCTGCCACTTTTTCTATGTAATGTTACATTGTTGTTCATTTTATTACTGACTTTTCAAATCAATCACCTAGTGACTTTTTACATATAAATGTACAGATTTTTAAATATAAAATAGTTCTAAGCACTAGGGCTGTGCGATTTAACCATTTTTTTGGCCTACAACAATTATGAAAACAAAATAATCGAGTTTAAACCGATTATTGTGCTGCTGCCACATTCAGTGGTGAGCTTTTGTTTCTTCCTAAGCCAAATTTAACATCCAAATCAGCCGAATAAGCGAGTGTTGTAAAATGCGGTCTACTGTTACTAAACTTCCAGGACTGATATTAAACAGTGTCTTTAAGCCGCGAAAGAGCGCATGCTCCGAGACAGTGCGGAACGTGCATAAGCAAAGTATATGGCGGGCTTCGGATTTGCGCCTAAACTGTCAAATAGCCTACACACGTAAATGTCAAAATGCCATTTTGGTAAGTATCCTCGTAAACACAATCGGTTGTGTCTTAAGTGAATGTAAACAGTTGAGAAAGAAACGCGTGTGTACCGATATATTGGATCTGTGCATTCGGTCTTAAAGTGACAGCAGCCCAATTTTACTGCTGCAGTCTGTGTCATTAATGTTAAAGGGTTAGTTCACCCAAAAATGAAAATTCTGTCATTAATTAGGAATTACTCACCCTTCCAAAACCGTAAGACCTTCGTTCATCTTCGGAACACAAATTAAGATATTTTTGATGAAATCCAAGAGCTCTTTGACCCCATGTAGACAGCAATTGAATTACCACTTTCAAGGTCCAGAAAGGTAGTATAAAATAGTCTACAGTGGTTCAACCTTAATTTTATGAACTGACGAGAATACTTTTTTTGCGCATAAAACAAACAAAAATATTGACTTTATTCAACAATCTCTTCTAGTGTTCTAGTGTAAACAGTGCAGCACTTCCGAGTTCTACGGCTCACCATTGGCTAGCTCCTGCATCAGCATCACAAGCATGCGTCGTAGTGCTCACGTAAACCGCGTCGGCCAATGGTAAGCCGGTGTTCTGACGTAGCGCTTCGAAATCTCTGCACTGTATTTACTACGTCAACAGGAACGACATGAGGGTGAACAATTAATGACAGAATTTTCATTTTTGGGTGAACTAACCCTTTAATCAAACAACAAAGGACAAAGATAAAATCACTCACTGCTCTTGAATGAATTACTTTTGTAGCTTTAATGTATACAGTGAAGACTATACAGTGTTATTTTTCATTTGATTACTTTATTCAGTTTCTGTTGTAGGCTATTACTTATCTGAATACCATTGTTAGTATGTCTTCCTGAAAAACTTAAAGCACTGTTTATTTAATTTGTATTTTTGTTCTGTTGTATATATTTGTCCATTTTTGTTTGTTCTTATTGTATTGCTGACTGTTTACTAGGGCTGGACCAGAATATTCGTTCGATGGGTTGGTATTCAATTTTCAATTTTGGGATTCGAATATTCTTTTTTTTTTTTTTCCCCGCGCAGACCTGGCATCCCCCTCGAAACAGTTCTCATTCGCGCTTGCATATGTTTACACTATAAAATCTGGTGAAATATGATACTCATGCCTGAGCTTGCATTTTGGGTTAAGCTGCGTTCGTTTGACATTGTGGAAAATATGATAATAGAATCAAAATGTATTAGCCTTTTTACCCATTAGGTATGTGACGGTGAGAAAATTGATTGTGCACTGTGCGGCCGTGAACGAATGACAGTGTGGCCGTGTGCATTTTAGTTCATAAAAATGATAGTTTCATCATAGTTTCGGTTTGCCAATTCAGCTGCAGGTTGCTTGAATGGTGGGTTCATTAGACTATTATTCTTAATGAAAAACACAACAACAAAACAGTACAATGGCAAACTCCCTTAAATAGGCGCTTTTACATTTTGCTTTGAAACCAAATCTTCCGCTATCATCTTGTCATTCAGCTCCTCACTCTTGTGATGAATGAAATCTGACTCCTGCTGCTGGTCTGTGCTGCGACTCTCGTTCGGCTCACACTGCACGTTCAGTTTTTAATTGTAGTTAATCTGTTCTCTAACTGAACTAACATTTTTACTACTATAAAATATCAAAACGACGGTGGGGGCGGGGGCGGGGGCGCGGTGGGCAAGTGATGTAACCGGTGTTATGCCTGAACACCGGTCACACCGACTATCGCAGCAAGCATAATATTACCCGTTATTATCAATCTAAATGAATCTACTGCGCAATATAGGAGCTTGTTACTGGGACGTAACAGACCTGTGTGTTTTGTGTCACTAGTGCAGTGTCCGTTCCCGCGTGAGGCGCGCCGCTGAGAATCTCGAGATTCCTGCCTTTATTAGAGAGAAGAATATGTTCAGCCCCCTCCCTCCGAAGCTTCGAATATTCGGTGTTGATTACTACCGAAGCTTCGAAGCTCAAAAACTGGTATTCGGACCAGCCCTACTGTTTACTTGTCTTTTGTAACTGGTTTGAGGACCTTTTGCTTAGCTACGTTAGTTAACATATTATTCAATATTGAGCAAAATAATCGTGATTATGATTTTTGCCACAACCGAGCAGCCCTACTAAGCACTTTATCTTTTGATCTGTCCTGACAGTGATTTATTTTTATTTTTTTTCATGAATAAATTGGATAATAGTTAAAAGTTAATGTTACAAACCGTTTCTGCTTTTATTTGGATTTATTGTCAGTACTGGGCTCGCAGTTCACATGAGTAGGGTACTTTGTATTGTGTATGTGGATGACTGTGTTTGTCTGCCACCACCGAGGACCATTTTTGACCCAGGAAAAACCCTATTAGTGCATATAGCACTTAGGATGTTTGGTTTGTTGACATCCCTAATCTGATTAGAACTTGTGTTCCTTCAGTCATCTTAAAGATAAATGAAGGAAATAAACTGACATGTGAAACACACAACAAAAGGTTTTAATCTGGTTGTTGGACTGGCTGTAAATCACAGTGGTTAGAACGACATCGTTCTCTTGTCACTCCTTTTTTTAGGAGCTTCTAAATTGGTTGCACAGGGCTTTTAGTGAGATATTTTTGGGGGCCCAGAGGATGTGATCAGATGTTTGCTTGCCTTTTTGGTTTGTTTTAATCAGTAACTGGACAGAGCTCTCAGACAAAGCCATAAAATGAAGAGAACACATATTATGTCCAAGACACACTTTTTTGAAGTTCTGCTGGGATGTTGACTTCCTGTATACCATTCCAAAGTTTGAGTTCAGTAATGTTTTTAAAGAAATTATTACTTTTATTATACAAAGATGCATTCAATTGATTTGAAAGTACATTCAAACATTTATAACGTTTTTAAAATTTGAAATAAATGCTGTTCTTGCCCCTTTTCTATGCATCAAAAAATCCTATCACCAAAAAAATGGATCACAGTTTCCATAAAAATATTAAGCGGCACACCTGTTTTCAACATTAATAATAAGAAACGTTTCTTGAGCACCAGCATATCAGAATGATTTCTAAAGGATCATGTGACAGTGACTGAAGACTGGAGTAATGATTGCTGAAAATAGCTGGAATACATTATATTCTAAAATATATTAAAATAGAAAGCAGTTATTTTAAATTGTAATAATATTTTACAATATTACAATTTTTACAGTTTTTTTCTAGTGCTGTCAAATCGATTAATCGTTAATAATTGCATCCAAAAAAAAAAGTTTGTGTTTACATAATATACACTCACCTAAAGGATTATTAGGAACACCATACTAATACTGTGTTTGACCCCCTTTCACCTTCAGAACTGCCTTAATTCTACGTGGCATTGATTCAACAAGGTGCTGAAAGCATTCTTTAGAAATGTTGGCCCATATTGATAGGATAGCATCTTGCAGTTGATGGAGATTTGTGGGATGCACATCCAGGGCACGAAGCTCCCGTTCCACCACATCCCAAAGATGCTCTATTGGGTTGAGATCTGGTGACTGTGGGGACCATTTTAGTACAGTGAACTCATTGTCATGTTCAAGAAACCAATTTGAAATGATTCGAGCTTTGCGACATGGTGCGTTATCCTGCTGGAAGTAGCCATCAGAGGATGGGTACATGGTGGTCATAAAGGGATGGACATGGTCAGAAACAATGCTCAGGTAGGCCGTGGCATTTAAACGATGCCCAATTGGCACTAAGGGGCCTAAAGTGTGCCAAGAAAACATCCCCCACACCATTACACCACCACCACCAGCCTGCACAGTGGTAACAAGGCATGATGGATCCATGTTCTCATTCTGTTTACGCCAAATTCTGACTCTACCATCTGAATGTCTCAACAGAAATCGAGACTCATCAGACCAGGCAACATTTTTCCAGTCTTCAACTGTCCAATTTTGGTGAGCTCGTGCAAATTGTAGCCTCTTTTTCCTATTTGTAGTGGAGATGAGTGGTACCCGGTGGGGTCTTCTGCTGTTGTAGCCCATCCGCCTCAAGGTTGTGCGTGTTGTGGCTTCACAAATGCTTTGCTGCATACCTCGGTTGTAACGAGTGGTTATTTCAGTCAAAGTTGCTCTTCTATCAGCTTGAATCAGTCTGCCCATTCTCCTCTGACCTCTAGCATCAACAAGGCATTTTCGCCCACAGGACTGCCGCATACTGGATGTGTTTCCCTTTTCACACCATTCTTTGTAAACTCTAGAAATGGTTGTGCATGAAAATGCCAGTAACTGAGCAGATTGTGAAATACTCAGACCGGCCCGTCTGGCACCAACAACCATGCCACGCTCAAAATTGCTTAAATCACCTTTCTTTCCCATTCTGACATTCAGTTTGGAGTTCAGGAGATTGTCTTGACCAGGACCACACCCCTAAATGCATTGAAGCAACTGCCATGTGATTGGTTGATTAGATAATTGCATTAATGAGAAATTGAACAGGTGTTCCTAATAATCCTTTAGGTGAGTGTATGTGTGTGTACTGTGTATAATTATTATATGTATATATAAATACACACTCATTCATGAATATATTTAAGAAATATTTTCATGTGTATACTATATATATTTATAGAATTTATATTATATATAAATATCACACATTTTTCTTAAATATACATGCATGTGTGTGTATTTATACACTCACCTAAAGGATTATTAGGAACACCATACTAATGCTGTGTTTGACCCCCTTTCGCCTTCAGAACTGCCTTAATTCTACGTGGCATTGATTCAACAAGGTGCTGAAAGCATTCTTTAGAAATGTTGGCCCATATTGATAGGATAGCATCTTGCAGTTGATGGAGATTTGTGGGATGCACATCCAGGGCACGAAGCTCCCGTTCCACCACATCCCAAAGATGCTCTATTGGGTTGAGATCTGGTGACTGTGGGGGCCATTTTAGTACAGTGAACTCATTGTCATGTTCAAGAAACCAATTTGAAATGATTCGAGCTTTGTGACATGGTGCATTATCCTGCTGGAAGTAGCCATCAGAGGATGGGTACATGGTGGTCATAAAGGGATGGACATGGTCAGAAACAATGCTCAGGTAGGCCGTGGCATTTAAACGATGCCCAATTGGCACTAAGGGGCCTAAAGTGTGCCAAGAAAACATCCCCCACACCATTACACCACCACCACCAGCCTGCACAGTGGTAACAAGGCATGATGGATCCATGTTCTCATTCTGTTTACGCCAAATTCTGACTCAACCATCTGAATGTCTCAACAGAAATCGAGACTCATCAGACCAGGCAACATTTTTCCAGTCTTCAACTGTCCAATTTTGGTGAGCTCGTGCAAATTGTAGCCTCTTTTTCCTATTTGTAGTGGAGATGAGTGGTACCCGGTGGGGTCTTCTGCTGTTGTAGCCCATCCGCCTCAAGGTTGTGCGTGTTGTGGCTTCACAAATGCTTTGCTGCATACCTCGGTTGTAACGAGTGGTTATTTCAGTCAAAGTTGCTCTTCTATCAGCTTGAATCAGTCGGCCCATTCTCCTCTGACCTCTAGCATCAACAAGGCATTTTCTTCCACAGGACTGCCGCATACTGGATGTTTTTCCCTTTTCACACCATTCTTTGTAAACTCTAGAAATGGTTGTGCGTGAAAATCCCAGTAACTGAGCAGATTGTGAAATACTCAGACCGGCCCGTCTGGCACCAACAACCATGCCACGCTCAAAATTGCTTAAATCACCTTTCTTTCCCATTCTGACATTCAGTTTGGAGTTCAGGAGATTGTCTTGACCAGGACCACACCCCTAAATGCATTGAAGCAACTGCCATGTGATTGGTTGATTAGATAATTGCATTAATGAGAAATTGAACAGGTGTTCCTAATAATCCTTTAGGTGAGTGTATATACATAATAATTATACACAGTACACACACATATATTATGTAAACACAAACTTTTATTTTGGATGTGATTAATCGATTTGACGGCACTAGTTATTACTGAAATTAATGCAGCCTGAGCCTAATAGTCAAGTCACCTTTTTTTTTTTTTAAATAGCACTTTATACAATAATTTTTTTTTTTTCAAATCAGCTTTACAGTGTTAAACACCAAAAAAATGATTCAATGATGCAAACATTGTTGTAAAGCAGCTCTAAAAAAAGAAATAGTGTCATTGTTCAACTGAAGTCAGTTTAGTGTTGATTCACTACCATTGTAAAGATTATCATTGATTAAATTTAATTAGTTCAATTTGGCTATAAAGCACTTAAAATAAAACATAAAACTTTTGAATGGTAGTGTACCTCTTATAGATCTAGACCCAAAAATAAAACCATTATCATCGTCATAGGAATTTTGTAGCAATCGCACATTTTGGCTTAACTCTTCCTTTAAGCCAGACATTTTGGATCTTTGTCCAGTCTAGTGTTGACCAATCATTAAAGGGATGTTAGCTCTTATCAAAGCTAGATGTCTGTGTTATGTTTAAAGACAGATCTGCAGTGATGTATTTTGGCTTTATAAGACTATAGATTATGTTAAGTCCACTTGGTACGTAAATAATTTTTTCTGGGAATATGCATTTATCAATGCCATAAAGCATGCAGTCATAAAGGACTAAATGAAGGATTGACAGTATATTTCAGCACATATTTAGTTATTGTGTGTGTTATTTTTATTGCATCACTCATGTTATAGTTCAGTTAATTTCTTATTAATAAACACATGTCCATTGTCTTGCTTTTCAAAGCTATATAGAATATGAATATTATTAGTTCTCAGAGAAAGAGTCTGGTTTGTTTCATGCCAAGTCCTCTCAATGGTTAAATATTTTCTAAGAACTACCGATGAGACCTTGAGTTGAGTAAAGTCCTTGTGACCCAAGCTCATTTCCTTATCATCGATCGTTTCATTTGTAAGGAGATTATTTATGGATGACCTTAAAGCAAAACCAATGTAGTATTAATTTCATTGGCGTAGCCAGTACATGAAACTTGACAATATTTACATTTGCTTCAAGAAATGACTTGGATTGTTGTTGTTGTCTTTATTTCCCAATGAGAGGAACCTTGAGAACTTGAAAGTGAATTGAAGTGTGAACAAAGCATGTCAGCTAGCTCCAAATCACCCTGTTATCTCACACTTGGAAGTAATTCAGAACATGCACCCGGTCATTCTTCATTTTGACAGCGGTAAACATGTCATCTCATGATTTGCAGGCCTTAAAAAGAGTTTCGTTGGCATGGCTAACTAAGGAGCCCCTGGAATAGTGAATATCACTTATGCAAAGAGGCCACGAGAGGATGTTTATCCAAAGATCTAAAAATTCATCAACGTCAGAAGGTTGTGGGGTCTGCATATTAGGTGGGCAGGCACTGCCTAGCACAAGCATTTTAAGCTGTCTCTGGTTTCTTTGCAGGATTGTAATGTATACACCATAATCCTTTAAAATGGCACTTGACAGATAGTTGCTGGAACCGCTCTGCTATATCTGGCACATATGCGTTGTAGGAGGAAATGCGTTATTATTATCAGCTATTTGAAGTAGTGGGAAATGGGTTAAATTGTGTTGCATAGGTGAAGATGTATAGCTTAAGCAGGAAGTGTAAACCGTTTGTATGACTATAAATGAAGGAAGATGTGTGACCGCCTGTGATAGGGCAGGGTGATATGGCACTTTCCCTTTTTCACATTAACATCATTTCCAACATTTTTGTGCACAGATGATTACAGCATGCCAAGGTTTCATGCATTTCAGGTAGATTTGTAATGAGAAGCATTTGTAAATCTGTTGTCACAGACACTTAAATGTCTCCCTTATTTGAATATTCATGATATTGGTTAATTTTATATCACCTACAAAGTTATTTATTTGGTGAATATTCCATATAACGCATAGCCCTAACATCTAGTATTCAGTATTAATTGCTCTTTGGACTGATACTTGGGCTTTTGCATAGAATACTGTTTAAAAGCTGATGTGGTTCACTTTAACAACCATGTTTTTTTGTGCTTGTCATCCTTCAATAGGGTCATCTCACTCATGCGCTTGCTCTAATTCTACAGTTTGTCACCCAGAGCGCTGGCCCTCTCTGTTTTCATTCAGAGCTCTCAGCCCAAGGGAAAGGGGGGCCGCAGGGGCGTGCGAGAGTGCAGCCAATAGCGACGCTGCCCTGCCCCCTGACCTTGTGCAAGAGAGGGCCTCTCGTAGACCTCAGCTTCCCCTCTTCCTGCGAGAAAGAGAAACAGGAACTTGCCGTCCCTCCTCTCCAATCCCTGGCTTAGGGTGGTGTTAATGTTGTCAGACAAGAACACACTTTCACCTTTTGAGCTTAACCTTTTAGAGGTGTTCCATCATCAACCTTTAAAAACGTGTTTACCTGAAATGTCACCTAAAGGCCTCTTATGACACTTTAAGGGCTGGGCAGTATGACATACGATACCATGCAGTGGTAGAATTGCGTCTGTTTGTACCGTGGTAAATATATTTTTGTGACAGGACTACTTTACCTAAACTTTAAGTGGATGGGGTGATGGAAGTAGGTGTTTAATGTGTATTGGAGACCATTTTTCCATTGATTTTCCAGCAAAAAATAACTATATTATAATTTATTCTGTCACCATGACATAAATACTCATGCCAATTCTGATCATTAAATATCTACACATTCAGCATAAACTCAGTCAATTCAGAACATCAGTAAATTCTTCTTATCTGTCATGGAAATATTTGCAACTTCAAAATTTTTGAGGCTACTTCAGATCGATCCTGTCTATGTGTGGGTATGAAAACGTTTGCACACTATCGATGTGTTTTCCAGATGATATGAATGAGGACACTAGGACCAAACGTCACTTTTAGTTGGATGAAGGGTACATCAGAGACATTTTTCGCATTTCCGCCATGCTCTCATACAGCACAGCGCACTTCATTAACATTCCAGCCCCTCTGCAAATGCACTTGAAAAAAAACAAAATCCGATTCAATTTGAAACCTGAGAAATTAAGTCAGAGCACAATTCGCATGGCAAAGGTCATGAAAACCGGCAGCCATTAGCTTTGTTTGATGGCTGTGTAGTTGAATGCCTGGGTAAAATTACTTGAAGTATTATTCGGCTCATTTTAAGGACTATGCATTATGATAGAAATTTGTTCACTTTGCCACTCTTATTTAAATTGACAGGATGTATTTAGAAGGAGGAGAATCTTTACGCACCTCACAATTTAGTTTTTTTGTTTGAATACATTAACTCCATTTAAATATATTTCTTGATGCAGAACCTTGATTGGTTGTAAGATGGTGTAGAATAAAACGTAAGCCTTTTTGTGCTATGCAACAGCTGTTAAATACATCTCAACTTTTTTTAATTGATCCAGAATCGTTTGAGAAAGAGTTGCGATACTAGACTAGATTTTTAGTGGGGCCATGATGTTAAGGTGTTGTAGGCGATTGTCGATTGTTGGTATGTGGTTGCTAAGGTGTTTTCAGTGTTTTTTTAGCATGTTGCTGTGTGGTATAGGCCTGCTACGGTATTCTAGGTGGTCGATTGTTGATCCAAGTCAGAAGAGCACAACCCTAAGTTTCTGTGATCTTCAGGTCTTTAGATATGGCTTGGATCCCTCCTTCAATGTAAAGTTGTGGTCACATTTACCGTTGTTCACCGAATTTTCACAGGCAGAATCCAGCAGTTTCAATAATCATTCTGTGCTAATTTCGCAACAGGATTTGCCGTTTAAACCAACAGGAAACTGCTTGTTTTGAAAGAGACTTCGGCTGCGTTTACACTTGGCATTAACATCACCAATCACCATGATCCAATCAGGCAGATCGGATCATTAGCCAGTCAGGACACGGGGCATTTACATTTGTTCATTTGTTCAAGTGGCCTCTATCTAGATAACCAATCGGATTTCTGTTTCCCACGAAATATTTAAATTAGGCCTGTGGCGCGTTTGAAAGGCAGACGCTTCAAATGGCTTCATAGTGTAAAACAACTTTCACTTTAGTCTATATCAATGGCAGTGCAAACAGCACAGAATTTTTGTGATTTATTCAACAAAAGTACAATTGATCACAAATAGAGTACTTAATCTACCAGTTTAAGTTTCCGAACATTAATGTTGTGTGATGAAGATATTATGAAGATAGTCATTATTCCATCGCATTTCATAATTGAAAGGAGCGCACAAGCGTTTATATTGTAGGCTGTGTAAATACGTAGAAAACGGCAGAATCTGAACACCTTTGTATTAAAGAAATAAAAGAGCACAATCACATTAAGAACTAAACAAGGCTATACGACACCAGATTAATGTCCCATTGCTTTCACTCACTCACTTTACTTTCCGATGCAATCTCCAGTCTTAGATCAAATTAAGTTGTTTAAATGAAGGAATACTTCCAGAGTTCATCATACAATACATAACTGGGTTGATCATGTTAAACAAGTCACATCATCTGTGTTTAAGGTTATAGCGTGCAATGACTATATTGACAGAAATGGGAGATTAATAAACATTCTGAAATAATAAAAACATAAAACATTTAAAACATTAAAAAATACAAAGTGTATTCCGATTATTCCTTTGGCAAAGCAGCGTGCAGCTCTTCATTAAGATCTCATAACTGTGATTGTACAGGCAATTGCCTCTTTCAGATAATGTTGCACAATTAAAATACACACCGTATCATGTAAGTCTAAATAAACTGTTTTAAAGATACGATGGCTGGATTTACATTTAAACTAAGATCTGATCACAATGTGTCCTCGACTACCTCTGGACCAGGACACGCTGGTAACTTTTCGATCAGAAGTGCGTTTACACTTGTCTTTTCAATGTGTATGTGGACAACATCCGGATACAGGTCACATGTTAATGCCAAGTGTAAACGCAGCCTTCTATGTGTGCTTTGCTTCGTTCATCTCTACACTATTGACAATCAACAATGGACCTTTTTTGTCGCAAAATTTCACTGAAATGTTACTAATGTAACCATAACTAGGATTTTTTTCAATTGTGTTTTATTGCCCACCATGTGAGAAGTCTTATTACTTAGAAAATCAGTAGCACACCTCTTCTCAACAAGCCGAAAGATTTGAGTTATCGTTCATGTTAAGGCCAATTCACACCGCCGCAACAAACATGGACAATCACCAGATTACAGTACGTCACTTCTCAGTTGCAATGTATTGGCCAAACTTTTGCCTAACAACCCAAAACTCCTGCTCCTCTCCCACCAGACTGACTTCATTTTAAACTCTTGCGTTCCAGAGTTCAGAACGAAACAAACCAGATTGATGTCGTCGCTGAGTTGAGCGCTCTGCAGAAGTTTTTCGGCGAGAGCTACATTGCTATTATGTGTGTAAATACAGCGCTCGAGCTCTGATCTAAATTTAGCCTTTCCTTCAAGAAGTCTTCACTTAGAATGCAGCCCAAAACAAACAGTCTCGTCCTCTCTTCTCTCCAGCTGCTGGACCGAGTCGTGTTCTCATACGGCCCTTCAGAAGCTTTGATCTCGAGAGGAGAAAGAAGGTTAAGTAGTTTGGCCGCAGAATAATTATTGACCCTTTATATCAGCTCTTTGAGTCTAACTGAGACAGGAGTGACCGTATTGTGACTCTTTGGTCTCAAGCATTTCTCAAGAGTGCTCGCTGCACTTACTGCTGCTGGCTCCTTTCCAGAAGTATCACTTTGCTCGCATTAGTCTGAGAGAAGCTTCCGCTGCATAGCTTTCATCCACCCAGTCCAGTAGAGGAAGGAGGACAATAGTGAAATGATGCACGTTTCTTTGTGTGTGTGAATAAAAGGCGCTAACACATTAGAGAAAGCTAGGATGGGGATGACAGATAGGGATGCGTATGTTTTGTTTGGAGGGTGTGGATTATGATTATATACACCGCAAACTAAAACCTGCTGGTTTCAAACCAGGAACCAAAATTCGAAGCCACAAAACAGTGTTTTTGTGCATTTCACTGTACCCACAGGAAGTGCATATAAATCCAAACTACCACTCAAAAGTTTAGGTTTTTAAGTTTAAGGTTTTTTTTTATGTTTTAGAACAAAGTCTCCAATGCTGCATTTATTTGATCAAAAATACAGTAATAAAGTAATATTGTGAATTATTTTTACAATTTAAAATATTTATATGGGTATGACTATATTATTTATATTTATATGGGTAGTTTTCTATTTGAATTTATTTTTATAGGTAATTTATTCATGTGATGTCAAAGCGAAAATTTCAGCAGTCAGTCACATGATCATTTAGAAATCATTCTAATATGCTGATTTGGTGCATCAGTTTCTTATTATCAATGTTGAAAGCAGTTGTGCTGCTTAATATTTTTTATATTAATATAACTGTGATACATTTTTTTTCAGGATTCAACAATTGTGCCATTTATTATTTTGGTGGAAACCATGATACATTTTTTTCAGGATTCTTTAATGAATAGAAAGCTCACAACGGCATTTATTTGAAATGTCTTTACTGTCACATTTGATTAATTTTACTGCATCCTAACTGAATAAACGTATTTACGTATTTCTTTCAATAATGAAAAACTTTTGAATGGTAATGTATATTCTTGCATCTCTATTTAGATAACTTTGGTATCACTTATCAAGGATTTGAAATTTCTTTGTGTGTCCACAGAGAAAGCAGCTCTGATGTCTCCAGATGATGAGGTGCAAAAGAGTGACATATCGTCCAGCAGTCAGGGCATGATGGAGAAGGAAGCCCTTGGGCCACTCCTCTTGGAGGTATGTTGGACTTTTCGGACTGTTTTTCTGTAGAAAAGTCTGAAATTAAGGTTGTATGATGTTAGAGTATTGCCATAGACCTGTATTTGTTTCCTGTCCTCATGTGAGCCTGGCCCATTTCCTATGGTTGGGAATGGTTTGTGCAACAAACATCTTATTTTTGTCTTCTATCTCTGTCCTCTGCCCGTTTCACAAGGCCCTGGATGGCTTCTTTTTCGTTGTGAACCGCGAGGGGCGCATTGTGTTTGTGTCTGAAAATGTCACCAGTTATCTGGGTTATAGCCAGGAAGAGCTGATGACCTCCAGCGTCTACAGCATCCTTCATGTGGGAGATCACAATGAGTTTGTGCGCAACCTGCTACCCAAGAGCCTTGGTGAGTCTCTCGGTGAGGACGGAAACAGTAAGTGCAGAATGATAGATAAAGGCCCCAATACACTCACGGTGAAGTTCTTTTTTGTTCTTCGCATAGGTGTAAAAAGAAGTTTGAAATACCTCACCGGAGGTATACTGTTAGCAAGCATCCCGAGGCCGCCAACACTCCTCTAAGAGCAGTGCTTAGAAGAATGTTTTAATATTTGCTGCACACTTTCCTCTTAATTACAAAATAAACATACAATACGATATTTTGAGTTCTTATGACTTCTTATGAGTTTTTCTGTGCAAGAAACTGAACATTATTTACAGCATTATTACCTATAATACATATCCTCAGGCAAACGAGAGTCTGGAACTTAAGCTTCCTGTTGCATGATAACGTTTGCATAGTAATAAAATGCCGCGTGAACTGAAGGCAGTAGTGTCAGTTCACTCGGGATTTTGCTACTGCACAAACGTTATCATGCGACAGAAAGCTTGAGTTCCAGACTCTCTTGAACAATGATCTGTTTATGATGTATACAAAAATAAAACGCATATATATTAGGGATGTCATGAGAACCGATACTCAAGTCGGTATCAACATTTTAAAATCCTGACAGTACTTGTTTTTCTACAGTACCGTAAGTACCAATGGTACCGAACATTTATGCACTATAGCATGTAGGTTGAACCCAAACAGATTATCAGAGCAAATCAGTAATTAAATCAGTAATTTTAAAACTTTCTGTGAGACGTAATTTCACAAACAGTAGAAATTATTATTCAGCGTTACCGCCTCTCTCTCGCTCTCTCTCTCTCTCTCTCTCTCTCTCTCTCTCTTTCTCTCAAAATGCGCAAATTGCTTCATAGTATCAACATTGCTTTTGCTCTGCAAGCGAATTGCATGGTGCAATACAAGACTTTAGCGCACATCGTTTTATATCATGCCAATTTATAAATTCAAGCGATTTTAAATTATAAAGTACTCTTGTGCTCTTTGAGAGATGGTCTTCAGTCAGTGTGCGCTCAAGCAAAGCACACACACACACACACACACACACAGCTGCCTCTCGCACGAGTGTCAGATTTTCGCCGCTTATTAGCCTACACATAAACGTTCCAGTACACACACAGTTATGTCAAAATGCCCATTTTGGCGAATATTCGCGTTGGTTATGTTAATGTTAACAGCATATTTTCTCCGTCCATTAGGTCTTAGTGATACTTTTGGTGGTATCGGTACCGACTACTAGATTTTTGGTATCGTGACATCCCTAATATATATTGATCAATCGATAATTAATTAAATTAAATTAAAATAATTAAAATAAATGCCATAATTAATTCATTCAAATAAATGTAATCTTATGCACTACTTTATCTGTGTCTGATTCAAAGCTAGCAGAATGCTAGATCTAACAAGCCATAACTGACGAAAATAACCGTCAATTTTACCCTTCTGGTCAAATATTACGCTGTAAACATCAATAACATCAATGAGTCATCAATGTTGGCAATATATACTATATATACACTGTGTTCCAAATTATTATTTAAGTGACATCAATTGGATTTTAGTACAATAAATGTTGAGATTTTAGTTTTTCAAAGAAAGTGTTTGTTTTATTTCTCATATACATTTAGATTACTGGTATCAATCTCAGACAGGTTTGTTAGGTACTTTGCCAGGCGTTCGTAGGTAAATGGAAAACTGGGAACACTTTATTTTAAGGTGACAGTTTAATGTTACTACATGTACTTGCTATAGTAATAACAGTAAATTATGCATAATTACAAGTAACTAACCCTAACTGTAAATCTATAGTAAGTACTATGTAGTTAATTAATATTACTTAGTATTTATTTGTGCAAGTACAGTGTAACTTCATCACCTTAAAATAAAGTGTAACTGGAAAAGTTACTTAAAGAGGTTGTTCCACATTATTAAACAAGTCACAGTTCTCATGCAATAGGGGGAGGAAGATCTTTCTGAAGATTAAAAGCATGAAGTGGTGCAATGTCTTGCAAAAGGCATGAAAACAACTAATATTTTGCGAAAACTGATTATTGAACTATCAAAAGATTTGTGAGTGATTTAGGCACAGAAGAACTCGGTCAGATAAAGACTTTTTAAGGAAAGTTTCTGTCAAACAAATTAATTGTATTAAAAGGGCATCTATAAAAAAGCCACTATTGAGTAGCAAACGGGTATCTTTGGAGTTCCAAGAACCTCTCCATGCTGGCTGGCAATTGGGCACAAAGTTGCATTTCAGCCACCCCTAACTTTTAGATATGGAAGACGTTGGGGGTACATTTGGATTTCACTGTATGTAGAAGCTGTTTATTTTTTACTGGTTGTTGAGAAAAAAAAAAACCTGTTTGTGGGGAAAAACAAAAGGCAGTTAGAGCTCTGTGTTAATCATTCACTATAAATACTAGCACAAACGTTAGAGGTCAACCTCTTTCATTTCAGAGCTCAGTTACACTCCACTGGTGGTCTTTATCTCGCACTTAACTTACCTTGCACATCTGTGTGTGTTTTCAGTAAACGGTGTGCCATGGCCTCAGGAGCAAGGCCGGAGGAACAGCCACACATTTAACTGCAGGTTGCTGAAAAGGCCTCCAGACGAGGTGGACGCAGAGAACCAGGAGGCCCGTCAACAGTATGAGCTCATGCAGTGCTTCACGGTCTCTCAGCCCAGAACGGTGCAGGAGGAGGGTGAGGGTGAGACCACACACACACTCATAAAGTCATACCCATATAAATATGTAGCTTAGTGCAGGGAGTCTGATGAAGCTGTCATTGACATTCCAGTGTTCAAATCTGAAATCAGTTTTTTATTTTATTTTGGGGTACAAATGTCTGAGTCCACTAATAAAAATGCTTCTATTTTGCATTTTTCTAATTTAATCATGTTTAATTATGTTCTGTACAGATGTATTTAAAAAAATGTGTTGCATATAGATAAGGAGGGGATCACTTTGTTCAGACCATGTCTATGTTGTCCACAGACCTGCAGAGCTGTTTGATTTGTATAGCATGCCGAATGCCCCGTCCACCTCAGATCCCTGTCAGTACGGAGTCCTTCATCACCAAGCAGGACCCTACAGGTAGTGTTTCATTATACACACACACACACACACACACACACACGTACGTCTTATTTTCATAAAATATTGTCAGAAGTTAAACCAAAGACTAAACTATTGATTTACATTTTTTGGCAAATCAAAAATAAAACAACTATCGCAAAGCAGAAAAACAGTAGTTGAAAAAGCTGTTGTTGAAATAAAATACATAAAATGAAATAAAATCTGATACAGCAGAGAGTAGCTAGCGCTCTGTAGAGCAATTTGTCCGTTTAGGGCTACTGTAGAAACATGACGGTGCAAAATGATAACTTCACTGTAAGGGGACCTGCGGTGTATGAAGATTGAAATGGCTCATTCTAAGGTAATAAAAACATAACGGTTCATTATGTAAGGTCTTTATACACCACTGAAAACATAGTTATCTATATTATATTGCATTTCTGTCAATAGATCCTCATAAATATTACACACTGCACCTTTAAAGGGGTCATATGATGCTATTTTAAAAGTTCATTATTTTGCTTATTGGGTGTAATAGAACATGCTTTAATGTTCAAAAAACACATTTTTTACATATTGTACATTATTGTAGCTCCTCTATTCCCTGTCTATCTGAAACACGCTAATTTCTACAAAGCCCCTTTTTGAAAAGCTCTGAGTGCTCTGATTGGCCAGCTGACCCAGTGCGTTGTGATTGGACAAACACCTCAAACGTGTGTCGGAAATGTAACGCCCCTTACCATAATCGCGATCTTCAGCTTCTAAAGAATTTGTAAACAGTTAAAATTAATGTTGTCGGTTTTACCATATCAGTTCGAGTCGGATTTTGAAAATGCGGATGATTGGTCAAAACCACCTTTGCAAGCACAACTTGAGCAGAACATTTCACAGTAAAGCAAAAGCGGTTTTGTTTTGCTTTCACATCCAAACACACAGCGTCTCCGCGACATGACGACAACACTTCAAATTCACCAAAACCCGCCATCTTTCTTTGTGTATGCCTTTGGGCGGCATTATGCTAATATTTCACATTGTGACGTGGATGTTTGTGGATGCAATATCTTGACTTCGATCAAGGCATTTTAGGCAGGTCTGGATCAGTGTTCTCTGTTAGATAGAATAAAGCGCTTTGTAACTTTGCAGATCGTATACATGCACAAACAGATACATTACATACGGAAAAGGAAAACATTAAAAAGCATCATATGACCCTTTAATCTCCAGACATCACCTTCCATTTCATTGCGCGCTATTTTTTAAAATATTTTTTTACGAACATCACATAAGTGACAGGTACATTGAGCTCATATGTTTCCTGTGATTGTCATTCCTGTGTAAATACAGATGTGGCTTTGTTTCTCAAAAGTCTTGCTTAGTTTAGTACAGGAGAAGAATAACAAACATGCAGGAGAAGAATAACAAACATGTAGACTGAAACTGAAACTATGTGCTTTTTCTATTCTTGCACAAGGAAGCGCAAAACTGTTTGTTGTTAAAACTGCAATGTGAAAAGCTTCCTTCTCTTGAACTTCTAGTCCTGTTGACAAAATCTAATGATCTTTCTCTCTGTGTGTGTGTGTGCGTGCAGGGAAAATCATCTCTATTGAGACGAGTGCTCTGAGGGCCACAGGCCGACCAGGTTGGGAGGATCTGGTCAGGAAGTGCATCTACGCTTTCTTCCAGCCTCAGGGCAACGAGCCCTCCCATGCCAAGAAGCTGCTTCATGAGGGTGAGCACTTTCACCGCCATTCTAGCCATTTTGAGTAGTACTTGACGTTTTAAAGCAGCGATGATTTGGACCTTGTCTTTCTTTACCTAGAGAACCACTGTTTATGATGTATTTTATGATTAACACTCACATTTGTATTTATAGCTTGATAACCTTTGATCTCATTTCCTTATTGCTTTTCAAAATGTTCTTATCTGCCCCCACTATGGCTGCTACTAACAATTATTTTGATAATTGATCAATCTGTGGGTTATTTCTTCATTTAATCGTGTAGCCCGAAAAGGCTGTTTTTATTTGCCAGAAAAAGCTGTTTTATTTTCTTTATTTTATTGAATATTCAATATTTTTATTGAAACATGTTATTCTGATTCATGTCTAATGCTTTCCTCCAATCACAGTGCAAAAAGAAGTTTATAAAAAGAAAAATAGATGTATGAATATACATAACTGTTCAAAAGTTTGGAGTCTAAAATTCTAAAACCAGTAATATCGTGGAATATTAACAATTTACAACTGTAACAATTCTAAATTGCTGACTTAGTGCTCAATCAACATTTCTTATTATTAACAATTTTGAAAATGTTTGTGCTGCTTAATATTTTGTAGAAACTGTGATGGATTTAATCTGTGTGTGTTGACAGTGATGGCCCACGGCACGGCCATCAGTCCTCTCTACCATTTCACACTCAGTGATGGGACGTCCCTCAGTGCGCAGACACGCTGCAAATTCTGCTGCCCCCAAAACCCAGATGTACAGCCCTTCATCATGGGCATTCACACTATAGACAGGTAGCTATCCTCTCACAGTAAACAACACAGAGAATGTCCCTTGAATTTATATAAACACAACGAGTATTGGATCTCACTTTTTATTTTTATTTGAATGTGTGTTTTAGGGAACACAACACTGCTAGCTCTCAGGAAAACACTACCCCCAGCCTTCCATCTCCTGCTGCCCCATCCTCCCGTTCACCTGCCCTGCAGCCCTCCAGTGACCTCAGCCTCCATCTCAACAACAGCAACGGCACCTGTGCCACTCCTGGACCCCCCACACCCACTCCAACAGGCTACCTGACGCCCAGCCGTGTTGGGCCCTCCCAGCAGGTCAGCAGCCCCTCTCCACTAGGCAGCCCTCTCACATCCACCCCTACCTCATTCATGTCGCCCCGACCTCCACGGGGCAGTCCGGGCCTGGCCAGCAGCCCACGCGTGCCTGGCCATCCTTTTTCCCCCTCGGCACCCGGCATCCACTCGCCCGCTGGCGGACTGACCAGGCAGCAGTCTGGCGGCGATGGTGTCAGTTTCTCTCTCCCCTCTCCCCTGCCTCCCAGACAGACTCCAACCCCCAGCAGCTCCCCGGCACGTCAGCCACCGGCCAAACCGCCGGAAGCATCCGCTGATGAGCCTAAGACTGTGGACAACCCCAAACTCAACCAGCTCTTGGACGGCAACCCTGATGCGGGTGCCCCCGAACACGAGACTCAACCCCGTCCCTCACCCATGTCCCAATGCCCAGGCTCTCACAGCAGCCTGACCGAGCGCCATAAGATTCTGCACCGCCTGCTCCAAGACAGCAGCCCTGCAGATGCGGGCAAGGAGCCCGACATAAAGAAGGAGCCTCCGACAAGCCCCAATGCTGCCTCGGTAGCTCGGGGGCTTGGGAAGGAACCCCAGGACCACCAGCTGCTACGTTTCCTGCTGGATACGGATGAAAAGGACCTGGAGGACTTGCCGCCTCCGGCCGCTCTCAGCCTCCAGACGGTCAAGGTGAAGACAGAGAAGAAAGGGAGCAGACAGAACGTGCCCTGTGCTGCTGCTGCAGTCACCAACGTGTCTGCAATTGCTTGCTCACCTCAATCCAGTGACAAGCCTAGCCCGGTATTTACTCCCTGATTTATTCCATATTTGTACTTAATAAAAGAATATCTAAGTACATTATGTAAACATTTTGTTGTTTATTTTGACATGTACGTTACTATGCCACAAAGACTTCAAAACTCAAGTTATGTTTACACTATCGTTTAAAGGTTTTGGGTCTGTAACTTTTTTTTTTTTGTTGAGAATGTCTCTTATGCTCACCAGGTCTGAATTTATTTGATCAAAAATACATAAAATTAATAATAACCTAAAATTGTATTACACTTTAAAATAACTGTTTTCAATTTTAATGTATTTTAAATTCTAATTTATTCCTTTGATGGCAAAACTGAATTTAGCAGCCATCCTGATACATTTTTTTTGGATTCTTTGATGAACAGAAAGTTTAAAAGAACAGCATTTATTTGAAATAGAAATCTTTTGTAACATTATAAATATCTTTACTGTCACTTTTGATCAATTTAATGTGTCCTTGCTAAATAAAAGTATTTATTTTTAAATATAAATATAATTGTAAATAATTATAATTATAAATGTAATTATAAATATATATATTTATTTTATTTTATATTTATTTTTAAGTATAAATTTCTTTTTCTAATTGACTCCAAACATTTAAGTAGTAGTATATTTACTCCTGAGCATAGCTTTTGAATATCTGATCACAAATGGGATGTTTGGCTGATAAAAAAAAAATATTTTGACAGTTTTTTTTTATTTTGTAAGTGACAATGAGAACGAGGTGAAAATGCACATCATCACAATACTAAAAACATAATTTTAATTAAAAAATATTGAAGAAAGCTTAAAGAATTCACAAAATTGTATTACAATAAAAGTGTACACATAATGTTATTTCAGAGGCTCAGGTTTTCACAACAAGGTCAGTTTTTACATATTTTTGTTGAATGTTGTTGATGTTTAAATATTTTAAATGTTTGAATATTTGGTTAGTTTTGCACATTCACATCAACTAAAACATTATTTTCATCAGCTCAAATTAGATTCCATTTTAGCCAAAGTAAAATTGACAAAAATAAATGAAAATGTTGTGCCGGAATATTAAATGAATTAATAATTTTTTTTGTCAATAACACAAAAAATAGTGTTGCCACTTTGCATCTTCTCATTTGCATAAAGTTAAACTTTGTTGCTGGATGCGCCCTTATCGCATCATCCCTGGCACAGGAAATGGCTGTTCTTTATGAAAATATTTAGCAGATTCATGATGAGTTCATGTCACCATGAACTCATCTTCAGTGTCCTACTGAATATTAGTGATACATTTTGTAAGCCTTATTCTCGCTGGGTTACCTCTGTTACGGTGTTCTTAAACTGTCTTTCTTTGTGCTATGGTGTGCCTTTTGATGTGATGACCTTTGCTCTCATTTCCACTCCACCACTGTGTGTGTTTACATGAGTAGCAGTTTCCCAGTACCGATCTGGACACTTTGAACCAGCTCTTGCCTACTCTGAGAAGCTCTGTGGGAGGTAAATCTATAGAGGAGTCAGTGCTCGTCCAGCCCAGTGAGGACAACCTTTCCATCGGGGTGAATGTGAAGAGAGAGTCACCAGGAACATCAAGCCAAGGTGAGGCCCGTCCCACCAGAGTATTTATAAAATTCATAATTTTTCATTTATCTTAAATCCCCAATAACTACTTTTCTACTCATCCACTTCTCACTGTAGCATTCCCTGATGGATCAAATCCCTCGAATCAGTCATCTTTTGAGTTCTGTGACCCCTCTACACCAAACCAGGGTCAGGTGCCAGATCTTGGGCAGACAGACCCGTTTCAGCCCTCAAAGGAGAGCAGCAGCCCCTTTGCCAGTCCAAACAGCCTCAACTCTTTCAACACCACCACAGGTACAGAATTGAATGTGCTATAGCCATTTAAAACAGAAAGAAAGAAACAAGGCTTTTAACAAAATGTTTTTTAATTCAGGTCTGGCCAAGCTGGAGCTTCCTGATTCTCAGCAGTTCCAACCCTTGTCCCTGGTTGAACCAATGACCTTTGATAGCAGCTTGGGCAGCCAGACACAGGCCCCTCTGTCCTCTCCTCAAGAGTGAGTGTTTATGGATGTGATTCAGTTGTGATTTGCACTCAAAATTCAAAAATTGTGTTATTTTATTTTACGCATGGAGGAAAAACACAAACTTTTCGCCTCTCAGGCATTCTTCAGTGATTCTTGATAATCAGGCTACATACCTGAAAAAAAAAGATAACTGATATATATTATTATAATATTAAATAATTATTCATTTATTTTTTATTGCAACCTACTTTTGTCCATTTTTCATTTTTGCTGTCAGATACAAAAATAATGTGCATTCTCGTGTCAAATATTTATAATGAATATTTTCTAATTTTAACATTCATCTGAGTAAGAATGAATTGAGACTTACAGTTGACAAAATAAATTAAATACTGTAGTATTTAATCACGCATGTATACAGTAGCTGTCTTTTATTGGTGCTGCTAACTACTATAAAAGACCTATGTAAAATAAGGCACATTATGTAAAAAAAATTGGGTGATGGAGTTGGTACTGTTTATCATGGTTTTGACACCAGAAAATATCAGCACAATTAACTGAAATCATAGGGGTTGAGTGATTAATGTAATTTTTAAGATTTTGATCAAATAAGCAGTGAATAAGGTGAATTGGCACATTTGTGATGAGAACATTCTAGTAAATCTTCTCTGATTAATATCATTGTGTAAGTGTTGCTATTTTAAAAACATTTGGCGGTTTAAATGTTGTCTTATCTCTCAAGAATCAATAGAAATATTTATATTTCCAGTAACAATTACTACTGTAATACTGTAGTCCTTTAGTTGCAGGGAAGAAAATGTGCACTTTCACCATAATTCTATTTACCTGCCAGAGCAGTTAACCCTGCAACGAGATAGAACTGTCAGCTGCCTTCAGAATCATAGACCATCTTGTTTCTTCTCTGCACTATGCAGGCAGTGCGTTCCGTGTCCGCTGGATGAGATGCTGTGTCCGCCCACCACTCCCGAGGGCCGTAACGACGAGAAGGCCCTGCTGGAGCAGCTGGTCACTTTCTTGAGCCGCACTGATGAGAGCGAGCTCGCCGAGCTGGACCGAGCTCTTGGCATCGACAAGATTGTTCAAGTTAGTATTATAAGAAAAAAAATTCTTCTCATACCTTTTACCATAATAATAACAATGTGTCTAAGTTTGACTGGTTCACTGTGTCTCCTACAGAGTGGATGCCTCGAACCCGTCACCCAGACTTTTCCTCAGTCTCAGCCCCCAACATCTGTACCCATGGACCCCAAGCTGCCCAGCTACCCCTCTCAGTTCCCAACCTCACCCTCACAGTTCCCTGCTGAGATGGGCACAGCACAGGGCATGAGTTTCGGGGCCCCTCGGATGGCATTTCCAGGCAACGTGGGCATAACAGTGCGGCCCGGCATGAACCGAGCTCCTGGTGTTCCCAACCAGCTGCGGCTACCTCCCAACCAGCTGAGACTCCAGCTCCAGCAACGTTTGCAAGGCCCACAGCAGGTAGATCTCCAGCTTTCACTTCATTGTGTAATAATAAATGTAAACGCACAATGTCTAAATCCTCTTCTTGGATTTTGTTGCACTGTGTAACAAATCCAATGAATACTTTTGATTTCGCCCTTTTAAATAACATGCTGTGGAACTAACCTATTCTTTTGTTGAGTGCAGCTGCTGAGCGAACACATGATTAGTTGCTCTTGTTTAGTGGTGATCTATCTCCTCTCTCTATCAGCTCCAGAACAGGCTTGCAGCCATGGGCCAGTTCCCACAGGGGGGGCATGTTGCCATGGGGATGCGTCAGGGCATGCAGCAGCCTCAGATGCCCTCTCAGGTTAGTGTTGCATGCACTGAGGCAAATTATGAATGCCATTTATAAAACGATAAAACAATTACAATAATTATCACAATATAATTTTCCACTATTAAACGGTAACAAGAGTTCGATAAATGTTCGATAAAAGGTTTATGTACTAAAAGCAGAACGAAACTTACTAGAGCAGATTACTAGTTTACTATCTTACTAGAGCAGATGTGTTTACTTGACCACTAAACAGCGTTGTGAGAAGTGCTTGAATGTAGCGAAGAACACAAATATCTCGCTGATTTAAACTAGTTTAAACCAGATGAAACGGCGCTGAAAAACAGGAGAAACGCTGTGCGCAACAATACAGTCAGATGGCTTTTTAATCTACAAATTGCCATCATTTACCATGGATTTACTGTAGTAACACTAACTGCACTATGGTATTGTGGGATATTCATATCGAATTTTATTATATTATTAATGTAGACATGTATTAAAGGAGTAATGAAGTATAATTACAGTGACCAGTGCATTCCATTGTATTCAGTTTTAATTGTCAAATTGATGCATATGTGTATTTTTTTCCCTTTCCCTTTTACAATCGTTATTTTGTCTGTATGTGACTAAAACTGAAAGCCCTGTCTCTCTCTCACAGCCTCCGCTCAACGCTCAGATGATGGCGCAACGGCAACGGGAGCTTTACAGTTTCCAGCACCGCCAGCGACAGCTTCTGCAGCAGAAGGTCATGCTGATGAGGCAGGGAATGAACACAGGGCCTCTGGGGGCTCAGCGAGTTCCTAAGGGTCCCCAGCAGCAACAGCCGCCACAACAGCAGCAGTTTGGCTTTCCTCCAGGCTACAATGCTGTTCCTGGGAACACCCCTACCTCCCCGAGCCATTTTAACCCAATGGGAGGACCTCTAGACCCCAAGCTGCCTACCAGGGGGGGTATGGGAAACCAAGGAATTATGGGAGGCATTCAAGGGCAATTTGGGGGGCCTGTGAACACTCCTGTTCAGCAGGGGCTTTTCCAGCAATTTGGGGGGCCTGGTATGTCTCATTTGTAAGCTACTAATTTATCATCAGCAGGGTTATTATAGTTAACATAAGCTGCGTTTCCACCGCAGGAACTTTCCACAGGAATTAGGGACTTTTGGGTGGTATTCGGTGTGTTTCGACTGCAGGGACCAGGGTCTAAAAGAAGTTCTGGGTAAAAATATCCCCCTCAGAAAGTTTTTTCAAACTACTACCTTGGGTGGGACTTGGGCGCCCAACATGCTGATTGGTGCTGATTGGAGTTCACGCAGCATTTTATTTCAACCACCATTTTTAAAAGTCTGTTGTGGTGCGTGCAGTAAGAGTCGTTTGCTATTTGAATCAACAATGGAATCAAAAATACGACCGGTGAACGGCGACGAGGTTCAGTCCTACGTCACCGGACTAATTTGCCTAAACTTCACGGTACTTTAGAACGCGATGGAAACGCAGACAGAAACAGGACTGGGGGGGGAAAAAGTTGTTCCTGGTAATTTCGGTTGAAACACGGCTTAAAGCTAAAACCATAAAAACATTTTCGATACTTCAAATAAAATAAAATGTTACTAAATTAAAATATTTAAAAAGTACACATTTTATTTCAGATAGTTGCAAAAGGAGCATTTCTCATTTTCCTTTAGTTTACTTGATGTACTAAAATAACTAAAACTAAAATAAAAATTCAAATGAAATTAGAAAATATAAACAAAAATATTAATAAACCTATAATAGTCTTTCAGTGATAGTAAAATACAGTAACACATGCTTCTGTCATGATGTCTAAAAGAGCCAATGTACAACTTGTCTCTCACAGGCATGATCCAGCAAGCAGATCCATCCTTTGCTCCTGAGCTGAGTCCAACCAGCCCCTTGCTTTCACCTCAGAACTCCACCTCCCAGAGTCCTCTGCTCCAGCAAGCCCAGCCTCCACCTGGTTATCAGTCACCTGACATAAAGAACTGGCAGCAAGGGGCCATGGGCAACAACAGGTATGGTGTTTGATATTGATCACCAAAAATGATGTGATTTAGTTTTTCTGTCATTGTTTGTATGTCTTCATATTCATTTAAACCATTTTATTTTGTTATGTGTCAGTATGTATAACCAGGCAGGCCAGCCTGTCTCTCAGAGCTTTGGACAGCAAGGCGTTTATAACAACATGAGCATCACCGTGTCAATGGCTGGAGGGTCAGGAGCGGTGAGCACTCTACCTCCTATTGGACCATCTGTCGGCATGGGCAACAATAACCTTGGCAATGTTACTTCAATGTGTAACGATCAGGTAAGATGGTCAATATATTATGTATTAAGATGACTCAAAGGGATAGTTCAGAGAAACATGAAAAACCAGTCTTCATTTACTCACCCTGCATGACTTTTTTTTTCTTCCGTGGAACAGTTTTTGTTCTTATTGAAGCTTGAATGCTTCAGTCCCCATTCATTATAATTCATATACTACCCTACAAGTGTTATTTTAGTATCATTGATGATGATTGATTTTTGTTTTCATTTTAAATTGTAAAGTTTTAGTAACTTTGTAATTAGTTTATAGTTTTAGTTATTTTAGTGCTTCAATTTAAACTAAATGAAAATGAGAAATTCAGTGTAATATGATCGTTCAGAAATGATTCTCATACACTGATTTGGTGATTGAGTAACACTTCTTATTATAATTATAGATGTTGGAAACGGCTGTTATGCTTAAAGGGATCGTTCACCCAAAAATGAAAATTCTGTCTTTAATTACTCACACTCATGGCGTTTCAAACCCATAAGACTTTCATTCATCTTCGGAACACAAATGAAGATCTTTTTGATGAAATCTGAGGGCTTTCTGTCCCTCCATTGACAAGCCTATGCAACCAGCCTAAATTAAATCTGTTCATCATGTAAAACGGTTCATCAGTCTCTTCAGAAAATTTGGACTAAACCGCTCAATTCATATGGATTAGTTTTATGATCTCTTCTTGAAGTGACAAAGTGTCTGTTGCATAGCTGCCAACGGAGGGACAGAAAGCTCTCAGATTCCATCAAAAAGATCTTCATTTGTGTTCCAAAGATGAATAAAAGTCTTACGGGTTTGGAGCGACATGAGGGTGAGTAATTAATGACAGAATTTTCATTTCTGGGTGAACTATCCCTTTAGTATTTGTGTGGATTCCTTGATGAATAGAAAGTTCAAAAGAACAGCATTAATATGAAATAGAAATATTTTGTAACATTATAAATGTTTTTACTGTCACTTTTCATCAATTTAATGCATGCTTGCTGAATAAAAGTCATTTCTTCTAAAAAAAATTCTCAGTTCATACATGACAGTCTTTCCTGTTTCTCAGGTACAGCAGGTTCAGGTGTTTGCTGATGTCCAGTGCACGGTAAACCTGGTGGGCAGTGACTCCTACCTTAACCAGTCGGGGCCCATCGGGACCCAGAAGGGCCCGAGCGGCACCCCCACAGCCCAGTCTCAGCAGAAGAGCCTCCTCCAGCAGCTCCTGACCGAGTGAGCCGCCCATTTACCATCTGCCAGAGGACTGTCTCCACATGTAGAGATTTTTATTCTTCACCTTTGGTTTCTATACAGTATATCTGCAGGGTCGGTGTCTGGGCCCAGGCTTGTGAGGTTTCATAGCCGTTCGACAAAGTGCTCATTCCTGGTCACCTTTTTAAACGCCTGTTTCCGAAAAGGAGAAAAGATCACGTTCCAGAATTTGCCAAGTCTGTAAAAAGGACCTGCTGCTTCTGCCGGCTACACGTCCTGTCAGTCAGGCCAACGTTGCAGTGCTTCTTGGAGAGCGGCGCAGCAGCTGAGCTCGGATTGGTCGGATTGGAAACTGGGGCAGGCTTTTGCCATGGTGTTGCTATGTTCATGGTATATTGCTCAGTTTCAGCTGGATCTGTGACTGATAGGCTCTCCTCAGCAGTGCCTGATGATGGGAGGAACTTCCCGCCTCTTTTTATTTGTTAGTCTGTTCTGTTTGTTGTTGTTGGTTTTTTGTTGTTGTTTCGTTTGTTTTTGTCTGTTGTCGTTTTCAGAACAAGCATCGCCAGGATGGGAGACTGCTCTGTAGTGCGTATCCGTCTGCCGCAGGCTTTCCTGGCAACACTGTTTTGAAACAGCAGACTCTTTTTTTTTTGTTTGTTTTTTTTTCTTTTTTTGTTTGTTTTTTTTGTTTTTTTTACAATGTCCTACACATTTCCCCCCCTCAGCAGCTGTGAATACGAGCCACTTAGGGTCAACTCAGCCTATCAGTGTTGTTTGCGGCGATGTGCTGTGCAGGTTGGTATTATTGTACAGCACAGATGGACAAAGTTGGGACAAGCTCACACTTTGTAATTTCCTTTCAAACGAAACATCATCAAATTTCAGGCAACTCTCGTTTCGGACGCATCAACATAACACCAGTACTTATTTTAATGGCTAAAATCTGTAATGTCACTTTTTGTTATTTTAAAAAGTAATCATCCAGGGGGGTCTCATGGCTCTCAAGGTGAGAGAGACTCGGATTTTTACGATCGATATTGGTTATCAAACACCCCTGTAATTGTTACAAACCCTCTGCTGCATTGCACGCAGGTGCGAAAATGTAGATTGTACATTGATTTTCATTATACAGTTGAGTGTTTCAAGGATGCTCTTGAAAACCACAGGTGCTCTCTCCCGTCTGGAGGAGCGAGGTGTTGTCTTGCACAACGTTCGCCTGCGTTCTCCAGCTCTTTGACTGCTCCTGAGACTACTGTTGCCCAGTCAGACACTGTTCATCAGCATTATCCTTTGTTCATTTACCTACTAGTCACCCCCTCTTAAGAATCATTTAAATTTGATTCAAACCTAAACATTTGAAATGAAGCTAGTTACGTGAAAAGTACTAACAGAAATCGATTTTTTCCAATTGACATGCCCACATAAAGACTTGCTGTGGTCGAAATTGATGTCTCACCATGTGAGCATGAAGTATTTCACAAATCGTGCAACCTCAAAATCGTGTTGCATGCGCAACCGTCTCCCCTTCTCACCTATTTTCATTCTCCTTTAACAGTGTTCTTTTGTTTGTGACTCACTTCGTGGAGTTTAAGTGCCGTGTCTTTGTGCGTGTGCTCTGTATACAAAGAATGGCTCTTTTTCTCCAACGCTACACCAGCTTAGATTGTCCTTACAGGGAAAAAAAATGTACAATTTCGTAACAGATCCTCATTCGTCTACGAAATTCAGCCGGCAGTATGTACTGTTGAGATCGAGCCACTTTTTGCTATATATAAATGTACATAGACATTACAAAAAGCAAGATGGATTGACAAATACATAACATATAAGTCTGTGTTTTTTCCCAGTTTTTGGCTCACCGAAAAAACACAGATGTCGTAATGATTAATTTCTGCCCTCCTCTTTGGGGAACAGGCATTCCTGTATAGATAAAATGGTTTTTGCAGTGGATAAGATTCATTTAATGAACCCTTCCTGTCATCATTACCGTGTTTATGCCAAATATACCAAACTAGCAAGCAGCGCCTATTAATAGTGTTTTTTTGTTTCGTTTATAACGGCTCTCACAGTCAGTACACAACATCAAGGTACAATAGAATTATTCAGAACCTGGATTATCAAAGTATTGTGTATATAACAGATAAATGTGAATATGTATCTGTTCAGAATCAACAAAATGTAGTGCTCCGAGTTTGTGGTAATAACTACTTGCTTCCATTTTGTTTTTTTGTTTTTTTTGAGATGTGTATGGCTGTCTGAAAGCGTGTATGTGTGTGATTAATACTGTATATCTGGTGTTTAAAATGGAAAAACAGACAAATGTCCTGATTTTGATTTTCTTTCTTTCTTTCTTTCTTTCTTTCTTTTAAATACCTGCAACTTTTCCTGTGGGTGTTGAGATTGCTCTATATGTGAGAATGGTTTAGCGACTGCTGAATGTGACTTTGCTGAGGGAGAAGCAGCATGGACTGGCTTTTGTACGGGTTAATTTAAAAAAAAAAAAAAGGCCATATTATTTAATTTCTCTGTTGTCAAAGTTTAAACAGCTCTGACAAAGTGGAACCTTGGTTTGAGAACAGCGCTGGCTTATTGTAGTGGGGTTTTGTCAACTGCCTGATGTAGTTTTTGCCATGTGTAAACGGAATAATGACCAAAGCTTCAAGATACTAAAAGATTCATATCATATGCAAGGTTCATGCAATTGGACAAATGTAGCATCGAGTTTTTTTCCTGAATAGGCGTCCCGTCATGTTTATAACACTAATTTGTTGTGTAGACATTTTTCCCCCCTAGCTGGTTTGATTATTTTCGAAGATGTTCAGTAGTGAATTATCTTCAGACATTCCCCCGTTGCTACTGATCTACCAAACATGCAAATGCCTCTTCGGGAGGAACGTTAGTCACCGTTTTCAGGAAGATTTCTAACCGCTAGCTATGCACGTTTAGAGGTTAAATGAAAAGCATTTGGCTTTGGTTTTAAAAACTGACACTACTCAAAACGGATTATTGCTTTGACTGCAGTATTCTAGCGATGCATGCTAACAAATATCTCCTGTTTTTCCTCTATTTTGTTTTTTAACTCAAGGATATACATAATTTGTAGTTCGAAACAAGTGGTTTTGAGCTACTCGGGCTAAAAACGAGAGAACCATACTGATGCAACTATACTTAGATATTTGACTTTATTTAGCTGGATTCTTTATACCAAATTTGAGGTGCCTCTTGTACATATTTTCAGCATAGAGGACTGCTCCTCACCATTTGATGAACGTTTTCTTGTTTATGAGGATTTTCTTATACTGACCTTTGTAAGACTTTTGCTGTATTTTACATGAATTTTTTACTAAAAACCTAAATGTACCAGGAACTTGCAAGGAATACAATCTAGTTTTGCACTTTACATGAACTACAAGGAAAGAGGCCATGTCAAAATCTGAATATATGTTCGCGAAAACCCCCCCTCCACTGAATGTATTTTCGCAAAGTGAAACGCCATTTCGCTTTCCACGGGAAAATCAAAGCGCATCTCAGGTTCTTCAGGAAGAACTTGGCTTGTCGGGCCCTCATCATTGGATTCCTTAAAAGAGCAGGGTAGTGGAAGCCTTTGCTACATGGGTGTTTTTCTGCTGCAGAACCGTAGATCTAACTATGCCTATCTTCTTCAGGTGCTCCACCTCCCCTTTGCCCCCGTCCTTTTAGACCTCCTGGCTTTATCTTTTGAAGACATTCCTCATCTAACTCTGCTTTCTGTTCATCGCGGTCTGTGTCGTAGGCTTTGAGAGTCGTTTCAGGTGCCAAGTGCTAAGAACCATTTATGCAAACTCGTACAATCTGCATTTCCTCATATCATAGTAGCGAATCCTACGTACCGACCACCACACACTCTCCTCGTCATTCAGATGTCATCTCTACATGGTATCATCTACAGTAGCTACTGTTTACCTGAGATTTTTCACATATTGTAAGTGCTGCCTTATTAATATACAGATATTAGTTGTATTGGTGAAGGGAAGTCGTGCTTGTAGCTCCACTGAAACGGCGCTTGTTCTTTAAAGGCAAGGTTCCACTTTTCACCTGTAAAATTAATATAAATAAACAAATATATATAGATATATACATTTTACTCATTTTGTCCAGTTTTGTATAATACTTGTGAACTTTTTTTTTCTTAAGAGGTATCATTGCAGCTGTGTGTGGGACATTATGAATGAAGATGTATCTGGGAGACTTCTGCATGTTTTGTCATGTTTTTATTTTTTTGTTTTTTTTGTTTTTTTGTTTTCTCTATATCCAGGTTTATCTGGAGAATCCTACCTTTCTTAGGACGTTGTAGACAATCAGTCACATGCTGGGTCCAGCACCTGTAGGATTGTCCTGCAGGCTGCAAAACTGTGTTTCGCATCTACTGAATCAGTCTTATTTTTCTTGTCCATTTCATAGAATTATGTGGCTGCTCAAACTGAGATTTGAAGTTTACACACATACATTTACACACACACACACACACACACATACACGTACACTTAGACAAACAAGAAACATTCACTCACACCTCGTGCATATGGCCCCTTTGTTGCTTTTCCAAGGTGAAGATACATACCTTGAAGGAAATTATGCTTTGACTAACAAATCTCTATAACATCCATGAATGTGAGAATGCAACACATTGCAATAAAGCACCATGTTAAAAAAAGGACTGCCAGTGCCATCTTTATGTCTAGAGATGGGATCGTAAGGAATTTAAACAGTTTCAAATCAGTTCCATTAATGATGATTTTTTTGCATTTGAGGAAGAAATGTTTGGAAATGCAATGCAAAAAACTTATTTTTAACTCTATATTGTCATATGAACCACCATTCAGGCCTCACTAGCCTTCAGAACAACATAACACATTAACAATTCTGAATATTGAGTCAGACAATATTCAGATAAGTCAGATTAATTGGAAAACTGATTGGAAAAGGGTTTGATTCACTAAAATGAACCGTATTTCACTCGAGAATCTTCACTGGTCACGCTGTATGTTTTTGATTCACTCAAAAGAACAGGCTCATGAAAATCTTTTGCGCTGTATGTTTTTGATTACCTTAAAAGAACCAGCTCATAAGAGTCTTTTGCTCGAGAATCGAGCTTCACTGATCGCTACCAAGCGGCAACCTCCCCCAGTTTCTCTTGAAGCCAATACGGAAGTGACTTAAACTGCAATTCATCGACTGGCCGCTAGGGACAGGCTCCAAAAGGGTACAGAATCTCATTGAGCTCCATGTTAAAATGCCCAACTTTACAGCAGAAAAAAACGTTTACAGTAGGGTGACCATATTTTGATTACCGAAAACCAGGACACTCGGCCCGGCAATGAGATACTGAAATGATACTCGAAGTTTACTCAAAGATGCCTTATTAATTTCAATACATTTAAAGTATGCCCCCTCTGTATGGATAGAAAATTGTTATATTACAAAATATATAACCAAAATGTCTAGGGCCTGGGAAAACAGGACCTTTGGTCACCCTAGTTTACAGCCTGGTACAAATTGTGGTTTTGGTCTATATGGCTAATTTTACCCTTCATGACAACTGTGAGGGGGGTGAATTTTTTTTATAACTCATTCGTTTACATTATATAAAGCCTTAAAGTTCTGCATAATTAAGGGCGTGGTCACTTTGAGTGACAGGTGGATTGCCGTTTGTCTGCTGTCTGTTAGTCATCACGTCACCTCAGCTCCAGCCACGTCCCACCTCTTTGCCCATTTTCAGTTATCCGGGAGTGACGTGCTGCCAAGATGGCAGCGGCCGACTTTACGCTTCAAAACTGCTCTTCAGTATGGAAGGCCAACAGGGCCAAATCGTGTTAACGCTACATTTACGGGTTAACATGTAATTACGTGTTTACACGTCAGTTTCACACGTTTTGGCCCTGTTGGCCTTCCATACTTGCCTTTGTGTTACGCTTTGACAGAACTATAGTAACGTTACGTCATGACGATGGACAGGAGTCACAGTCCCATATTCGATTTCAATTCAAGCCATTCAACTGTGCTCTCAGAGTTGGTTATATTTATAAAGAGTCTTCGAGTCATCTTCCACCACAGGTGTAATCCACGTTGGATCACTCTCCCACTCTTTACTGTAGATATAACTTACTGTATATTTATGCCACTTTAGCATAGCGATCACTTTATACAGCTATGAGTTATCGCGCTAAAAACCCATCAGTCATGAGTGAGCGCGTCTGCCTGCTGATCACTGATTGGCTGGAAGTGCGTGCTCGTTGGCGACGTCAACACCAATGCCAGCTGACTCTGCGTGTTCCTCTCAAACCATTGGTAGGCGAACACATGAACTCGAACGTGATATCAACACGTATTTTTTTTCCGCAGCCAAACGCCACACGGCGGAGATCCGGCACTGTGCCGGAAAACTTTAAGCCCTGCAGATGTTAAATAGACATTTAGAATACGTCTTTAAGATGTTTATGATTTAAAATGCATGTAAAACTGACTTTTTAAAGGTGTTTATCAGATGTGTGTACACAGCAGGTGCTTTGCAGATGAACTGCTCTTTAACAGACATCTTGGAGAACGTGTGTGTGCTGTCTTGTGGGAGACTCCTGGACCTTCTGATGTCTGCATGGACCCTTACAAACCAGTCCAAAATTACTGACCCATCATCGTCAGCACATACACAAGTCTTAATTTCAACTTTTAATTTGTTCAATTCAAAAACTCTTCCAAGGGGGTGTGAATCATTAGTATGTTTTAAAAACATTTAGGATTATTGCAGATTCCATCATTTATAAATGAAATTGATAAAATGTATTACCCAATGTGGAATAAATACATTGTTTCCATTTCAGATATTAAATATTTTATATTTTTCAATCGCTATACTGGTACAATAACATAACTCAGAAGCATTTTGCTACACAGATATGGAGACAATATGTGGATTAAAGTCAAAGATGTGATGGTAATGCTTCCAACAAGTTCATTCTGCCACATGCCATTCTGACCAGTCTTTGTGTTTATATTTGTACATGCAAAATTCATTTGAAAAGCTTGAACTTTTTTAGAAAGGGTTGCACAGTCTCCTTAGGGTAGGGCTTCAAAGCCAAGCATGTGGGGATATTCTCTGGTTGCTCCATCCATAGTTTATGTGCTATGTCTTTTTCACGTAGAGTACTGGAAAGAGTGGAGAGAGAAGCCTCATCTGGAGCCTGTGGGGGAAAAATAATATTTTCTTAGTAAAAAAGTACTTGTGTGAGTGCGTATATAAATATGTATGTATATATATATATATATATATATATATATATATAAACATATTACACACACACACATACAGTGTATAACATTATGACCACTGACAGGTGAAGTGAATAACACTGATTATCTCTTCATCATGGCACCTGTTAGTGGGTGGGATACATTAGGCAGCAAGTGAACATTTTGTCCTCACAGTTGATGTGTTAGAAGCAGGAAAAATGGGCAAGCGTAAGGATTTGAGCAAGTTTGACAAGGGCCAAATTGTGATGGCTCTACGACTGGGTCAGAGCATCTCCAAAACTGCAGCTCTTGTGGGGTGTTCCCAGCCTGCAGTGGTCAGTATCTATCAAAAGTGGTCCAAGGAAGGAACAGTTGTGAACCGGCGACAGGGTCATGGGCGGCCAAGGCTCATTGATGCACGGGGGGAGTGAAGGCTGGCCCATGTGGTCCGATCAAACAGACGAGCTACTGTAGCTCAGATTGCTCAAGAAGTTAATGCTGGTTCTGATAGAAAGGTGTCAGAATACACAGTGCATCACAGTTTGTTGCGTATGGGGCTGCACAGCCGCAGACCAGTCAAGGTGCCCATGCTGACCCTTGTCCACCACCGAAAGTGCCAACAGTGGGCACATGAGCATCAGAACAGGACCACGGAGCAATGGAAGAAGGTGGCCTGGTCTGATGAATCACGTTTTCTTTTACACCACGTGGATGGCTGGGTGCGTGTGCGTCGCTTACCTGGAGAACACGTTGCACCAGGATGCACTATGGGAAGAAGGCAAGCTGGTGGGAGGCAGTGTGATGCTTTGGGCAATGTTCTGCTGGGAAACCTTGGGTCCTGCCATCCATGTGGATGTTACTTTGACAAGTACCACCTACCTAAGCATTGTTGCAGACCATGTACACCCTTTCATAGAAACGGTATTCCCTGGTGGCTGTGGCATCTTTCAGCAGGATAATGCGCCCTGCCACAAAACAAAAATGGTTCAGGAATGGTTTGAGGAGCACAACAATGAGTCTGAGGTGTTGACTTGGCCTCCAAATTCCCCAGATCTCAATCTAATCGAGCATCTGTGGGATGTGCTGAACAAATAAGTCCAATCCATGGAGGCCCCACCTAGCAACTTACAGGACTTAAAGGATCTGCTGCTAACATCTTGGTGCCAGATACCACAGCACACCTTCAGGGGTCTAGTGGAGTCCATGCCTCGACGGGTCAGGGCTGTTTTGGCAGCAAAAAGGGGACCAACACAATATTAAGAAGGTGGTCATAATGTAATGCCTGATCGGTGTGTGTATATATATATATATATATATATATATATAAATTATTAAATATTAATCTAAATTATTCACTAGTGAATCTTTGAAAAAGTATTCTTAACAATTAGAAATCAAACACTACTATATATTGCTACTAAATGATCAGAAACACATGGTGAATGTGCTGTAATTGCAGTACTAACCTGCAGCACCACTTTGTGCATGCTGTCCAGTTCTGCCAAATATTCCTGTGTATCAGGGTCACTGTAGTGTAAATGAATGGCTGCAGTGGCCGCGTGACAGGCTTGCGTTATAACCGCCCCTAAAGGCCATGATAAAGTGTGTATCAGGTCTGATCGGACGATGACATACTGGACTAAACGCCTGGACGTGCCACTACTCGGCGTTGCCATTTTATTGAACGTGAAAATTGCCAGACCGGAAATGACACATTCAGCCGGTTCTTGTTTACGTTCCGGGTTTATTTCCTTACCGGTAAAGTTATTGACTGGATGCCCTCTACTGGTTGTTTGAGAACGCTGAGCATTAATATTAAAATGCATTTAATAATAAAGATGTTGAATTTTAATAATCTGAAGACATTTTTTCCACTATAAAGAACCTTTTGTGCAATGAAAAGGTTATATGGATATTAAAGTTTCTTCATAGAACCATCAATGCTAATAATGAACCTTTCTTTTTAAGAGTGGAGCAGTTTTTAAAGGGATAGTTCACCCAAAAATGAAAATTCTGTCATCATTTACTCACCCTCAAGTTGTTCCAAACCTGTATGAATTTCGTTCTTCTGCTGAACACAAAAGAAGATATTTTGAAGAATATAGGTAACCAAACAGTTGATGGACTTCATTGACTTCCATAGTATGGGAAAAGAAAACTCACTATGGAAGTCAATGTTTGGTTATCAACATTCTTCAAAATATCTTCTTTTGTGTTCAGCAGAAGAAAGAAATTCATACAGATACAACCTGAGGGTGAGTAAATTTTTTGGGTGAACTGTCCATTTAACAGGAATTACAGCTGCGCCTCACCTTGGTGGTTTCCCTTCTAGTCGGTTTACTTTTATCGCACTAGGTTTCTTGAAATATGCGTTAATGTTTAGTGTTATATTTAACTGAAAAGGCTGGTTTAAACGGATCTTTTTCTGCAAGATTATGAGAGGTGATAAACTGGCAACAATTAACTAACAGCTGTCTAGTAATGTGGATTAAAAAATATTTAAAAAAGAAGAGAAAAATGAACAATTTCTGTGTCAATTTCAAATTTTTATAAACAGCCTTGAATGATTACCATGCCACATAATTTTTTCCTAAACAGAGGCGGACAGTAGTGGAGTATTTTTACTCTGCTTAAGTACATTTTTCAAGTGTCTATACTTTATCAGAGTGTTTTTCTTTGGAAAACTTTTACTTCACAACATTTCAAAGCATAATGTCATACTTTTTACTGCACTACGTTCCATATTGAATATCATTTAATACTTAATTACATTAAAAATGTAGTACTGTATACTTTTACTCAAGTAAAAGTATTTCAAAGGTTTACTTGAGTACAAGCAAGAAAGTACTACATTTTTAATGTAATTAAGTATAAAGGTAAAAAAAACTACTTTTATTTATGAAGTGCATAAAGTAGTGCAGTAAAAATTATGACATTATAAATTATGCTTTGGAATGTAGTGAAGTAAAAGTTTTCCAAAGAAAAACACTGATAAAGTATATACTTGAAAAATGTACTTGAGTAGAAAGTAAAAATACTTCACTACTGTCCGCCTCTGCTCCTAAACATACAGTGATCAAACAACTTTGCTGAGTCTTCCTCATATTTGTGCCCTGCAATGTGTACCTGAATACAACTAAATTCAGACCTAATAAAAGAGGACTGGAATGTTCAGCTCAGAAACTTTAAAGGGACAAAGTATATAACAATTTTTTTTTTAAAAAAACTCTCGGTCCACCTCTTAAAATCATTAAAACGAGCTGATGCCCATTGCTCGTCTCATTTGCTCAAATGTAAGCCAGAAAGTCAAAGACCAGGGAGCCTGTGAACAAAAACAGAGTTAGAATGACAACAAAAGTGAATAAATCTTTAACAAACATATTTGAAATCATAGTACCATTCTAAACCAAGTTGGTAGAAATCCTTTATAGAGGGAAAAAAATCCTTCTCTTCTCACCGACTGAACAAGACAGTCAGTAGAAGACTTGTAGAGAAGACCCCTGCAAACAGAACAATAAAAATATGTCGTTATATTAAAGCTAAATAATGTTCTTAATTAATCAGCTTTGATTAATACACAAAACTAACCTTCCATTTGAATCCCGTGGCTGGTTCATTACTCTAGTTTTCACAACATCAGCCGGTGTTCCCATAATAGCTGCAACCAATCCTGAGCATATGCTATGAATAATATTTTGGGGGAAAAAAACGGTTGAGCATGACGTTATTATGTGTCAACATTAGTAGAATAACAGAATTTCACCTTGCCAATCCATGACAAATGCTGTTGTCCGGTACAGAGGTGTTTCTCAGTAGAAAATGCTTTACTGTATCGTATGTCATGAGATCTAAACGTGAAACAAAATAAAAAATATTTGACATATTACAAAAATGTAGCTGCCAACAGATTTCTAGAAGTCTTTGACTACCGTACCTCCTAAATTGACTAGGGCAGCTCTCTGGACGTTGGGAACCCATCCTGCCCAAAGGCCTCTTATTCCTCCCTCTGCAATGATCTTTGTAAAAGCATGGTATACCCCATGTACTCTGTCAGTTTAAAAAAACAACAACATATATAAATTTAGATTTATGTATTAGATGTATATAGATTTATCTAGAGTTGATATACTCATAAAATAAAGGTTCCAAAAGGGTGTTTTCGCAGCAATGCCAAGCATAGAAGAACCATTTTGGTTTCAGTGATCAACTTTTTTTCTTAGTGTGAAGAATATTTTAATAATCTGAAGAACTTTTTTCCACTATAAAGAACCTTTTGTGCAATGGAAAGGTTATATGGATATTTAAGGTTCTTCATAGAACCATCAATGCTAATAGTGAACCTTTATTTGTAAGAGTTTAGCAATTTAAACGGATAGTTTACCCAAAAATGAAAATTCTGTCATCATTTACTCACCCTTAACCTGTATGAGTTTCTTTCTTCTGCTGAACGCAAAAGAAGATATTTTGAAGAATGTTGGTAACCAAACAGTTGATGGACCCTATTCACTTGTATAGTGTGGAAAAAAAAAAAACACTATGGAAGTCAATAGGGCCCATCAACTGTTTGGTTACTGACATTCTTCAACACATCTTCTTTTGTGTTCAGCAGAAGAAAGAAACTCATACAGGTTTGGAACAACTTAAGGGTGAGTAAATGATGACAGATTTTTCATTTTTGGCCGAACTATCCCTTTAACAAGAATTATGTCTGTGCCTCACCTTGGCGGTTTCCCTTCTAGTCGGCGTCTGCCCTCCATTTGCATTTGAACTTTAACTAGATCTGTTGGACTAGCAATGAACTGGCCCAAGGCACCTGAAATCATACTGCCGATCACTGCTTTCCTATGGACATCACAGGACACATGCTGATCCCATCTATTTAGACTTTAATCACTGCCCTGTTTCAAATTTCACAGATGTTCCCCTCACCAAACTGGAAAAATGCCATCTTCAGATCTTCCCAAGACAGATTCTCTGAGCTGTTCATAGGCCAACATCCTGCCGCCTGAATACACTATGGATGAAGAATTTCAAAGTTCAAAGTCATGCAGTTGAACATCAAATCACTTATTTTGCCAGGCATTTCATTACGATTTTATTCTGTGCATGCATATAATTTATAAAGTAGGCTGTTAAAAAAGTTCAAAATCAAAGTGGACAATTCTTATTTTTATGGAATATTGCAGTATTTATAATAAATAATTTATCCTTGTGCATCATTTTTTTTAATAAATGTACCTTCATAATGTTTAATCAAAATAACTTCCCCTCCCTCTTGCAATGACATCTCATCTCATCTCTTCTCTTCTCTTCTCTTCTCTGATTATGTGTTTACTGGCTTTCGCTCCCCACGTGCATCAATGAGCCTTTGCCGCCCATGACCCTGTCGCCGGTTCACAACTGTTCCTTCCTTGGACCACTTTTGATAGATACTGACCACTGCAGACCCGGAACACCCCACAAGAACTGCCATTTTGGAGATGCTCTGACCCAGTCATCTAGCCATCACAATATGGCCCTTGTCAAACTCGCTCAAATCCACGCTTGCCCATTTTTCCTGCTTCTAACACATCAACTTTGAGGACAAAATGTTCACTTGCTGCCTAATATATCCCACCCACCAACAGGTGCCATGATGAAGAGATAATCAGTGTTATTCACTTCACCTCATAATCGGTGTAACCCCTGCCTGATCTGTGTAAGTCACAATAGAGAATAGAAGACTATCGCAACTTCTGTTTCATGCTGACTTTAACATTTTACCTATATGTCTGTAGATGGCTGGTGTGACCCCTTGCCACAATTTCAAGGCCCCCTCTTCTCGCACTATACCCAAAGCTGTGCTCAGCATGCCCCTGTATTTTGGAGGCTGTACACTTCCACCATGCTGTCGGGAACCACCTTCACCCTGTATCTGAAGTCTGGTTTTGGTAAGGTCCAGAGGGAATGTGACTAAAATTAAAAATTGTATAAAAATCACTCACAATTAATTATTAAAATACAGTAGGTAGCCTGGATATTAATCAATATAAATATAAAAAAAAAAGAAAAAAAAAAGTATTATTTAAAAAACTAGAAAGGATGTGTATCTACCTAATTCTGCAACAGTTGCTGCACATGCTGACAGAGTGAACTTTGATACTCGGGGCCACCGCGAATTTTCTTGTACAGGATGCATTGCAGGTGTCCTCTGATTGATTCCCACTAAAAAATATGAACGTAATTCTACATCAATTTTTCTAAAACAATCACGAACCTGGACTGCATGCTCTTAAAATGTTTACACTGTTCAAAACAGTACTACGACCTTTAATAAGAGGCGAGGGCGTTTTTTTTAACCAAGCCGGTTGGTCGGTGTAGTTAACGACCCTCCTACGCAATACGTTCTAAACTACAAAAGAAGCGTCATGCACCTAAAACTACATTTCCCAAAGCAAAGGGGCGACGACAAACATACGTAAGCCAAGCTCCTTGCGTAAGACCGCCCGTGATTTTCGTACGCATGTGCTTTTCGGCAGAATGAATATTCATATTTAAATAGGCTACTATTAAATAAAACATTCTATATCTATCTATCTATCTATCTATCTATCTATCTATCTATCTATCTATCTATCTATCTATCTATCTATCTATCTATCTATCTATCTATCTATCTATCTATCTATCATCTTTTTCTATATATTTTATTTTTTTATTATATTAAAGTCGAATTGTCGAATACACAAAAATAATGTATTAAGCTCTTTGGCTACAAACCAATCATCACTGTAATAACAGAATCAACAATAAATTGCTTTTTACTGCCATCTGGTGTTGCAAAATCAAATTTCATACAAGTTCAAACATTTATGGATAGATAAACATTGATGATATAAATGTCGATTATATTAAAATAAATAAGTGATAGTATTTCTTGTATGTTTATTCTTCTAAATTATCTATAATAATAGCCTAATATTTTCTTAATTTAATAAAATTTGCATTTAGCCGCAAATTTTTGTATAGTTGCATTGTAATTGTCAAAACAAGCTATAGAACAAAGAATGAGCTTATTAAAATTACAGACGTCTGTTAAAGCAGCCGTTTAATCTACTGTGTAGCCTACGTTTAATGTCAACATGTTTTACATAAGCATGTAGCATCAGAAACTCTTAAAAATTGTACAGCTTGTTGAGGTATTGCATCCAAGTGGCACACTATTAGGGATACTGCCATTCCAAATGTATCCAATAATTCACTGTAGGTTTACAAATAACTTTGTAACTAGGTTAATCTAAAGGGGGCCGTTTAATGTGACGTCACATACAAAGCCATCTATGGTTGTGCTTTCTCATTTCAATCAGCCTATAGTCTGCAGAGCGGCGGCACAAAACCACCACAGAGGTAAGGAGCTTGAACATATAACTACTTTGAAATGTTTTATGATGTAAATGATTTATTTAAATGAATACATCTATTTTATCAGTGGAGTTATGGATTAATGACCTAGAATCTATGTACAAGCCTCTTTAATGCGGTGTGAGTGCCTTTTACGCACACAAAGTGTTTGTTTGTTTATTTATTTATGTGTATTTCAGGGAATTAAATCCATTTGATGGTCGCATTCAAATTCCGTGTGATTCACACAATGCTTCAATACCATGTTTCACACATTTCTTTCACTTTCCGTGTTAAGATTCGCACTTCCGCATTGCTTGATCAAATGATAATCCTCGTGCTCAGCTGTGAAAGCCGTCCAGCCGTTTATTAATTAGCTTCATTATGTTTAACCCACGCCACGGTATGGTATCAATCATGTAGGCCACACGTATTATTTTCTTAATCAAAATTCAAGATATGTAATTTATAGTCTTTATATATTCAGCATCTGCAATAAGCCGGTAGGGTGCGGCGTTGCAATTCTCTACTCGTCCAGAGAGGGCGCTAAATAAATAGTGAATAGAACGTGCATAAATAAGTTTAAGATTTTTATTCAGCATGTTTGTTGTTGTGATCCACGTAAGAATGTAAGGACGCAATACATGAACTATTATGTATTATTCTAGACTCTAAGATAGGCCACAGGAATCTTAGTGGGCTTATTTCTTAAAGTCTTTCAATGACTTAATACCAATTTGTGAGTAATACAGTATAGATTGAGTAAAAAATTGACATAAAAAAGCTTCAAAAAAGGTATGTGTGTGTGTGTGTGTATATTTTGTTTTTTTTATTTTATTTTTTTTATTTTATATATATATATATATATATATATATATATATATATATATATATATATATATATATATATATATATATATATATATATATATATAATTTTTTATATATATATATATATATATATATATATATATATATATATATATATATATATAATGCATATTTTTGTCATGAACAATGTTTAAACAAGTTTCAGTTGTTAAATAACATTTCAAAGTGTCTACAACCAAATAGTTGACCACCTGACATGGAAAGTGAACCAACTATTCCTAACCAACAATTTCCTACTTGAAATTAGCAGTTTTTACCAGTATGTGAGAGAGATCTACAAACCTTTTCACTCTGCCACAAGGATAAGTTAGGCTCCTCTGGATGATTATCATGTTTACAGTTATTACCTTGTCAATTCATAATAAAAGAGCCATGTTTCCACTGAAGTTGTGCCATCCTGACATTTGAGACTATACAAATTGCTGGACAAAAGTTTTTCAATTATCTCAGCAGCTTTAAAACTACTGATATTTCTGAAATTTATTGAAAGGTTTCAGACCTAAAATAATGCCATAGTATTTAGTTTTTATTTTTATTAAGTCACCATTTTAATAGTTTTCTTATTAGTTTATTTGTTCAGACAGTTGCGCCACCTGACATTTTGTGGGTTTAAGATAACAAAACATAATATAATATGTATTATTTAAATGTGCTAAAAATTAATTAAAACTAAATAGGTTTTATAGAATAAAGTGATATATGTCATGAATTTATCAAATTATTTTAAAAGGAAATAATGCACTTGGAAAATAATATGCACAAAAATATGCACATCATGTCACTGACCCATGCATGTATAATTTCAGCGGCAAAAATGAATGTGGAACATGAAGTTACGCTGCTCATTGAAGAGATTCGTCGACTGGGCAGTAAAAGTAAGTCTTATACTATTTTTATTTTTTTATTTTATTTTATTTTATTAACACAATTGTTAGGGATAAAGTATAAGACCACTAGAGAAAATGCATCTTTTTGCCTTTTTTCTATTATAAATGATATTAGCAATTTCTGTGAAACGTTGATTTGAAAACTTACATTAATTTTAAAATGTCTTAGCATTTGCTGCCTCCTTTTTGCATTAATGTCAGCAGCATGATTAGAAAATGAACCAAAGAGCATCTTGTGCTTAGATGGAAAAACATCTGACTGAAGTGTTTAGGTGATCAATGTCACAAATTTGCATATTGGTTTGGTGACCTAGATATAATGCTTAAGCCTTTATGGTATAGCGTTGCCATATGGCAACAATTAATTTCTACTAATTTCCTTGTTATTCAGAAAAAAATACAATAAATTGCACTATGGGAATTTAAAGGGCAGGCCTTAAGGTAGCCAATGGTAGCTCTTCCATGTGATGAGAGTGAGGATGAGTTAGCCAAATTATAGGGAACGATAGGGATCTACTTATTTTTGGTTTCCATGAGTCCCAAGTATATAAACCTATCAATTTCTAAAAGAAATGTGCATTTAAATAGAAAAGAAAATCATAATTTTATAGAAAAACTTTTTTGACCATTTTCCATTGTGGTACAGCGTTGGCATATGGTACCCCCAAAAAAACCCTTTTTGGTTTGTATGATTGAAGCTATTTCATGTAATAACTTATTTGAAAAAATATTTCATGGTTAGAACATAATGCATACCATAGAGGGTTGAACTAAAACATTGAAATACAAGTCCTTTTATGATCAGAAAGTCATTGTTCCATGATAATTTTAGGTGCACATTTAGTTTCTGTTAGTCAGCATACAAATGCAGGTGTCATTGTGGTATTTGGCTTTCCTATTTACTCAAACCAGGCTGAAGATTCCTCATACTGCTCGCTGTTCTTTTGAGACTGATTCTGTATTGTCAATCAAGTATATAGATATTAATTGGAGACTTTCAGGGTTGATAATGAAGGATTTGGAGCGAACCCTGACCACTCTTACTGTCTCACAGACGCCGATGGAAAGATCAGTGTCAAATTTGGAGTCTTGTTTAATGATGACCAGTGCGCCAACCTCTTTGAAGCTCTGGTCGGAACGCTGAAAGCGGCCAAGCGAAAGAAGGTCATCGCTTTTGAAGGGGAGCTGCTACTGCAAGGAGTTCACGACAACGTTGATGTCATATTACTGCAGGACTGATTTTGACAGTCTTTTCTACCTGGGTGAAAAAGTACAAAAGTTTTTGACATGTCATTGCTACATTTTGATATGGAAATATACTTGAGAATGTAACATTTTTGTATACTTCATTGGAATATTTTTATACAGCTATTTTTTTTCTCTCAGGGGAGTAATTTGCACACAATTCTTTTTTTTCTTTTTTTTTTTTAAAGTAGCAATTTTCCCTGTTCAAACATCTCAACAGCCATATCATTAAAATATATCAAGTTATAGTGTGCATGATCATGTTACTGGCTTTTTGGGACTTTGAATGAATTCATCAAACATTGTTTTCAACCTTATGGAAATGAAAAATCCTCACTAGTTAATATAAATTTTATAGATCATACCTCTGATGTCCAATTCTGCCTACACTCTTAAAAATAAAGGTTAGGGTCGCAGCGATGCCATAGAAGAACCATTTTTGATTCCCCAAAGAACCCAGTAAACAGCACTTAAAAATAACCATTTTTTCTTAGTGTGAAGAAGAAATGGAAAGTTCCTATGGATGTTAAAGGTTCTTCATGGAACCATCAATGCCAATTAAAAAAAAACTTTATTTTTAAGAGTATATAATGACTGCATAATTGCTCTTTCAACAGTAATCATGAGATTGTTTTGCAGTCTCATTACTGTGAAATTATTAATTTCATGCATAGTCATTCAAATTATATGTGCCAAAGTATGTCAAAGGCTGATAAATATGACTAGTAAGTAACATTTATCTGCTATATGATTTTCTGGAATTAAATGTTATATAAATGAACCAAGTTTGACACATCATCAGAACTGTTCCAGGGTGATATTCTGTTTTATAAAGCTCTTGTGAAAACATCCCCACATTGTACCTGTGCTATTCTTGTTCTATGTCTACTCTGTATAGGTGTTACATAGGACTCCTAATGGTGCCGTTCGTAAGCTCAGGAAGTACTTAAAGGTGCTGTATGTAAGTTTTTGACTGTACTAAAGCATAAAAATACCAAAATATGTTTGCAGATATTTAGGAAACAAGTTCACAAACTCGTCTCAGAAAAACAATGCTACAGCCAGTTATTTTACTTTGAAATGTGCGTGTCGGAATGTCTGTTTTTGTTTTGGTCTGTGCGATACCACATGTTGCCAATTTACACGATTGTATTTCGACACTACAGGTTGCCAGTTGGCGGAAAACAGCGTATTGCTGCCATGGAAGCCAGCAAACAAACTGGGTCAGAGATCGCAGATTCTACCCGACCTAAAAAGCCTCGACATCCATCTAAAAATCTAAAAAAACCAAAAAAAAACACATTAAAACGTGGATAAATCGACTCATTAACTTGCAGTGTGTGAGTCTCCTCGCCTTCCGTTGTCAATTGCGCTCGTTCCTGTTGCGTGTGCTCAAACTGGCAACCCACGTGAGTCTGAGGAGGAGGGGGCGGGGCAAACAATATTTTGAATTTGAACTGCAGTACCCATTTCAACCACTTTAACATGAGCAGCAATAGGAAATGGAGGCTGTCCAAACTCTCTTGAGTAGGTCATTTTTTGAATAATGAATTACTTTGCAACAGTTAAAAAAAAAAAAAAAAAAAAGTATGTTCTATATAGCATGAATGTAATCTGGACATTCAACATTGGCCATGTCACATTACCTACCAGCGTCAGTTGTGTTGCTTCACTGCCATTCACAAATCCTCTCCCATGGCCTCATGGGATAGTAAAGTGTCCACTGGATGCACACTTCAGAATCTCGCCGGAAGAGGTCATCCGGGTAATAGCCTACTCTTTTGAGTACTGTAAATAAGGACATTGGCCTACTTATTTTGAATGTGACTTTGGATGCAGCCGAAGACTTCATCGATTAAATAATGTTTACAAATATGTACTGGATTATTACAGTGGGGAAAAATAATAATACTGACTACAGAGTAAACTGTTTTAATTTTCTTTTTTATAGATAAATATATGAATCTACAGCATTCGTACCTCAACATTTTAATCTGACTTGAAATTTCCAATTTGTAGTATGTATATGGATTTCTGTGAAACTTTTCACAACGAAGGGCCAAAAATCAAACTTGATTGAAGTCTGTGGGCCGAAACTAAAAGTTGCATTATATCAAACTTTTATATTATTTTTAAGTGGTTAGGCTTGGTTCCCCTGATTTATGATTTCATAACTTTAAAACAGTAAGCAGTCTGCTTAACTACTCCAGTTTTATTTTTAAAGTTTTATAATACAATGAAACTTTATTGCTGTTTTTAATATTTAGTTACGCCAACTGGTATTTTAGAAAAATTCAATAAAAAGCAAAAGAATCTTGAACGTGCCATCTCGTGTTTAATTTATTGATTATGTTGAAAAAAGATATCAGAGAGCTTCAGTTCAGTATTAATATTACTGTAATATTTTTGCACCCTGTCAGTGTTTATTTTGTTGCTGATTGCACATTATCTCTTACATAACACATAATAAACAAAAGACAAGTTACAGTATTGAGTTGCATGATTCTGGATAATTTGAGAATCACCTTTTTTTTTTTTTTTTTTTTTTTTTTGTTCCAAACAGAGATCACAATTCTTCCATTCTTCCACAAAATAACATGCAATTTATTAGAGGTTCTGACAAAATGTTAATTACTGCAGAGTATTTAAAAATGTTTAATCAATTTGAATGAATTTTTTTTTTTAAATCCGTTGAATGAATGATTCAATGACTCACTCATACTTCACTTGTTTCATTACTGGATGAATCAGTGTTTTTGAACAAATGTCTTGAATGAATGAATGATTCAATAAATAAATTTTTTTACATTAATTTGTCGCCTCCTAGTGGCGTAATAATGTAATTGATATAATCTTTATTTTAAGCGTTGTTACTTTTAAAGGTGCAGTGTGTAATATTTATGAGGATCTATTGACAGAAATGCAATATACTATACATAAATGTTTTCAGTGGTGTATAAAGACCTTATATAATGAACCGTTATGTTTTTATTACCTTAGAATGAGCCATTTCAATCTTCATACACCGCGGGTCCCCTTACAGTGAAGTCATCATTTTGCGCCATCATGTTTCTACAGTAGCCCTAAACGGACAAACTGCTCTACAGAGAGCTAGTCACTCTCTGCTCTCTCCAACGACGACATCTTTGTCCTGTATCGGCCACCGTAGCTTATGTGCTTCGAAAGGGAGGGGTGAGCAGTGGGTGATTGCAATTCACAACCTCACCGCTAGATGCCGCTAAAATTTACACACTGCACCTTTAAAAGGTGATTCATTTTACTCTTTTGATCGCTACTGTAGACATCAGTGTTTATATCTTAACTATAAAGTTTTATCCCAGTACTTCTGTGATAATTTGAATGATTGTAAAACAGAAATAACGATACTGTGTGGTTGAAAAGACAGTTTGTGAACCTGTCAAAATACATCGCAGGCCCTAGTTTGGGCGTCTCTGATATACAAACCCGATTCCAAAAAAGTTGGGACACTTTACAAATTGTGAATAAAAACAGAATGCAATGATGTGGAAGTTTCAAATTTCAATATTTTATTCAGAATACAACATAGATGACATATCAAATGTTTAAACTGAGAAAATGTATCATTTTAAGGGAATAATAAGTTGATTTTAAATTTCATGGCATCAACACATCTCAAAAAAGTTGGGACAAGGCCATGTTTACCACTGTGTGGCATCCCCTCTTCTTTTTATAACAGTCTGCAAACGTCTGGGGACTGAGGAGACAAGTTGCTCAAGTTTAGGAATAGGATGTTGTCCCATTCTTGTCTAATACAGGCTTCTAGTTGCTCAACGGTCTTAGGTCTTCTTTGTCGCATCTTCCTCTTTATGATGCGCCAAATGTTTTCTATGGGTGAAAGATCTGGACTGCAGGCTGGCCATTTCAGTACCCGGATGTTGTAACTGATGCAGTATGTGGTCTGGCATTGTCATGTTGGAAAATGCAAGGTCTTCCCTGAAAGAGACGACATCTGGATGGGAGCATATGTTGTTCTAGAACTTGGATATACCTTTCAGCATTGATGGTGCCTTTCCAGATGTGTAAGCTGCCCATGCCACACGCACTCATGCAACCCTATACCATCAGAGATGCAGGCTTCTGAACTGAGCGCTGATGACAACTTGGGTTGTCCTTGTCCTCTTTAGTCCGGATGACATGACGTCCCAATTTTCCAAAAAGAACTTCAAATTTTGATTTGTCTGACCACAGAACAGTTTTCCACTTTGCCACAGTCCGTTTTAAATGAGCCTTGGCCCAGAGAAAACGCCTGCACTTCTGGATCATGTTTAGATATGGCTTCTTTTTTGACCTATAGAGTTTTAGCCGGCAACGGCGAATGGCACGGTGGATTGTGTTCACCGACAATGTTTTCTGGAAGTATTCCTGAGCCCATGTTGTGATTTCCATTACAGTAGCTTTCCTGTATGTGATGCAGTGCCGTCTAAGGGCCCGAAGATCACGGACATCCAGTATGGTTTTCCGGCCTTGACCCTTACGCACAGAGATTGTTCCAGATTCTCTGAATCTTTGGATGATATTATGCACTGTAGATGATGATAACTTCAAACTCTTTGCAATTTTTCTCTGAGAAACTCCTTTCTGATATTGCTCCACTATTTTTCGCCGCAGCATTGGGGGAATTGGTGATCCTCTGCCCATCTTGACTTCTGAGAGACACTGCCACTCTGAGAGGCTCTTTTTATACCCAATCATGTTGCCAATTGACCTAATAAGTTGCAAATTGGTCCTCCAGCTGTTCCTTATATGTACATTTAACTTTTCCGGCCTCTTATTGCTACCTGTCCTAACTTTTTTGGAATGTGTAGCTCTCATGAAATCCAAAATGAGCCAATATTTGGCATGACATTTCAAAATGTCTCACTTTCAACATTTGATATGTTATCTATATTCTGTTGTGAATAAAATATAAGTTTATGAGATTTGTAAATTATTGCATTCCTTTTTTATTCACAATTTGTACAGTGTCCCAACTTTTTTGGAATCGGGTTTGTAGATGGTTCTCTAAAGATTCTTTATAAAACTTTTCCAATGGCATCTAGCTGTAAAAACATTTTAAAAAACATCTAAAAAAAATGTAACCTTGATCAGCAAAATTAAGATGACTGCTCAAATAGCATGTTCATCACGTGCATTTTTTTGGTTTTCTAATAATTTTTAGCAGTGTGTCGATTATTTGCTCGGGACTCCCTTCAGTCTGTGCTATTAATAACTCTGAGCTCCGGGTCTGAATCAGAGATGGAGGCGGGGCCAGAGGAACATTCTCTCTTCAGAGCAGGAATCAAAACAAGAGAGGGACACGCCTTCTTCATGGTGTACCTATGCTGTCAAGACTGCCTGCACAAATCTGGAGGATGATAATCGAACTGTAACATCTGCATCTACCGTGCATTAAGATTCGCAGTGGATTCGTCAAGCACCCTCGACATGATATCCGCAGAAATGCTCGGTGGCGGTCGCTGACAGGCTGCATTCATACTGAGCGCTCCATTATGCCCAACCAAAAAAGCAACAAGGGGAAGAGAAATAAACGCACGAATAGTAGCGGGGACGAGCAAGAAAATGGAGCCTCTGCGTCTGCGGTTACAGGAGGAACTGCCGCGGTGTTGACTGGAGCGACAGCGGGTCCGCCGAGCGACAACATAAGCGGTAAGAACGTCACTTCAGTGAATGTTCTATCAGACGGTACGTTTCCCCTAAAAGTGTGCGCGCGTTACCTTCCTCCTAATGTTCTCTCACTTGCAGCAACTTGTTTTGTGTGCGTGTCATCACCATTAGAATTGTTACGACTCTCACTTATCGCCCTGGCTGTACTGTAAGGTGGTTATATAGGCCTTGTTCAAGGGTAGATGCACTTGGCATGGAGTTGCATGTGATTTGGATATAAAATGTTGTGTGTATGTTGTGTAATGGCATGTCATATCACCGTAACGATGTGTAGTTAGAGTGTTTAATAATGTATTGAATAGCTTTGGCTCCTGAGGTAATGGAAGTGCTGTTCTATCTTTGAGTGGCAGCTATGAATAATGGAATGTCAGGGCGCAGGTAATCATAGCAGGTAATCAAAAATTATTTCTTTATTTATAATTCAAGTACGTTTCAGACAAATTGTTCAGTTAGTCTTCACCACTAACAAAAATTGCTAAAAAAAAAAAAAAAAAAAACTTTTGTGGCATTTATGCATAGACTGAAATCTGTATAGGAACCACTTATGAGAGGAGCAGCACGTTCTTTAATTACCCAGCTTAATTTTAACATGGCCTGCACACTAGTGAGAGAAACTCACTCAGACCGATAACTGATCTAGAGAAAACATCAACATGCTCTTTGCCGGAGCCAGATACAACTTTGCTTCAATTCATGAGAGAAAACAGTTCTTTCACTTTATGCTTAACTAGTCTGGTTTGAAAGTTAGTGAACACTTCAAAGTGGAAATTCAAACACTCCTGGAAGGCCACCTTCCAATCAAATTTGAAGATTGGAACTCTGTTGTATAATTGTCTTTCTCCGTCTGTCATGAGACACACATACACACTTCAACTTCATTCACAGGAGTGTTGTGTAATATTTTTTCCTTTTGAGTGGGATTTGCACCCGCAGAGTTATTATAGATAGAAATGAATGTGTACTGACATTGAACATTCTTCCAGTGAAGCTGCTTGAATCACACTGTCTATAAATAGATGTCCCTTAATTAATTTTTGCTTTATTCTAATGTTTATTATATTTTTTTTTTCAGGTTTATTTATTAATTCAGTCACTACAGCAGCATACAGTACAACACATTTAACCAAACATAATATTTATTTATTTAGCGTATAATGTAAGACATGGTTCCTCAAATCCAGCCCTGGAGGGCCACTGTCATGCAGAGTTTAGTTCAAACCCCGAACACACTTACTTGCAATTTTCTAGTAACTCTGAAGACCTTGACTAACTGGTTCAGGTGTGATTAGGGTTAGAACTAAACTCTGCAGGTCAGTGGCCCTCCAGCGCTGGATTCGAGGAACCCTGGTATAAGCCATTGTAATCTGCATTACATATATTTTCCCTTAAAGCAACAGTTTATTCAGAAATGTAAATTCTGGCATTATTTCACCTCATGTTGTTCCAAGCTCATAGGACTTTCCTGAAGCACAAAAAAGATGTTAGGCTCTGCCACCATCTTCTCTTCACCTACAATGAAAGTGAATTATTCTAACCTCTTTTTCTGTTGCACTGATGAAAGAAAGTCATACAGGTTTGGAACAGCATGAGAGAGAGTAAATGATGAAAGAAGTGTCATTTTTATGTGAGCTATTCCATTTAGCCTAAGTTAATATAGTCTTCATTGTGTTTGGCAGAGGCCACATGTGCCACCCCATTAGTGTGCAGTCTGGGCCGTCCCGTTGACCTTGAGAAGGACGACTACCAGCGTGTGGTGTGCAACAGTGAACTCTGCCCCTACGGCAATTGGATGCACCTGCAGTGCTTCTATGAGTGGGAAAGCAGTATCCTGGTGCAGTTCAACTGCATCGGCCGGGCCCGCAGCTGGAACGAGAAGCAGTGCCGACAGAACATGTGGACCAAAAAGGGCTACGATCTAGCCTTCCGCTTCTGCTCCTGTCGCTGCGGCCAGGGACACCTGAAAAAAGACACTGACTGGTACCAGGTGAAACGCATGCATGACGAGCGCAAGAAAAAGCTGCCAGAGAAAGGGAGCGGGAAGCCCAGCAGTGGTGCCTCCGTAGGTGGCGCTTGCGGCGGAGGTGGGCCGGAAGCTGCCGATGAGCCCAAGAAAGGGAAATCATCTGCAAGCCATAAGCTAGCTCACCGTGGCTCCAGTCAGGAACTGTCTCGCAGACAATCGGCAGATTGGCAGAACTCTCAGGAGAGATGTCACGTCGGTCCTCTCAATGCCATCGGCGGGGTTTCCCATGGGCTCCGCTCCCCATGCGAATCCCCCGCTCAGTCCCCTCCGTCGGGCTTCGCCCCCTTTCCCCCCCAGTCCCTCGGTGGCCCGCGTAGCTCAAGGCACCTGGGCGAGTTTCTAAAGAACGCGGTTCATACAGAAGGTCACAGGAAGCATTTCCTTTCCGGAGGTGTGGTGGCACGTGGGGTTCACCTTGAGCAGGGAGCCGGCAACATGTGCCTCCCTCGGCTTTCTCCCGGAGACAACCCTGTGCAGTTCCTTAGGAGGCTGGATCTTTCCGAGCTGCTCACACACATTCCCCGCCACAAGCTCAACACTTATCATGTGCGAATGGAGGACGATGCCCAAGCCGGGCAGGGAGAGGATCTCAGGAAGTTCATCCTCTCTGCGCTCAGTGCGAGTCACCGCAATGTGGTGAACTGTGCCCTTTGCCATCACACCCTGCCCATCTTTGAGCAGTTCCCTTTAGTGGATGGAACGCTATTCCTGAGCCCTTCACGCCACGATGAGATTGAATATGATGTACCTTGCCACTTACAAGGTGAGCGAATCCACTATTCACACTCAAAAGGGGCTGTTTCTCATGAAACATTTTCTCTTGAAAATATTAGAGTGGAAAGTTATTCTTCATTAGTGTCCCATAAACTTCTCTGCTCGCACAGCAAAGAATATCTGTAGAAATCTAAATGGATTCATTCATAAAGTTTGACAGAATTAATTTTAACTGTAATTTTGTTTATATTCAATAAAAGTTTCTCTTCACATTTTCAGTGTCTCCAAACTTTGTTGTGCAGTCACTTCAATATCATCAATGCATTTGACATTTTATATTTCTGATAAAAATATTATAAATCATTATAATCATTATATATAATGTGTTTTGGAGAAAAACATTTATTTCATAATGGGATTCTGCCCCCCACACTATCAATTGTTTTACTTTGATGAAAGGTTAGATTTTTGTGATTTTTTTTTTTTTTTTAAATGTTTTATATATATATATATATATATATATATATATATATATATATATATATATATATATATTTAGAGACGCATGATATATGAGTACCATATCAGTTACTGGATGATATTTGGAGTTTTTTAACAGTATTTGCTGATATTGGATATTTAATAGTTCATGCTCATTTCCTCTATTTTTACATTAAGATTAACTTTGCCAGCATCTAATATTTAAAGTTAATTTGTAAAAACAATAATAATTTAGTAACACCGCTAAATGTAATCTCTAATAAATCTCATAATGAATATTCATTTTCATAAAAATCAGGCATCGCAAAAGCGTGTAAAAAAAGTATCGAATTTTAATATTGGCCATTTATTGGTCAGCAGCCATAACATGAAAATAATTATCGGACAAATTTGTAGTATTTATGTATTTGTAGTAATAATATTATCACTATTTCTAAAATTAAAAAAAATCAATTATGGCCTTGTTTTTGGTATTGGTTCACATTCTTTTTGTTGAGTCTATCTCTTTTGCATTGCAGGCTCACGTTAATTTCTGATAAAATAGCAAGAACAGCAAAAACCTTTCCATTTCCAGCTTTACCATTTTTATTAATTGAGCTGAGTCAGTTGACAAACTCTGCATGATAACAATTTTACCATAGAAAAAACAATTCAAGTATAGCATTTGAGAATGAAATATGACTGTTGCTAAAGACTAAAGCAAGGACGTTTTGAGGCAAAGTACCACATTGATTGTGAATAAAACAAACCCTTTTCTTCTTGTAATAAAGAAGCAAAGCAGCTGTGACAGATAATAATGCTTTGATCACAGCATATCATTAAATCCCTATTAGAATATATTTTCATGAATTAGAGGCTAATTGCAGTTTAAAAGGGTTTTCTGTTTATGTTCTAAAGGGAGGCTGATGCACCTTTATGCCATCTGTGTGGACTGCCTGGAAGGAGTACACAAAATCGTGTGTATAAAGTGCAAGTCTAGGTGGGATGGAAGCTGGCACCAGCTGGGCACAATGTATACATACGACATACTGGCTGCATCACCATGCTGCCAGGTAATGAATCTGTGCTCATAAACCATATAGCATATAATTCAATATTACTATGTATATATTACTAAAATGTCACTACTCTCTGTCTGCCTAGGCACGGCTCAACTGCAAGCATTGTGGGAAACCGGTCATAGATGTACGTGTGGGCATGCAGTATTTCTCTGAGTACAGCAATGTACAGCAGTGTCCTCACTGTGGCAATCTGGACTATCACTTTGTAAAGCCATTCTCCTCTTTCAAAGTTCTCGAAGCTTATTGACAAAAGTTGCATTTGCATGCTAGTATTTTTTTCCCTGTTTTTCTATTCATAGAATTACTTATTTTGGGCTCTTGTCGACACTTTGTGTGGGATTAGTTCTCTTTAGGAACAAAATAGAAAGAATCAAAGCATACAACGTTACGTCAGGAGAGCGCGTCTTTTATTAAGAGACAGAGGGTGTGCTTTTGCGTATATTCTAACGCCATCCTTGAAATGTTTGAGCTTGCATTTAAAAAAACAAAGCAACAACAATACTGTGACAAGTGAATGTATCTCTGTATGCCAAATTTGCTCTTTTTGTACAAAAACCAAGAAAACAATAAAATACATAAAAGGATCCTTCCTTTTTCACAGAGTAATTATTAATTATTCCATGGCTTGGTCAGTTTTTTTAAACTCATTCTGCCCAGAGCCTGTTTACATAATTCCTGTTTTCCATATCAAATAGCAATGCTACTGAACATCATTATTGCAGATGAAGCAGCTTCTTTGATAAAGTAATGAAGAGGCGCTCTTATGTGGACAACCTTTGGTTTGTGAATCTTGGAAGACAAAGGCGTTTATTGAGTGAGAGAAATAAATAATTTTTTAGATAAAATTGAAATGTGCTAGAACAATTTTTGAAATATAACTCTTGTGGAAACAGGAACTAAGGAATATGTGTTATTATATGATAAAGCAACCATATAAATATTAAAAAAGTAAGTGTCAGTTAATGTTTACCAGACCATTAGATCTGCTGGCCTGTTGTTGGTCATATTTCTGCAAAAAAAATTACATTTTAAAGCCTCCTAGAGATAATATATCTCATGAGGATTATATCTAGTATACTACCATACAGAAGCCAAACACAGTAGCTACACATTTTGTAAAAAAGAAAAAGTTGACAAAATGGTCTTTAAGACTATCATTTGACTTAACTATGCTCAAGTTATGCTTACACGACAATGTGTACTAAAAACTTAAAAGTTTTTCCTTTGCTTTTTTTGCGTATGTAACGAAGTTCGTTGTTATGGGAAGGAGGAGGCGGGAACTGGCGAACGTTCAAACACTTTAATCAAAACTAAACACAAAATGAAAGTAAAAACGGCAGCCTCCTCACGGATGACTGCCGCACACACATAATAAAACAAACAAAACGCAATGTAAAAGTCCAGGCCTGGTCCTCTCTCGTCCTTCACTGTCGTCACTCCTCCTTTTATGCTTCCGTAGCTCCTCCGTGAGAGGATACAAGACCGGTGTGACACGCACTGGTGACGCTCATTTGCAATCACGCCACCGGCCTCGCGCCGTTCTCTCATGGCTCTCACCCGCCCTGCTTGTCATATACCCCCATTGGCCTTCGCAGGCCGGGGGGTACCCACGAGACTGTGCTCTACTCCCCCCTAGGGCCAGTCTCAAGGACAGACGAGACGAGAGAAAAGGAGACGGAAGCACAACGAGCGACGAGACGAGAGATGAAAAAAAAAAAAAAATCTTGGTCCGGTTCCCAGACACACTGCCGTTCGGTCCTCAGCCAGCCGAGTGGCTTTTCCTCACGGTGCCATTCGATGGTACTAGACGCTCCTCGGTGGACGGCTCGATCCTCCTCCGCCCCCTGGCGGCCGGCGATGGCTCCTCCAGCTGAGGGTAGCCGGCAGCGAGTCCCCCGTTCCCTGCTCCTCCCCATCATGGCGGACGGCAGCAGGCTCTGGCCCACGGCAAGCGGTGGCGACTCCTCCGCTCCCTCTCGGACGGCAGCCACCCCACCTCGACCCAGGAGCACGGCAGCGATCTCTCCATCCCACCGGGTCTTCCATCGCTCCAGCACCACCGCCTTGGGCAGCCACTCGCGGTCTTCACTCTTCCACACTGCCCGACCTCCTCAGCACCGCGATCCCCATCAGCAGCGAGGGCTCTCCGACAGCATGTCCCTCCTTCCTCCCAGGTTTCGGCACCAATGTAATAATGTTTGTTGTTATGGGAAGAAGGAGGCGGGAACCGGCGAACATTCAGACACTTTAATCAAAAGCTAAACACAAAATGAAAATAAAAACGGCAGCCTCCTCACAGACGCCTGCCGCACACACATAATAAAACATAAACAAAACGCAATGTAAAAGTCCAGGCCTGGTCCTCTCTCGTCCTTCACTGTCGTCACTCCTCCTTTTATGCTTCCGTAGCTCCTCTGTGAGAGGATACAAGACCGGTGTGACACGCAGGTGATGCTCATTTGCAATCACGCCACCGGCCTCGAGCCGTTCTCTCACGGCTCTCGCCTGCCTTGTACTTTGAAACCTACTTTTTCAAAAGCTTGCGTTTTCAGGCCCCAAAAACGCTGTTGATGTGTAAATGAATGACCAAAACGCATAAAAAGTTTTCAGTTTTCAGCAATGTACTAAAAACAGACAACAACGTTGTCAAAACGATCTCAGTTCACACGAATCTGCGAAATGATTAACTCTTTCCCTGCCACTGACGAGTTGACTCATTTATGAGAAAATGCTTGCCTGGCATTAGCGAGTTTTCCAGCTTTCTGTGTTTACTCTGTAATATGCTAGGGGGCGTTATTATGCATCTCCTGAAGGAATGCAGTATCTACAGATCAAAACACAGGGAAAAAAGCAGCAGAAACAAGCAATCTCATATGTAAGCAGATGCATTTGAAAAATAATGCAATTACCAACAATAAACAGCATATAAATCAAAACAGCCTAATGTTACTAAGTGAAATGTCGACCCAGGAAGTGGTTAGGACTGTGCAAGTTTTGGGGGTGTTGATGGACTCAATCTACCCCATCTGTGTTTTGCTCATTGTACTGCATCTGATCCAGACGTAGTCTTTGACAAAAAACCTTTTGCTAAAAATGCTGCTTTTTTATGAAACTTACCCACATTCAAGTGTTGATAAAAAAAAATGTATGAAGCTAGAATAAAACAGAGGGTCTGTTATTTCTTTTGATATATTGCATGTTCAGATATTCATACAACAAAATATTCTGGGGGCCATGAAATTTTTGTGAAACTGCTGACGATGGCTGGTAACCTTTTTTTTTTTTTTTTTAAACGCTGGCGGGGAAAGAATTAAAAAGACTGTATTATGCATGCCAGGTCAGTAGTTGGCGATGTCACTTTGTCAAGAAACACCCCGCCGACATGTAATACGCATGCATGAACAAGTTTTCACAAATTCACATTTTTGTTGTTTACATGGAGACGGTAAAGGCATCGTTTTCAAAACCGTGTACTTTGATACCCGTTTTCAAAAAACGTACGTTTTCAGGCCCCAAAAAGTTGTCATGGAAATGAATGGCCAAAATGCATAAAAAGTTAACAATTTTCAGTTGAAAACATTTTGTGTTGGCGTATTAACTGTTTTTAGAGCAGTTTACATCTTTAAAAAGGTACCTCAGTCAAACCTCCGCCACTTTTACATCGTCAGAATAACTAACCCTATAGCAGTGTTCACAAAGACAATGTAATTCAAGATCAGACAATCTGAAGATTACAATGTTGTCTACACAAAGCCTAATTTTAATGTGTATTTTTTAATGCATCTATATTTTATACTTCAGGCTAAAGATCAAGTTAAGTACAGACCCGCTGGCTTCCTCATTCCCACTCATGACCATAACTGCAGCTTCTAATACATTCACATTCTGTTAGAAGCTGGGATTGCCTGGAGGTATAATTCGCTATTCTCTGACTTACTCTGAATCTTAAATTTTTTAACAGTCTAGTTTGTTAAAACTAGAAAAGAAATGTGTTTGTGTCTGCTTTTATTTACATTTATTTAGGACAAAGGTGGCTTCTTTGTGCACTTAGAGGGAAGCTGTACCAAAATATGCCCAAACGATATATTCATTAAAACCTGCTCTGCTTTAGGATGTGTACAAGGTCTGTGAGGTACAGGATGTGTAACCCAGAACAGAAAATGATGCGACAGCACTTATATAAATAAATACAGGTCAATACATCTACTTGCAGGTATAGACTCTGAATCATTTGGAACAGTGTAAGCATGAAAGCTGCTTGCCTTTTTAGGCTGTTGCCATGGAAACTGCTGCTTGGGTAAAAATCATGGTGTGCAATAAGAGTTATTGTATGCTAGTGGACAGCAGTTAACATTATTTATCATGAATCTAACTCTTTTCTTTAAAAGACAGAATATAATTTTAGGTTCTTTATTATATGGTTATAGGGTTGGGTATTAACACAAATGTTATGATTCGATTCGATTTCGATTCACAAGCTTGCGATTCAATTCGTTATCGATTAATTTGGATATATATCAGGTACAGTACATGGCAACTTTTGGCACAATTTTTTAATAATAATGTTATAATACTAACTTTATAATTACATTCTACTTAAATTCGTTTTCTGAAATATAAACAAACGGTGGCTGTCATAAATTTTTTTTTATTAATTTATTCAAACATACAAAAATAGGCCTTTTGAAGAACAGTAGTAAATAATATAGTGCATATATTTAGCAAAACACTTCTCTAGAGTTATTTTTCTTGCTGACTATAGAGTTTTTGGTCACTGAATGGCTTTTTCTGAGGTAAATGTTACCTGACATGTTCTCGCGTTTTATTGACATCTTTCCACGTTTGAAACACGGATTGAGTGATTACAAGAGACATGATACATCTCGGTAAGGTGGGCTGTATCTTTTAACACACCTTCTGATGTTAATTCGCTGATTGATGTTAATTATTGTTTGAATTTCGTAATAAAATGGATCTAATTTGAAATCTGGGGCTTTGTTTCATAATAAAAGTAACAACGCTTATAGCGATTTATTGGATGGGAGGCGCTCTGCAATGTTCATTCGTCAACTGAAAACAGTGATTATTGGGATTTAATAATCAATATTGGTTCACCAAAATAAGAATCGATTAAAATCCGATTTAAAAGAATCGAGAAGCCAATATTTTTTACCCAGCCCTAGTTATTGCTCATAGGGTGGGGGAAAACGCCCCCCTTAAGTAAGTTACTGTGTAATTTTTTTCTGTGAAACAGAAGTTAAATGAGTCTAGAATAGTTATCCTTGTTTTCAGTGACAATGGCATAAATTATAAACCAAGTATGAAAAAATGTCCAGAGTTTTGTTATTGGATTTTAACAACAATTTAATTTGTACCAAGGGGGCGTTTTGCCGCCCAGGTGGGGTAAAATGCCCCCCAGAGTGGGTAAAACTCCCCCACTCTGACAAAGCAATTTGCTTTATACATTAACACCAAAATCAAAATTAAAAAGAAAAGATAAAACAACAGTGGATAATATAAATATTTATTAATAAACCATGCTAAAAATCAACCTATTTGAAAAATGTTGTTAGCTGATGCTAACTGGCTAGCTAACTAGATAGCCTAGCCGGTGCTAACTTGTGGTAATTTTTATATATAAAGTCCAAATATCTTTATTCAACCATCTAGTTAAATTACATTTGATGGAAAAACAAAGGATGTGATGTTCAGAACATGGCGTTTTACTCCACAGACTAGGTTTGAAAAAATATAATTATATTTTCCTTAAATAACGTTCTCCCACACTACAGGCCTTGTTCTCATATATAACTGATGTTCTGCAAAACAACAAGCTTTAAAACGCCTTTTTTCTTACTGTTAAAAATTATATAACTTAACATGAAATCCGTTTTCTCTCAGGTACATCACCAGTGTAAGCTGTCACCATTCTGTTTAGTTTTGTTCATGGACTTTCAGTTTGTTTTCATTTGTCACGTGTTTCTTTGTTCTGACTCCCGCCACTCGTCTGTCACCATAGTTACCGTCATTATTAGTTCATATGTGTCAGCTGTGTGGCAATTATCATCCTCGTTTGTGTTGCTACTTAAGTTGTTCCTTCCTCTGCACTCCTTGATCTGATCACTGTTATGTTAAGTTGTTGTGCTATTGCCTGTTTGCCTGTCTTTAGAGTGTTTGTAATTAAACTGTGCTTGGGAACTGTATTACCTGTCTTCCTGCCTGCACAAACCTGTGACATAAGCTTCATGGTGAATAATTCTACATCACTCTAGTCAACGTAGTCCATAGCAACAAAAACGTATCTTGACTTTATCTAGTGGTTATTATGGAAAAACAGTACTCTACCCTACTTAGGTTTGTTCTAAACATACCCTGTCCTGCTGGATTTGTGCTGCAGACATGAATCAAATTGTGTGGTTTATTGAAAACAGGTGTGCTTTTACGTTTAGAAGTGATTGGATGTGCGCTGCCTAACAATAAAACACACACAAAAATCCCATAGTCTTCTCTTGCATTAAAGGAATGGCTCCAGCCTTATATAGGGACCAGAATCAAAAATTACTTAGGCCAGTTAGCAACCACCTAGCAATGCCCAAGTAACCACCCAGGCCAGAGAACACACTAGTAACTGCCAAGCAATTCCCTAGTAACCACCTAGATCACTGTAGCAACTGCGTAGTAATGTTCTAAAAGCCACTCAGGACATCTTAGCAAAGTCCTGGCAACCATTTTCTCCACAAATATAAATATATATTACATTTACCTTATAACTTGTATGTCTAACTACACAAACAAGTTATCAAATTTAAAATGTAAAAATGATTCAAGGATTTAACTGGGGGGAAAAAAAAAGACAAATTAAAAATCTTGTCAAGAAATTGTTTTCCCTCCATTGTTTTCTTATTAGTTGTCAGCTCCAGACTCCAAAGTGTGCAACACAACAAACCTTTTCCATCTCCTGTTTGAAAGTGACGTAAATCTCTTTCAGCAACCCCCTGGCAACCATTTTCTCCAGAAAATTTGAAAGCCTAGCATTTAGCTGTTGCCTTTTTTCACACATTGCTTTGCATTTAACTTATATTTGTCATAAATAACCAAAGTCTTTGTGAAAGAGAACATTATGTAGGATTAGGAACAGTAGACGTTTATTTGAGGGTATTTGAGAAAGTATTACAAGTTGAAAAAAAAGTCCATATTACACTTGGTAAGCTAGAAATTTATAATTGAAGTAAACTTTCTTAAAGGAACGTGGCCTACGGCCTGTCTGTCATCTTCTGTATGTAACTTTTAACTCGTTAACGGCAAGACACTTGTCTAACTACACAAACAAACTGATCTAGAAGTTTCTGCTTAGCTTAGCTTTTATTCGGCCCCTTAGCAGAAACTTTCTTCTTGGCAGAACCTTGTTTTTTAGGCTGGGCTTTGCTGGGCTTCGCTTTGGCCTCTTGGGATTTTGGGGCCTTAGGTTTTGTCGGCGGTGCTTTGGCTCCCTCAGATGCAGCTGCGTCTTTCTGATCCTGCTCCTCTTTGAGGGGCTCTTGTATGTGCGGCTCTGGTTCAGGTAGCTCAGGTTTAACAGCTTCATCTTTGTCCTCTTCTTTCATGACAAGCTTTGGCTGAGTGGAATCCTGTTCGACTGCCTCTTCTGCTTTTGTCACCTCTTCCTGGCTTGGTTCCTCTTTGGCAGACTCTTGTTTTCCTGTCTGTTGTTCTGTGATCTCTGGTTGTAGAGGCTCTTGAGGAAGTTTGGATTCTGTCTCTGGTTTGGCGGGTTCAGGATTTGTTGGTTCTAATGGCTTCTCTTCAGTTACAGTTACAACCACGGGTTTGTTTTCTTCTGTGGTAGAGGGTTCCTCTTGTGTTGATTCCAGTTTATCCGCTGGTTTGATGGACTCAAGTTGGGGAGCCTCAGTGATCAGTGGAATCTCTTTTGCTGTCTCCTCTTGTGCTGTCTCCTGTTGTGCTGTTTCCTCTTGTGCTGTCTTTTCTTGTGCTGTCTCCTCTTTTGCTGTCTCCTCTTGTGCTTTCTCCACTTCCTCACTATCTGATTCTCCAGCATCATCTGTTATGGGACTCACCAAGGAGGCTGCAAAATCCTCCAGGCGGGTCTGTTCCACTCGCAGCCTCTCCATCTCTGCGGTCAGCATGGGGTTGAGAGCCGGCATAGAAAGTTGAACAAGCTCTGGAAGCTCATCTACTTGGGGCATGTCCACCGCAGGTGCTAAGGTCTCCTTATCTGAATGCCGTATTTCTTTAATCTTGTTGTACAAACCTTTTCTTTCATCCTGCAGGGCTCGGCACAGAGTCTCCAGACGGTCAATTTTCAAAGTGAAGAGCTCAAACTCCTTGGCCTTTTCTGATCTCTGTTGAAGTGGGGTTAATCAGTTAGTAAGTGCAAAGCTCAGGCCCTGTTTACACCTGGTATTAGGATGCTTTTTGGTCGATCGGATCACAAGTAGACGAGGGAAACATTCCCATTTACACCTGGTATTTTAATCCATCTCTTTTGTCCACTTTCATCCACAACCTGATTTCTTCAAGGGGAGGGTCTATGGGCGGGTAAATGTATGTTTTTTTTTTTTTATCTTTCAATCTAATGGACAAAATAAGCTTGCACAATTTACATATGAACATGCACGATGGAAAAACATACAGAGAGCATTTGCTTTCGTTTCTGCTCTGATAGCCGCAAGACCATGCAGAACGCTGAGTGTGTGTGTGTTAGAAATCAGGAATAGTGAGAGAACATTGTGCTTGGTAAGTTTTTCGTCTTCCAACCAAGCTTGGGTCTCCAGCCAGCAAAGTTTAAATCCCGTCTGGACAGCGTGCTTCCCATATTGTTTACGCATTAGGTCAGTAGGCGGAAAGTAGGCGATCTTTTGTGGCCGTTCGAACACATTTGACCACATGAGTGTCTACCATAAACTGTAAAAAAATATGGACATAGTGTCCGTGACGTCACCCATAGGTTTCTGAAGAGCGTTTCTGAAGCCTAAAGTGCAGCTGTTGCCATCTTGGCAGCGCGTCACCGCGCGTCACTCCTGGATAACTGAAAATGTGCAAAGAGGAGCTAACAGGTGGAGTGGGTGGAGCTAACAGAAAGCAGACAAACGGCTAGTAGTGACACCAGCGGCAATCCACCTGTCACTCAAGTGGCCACGCCCTTAATTATGCAGAACTTTAAGGCTTAATATAATTTAAACGAATGAGTTATAAAAAAAATTCACCCCCCTCACAGTTGTCATGAAGGGCAAAATTAGCTGTATAGACCAAAACCATGGGGGTCAATGGGGCTCAATGAGATTCTGCTCCCTTCTGGAGCCTATCCCTAGCGGCCAGTCTATGAATTGCAGTTTAAGTCACTTCCGTATTGGCTTCAAGAGAAACTGGGGGAGGTTGCCGCTTGGCGTCTACACTACGAAAGCAATCCGATCTAATGTGTTTTCAACTACCTCTGGAAGTGGTCGAAAGTGGACAAGCTCAAAACGTGTAAACAGGGCCTAATGGTCAAATACTGACAAGTCTTGTGTGTAAGTTACCTCGTCAATCATTTCAACAAGAGCTTTATTGCAGCTTTCAAATCGCGTTTTCCATGTGTTTGACTCCTTTTCCAGCTTCTTCATCTTCTTTGTCATCTATTCAAATGGAAACGTGATCAAGCATTTTGTAATACGTTAATGCCTTGAAATAGACAAAGACATTTTAAAGTTGTTCACAGTAAAAAAAAAAAGAAAATCCTATTCCTAACAAGTATTTTTGTCTAATATTTCTTGTTGAAATATCTAAAAATCCCTGAAGCAAGATACATGAGCTAGAAACAACACTACATAGGATATTAAGACTGTTTTCAGACGATGTATCTTTAATGTGAGTGTATTTGTTCTTACTGCATTGGCAGATTTGTTCACTTGTTTTAAGTATAAACAAGTGGGGGATATAATATACAAAATATACACTTTTAAAGAAACATTCTCTGGAAACAAGTCTTAATATCTTATGCAGTGTTGCTTAAGTAAAATTCTCTTGTTTTAAGGATTTTTAGATATTTTTACTGGAAAACAAATGACTAATTAAAACTAAGATGTCATTTATTGCATTGTTTTCCTATCAATTGTTGGCTCCAGACTGCAAATGTGTGCAACACAACAAACCTTATCCATCTCCTGTTTGAAAGTGGCGTAAATCTCATTGCTTTTCGCTAATGTGTTCTGGAACTCATCAAACTTCTGGGAGTACAACACAATCTGTAAAAAATAATTAGAATTGGCATCCTCAAAAAAGCTTTGTAAAATAATGCCTAAATCCATGTACAGTGAGAGAAACGTGCATGATAATGTTAACATTTTTTGCAGCTTTTTCATTCAATTAATTTACACTGATCAGGCATAACATTATGACCTAATATTGACTTAATATGACCTTTTGCTGCCAAAACAGCCCTGACCCGTCAAGGCATGGACTCCACTAGACCCCTGAAGGTATCTGGCACCAAGATGTTAGCAGCAGATCCTTTAAGTCCTGTATGTTGCGAGGTGGGGCCTCCATGGATCGGACTTGTTAGTTCAGCACATCCTACAGATGCTCGATTGGATTGAGATCTGGGGAATTTGGAGGCCAAGTCAACACCTCAAACTCGTTGTTGTGCTCCTCAAACCATTCCTGAACCATTTTTGCTTTGTGGCAGGGCGCATTATCCTGCTGAAAGAGGCCACAGCCACCAGGGAATACCGTTTCCATGAAAGGGTGTACATGGTCTTGTAGTGATTTTACTTTTGTCCATCCAAGGACGCTAAGTAAGGTAGTGATTGGTACTCACGTCACCGCTGACGTTGTGATTTTTAGATTACCCGTCACTTAAGGTGTGGTTATGAGTACATCAGATGACCACCTTCCCCCTCTCTTAGTTTGGGACACTAGTCAAGGTCGTTTACCTTGGCTGTATGAGAACACTCCAAACAGGAGGCTGTCCAATCATTTAGAATGAATGTAAAGTGGGGAGAGTTGGTCAGCTGATTTATCTGAAAGATTGGTGAGATTTCTAACTTGTAGAGCCTCTTCTGTATTATCAGCACAAGGAAGACACAATTGTAATAAAATACATTTTATTAACAAAGATAAACAAGAATAACTAACACAACTACTAAATGAATACAATGAATGATAAAGGAATAAAGTGCATAAGATGCATAAAATACATGTGATTAAATTGAGTGTGGCTATGAAAAGTTGCGTTATCTTATGGAAAGATAAACTGTGGTTTCTCTGAAACTAACGTGAAGAACCTTATTATGCATCAAACAAATAAACTAAAGATTATTTGTTATTAACAAGCATCAGTTATTTTACCTCTAATGTAAATTAGAAAATCATATACTGATAATATACAATAATGCCAAGGTCTCTGGAAAGAGGTTTGGTTAAGTGATATTTACGTTCCACGTGGTTGAGTAAGCAGTCCGATGGCGGTGACTTCTTCCACTGGTTGTGCTGGGTGACAATGCAGTGGGAAAAAGCTGGAATCCGTTTCCACAGCCTTGAACACGAAGATCTGTGGGATGCTGATCTCCTGGAGCACCAAAGGGTCCTAAAATCTGGAACACGCAGATGAAGCCCTGAAGTAGTTGCAGAAGGTCCTTAATCTGGAACATGCAGACAAAGAAACCTTGAAGTGAAGGTTTGCTCTCCTGAGCCTAACCTTGTTGCAAATTTCTCTGTGTGTCTTCTGCCTCTCTGGGCTAGACACTCAGAACTTGGTCAATCAGCTTTGGTCTCTCTGGCATGGAGACTCGGGACGTGCTGTAGTCTCGCTGGACTAAAACTCTGAACGTAGTGTTTGTTAATGTCTCTTTTCTCACAGGCTGAAGGCTCAGAACATGGTCGTATCTGTTGCTGCCTCACAAGCTGTAGACTCAGATCCTCGGGTCTTTTGTTGTCTCTCTGGATAAACCAGAGGGTCAGAATGTTACGGTGTATCTGTTATGTCTCATCCTTGCAAGACAGACTCAGAACTTGGTTGCTCTGTCACAGTCTCATCCTCGCAGGACAGACTCAGAACTTGGCTGCTCTGTCACAGTCTCATCCTCGCAGGACAGACTCAGAACAAAGAGTGTCTGTTGAAAGGGTACCTTTATCCCCTTCCGATGAGGAGGAGATTGCAATTTGGCGCTTCTCCATTCCAGTGCCGTGATTGGCCGCACACAGTGTGGCCCACCCTTCTTTCCCCTGTGGAACTCATTTGCATACTGTACACAGTTAGAATTCTTTAAAGTGCCTTTAAAGTTTACCAATGCATTTCTCACTTTCCAAACCACCACCAGAATACCCTTGGCAATATTCTAAACAAATAGACACCAAACACGATGGAAAAACATTGAACTGTCATGCGTTCATTTGTTCATTTTCGTTCATTTGTTCATTAACAGCTGAATCTGTGTAAGATACTGCATTACAAATAGCTGTCACTGAGAATACTTATTTCTCTGAATAAGTATGAAATGGATGTGTGTAGTTTTCATCAGTCTTAAGGTTTCCAGACATAATTATGAATGGATTTGGATGGATCATTGTGGTCTTTCTTTGCTTCACCCACTACTGAGGTCCTGAAGAATTTTTATGGCAGTCACAGACCAGGACATTAGGGATTAGTCTTTAGATGGGTGAAGGGCAGAAACTGCATGTGGACCAATGAGAAGTCCTGTCCTTCCTGGGCTTGGTACCAGAGGTCTTCTTCTTGGCCTCTAAGAGGTGTAAGGTAAGCGACGCACACGCACTCGGCCATCCACGTTATGTAAAAAAAACGGGATTCATCAGACCAGGCCACCTTCTTCCATTGCTCCGTGGTCTAATTCTGATGCTCACGTGCCCACTGTTGCCGCTTTCAGCGGTGGACAGGGGTCAGCATGGGCACCCTGACTGATCTGCAGCTATGCAGCCCCATACACAACAATGACCCTGTTGCTGGTTCACCACTGTTCCTTCCTTGGGCCACTTTTGATAGATACTGACCACTGCAGACTGGGAACACCCCACAAGAGCTGCAGTTTTGGAGATGCTCTGACCCAGTCGTCTAGCCATCACAATTTGGCCCTTGTCAAACTCGCTCAATCCTTACACTTGCCCATTTTTCCTGCTTCTAACACATCAACTTTGAGGACAAAATGTTCACTTGCTGCCTAATATATCCCACCCACTAACAGGTGCCATGATGAAGAGATAATCAGTGTTATTCACTTCACCTGGTCATAATGTTATGCCTGATCGGTGTATATTTGATCTTATTTTTCACAATACACTGGGAAAAGACCAGTCAAAGTTTTCACAGATCTAGAATCTAACAATCCAAATTAGTTCCAAATTTTGTGTTCTTTGCTGTTTAAAATTCATTCATTCATTCATTCATTCATTCATTCATTCATTCATTCATTCATTCAGGCCTAATGTAAAGATTAATCACTAATCACTAATAATTAATCACTGATGTTGTAACTGCACGGTAAACTGTTTAAATTAATGAAATTAGTTAATTTCACTCAAATATTACTGAAAGTTCACTGTACTTAATAGAAAAAAGTTACATGAACTCAAAATCTGATTCTATTAAGCTGAACTTAAACTGAGTTGCAGCAGATTTCTAGTTCCCCAGCAGCACTGTGTCAGGCAAGACTGTATAAGGAGAATAAATGTTGAAATTAAGTGTTATTTTGTGTGTTTTTGCACAAGATTAATATAGGGGGAGATGCGTTAGTGTTTAACGTTCTGTTATGTTGGGATTTACAGGGGTTTCTGTTATGTTGAAGTTTTGTAGGGTTACCATTGTGGTGAAGAGTAGAGCCTGCAGTTAGGTCGAGGATGGGCTGCAAAACTTCAAGGCTATATATACACTGCATGTTGTTTTACTTAAATGTTTTGAGTATGCAGTGTGCACTTTATGCAATCCATCTGCAATTTGTCAAGGCAAATGTTCCATTCAAAAAACACTAAGCTTTAAATAAGTGAGCACTTCTGCAATGACATTACTTTTTTTCACATTTACTTATTCACAACAGCAGTGGTGAATCAATTCATCCAGGTCTAATTTTTTATTTGTGATTCAGAGACAGTGAGATGTTGTCACGTTCATTTCATTACAGAATGAATCAGTATCTGCACGATTTCTCTGTTCGAAGACAACATTTAAATATTTCTCATCATACTGATTTGCGGCACTTTTATGATACTTTTGTAGCTGGAAAACCTCAGTCCTTATGCGTTATCATTGCATGAAAAAAACGACAAATATACTCTTAATTTCTCCTTTTGTGTTCGACCGAATAAAGAAAGTCATACAGGTTTGGAACGACATGAGGGTGAGTCTAAATTTTCATTTTCTTTAAGCACTTAAAAGTTCTTTATAAACCCTCATGACTGCTTTCATCAACATCCATCTGTAATTTATCTATCCATGTCAACTGAAATGTATTCAGACAGTGCATTTAATGCGATTATACCTGCATGAGCACTGTAAATTGCTTTTTAAATATAAATTTGTTTGTGGTTTGTCTCAACGAGAGGAAAGCCACAGCTAGAGAAGAGAGAGTGCGGGATTGTGGGTAATGCCACAGCAGTAGATATTCACCTGGGCCTGCATGACTGTGTGCTGCTCTTTCAGCTCTTTAGCCTGTAGTTTCCACTCTGCAGCCTGAGTGAGTAACTGGTTAAACACAAGACACACACAAACAGGTGAGACCAAGAACTTGCCATTACCTGTTTCTTCATCTGTAACTCCTGCTCCCTCATTGCGTAGCATTTCTTTGTTTTTTCAATAGCCTCTTTAAGCAACTAACAACATAAATAGTGAGATGTTAACATGACATTTTTAGTTTCATTAAAACATTGTTATAATCAGGAACTTTTTGCTACACTGTTAAATGCATGTGAAACACATGTCTCATGTCAACACAAATCTCAAATATGGTGATGATCAACAATTGTAATTCAGTAAAAATATGAACTCTGAACCTTATGACATCTAAATAACAGTGACAACAACAGCAGCAGCATAAATCAAGCTGGTTAATGCAAAGCAATAATCATTTTTATATAATAGTTACCACATAATTTTTTCAAGCTGCAATGCATGCTGGGAACTGGCACAACATTGTTGAATGTAAAATTGTTTGTTCAGTACTCAGAACTCAATTTGGATAGTCGGGACAACATTTGGACAAGTTTTGGACAAATACTTGAGAATCCAAGTCAAGGTCAACAAAACAACTTTAATAATTTAATAATTGCCTTATTTTTATTTTTTATTCAAGTTGGCTCAACTTGTTTTTTGTTGTCTTGACAAGAAGTTTTAAGTTCAAAAGATTACCTGGTACTCATTAGATGAACAAAAGTATTTAAGTTGATTTTAACTGGAGCAAATTAGTTGAGTTAACTTAAAAAGTTGAATGCAATAAGTTGCCTTATTTTTTTAGGTTAGCTGAACTTACTGTAAGGCTTACCTACTGGTGGTTTTAGTTTTATATTTAGAGTATCATTTAATCTTTCATTCATATTCACACCCGCTCTGAGCTGCATTAAACAGTCCATGTAAATATATCTAAATGCCACTTCAGATGCAACTTCTGAAAAAAAAAATGTTATGGCCACATTGTACCCTTAAAGGTTTATGTGCAATAAATTATGTTGAATATTTTTTTTTTTCCTAAAGCTACTTTTGTAATGGAGATTCAATGCTTTTCTCATCTAACACAATAACGACTTGATATATATATTCTTAAATATAGAGTTAATGTATATCCTTTATTTATATATATATAGCCTATATTTTATTTAGATTTTATTGTTGTTATTAATGTATTTTTTCATGCATATTTTGTCACTTCAGATAAGCAAGTGCTTTTGTTTGAATATTTCACATATGTGCTGCCACATGGAGTTGTAGGAACAATGGAGGGAATGATGGGAAATTTTCCACTGAGAAGACAGACAAGTCAAAGATGTTTTCTTTAGCTGACTGCCTAAATTGAATAACCCAGTCATCATGTCAGTTATCAGCAAAGGTCAGACTATCATTCGTATAGATCGACTTAATATATTATGCTGCAGTTCCTTATAAAATTACCCTCCACAAGCCGATTATTACTTATATTTTGCACTTGATTATTGTTAATTTTAGACCCTGCTTGTAAATGAATTAATTGTAAGCACATGCAAATGAATCTGTCTGCTCTTCATTTTACTCGAGGCAAATCTGAAGAGCCAGTGTGTCTTACATATTCTTTCTCTCTCTTGTGCTTCTCTTCAGCTTGACTGAGGAGCAGGTTGGCTTCTTCCAGCTTGGCATCAGACACTTTCTGCTGTAGATCTCTGTGTTTGAAGATCTTCTCTAAAGTCTGCATAAAAAAACACACACAAGGAAGAATATTTATATAGACTTAAAGGGGGCATATCATATATGCTTAAATAATTTTATTGATTAAAAAATATATTTGATTTTATTTATTTATTTATTTTTTATTTACCCCTCACTTCTACTTATAATGATAGTAATGTTTTTTGCACCAAAAGACGGAAACTGCTAAAACTGTTCAATTTTGTAAAGTTTTGAATTCTAAAACTAACAGCTATTTTCAAAAGAAGGATGGTTGACCCATTTTAACATCTTTTTGTCTAAAACCACATGCATGTGGAACCTTTTAAATAGATATTATCTGGAATTGAAAACAGATCTATGGAATTGTATCATCGACTGTTTGTTTTTCCAACTTTGTTTGGTAGTTCTTCTTAGAAATAAACCTTTATCTGCATCAGTCAACACAGTACAACATTTTATGAAAACATTTTTTGTCTCTATCATGATATACACTATATTGCCAAAAGTATTGGGACACCCTCCAAATCATTGAATTCACGTGTTCCAATCACTTCCATGGCCAAAGGTATATAAAATCAAGCCCCTAGGCAGACTGCTTCTACAAACATTTGTGAAAGAATGGGTCGCTCTCAGGAGCTCAGTGAATTCAAGCGTTGCCACCTGTGCAATAAGTCCATTCTTGAAATTTCCTCACTACTAAATATTCCACGGTCAACTGTTAGTGGTATTATAACAAAGTGGAAGCAATTGGGAGCAACAGCAACTCAGCCACAAAGTGGTAGGCCACAATCACAGAGTGGGGTCAGCACATGCTGTGTGCAGAAGTCGCCAACTTTCTGCAGAGTCAATAGCTACAGACCTCCAAACTTCATGTGGCCTTCAGATTACCTCAAGAACAGTGCGTAGAGAGCTTCATGAAATGGGTTTCCATGGCCGAGCAGCTGCATCCAAGCCTTCCATCACCAAGTGCAATGCAAAGCGTCGGATGCAGTGGTGTAAAGCACGCCGCAACTGGACTCTAGAGCAGTGGAGACGTGTTCTCTGGAGTGACGAATCACGCTTCTCTGTCTGGCAATCTGATGGACGAGTCTGGGTTTGGTCGGTTGCCAGGAGAACGGTACTTGCCTGACTGCACTGTGCCAAGCGTAAAGTTTGGTGGAGGGGGGATTATGGTGTGGGGTTGTTTTTCAGGGGTTGACCCCTTAGTTCCAGTGAAAGGAACTCTTAATGCTTCAGCATACCAAGACATTTTGGACAATTTCATGCTCCCAACTTTGTGGGAACAGTTTGGGGATGGCCCTTTCCTGTTCCAACATGACTGCGCACCAGTGCACAAAGCAAGCTCCATAAAGACATGGATGAGCGAGTTTGGTGTGCAAATATATACATGTGTTAAATATATACATGTTTGGTGAGTTTAGGAACTCGACTGGCCTGCACAGAGTCCTGACCTCAACCCGGTAGAACACCTTTGGGATGAATTACAGCGGAGACTGCGAGCCAGGCCTTCTCGTCCAACATCAGTGCCTGACCTCACAAATGCGCTTCTATAAGAATGGTCAAAAATACCCATAAACACACTCCTAAACCTTGTGGAAAGCCTTCCCCAGAAGAGTTGAAGCTGATATAGCTGCAAAGGGTGGGCCAACTCCATATTAAACCCTACGGATTAAGAATGGGATGTCATTAAAGTTCATGTGCATGTAAAGCCAGGCGTCCCAAAACTTTTGGCAATATAGTGTACCTCACTGTGTGGTATTCACAACCAGAATATATTCCAGGATCAACATCCTTTGTTGTTCTTGGAACAGCTTTCGTTGTCAATCATTCTTTTACAGATTTGGTGGATGTTGTTACAGGAACATGTTCTTTCTGTGTAAATCACATTGAGCATAATGCGCCTTCTTCATATGATGCGTGTCTCTACTTCAGCCAGCAGAGGACAGTAGAGACACACAGCACAATTTGATCTTGAGTCATTTGAATTCTTGCCTGAAAGAAGGAGGCTGTTTTAGCACAACACACAGCTGTGTGCGAGCAGTCTCTGTGGTACCCATCAGGATGACAGATTGAGCTTAACTTCCCCTCACATCAGGCTTGTCATTCCACAGGCCGATCCTCATGTGATTAGATACAGAATACAAGAGTGTTCTACAAGGTGCAATATTCACTGTCAAACCGGGCGTGAATCATTGAGTCAAAGTCAAAAAAATGCAAGTATCTGCGTTGCATATAGCAGGTTTAGAAAGTGTGAGGGTGTAGTTTCCTCTGCCTCGTCTTGTAAAATTACAGCTCTGGCAGATTCAAGCTCTAAAAGGCGTATACCTTTTTATACATATAGTAACTGTAAAGATTGCTGTACACTACCTGTCAAAAGTATGGAATAATTATGATTTTTTTTTTAAATGTTTTTGATAGAAGTTTCTTACCAAGAATGCATTTATTTGATCAAAAATACAGTAAAATTGTTAAATGTTATCACGGTTTATTTATTTTTTCTATTGTAAAACATAAAAAGTAATTTATTCCTTAATGGCAAAGCAGTGTCACATGATCCTTCAGAAATCATTCTAATATGCTGATTTGGTGCTCAAGAAACATTTCTTATTATTATCAATGTTGAAAACAGTGCTGCTTCATATTTTTATGAAAACTGTGATACACTACCATTTAAAAGAAAAATAATTCAAAACTTTTAATCGGCAAGGATGCATTAAATTGATCAAAAGTGACAGCAAAGACATTTATAATGTTATAAAAGATTTCAGTTTCAAATGAATGCTGAACTTTATTCATCAAAGTATCCTGAAAAAAATAACTTATCAAGGTTTAAACAAAAATATTAAACAGTAAAAACTGTTTTAAACTGATGATATTAAGGAACCATTATTAATAATTGAGCAACGATAATAATTGATGATAATTCAGCACCACCTGAAGGATAGACTGGAGTAATTCAGCTTTGCCATCACAGGAATATATTACATTTTAAAATATATTAAAATTGAAAAAACTTATTTGAAATTGTAATAATATTTCACAATATTACTGTTTTTTACTGCAAAATGTTAATTATTCCACACTTTTAACCAGTAGTGCAGTGTGGCTGAGTTTAAAATAACTTTGAAATCCCAGTAATGGCTCATTAAAGGTTTCAGATAGACCAGAACAAAATCCAATCAGATGCATTTTCAAATGTATTACAATCACTTACGGTGCACACATACTTGTAGCCTAACCAAAATCTAATCTCGACTATGCCTTGGGGGTGCAGCTTTAAATGGATTTGTGGCTGAGTCGCTTTGACAGATGTGTTAGATATTGGTGTGCTTGAAATAGTCAATTCATTTTGCTGGCTTTCGCTGTATACTGGCTGCACAGGTCTTCGGTCTGCTTCACACCACAAGCACATATTTATTTTTGGGCCCATATTAACAGGTTACAGTATTCTCACTGCCTGTGTAAACAGCACAGTGGTGTGTGGTAGGAGCACAGCAGAAGTGTAGCTTATGCTGTTATGCAGCAGAAACACTGTTTGAAAGGTGGACCTGCTGTAACATTTGTTTTGTGGATTTAATGCGTGTACAGATTTGTGTAGCCTTCTGTGTTTAATGTAACACGTGTTGATTTCTGTCAGTACCTCCTCTCTCCGCTCATACTGCTCTATGATGGTCTTGAGTTTGCTGGCCAGCTCGCTGTTCTCTTGGCACAGCTTGTTGTTGCGGTTACTGTGCTGCTCGATCTGAGCCTGAATGTCCACCAGCGTGCTCTGGAAATGAGCGCTGATCTCCTTCCGCTTCATTTCATCCTCCCGTGTCCTTTGCAGACTCTCCTCCTGCAGGGAGAAAGAGAGACGGAAACGTGTGGGGAAAACCTGGGAATATGTAGCCTTAAGTGATGAAAGCAATCTAGATCTAATGTGAGATGGGCAAATGATGTGTTGTGTTTGATAGCATTCTGTGGTGGAAATTAAGTTATAAACATTTGTGGAATAAAATGGTTGACTCCTACTAAGGCTTATTTCGTTTTATGTAGCTTAAATACATACAATTAAGTAATATTTTGTATTGTTTGACATCATGGTTGGAAATTACAAAAAAAAACTTTTTTGTTTGTTTTCTTCGCTCATAAAATTGCATATTTTATCTCAATCATGTTCTTCACTTACAGTGTTGTCATTAACAAACTAAAATTACTAAATATTTTTGTTAATTGAAATGAAGCTGAAATAATATAAAATATAAATATTAGATGAAAAACTGGAATAAAGTTAAAGTTGAAGTACTATAATTACCGAAACTAAAACTGAGTAGTGCTGTCAAATCGATTAATCGCGATTAATCACATCCAAAATAAAAGTTCGTGTTTACATAATATATGTGTGTGTACTGTGTATAATTATTATGTATATTTGAATACACACACATGCATGTATATATTTTAAAAAAATGTGTTATATTTATATAGAAAATATTTATATTTATATATTATATAAATGATATAAATATATATACAGTATATACATGCAAATATTTCTTAAATATATACATGTATGTATGTGTGTGTATTCAAATATACATAATAATTATACACAGTACACACACATATATTATGTAAACACAAACTTTTATTTTGGATGCGATTTATCGCGATTAATCGATTTGACAACATTAAATTAAAGCTAAATATAAATATTTAAAAAAAACTAATACAATTGACAAATACATATGACAAAATTGCGAAACCTTAGACTAAAATTAAAATAAAACTAAAAATAGAAAAATAAAAGATAATTAAAATATTAATAATTACATAATAGTGTATAAATAATACTAAAATAACACTAAACAAGAAGGCACATTTATTAGAGACAACATTATTGGTTGTGATGGAAATTACACTACAACTACTGGACATACGTTATAAAAATTATATAAATTTACATTTTTATTATTTATCGTGTGAAAATTAATTCTATATGCCTAGTGGTCTATGTTTATTTCAATAATTGAAAAAAATATTATATTATAATGTTCTAATATTTCCATGATGGAATTTTATATTTTCATATTAGCAGATTAAGTCTTTGTCTGGGATTGTTTTAACAATAAAACGTTAAAATCTATATAAAAGACATTTCAGAACTATAGCAAAAAATTATGTATGATTAAAACATTTAAAGAGTTGTCATATGAACTTTATATAAAAATGTGTGATTTAAATATATTATTTTTATGTAGTATGCGAATAAGAGCAACCTTTTGGAAATGGCTTCCACCATGTTAATTGATAGATATAGTGGAGAATGACAGGAAATTGAAGTGAAAGAGGGAATGGACATTGAACCTGAGTGTCCCGCTTGAGTACCATAGCTCAACACGTCCAAAGCAGGTGCACTAACCGTTACTCCACTTGTAACTACACTATACCTTACATGGGCTGAGTGGTGAAGACCAGCTTATGAGCATATTAATAATCAAATGGTGTTAATGACATACCATGCTCTATAAGCTCTAGATTTGTGGAACGAGATAAACAATATCATTTTTTTTTAGTATATCGGATTGGACGCGTGAATGTTAAACAGGTCTGCCATCCCATGTGTGCGCTCTGTAAACATGGGCTCCTGTTTCAGATACGCTGGCTTCCTGACTCAGCTAATCGTAAGGAATCCAAGCATGGAGCGTTCCTCTCAAGGACTGAAGCTGTTTGCTTGCCTGTGTTTACACATGGCATGAGTCTGAAGCTCCCATTTGGGGAAAGGTGAAGCTGTTCTACCACTATGCAAGCTCATCAGGGAGGTGAATCATACTCGCATAAGCACAAGGGAAACAACCCCAGATTAAATCTAATTTACCCTCATCATAGCTGAGAGTCGCACCTACACATGGGGCTTAGATGTTCTGCTCTGACCTGCTCATTAATGGCTTCTATACTTGAATAAAATTGATTGGGGAGTGAACAAGGTCAAAGCCAGCCTCTAGGGAGGGATAGCATCAACTTCCAAAGACATGCAGAGTTTATATTAGTGCAAGAATTTAATATCTTCAATGCCCGGAGGAGAAAAAAACAACACAAACGTGATTAGAAAGCTCCTCTCTGAGTCACCTTACTATGGAAGCTGGTTTCCGTCATGGAATACAAAAAAATTAAAAAAGGTAATTGCGAATTTTCATGAATTCAGAATTGTGAGAGATGAACCCAGATGTTTTGAAAAATAATCTGAAGAACTGAATTGAAGAAAAAAAGTATTTTTTTCTTTTTAATTCTGCACGGAATCAAGCTTCCATATACCTTAGTCAGTTTAGACACCTTATTGAATTTAAAATGAATGAAAACGAGGCTGTGAGGGATAGACTTACAGTCTTTACAATGGCACGCACTATATAAAGGTCCTAGATCACGTAATTTTTCACAACTTACAAAACTGTTTCATGGAGTTTTTCTCTACTGAAATTTTTTTTTCAGAAAAGTTGTTTCGTCAATTGGTATATTGTTAAACAACAGAAAAAGCAGAACTTGCAATTGCAAGATATACACAATTGTGAGGGAAAAAAGTCTGAATTCTCTTATGAAAAAGAAGTTTATTCAAGTGTGCTATGAGTATACTAACTAAAAATAAGAAAGTATACTTTCAGTCTACTTTTTATGTACCTCTCAGAAATATACTTTATGTAGTTACTTCTCAAAAAAATATATACTTAAAATTTCACTTAAGTATCCTTGACACTGACAGAAAAGTCTAAGGGCGCTATTTTAACGATCTGAGTGCATTGTCTGAAGCGCATGGCGCAGGTGCACTTAGGGCGTGTCCGAATCCACAAACGGTCAGCGTGCCCGGCGCATGGTCCAAAAGGGTTGTACCTATTCTCTTAATGCGTCATGGGTGTGTTTTAGGCGTAACATGCAATAAACCAATCAGAGTCTCATCTCCCATTCCCTTTAAAAGCCAGCTGCGCTTGCACCATGGCGGATTCTCTATTTACACTCACCTAAAGGATTATTAGGAACACCTGTTCAATTTCTCATTAATGCAATTATCTAATCAACCAATCACATGGCAGTTGCTTCAATGCATTTAGGGGTGTGGTCCTGGTCAAGACAATCTCCTGAACTCCAAACTGAATATCAGAATGGGAAAGAAAGGTGATTTAAGCAATTTTGAGCGTGGCATGGTTGTTGGTGCCAGACGGGCCGGTCTGAGTATTTCACAATCTGCTCAGTTACTGGGATTTTCACGCACAACCATTTCTAGAGTTTACAAAGAATGGTGTGAAAAGGGAAAAACATCCAGTATGCGGCAGTCCTGTGGGCGAAAATGCCTTGTTGATGCTAGAGGTCAGAGGAGAATGGGCCGACTGATTCAAGCTGATAGAAGAGCAACTTTGACTGAAATAACCACTTGTTACAACCGAGGTATGCAGCAAAGCATTTGTGAAGCCACAACACGCACAACCTTGAGGCGGATGGGCTACAACAGCAGAAGACCCCACCGGGTACCACTCATCTCCACTACAAATAGGAAAAAGAGGCTACAATTTGCACGAGTTCACCAAAATTGGACAGCTGAAGACTGGAAAAATGTTGCCTGGTCTGATGAGTCTCGATTTCTGTTGAGACATTCAGATGGTAGAGTCAGAATTTGGCGTAAACAGAATGAGAACATGGATCCATCATGCCTTGTTACCACTGTGCAGGCTGGTGGTGGTGGTGTAATGGTGTGGGGGATGTTTTCTTGGCACACTTTAGGCCCCTTAGCGCCAATTGGGCATCGTTTAAATGCCACGGCCTACCTGAGCATTGTTTCTGACCATGTCCATCCCTTTATGACCACCATGTACCCATCCTCTGATGGCTACTTCCAGCAGGATAATGCACCATGTCACAAAGCTCGAATCATTTCAAATTGGTTTCTTGAACATGACAATGAGTTCACTGTACTAAAATGGCCCCCACAGTCACCAGATCTCAACCCAATAGAGCATCTTTGGGATGTGGTGGAACGGGAGCTTCGTGCCCTGGATGTGCATCCCACAAATCTCCATCAACTGCAAGATGCTATCCTATCAATATGGGCCAACATTTCTAAAGAATGCTTTCAGCACCTTGTTGAATCAATGCCACGTAGAATTAAGGCAGTTCTGAAGGCGAAAGGGGGTCAAACACAGTATTAGTATGGTGTTCCTAATAATCCTTTAGGTGAGTGTAGAAGCCTATATAAAAATATATTGTGCCCTTTATTACAAACAACATTTATTTTAAACACCAAACCTAAATGAATTTATTTAAATTGAAACTGTATCGACGTTGGGCTCGTGCATCTCTCATTCGGTCCAAAGTTTCCATATTTGCAATGTAACATTTGGATGCTATTATACTATTTATGTAAAGAAGGCTTCATACTTCAGTCGAGTCCCATACGCATATAGGCTAAATCGGCATCTTCACATGCAGATATATGAGTTTGGAATAACAGCAAGTACTGACTGGCACAGCCTTAATATTGTACAATAGACAAATTAAATTAAGCAGAATGACTTTTTATATGTTTGGTTTTATTTTGATAATGAACAGGCTGCGATGTCAAGTTAGCAATGCCAGAACTGATATGTTATGTGAGCGCGCGAGCCATCACTTGGATTTTTTCCTCATTTGAAACAGTAAAATGTTTATTTTATTTGTGTACATTCAAAATTACTACGAAATGTCATGCCTTTGAAGAATAAAGAAAACAACAGGATGCGCTGCTTTAGCGCGTCTCGGTCTCCTTGAACATCTTTCTGGCGCACACCACAAACATGAACTAAATACAGCAAATACTGGACGCGCCTACTTTAAAAAGTCAACATTTCAATTATTTGACGTTAAATGCATTATATAAGTCACTTTGGAATAAATCATGATAAAAAACAAAAAACAAAAACCTGACTTTACAGTCCGGAAAATACGGTAGGATATAGCAAATTATTTCGCGGACCCCCTGGCACTTTGCTGGTCTACAATCGTTGGTCTACACAGAAGAAAGCCCTGTCTAGGCTTTGCCCCGGTACGGGTTGTGTCAAGCCATTCGTTAGTCTGGTTGTTTGATGAGAATGTGTTGCAATAAACGCGTTAAGAATCCGTACAGCTGTAGCAGCGCAGGACTTTTATTCTGCTGTGTGGAACTGAGGAAGAACTGATGACGAAATAGTTTGATCTTCGGCTGACCAATCAGCAGAAAGGGGCGTATAATTCCCGCCCACGTGTAGAAATCGAATATTCAAACTGTTTATTCATTTTTCTACCTCTGAACGAAAAACGAAAAATCAAGCCGAAATCTCGTTTTCAAGCCGAAAAAACGAGCTGTTTTCTCATTTTTCTACTTTCAATATTAAATAAAAAAACGACTGAACGAATGATACACGGATTAGGAATCCTTTTATTTAAAAAAATGTTTGTGTGCTGCTGCGTCCCTGTGTGTGTAATAAGCAGAGTGTACGCGCGTTGTGCACTCACCTATAGGCGCATATTACTAACGCGCCCCTTTAAATAACACAAAAAATACTGCGCATTCGTTTTCAGTTGTCTCAAAATAGCAACGCGCCAACAATGCACCTGAACACACCTCGTTTTCAGACCAGCACGCCCATGGGCGAACAGATGGGCGAGAATGCATTTGCTATTTAAACTACGTGGCGCTGGACGTGATAATGATAACTGCATCGGGCTGAAACTAGCAAAAAACACTTGCGTCGCGCCTGGCATATTTGGACTATACATGTACTCAATCTTTTGATCGAGATATACTTAAAAGTATAATTAAGTATTCTAAGTAAACTTGGCTTGTAGTTGTGTTTACTCTTTTGATTGAGTAGCCTATTAAATACTTTGTTCACATAGTTTTACATACTGTCTTATAAACTTACATTGTTTGAAAATATTGATTTATAAAGAAAACAGATATATTCCTGATTCTGAGTATCTGAATTTTTATGTAGGCTAGTCCACTGGTAGTTTACATAGGAATTTACTAAATCTACTTTACTCTTTGCTCGCCACTGACTGAATTTTCCGGCTATCCATGTTTTCACTGTTATGCGGTGGGGGCACCATAACGTATGTTCTAGTACAGAATACCCGGATCAAAACACTGCTGAAAAAGAAGTAGAAACAAGTGATAGAAGATTGCTTACACAAATGTAAAACAACGCGATCATCAAACATTAAACAGCATATAAATCAAAACTGCCTAATGTTTACCGTGAAGAGGAAACAACTGTGAAGCTTTGTGGTTGTTGATGGACTTGATCTACTCCATCTGTTTTGATCAGCGTTCTGAATCCGATCCGGACGTAGGCTTTGATAAAAATGTGATTTTCTCAGCTTTTTGTTTAAAATGTTGCTTTTTTTTAATGAAAAGTGTTGATAAAAAAAGGATGCCTGAAGCTCAAATTAAATGTATTTAAAATGGAAAGAGTTAAAGTACAGTTAAAGGTATATTTCAAGTATTAAAAAATTAATACTTAAATAGGAACATAGTAGTATACTTTATGTGCAAAAATAATATAGTAAACTATAAGTTATGTTCACTTAAAGAAAACTTACAAGTATACTTTCAGTAAACTACTAATTTAGTAATTTTATACTGCGAGTACACTTCAAAGTGTACTTTCTTAAACTAAAAAATGTAAAGTATTAAAATAGTAAACTACAATTATACTTATAAGTTCACTTGTAGTACAGATGCAGTACAAATAAGTAATAATCACAATAATGTAGTTGTGAACTAGTTTACTACTGTTACACTTATAGTACACTTCAGCGTATACTTTTATATACTAAAAAGTGGGCCAATTTAGTCCCAAGCAGTATTGAAATAGTAAACTTAGAAGTTTACTACTAGTACATTGTTATTAGTATACTTACTACATAAAGTATACTCATAAATACTTGAATATTACTTAAGTACTGTATGCTTCATAAAATGAACTTTCATAAGGGTTGCCAAAAGTTGCAATTGCCAAAACAGAAAACAAAGTCTGTATGAATGCTGGGACAGAAACCACTCCCTTTTCTTACAAAGTCCTCGAGCACCTGTTCATTGAATAGTACAAATAGACTGAAATCAGTTGCTGAACTGCAGAGAAAATGGCTCCAGGTGCTTTGCACAAGATTCATAACATCTTTCATATTACGTAAACATTCACAGAACGGAGGTGAAATTGTCTCTTGGAAGGCAACATAATTGTTTGGCAGAGTGAAAAGGCATGAGTGGACCACTATATCCGACAACTGGGAGCATTTCATGTGCTGAATAACAGCTTTTGTGAAATAACAAATATGGAAGCTCAGCTGAGAGAGGGTCACTGTCCCGGAGTTTAGCTCCAACCAGCTCCAACTCACCTGCCTGGAAGTCTCTAGTAATCCTGAAGGCGGATTTTCCCCCCAAACCAGTTTAGAGGAAACTCCGCCCCGCAGCCGATTCTAAATATTTCATTTGCCATGTCAATCCCAGTGCTGATTGCCTACATCAAACACTAATCCCTAAACCTATACCCTTCACCTTAACCTTAACCAATGAAATTAGCTGCAGGGTGGGATTTCCGCTGAAGTGGTTTGGGGAAAAAATCATGCATCCTGAAGATTAGCTGGATCAGGTGTGTTTAATTAGGGTTGGAGCTAAACTCTGCAGGACAGTGGCCCTCCAGGAGCTGAGTTTGAGACTACAGCACTGTAAACCAAATCAGTTGCCTCAAATTTTTTAAGTTAAGAAATTTAAAGTAAAGGAGACTTCTTCCCGACAGTCAAAGCGTTACGTCATGAAATTGCAGACTCGTAGGAAGACCGCGATTGATTAGGTGCCATTTGGGACAGTGTTTGGGACAGTATCTGAATTTTTATGTAGGCTGTTCCACTGGTAGTTTACATAGGAATTTACTAAATCTACTTTACTCTTTGCCCGCCACTGACTGAATTTTCCGGCTATCCATGTTTTTACTGTTATGCGGTGGGGGCACCATAACGCATGTTCTAGTACAGAATATCCGGATCAAAACACAGGGGAAGAAGAAGTAGAAACAAGTGATAGAAGATTGCTTACACAAATGTAAAACAACGCAATCATCAAACATTAAACAGCATATAAATCAAAACTGCCTAATGTTTACCATGAAGAGGAAACAACTGTGAAGCTTTGTGGTTGTTGATGGACTTGATCTACTCCATCTGTTTTGATCAGCGTTCTGGTTGGAGCTAAAATCTGCAGGACAGTGGCCCTCCAGGAGCTGAGTTTGAGACTACAGCACTGTAAACCAAATCAGTTGCCTCAAATTTTTTAAGTTAAGAAATTTAAAGTAAAGGAGACTTCTTCCCGACAGTCAAAGTGTTACGTCACGAAATTGCGGACTCGTAGGAAGACCGCGATTGATTAGGTGCCATTTGGGACAGTGTTTAGGGTGCCATTTGGGAAGCACGCAACATCCGGTTGGTAAAGTTTGCTCGCTCTCATTGGCTATCACGTGTATCACGTCAGAGGCAGCCCGATCAAGAGTCATGTTTGATATTTACGATTTGGGACCGTGCAGGCTCTGACGCAATCAGGAGCAGTAAAATAATCATAATGACACCACACAATTGAGGATTTTTTGGACAAAAAGTCGGTTGCGAGAAGCCTTGAATCGGGCCACACACCCCAGATCATTGGGGGTTGCAAATCGGCTTTTCACTTTCACTTTATTTTTATGGTAATTTAAATGTGGTAATTTAAAATGTAAATAATTTACAGTCTGTTGACTATAAGTAATGTTGTACCTACATGGTTACTTAATACTAACTACTAACTCTCATTAGAGTGTTAGTAGAGTATTAGTAGACTGGTAGGGTTAGGGTTAGAATAAGTTGACATGTATTTGCAAAGTTACTTATAGTCAATAGAATGTCTGTTGTGGGACCAACACAATAACAGATATTAGCAGATATTAAGCAGACAGTCTACTAATACTCTAATGAGAGTTAGTTGACATGTAGTTACAAACTTACTTATAGTCAACAGAATGTTCAAAAGGGACCATCAAAATAAAGTGTTACCGAATCTTCAAGTGTGTGGCCAGCCTTAGTGAATCAAAAGCATACAGCACGACCAAGTCCGATTCCAAAGCTAATGACTCTTATAAAACGGCTCTTTTTAATGAATCACATGATCTCAACATGTGATCTCAACTACTCCATGTAAAATAAAACAGCTTCTATTAGCCCACTAATATGACTGGAGTCTTCATCTCATGTAATTTATTTATTTTTTAATAATAATAATTTTTAATAGTACTAATTTATAAATAAATATGGAAATCGTTTTAAGGAGTTGATTGCACTAAATCTATTATTCTGATCTCAGCAGATTTCACCTCAAAAACCTTTTGTCGTGGTATGTAGATGTAGTATAGCACCAACAGAATGGTAGAACAGGAGGCCATGGACTCTGCAGTGATTTGAGCCAGTGAGACATTCTCTTTGACTTTTGATTTATAAAAGAAGGGCAAATGCCACTGAAGCTTGGTAACACTATCCCTCTTGTCATAGTGACCTGTCAGCAGCGCTTTGAGTCTGAGAAGTCAGTGTCTGATCGACAGAGACACAGAGCCACTGCAGTAACATCCCACTGGGCTCAAACATACCGTTTCCTCAGAAGGAAATAGAGTCGACTCAATCTCAGCAATCAAAACACTGAGTAACAAGATAACAGGACAACAAGTCAAGCTCAACAATCTTCAACATGTCAAACAAGAAGTTGCTATAAGGTCTATTATTGTGGTGTTACCTAATTCAGATGAAAACACCCCTGAATGGCACATAAAAACAAAACGCTTTACATGTCAGTGTCAGTGAATGGTTCTTTTCTCATATCTCATCTTCTCTCATGTTTCAAGTATTTGACTTTTTTTAGTTTAAGAATGGAAAAATGGAAAAATCCAGTATAATATAATCCAAATATGAGACAACTGAATAAAGAGATGATAGTTTTTGTTGCAAAAATTCAACAGTGGGCTTTTGTGGTCAACAAATTCATACAGCACAGCCTATTCAATAAAAAAAAAGTCAAAGAAAAATATTCCAAATAATTACATTTTTATGAAAGAAGTACCCTGTTGCATTTATTTGATCAAAAATAAACAGTAATATTGTGAAATATTACAACTTAAAATAACTTTCTGTTTGAATATATTTTAAAATGTAATTTATTCCTGTGATAGTAAAGCTAATTTTTCAGCATCATTACTCCAGTCTTTAGGTGTCACATTATCCTTCAGAAATCATTCTAATATGCTGATTTGTTGCTCAAGAAACATTCCTTATTACTATCAATGTTGAAAAGAGTTAATATTTTGTGAAAACAGTGATACATTTTTTTTGAAGTTCAAAACAACAGCATTTATTTGAAATAGAAATCTTTTGTAAGATTATAAATATCTTCACTGTCACTTTTGATCAATTTAATGCATTCTTGCTATAAAACTAGTAGTTAAAAAAAATCATATGTCATATTGGTTTGTTTCATTTTCATGATCTAAATGCAATAGCATTCTCAGAAACAACTTTTAAGCTGATTTTAGGCTGGGAAAAATAATTTTACCAATGTAACATAGCCTAACTTTCCTTCACAACTTCGATTTCTTAAGCTTACAGTAGATAGTGTTCTCACCTTCAGTGTCCTGTTATGTCTCTGAAGCTCCCTGCAGAGCATCTCTAGCTTGCTGCGGGCCAGGATGGCACGGCTGTGCTCAAACTGAAGCTGATCTCTCTGCTTGACCAGAAGACCCTGTTTCTGCTGAAGCTGCCCCAGCTGTTTCTCCTCAGTCCTGTGTTCCTCCACCTGCCCAATATGCACAAAACACACACAGGTGTGATCCATACATCATCTCATGCACCGCATTAACACCTCTGGCTGGTCTAAAGCTGCTTTAAATAATGTCTGTCAGGTTTTGGAATGACAGGATACAGACTTTTTCAGTTTTCCCACATAAACAGGGCCCAAAGATTGTATAGATCTGGTTTTGTCAGAACAGGGAGAATTACTTGTCGTACGTTCTGCTTTATGTGTCCCTGCCGTTATCTCTGTGTTCTGAAATTGAAGAAAGTGTTGTGGCTTTCTTGTGTGGCATATGGCCTTGTTTTCAGACTCGCTTATTCAGCCCGGGGCGCCGTATATTTAGGTCATCGCAGTATCAGTGAAACCACTCTTAACATCACACCAGGAGTTCTTTTATTTTCTTTCTGTGTCAATCCGGTTCGTGTTCTATTTGTTTCCTCTTAACTGTCCTCTATGCATTTTTGTCGGTGGTGAAATCTGTTCAGAGAGCGTCGCTCTCTCTTAAGTCTGGATACTCACCAGCTCAGTGTATTTCTTCAACACCATTTCCACTTTCTCTTCTGGTGAGCCGAGCTTGTTCAGACTTTGCAATAAGGATGCGGCCTCTTTACCTACGAGACAAGCGTTTTCCGTTCAGATCAGAGAATGAAAAGATAAAGGAGATGAGCAGAAGCCCACAAGGGAGAGTTCTGCACGCAAGCTTCAAAATAAATCAATGGCAGAAGTAGTGTAATCACAGCGTGATCATTTTTACTATGAGATAAAATGGTTGAGAAAAGCAAGCAAGGCTCAAGACAAGAGACACTCAGCCTTAAAGGGATAGATTATCCAAAAATGAAAATTCTGTCATTATTTTTTCATCATCATGTTCCAAAACCTTTATGATTGTCTTTTTTCTATAAAGAGCTTCAAAATGACAAAAAACATAATTAAAGCACTGTTAAAGGGATAGTTCACCCAAAAATGAAAATTACCCCATGATTTACTCACCCTCAAGCCATCCTAGGTGTATATGACATTCTTTTTCAGACTAATACAATCAGAGTTATATTAAAAAATGTCCGATTGTACTCCGATTGTATTCGTCTGAAAGAAGAATGTCATATACACCTAGGATGGCTTGAGGGTGAGTAAATCATGGGGTAATTTTCATTTTTTGGGTAAACTATCCCTTTAAAATACGGTCTAAGAACATTTTGCTACTGTTCACGTTTCTGAATGTTCTCTGAATGTTCTCTGAACGGTCAAAATTAAATGTTTTAAAAAACATTTTTTCTTGTGCGAACATTAAGGGAACATTCCATTTTAGTATTTTTCATATATTATGGGAATGTTACTTTTAAATGTTCTCTGAACATTCTGAAACAAGTAGTAACATAAAACCGTTCCATACTAAAACTAAAATCCAACTAAAACGTTCCATAAACAATGTATAAATAATGTTTTTTGTGCTAACGTTTTGAGAACATAATTAAAGACAAGATCACTTTGAATGAACATTCAGGTAACATTGGAAGAACGTTTGTTCATAACTTTCAAACAAAGTTCTGAGAACATTCCCTGTTGGCTGGGAAAGCTGTTCATGTGTTAGTAACAAACTAAAATTTAAAATTTTGTTCACTGATCGTTGAATGAATTATTGATCCAGTTCACAAAACCAGTCTGAATGTTTTGTTCACAAATCAGGCTGGTCCAGTTCCCTTTCGTTCAGTCACTCCGAGTTACGTCAGTGACTGACGAATGGGGTTTCGCTTAGAAGCCTATCACCTTCGAGTTCTTAGAAAATGAGCCAATGGCAATGAAATGCCATGGGTCTGCGGAATTTGCATAGCGTAACTCCGCCCCACCACGTGGGTATATAAGGAAGGACGCTGGCAATCTCGTATTATGTTTCTGCTTCGGAGCCAAGAGCATTCTTCACTCCTACAAGCCTGATACTGAGTAAAGTCAGTTCTTCGAGACGAGCGACTCTCCAGTGTGTTGGTGTGACGGCGCATTCCAGCGATCGCACATTGCCTGCCTGCTGATCTGTGCAGTGATCTGCAACAGCTGGTGTGTGTTTCCCTTGGCGCTTCAGCACTGCTGCAGAGTTTCCTCTCACAAAAAGAGCTTGCGCGTGGCACGTCTTTTTCAAGATGTCTCACCCGTGCACTTCTGGGTGTGGTCAGTCTTTGTCGCCTTCTGATGGGCACAATCACTGCCTGACGTGTTTGGACTTACAGCACGCTCAGGCAGCGTTTGTGGATGAGTCATGTTCCCACTGCGGGAACATGACCATCGCGATGTTGCGGTCAAGACTCAATGACCTCCGTAAAAGGAGAGAGAGTCCCCTCTGCCACACCCCAATCTACCGCCTCCGTGAGAGGTGGTACTTTGGCTGGTGGCCAGGGTGACCTGAGGGTTACGGTGTGGAATAAAGCCCTGACGCTTGTTCCTCGGGCCACACCCCCCTCTTGCACACCGAAGATTCGGCTGTGCTGCCGCCTTCAGGTGTGCCAGCATTGCCCGAGTCCGACCCAGAGCTGACAGCCATGTTATCTCGGGCAGCAACGAGCCTCGGGCTGGAGTGGAACCCTCCGCCCTGTCCCAAGCGCTTGTGGTTGGACGATTGGTTTTTGGGGGCGCCCCAATACCTTTCTTTCCCAAGGTGCATGAGGAGGTCACGCGGTTCTGGAAGTCCCCGTTGTCTTCCCGCGACCGTTCGGCGGCCTCCTCCGCCTTCTCTGCTCTCAACGGGGCCGCGGCCAAAGGGTACACTGGGGTCCCCCCGTTGAACGCTCTGTTGTGATGCAACTGTGTCCGCAGAGTGCTTCAACGTGGCGCGGTGATCCTAAGCACCCCTCCAAAGCCTGTAGGTTCTCGTCTACCTTGGTGGCGAAGTCCTACAGAGGCCGCCTCATTGCATGCCATGGCCATCCTTCAGGTCTATCAGGTCTATCTTTACTCCCTGACCGAGGGGACCCTCGGCACGGATGCACTAGCGCACAGCTGGCCGCGGGGCCTCCGCAAGTATGCGTTTCCCTCAGTGAGCCTTCTTGCACAGACACTGTGCAAGATCAGGGAGGACAAGGAGCAGGTCCTTTTGGTTGCCCCATATTGGCCCGGCCGGACCTGGTTCTCCGAACTCATTCTCCTTGCGACAGCCCCTCCCTGGTCGATTCCTCTGAGGAAGGACCTCCTTTCTCAGAGACGGGGCACCCTCTGGCACCCTTGTCCCGATCTCTGGAACCTGCACGTGTGGGTCCTGGACGGGACGCGGCAGGTTTTAGTACCCTACCACCACAGGTGGTGGCTACCATCACTTCCGCTAGGGCCTTGTCCACGAGACAGGCCTATGTGTTGAAGTGGAACCTCTTCATCACATGGTGTTCTTCTCGCCGAGAAGACCCCTGGAAATGCCCGATCGGGTCCGTGCTCTCCTTCCTCCAAGAAGGGTTGGAACGAAGGCTATCTCTTTCCACCCTGAAGGTTTGCGTGGCCGCTATCTCTGCATGCCACGACCTTGTGCAGTCGAAAACAATGGGTCAGCACGACCTGGTCATCAGGTTCCTGAGGGGGGCCAGGAGACTAAATCCTCCTCGCTCTCCCCTCATACCCTCTTGGGACCTCGCAGTGGTCTTTCTGCCCTGCAGAGAGCTCCATTTGAACCTTTGCGATCAGTAGAGCTTAAGTTCCTGTCTATAAGGACAGCGCTTCTGGTCGCTTTGGCCTCCATCAAGAGGGTAGGGGACCTGCAGGCATTTTCGGTTGACGAAGCGTGCCTGGAATTCGGGCCGGCTAATTCTCACGTGATCCTGAGACCCCGGCCTGGATACGTGCCCTAGGTTCCCACCACTCCTTTCAGAGATCAGGTGGTGAACCTACAAGCGCTGCCCTTGGAGGAGGCAGACCCAGCCTTGGCACTTCTCTGTCCAGTACGCGCCCTCCGTGCTTACGTAGACAGAACGCAGTGATTCAGGACCTCAGACCAGCTCTTTGTCTGTTATGGTGGGAAGCTGAAGGGTAAGGCTCTCTCCAAGCAAAGGTTGTCGCAGTGGATAGTGGACACCATTGTCTTGGCTTACCAGACGCAACCCCCACATGTGTATTTCCACTGTAAGCCTCTCTGAGCAGGTGTCTTTCCCTTGGCAAGCCCCTTGCCACCCCTGGGGTTGAAACATTCCACCTTCGGCTGGACACCCCAGTGTGTTCCATATGCATCCCGCTCGCGGGTCATATGTGTATTCTTAATTCCTCCCTGCGGGCAGGCATGGTGTTGCATATTTCCATGTGGGATATGCTTCCTAGTGTACCTTGGTATTCCTGTGTTAAGTCGAGCCCTTCGTCCCCGCTAATCTCACGACAGGGAGCTCAGACTTGCGCAGGGCACTGAAAGACAGCCGAGTGGCGTTATTATATTGGACCCCCATTCGTCAGTCACTGACGTAACTCGGAGTGATTGAACGAAAGGGAACGTCTCGGTTACGTATGTATCCCTCGTTCCCTGAGGAGGGAACGGAGACGTTACGTCCCTCTGCCACTTCCGCTGTACCGCTGGAACGGCCGGGAGTTCAGTCTCGGCTCCTCATTAGGTAACATAATGCGAGATTGCCAGTGTCCTTCCTTATATACCCACGAGGTGGGGCGGAGTTACGCTATGCAAATTCCGCAGACCCATGGCATTTCATTGCCATTGGCTCGTTTTCTAAGAACTCGAAAGTGATAGGCTTAAGCGAAACCCCATTCGTCAGTCACTGACGTAACGTCTCCGTTCCCTCCTCAGGGAACGAGGGTTACATACGTAACCGAGACATTCTCAAGTTTAGCTCACTGAATCATTGAATGATTCAGTTGCAGTGGCTACCAGCTCAATTTTTCTTTGAATATTCTCAAACCAAACTATTTATATGACTTCAGAAGGCTTGAAAGTCATAATAACCACTTTTATGATATTTTATGATACATTTATGGTACTTTTGTGTTCATTTTGAATATTGACGGCTTATGCACCTGGGCTGCATTTCCCAAAATCATTGTAAGCCTAAATTGATCGTAGAGACCATTGGTGGCAATTGTTCTACGATCAATTTAGGCTTACGATGCTTTTGGGAAACACAGCCCTGTTTATTGAAATTGAACTGAAATGAGTGACCAGTACAATATACTGTACTTTATTCAAATTTTCTCTTTTTGTGTTCCACATAGGAAAGTCATACAGGTCATTCAGAACAACATGAGCATGAGTAAATTATGAAAAATGTTCCTTTAAGCCCAAGAGTGTGGCAGAAAAATAAGTCAAGCAAGTGTATCTGTGAGCATTTTGATGGTGAAGTGGGCTTTAGTATTGACGTGAGGACCCTTTTCTTAAGAATGGAAATTTTCCAAAGAGTTGATTACTGCACTCATGGCACTCGACCATCCTGCTGATAGAAAAACCCAATCACTGTTTATGGCTCCATCTCCATCTGTGATTGAGAGGTGCTGCATACAACGTTATTTTCCAAACATAAAACAGTAATCAGTATTCTCACTGAAATCTCTGCTACGTGGGTCATTCTACAAAATGGATGCCATTTACGTATGTCACTCATTCATACACTACAGTTCAAAAGTTTGGAGTCATTATTATTTTTTTTTTAAGAAATGAATACTTTAATTTAGCAAGGATGCATTAAACTGATCAAAAGTGACAGTAAAGACTTTATTTCTATTTCAAATAAATGTTGTGTTTTGATTTTTTTATTCATCAAAGAATCCTTGAAATTTTTTTTATTGCAGTTTCCACAAAAATATTAAACTGTTTTCAACATTAATAATAATAATAATAAGAAATGTTTCTTGAGCACCAAATCAGCATATGATTTCTGAAGGATCATGTGATACTGAAGAAAATATTAAAAAATATAAAACAGTGATTTTAAATTGTAATAATATTTCACAATATTACTGTTTTAACTGTATTTATGATCAAATAAATGCAGCCTTGATATGCATAAGAGACTTTTATCAAAAACATTTAAAAATCTGACTGACCCCAAACTTTTGAACGGTGTACGTGTAAAGTGTACTTAATGTGTTAATATAGACATTTTTTATTTGTTTTTCTTTCATCATGAAGTCGGATGCCATTTTTGATGCTGACCAAATGGCAATTCTCTTTGTGAGGTTCAGTCTTTTAGTTTGTCTGTTTAATCTCAAGACATTTGTCAAACTAAAAGAGAACAGTGCAGATTTCTCACCCAGGCCCTTGAGGAGTTTCTTATCAGCTTTCTGTTCCTTCTCTGGGCTGGCAGCAGCTTCTTTGGGCTCTGCCTCTTCATCAGCGTTCAACTCCTCTTCCCTTTTCTCCTCAGACTCCAGGATGGAGATCTGCTCCTGCATCAGGCTGGATGCTGCTCCATACGTGTTGATTATATCCTCTAACTGCCTGCTGAAGTCCTCCATGGGGTCCACTAGCTGCTCCTCATTGCCATTGACTTGTTCATTGGCGCTCTCAGAGGTCTGGTCACTGCCCTCCATCATCTGCTGCAAAAAAAATCAAGTTAAATATATCATAAAAGTGCTTCATAAGAAAGCAGATTGAATAACAGAGGTAGAACAGCCAATTCCTTGATTACACTCTTGGCTTGATGCTGAAATTAGACTGTTGAAATTAATGAGAAGTGATTATGCATTACTTGTAGAAAGGTTTGATATGGCTCCCTGAAATCACCAGCCACTAAACTGAAGACGGATGGCTTTTGGCCAGTCTGTGGTATGTTTGCATAAATAGAAGGGATTTGTGTTTGAAATGCATGAGGTTGTTTGTAAGAATTGTGAATTCAAATTTGGGGAAATGAAAGAACATTTGATTAATGTATTTGCCTCAGGCAGAAACAATCCTAATAATAGAGAAGTGACTCTGAAAAATAAATATTTGCAGAAACTTAAAACTGAGAATTGGAAATAACTGGAGGGAAATGTAATTTGTCTATACAGTAATGATGGCCAATCTAATTATCTATCTATCTATCTATCTATCTATCTATCTATCTATCTATCTATCTATCTATCTATCTATCTATCTATCTATCTATCTATCTATATATATATATACATAAGTTTGGGGTCAGTCTCTCTTATGCTCACCAAGGCTGCATTTATTTCATCAATATACAATAAAAACAGTAATATTATTATTACCATATTATTACCATTTAAAATATCTGTTTTCTATTTTAATATGTTTTACAAATGTAATTTATTCCTATAATGTCAAAGCTGAATTTTCAGCAGCCATTACTCCAGTCAAAATCAAAATCATTATATAAAAATCATTCTAATATGCTGATTTGGTGCTCAAGAAATATTTCTTATTATTATCAATGTTGAAAACAGGTGTGCCGCTTAATATTTTTGTGGAAACATTTTTGTATCAGTTTCCACAAAGGACTAACCCTAAAGTTTTGAATAGTTGTATATATATATTAATAAATATTTGCATGTATATACATTTAATTTATATTATATATAAATATAACAAATTTTTCTTAAATATATACATGCATGTGTGTGTGTGTGTGTATATATTTATATATACATAATAATTCTATACAGTACACACACATTTATTTTGTAAACACAAACTTTTTTTTACAATCCCGATTAATCGATTTGCCAGCACTAATATATATATATATATATATATATATATATATAATATTTAAATATTTTTAATTAAATATGGACAAAAGTCTGTATCTTAATATCTATAGTTAGTGATGTAGTTAAATATCTATAGTTAGTGATCTAGTTAGTTCTTAAACATTTTTAATGCAAGCCATAAAAAAGAATCACATGTGATCTCTAATTGCCTCCATGTTGAGTGGACATCTGAAGAGAGGCAATGAGCCGCATGTGACACACAAGGCTATGGGAGGGGGCGCAGAGAAAATAGCACAAATCACAGTGGCAGAGTATCGCTGAGCCTCTAAATCTGATGTGTCACAGATAGCGCCAGACCTGAAGCCCTTCAGCTCTACACGGCTGATTTCATGTGGAATGAACTCTGAGATTCCAGAGGTTGTTTATGTCCCAGCTCTGTTGCTTATCAGGTTAAAATTATAGCCCTCTTTCCACCCCATGTGCATGTATCCACTCCTCCTATCCCATCACCCCTCCTCCTTCAGCAACACGGCACCTGTTGTGAAGCCACATGCTATTTTTGGACCCTCTAAATATGGACAAGCTATTTCTTATTCTAGCCACGTAGCTTCTGATGTCAATGATGGCAGTTTTACGCAAAGTGGAAAAAACAATGACTATTCTCATCAGTATACCTTTAAAACAAGAGGCTAAGAGTGAAGCAGATAGTTAGGACCAGCTTTGGGAAATGCAAAAGACAAGATTACTTTGCTCATATGGTTGAATTGAAAATGAGAGAATTATTGCATTGGAGACTTTGTCTTCATATTATTGTCATTACAAAATCACAATAATGAAACCACACTATAAGGACTGAAACACAATGTACAGCCAAATAAAACCAACTAACTATGTTTCTCAAAGACACACTTGTGACATTCAGCTCAACAGTTAAATAAAATAGTGAAGCTCAAGACTTACCCTACACGTGTCTGTTCAGGTTCGAATAGAAAAGGAAGACAATGAACCAGCCAGTCCACAGTTTTAACAGAGTGACAGAGAGACATGAGGAGGGTCCAGCAGGACTCAAAACAACAGCTGACAACACGAGCCCCTCAAAATAACCTCCATGTAACACCAATGGAAACGTTGTCCAAACACTCTGAATGAATTGGCCTGTCAAAATCTTTCTACTCAGGCTTTTCAGGAAGACAGCTGAGGGGCTAATTTTGTAGTATCCTTTAAAGCCTTTCAAATCAGACCTTTTCATGAGTTATCATAGATCTACTAATCCAATTCTCAATTCTAATGGAACAGTTTATTGAATCTTTAGACAAACTATAAAAGAAAATCTAATAAAAGAAAATTTGCATATGTGTTACTGGTTGCACTTTATACAGTGTACTTACAGTGTACTTACCTAAGAAAGTACTGGGTAATATAAGGTAACTACATGGGTTAGGTTTAAGGGTAGGATCAGGGTTAGTGCCTAGTTAGTAACCTTGTAATTACTATAATAAGTACATAGTATGTATATGTGGAACAGGACTGTAAAATAAAGTGCTACCGTGTTTTTGTTGAGTAGGATATTTGATACATGAGGCCTTTATGGCTCATATATGTGACCCTGGAACACAAAACCAGTCATAAGTCGCACGGGTATATTTGTGGCAATAGCCAACAATACATTGTATGGGTCAAAATTATCCATTTTTCTTTTATGCCAAAAATCATTAGGATATTAAGTAAAGATCATGTTGCATGAAGATATTTTGTAAATTTCCTACCGTAAATATATCAAAAATGTATTATTATTAGTAATATGTGTTGCTAAGGACTTCATTTGGAAAACTTTAAAGGCGATTTTTCTCAATATTTCGATTTTTTGCACCCTCAGATTTCAGATTTTCAAATAGTTGTATCTCGACCAAATATTGTCCTATCCTAACAAACCATAAACCAATGGAAAGCTTATTTATTTATTCAGCTTTCAGATGATGTATACATCTCAATTTTAAAAAAATGACTGGTTATGTGGTCCAGGGTCACATATGGAGCTCATACTCGAGGAGGGGAAAAACACCTCAGTTTTATTCAGAGGACCAATTTGGTGCAGATGCTGATATTTATATGGGCAAAAGTAAAATGAAATTCTGATAGCTTGTAATGTAAATCAATGAGATCTTTATAACAGTATAGCATACTTACATAAAATGCATATATTATGCATATACACCGATCCTAATATTGTGTTGCTCCCCCTTTTGCTGCCAAAACAGCCCTGACCCATCGAGGCATGGACTCCACTAGACCCCTGAAGGTGTGCTGTGGTATCTGGCACCAAGATGTTAGCAGCAGATCCTTTAAGTCCTGTAAGTTGCGAGGTGGGGCCTCCATACAGTAGCTCGTCTGTTTGATCCCCATGTGCATCAATGAGCCGTGGCTGCCCATGACCCTGTCGCCGGTTCACCACTGTTCCTTCCTTGGACCACTTTTGATAGATACTGACCACTGCAGACCGGGAACACCCCACAAGAGCTGCAGTTTTGGAGATGCTCTGACCCAGTCGTCTAGCCATCACAATTTGGCCCTTGTCAAACTCGCACAAATCCTTTACGCTTACCCATTTGTCATAATGTTATGCCTGATCGGTGTATCTATGTCTTATTAAGATGAAATTTAAATGCTTAGTTTTATGATTAAAGCTCTGTCATTTTTATTGTGAGGGCAAAACATATAATGCAATTCAATAGAATGATGATGAGCCTAATGTATCGTATTTGATACTCACATTGATACTCACACACTTAACATGATTTTTCTAAAAAATTATGCATGGATAATCATGTAAAGTTGTTTTAGTCCAGTAAGTGTTCATCTCAAAATATTACTAGCAATATAACATTTATTCTTGCATTTATTTGATAAAAATCAGTAAAGATTTCACAGAAAAAAGACATGTGTACCACAAAGAAGAACATTTTTTGGAATTACTGTATACTAAGAGGTCTTTTACTTACTAAAAAAAAAACTATCAATCAAATGGCAGAAGGCATGTAGTAGATTGTGTATAACAGGTTTTTCATAAAAAAAATTGTATCATGTTAATAATTTAGAGCCCTCTAATTAAGAGGAATGTGTTTATGAAATATGATACAGATTTATAGGGTTAACATGCAAATCTGGCTGGCCTTCACAGTTATTGACTTGTGTACTGAATTCCTGAGGACCAATTTCTTATAACAATCTGCTTAGTATTGAGTTTTCATGGATCCTATTAGCATTTACATCACATTTGTCCACCATAATTCCAGTCAATTGCACTCTAATCACTCCAAATCATGCAAATGGAGAATTGTGAAGTGATTAGCATCTCCAATGCAACTCACTCCATAACAGTGTTTTTGTTTGCACATTTCTAAATATTTGAAAATATTTGGCATGCAACTGCAAAACACGGCCACCCACCCATTCATCAAACAATATCATGGGGTCTTTAATGTATGACCTATGTAGTGCGCTTTTACACACTGATATTATCAATTTTGAGCATCAGAATCATTATTTTGCTATTTGTGGTGGCACTTAGTAAAAGCCCAAATGAGTCTAAAGTGTTTGCGGGTCATGTTAAGGATTTGTAAAGAGTGGTGGGTGATAGTCTTTACCGCGGGCCTTCTCTCTGATAATCCTCACCCTCTTTAGCTTTTAATAGTGAATCTTTTAATCACCAGATAGAAATGATTCTGACATTGGCTCCAGGCTTAATTATTTCTCTCAGCCCCTGCATCTCAATTAATGATTGTAACGTCCTTGTTCTTTGAGAGGAGACACTAGATAGAATTGCGTTTTTTTCTCTTGCTTGGGTGTTTTGATAAATGTCTCTTTAACCTTGAATCGTATTTTGCCGCAACTGTCAGCATGTTACAGAGCTGCCGAGGCAAGGACTTGGACCAATGTTTCTGGCCTTGTAGGTTTTTACGGTTATATGCACAGATGGACTGGTATGAAATGAGCAATACTGCTCCGAACTGCTCACTTCCTGTTTTCCATGACAAAGTCACAACAGAATCTTGCTCTGTTTTATTTTTGGCTTGAGGGCTCCTCTAAATGAGCTGCTGACTCATGCAGTCAAATTAAGTCAGATTTGTCCATGTCTCCTGCCTCGCTCTCCTATCTCTCCAGGTGCTGTCAAAAGCACTGATCCTTGGACTGTGTTGCAGAGACAGGGACGTCCATATATCCTACATATCATTTGCTCTGTGACACGTTGTTTTTTGGAAAGCAAGTTTTGGAAAGTTTTTTTCCCGAGTATGGCCATGTATTAAGCCAAAATGGGTGGAATTCCTTGTATGGGCACTTCTCCAGGAAGAGCACGTGGGAGAGCGCGCCCATCAACGTGCTTCGTTCGGGTTATGGGAGCTGTCGGCAGCGCTTTGTTTTTAGACCACAACATCAACTATGTCACTAAAGAAGTGTGTTTTTGGTTGTGAGGGAAAGATAACCTTGTTCAGCTTCCCAAATAAACCAGCGTTAAGCAAACATTGGATGCAGTTTGTTTTTCCAGAGTAGCAACGGAGTTCTGCAAGTGTGTTTGTTTGTTCCCGATCACAAGTCGAAACTGCATCAAATGTCTGTGTTTTGTTGGCAATCAGCGTGTAAGTGCATATAATGTAAACAACACGAACGTATAGTGAATAGAAAGTTATCCAGGGAGGGATAATGCCACGAATGTATTGTGTGCTCGTGTGTTTGTCATAGGTGTGTGTGTGTGTGTGTGTGTGTGTGTGTGTGTGTGTGTGTCTCTTTAGCTCCGCCCACTGAACGCCTCCACGAGTTCGGCTGTTTTCAGAAAGAGTCGATACAGCTTATCTGTCTTTTATAAATCGAATAAAACTGAATACTTTTTTGAGATATGAATGATGCAATGCTACTCTGTAGGTACTCAAGATTAACATGAGATTGGCTGAAACTGTGTGTCACCCCCCCTTTAAGCCTAGCAGTGAATGTTGTATGAGCAGTATAGGATAACCATATTCATCCGCACGGTCATGTAGAGCCGAAGCGCAACCAAAACCATGTTCTTCTGCAAAATGCAAAATCCAAAAGTTACATAGTGTACCTTTAACCATGTGCAAATTCATATGTCAACACCATTGCTGAGTATTTTCTCCTTAAAACTGCAGTGAACCAAAAACGCGGTTTGAAATCGCAGTTGTTCTCTACGTCACAAACATGTTGTAACCAATCCCATCAACGTGACGGCGGGCTTTAGCATATCATTAACTATTCTCTGAAGCAGGGGAGTCTCAAGAGAAGCCAGGTTATCCCGGTATATTTTTCTGTTGATATGAAAAATCGGGTATATTTTGCAATATAGCGAGTGAATTATGTATATACGATGTTATGATGAACTATATGCCTTTGTCCACTGACGTTCTAAGTCGTTCAAAGCATTTCTAAGGATACTGATTTTTAGAAGGCAGACTGGGATGTTGGATGGGAACATGGTTTGTGCAACATTAGCAACACATTATTAGCTGCTTGATAAGGTAGTCAAGCAAAAGGCTAATTATATTAATTACAGTTATGTGTCCGACGTTGTAGAGAGCGATACATAAAACGCATTACCATTCTGATACATCGACTTGTAGACGAGCCTGTATAATTCACTCTTCCACAGTTTCTGGTTTAAACATATATGGTAGGGGTTTAACAATACCCTCATGTCACGATTCGATACATATCCCGATACTGAACTCACAATACGATATTATTGCGATACTCCAAGACATATGGTAAAAGTTTAACAAAAAATGTACCGTTGATTAAAATGCTAAATTTGGTATTACGTTGGGGGTGGAAATGAATAGGCTTGGACCTGGTGTTGGTAACCTAACGCACAGGACAATGGTGACACCAGAATAAAAATATTCATAATTCTGAAGCTGAAAATACTGAATTATTTTAGACGGATATGCTTGCACTGTCACTGACTAGATATGTTTAAACTAATGCAGGCCACTTTTTACTGGTAACATAAGTCATTTAGCATTATCAGGACCCATGAATATTCCCCAATTGCATTATTATACATTATATTCAACATTAGTGAAGTTCACAATCGCAAGTTTGGGAGGAGTGAACCCATCTAATCTTTCAATTAACTGCCAGAGCATATAAGCAGCCACCCACCTTTTTCTGGCATCAGCTGTTTTGGCATCCCTCCACCTCACCAACATAAATTTGGGCATCTCGTTTACCATACTGCTTTTCCTAGCACTAGTAGTCCCTGGGGGGTAAATCTAAGCTCGAGTTGAAGCTGCTTCCTCGAGCCACTCCACTGCGGACAGCAAGCCAAATACGCTTAACCTTATTAGCTTAAAGAGTATATGGGTAAACAAACTCGTGAATATATAGTAGTTTAATGAAGTACTGACACTAAAACTCAGTAAACTTGAATTTTTGAAGTTGGGGGACTGTACAAATTGTGAATAAAAACAGAATGCAATGATGTGGAAGTTTCAAATTTCAATATTTTATTCAGAATACAACATAGATGACATATCAAATGTTTAAACTGAGAAAATGTATCATTTTAAGGGAAAAATAAGTTGATTTTAAATTTCATGGCATCAACACATCTCAAAAAAGTTGGGACATGGCCATGTTTACCATTGTGTGGCATCCCTTCTTCTTTTTATAACAGTCTGCAAACGTCTGGGGACTGAGGAGACAAGTTGCTCAAGTTTAGGAATAGGAATGTTGTCCCATTCTTGTCTAATACAGGCTTCTAGTTGCTCAACTGTCTCAGGTCTTCTTTGTCGCATCTTCCTCTTTATGATGCGCCAAATGTTTTCTATGGGTGAAAAATCTGGACTGCAGGCTGGCCATTTCAGTACCCGGATCCTTCTACGCAGCCATGATGTTGTAATTGATGCAGTATGTGGTCTGGCATTGTCATGTTGGAAAATGCAAGGTCTTCCCTGAAAGAGACGACGTCTGGATGGGAGCATATGTTGTTCTAGAACTTGGATATACCTTTCAGCATTGATGGTGCCTTTCCAGATGTGTAAGCTGCCCATGCCACACGCACTCATGCAACCCCATACCATCAGAGATGCAGGCTTCTGAACTGAGCGCTGATAACAACTTGGGTTGTCCTTGTCCTCTTTAGTCCGGATGACATGGCGTCCCAGTTTTCCAAAAAGAACTTTAAATTTTGATTCGTCTGACCACAGAACAGTTTTCCACTTTGCCACAGTCCATTTTAAATGAGCCTTGGCCCAGAGAAAACGCCTGCGTTTCTGGATTATGTTTAGATATGGCTTCTTTTTTGACCTATAGAGTTTTAGCCGGCAGCGGCGAATGGCACGGTGGATTGTGTTCACCGACAATGTTTTCTGGAAGTATTCCTGAGCCCATGTTGTGATTTCCATTACAGTAGCATTCCTGTATGTGATGCAGTGCCGTCTAAGGGCCCGAAGATCACGGGCCTCCAGTATGGTTTTCCGGCCTTGACCCTTACGCACAGAGATTGTTCCAGATTCTCTGAATCTTTGGATGATATTATGCACTGTAGATGATGATAACTTCAAACTCTTTGCAATTTTTCTCTGAGAAACTCCTTTCTGATATTGCTCCACTATTTTTCGCCGCAGCATTGGGGGAATTGGTGATCCTCTGCCCATCTTGACTTCTGAGAGACACTGCCACTCTGAGAGGCTCTTTTTATACCCAATCATGTTGCCAATTGACCGAATAAGTTGCAAATTGGTCCTCCAGCTGTTCCTTATATGTACATTTAACTTTTCCGGCCTCTTATTGCTACCTGTCCCAACTTTTTTGGAATGTGTAGCTCTCATGAAATCCAAAATGAGCCAATATTTGGCATGACATTTCAAAATGTCTCACTTTCAACATTTGATATGTTATCTATATTCTATTGTGAATAAAATATAAGTTTATGAGATTTGTAAATTATTGCATTCCTTTTTTATTCACAATTTTTACAGTGTCCCAACTTTTTTGGAATCGGGTTTGTAAATTCAAAAACGTATATTTCTTTCTTTTTAAAAATATATATTTTTTAAAATATTTTTTCCTGTAAAAAACTATAATTCTGTAATGTTTCACTGAACTTGAGTCGGTTTTCTGAGCCCAAATGCAGTTTATTCCATGATTCAGAAAGTGTACAAACAAAGCAATAATTTGAAAATAAACATAAATTAAACTTGACTAGATAAACCATGGCATGGACATGAAACACAATATTGGACTACATCAAACGATGACAAAGCTAGACCAAAGACACATGGCAAAATAAGGGCTATAAATGATTATAAATTCTTGATATAAATTCTTTCTGTAAAAATATTTTGATGACATGAATACTCATTGAAATTGTTTTAGATAGATTTTTAATATCAGAGAACTCTGATAATGCAAATTAGTCTTATCATGTTGGTGAATCAAAGAATGCCAAATGAAAAATGGAAGAGGAATACAGATCTCTCTGAGGCATGTGAATATCTTATGTCAGCTTGTGTTTTATGAGGAGGATGGAGCGGCATTTGATGGGAAGATGTGTCATGTATGCGTGTAGCTTAAGCTAACAGGGAGGATTTCTTCTTACGCTCTCAAGAAGACACACTCCAGCAGCTCTCCTGACATTGTATGTCACTGACTTGTTTGTAGGCTACAATATCTCCTTGCAATGCAGGCTTGGAGGAGGTGTCTGGATTCACAGTAGCAGAGGGGGGCTCAGAGCTAGCTGTTAGGTATGAACACAACCAACATTCCCACAGTGAAGGCAATTATAATAGTCAACTTCCCTCTGCGTTGACTTTAATGCAATTTGCACCCAGTCCTAGAGCAAAGGAGTACATTAGGCTACTGTACAGAAGTCAATTCTGAGTGGGACAAGACCGCATTCCCAGCTTGCAAGTCATGAACATTTTATTAGACTTGGAGTGTCAGTTATGTTATATATAGACTATGTGTTATACAGAATAGCAAGAGCATTATATAGCAGTTCAACAGCATTATGACTTTTCTATGGAAGCTTGTTTCCACTTCAGAATAAATAAATAAATAAATAAAATTGCGACTTTTTATCTCACAATGTTTTTCTCAACTTTTTATCTCAGAATTGTGAGTTTATATCTCGCAAAATAAAAGTGGCAATTATCCATTTTATTCAATTTTTCACTGTTTGTATCACTCGTTCCAGACAGACCAAGATGTCCTCGCTGCTTCCTGTAATGCGATGACGTGCTGGATTAAATCCAATACGTACTGGACGCGTGATTTTTTCCCCAAACCAAGTTAAGGTTAGGGTGTAGGGGTTTGTATATGTTGTAGCATTGTGTAGGCAACCAGCAATGTGATTGACATCAGTAAGGAAATCTTTTGAATGAACTACGGGACGGGACGCTGAACTGGTTTGGCAAAAAAAAAAAAAAATCACGCGTCTAGGAGGCTACATATTGGATTTAATCGTGTGATTATTGTCCCAAACCAGTTCGGTGAAAATCCCGCCCTGCAGCTAATTTCATTGGTTAAAGTTATGGACTGTGTCCGAAATTGCCCCCTATAACCTTAAATAGGGCATTATTAGAGGGGACAGCCATTTGTAGTAGTGTCTGAAACCATAGTGGACGTTATCGAGTGCACTCATTCAATCCCACAATGCACCACAATAACGTGTGTACAACCGATGTACTCTCATCGGCTAGAGAATACCCATAATGCACTGTGAGAGTCATGCGCTGAATGAATTCCTGCGTCTGACCAGAAGATGGCGCCCGCAGCTGAATCATCCATCCATTTTCCAAACCGCTGGTCCAATGTGGCTATCGTACAAATATAAGCTCTTTTTTAATTGATTATTAAATTGTTTAATTAAGGTTTATACATAGTTTCCATGGCAGTTCAAGATAAATCTTTTCATTACTACTGGAGATGCCAGTTTACTAAGTTTCAAATAATTATTAAAAACAAGCAAAAACTATGTACACTCAGTGTCCGAATTCGCTCACTCATTTTCATTCACTCTCTCTTAAGTGGAATACTGGAATTTATTTTCAAGGAAGTACAGTGTCTATTAATGAAAATAGCTACAGTAACGTCTCCAGCTATACTTAAGATCCTTTCCATCTAAACTGGTTACATCTCTTAAGACTAGTGAATGTAGTATGAGTAGTAGGATAACCATATTCATCCACACAGGAAATCACACGATGTATGGGTGCGTCTCATTCAGTTCCCTAGCTCCTGAGCTCGTGAATCGGTAAATCGAGTACAGAAATTCGGGCACTGGTAAGGACAGTAAAGGACATTGGCTCACTACACATTGGGACACTGATGACTCTATTTCCAACGACGTGACAACGTCCTCATTGTACAACATCATTACTGGTATTTATGAACAACAGCAGAAATATCTTTCTGACATTACTTGTAATGTTATTTAAAGTGCATTTTGATAAATACTTTGCTTGTTACATATACGTGCAACATTTCAGCCTTAAATAAATGATAAATGTTTGCTAGATTGTGTTCATTAGCCTACCTGTCCAACGATGTATATTTATGCTGAAATATAATAAAATAATGGTTTCTATTTTTAAAAACACATATTGCCTGTTGTTATCTGTCGTTATGTGTAGTGAGTTACCTGATTTAAGTTTCGCACTTCAGAACTTCCTTTAAGGGAGCATAGTGAGCATTGATGCACCCTGGGTTTTGCGGTGCATTGTGGGACTTTTTAGGGAGCGAACGTTTAAGTGCACTGGAAGGATTTTGCGCTTGAGACAGCCCTTAAAATGGGACGACTCCCTGATCAGTGCCCTGACTACTGAACTAGGGAGCTGATTGAGACGTACCCTATGTCATCGGCCAATAGGCTGCAGTGAGTCTTTAGTTCCGCCAATAGGTGGCGACAAGAGATTGTCTTTATATGAGTGGGGCCTCCGCACTTTCGTAACATCGGGTAGAAGTCTGCTGCGGAGCTTGCACCAGTGCGGGCTCTGCAAAAGTGCGCATATCGACCGCAAAGGGGGCGCTCGCGAGCATCCTTCTGAAACCTAACAATGACAAATGGGACACCCTACAGTCTTCACGGACTTGACGGACATGCGCACGTGGCAGCCATTATAAGTCCACAAGACCGAAAGTGCACATTAAGTGTGCCATTTGGTACAGGGCCTGAGTCATTTTAAATCATTCATTCAACAAATTCATTCAAAGGTGCCAATAAATCCACAGAAGAAGAACAATTCAAAGATGCTGATTTGTTCAGGAATGCCACTGCCTGTTTGTTTAGAGACAGAACGTGGCTTTCCAAACAAATCTGTGCAAAGAAGACAAAGTAACTGCCAAATATTGTGTCTATGTAGGTTGTGTGAAAGAAAAATAACAGTGATCGTGCTCAAGAACAAAACAAGCGTCTTTATGAATCAGTCATTGAATCGTTTACACTTTGCTCGTCTGTTTTAGGGTGTGTTTACACGACAACGATATGCTTAAAATGGACAAGTTTTTTCTTTGAGGTTTGCGCGTACCGACGAGACCACTGTCAAAACGATCCCCATTCACACGGATCCGCAAAATCTACTGAACATGTAATGCGCATGTGCATGACATCATCGTTTTTACAGATTCACGTTTTTGTTGTTTACAGGGAGACCGTTTTCAAAAACTTGTGTTTTCAGGCACCCAAAATGCTGTTGTCGTGTAAATGAACGACAAAAACGCATAAAAAAGTTTTTAGTTGAAAACGGTGTCATGTAAACAGCCCCTTAGATGTTTCCCCTGAGACATTTTAGGAGAAAAACTAAATTAGAAAATTAGAACAATTGTTGACATAAGATCATCAGAATTTTAATGAGAAATGTTCTTTGACTTTCAACTTTTAAAAATGTTCAACTCTAGATGGAGAGTTGGAGACACATGTGAGATGATTGGGGTTAAACCAGTCGCTCCAAGTTCTCCATTTAATCTCATTGCTGACCAGAAGGAAGAAATGACATATTAAAGAGATCTCATTTATGTTTTTCTGTGTCTCTCATTACACTGCCTGTCTTCTTTTTTTGATCGTTTCACTAAAAAAAAATCTAACACTATTCATTGGCTGCCTTGAAAGCACTAGGCCTATTTCCTTTAGGGAAAACAAATGGAAAAAAAGAATTACTCTGCAAAATGAGCAAGCAAAAAGGAACAATTACATCTCAGAGGAAGACATTAACAGCAGCAATGGCTATGAAGCCTTATTAAATGAAAACTACCTCTTTAGCCCCTAGAATGGTATTATCACACACTGACTCATAGCCGTGTCATGTTAATGGATATGTTGATAGGTCCCATGTAAGTGTCCAATGCTCTTTCATGCAGTGCAATGACAGCATCTGCGGTGCATTAAGCTGTAAAAACATGCTGTGATGAAACTCACCTCTGAGCAGCAGGGCAGAACCTTCATTGACAGACTGCTATAATGGATCTCACTTAGTATATTAAACAATGTCACAATCCAGATCAGTGTCATCCTGTATTTTTATTTCCCTGTTTACAGAATGTTCTACACACCGATTCAGTGTCATGACTGTTTTAGCAGGATGATTGATATACCAAAAGAAGGACATAAGTGATTATTTGACACTGGAAATGATATTTTAGAACATGATCAAGACCAAAAAGGTCAAAGTTTAACACTACAATTTGAGTTTGAAAAGCATCTCGCTCTATTAACAGCCATTTAAAAGCAGCCGCGCATTCTGATGAAACTTTTTTTTGTTGCATTAAATATATAACAATAATTTTTTATGTATGCAACCTTTCAAAAGTTTGAGGCCAGTATGATTTAAATGTGTTGGAGTCTCTTATGTTCATCAAGGCTGCGTTTATTTGATCAAAAATGCAACAGTAATATCATGAAATATTATTGCAATTTAAAATAATTTACTAATGAAAATCCATTAGTTTAGCATTTTTATTTGCATTACATACACTATACTGTTAAAAAGTTTGCGGCTGGTAAGATTTTTAAAAAATATTTTTGAAAGAAGCCTCACCAAGGTGGCATTTATTTGATTAAAAAAAATACAGTAACAGTCATATTGTGAAATATTATTACAATTTGTTTTCTGTTGTAATATAATTTTAAATTTAATTTATTCCTGTCATGGCAAAGCTGAATTTTCAGCAGCCATTAATCAAGTCTTTAGTGTCACATGATCCTTCAGAAATCATTCTATAATTAGTTAAATAATAAATAATCCATGCTGAATTAATTTCTATAGAAAAATTAGTGCTGGGCAATCAATTAATCACGATAAATCGCATCCAAAATAAAAGTTTGTGTTTACATAATATATGTGTGTGTACTGTGTATAATTATTATGTATATATAAATAAACACACATGCATGTATATATTTAAGAAAAAGTTATATTTATATATAAGATAAATTATATAAATATATATACACATGCAAATATTTCTTAAATATATACATGAAGGAGTGTGTATTTATATATACATAATAATTATACACAGTACACACACATATATTATGTAAACACAAACTTTTATTTTTGATGCAATTAATCACGATGAATCGATTGCCCAGCACTAAAAAATATATATATCTTACTTACCCAAAACTTTTAACCAGTAGGGTGTATTCATTAAATATTTTTTATAATAGATGCCTAGAAATTTTTCATATTTTTCCTTGTCTGCTGCCTTTAATGTCCCTGTTTGTTCACATGTTCCAGAGTGATTAGTCACATGACATTTATGGCTCAGGTGATTGGCTCAGTGCGGTCCCGTGTTCAAAGATATCCTTGAGCAAGGCAGCCATTGAAGTATATTGTTACTCTTTAGTGTCTCTATCAATGTGAAATATATATACAATAGTTTTAATTAATATGCTATGGATCATTGATTAAATGCAATCATTCATTACAATTGTGAGCAGAGTATATTTGACCAAGACAAATTATTTCCCCAAAAATAGATTTCTTATTGAAGACAGATATTCACTGCAGGGTTTAGCATTCCACCTCCATTCCTCGTTTCTCAGTAACGATGCCTATGTGTTTCCGTAATTACCATTCTTACTTATCTCTGCCCTGCTCTGTAAATGTAATTTCCCTCGTTGCAAATAAGATGGTTTTAATTCTCCTCCACTTCCACGGGTCTGTCTCTTTTTTTGTACTTAATTCTGAATGAAGTGGCAGAATTTGAAGCTCTGCCAAAAATCTGAAGGACGGCAGACCTTGAGGAAGAGCGTGTGGCCGCATAGTCTCTGCAAAATTCATCGGGAAGTCTTATGACATTTCCTTTTTATTAGGCTCAATTATTGATATAAGCTGTGTTTAAAATTCTTTTCAAATTAACTTGCTGTAATGGATACATAATGGTGCTCTGAATAATTGCCTTTGCAAGAACTAATGAATGAAGGAACTTGAGAACTTAGCCATCAAACACACTCAGTTTAACTCCACAGGCTCTTTACATGGAGATCTCCTTCACATTTAGCATGGGAGCAGGAGGTTGTAGATATCCTATTGGTTTCTGCTAATAAAAATGGCATTACTGAAACATCCATTATAAGTCAATATCACCACGGGGAAGCCATGAAACTACAATTAAAGTGGCATCATTTGAACAAAACGTGTATCAAAATAACTACTTCAATAATGAACACAGGTTGAATGTACTGTATTATTATATACAAAGTGATTCATTTGTCTAGTATGGCCCGGTTTCACAGACAGGGCTTAAATTAAGCCAGGATTAACCCTTTTAAGTAGCTTTTATATCTATGCCTTAGAAAAAAACATTACTGGTGTGCATCTTGAGACAAAACAACGGCACTGACATGTTTTAAGATATGTTAAAATCCAGTTAAAACAGCTCAAACATGCATTTTAGTCTGAGACTGGCTTAAGCCTTGTCTGTGAAACCGGGGGTATTATTGAGAAGGTTTTAAAAAAGCTTAGTTCACTTCAGAATAAAAATTTCCTGATAATTTACTCACCCACACGTCATTCAAGATGTTAATGTCTTTCTTTCTTCAGTCGAAAAGAAATTAAGGTTTCTGAGTAAAACATTCCAGGATTTTTCTCCATATAGTAGACTTCAATGTGGTACAACGGTTTGCAGGTCCAAATTACAGTTACAGTGCAGCTTCAAAGGGCTCTACACGATCCCAGACGAGGAATAAGGGTCTTATCTAGCGAAACGATCGGTCAATATAAAATATAAAATATATATTATATTTATATATAAATATAAAAATTGATATACTTTTTAACCACAAATGCTCTTCTTGCTCTGATCTGCGATGCGCCACGCATTACGTCATCACGCTGGAAAGGTCACGCGTGACGTGTGAAAGTACCGATCAAGTGTTTACAAAGAGAATGTGCAAAGACTAAGTCAAACACCCTTCACAAAAAAAATGTAAAGCATTGATTTTGGACGATTTTGAAGTTGGAGGAGAAAATGAGATGGAGTTTTTCGACCCTACCGCGGTACTTCCGCCTACGTCAGGAGTGACCTTTCCAATGTGATGACATAATGCGTGGCGCTTTGCAGAAGAGCGTTTGTGGTTAAAAAGTATATACATTTTTATATTTTTTAGAAAATGTCCAATCGTTTCGCTAGATAAGACCCTTATTCCTCGTCTGGGATCGTGTAGAGCCCTTTGAAGCTGCATTGAAACCGTAATTTGGACGTGCAAACTGTTGTACCACATTGAAGTCTACTATATGGAGAAAAATCATGCAATGTTTTCCACAAAAACCTTAATTTCTTTTCCACTTTAGAAAGAAAAAGACAGCTGAAAATTCATCTCTTCCATGAGCACTTAACCTCATCTTAAAAAAAAAAAAATCACCATTTTTCCTCTATTAGACTCCCTATTCTAGCTTATGCTACTCTAAGCAATGTCCAAAACTTAGTATTTCAGGCACTTTTTGTGATTTTTCGCCTCTTCATGACGGATGAAGAGGCGAATGACTCTACTCTTCCTGTATTCCTCAGTTCTAAGTCGCTTTGGATAAAAGCGTCTGCTAAATGAATAAATGTAAAAATGTAAATGTAATGACGTGGGGGTGAGTAAATTATCAGGAAGTTTTAATTCGGAAGTGAACTACTTTAAGTTTTTGAATTGTACTTTTAAAATGTTTAAATCTTGAGTTTGGACAGTATTTTTTGGACAGTAGAAAATGTATGTACTGTTAATGAAAGGTCTCTTGTTCTTAAAGAGATGAAAAATAAAATTCTGTCATCATTTACTCACACTCATGTCATTCCAAACTCATAAGACTTTGGATCTTCGAAACACATTAAGATATTTTTAATGTCCCTCCACTGAAAGTCCAGGTAACCAAAATTTAAAAACACCTAAAAAGGCATCATAAAAATCAATCCATATGAATCAAGTGGTTTCAGTTTAAAGATGTACATAAAAGCCTAAATTAAATCTGTTCATCATATAAAGTGATCATATCACTTCACAAGACTTGGATTAAACTGCTTGATTCATATGGATTAATTTTTACCATTTTACCTGGACTTTCAGTGGAGGGACAGAAACCTCTCAGGTTTCATTAAAAATATCTTAATTTGTGTTTCGAAGATTAACCAAAGTCTTATGGGTTTGGAACGACATGAGGGCGAATAAATGATGAAAGACTTTAATTTTTCAGTGAACTATCCCTTTAAATACAAAAATTAGACCATTTTAGATTCCTAAGACACTTATCCGCACTTGTATTTTTATCATCATTTGCATAATCATATTTGCATTACATATAACTCTGAAAGAACATTTGTTTAATACAGTTCTTGTCTTGAAGGAATGAGGATGAGCTATCTTGATTTCCAAAATATGCTAATGCTCTGTCATAAAACAGAGTCTATCAACTCTTGATGGTTTTTAGACTGTGCTTGGCATTAGTAAGCTGACAACTCTGAGAAGCTTCAATTTCACTGCAGGACAAAGTCTGCTGAATGCTACCTATTTGCATGATAATTATTCATGCAGTGAAACTGGACGCTTTACCCAGCACTTGGTCTTGCATTTAAATGCACATCTACAGTAAGCTTTTTTGAAATGTTCATTTCTTGTTCTGGTAAAAAAAAAAAAGTGCACAAGCTGCCTAAAGTGTCAGATGACAATTTAAAGGTGTTGTATGTAAGTTTTTGACTGTACTAAAGCATAAAAATACCATAATATGTTTGCAGATATTTAGGAAACATGCTGAGTTCACATATTAGTTTCTCTGAAAAACAATGCTACAGCCAGTTATTCTACTTTGAAATGTGCGTTCCGTGTCGGAATGTCTGTTTTTGTTTTGGTCCGTGCAATAACGCACGTTCGCAATTTACCCAATTATATTTCGACACCATACAGCACCTTTAAAGAGAAGACTAAAAAAAGACTGTTCTTATGGATATTTATGTTCACCTTGACTTGCGTTCATTAAGAATAAAATGAAAAACAAATAAAAAAAAAGGCTAAAACCAATTACCTTATAGGTTAAAATGAAACTCTTGATTCATGATGTTACAACAAAAATATAGTATTATGTTGATTAGAACAGAACTTTGATTGTAAAACTGACATTAAGAGAACATCATAACCAAAATTTGGAATCATGAATGATGCTGACACCCAAAAGAACAGGGCACTGACTTCAGTAATGAGCCTCTGCTGCTTTATTCATGTTTGCAAATTAAAATATAATAAATTAACATTTTTTTTTTCTAAAAATATACAAAAATACTGTAAAACTTTCCTAGAAAGCCTCAACACAGTAGTATTGCCATGTACCGCATACTATAATAAGCACAGTGGTCTATCTATTTTGAAAACCGATGAAGATGAAACTCTTCTGTGTTGGAAAATTTCCACATTCCCTTCCTTTACAACATTCCAGACTATGACATTCAGGATCAGGAATGTCTTTTCGATACACTGTACTCAATTAAGCATATAGAGTAACCCGGTAAATGCTAACTCTCGCTCACATTCGTATCACTTCAATAGACGTTTTTTAGGCTCTGATATACACACAAGCATCATGGAGGCAACATAGGCCTGAGTAGATGTCGAAAGGGTGGAGAGAAGAACAACTTAAAGCATCTGCTCACAGTTCAGTGAATCTCTGAGCAGCACAGGGTTCTGGTAAATATGGCCACTAAAGTTTATAGTACATTGCTGATTGAGACAATTACACACTATTATCTACAATCATGTCACATAACCACCAACATTATTTAGAATATGCATTCACTGACATCTGATATCACTGGAGGTCTGAAGGAACAAAACATGATATTTTTTTGTCTGCTACATTAATACTGAACAGACTGGGCTTTCTTTGCTTCTCTCACTCTCCAGCCCCTGTGTATGTGATGCATAGCATGACTCTTGGGTGTCCAAACCGTCCTCATGCAAAACAAATCAATTTGTGTCACATAATGGCGTGAACCAGCTGATAAAAGTTCACTCTTGAATGATTGAATTCCATGGCTATGTTATAGTTTGAATTTCAGGGTTCCCACACTTTCTGACCACTGAATTTACATGATTTCACCCATGACTTTCCCAGTCATTTGTGATTTGAAGGATTTGTTTTTTCAAATATAGAGGTTGCATTCATTTTTAGCCAAAGAAATACTTGAGCATTAATAAGAAAAAAAAATGATATTGACTACAAATTTCCATGACCATTCACTATTTTTATTGTCCCCATGACTTTTTTCAGGCCTGGAAATCACAGTTTTTTAAATTCCCTGATATATCCAGAATTGTGGGAACCCTGTGTTTTATGGATCTAAGAAAACACCAGTAATATCAGTCTCATAAAAAAGGACAAAGCCAGAGAGTGAACAAAAAAGGGAAAAGTTGTGAGATTAACAGCTCACTCGGCTGGGCTGTTGCTTACAAACAAAGTCTGTCATGAAATCGAACTCATTCTGTCCCAGCCAAAGCTCTGGCAGCTCCTTTATTCGGTCCAAGCCCATTTCTATCACCAGTGACATCAAGACCTCCTCGTCAATAAAATCCGTGTCGATAACGTTGGGGGGCAGCATTGCTGCAGGCATGTGGTGGCCAGGCAGAGGAACCCCAGACGTGTTCTGCTTAGCGTTACTGTCTCGGAACTGCTGTCCTGTCCCGTTTAACTGGTGGCTTGCGGGGTGCAGTTCGTGCATGTAATGGTGATGATGGGAAGGATGCGTGTGGTGACTGTAGTAAGGCGTGTTGAGCTTCTGCAACTGCATGCTGGCAGCGAGCTGCTGCCCTTGTCCGACAAACTGGGAGTTAAAGCGGGCAGGCAAGTTGCCATTGGGGATCCCTCCGTTTATATTATTCCCAGAGGGCATTGAATGCCGGATCCCGTGGTTTGCGTTTACATTCCCTCCCGCGTAATGCATGTGATCTCCCATGATAACGTTATAATGTTGTTGCTGTGGAAGCGCGTTGGAAAACTGTCCCATTCCCATCCTGCGCGCGGAGTGCTGATGCCCATTCACAGCATCTGGGAAACGTCCATGATTCATTGCCATCATTCGGTCTACCATTCCCCTGGAAAACAGTTAGCAAAAGTTAATATAAAAAGTTAATATATAAAATTCGCGTAGCTAAACATATAGTGCCGATCAATCTGCAAACTTGCAAAGCGCATAATGATTTGGTTTATAAATAGTTCAACGCTAAACGAAGCTTGTGTGCAACATGCACGAGTAAACACGCACGCGTCTAGCTGTGTCATAACATTCATAAACATCCTAAACTTTGTAACCTTTACCTCTCTGCTTGAATCTGCTGAGTGCGTCGCACCACCGCAGTCGGCAACAGCAAAAAGTAACTGACAATCCCAGAGATGAAAGAGTTTACAATCCCTCCTAATCCAAGTCAATAAAAAGCGTATGCTCTCCAAATACAGACCGCATTCAGCGCCAGCCTCCGCATCAAAAACATTACGAAAAAAAACTGCTGCATGCTTCTCGGTCAGCACTCATATACAATCAAGCCATGGGCGGAGCAAAGCCAACCTTCAATCTGACTACACTCAAGCCTGTGGCAAGCCGTTGTATCATGTAGGCTGTTCCTCTTCCTACAAACTACTTTAAATATACCAGATTTACTGTTCCTATAGGGGATAGAAGGGTACAACGGGGCTAAAGTTAGCAAAGTTTGTACTATTATCTGTTTATTTTGATAAATAACCTAAATTAATTCATTTTTTATCCAATAAATATACTGTCATTAAAATATGTTCATTTTTAAAAATACACAAAATTATTAAAAAAGTAAAGATTCTGAAAGCATTGAATGAGATCTCACAATAATTTAATATAGCTTTACAATAGTAACAATAAATATGATATTTTATTATGTGATATGATTAATATCATATTTTAAATATGGTTTCGTTATAAATATGGTGATTATCTCTAAGGTGGACACCCACTTAATATATGATATTTACCATCTGAATCTAACCATAACAACCAACTAGAAAAGTAACATAACAAATAGAAAAGTCAGTCAGCTAAGTCTTATCATGTTAATTATTATGCCTTAAGCCCCAACAGCAGGGGCTATAGTAGTTAGTATATAAGGAACCTATCCTGATCCTACAGGAGGGCTGCGAGATAACTTAAAATGAAATATATTAATATAACTCATTCATTTAATTATTAATATGTTAAATTAAAAAAATGAACAAAGCACCACTTCTCTCGTATGTATTCTGTGATTGTTTCGGAGCAGCTCAAGCCATTTCTCATGGTGATGTGTGAAATACAGATTGAACGGTGACTCAAAACACCAAACCACTTCATGAACACTGGATACGCATAGGCTAAATCGTGCGCACGATTTACTAATTCGTTCCCTCGATTTATAAATCGTGCACACAATTTAATAATTAGTTCCCTCAATTTGCTAAATTGTGTGCACGATTTATAAATCGAGGGAACAAATTAGTAAATCGTGTGGACGGTTTAGCAAATCAAGGGAACGAATTCAACGGAATAGTAAATTGTGCGCATGATTTATAAATCAAGGGAATGAATTAGTAAATCGTGCGCAAGATTTACTTTTTTTTGCATGTCATGTGCGGGGCTCCGTAGCTACCTAATATTACTTAGTAGTAATTAAAACATTAACTAGCAACTAAAAAGACACTAGTACACTATAAAAATGTTTTTTTTTTTTTCAAAGTTGTAAATAAAACGAATTGTTGGAGTAGGCCTATTGGAGTGCGTTTGACAATTAAATGCTATTTTACTTGTTATACTTCACGTTTAGTTCAATGTGTTACTTGCAGTTTCTTTGTAATTATTTGTAAAGTTTATCAGCAATTTGTACAAATTGTTTCTACAACAACAAAAAATATGTTTCAGTGTACTTTTGTACTGGAATAAATGTTAAAACGGCTTGCCACAAAAGTATGGATCTGAGCTCGTGCAAAACGTGGACCTGAAGCGCGCGACCAATCCCCTTCCGCGCGCATGGAGCAACACCGCTGCACACATTACCTCATTGCGGCTATTTCTGTTCACGGCAAGAGTGAGCAAAACATGGAATCGCGTTTCACAGGTTTTTAAAGGCAGTGTGCGTGCTCGAACCTCCATTAACACGATCAGTTGATTGAGATAAACAGGGTTGGTGACACTTACACTGCCCGTGTCACACATTCTACCAACACTTAGCTAGCTATATAACATGACTTGTATTGAGTTGTGACAAAATGAATTTAACCATTTACAATGTTTAAAGTGATTGTGAAATGACTATCAAATGAACATCATCCTCCTGAGGTGACAGTAAAAGTCTCTAAAATAAAAAGGATTTACAGGACAACAACTAAGAAAGCATAAATGAATGCGAGTTAGCTATAATATGATTTGCAATCGTGTTAGTATTTGTTAATTTTGTTGTGTGATCACACTGTAACTACCACTGGAACACTAATGTAAACTGTCAGTTTTGTCCACAGTCAAACTTAAGCACATGAAACAGGACAAAGAAAAAAATGAGCAGCAATTAAATCCCAGGAGTGCAGATAAGACGAGTCTGTCTGCACTACTGCCAACTAATCTTCACGTTCTGCACGTCCAAACCAATTCGCCTGCTGAGAGACAGTTGACAGTGGGTTTGATCTCAAGAAATCATGTAAACAAACCAAAACATAGAGATGTGTAAAAGTTATAACGGGCAATCATCTAACATCTATTCATATAACACGGTCTTAAAGGGATAGTTCACCCAAAAATGAAAATTAGCCTATGATTTACTCATCCTCAAAGTCAGGTGTATATGACATTCTTCTTTCAGACGAATACAATCAGTTATATTAAAAAATGTCCTGGCTCTTCCAAGCTTTAATGGCAGTGAATGGTTCTTTCTGTTTTTAAGTCCATAAAAGTGCAAACTGTAATCTCTAACTTCCGCTAACTGTCGTACGCGCATTCACGAGAGATTGTCGTTCCAGCGTATGAAGTAGGACGCAGGCGTAGCGTAAGTTCTGGTGACAAACTTGGAAACACAGAGGATAGAGCAAAACAAAACTTGGTTCTCGCGAGAACTAGCATATTCTCAGCGGAGCATCCTACGCCATACGCTGTGAACGCGTGTACGACAGTTAGCGGAAGTTAGAGTTTACAGTTTGTAAAGTTTTAAATATGGATATTTTTTTTACACAAACGCACCGCTTCACTTCAGAAGGCCTTTATTAACCCCCCGGAGCCGTGTGGAGCACTTTTATGATGGATAGATGCACTTTTATGGACTTCAAAACAGAAACAGCCATTCACTGCCATTATAAAGCTTGGAAGAGCCAGGACATTTTTAAATATAACTCCGATTGTATTTGTCTGAAAGAAGAATGTCATATACACCTAGGATGACTTGAGGGTGAGTAAATCATGGACTAATTTTCATTTTTGGGTGAACTATCCCTGATAAATAAATGAATGACCAATAAATGAAACAATGCCACTTTTTGAGTTGTTTACTTATCCGACAAGGAAGGCATATTTTCTTATTGCTGTGAGTTTGTAAGTTATTATTTGAGGAATGATCTCATTGTGAGTCTTGATAAATAGATGCTGCCTATAATAGATGGAGAAGTAGATAAGAGAGCAAAAACATGTTCTGGAAGATAAACACGAAAAGAACACCTGCTTTAAATTCAACAGCCTGGTAATAATGTCAAAATTAATTGCAGTCTTGATCAGAGCTTCGTGCATTTTAAACATCTCAACTCTAAACACAAGCCATTCCAGGTCAATTGTAATGTATATGTGTTTACAAGAAAGCTGCACCATTGGTTGATATGATCATTTGTTTAATGGGCCCATTAACACAGTCATTAAATAATCCTGTTGTTGCCATCTTTGCATGCATGTGTGTTTGAAGAGTTTTGTCTGAGCAAATCATCCAGCATGTGATGTGTGAACGTGAGCATTGTGCTATTGAGAAAAAAGGAAGATAACCTCATTCCTTCAAAGCAACTGGTTGAAAGTTGCTTTTGGGTGAATTGTGCCTGCTAAAAATGGCAAATAGGTTTTTCCCCCTTAATTTCAATATATGATCTAAAATGATACACTGTTTGAAGAGAGAAAGCCAGAAGGATGATGTCCATGTTTAATGAAATATCTATATATAGACAAGCATAATCGAGAATCAGATTAACAGCTTGTACTTCATTAATTTTGAGATACTCTCCTTATTCTGTCAAATGAGAGTATATCTTTAGAGTTTGTATGCATAGAAAGACCTGGACACATCCAAGTGTTCCTTCAGATTTAGAGGCTGCTTTGACAATAGCATTCCAGAAGCCGTTTAATCCCAAAGTCATGCCTGAATCAGCCTCGCTAGGGAAACTAACTAATGAGCTTTACACACTCTAAGCCTTGTGTTCGAAACCTATTGCACATTTGTGTCGCAAGAAGACCCTCATTGATTTGGGAGCTTTTGTTTTGAACGCAAATGCAACATGCTCTGTTAGTGTTTTAATAGACTTTTTTCTTTTTGGTTTATTGGATCTAATTTATCGCCTTAGCCTTTGAAAAAAAAGAGCACTGTTTTTATTAGATGTGGTGTAAAAATTATATTTTTTAATCTCTCTACATTGTAACCTTCCAATAAAACCGTCAAGGGCCATATGATTTTATTTTAGAGAACTGGGTTTATAGACAATAACTTACAGGTAAATTGTTGCCTATGCTATACTCCAGGTTTCATTTGAGGATCTTGAGGATATTTTTATGCTATAAAAAATTATGTTGTCTAATGTATTTTCCACCCTTCAGTGGAGGGTAAATGTGATTTCACCAAGTACAGTGGGGAGAACAAGTATTTGATACACTGCGATTTTGCAGGTTTTCCTACTTACAAAGCCTGTAGAGGTCTGTAATTTTTATCATAGGTACACTTCAACTGTGAGAGACGGAATATAAAAAAATCCAGAAAATCACATTGTATGATTTTTAAATAATTAATTAGCATTTTATTGCATGACATAAGTATTTGATCACCTACCAACCAGTAAGAATTCCAGCTCTCACAGACCTGTTAGTTTTTCTTTAAGAAGCCCTCCTGTTCTCCACTCATTACCTGTATTAACTGCACCTGTTTGAACTCGTTACCTGTATAAAAGACACCTGTCCACACACTCAATCAAACAGACTCCAACCTCTCCACAATGGCCAAGACCAGAGAGCTGTGTAAGGACATCAGGGATAAAATTGTAGACCTGTACAAGGCTGGGATGGGCTACAGGACAATAGGCAAGCAGCTTGGTGAGAAGGCAACAACTGTTGGCGCAATTATTAGAAAATGGAAGAAGTTCAAGATGACGGTCAATCTCCCTCGGTCTGGGGCACCATGCAAGATCTCACCTCGTGGGGCATCAGTGATCATGAGGAAGGTGAGGGATCAGCCCAGAACTACACGGCAGGACCTGGTCAATGACCTGAAGAGAGCTGGGACCACAGTCCCAGACAAAGAAAACCATTAGTTACACACTACGCCGTCATGGATTAAAATCCTGCAGCGCACGCAAGGTCCCCCTGCTCAAGCCAGAACATGTCCAGGCCCGTCTGAAGTTTGCCAATGACCATCTGGATGATCCAGAGGAGGAATGGGAGAAGGTCATGTGGTCTGATGAGACAAAAATAGAGCTTTTTGGTCTAAACTCCACTCGCCGTGTTTGGAGGAAGAAGAAGGATGAGTACAACCCCAAGAACACCATCCCAACCGTGAACCACGGAGGTGGAAACATCATTCTTTGGGGATGCTTTTCTGCAAAGGGGACAGGACGACTGCACAGTATTGAGGGGAGGATGGATGGGGCCATATATCACGAGATCTTGGCCAACAACCTCCTTCCTTCAGTAAGAGCATTGAAGATGGGTCGTGGCTGGGTCTTCCAGCATGACAACGACCCGAAACACACAGCCAGGGCAACTAAGGAGTGGCTCCGTAAGAAGCATCTCAAGGTCCTGGAGTGGCCTAGCCAGTCTCCAGACCTGAACCCAATAGAAAGTCTTTGGAGGGAGCTGAAAGTCCGTATTTCCCAGCGACAGCCCGAAACCTGAAGGATCTGGAGAAGGTCTGTATGGAGGAGTGGGCCAAAATCCCTGCTGCAGTGTGTGCAAACCTGGTCAAGAACTACAGGAAACGTATGATCTCTGTAATTGCAAACAAAGGTTTCTGTACCAAATATTAAGTTCTGCTTTTCTGATGTATCAAATACTTATGTCATGCAATAAAATGCAAATTAATTACTTAAAAATCATACAATGTGATTTTCTGGATTTTTGTTTTAGATTCCGTCACTCACAGTTGAAGAGTACCTATGATAAAAATTACAGACTTCTACATGCTTTGTAAGTGGGCAAACCTGCAAAATCGGCAGTGTATCAAATACTTCTTCTCCCCACTGTATCTTACTTGTTCATTAAATATAAGTTATGTAATGTTAAAAAAATTATATTAGCATGTGCTATGATAGCTGTTGATTTCAAATGAAATAGATAAGATTAATTGGTTCCAGGGCTTCAACAATTTTTTTGAGTAATCAACTTAAAAATCTGTTTATGCTTCAAATTATTAAGTTCCTCTAACTCAATGTAGCTTGTTGGTTGAACGTAAATTCACTCAAAGTTGTCATAACTCAAAAAAACTGATGCAAACTGTTTTTTTTTGTTCAGTCAACATTTTTTTTAGAGTGCAGTTTATGTCAAGTTTAGGTCTACAACCAGGGTCAGTGCTTCTACATCAGTGTTATTGGTTTATCATTTCCCTCTGATTTTAGGGATAAGTTATGGATAGGGTTAGGTTTAGGGGTAGCGTTAAGACTAAATTTTCTGACAGGAATATTGTTCCAGTGTCAACAAAATATGTTGATCCAGTAACATGTCTTACTTGGCAAAATCAGTGGAGAGCATCACATGAGATGAGGAGAGTGTTAAAGCACAAATAAATAAGTTGGTAACCTCAAATACTTTCTCACCCGAGAGCTCCTATACCTTTGGGTGTTGAAATGTTTGCACCTGGTGCAGTGCAGTGGTGCATGATACCTATTTACCCTTTTAAATTCTGGAACTGTCAATAACAGTCATACTGGTGTGTGAATGATAATGACAAGTTAAATAACAACTGAAAACATAACAGCAGCACATGTAATAGCCATGTGTTCCTTATCTCAGGATCACTTTTCTGTCTCTGTTGCTTTCACTTCTTTGTGTGTGTGAACAGTCATGCATGTCCAGTACAAGCATTTAACATCGGTTGATTAGGTTAGATTATGTTAAGTTTGTTGAGTAGCTTTGGCACCCAACCTAAAATCTTTAACCTGACTTTCAATTCATTTTTGAACATTTTTACATATTTTTTATATATTTATATGTGAACATAAACACATTTAAATAAATATAACATGTCTTGATTAAATGTAACATTAAATCTATATTAAATTCAAAAAAAGAATTTTGAGCTGATTGCTCAGTTTACTAAATTAAACTAATGTAGCATTCTTGAACATTTTGTCATTTCATTCATTAACTTCAGTGCATACATACAATTAAATGCATTCAACACATTTAAATGAGTAAAATAGAAGTTTACTTCATTTGGTTTAAACTATACATGGATAAAATCTGTTTGTGTTAATATAACATATGCAAAAAAAGTGTCAACTTCAATTACACTATGGATAAACATATCCATTTTAGATATGGCGAAAATAAAAGCTAGTTTTATTTACCTCTTTTCAGCAGTAATTGAACAGTGAACTGAAGTACCAGACAACTCTCTGGACTATTGTCTCTGTGAAGCATTGTTTCATATGACAGAGCATTATATTAAAAGTACAGTAAACCCCTCTTATGTTTACCCAAGGGAAAAAAGATGGTTAGATTTGATAGATTTGGCACAGGCCAGCTCTACGACAGGACTGGGGTGCCATATTTACTCTACTCATGCGTGATTCTGAACCAATCATGAACATTTATTTTATATAGATGATAAAGGTCAATAAACAATCAATAAAATGTACTGTATACGACCCCAAGTTAGTGTGCTTAGTTGATGTGTCCTTCAGAGATTGTAGGATGGGATTTGAGAGTGTCATTGTTTACTTTTGGCCAGCTAGCATAACCGTAGCTAAAAAAATGGCAACTAAAGTTAAAATAAAAATAGTCTAAATAAAATAAATATTCTATATGTAAAGATGGTGCTTTAGAGCTCAGAAGTGCAGATAATATACAAAACATACAGAATATTATATAATAGACTATAGCTTTCTTTGTCGGAAGCATAACTAGCGAATCGTTGTCCGTTTGTAAATGAATCTCTCTTTTTGACTCGGTTCTTTTCAATGAATCGGTCGAAAGGTCTGAATCGGTTCGTTGGACAGCTCAGCCACGCGCTGCAATGATTCTTTTGGAGCATCTTCTCACTGCGTAAACAGTAAAGGACTATTTTTTTAACATGGGGAATAGAAAGATCACCACAAAAGTCGGATATTTACATACAATCCATTGAAACATCGTTGTTTTCCAGCGACGAAGATCTTAATTATGTTAAACACCTGTCAGTGCACCTTGTGATCGACTCTGAAGTAGGTAAACACTCTTTCCAACACAAGTGTTTTAAAACAAAAACAGTAAGACAAGAAGTAACAAGTAACAAACCATAAAAAGTACAGTGACATTACCATGGTATTCTTTGAAATAGGCCTACATTGGCGTTCCAGGTAAAAATGGTAGGCCTGTATGAATTTAGTAATATGTTAGTTATGGTATAGAGTAGACTGTATCAAAGTATCATGGTATTACCGTGTGGTACCATAACTGCATACTATGGTATTTCATCGACACAATAATTATTATCATATGTATATAATTTGAATATGTATTTTATTATTTTTATTAGTCGCAGTTTCACGACGTCACACACTGGTCACGCCCACTATGGTAAACACTGCTTATTTATAACTAAAGACTATTAACATTGTAATACTAATACTAATGTCCTTAAATCCCCTCTGTTTATTATAGGCTATTCCAAAATGAAATAATACATTTTCAGAAGCTGTTAAAGCCCCCAAAATTACAACTAAAAAAACCTTGTAATGCCTTGTAAGTCTTTATTATAGAATTTGTGGTAGAACAGATGTGAAATAAGTGCATGTTATAGCATAGATAGATAGATAGAGCAGCAAGCCTCAGTTTTTGTTATTCAGTAAATATTCTACAAATGAAGATATCAATATTTCAGATTGTAACATGTAGTTTAGCATATAAGCAGGCCAAATGAAGGTGAACATTTTTTGGGTCAGTCAGCTCTAGTGCATTAAGCATGTATCAGCCTGCCTTTCTACACGTAATGTCTGACATTTCTTTTATGGTATGAAGTCTGTCTGTCTGAGGAATAGACATTGACCTATTTCTTCACTCTCCACTTTCATATTTTAGCTCAGACAGACAGTCTTTCTTTCTTTCTTTCTTTCTTTCTTTCTTACTAGTTATATATTGGATGTAGTGCATTTATCTCAAAGCCAGCCAACTGTATAAGTGCCAATTATGAGTCAAATTTTTGCTTATATAGGGGAAAAAAGCACAACAGATTCTAATACCTCCATGAACTGTTTCTGAAACATGACAAAACATGTTGTCTAAGTGGTCTGCTTTTAAGTTTTTCCTCTTTACTTTTTGATAGTTTAATTAGCCACAATCACAGTATAGTTCATAGGAAACCTTTTTAAAATATACATTTAAAGTTAAAAAGCAAACATATGTTTTTTTTGTTGACCTAACTAGTTAATTTCCATTGATTTGTAAAGTCTTTTGATTGTGAGGTTTTCCCTTACTAGATTTCCTGTGGTGGGCTAAGGGCCACTTCAAGAGGGTGTATTTAAAATGTTAATTATGCATATCATATGTAAGTAAGCATATGTAATTATCCAGTAAATGTGACCATTGGTTGTTGTTAATGAACTACTGAACTATGAGTCATGTTTGTGTGTGTATTAAAGGTAGAAGTGTTAATTTGAGATCCCCTATGAGATTCTGGCATCACATTAGAGAGGGGACGCCATGCATTGCTTTGCCATTGCTTGACACGTTTGTCAATATTTTCAAATGATTCATCTACAGTGTCATCCAAGTATTGATTTATACTGATGTGCGAAGCAATTTACCAGCACAGTTTTTCTAGAACAAACTATACTTGACAGTGACGCATTTCATTTGGTCAGTGGTCATGCTTTTTTTTTTTTTTAAAGTCATTCCCATATATTAAGCGGGAATTTTTTTGTTTTGTATAACTAGGAGTCATGGAGAATATGTTTAAACTGCTAGTTAATTCCTCTGTTTGTGCAATTTCCTTTTATGTCAGTCTGGTTTTCACGGTGCATGTCGCACATTCAGAAGGTGTTTCTTTTTTGGGAGTCTTTTCCACTGAACAAGCTACTCCAAGGCGGTCTGGAAGATGATTCCGATGGACTGCAGAAGGAATGTGTGTATGTGATCGCCATATTCCAGCTATCCCGAAGTGGGAAGGCAGACTGGTTTCTCAAGCCTTCATTTGTTCATTTTGCAAAGACAGGATGTTTACAGACAAAGTTGCCATAAATCAATTCATTTAGCCTTTTAAGTGGTGTGTGTACGCATGGCAGATGTGGGGATAAGTTCAGTCAATTAGAAAGTGCTGAGGCATAAGGCAACTTTTGCAACAATTACGCCTCCACAGTTCATCAAGGTTCCCATTGATTTATGGAGTTGCAAGTGTTGTTGTTGTTTCCAGCTTGTCTGTGAGGTCAGAGCCGGCCTGCTTTAGCGGTTTAGATACCCATGTCTGATGTTGAATATAGATCTAATCTGGCTTTATTTGCATGAACTGCTTATTTGAGTCACTAGTTACATTCCCCTCACCGCAGTTTCCTCAGGCAAAGCTGTAAAACTGTTTTCTGCCATCTCAATTAACTGTTAGATGTTTTTGAGACTTGAATACTGAAACATGAGCAGCCTCATGTTGTGTGTCTGTAACCATTTCACTTCCTTTTGGTACAATCAAATGAATTGGTTGGAAAACAAAGTGACTCTATGTTTACACTTTATATTAACATCTTCTTCATGCGCAATGCTAAATATAGTAAATGGGTGTCTAAAATGTTTTGTTATGATCAGATCACTTGTGTGTTTGCATTTGCAATGTAAATAGTGCTGAGCAGACAACATTATTATTATTATTATTAGAATATCAGTGTTGGGGAAAGTTACTTTTAAAAGTAATGCATTACAATATTGTATTACTTCTTAAAAAGTAACTAATTGCGTTACTTAATTTGTCACGTTACTTTTGCATCACTTTCTGTCATCTGGGCTTGCTTGTTTGTTTTTAATAACATAAAAAACTAAAGTTAAATTTTTTTACACTTTTTACACCAAAAGTGAAATGAATAAGCCTCAGGCTAAAGGAAATGCAAATTCACTCCTGTACAGTAGAGGGCGCAACTCAAACGAACCTTTCAGCTGTACTGCCATTTTGGATTACAGAGGAATAGAATGAATTGTAATATTGGTCATTTATCATTATCATGGCATAACATGAAAATAATTGGCCTATCGGCAGTGTTGATATTAACTAAATCTAAAACCATTAAAAGTCATTTTCGTTAATTATAAAATCTAAATATTAGATGAAAAACTTTACACTTATGGGTGGATGTGTGTGTGTATATATATTTATTTATATATATATAATGTATGTATGCATGCGTGTGTGTGTATATATACAGTGGGGAGAACAAGTATTTGATACACTGCCGATTTTGCAGGTTTGCCCACTTACAAAGCATGTAGAAGTCTGTAATTTTTATCATAGGTACTCTTCAACTGTGAGTGACGGAATCTAAAAAAAAAAAAAATCCAGAAAATCACATTGTATGATTTTAAAGTAATTAATTTGCATTTTATTGCATGACATAAGTATTTGATACATCAGAAAAGCAGAACTTAATATTTGGTACAGAAACCTTTGTTTGCAATTACAGAGATCATACGTTTCCTGTAGTTCTTGACCAGGTTTGCACACACTGCAACAGGGATTTTGGCCCACTCCTCCATACAGACCTTCTCCAGATCCTTCAGGTTTCGGGGCTGTCGCTGGGCAATACGGACTTTCAGCTCCCTCCAAAGATTTTCTATTGGGTTCAGGTCTGGAGACTGGCTAGGCCACTCCAGGACCTTGAGATGCTTCTTACGGAGCCACTCCTTAGTTGCCCTGGATGTGTGTTTCGGGTTGTTGTCATGCTGGAAGACCCAGCCACGACCCATCTTCAATGCTCTTACCGAGGGAAGGAGGTTGTTGGCCAAGATCTCGCGATACATGGCCCCATACATCCTCCCCTCAATACGGTGCAGTCGTCCTGTCCCCTTTGCAGAAAAGCATCCCCAAAGAATGATGTTTCCACCTCCATGCTTCACGGTTGGGATGGTGTTCTTGGGGTTGTACTCATCCTTCTTCTTCCTCTAAAACACGGCAAGTGGAGTTTAGACCAAAAAGCTCTATTTTTGTCTCATCAGACCACATGACCTCCCATTCCTCCTCTGGATCATCCAGATGGTCATTGGCAAACTTCAGACGGGCCTGGACATGCGCTGGCTTGAGCAAGGGGACCTTGTGTGCGCTGCAGGATTTTAATCCATGACGGCGTAGTGTGTTACTAATGGTTTTCTTTGAGACTGTGGTCCCAGCTCTCTTCAGGTCATTGACCAGGTCCTGCCATGTAGTTCTGGGCTGATCCCTCACCTTCCTCATGATCATTGATGCCCCACGAGGTGAGATCTTGCATGGTGCCCCAGACCGAGGGAGATTGACCGTCATCTTGAACTTCTTCCATTTTCTAATAATTGCGCCAACAGTTGTTGCCTTCTCACCAAGCTGCTTGCCTATTGTCCTGTAGCCCATCCCAGCCTTGTGCAGGTCTACAATTTTATCCCTGATGTCCTTACACAGCTCTCTGGTCTTGGCCATTGTGGAGAGGTTGGAGTCTGTTTGATTGAGTATGTGGACAGGTGTCTTTTATACAGGTAACGAGTTCAAACAGGTGCAGTTAATACAGGTAATGAGTGGAGAACAGGAGGGCTTCTTTAAGAAAAACTAACAGGTCTGTGAGAGCCGGAATTCTTACTGGTTGGTAGGTGATCAAACACTTATGTCATGCAATAAAATGCAAATTAATTATTTAAAAATCATACAATGTGATTTTCTGGATTTTTGTTTTAGATTCCGTCTCTCACAGTTGAAGTGTACCTATGATACAAATTACAGACCTCTACATGCTTTGTAAGTAGGAAAACCTGCAAAATCGCCAGTGTATCAAATACTTGTTCTCCCCACTGTGTATATATATATATATATATATATATATATATATATTAGAGCCCGACCGATTTATCCGTCTGCCGATTTTATCGGCCGATATGAGCCTGTCGCAGATATATCGGCATCGGTGTATATGCCGCGGATATGCCACCGATATAAATGCGTGCCCAAGCATGCCCACGTGTCTCACAGCGCATGAATATTCACACAGAATTATGTCAAAATGCCTGTCTTGTCGAGTATCATTGTAAACATAGTTGGTTATGTCTTAAGTGAACGTAAACATGAAATTTGACACCTGCCAGTCACCGCCAGCGTTTTTGATCATTTTCACAAGTTTCATAGCCCACAGGATATCTTGTGTGAATATCTGAACATGCAATATATCAAATATTTTTATCAACAATTAGAACAACGACACCCACAGGTAAAGTTACAGCGGGAGTCCACATCTCTCTTGCCTCCCCTGAGCCCATTGAGTTTTAACAGACCTCCTAAAGCGTGCTCTGGGTTTGGTGCGGGATGAATGAATGGGGGAAAGTCACATGAGAGGAGGCAATGCCTCCATCGCTCAATGATAGGATATGATTTATTTTTGTGCGATAAATCCCCCCTCTTGTTTTCGTGCGCGTTTGCGAATCGGCCTGAATGAAGAAAATGATGTCAATGGGAAGACTAATCAAAAATAAGTAAACAACTCACCCACAATGACCCACTTAGATATCACTGCTTTGTCATGTCAAAATCAAACTTGACATGGCCTGAAAACATGATGACTGTGGGGGTTTTTTAGTGAGCAACCAGCGTGGTGAAATTACATCTTGTGTCTGTGACTAGTGTTTACCGAGCTTGATGACTGATGGAAATTAGTTGACTTAAAAAGAACAGCTGAACACCAGTTCACAAATAAAATATATTGTTTAAATTGTTACTGCCTTTAGTTATTATTTTGGAATAAATGTAAAAATGTGCAAGACACTAACTTGATGAGATTTATACTTGGTTTTAATAAATAGAAATACAAAATAGAATTGCATGTAGTCTTTATGTAATGTTTATTTAACCAGGAAAATGTGACAACATTAAGTGTAACAAGGACCTGAATTTACATTTGATATATAAATGTTAAAAAAAAAACTGTGTGGACTTCCTCATTTTAAAACACCACTGCACGCCACTTATATATATATACATATATATACTAGTTTGTAGTGAGATGAGCTAAAGTACATTGTATTTTGAAGTACACGTTCAAAATAGCACTTAAAATAAGCAATAACATGTCGCTGACATTGTAATTGATGTATGTAGTCATGAAATCACAGACCCTCTTTTTAAAATGACCACCACTTGTGATTAGTTTACCCGAGATGAATGTTAATACAGGACCTATGATCATTTTTGATACATACTTGTAACTTACTTCTCTGAACTCCTGCATTAATTTGTTATGGTCTTAAATGGTTATCTTAAAGATTTTAGAAGTTTGCTGAATGTTAATCCAGTATTTTCAGTTTCCTGCAGTTTTCTCTGGGTCTGGCCCTGTCATTAATTGACAGGAGTGGTAATGGCATGTTAACAACAAACCGTTGTTGGGAAGAAGCTGGCAAAGCAAATGCCAAGCTAACGCAGTATTAGCCATTGACTCTTGAAAACTTGCTCAATATTATGACATTGTCTTGCTCTCTGTTATGTAGTTGCTAGTGAGCTTCTGCTCAGCGTGGCAAAATGATTGTGGAATTCCGCCGTCCTGGCGCATACACTCTTCTGCTTCATTTCACACTGCCGTAACAGAACTGCAGGGTCAACAACAGAATTCCACTGAGCCTAACAAATTAGATTGCAGGGCTAGAAACTAGGTGTAATGTGTTAGTAAAATGGTTCTGAATCAGCATTTATTGTGTGCTGCTGTTATATATCAGCATTTTATCATGCCTGCATCCCCAACATTTATTGATTACTGTAAGTTAAAGGAATGTTCTGGCTTCAATACAAGTGAAGCTTAATGAACAGCATCTGTGGCATATTGATTACCACACGCAGAAAATAATTTCATAATTACTTACCCTTTAGTTTTTTTTTTTTTTAAGTTAACTTGTTAAACTTGAGTAAAAAATCACAGTTAGGCAAGTACATAGTACCAGAGGGTTTAAAAGCTGAAAAGTAAAGTTCATGTTTTTGTTAAAAAACTTTTCCATTAAAAACAATGTGATATTTGGGCTATAAGTTTGTCGAAATCCTTTTTTTCCAAATAATCTTCAATATAATCTTCTTGTTGCTAAAGCTCAAAATTACATTACATTTATTCATATAGAAGACACTTAGTTAACACTTTATTTAAAGGTGTTGTAGTTTTACATTACTACATGTACTTACTATAGTAATAACAGTAAATTATACATAGTTACAAGTAACTAACCCTAAAGTACAATGTAATACGTCACCTTAAAATAAAGTGTAACTGACTTTATTCAAAGCAACTTACAAATGAGGAACAAACATTAATAAATCTTACTAACATTAATATACTGAGCCTGGAACATTCCTTCAACTAAATGTTATGTGGTTGTAGGTCTGGTCACTACTGTTGACATGAAAGTTAAAGTATTTGACTTTTCTCGTAAAATGGTAGTTCATTCCAGTACATAAATTACATTACATTTGTATTTATTGTAGAGAAGATCATAGATCAAAAAAGAGACAGCTGTGATGATTTGTACTTTTTTTGGCTTCTTTTTTTGCATTCAATTCATCATTGCAGTAATCTGGAAATGCCACAGTACAGACTGTGAGTTCACTGCGCTGAACTGAGGACATTATTCCCATCTTAAGTATGTCTAGCATTATTCCCCTCCACTGGCTGAAAGCACTCTGATAAATAAACATTGAAGCAATCCAACTTTATGCTGGTCTCCAAGCAACAAGAGTCATTGGAAATTAATACTCAACCCAACAGGATGAAATTGACAGTGTACTGCTTGCTCCCCTGAATGTAATTGGCAGCCTGAAGCTATTAAATTAAGCAGTCTGAGCTTGAACTGAGCTGTTTGAAGAAAAGCTTAATTTTTTTTTATTTCCATATTTCTTTCCTGGATGATGGTTAGTGGCCATCTTCCCAGCAAACATGACTAAAGTAAGATTGACAGATCTTACCTGAATGATGCTAACATTTTGCCTCTCTCTTTGTCTTGTACACATTCATCCACAACACACACTTTCCTTTTGATATTATACATACTTGATTTTCTTTTTTTATTTTCCCTAACCATCACAGAACCCTTTTCCGCATTTTTACATTTTCATAAGGACAATATTATTTGGTTTTTTTCCCCCTTAAAGTCCCCCTCTAGTTAATAATTTTATCCCTTAAAACTCATCTTCGATCACCAAAATTACATATATAAATGTTTTTTCCTGTGAAAAAAAAAATAGCTTAAAATAGCTTGAATATAACTCTACACCCTTGCTTCATTTAGTATACGCGGATCAATGAATATGCATGAATATGCAAATTAGTCCCCGCCTCCACTCACTCACACCAGCTCAGAGATCCACTCGGTCAGCTTTACTGTGGTCAGGGCTCTAGACTGCGACCAAAATGGTTGCAAATGTGATCATTTTTTGATAATGTGTGAGTTAAAATTTCAGACGGTTGCATTGGTGCGAGTGTTCAGGTTGTTTTGGTCCCTGGCTGGTACATGCACTCCGTTAACCCTTCAACGCGTACAATCACACCGGTATGATCAGTCTTTGCTGGTCCCTGGAGTGTACGATAACACCGGTGTGATTAAGAATGTTCAGTGCATCACTGCTAAATTCAAATGTGCTTTTGCGCTTTGCCTGGCGCTGAGCAAGAGATGGACGTGCTCAGCAATTGACATTTATGACAACTATTCAGTGTTTTCAACCACATAAGGTTTATTTTAGTTTTCAGACATTTTAATACACATAAGTACTAGCAAAACAATACATTTATAGTTTGTAAAAATACATACTGATGTCTATGGAAGCGGCAATAACAATCCATTCAAATATAAATTGACGAGGCATTAGATACACATTGTGTAAGTAACTATAAAGTTTACTCTATTCTTCTCCCACTTCACCGGCCATTTACTTTCACGTATTTTGGGAGAAATGGATGAATTGACGTGTTGTAAATCAGACAGATTTGATTCTCTGTGATGCAAACTAACATGGCGGCGCCCATCATGCACGCATTATAGATCAACTAACATGATCATTATAAAGTTTTTTCAACAACAAAACACATTCACTTACATTTATTTGAGAATCGGAATATCAGGTAGCTTATGACAGCCAACAAGTTTGTGAATATTTTGAATTAAAAAGGAAAAACAAAATAAAAGCGATACATCTGCCATACAGCGCTATTGTGGGCTGCGGTGTGTCACGTGACAAGCATGACGCGTCACCATGGAAATAACACTTTAATAAAATAATAACACCCATAGCAATAATACTTTTCTTATTTATGTTATATATGATATTTTAGTAATGTTTTCTTTTAAATTTATGCTTGTTGTTCAGATTAAAATATTTTGCAAATATCAAGCTCAAGTGACTGTCAATCTTTACTTCTATGCAAAACCAGCATGATTCATCAACATGCAAGGTCATTATGACTAATATAAAAAAAAAAAGGGTGTGAACAACTGAGGCAGTTAGTCGCACCAGTGCAACCAGTGGGAAGAATGAGTCTAGAGCCCTGGTAGTAAACGCTGCACAATGGCAAGTGGAAATACTGGTTTAATTCATCCATATATGTTTGAACCAGAAACTGATTCAGAAGAAGTGGAAGAGTGAATTATACAGGCTTGTCTACAAGTCAGTGTATCAGAATGGTAATGTGTTTTATGTATCGTTCTTTACAACGTAAACCCATAACTGTAATTAATATGATTAGCCTTTTGCTTGACTACGTTATCAAGCAGCTAATAATGTGTTGCTGATGTTACACAAACCATGCTCCTGTTCACCATCTCAGACAGCTGCCTTCTAAAAATCAGTATCCTTAGGAACGCTTTGAACATCATAGAAGGTCAGTGAAGAAAGGCATATAGTTCATCATAACGTCGTAATATACATCATATACATAATTCACTCGCTATATTGCCGATTTTTCATATCAACAGAAACATATACCGGGATAACCTGGCTTCTCTTGAGACTCCCCTGCTTCACAGCAGTTAATGATATGCTAAGGAACACCCTCACGTTGACTTGACATTGAAGGTAGTTTGAGACGTAAGAAACACACTGCGATTTCAAACCGCGCTTTTGTCTAGTTGGTTCGCTGCAGTTTTAAGGAGAAAATACTTAGCAATGGTGTTGACTTATGAATTTGCACATGGTTTGTCTTAAAGCATATTAAAAACACCACACAGACATATAAACAACATTAAAGACTAGATTTTTACCACAGGGTTTGTGACTGTTTGTGTTTTGACTGTTTGTTTGGTCCCCAATGTTGCTGATTTCATGTTTTTTGTCCGCGTGGAGATATTTGGTCCCCATTAACAGGTAAAACCTTACCGACTACTAGGGGTGTGCGATATATATCGTCTGCGATAATATCGTAATTGTTGTTTTAACGATGTGCGATCTGACATTATCGAGTATATCCCTCACACACACCCAGAAAGTGCACGCATACACTACGTGATGTAGTCTTGTTGATTAGACTAGTGCTGGTGCATTAGAGTGCACGCTTTCACTGCGTGGTTTACTCTATATTTATATTTATATCATATCATATAGTTAATAAAATATCACACAAAGAGTGCAGTTTTTCAAATGTGATATTGATTTTATGCAAGTTTACTAAACAAGTTAATATTAAGTGACTTACAGATTAGACACCATATTGCCTGTTTTTGCTCTATTTCGCCACCGAAAATAGTTCACAACAAAGACACAGCACTGTATCTGCATCTCTAAGCAAAACACTGCAGTGTTTTCATACTGAATGAATCATTTTTTTGAACGAATCAATTGAATCAATGATTCAATGACTAAGATAGATTAAGATAGTCAAATGCTTCGTTCCTTGAACGAATCAGCCGTTTGAATGAATTGATTGAATCTCAATAACTCTCATTAACAGTGACTTGCTGCCACCTACTGGCGGTTTTAATTTCACAGTTAAAGTATCTTTTCATGTTTTAAATAATTTCAAATATCAATATTATTCAACGTTTTATGTTTTAAACATCAAAACATTATTTATGCATAACTGCAGGTTATGAATTTGTCACCTCTGAGCTGCATTAAACAGTCTGTGTAAATGATCTAAATGCCACTTTCGATGCAGCTTCTGTGTTTCCTCTGCACTGCAAAGATGAATTTTGTTGATACTTATTTAATTTGATTGGCAACAGCCCTGTTGTGTCTTATTATTATAATTATTTTTTATAAAATTTATGAAATTGACACAAAAGATGATACATGCATATAATTAGGTTAAAAAAATAAATTTATAAAGGTAAAAAAGATGATTTCTGTCACTGCTGTGAACTGACCACCACACAGAATATGAAGAATATCATAAACTTTAGGAGTCAGCTGACCACGGCAGTCCTAAACCTGCCAAGGTACCCAGCACAATAACACACTCAGCAAAATATTGTCTAATTATCGCTATCGAGAAAATCCCAGAAAATATCGAGATATCCTTTTTTGTCAAGCAAGACATGTTCCTAGATCAACTTCTTTTGTTGATCCTGGAACAATATTCCTGTCCAAATACATAGTCCGAACTCTATCCCTAAACCTAACCCTACCAATAACCTATCCCTAAAACCAGTGGAAAATGATAGGTGAGTATTAAGAATGGTGTAGAAGCCCATAACCCTTGTTTTAAGCTTAAAGTTGACATTAACTGTAAACCTATCCCTCAAATTTGATTGGTTGATTGGAATGTTTTTCCAAGATCATCTAGAACATTGATCTAGGAACATGTTCTACTTGGTGAAATCATGTTCACTGTTTCCGAACACTTTGATCTGCATATGAACAATATGGATTCTAAAAAGCCATTACACAGAAATCATTTGATTAGCTTTCAGTACTTTTGGGGATGCACTATGTTGGATGATACAAACTTACTATCTACAATGGGGAGAACAAGTATTTGATACACTGGCGATTTTGCAGGTTTGCCCACTTACAAAGCATGTAGAGGTCTGTAATTTTTATCATAGGTACACTTCAACTGTGAGAGACAGAATCTAAAAATCCAGAAAATCACATTGTATGATTTTTAAATAATTAATTTGCATTTTATTGCATGACATAAGTATTTGATCACCTACCAACCAGTAAGAATTCCGGCTCTCACAGACCTGTTAGTTTTTCTTAAAGAAGCCCTCCTGTTCTCCACTCATTATCTGTATTAACTGCACCTGTTTGAACTCGTTACCTGTATAAAAGACACCTGTCCACACACTCAATCAAACAGACTCCAACCTCTCCACAATGGCCAAGACCAGAGAGCTGTGTAAGGACATCAGGGATAAAACTGTAGACCTGCACAAGGCTGGGATGGGCTACAGGACAATAGGCAAGCAGCTTGGTGAGAAGGCAACAACTGTTGGCGCAATTATTAGAAAATGGAAGAAGTTCAAGATGACGGTCAATCTCCCTCGGTCTGGGGCACCATGCAAGATCTCACCTCGTGGGGCATCAATGATCATGAGGAAGGTGAGGGATCAGCGCAGAACTACACGGCAGGACCTGGTCAATGACCTGAAGAGTGCTGGGACCACAGTCTCAAAGAAAACCATTAGTAACACACTACGCCGTCATGGATTAAAATCCTGCAGTGCACTCAAGCTCAAGCCAGCGCATGTCCAGGCCCGTCTGAAGTTTGCCAATGACCATCTGGATGATCCAGAGGAGGAATGGGAGAAGGTCATGTGGTCTGATGAGACAAAAATAGAGCTTTTTGGTCTAAACTCCACTCGCCGTGTTTGGAGGAAGAAGAAGGATGAGTACAACCCCAAGAACACCATCCCAACCGTGAAGCATGGAGGTGGAAACATCATTCTTTGGGGATGCTTTTCTGCAAAGGGGACAGGACGACTGCACCGTATTGAGGGGAGGATGGATGGGGCCATGTATCGCGAGATCTTGGCCAACAACCTCCTTCCCTCAGTAAGAGCATTGAAGATGGGTCGTGGCTGGGTCTTCCAGCATGACAACGACCTGAAACACACAGCCAGGGCAACTAAGGAGTGGCTCCGTAAGAAGCATCTCAAGGTCCTGGAGTGGCCTAGCCAGTCTCCAGACCTGAACCCAATAGAAAATCTTTGGAGGGAGCTGAAAGTCCGTATTGCCCAGCGACAGCCCCGAAACCTGAAGGATCTGGAGAAGGTCTGTATGGAGGAGTGGGCCAAAATCCCTGCTGCAGTGTGTGCAAACCTGGTCAAGAACTACAGGAAACGTATGATCTCTGTAATTGCAAACAAAGGTTTCTGTACCAAATATTAAGTTCTGCTTTTCCGATGTATCAAATACTTATGTCATGCAATAAAATGCAAAATAATTACTTAAAAATCATACAATGTGATTTTCTGGATTTTTGTTTTAGATTCCGTCACACCGTGAAGAGTACCTATGATAAAAATTATAGACTTCTACATGCTTTGTAAGTGGGCAAACCTGCAAAATCGGCAGTGTATCAAATACTTGTTCTCCCCACTGTATATGGTATAAGTCTACAAATCTTCAGTGATACTTCTTCAAGTGCCCAAATTAAATTTTTTGTGAAAATTTGTGAAACTGTTCAGGCTTATATTGAACTAGCGTTCATTTGTGCTAGCCCTTAAGCAGCACTGCTGCAAATGAACACATTCCACATTGTTAAAACTTAAATACCCAACTGTTTTTCTCACAATATATCACCATACCCTGAAATATCACCCAGAAATGGGATTTCCGTTGGCTTGCTAGAGAGAAGATTAGGGCTTTGTCTTTGTCCTTAAATTTCACCAGAGCAATAATTAGCTTCATCTCAGCAACTTGATTAGAGCAGTGTGGGCTGCCCTGCCATACTTATCTTTCTCATCTCGCAAAGGTTGCCAGGCAACTGCAGCAGAACATCATGACAAATGTTTACTGCAACAAAACTTACCAGATGAGTCATTTATCGCCCTCATCAAATAGTAGGTGAAAGACAGTACTTTCAGACAATTTAGCTTTAAGCCAGAGCTCACGAAAGTGATCTCTTCGCGAAATTGTCAGCATTAGGTATGACAAACTTCATTTGAGAGAAATGGATGCTAACCACCGACGATAACCATTTGACTTTCAAATTCTATATTACTCTGTGTAATTATTCTTTAATGGCTTCCACATAAAGTTGAGGGGCTTTGTGTATAAAATTACATGCCGATTACAAACGGCAGATTTTTTTTTTTTGTGTTTTCAGATTTATAAAACCGTATATGGCAGAATAGATTGTGTGTACATGCATGAGCTCTATTTCTCCCCATATCCTCCTCACTATATCCATACATGGAGCTTTCAACACTTTTTTTTTTTATTATACGTGACCTTATCTGCATGTATTTTACATATGCATATTTGCCATCTTAGACAGATTTTATGTAGCCTACTAGAAACTAGGTAAATAGATGATACAGACTGTAAATGTCACCTGTGTCAATGAGATATTACACTGCATGTTCATAATCAGTACAAATATGTTTAGCCTCCCTAAATGAGTTTTCATTGAAAGTATCTTGAAAATGATTATTTTCACCACATTGGCCAATAGTTTGTAACCCTTTAAAGCCCTGAAGGCATTTTTAGAGTTGTTTTTTTCTGAGTGACATACACAAAAGTAAAGACTCATAACTCCAGAAATATAGCAAGGAGAGTCAAAAGGTAGGAATCGTTTTATTAGAAAACGTTTTAAGTTTAAAAAAAAAAAATCATAAAAAAAGTGTCCTCAAGGGAAATTTGACATCTTTCTTATTTGACATGCAATAACTCAGGTAGGAAATAAGGTAGGAGGACAATTCTTTTTTGTTGAAGTTCCCCTACATGTGAGCTGCATCAAATTTTGTGGTGATAGCATAACTTTGGAGCCAAGGTAGCCTTTTTGTTTAGCCCTTGACACCCGGAAGGCATTTTTTAAAATTGTTGTTCCTCTGTGAGGAATATCTCGTTATCGATCAATGGATTATGTTGATTTTGGACTCATTTCAATCGAGAGCATTCACTGTAAGTAATGAGCCATTTTCTACGATCTGTGCGTGTTTCATGAAGTTACAAGCGTAAACTCCACGTGCAAGCTACATTTGATTTTACTTAGCTATACACTCACCTAAAGGATTATTAGGAACACCTGTTCAATTTCTCATTAATGCAGTTATCTAATCAACCAATCACATGGCAGTTGCTTCAATGCATTTAGGGGTGTGGTCCTGGTCAAGACAATCTCCTGAACTCCAAACTGAATGTCAGAATGGGAAAGAAAGGTGATTTAAGCAATTTTGAGCGTGGCATGGTTGTTGGTGCCAGACGGGCCGGTCTAAGTATTTCACAATCTGCTCAGTTACTGGGATTTTCACGCACAACCATTTCTAGAGTTTACAAAGAATGGTGTGAAAAGGGAAAAACATCCAGTATGCGGCAGTCCTGTGGGCGAAAATGCCTTGTTGATGCTAGAGGTCAGAGGAGAATGGGCCGACTGATTCAAGCTGATAGAAGAGCAACTTTGACTGAAATAACCACTTGTTACAACCGAGGTATGCAGCAAAGCATTTGTGAAGCCACAACACGCACAACCTTGAGGCGGATGGGCTACAACAGCAGAAGACCCCACCGGGTACCACTCATCTCCACTACAAATAGGAAAAAGAGGCTACAATTTGCACGAGCTCACCAAAATTGGACAGTTGAAGACTGGAAAAATGTTGCCTGGTCTGATGAGTCTCGATTTCTGTTGAGACATTCAGATGGTAGAGTCAGAATTTGGCGTAAACAAAATGAGAACATGGATCCATCATGCCTTGTTACCACTGTGCAGGCTGGTGGTGGTGGTGTAATGGTGTGGGGGATGTTTTCTTGGCACACTTTAGGCCCCTTAGTGCCAATTGGGCATCGTTTAAATGCCACGGCCTACCTGAGCATTGTTTCTGACCATGTCCATCCCTTTATGACCACCATGTACCCATCCTCTGATGGCTACTTCCAGCAGGATAATGCACCATGTCACAAAGCTCGAATCATTTCAAATTGGTTTCTTGAACATGACAATGAGTTCACTGTACTAAAATGGCCCCCACAGTCACCAGATCTCAACCCAATAGAGCATCTTTGGGATGTGGTGGAACGGGAGCTTCGTGCCCTGGATGTGCATCCCACAAATCTCCATCAACTGCAAGATGCTATCCTATCAATATGGGCCAACATTTCTAAAGAATGCTTTCAGCACCTTGTTGAATCAATGCCACGTAGAATTAAGGCAGTTCTGAAGGCGAAAGGGGGTCAAACACAGTATTAGTATGGTGTTCCTAATAATCCTTTAGGTGAGTGTATGTGCGCTTGTGGGGTTTTATATGTTATAACTCCATGAGAGAATATCTTTAGATCTAAGTGACAGATTATGGTGATTAAGCTCTTTTTAATCGTGAGAATCTGTTGTAAATAATGATGTGCCATTTTCCACAATTGGAGGATGTTTCATGAAGTTATGAGAAACATGACATAACATAAATGCCGCATCTGTATATTATTAACATATTGGTCTGGGGGGCTTCAAGTACAAAAACTCGCTCAAGTTTAGTCAAAACAATTAGCAATTAGACTCAATTAGAGCAATTAGACTCTAAGGGCCAGATTTACTAACAGCTTGCGCCAGCGCAAACCCTCTTTTGGTGTTAAAAAACTACTGTCAGGATTTACTAAAGACATGCAGTGATAAATTAGCGCTGAAAAGGCGTGGACAGGGTTATTTTTGCGGCTGACCTTATTGCATATGCATTTGTAGGAGTTTCCCTTTCAGAAGCAAAATTTATGGGAGGAGAGTATTTACATGAATCATGCAAGGTGATTTACTAAGGTTTGCGCTTGTCAATTTACTGGTGTTTGCGCCATTATTTACCGCCCAAAAAAAACATGTCTTAAACCACACACTGATTTGCGCTGCTCTTGGTAGATTGCGTTGGTCATTATTGAAATGATCCAGTTGCGTCTGTGTTCTTTAATTTGTGTGTCGTCAGTAGATCACGCACAGAACTTTCCACTCCCATCGGCGCTTTTTTGGGATTGCGCTCTCACGCTAATTTGCCCTGTTTAGTAAATCTGGCCCTAAGCTTTCCTATTTTGTGTTGATCAAGGCAGTTGTTTAATAAATATGATTATTAAACTTTTCGTAGCTAGGTGGCACTCGCCGGAGGTATACCCTTAGAGGGACTACTCAGCACTCGTTAAGAGTTTATCAAAATGATCAAGATGCATTACAAAGTTTTTAAGCTTTAAAATGACGCCGGTGGTACACTTAGTGTTTCTAGGGTTAAGTAAAAACCTTGTGTAATTTTGCATTTCAAGTAAAATAATTTTTTTAGTACATTATGCTTGCAATTTTAATCAATTTTTTTTTTAAATCCTTAAAAAAAAAAATGTTTGCAGGAAAAAACTGCAGGCTTGGAATAGGTCTTAAATTACACAGCTAACCTACTCTTGCAACATACCGTGAAGAATCTTGTAATGCGCAACAGCAATTTTTCTTGCTCACCCATAAGACAAAACTGCATGTTTTTGCATCTCTGCAGGAAAGAGAAACAACCAAATGAGGTTGAAATGAACTCCTCCAGGCCACTGCCGGACTCAGCAGGGGGATCGAGACCTTGTAAGCACTAAGGTCACAAAAGCAAAACAAGCCCTAATCAACCACCCTTCTTTTTAAGTCGGCGTTGCTCCGTGTATGAAGAATGGGCTTTATTCATTTCAACACAGACCCCCCCCCGGCTCCAGAATTCCTGGCTGACATTCCCTCAATCTTCCAGCTCCAACAGGCCTCAAAAGGAACTATTTTTCCTCCCTCATTGAGTCTGCCCCAAGGGCATCGCCGTACCGTATGGCCTGGAGTTCCTGCACCCTTTTGCCTGAAGATGCTGTGTCTTTAAAAGAAGGACTCTAACAGCTGTCTGTATCTGGAGTGGGGAATGAGGGTGAAAAAGAGAGAGGGAGGGGGTTCTGCTGATGCTGCTGACTTTGTTTTTCCCCTTCCCTTGCCTTTCCAGCCTGGAATGCCCTTGTGACAACTGCTTGTCAGTATCCAAAGCGCTGCAGCACCGCAGTGTTTTCACAGCCCTCCAAACCCATTCCAATGGTGTTTTTTGCGAACGTAGCTCTTGTTATAAAATCCACATTCCTGCGCTACGACGGCACTCCCCTGTGCCGTTGCCCCTGTGTTGCCATGGCTTGGAATTAGGATGAAAAGCATGGTGTAAACAAACACAGGCTGGCAGGCCATGTGATGTTGACCACCTTTGCACCTAACGCTGCATTCACACGGGGCGTCGGCGTCAACGCTTCTCATTTACTTTGAATGGCTGACGTCATGTGTTGCCGAACTGAATTGTGGGTTCCGTTGCGTCGCGTCACTGGCGTTGCTCGCAGCAGAAGTTGAAAAGTTTTCAACTTTTCAAGTGCCAATGCAGGCGTCAGCCAATCAGATCGCCTATGCAAATAACCTAGCGCAGACGCTAGCCAATTGCGTTCATGCAACACCGGAAAAGTAGTATGATTGGCTGTTGTCACTATGACAGTCGCGTCAGCACCAAGCTTCAGACACGCCCTCCATCAAGCGTTGACGCAGATGCCCCGTGTGAACGCAGCGTAATGGAGACTGGCTGTCTTATGATGAGGGGCCAAAGGTCTCTCCCCCACGCCACATACACCATAAACTAGTTGGGCTCCAGACTCATTTTATTATGATACAGTACTACTGGCCCCAGTCTAGTGGGTATTGATCTGCGTTTCTGCAAATGTTAATCAATGTGTAGAGCTGGAATCGGTACCCAGTGTGAGTGCATAAAATATGCATTTCCCCCCTAAAAAGTTCCTACCGCTCAGCATGGTACAAGGACGACTGACAGTTAAAGTGATAGTTCACCCAAAAAAGAAAATTGTTTACTCGCCCTTATGTTGTTCCAAACCTGTATGACTATTCCTTCTGTGGAACACAAAACAAGATATTTTAAAATGTCTGTTATTTTGTCCATACAATGAAAGTGAATGGGGTCAGAATTTGACAGAATCTTCATTTTTGCATGAACTATCCTTTTAAAATGTGAAATATTGAAAAACCTTGTAATTTTACGCATCCTGGAGCCTTGTGATTTTACAGTCGCTGAATAGATATGAATGGATTAGCTAAAACATGATATGCTAACATGTAGGGAGATAATGTATGAGTCTGAATAACCGAATAGAATGAAGATGTCCCAGTTTAAACTGTACAGCTGTTTAATAAAACATGGGCTTCTGATAGCTTGCTGGCACTTTTTTAAAAGATTCATTTGGGGACTTAAGATATGCAAAATATGTCCTACTGTTACATCCTGTCTGTTCAGAATAGCAGAGTAGGAGAGGTGTTAACATCTCTATATAGCAACTTAATGCTGAATCTCTAAGCTGGCAGAGTAATGGAGAGAGATTGCCAGCTGTACTGTTGTGTTGCTTAAGCATTTTATTTGCTCTTCATTGCAGGATTAGATTTAACTACACAATTTAAGCACTGAAATGGAGGATTTAACAAGTCAGAATGCATTTGGTTATCCATACAGCTTCATTTAGCCGTTTTCACTGACAGAGCTGAAATACTAACTTACTCACACACCACAACCCAATATATAATAATGTGTGTATAAATGTGTGTCTATAGATAGACAGACAGACAGACAGACAGACAGATAGATAGATAGATAGATAGATAGATAGATAGATAGATAGATAGATAGATACAGTGCTGGGTAGTAACTGATTACATGTAGGTGGATTACGGATTACGTAATCAGATTCCAAAAATTAAGTATTTGTAATTATATAGGCCCTATTTCTATAAATATATTTACTACTTTTTCATGAATGTATTTTACAACAATGTGTAACATTTATACACTTATTCACTTTTATTTGTTTCCCACTAAATGTTTTTTTCCCACTAAATGTTTAGATTTTATACAATTATTGTGCACTCATTATTTTAGAGTTAGAGTAGATTATCCACTAATCTAGTTTATCCACCATCTAGTATATAGTAGTATTTTTGTCATAGATTGTGATTTATATATGTATTTTTTATTTGTTGTTTTTCTTTATGATGAAGTTGTCTGTATTTAGTAGATTGTGTTTAACACACAAAAGAGTGATTATCAGTTCAACACACTGAGGTATAGAAATTCTACATTGAATTTTTAAACAAAACTGCGCTGGTATCGGAACGGTATCGGCCCATACTCAGAATTTGTGGGATCGGGTCGGATCGGGTCGGATCGGTTCTGAAAAAAAAACGTATCCGTGCATCCCTAGTCCGAATCCACTTTTGCTAGTTTAACGACGGAAAAAACGGTCGGCGCACCAGGCGCATGGTCCAAAAGGGTTGTACCTAGTCTCTTAATGAGCCATGGGTGTGTTTTGGGCGTAACATGCAATAAACCAATCAGAGTCTCATCTCCCATTCCCTTTAAAAGCCAGTTGCACTTGCACCATGGTGGATTCTATTTCTATTTATATGCCGGAATATAGACACCCTCAACCCGACGAGTCACAAATACATGTGTGTATTGCCACGATTGGTTAAATAAGTAGCCAATTTCATTCGTCATTACTGCAAATAGGTAATTCTGACACATGCAATGACTATCCATTATGACATGTAGGCATTTTTATCTTTATGTACACAATAATAATCTTTTACATTGTAATCCTTTTATTTTTAATATTTGGCATGTTTGTGTCAGGGGCGAGGCCAGAAATGGTCAGACGGGTGGGCCTTCATAAAACAGTGTGGGCAAATCGTATCGAGTATGAAAATGGCATGCCAAATTATCCGAAATAAACGCAGCAGTTTCAAGTTCAAAGTTACAAAAGAGCAAATAAGAAATAACATACATGAATGAATGTATATATGGTCAGACACTTGCACGTGCCACCATATTATTAACATTTTACCAAAATCAAGCTCAAATGGAGTTTTGAGGTTTTTGAACAGCGAATTTCTGAGAATTAATGTCAGAGATGCATGCTTTGTCTGTCATTAACAGCCGCGTCCGAGGCAGTAAGTACATTATGTTTTCATTACAGGTTATAAAGTTTACTGTAGCTATGCAGGCAGTTTTTTTTTCTGACATTTGGTCAAAATCCCATGTTATTAAAGATGAAGTGCTACACACAGGCTATTTAGAAGAGTACTGGCTATGACTCGATGACAAATGCTACACTAAGACACTCTTCTCTGCTCCTCAAACACATAAAACATTAGCCTTTATATATAGTGTTTCTTGAGTAAAGAAAATGCTGTACTTATTCAAAGAAGCAGTTAATTTACCCTAATATTGTAAACAAGCAGCGATCTATCTCCAATCAGCGCGCGGCAGCGACACTTCATTCACGACAGAGGCGGGGCGGAGTTATGAGGTTTGACTGACAGTTTGAAGAGCCAATGGAGTTACGAGGTTTAGTCACAAGCTCTTTTTAATACTTTTCATTGGTTAAATATTTCAAAACCCACAGAGAGACGTAAAGTGTGACCAATAGTAATGAAAAAATTACAAAATTTGGAGACGTTTCTGCAAGACAGTGGCAGCAATATGTTTAAAATCTTTTAACTATAACTATACACTATAAATGTTTGTGCTTACCTTTGCATGTCCTTCTGCAATATTACTCTGAGAAGACAGGGCTTCTGGTTAAACACTGGGATGATCTCATAATCAATTGTCTCTGTTATTGTGCGTTTTGGGAATTGCGCGGTTTCGTTGGTTGGTTTCTTGCAGCAGTACATCAAATCTAAATTAGGCTTTTAAAGTATTGACTGATTTGCCTCACAATTTTCAAATTCAACTCCACATTCCACAAACGTGCAAATCTTACCATTACATCCTGGGTGGGGCTAACAGAAACTGACGAATCAAACTTTTCATTATGACAAGCGTGTGAAATGCACCTATAGGGAGAGGGGAAACTACGAAACCCCCTGCGATTGACTATTGAAAACTGCATTTAATCATTCTTTTAACTAAATAAATAAAGTTATAGTGTGATAAGATGTTTATTATAATTATTATCGCTTATTAAATTATTTCATATATCTTTTAGGAAAATTACCAACTATGTTTTGGGTGGGCCACAATTCAAAGTAGCTTCGCCACTGGTTTGTGTGCTGCTGCGCGTCCCTGTGTGTGTAATAAGCAGAGTGTACGCACGTTGTGCACTTCATGTTGTTGATAACAAAGAATGGTATCCGGTATCGGTGTATCAATACTGCAGAAAAGGAGTATTGGAACTGTTTCAGATATTTCAGTATCAATACATATCGAAATATCAATATTTTTGACATCGCATTTCTCATGTGGAGAAAAAAAGTCAGCCTCAAACTATTTAATCGCCATCAAGTCAAACATCATGCTAACCATTCAGACATTTTCGTTCCTCTAGTTGGCTAGCACTGAAATTAACCTTATGTTCAGAGTCACTACAGTGTCTAGAACAGTAAAGTTGTAGACTCCTCCCTCAGTGTCGGACACTGATTTTGAAGTGGTCTTTCTGTCATAGAGCTGTTTCAGCTTCAGTGAGTCTCTGATTAAAGTACATGGATTCACTCATGCATGCTGTAGTAGTATATGTATGCTGCACTTTTGTTGCCTCCAGACTAGGGATGTGTGACACAACTAATTTCATTAACGTTTAAACTGTAATTTTGTAATCAAATAGTCGACTAGTCTAACAACCACCCTAGAGGGAAAAGTATGTATATGCGATCCATTTGGAATGGCCTACTTAATCTATGAATCAAACAGTCAAATCCCATACTGAGAGCTGCTGAAAAAAATATGCAGTGTGCTTGTCTTGCATTATGATCATTATAGATTCACTTAAGCAACGGTAACCAATATAGGCCTATACGTATTTATTAAAAACAATTGGCAGTGCAGAACCAATAAGTCCAAACTCAACAGACTATTGTAAACAGAATGCCTTAAATAGAAGTTAGCCAACATAAATCAGCACGTCAAGTTGTTGTTTGTTGCCACCATTTGCATGTTCGGGTTTGAACGCGCTTTGTTTATGAAAAGTATCTGTACACATGATAAATCACAAGAAATGCTTGACGTGTACTGGCAACTAGACATTATTTGAGGGTATTCTATTTGTTATATTTATATAGGATCTGTTGTTGTAAAGTAAGTTTCATTCATAATGGTTCCCCTTTAAACCGGGTTAGGTATAAAATTTCATATCAGTTGCCTATTTTCCCTCATAACTGGGAGTATGCCTAATTGTAAAATGCCAGTTTGACATGACATGTGCCTCAAGCTTACACAAACCTATTCAGTTTTCTTTTAAAGGGACAATTCACCTCAAAACTAAAATACCCATGCATTTTAAACTGCCCAATCTGTAAAATATTTTTTTAATAATAAAACTATATATTTACAGATAATTGTTTCTTTTTTATGATCCACAAGCTGCCTTTATAAAATATGTGCTTATAGAAGATCTCACAATCTCTCTTATCCTCTCGCTCTTGCACATTCTCTCTCTCTCTCCTTCTCTGAATGGGAAAGTAATATATTCCAAATAATCTAGGCTAAGTAAGAATAAGCTTTATTAGCTTTCATTAAGCCTCCTTGTAGAGCCCTATAAATAGTTATTTCCTTTTCCTCATAACATTGACTTATTATGACTCAATCTGAAGCAAGGACACATTGCAGGCTCTCATTGACACAAGACTTCTCATAATGGCTCACACATTGAACAGAAAAGAATTAGAATGGGCATTCATTTAAAAAAGGCACGTTTGGTGAAGAAAGGGGTCAGTTAGTTTTAATGTTTGATGGTTAAGTGCAGTGGTTCACAACTGGTGGATTGCAAAAAAAAAAAAGGCAACAAGCCATAAAATTGTGCAAAGTTAGGATATTTAAATAAATAGGCTCATTAACTTTTAAAAGGAGGGAGAAAAAGTTTACCATATACAGTATATATGGTAGGGGTTGAGAAACCATGGGTGACAAACTAAGTACACCCTTACTGCTTCCATAGGAATTAGGGCCAGTTCACACAGAATGTGTTTTTGCTGTTAAAAACACGAGGCGCTGGTCAATGGAACGAAAAAAGCGCAAGGTCTAGAGACGCCTTTTTTTAAAAGTTGAATGTCTTTTAACTTGAGCGCCACGTTTTTAGAATGCAAAAGATGCAAGACCCGAGCGCAATGGTTAAAGACGTCCGTCTAGCGTTTGTTTAAATCGGAAAACAATGGAAAAGTAGCGCAGTGGAATGGAAAAACGTGTTCTGTGTGAACAGGCCCTTAACAGGGTAAGTAGCAGTCAGGCGCTGCTAATCAATAATTGATTAATTGATCATCAGCAAGCGTGACCACCTCTATAAAAACAAAAGTTTTGGCAGTTTGCTGTTCTAAAGCATTCAGGTGTGTGTTAACACATGCCAAGGAGGAAAGAGTCTTAGAGAAGAGTCTTAGAATCTTAGAGAAGCAATCGTTGCTGCCATCAATCTGGGAAGGGTTATACGACTATTTCCAAACAATTTAAAGTCTATCATTCTACAGTGAGGATGATTATTCACAAGTGGAAAACATTCAAGACAGTTGCCAATCTTCCCAGGAGTGGACGTCCCAGCAGATTCACCCCAAGATTAGGGATGCAGCGATTAACCTCTTTCTCGATTAACTGTGCTTAACAACGTCACGGTTAATTAACCGTAAAGGCTCTGCTACACCGAGTTTCTTTTGCACGGAACGGAACTTTTGCAACTTGCACAAAACGAAAACAAAGTTACACCAGCGGTGCACCAGCTTAAAATGCCGTGCTTTTCAGAGACACGGAGGCTACTACTGTATACACTAGATTAACTATGGCAGAGGGACCAAACAGCGACGCTTTGTTTCCACCAAAGAAACGCCGTTATTTTAGAACGTATTATTTTTTCCATGCCGACGCGTCATGCAGTCACAATACAGATAAGTATCGCGTTTATTTCGTTTTTCCTTTTTATTCAAAATATTTACAAACTTGTTAACTATATCATGAATTATGATATATTCCGATTGTCAAATATGTGTAAGTGAATGTGTTTTGTCGTTTAAACACCTTTATAATGATCATGTTAGTTGATATAACGCACGATGAGTTTGCAGTTCAGAGGATCTGTTTACATCACGTAAATTCATCAGTTTTCCCCGAAATACATAGAAGTAAGTGGCCAGTGAACATGGGAGAAGAACAAACTTTATTGTTTCATGCACAATGTGTATCTGATATAAATTGAAAGCATTATTATTGCAGCTTCCATAGATATCAGTGTATGGAATTTAAATTTAACAAACTATACATGTCTTTTTTATATAGGCTAGTAATTCATTTAAATGTCTATTTAAATCTCTGAAACCTCAAATAAACATTATGTGGTTGAATAGTGATATATGAATAGTGATATATGAAAAGCACGAAGCGTGTCGTCTCTGGCTCAGTGCCAGCCAAAGCGCGGAAGCATTTATCAGTGACACAAACAGACAAACCAAAATAACAGACATGACTTTCTCAGGCCCCATGTAAAATTAGATGAATTATTAAAAATATTATTAAAATGAATACGTATGGATGAGAGTTGGTGACAGTAACAGTTCAGTTTATTCCCCTCATATTGACATGGATGTTTACAGAGCAGAGGTCACCTTTCTTTAATTCCAAAGGGAGAGACAGACTTTTGTCTTTATTATTATTTTGTGCTGTATTATTTGGTTACTGTGTTATTTCTGGTTCAAAAGGCAGCAAAAAAATAACACTTTCAAATCGAAAGAGTGTTCATTTGATTTTATACATTGTTGTGAAATTAATGAATGTATAATAATCGTGATAATCGTGAAACCGTGATTATTTCTCAGACTATAATCGTACCAACAAAATCTATAATCTTTGCATCCCTACCCAAGATCAGACTGTGCAATGCTCAGAGAAATTGCAAAACGCCCATGAACTACACCTCAGAATCTACACGCCTCAGTTAGCATGTTAAATGTTAAAGTTCATGACAGTACAATTAGAAAAAGACTGGACAAGTATGCTTTGTTTGCAAGGGTTGCCAAGAGAAAGCTTCTTCTCTCTAAAAAGAACATGGCAGCACGGCTTAGGTTTGCAAAGTTGCATCTGAACAAACCTCAAGACTTCTGGAACAATGTCCTTTGGACAGACGAGACCAAAGTGGAAATGCACAGGGCCATGTTTGGCGAAAACCAAACACAGCATATCAGCACAAACACCTCATACCAACTGTCAAGCACTGTGGTGAAGGGCTTGTTTTGCAGCAACAGGACATGGGCACCTTGCAGTCTTTGAGTCGACCATGAACTCCTCTGTATACCTAAGTATTCTGGAGTCAAATGTGAGGCCATCTGTCCGACAGTTAAAGCTTGGCCTTTGCACAATTTCAATTATCCCAAAAACACCAGCAAATCTAAAACACCAGCAAATCTACAACAGAATGGCTGAAAAAGAAAAGAATCAAGGTGTTACACTGGCCAAAATCAAAGTCCAGACCTAAACCCGACTGAAATGTTGCGGCGGGACCTTAAGAGAGCTGTGCATAAACAAATGCCTGCAAACGGGCATTTGTTTATGCACAGAAGACTGCAAAAATTCCTCCAGAACGATCATGTGAGAGAATGATAGTCATACAGAAAATGACTTCATTTCTTCAACTTATTGCTGCTAAAGGTGGTTCTACAAGCAATTGAATCATAGGGTGTACTTAGTTTGTTACACGTGGCTTCTCCATTTTGGCTTTATTTTTGTTAAATAAATAATGACAATGTCTGTCATGTGTTGTTGTTCATCTGAGGTTGTATTTACCTCATTTTAAGATCTGCTATAGACCAGATGATTTTTTTTATTATGTCCTGATACTTAAAACCATGAAATTCAAAACAGCGTCCTTTATTTTAACATGGTCTCATGAGAAGTCGGAATAAATTGTATGAGATAGCGAATTTGAGTTGTGCAAAAACTACAACCTAAACCCAACATGATTGTATTGGGAATGTCATTCGTCCACGTACAAATCTGTCTCATACAACAAGATTTTACAAGCTGTTATGAGGTTGATGTCAGCATGGTTGCGCATACACACAGGTTCCCATTTTTGCTTGTGGATTGTGCTGACCACAGTGTCTTTTGTTTGCTGGTGAGAACATTAAACCAACAAATTCAAGAGACATTCAGTTCATAAGTTTTGCTAATTGTTGTGCATGTTCTTAAACGCCTTTAATGGTAATATTAATAAATGTAAATATTAATTTAGCATTTTTTGGTGCTGTGTTGGGTAGCAAGAGAGGAGCATTTCTGATTGGTAAACAGGATGCAGAGGAAAGCAGGATGACTGACAATATATTATAACACAGAAGAGCTTGCCAACCCTTTTCTGACCTCTCTGTGCCTGGCAGATGGTATTCATTCTTAAAAAAATGGATTTGCAGTACAGCCTCCCCCTCCTCCCTAAGGGTACATGACTGGACAAAAAAAATCTTATTGGGAATTCAGGGAGTTGCACAATTGGGCTTATTACAATGTGAAAGTATGTTGTTTGTGTGACTTGTCAATGATACACAGATAGTCTGTCTAATCGCACTATAATTAGAGAATAGATGGTTATGTAAAGGGGTCATATTTACAACATTCAGTCTGCCTGTAATGCTTTAAATGACTAATACATGACTAGAGTACAAAAAATGCTTCCTTTAAAAAAAATACCCCGTTCGTCCATCCGAGACTTTAAAAAGAAAGTGTGATTGAGCTCAGAATTGTAGTGGTAACTCAAGGTTGGTGGTGGTAACGCTTTCTTTCTTGTCACACCTACCTTTAACTATACAATGGGGAGAACAAGTATTTGATACACTGCCGATTTTGCAGGTTTGCCCACTTACAAAGCATGTAGAAGTCTGTAATTTTTATCATAGGTACACTTCAACTGTGAGAGACGGAATCTAAAACAAAAATCCAGAAAATCACATTGTATGATTTTTAAATAATTAATTTGCATTTTATTGCATGACATAAGTATTTGATCACCTACCAACCAGTAAGAATTCCGGCTCTCACAGACCTGTTAGTTTTTCTTTAAGAAGCCCTCCTGTTCTCCACTCATTACCTGTATTAACTGCACCTGTTTGAACTCGTTACCTGTATAAAAGACACCTGTCCACACACTCAATCAAACAGACTCCAACCTCTCCACAATGGCCAAGACCAGAGAGCTGTGTAAGGACATCAGGGATAAAATTGTAGACCTGCACAAGGCTGGGATGGGCTACAGGACAATAGGCAAGCAGCTTGGTGAGAAGGCAACAACTGTTGGCGCAATTATTAGAAAATGGAAGAAGTTCAAGATGACGGTCAATCTCCCTCGGTCTGGGGCACCATGCAAGATCTCACCTCGTGGGGCATCAATGATCATGAGGAAGGTGAGGGATCAGCCCAGAACTACACGGCAGGACCTGGTCAATGACCTGAAGAGAACTGGGACCACAGTCTCAAAGAAAACCATTAGTAACACACTACGCCGTCATGGATTAAAATCCTGCAGCGCACGCAAGGTCCCCCTGGTCAAGCCAGCGCATGTCCAGGCCCGTCTGAAGTTTGCCAATGATCATCTGGATGATCCAGAGGAGGAATGGGAGAAGGTCATGTGGTCTGATGAGACAAAAATAGAGCTTTTTGGTCTAAACTCCACTCGCCGTGTTTGGAGGAAGAAGAAGGATGAGTACAACCCCAAGAACACCATCCCAACCATGAAGCATGGAGGTGGAAACATCATTCTTTGGGGATGCTTTTCTGCAATGGGGACAGGACGACTGCACCGTATTGAGGGGAGGATGGATGGGGCCATGTATTGCGAGATCTTGGCCAACAACCTCCTTCCCTCAGTAAGAGCATTGAAGATGGGTCGTGGCTGGGTCTTCCAGCATGACAACGACCCGAAACACACAGTCAGGGTAACTAAGGAGTGGCTCCGTAAGAAGCATCTCAAGGTCCTGGAGTGGCCTAGCCAGTCTCCAGACCTGAACCCAATAGAAAATCTTTGGAGGGAGCTGAAAGTCCGTATTGCCCAGCGACAGCCCCGAAACCTGAAGGATCTGGAGAAGGTCTGTATGGAGGAGTGGGCCAAAATCTCTGCTGCAGTGTGTGCAAACCTGGTCAAGAACTACAGGAAACGTATGATCTCTGTAATTGCAAACAAAGGTTTCTGTACCAAATATTAAGTTCTGCTTTTCTGATGTATCAAATACTTATGTCATGCAATAAAATGCAAATTAATTACTTAAAAATCATACAATGTGATTTTCTGGATTTTTGTTTTAGATTCCGTCACTCACAGTTGAAATGTACCTATGATAAAAATTACAGACTTCTACATGCTTTGTAAGTGGGCAAACCTGCAAAATCGGTGTATCAAATACTTGTTCTTCCCACTGTAGATTTAATAGCGTAAGCCTGAACGTTTTAATTAATCGTTTTTGAATAAGCGGCAAAGCAACTCATGACTCAATGCATCTTCCCCATAAACCAATTAACTAAAAGCTCAACTAATTAAGTTTTACAATATTGAAATGAGACATGAATACATGATGCACAGTAAGTGGCTTTGTTAATTGGACATTGTTCTGATATTCTTTTGTTTGACTAATTTCTTGCCTCTTTTACTGCTAAATGAATTTATTTGCTTTTCACAGGACTGTACGGTTCCTTTTCCTGTACGGATTTGATTGTTAGATTGTAAGACTTGTTTAATGCTGTGGACTCAAATAATTAAGAACATCTTTTCTACTTCCAAATATTGTATATGTGTCAATACTATGGCTTTGGTAGAGTACTGTCCCACTTCTGGCAAAAACAATATGATGTATTCTGTGAATAAATAGTACAACATATTACAAGGAAAAAATATGTTTTTTTGTTACCCAGACAACTATAAATTGAAATGGAGAAACACTCTGTGGTGCTAACAAATCATTGATTCTTGTGTTTGAGCATCCCAATCACTCTATCATAGCAACAATGTTTATAAAACTGAATTTGGGGCGTGAAATATATGTTAGTTTGATCAATGATTGCATTCGAAATCACATACTTCCCGATAGTAGGAGAAAAACTGTATGTCACAAAAGAAGTGTGCCCTAATTCACAGTATTCATAAAAGTGTAGGCTAAAAGTAATTGGCTGCAAAGTCATTAAAATAAGTACCTACTCGAGAGTATGCAACTTCGGATGCAGACGAAGAGTCAAGGACAGTGCTTCTCTAACCTGTCCTGTGGACTCTCCCTTGCAGTCTCTATACTAATGAGCTGATGAGTTGAATCAGATGTGTTAGATGAGGGAGACATACAAAATTTGCAGTGGTGGGTGGTCTCCCAGGACAGGTTTGAGAAACTCTGTTCTAGGAAACCAGTTTGAAAATGGTCATTATTTGTGTAGTTCCATTTGTAGTTCCATCACTTCACTAGATTTTGTTGTAAGGTGTAGTGGATATTTTCATGAATGGCAGGATTTTTCAATGAGTGTTTAGATGTACATCAAAACTCAGATTAGTTGCCAATATTAGTGATTTTTTTTTTTTGTAGTTATTTTTTTTATTATTTTACCACTGCCATCATTTAATGCTTGCTTAAAGGTCGTTTTTACACTTACTAGTAATGTAATAATTACTGTTTAAAGTAATCTTTAGCTGATCTCATACTTTCAATTATTATGTTGTAATGCCTAAATTCACTTGTCAGCATTTGTCAGGCCATAGTCAGTGTAAGATTGTGCATGCAAAAGCACTCAATGATATAGAGAAAAATGTGCAACTGTCAACTACAGTACGGTTAGTTCTGGAATAAAACATAAATCTGAAAATAAATGAATCTGGAATAAACATATTTCTTTATGAATCAGGGTTCCCACGGGTCCTTGAAATCCTTGAAAGTTAGTGAATCTGAAAAAAAAATGTCAAGGCCCTGGAAAGTTTTTGAAAATAAACATACATAGATACAGGTCCTTGAAAGTGCTTGAATTTATTTTGTGCATGAAGTTTTCTGGAAAACATTCCATATTATTCCCTCTGGTCCGCTAATGTGTTATTTCACCAACACTTCGTCGTCTATGCATACTAGCTTGCTTGATTTACGTTAGTTACACACATTTACGTGTTACATTAAGTGTTTCCCGCGTGAGGCACTTTGTGTTGTACGTTGCCATGACGTTCACATGCACACAAAACTACTACGATGGTACCTCAACGTTTTCAGTGCTTACACCGAACCCAAATATGTTCAATGACTGTATATTGTGTTCAATAAACATAAAACATTTGTGATAATCTGTCGCACAAATATTTTATTTAATGTAATGTTGAATTGCTTTGCTTGTTAAGATAATGTAAACCCATGAGGCAAGAAAAACTTAAAAGCATATTCATAGATCTTAAAACTTCTGGTTACATGAGCCTAAGCTCTTTTCAATAAAATCCATGCAAAAGTTAATATCAGATAATTTTAGAATACAGTATAAGATGTACTGAATATTCTTCAGTTTTATGCAAAACAGAAATACGACAAATAGAATATCAGATCTCTGTTATATGGCCAAAAATAAATGCCAAAAAAAAAAAAGCTTTTTGCATAGTTGTGTTTGACACATGAAAACTGTAACAATGTATCTTACAAGGAAACACGATGTAACCTTGCTCTCACTTGAAATGTGTCCCCACATTAAGTCCTTGAATTTGAGGGTATTCGACTGGGAAGTCCTTGAAAGGTCCTTGAATTTGAAGTTAACCAAGGTGTGGGAACCCTGATGAATGGAGAATTAGACATAGCTAATGATTTCATCATTGACAAAGAAACCATAGTGTTGACATCTTGCACTTAGTATTAGTATTCTATAGGTAAATTCCAAACACTGCATAACCAAGGGGTCAAGGTTTGGCTGTTTAGCATGATCCTCTTATGCCCTGCACTTTGTATAATGTTTTGCCATTCTGAGGCAAAATCCATCTTTCTCTATGGGCAGTCATTCCAAAGCTAACAAAATAAAAACAATTTTAGCGAGTAACCGGTAAATCGCAAATATTTCATTGTATTATACAGGATATTTTAAAAGCATGAAATTGACTAAAATATTTTTTATTTTTGTAATATTAAAGACTTTTGAATATTTTCCCCCCTCTTAGCTGCCTTTAGGATAGTTGCTATTGAAGAGTTTGGGGCTGTGCATGTTCCATTAGTTACAGCTAAGGAAAGCAAAGATGACATAATTCAAACTGCATACTTCTAGTAAGTCTTGCACCAGTTGAGCAACTGCATTTGAGAGAAATGTCAATGATAACATATTTTAGACCTCCTTGTGCATGACAACCAATATCTACCTTCAATTGCAAAGTATTGCCAGCGGGGCATTTTTTTTTTTTAAACCCTCATTTAAAAATACACACATTTTCGGCTTTGTACCTTTAGTCATTGCCTGCAGAAAGAACATGTAAAAGGTGCATAAAATTGGCACAATCAGATACCGAAGTCATCTCTGCTCTTTTGAAAGATCTTTGAAAAAGGCTCTTCATAAACTTCTTGTGTAAAAGGCTAAAGGGATATTCAATCTCAAGGGTTATCCTTATCCCTGGGAGAATCGTGTTTTGCCAGATAGATAGCGCTTGTCTTATCCGCTGCACCTTATAACCTCCCCTGCATCTAACATATTCATCTGCTACCGCTGTTTCCACACTCCGTCACACATCTACATCTCATTGTTTATGGGCTTATTTTGCTGTCTGTTTTCCTTTGTCTCGCTCTGTTGTGTTTGGATCCCCCCCATAAAAAGAATGCTTTGGAAAATAGCCCTCTAACTTTTTTTTTTTATGAGGCTAGAGAAAAAGTGAGAGGAAAAACACAAGTGCCTGGAGCATCTTAATGCTTTTGAAAGGGGGGGACGCAGAGGAATGGGGGTAGGGAGGGAAACGGCACATTTGCAGCTTTCACCTACCTGGAAGGAAAGGAACAGGCTTGTGTAAAGTGTGGAAGACAGTTGAAAGAGGCTTAGAGGAGTGTGCTACTCTGCCGCAACATATGGCTGTAAAAATAGTGCAAAGTCATAAAGGGTAAACCACATGGTTAGAATAAAGATTGTAAATGAAAATCCACAGTAAGCCATTTTATTCCCATATACACACAGAAGTACAGAGGACCATTTTCACACACTGTGATGCGTTATTAACATCATAATTCTAGCAGTTCTTTATATATATATTTTTTTTACACTTTTCTAATACAATGCCGGAGGTAACATAATGAATCTTTCAAAAGATTTTTTTTCTTTTTGTAAAGTCATAGAAACGCTGTTGTGGGTTTTTCCTTTTGCTATTGGGGATGCAAAAATTATATTTGTTGTAGTTTTCGTTCACCAGTATAGAAGTTTACCCAACTATGACAACTTTCACTTCTGAGAACCCTGGAAATGTGAAAAGAGTCCATTGTCAGGACATACTTGAAAATTACAATGGTAAGCAAATTAAAGTAAACACGAGGATGTGCAATTGTAGTAAAAGGGGGAAAAATCATTGGAATTGCTTATCTTAATGTTTGGAAAGAGTCGCATAAAGCTTTGAAGAGACTGAAAAAGTCAGATTAGTCATCCATAAATGCTGTGCATCTCTTATCGTGGCAATATAAGCCTACTCCCCCTCTTTTTACAGGTGGCCACTTCAAAACTTCTGTTAAATGTGTGTAGTTGAAGTAGCATATTCACTGCACTCTTGTTCTAAACCAAATCCAGTTGGATTGTGAGATTTAGCAGGGAAGCTAGAAGGTGGCTCGTCACAATATGTGTTGCAAATTTTCAAACCTGGCATTTAGCTCTGTCAGCAGGAAGACGCTGGATCAGGTTACAACCTTTGAAATGCAAGGAGGGAAAAAACGCTCCCCTCCCCCCACTCTGCAGACTGGGCTATTTGTAGCAGGAGCTTCCAAACAATGTCAGCGCAATCACACCATGCAGCAAAAGACACTGACGAATTTCATGCCTGGTTAGACTCCCCTTATTTGTTACTATCCCCTTCATCCTCCCTTTCTTTGTTGTAGGTGTTGTTGCCATTTCTGATGTCATCCCCTAAGACGGCATCTAAGATGCTGGTGCTACAGAATCAATGGTGTAGGTTTCATTTAAATGTTTGGTGGGACAATACTGGCCGTCTCTTCTTCACATGCACAATCCAAAATAAGCTTATGCCTCATTTTGAGATATATGTTGTGGGTATAAAGCGTTTTTTTTTTTTTTTTTTTTTACAACCTTGAACACCAAGTTGTTTTAAATTCCTAAAGAACAGCACAGTCATCATTTATTCATGTTGATTTGATTTCAAACCTATATGACGACTTCTTTCTGTAGACCAAAGGCAGGATGTTCTTGTTGCTCTTATTTACAATGAAACTGAATGATGACCAGGGGCTGCCAAGTTCCAAAAATGTTATTATATTCCAAGTCTTCGTTTGAATTGATTTTGTATATGTGACCCTGGATCACAAATTGTATGGTTGTATGGTTTGTTAGGATAGGACAATATTGGGCTGAGATACAACTATTTGAAAATCTGGAATCTGAGGGTGCAAAAAAATTAAATATTGAGAAAGTCCCTAGCAATGCATATTACTACTACTAATACATTTTTATATATATTTACGGTAGGAAATGTACAAAATATCTTCATGGAACATGACCTTTACTTAATATCCTAATGATTTTTGGCATAAAAGAAAAATCGATCATTTTGACCCCTTCAATGTATTGTTGGCTATTGCCACAAATATACCTGTGCGACTTATGACTGGTTTTGTGGTCCAGGGTCACATATGTGTACTATATTTAATAATTTCAGAAATTGCACTTGTTCAATGTATTTAGCCGTCATTAAAAGTTAATCAGGGAATGATTCATTTATGAGCATCTCATAAATAATTTTCACTATTGATTAGGAAAAGAAGTGTATTTTTGGGTTTGATTTCCAACATTATTGATATATTGGTCAAAACCCAAGCAACATTATTCTGATTCCTCACCATGTTTTCCATGGTGACAAGACAGTATAAAACAAGACAGTATAGTCTCATCCTTCTTAAACTGCAAGCAATGACCGAAGAGTTTGAGAGAAACCCAGGAGCAATGTGATGGTCAGCCATCTGTCTTTGAAATTTTAGAGGCAGCCGTCACCTCAGTCCAGAGTATCATGAAGCTGCAGTCTGCAGTCTGAGCAATGGCTATGGCAGCGAAGGCTGAAGCCCTTGGCAATTAGAGTCTGGGTGAAATATTTGCTCACTGTCAGGAAGGGAGAGAGAGAGAGACTCCCCGGGAGGGGGAGAAGTAGGGGAGGTGATGCACCCGAGGGATTCGCACTCAGGTGCACAGAAGCTGCTTGTGAGCTTCTTTCGATATGGAAGGTTGTGCAAGGCTCTTTATCTCAGCTCTTTTTTTCTGTAAGCACAGAGGATGGCAGGGGGGCACTGCTTTAGAGAGTTTGCTCTTTGCACTGCCGAGGAATTAACCTTCAAAACACCACTGTTATATCCTGGAGAGGTTAGCGTTCTGCCTTCAAAGCGCCACTGTAAAGTAGACAAAAATATTTGCACCACGGAGATGGGGTTTTGAAATAACCTTTAAAAAGTTCTGCCTTGATTTTTGAAGTCTTTAATCTTGCACTGGTTTTGGTGAAGGCATTTCATCTCTAGATGTAATTTGTACAGTTGGACTGTTGTTCCATTTGTTGTTGCTGTGCTTCTTGCGTTATAATTCCACTGTCTTCCACTGCCCTCTGGACTTTTCCTGGTGGAGTTATAACATTAAAATTTTCATCTCATGTCAGGCTTGTGTGAAGGAGTAGTAGGAACAGCAATAGAGTCTGAAGTTTCTGTTATGAAGTTGACAGCTGGGTTGAACAGGCTTCTGCTGACACACCAAACACTATGACAAGTATAGCAACTGCACTTCTTGATATTTAGTATTTTATTGCCTGTGCAGGAAAATTGTTGTTACATAGTTTGTATAATTTGTATACACTAACTAGATGCATTGATTCTCCTAGCACTGGCTCAATGATGTGTGTGTGTGTGTGTGTGTGTTATGTTCAATTTAAAGAATAAACATGAAGAATTTATTTTGGCCAAACTAGAGATGCACCGATCGATCCGCCAGGGATCGGAATCAGCTGATTTCTCTCATGATTGGCCCGGATTGGTGATCGGCCGATCAGTCTCACTTCTTACCGATTCCGAGCCGATCCGTTTTGTTACCAGGAGCACAGGCAATAACGTCAGCTGCGCGTTCTCGCTCTCTTCTCTGTCACGGTGAAGTGACACACATCCGCGTGGGCGCCTCCTCTCTCTCACTCGTCTCATTCGCTCCGGTTAAATAGTGCTTGTATTGCGCATAATTTTAGTAATTCCCGCAGGTTTCGCGCTTACACCAAAAGCACGCGCACCACGCTCAGTCTCAAACAGAGACAGAAGTCAAACAGAGTCACAAGTACCAAAATGAGTGGCTTACTGCGCTTAAACTGTCGAATACATACAAAAGTATGTCAAAACCAGCGGCACAGGCAATCTTGGCGAGTATTCAGATAAACAGTCAGTTTTGAATCGTTAAATAGCTAAGAAAGTGAACCCATGTTGTGTGTAACAGTATTGGTTCCGTTGAACACCGTATTTATATTTTATTACTGACTTTTTACTTGTGTTTTTTTTATGAAAATAAAACTTTGCGTTGAAGAAAAGTAGATTTTTGTTTGTATATGTTGTCAATTATAGTTCTTAGAAAGAAAATCGGAATCGGCAAAAATCGGTATCGGCAGATCAGACTAACAAAAAATCGGAAATCGGAATCGGCCAAGAAAATTGCAATCGGTGCATCTCTAGGCCAAACCTTTACACTCTTAAAAATAAAGGTTCTTTTTTGGCATCGATGGTTCCATGAAGAATTTTTATGGTGGAAAAAAATGTGTAGATTAATAAAATGATCTTTAAACTAAGAAGACAGTTGTTCTTTTAAGAACTGATCACTGAAAGGCTCTTTGGGGAACCAAAAATGGTTGTTCTTTGTCGTGCAAAAACACCCATTTGAAACATTTATTTTTAAGTGTAGAATAGACAATTTTTTAGGAGATTAACGCTTTATCGTCATTTAAAGTAAGTTTTAAGTAAGTGATGCTAGGATGCACAATATATTGGCCACCATATCGGTATCGACCGATACATGTTATTTTTTAATGTTATCGGCCTGATAAGAAATTTTGGCCGATATATTAAAGCCGATAAATAATGGATTATTTCCTTCAGCTGAAACACTTCAAATGCACACTGTTCACCTTGATGGTTTTGAATTGCTTGAAATATGATTTAAATCATTTTGAAAAGGAAAATACAGTTAAGTGCAACATGTGCAGCGCAAGTCTGTCATATAGGCTACATAAAATTATAATGAGAACTTCCTTATAATTGTGTGCTTGGGACATAGCTTTTAATGGTGAAACTTTTATTTTTGTAATCAGGCTCTCAAAAATTATATAAAAATTAGGATTTAGGTTTATCGGCCAATATATCGGCTATTGGCTTTCAAATATAAAGGATTATCGGTTATCGATATCGGCCCAAATTTTCATATCGGTAACATCCCTAAGGGATGCACAATATATTGTTAACATTTTGGTAATCAAACTTTTTTTTATCTTTTAAATTTATTGCAATTGATTGATATTGGACATTTAATTGATCATGTTCATTTTAGATGACCTTTGCCATCAATAACGCTCACTTAAAATGAATCTTTAAAAACATTGATAATTTAATAACACTGTTACATGTAATCTTTCATACTGTACATTATCATGTTGTGATGCCTAAATTCAATTTTAGCATTTAAAATGATTTGATATGAGTTAAAAAAGGCAGTTTATCGGTTTTCAGGCATAACGAAAATAATTATCAGTTTGTTGGTATCTGTCAGAATATCTGTGCATCCCTAATTAAAACTACGCTGCAAAAATAGCTTGTTCTGTATTTTCTGACATCAGACAGACCCGTGTTGTTATTGTTAACTAAAACTTAAACTATTAATAAAATAGAATATGAAAAACTTAAGTTTCCTTGGCAGGTTGGCAACTACCTGCAATAAGTTTAAGTTGAGCAATACTAAAATTTACTAAAACTAAAGCTAAACATAAATATAAAAAACTAATACAATTATAAAAGCACATAACAAAGTTTCTTAAACTTGAAAAATCTGAAAATAAAATCTAATCGAAAATATTAAATACTATAATATAAATAGCTTAATAATTAAAATAACATTGAGACAGCTGTAAAATTACAATGGTCTGAGGGTGTGATAGCTTTAATCCTAAATGGGCTCAAAACAATAAAAAAAAAGTTAATCGGTCCTGTTTTCCAGATTTATTTTTCTCCCATGGTATAACAAAATGGCAAACACCTTGATTAGGGGAGGGAATATTTCAAGTGCATTACTAATTACGGATGAATCACTTAACTGCAAAGGCATAAACTGAAGGACAAACCTGATTGTTTCAGTACAACATTTGCAGGCGCACCCCGGGAGCATAAACAGCATGTCGATTTGAATGAATATAATTTCCAGTTATCTACTGTATAGGCATAATGACAACGCTAATGAATTGTATAACGCCTTAAAATAAAGCCTTTGAATGTAATCATCTTTAATGACGCAAAATCTTATGTTGTTAAGATGACTTTTTAATAGCTTTTTTGTGATTAAGTGTGTAATGGACCAAACCTCAATCCATGTAGTCAAAAGGCAACATGCAAAGTAATGGACAAACAAAGATCAAATAATGATCTCTTTAACCGAAATGGAAGACAAAACCTTGATTCATCTTGACAAACACAACTGGCCACAAATGTAGGTCAATCCACATCACTGCAGCTCATCTCAACAGAGGCTGCTCATGATATATTACTGGGAAAAGCAAACACTAAAAGAGAATGTGATCATCTGAAGTCACGGTTGAACAAACACGTCTGTTGAAGTGAGTGATGCAGTACCAAAGAATGCTTTTTATGGTTGTTTTCTTTAAATTAAACAATATCACATGAGCAAGATGGATGTTGTAAGGATTATCACCTGCCGAATCATATCTGTTAGGGGTGTGACGTGACACTTAGCTCACGAGACGAAAAATAGTCTGCAGGTGCATTTTTAAATGTTTTAACTAATCATCTTGTAATGAATGTCATTTCAGTTCTACTTTCTGAGTATGAATTATCAAATGCATTGAAAGACAACAATATATTTGCTACAAACTCAACTGACTGGCTTCTCTCCTGTATGATTTCACATGAGTCTCGACCTTACTGTGCATGAATTATGAGCTTCCAGAACTTCTGACTGAGGCTGTGTGACCTCCTAATTCAACTCCTTTCTACAAATTGAACACAGAAATAAAACAGTATAATAACAAAAATAAATACGTTTTTTTCTTAGTCTTAAGTGCAAACAATAGATGCAACCAAGTACTATGTCAATATTCAAAGTGAAAACAGAGACCCAGAGCTAAGAGGTGGTTACAACTACACAGCCCAGCCTAAGATAGCTTTGATATTGGGAGACAGGCTATTGTAAAAACTGAAATGTCTGTATAACTTGCACATTAGGTAGTTTTCATAAACACCTGTCTCCATTTAAAAAAAAAAAAAAAAAAAAAAAAAAAAAAAAAAAATATATATATATAATTATAAGTAAATAAGCTCTTCTCTAGTGTTTTTTTTATGGCTAACTAACAAATTGTGAACATTAGATACCTTTCCTGAGGTAAATGCAATGTTAAGTTCTCAAGTTGTATTATTGATGTCTTTCCGCGGGTGAAACACTGATTGATTGAGCGATTCAGGGAGCTCGCGTTTACTTTCGCTTTCGATTTGCGATCGCACGTACTCTGTGTATAGGGAGCGGCGGTGCTGAACACGCATTCTACAAGATAAGACATTTATCAGACGCTTTTAGGGTCTGATGCGTTTGAATCCTCTGCGGTCCTGTCAATCATCTCACCTTACTCTCCTCAGGTGATCAGTGAACTGTGATTCCTGCTGCACTGTTTGCGACTCATGCTGGATGAGCAGAGCAGACGTTTACAATAGTTTACAATTGAAGTTACCGTTATCCAACTGAATTAAATGGTTTTTATTCTTTATTTAAAAAAAAGCAAAACGACAGTGGAGGATGTAATGTAAATGCAGCGGTGGCATATTCTATGCTAATTTCACCCTCACGCTCCGTCATGGCGATATCGCGAGACAGCTTTTCACTCGACGAGAAACCTGTCACATTCTAATCTCGTCACACCCCTAATATCCGTGTTGATATTCAGTACAACAGCGTGATTGCTAGTGTAAAATTATTTTTATATTATAACAGTCTTTAAAAAAAGTTAATAAATAAATTTTTTTTGTCTATGTGTTGTATATGTATATGCAATGTCGGGGGTAATGCTTTAAGGTGCATTCACACTACCAGCGACTTTGTTGCTGCATGTCGCCAGTGGCTGGCAGTGAGGTCACTAGTGGGCATTTCCGCTACTGGTTAGCTAATAACGTTTGTGAATGACATTCACGGATGTTACTCCATGTTGTACAAACCCGATTCCAAAAAAGTTGGGACACTGTACAAATTGTGAATAAAAACAGAATGCAATGATGTGGAAGTTTCAAATTTCAATATTTTATTCAGAATACAACATAGATGACATCAAATGTTTAAACTGAGAAAATGTATCATTTTAAGGGAAAAATAAGTTGATTTTAAATTTCATGGCATCAACACATCTCAAAAAAGTTGGGACAAGGCCATGTTTACCACTGTGTGGCATCCCCTCTTCTTTTTATAACAGTCTGCAAACGTCTGGGGACTGAGGAGACAAGTTGCTCAAGTTTAGGAATAGGAATGTTGTCCCATTCTTGTCTAATACAGGCTTCTAGTTGCTCAACTGTCTTAGGTCTTCTTTGTCGCATCTTCCTCTTTATGATGCGCCAAATGTTTTCTATGGGTGAAAGATCTGGACTGCAGGCTGGCCATTTCAGTTCCCGGATCCTTATTCTACACAGCCATGATGTTGTAATTGATGCAGTATGTGGTCTGGCATCGTCATGTTGGAAAATGCAAGGTCTTCCCTGAAAGAGACGACGTCTGGATGGGAGCATATGTTGTTCTAGAACTTGGATATACCTTTCAGTATTGATGGTGCCTTTCCAGATGTGTAAGCTGCCCATGCCACACGCACTCATGCAACCCCATACCATCAGAGATGCAGGCTTCTGAACTGAGCGCTGATAACAACTTGGGTTGTCCTTGTCCTCTTTAGTCCGGATGACATGGCATCCCAGTTTTCCAAAAAGAACTTCAAATTTTGATTCGTCTGACCACAGAACAGTTTTCCACTTTGCCACAGTCCATTTTAAATGAGCCTTGGCCCAGAGAAAATGCCTGCGCTTCTGGATCATGTTTAGATATGGCTTCTTTTTTGACCTATAGAGTTTTAGCCGGCAACGGCGAATGGCACGGTGGATTGTGTTCACCGACAATGTTTTCTGGAAGTATTCCTGAGCCCATGTTGTGATTTCCATTACAGTAGCATTCCTGTATGTGATGCAGTGCCGTCTAAGGGCCCGAAGATCATGGGCATCCAGTATGGTTTTCCGGCCTTGACCCTTACGCACAGAGATTGTTCCAGATTCTCTGAATCTTTGGATGATATTATGCACTGTAGATGATGATAACTTCAAACTCTTTGCAATTGTTCTCTGAGAAACTCCTTTCTGATATTGCTCCACTATTTTTCGCCGCAGCATTGGGGGAATTGGTGATCCTCTGCCCATCTTGACTTCTGAGAGACACTGCCACTCTGAGAGGCTCTTTTTATACCCAATCATGTTGCCAATTGACCTAATAAGTTGCAAATTGGTCCTCCAGCTGTTCCTTATATGTACATTTAACTTTTCCGGCCTCTTATTGCTACCTGTAGCTCTCATGAAATCCAAAATGAGCCAATATTTGGCATGACATTTCAAAATGTCTCACTTTCAACATTTGATATGTTATCTATATTCTATTGTGAATAAAATATAAGTTTATGAGATTTGTAAATTATTGCATTCCTTTTTTATTCACAATTTGTACAGTGTCCCAACTTTTTTGGAATCGGGTTTGTAGACAACTCAGTTTTCTTGCCGCTACAAACAAACATTTTGGAGGGAAAAGTCTAAATATAAATGGAATCAGTACATAAAATGCCTAATATTAAAGATGAACAAGAAACAGTGAATGCTCTTTGCCATCGTGGGTATTTATCTGCAGCAACCATTCATATCTAGGCTCACGAAACCATTCAGGCTCGGAGTCACTACTGCCAGTACCACCATATGTACACAGAGACATATCATAAATTATAGGAGAGTTGCTGACTACTAAACTGAGCTTCTCCTTCATCTTGCCTCGGCACTGAAGAGTGACGGATTACATGCGCTCCACTGACGTGCGCTCCACTCCTATTGGTTGTCTCCCAAAAGTCGCTCTTCATTTGCATAAAGTTGAACAGATCTCAACTTTGTCGCTGCACACGCCCCATCCGTTCGCCAACGGTCACTGTCGCTGGCCCACTCTCCATTGAAATGAATTGGATCGTGTCGCTTTGTCGCAGTGTGTCGCTGGTAGTGTGAATGCACCTTTACAAGTAATGTGAGTTATGTAATCCGATTACTTTTCAGGTAACTAGTAGAATAATGCATTACTTTTAAATTTACAACAAAATATCTAAGTAGTAAGTAATGCAAATTACTTTGTTTTCCCATTTATTGACCAACGGCTCTCCTTTCCCCATGTTGAGAGAAAGTGCAGAGGTGTTGTTTGCGCTGTGTAAACATGATGCTTATTGTAGTTCTAGACTAAATGTGAACATGCATTTACTCATCTCACTTGCACAAAAGCAGATTCAGTATTCCTCAAAATTAATAAAAAACAGTGAAATGGAAACTAAGAATATTACACAAACAGGGCTTGACATTAACACCCACCAACCCGGCAAATGCGGGTGGATTTCAACGGTGACGTGTGCAGTCTACTAGCTACTTTGGCGGGTTGAATTGTATACATAATATATACATTTTTCAATTCTAGTCTTTTAAAAAGGCATCTGAAATACAGTGCAATGTAGTGTTGTCATCTCTCCGACAGCGAGTTGACACACAAACCTGTAACACCAACAATATTCATCCGGAGCAAATGAAACGAGTAAGTGAGGGGCTTGAATTTTGAAGTGGGATTGCGCATAATTTTACTCGTTCCCTTAGATTTTGTGCTTACACCCAAAGTGCGTGCACATAAAGCAATCTTGAGTTAGTTTTCGCTGCCTTATTGCATTTAAACATGTAACATTATAATGGAGCCGTGTGTCAGGTCTTAAAGTGACAGCAGCCTAATATACCTGCTGCCAAATTATGAGATAATATTAAAATTATCTATGGCAGTTTTTCCCCAAGATAAGGTGGCAAGGTAAGATTTTACCTATTCTCACAAGGGCTGCATTTATTTGATCAAAACAATATAAAAATATTATTATAATTTAAATAACTGTTTTCTATTGTAATATATTTTATATCAAATTTATTCTTGAGATGGCAAAGCAGAATTTTCATGAATTCAGAAATCATTCTAATATGCTGATTTGATCAAGAAACATTTCTTCTTTTTAATAATGTTGAAAAAATTTTTGCTGCTTAAATGTTTTTGTGGAAACCAGTAGTATATTTATATATAAAACATAACTTGCGTCTCAGACCAAATTTGGCTAGTTTTCTCAACCAATGAAAATAGTTCCAATAGTCAAGGATGGATCAAGCTTTCCATTTCATCTGACAGCAAAATAAAAAAAAAAAATGCTATGGTATACACCAATCAGGCATAACATTATGACCACCTTCCTAATATTGTGTTGGTCCCCATTTTGCTGCCAAAACAGCCCTGACCCATTGAGGCATGGACTCCACTAGACCCCTGAAGGTGTGCTGTGGTATCTGGCACCAAGATGTTAGCAGCAGATCCTTTAAGTCCTGTAAGTTGCGAGGTTAGGCCTCCATGGATTGGACTTGTTTGTTCAGGACATCCCACAGATGCTTGATTGGATTGAGATCTGGGGAATTTGGAGGCCAAGTCAACACCTCAAACTCGTTGTTGTGCTCCTCAAACCATTCCTGAACCGTTTTTGCTTTGTGGCAGGGGCAGGGCGCATTATCCTGCTGAAAGAGGCCACAGCCACCAGGGAATACCGTTTCCATGAAAGGGTGTACATGGTCTGCAACAATGCTTAGGTAGGTGGTATGTGTCAAAGTAACACCCATATGGATGGCAGGACCCAAGGTTTCCCAGCAGAACATTGCCCAAAGCATCACACTGCCTCTGCCGGCTTGCCTTCTTCCCATAGTGCATCCTGGTGCCATGTGTTCCCCAGGGAAGTGACGCGCACACACACCCGGCCATCCACGTGATGTAAAAGAACTTCTTGAGCAATTTGAGCTACAGTAGCTCGTCTGTTTGATCGGACTACACGGGCCAGCCTTCGCTCCCCACGTGCATCAATGAGCCTTTGCCGCCCATGACCCTGTCGCCGGTTCACCACTGTTCCTTCCTTGGACCACTTTTAATAGATACTGACCACTGCAGACCGGGAACACCCCACAAAAGCGGCAGTTTTGGAGATGCTCTGACCCAGTCATCTAGCCATCACAATTTGGCCCTTGTCAAACTCGCTCAAATCCTTACGCTTGCCCATTTTTCCTGCTTCTAACATTAACATTAACTAACATTATCAACTTTGAGGACAAAATGTTCACTTGCTTCCTAATATATCCCACCCACTAACAGGTGCCATGATGAAGAGATAATCAGTGTTACTCACTTCACCTGTCATAATGTTATGCCTGATCGGTGTATTTCGACTGTAACTATTAAATAACTGTTCAGTTATCTATTGATCACTATCTACTATTATATAGTTCCTTCACTTGGTTTGTGAGTTCATTTGTTAGCATTTTCTTGCATGGAATAAGTGAATATGAGTTTTCTTGCTGCTATCCAGGTCAATAGCAAGCACAGGGAGGTTGGGAAGATGCCTTTTAACACCACGCTTTACTGGACCCAACCAAAATAGTCCAGACTAAAGTTAGCTCAGCATAACATGGTGCAGTGCTAGATGGCCCTCCACTTTGAATTCATTAACACTTGAATCTCACACTTCACTCTTTTAGTAGCTTGAATGAGGACAGTTTTGCGCGCTCGCTCTCTCTGTAGTTGAATTATTCATGAAACATATTTTCATGTAGAACATTATCACCCTGAAACAGTTTGGCTATCATACTTCTTTACCTAAACACACAACCTTTCTAGGTTCAGGGTCTAATTTCTAATTTATGGTGAAGTATGCTGTGTGGTTGGCAAACCAGGAAAAGTAATAAAACCTTGAATCTAACTCTGTTTATGCATGTTTACATGTTACTCATTCTGCTGTCCCAATTCCAGCTCATTTATAACCTAAAATATCTTTGAGAAGAAGCCTACAGTGAGTGCAGATGGGCAGCTGCGGTTATCCCCATGTTATTTGCTTCAGCCCTTGTGAACTTGTTTCTGGAGCCAGTCCTCAATTTGATTCATGTCTAATGGGAGTGTCTCCTTATATGAGGCAAAAATCATACATGATACCTAGAAATGAAAAAGAATATCCAGTTGGTTTAGTGGTATGACTCCCACTTTGAGTGGAAGACGTCTTGTGTTCAAATACCAGCATCCATCCATCCGTCCGTCCGCCCGCCCGTCCATCCATCCGTTCATCCGTTTATAGCAGTAGTGTTATTATAATGATTCAACTATCCAAATAAAATTGACAAACAAGTACACAAAGGTTATATTACAAGTTAGTCACCAAATAGATTGTCACATTATGATATTAAAGGGATAGTTCACCCAAAAATGAAAATTATCCCATGATTTACTCACCCTCAAGTCATCCTAGGTGTATATGACATTCTTCTGTCAGACGAATACAGTCGGAGTTATATTAAAAAATGTCCTGGCTTTTCCAAGCTTTATAATGGCAGTAAATGGCTATTTCTGTTTTGAAGTCCATAAAAGTGCATGTATCCATCATAAAAGTGCTCCACATGGCTCCAGGGGGTTAATAAAGTCCTTCTGAAGTGAAGCGGTGCGTTTGTGTAAGAAAAATATCCATATTTAAAACTTTAAAACTAAAATAACTAGGGGTGCACAATACCATTTTTTCCAGAACCGATCCGATCCGATACCAAACATTCTGAGTATCGGCCGATACCGATCCGATACCAGCGCAGTTTTGTTTAAAAAATCAATGTAGAATTTCTATACCTCAGTGTGTTGAACTGATAATCACTATTTTGTGTGTTAAACACAATCTACTAAACACAGACAACTTCATTATAAAGAAAAACAACAAATGAAAAAAATATATAATCACAATCTATGACAAAAATACTACTATAAACTAGATGGTGGATAAACTAGATTAGTGGATAATTCAGCAGCAAAAGTTACTCTAGAAAAATCATGAGTGCACAATAATTGTATAAAAATCTAAACATTTAGTGGAAAAAAACATTTAGTGGGGAACAAATAAAAGTGAAAAGTGTAGCACTAAATCTGGTAAAATGTTACACGTTGTAAAATACTTTTAATGAAAAACAAGTAAATATATTAGAAATAGAAATATAGAAATAGGGCCTATATACTAAGAAATTAAGACATTTATTTTAAATGTACACTCACCTAAAGGATTATTAGGAACACCTGTTCAATTTCTCATTAATGCAATTATCTAATCAACCAATCACATGGCAGTTGCTTCAATGCATTTAGGGGTGTGGTCCTGGTCAAGACAATCTCCTGAACTCCAAACTGAATGTCAGAATGGGAAAGAAAGGTGATTTAAGCAATTTTGAGCGTGGCATGGTTGTTGGTGCCAGACGGGCCGGTCTGAGTATTTCACAATCTGCTCAGTTACTGGGATTTCCACGCACAACCATTTCTAGAGTTTACAAAGAATGGTGTGAAAAGGGAAAAACATCCAGTATGCGGCAGTCCTGCGGGCGAAAATGCCTTGTTGATGCTAGAGGTCAGAGGAGAATGGGCCGACTGATTCAAGCTGATAAAAGAGCAACTTTGACTGAAATAACCACTCGTTACAACCGAGGTATGCAGCAAAGCATTTGTGAAGCCACAACACGCACAACCTTGAGGCGGATGGGCCTCAAGACCCCACCGGGTACCACTCATCTCCACTACAAATAGGAAAAAGAGGCTACAATTTGCACGAGCTCACCAAAATTGGACAGTTGAAGACTGGAAAAATGTTGCCTGGTCTGATGAGTCTCGATTTCTGTTGAGACATTCAGATGGTAGAGTCAGAATTTGGCGTAAACAGAATGAGAACATGGATCCATCATGCCTTGTTACCACTGTGCAGGCTGGTGGTGGTGGTGTAATGGTGTGGGGGATGTTTTCTTGGCACACTTTAGGCCCCTTAGTGCCAATTGGGCATCGTTTAAATGCCACGGCCTACCTGAGCATTGTTTCTGACCATGTCCATCCCTTTATGACCACCATGTACCCATCCTCTGATGGCTACTTCCAGCAGGATAATGCACCATGTCACAAAGCTCGAATCATTTCAAATTGGTTTCTTGAACATGACAATGAGTTCACTGTACTAAAATGGCCCCCACAGTCACCAGATCTCAACCCAATAGAGCATCTTTGGGATGTGGTGGAACGGGAGCTTCGTGCCCTGGATGTGCATCCCACAAATCTCCATCAACTGCAAGATGCTATCCTATCAATATGGGCCAACATTTCTAAAGAATGCTTTTAGCACCTTGTTGAATCAATGCCACGTAGAATTAAGGCAGTTCTGAAGGCGAAAGGGGGTCAAACACAGTATTAGTATGGTGTTCCTAATAATCCTTTAGGTGAGTGTATAGCGCAGCTTTTTAATGAGGCAGCAACATATTATAGATAGGGCAGAAAAAGAAAGGCTATTAATAATCTTTCATTGCACAAAAGTATTATAATACGAAAGGCGTCAATACAGAGCGGCACAAAGCGCTTATGCGCATCCCGTGCGCAGGATGATGTGCTTGAAGCAACATGGCGTCACAGCGCGCAGCGCTCCGTCCGCATTGAAAAGTTCAAAACACAAAGGGAAGAGATATCGATGCGACCCCAAACTTCTGAACGATAATATATGTTGCCAAATAATTTGTCAGTATTTATCACTTCAACAAACAATATTATAAATATTATTAATTTTATCCATATTAAGTATTGAAAAAAGAAATGTTAGGCTATTATTCAAAATTTGAATATGTAATTTGGGCTTTTGCACAGCAAGGAAATCAGATGTTAAGGGTTATGTGGCGCAAATATGTAATAAAACTGTGAAACTATGAATAACCGAGTGAAACCATCAGTGATATTTCACAGTCACTGTGTGTGCATGTAAATTCTGGCTGCTCAAAAGATAAGATGCATCCTGTTCTCAAGATCATAGTTTGTGAAAGCTCACTGTGTAAAAAGAAGCATCAAGAGACAATGAAACAAGAAAAGGTTCAATGTAACAATACAGCATAACAGAAACTGTCAACTGCCGCAAAGCTGCAGAGGGAATTAAGACGCCTGTTTTATGAACACAAACTGCCTAAGCACTGTGTGAACTTGCATTGAAATAAGTAGATTTGAAGTATTTCCTGGTGTGGTGAGAAACCACAGTTTGTATTAGCATCATATTAAAACACACAAATGATTAATCTCAACAGGGATGATATTTAAGACGGCAGTGACATCGCTAAGAGTATTTAAGCAAATTTAACATTTGCCCTGCTGTGATCTCAAGGACTAGCACTGTCACAGCTGAAGGATAAACAGAAGGCAAAGGAGCCTGATTCCGCCAAATCGTGTCTCTTGTAATCAGCGCAATAACACTAAGCAATGGGGTCGGTATGGGAGAAAGGAACTTGACCAGGAGGTTTCAGCAATATCCTGTCAATCACTGCACACTGTTAACTCTAATGATCATTGCACTGAGCCATCTTCATCAATCTAGGGCAAATCATCTCACTGAGAGAGAGAATTTGGAATAAGTGATGAGTGACATCTTGACGTGGAAAAATATGAGCCGATCACTTTCTTTCCTGCACTGGCACCGACGTGGTAATTAACAAGGGCAGAAATGGGATCAGCTGATGACTAATGGTTAATTATCACTTATGCCTGTTACTGCAGATGGCTGCACAAATGTAAAATAAAGACAGCAGTGAAGAATCCTCCTGGTTCCTTTGCCGCTGACAGGCATGTTGGCTTTCAGAGCCTCTTGTTAATGTATCTGACACTGGGAGGTAGGGCTGCATGATACTGGAAAAAACTGACATTGCGATATTTGGTTTTTCTGCGATATATATTGCGATATGAAAACAATTTCACCAGGTGACTTGAATAGCTGTATTTGGAAAGAATGAATCATTCTAGAATGAATGCGGGGTGGTTTTGTAGGGGAGTGCATCTGCATAGAAAATAAACAAATTACAAGTATAGATAAATATAATAAAACAAAGATACGAATGAAATGTATAAACAGTGATTTAATGAAATAAACAGTGCCTTATGTTTTTCAGATAAGTCTAACAATATTCAGGTGCAGAAATTGAATAATCAAATGTAAAATAAAAGCGCATAGTCTTCACTGTATGAATTAAATATAATTAATATTTCTTAGTGCTGTCAATCGATTAAAAAATTAAGCACACATTTTTTTCTGTAATTAATCGTGATTAAAAACAAAGTTTTAATATATATATTTTTATATTGTAATAATTTCCCAGTTACGCTCCAAATTAATGTAGAAACAGCTTAAAGACAATATATTTTAAATATTTGTTTAATGGCATCTTTTAAAACATTAATGATAGACATTCAACATTACAGTATAATTGAAAGCTATATCAATTTCAACATTTATTAGGCTTTAAAAATAACAACTTTTAATTTAAGTGAACTTCAATCTTCACATAAACCCATTATAATAAATGTCATATTTACCTGTGGCCTTTCTACCTGTTTAACAGGTATAGGAAATATACACAAATTGAATAAAGTTATCAAACAGTCTGCACTGCATAAATAATAAATTAAATATAAATTAATCCTTATTAAAGCTACAATTTTCTCTGTTAACATTAATGGCAGACATCACAGCAACTGGTTTATTAGGCTGCTGTCACTTTAAATCTGCCGCTGCCGAACATGACGCGGATCTGACATGCTGTCACGCGCATCTCATTTTCTCACAACTCTTTAAGTTAATTTAAGACGTTATTTAACTCATTTAAGACGGCTCTTATGAGAATACTCGACAAAACAGGCATTTTGGCATAATTCTGTGTGTTATTGTTTGTTCAAGCGCAAAAGAGAACTCGATTCTGGTGCGCTGTCTGTGCGTGCGATACTGGCGCGTGTCTTTCTGTGTGTCGTGTGTGTCACACATACAGGGCATTCACAGACGCCGCGTTCTCTTTTGTCGCGCTTGAATTGTTTAAAAGCATTTGCATGAATAAGAGCATAATGTAACGCTAGCCTGAGGATGACAGAAAAAAATGGATGCTGCATTAATTGCATTAAATATTTTTAACGTGTTAAACTGAAAAAAAAAATTGACAGCACTAATATTTATTAAAGCTACAAAAGTGATTTTCTTTGTCTTTTGTTGTTTTAATTTAATATTAATGACAGACAGCAACAGGTATAGGCTATTGTCACTTTAAGACCTAATACACGGATCCTATATAATGCTACACATCCGTTTTCTTTCTCAATTGTTAACGTTCACTTATGCGACTGTGTTTACTAGGATACTACTTTCCAAGATGGGCATTGTGACATAATTCTGCTTGTATGTGTCCGTTCAAGCACAAAGGCTATGTTCACACTATCAGCCTAAATCCGATTGTTTGTGTATCTGATTGGAATCTGATCTAAATTATTGACTGTCCACACTATGTTTCGGACATGTTCAGATCCGATGTTTGTGTTCCATGGGCGCTCTTTCGTTTTCTGGAATATCTGAATTGGTTTCTATGGCGATGATGTTGCGTTGGTAGGCATATGCCAAAAACAACAACAGCAACATGGAGGGGTTTGCAATACAAATGTTGTCTTATTTACAACATGACAATATGTAGCCGCCACACTGGACTAGTGCGTCTTATGGGGCAGCGACAGAAATGTAGGAGGCCTGTATGTGCGACTTTATTCCGTGGCACTTTGCAACAGCACAACTTTGTTTCTGCAGCGACTTTCAGCATGTTTCCTATACCAAACGTCGGACTTGTTTACATTTTACGAAATCCAATTTGAGCGATCAGACTGAAAAGGATTTCAAGAAATGCGATTTGAGGATTTCAAATTCAATTCAATCAAACCTCAAAACCTCAAATTTAGCCGTTCATGCTTGCTAAATTGGATCCTAATCGGATATGCACAAAAATCGGATTTGGACTGACAGTCTCAGGGCTCCAGACTGCGACTAAAACGGTTGCATTTGCGAGCAAAAATATTAATTTGCAAGTGATATTGTTGCTGAGATCGCCACTGGCGACCATATAAATTTACATGTTATGATTAAAAATTGCGTGCCTTTTTACGGAAATGTTCTGTGATGAGTAGCCCATCACATCTTTTGTTGTGTCGACGTAATAAAATGAGACGACGTGCAGCAAAGTTACAGTGGAAAAAAAGCTCACTGAGTCTGAGCGCCAAAATACGCATCAGAAACGGATGCCAAAACGGAAAAGCAACAACGCTGACGGCTGTGCCAGCATGAGAGAGATAGAAAACGACGGGAACGTGTCAATGAATGAACATCCAAGTACTGTGAAAGTGCAGGAAGGCTTGTCTATTTCATGCACACAATGTGGTTAACCACAACAGATAAACATGTCAGCTGTGTGGACGCGAACTAATCGATAACAATTCTCATTTTTAATTGATACTGATATGGATTCTTATTCTCAATATATTTAAATTTTTGCTGTTTTCTGTTACTGCCTGAACTTCACGTTATTTGTAGCGGAGCCATCCATAATCGCAGGAAGATTTGTACTTAACTGTCACCTTTAATATGTCACTTTTAACTTGTTTGTTAATTTTAGTAAACTTTTTGGCGCTCTTTAATGTGGCCTGACAGATCGCTTAATCAGCATTTCGACCTTGGAAAGAGCTTGTATAAAACAGCTCAAGAACAATCATGTCATGTAACGTCAAATTTACCTCAGAAAAGCCATTCAATGCTCATAAATTCGTTAGTCAGACCATAGAAAGGGGCTTTTTGCTAAATATATGCACTATATCACATAATCCTTATATTTTTACTTAAACTGTTGTCTTCATTCTCGATGTTGTCGATTCTTCAAACTCGTTTATTCTTTTGTGGCACTTAAAAAAATTAATTGGCGCCTAACTTTTCCCCTTATAGGAGCCAATGGCTCCTTAATTGATTTTATTTTTTTGTCTGGAGCCCTGAATCTGAACGAGGCTAAAAAGACGAATGCTTTAAACTTGCTTGAACGTTTAAACTAACAGGACTTAAAACGTACAAATGATAAACTTTCATTTTAAAGCCACAATATGTAATTTTTCGAAGGTAGAGGTCGCTTATTCAAAACAAAGGCGTCTGGATTTCACGGAGCTTTTATTATGCCGCAGACGTCCGCTTCCGCTTTTTTCGTTCATGCATACGCAGCGCTGTTTTATCATATTAGATGCATTATTTGAGTGTGTTGAAAGTTATGTTATAATGCTACTCTGTGCGTTTGCTCGGCGGCTACTATGAGACACTTGTTGCACACTGCAGTAAGCTAGATCGATATTAGGCATAGTAAAATATGGTACTCGCGGTAAATCATGAAAATGAGATTTAAACAATGAGACTAACTGTGTTGAGCTATATAACAATGATTCGTTTTCTGTTGATGAATGTATCCAAACAGTTGCTCACCTGTCTAATAAAACACATATTAAAGCATCGGAAAACGAGGGTAACGCGGGTATGATGCCATTAATAGGCGACGCACGGACATCCTGACTATCAACATGACTATCGCGGATGCTCACATCACAATGTCGTTGCTGAAAGGATATATTGTGCAGCCCTACTGGAAGGAGGAACTGAAATACTGGAGAAGCCCCAGATGAGATTCTTTTTAGGAGCTCCGAAGCTGCCTGTTTGAGCCAGACTCGAAATTATGATTAAAATGCAGTGAAGAAACATACTTCATGCTATTTTTAGTCTAGTTCATAAAACTGATTTCAGCACTTGCATCAAGTATCACTTTCATGGTGAAATCGAAATGGGCATTATGAGAAGCCAGTGGTACATTTTTGTTGATTTTTGTTGCAGTGTATAATTTTGTGCCACGTGCAAATTTGCAGAAGGCTGGAAAGAATGGCTGGATGTGGCAAAAGCAGTGTTTGTAAATATGGTACCAGCTGTAAGCCAGTGTTTGCTGGGATGACAAGTAAGTAAGTATAGAGTAAGTCTCCCTGTGTTCAAGACACAGAATGCTACCTTAAATACTGGTTGCTAAAGCATAACTTTACTGCTTTTTGGGGGGGAATAGCCATCTTTTTTTTAAGAAAAAACATTCATTTTATATTCTTTTTAAGGACATGTATCCTTTCTGGTCATCGAGGATACAACATTACTGGAAATAACTTTAATAGGAAAAAATTACTGGAAACAACTAGTAGCTATAGCTGTTTTTTTTAAGAATCATATCCTGGGTTTTAGTTCATGTCTGTTAGCCTTAAAGGAGTAGTTCACTTTAAAATGAAAATTACCCCATGATTTACTCATCCTCAAGCCATCCTAGGTGTATATAACTTTCTTCTTTCTGATGAACACAATCGGAGTTATATTAATAAATATCCTGACGCTTCCAAGCTTTATAATGCCATTGAGTTTGAAGCTCAAAAAAGTGCATCCATCCCTCATAAACATCCTCCACACGGCTCCGGGGGATTAATAAAGGTCTTCTGAAGTGAAGCGAATGGGTTTTGTAAGAAAAATATCCATATTTAAAACTTTATAAAGTAAAATATCTAGCGTCCGGCAGACCGCCTTCCATATTCAACTTACGCAGAAAGTGTAAGTTCAAAACGCTTACGCTATGTTCTAATGATACATCGCACCAGTTACCCTTTTTTCGTAAGTTAAATACCAAGATTAAATTCTAGCAGATATACACATTTAAATGTTCATGTATCATTCATGTAGCTCAAACAGTAGAGCCAGCAATGCCAAGGTCATGGGTTCCATTTCCAGGGAATGCATGAACTGATTAAATGTATACCTCCTAAAGGCATACATGTAATGAAAATACCACTTTGCCTTTGATTAGCGAATGCACGTAACATATCGTGTGTATTTGGCTGCTCAAATGTGCATACTCTCTTTAGTTTTCCAACCAAAAGTTGGTTGTGAAGGTGGTTGGAGTCTTTATTGGAAATTTTCAACATCAAGTTGTTCAGTGCTAAATTTAATGTGTGAAAAACAGGCTGTTCTTGAAAGTGATAGCTAAACATTAGTTGAAAACATCTGAATTTTATTGTTGCGCATTTGTTTTGAATTTGTTGTTTTGATGTATTGCAGTTGTTGCTGTGACTTATGTGTCATTTTTAAACAAAGTTCCAAGTCATGAATTCACACTTGGCTCTCAAAAGATTTCTGACATCTACGTGATGTGATTCTTGGCTGTAATGAGCAGTCGGTTTTGGGCAGTGATGAGACATGAGTAAGAATGATCATTTTCTAATGAACCTTGTTGCATTAACATGCCATTCAAATCATCCACTGGTTTTCTGAGTGCAGAGGGGTTTTAGGTGTTTGCAGTCGTGGTGTTAAACATATTTGTTGGCTGACTCATGAAAGAGGCTGAGAATTGTGCCATCATACATTATCACAGACACACCTACATGCACACACACACACACGCACACACACACACACACACACACACACGCTGTGTGTAGGTTTTATCTCAGCTCTGTAACTGGGTCATTTTATAGCTGCTTAGCTAGCTTGAGCTTGATTACCCAAGAGTCTTCTTTGTTTGCCATTCAATTATGCAAAAATTTCCAGACATCCTGTTGCTGTACTAATAGTATATATAGACAAGATTCTCTTCTGAAGTCATATTCAAATTATGTATTTAACCTTATACTTTATAGGAAAGGAGAGTACATGCATGTGAGCAGAGGAGAGCTAGCAAATGAGAAGGGTTTTTTTTCTTTTCAACTGCAATGTTTTAGGAGCCTTTTATATAGAGAATGCTTTTGGGGGTTGTCAAGTATAGCTGTAGAACACAACAGCAAGTTGGTTTAAACCCCAGAGTTTGTTGTTTAGTTATATTATTAGTCTATTTGGCCTTGACTGTGTTTACATGCACAGATATTCCAATATTAATCATAATTTGATCCAGTTATGTAAGCCTCATGTATAGTCATTAACCTGATTGCTGTAACCAGATTACCTTGAAACAGTATTTCAGGTTCTCGAAATCTGATGACAGCTGGCATATGAAATTATTAATCAGAATGTTGGGTCATGTAAACACATTAGTTGGAATATCCTATAATTGACAATTCATTTATATGTATGCCAACTTTGAAAGAAACATGTTTTTTTTTATGTAAGTCTCATGACCTACATTTTGTAAATCATTCACTCTTGTGTGTTTTGTGTTTTTGTGTTTTAAGGACACAAATGAGAACAAATGAGTTGGGGGATCCTTTGCAGATCGTTTTGGTGTGACTAATGGCACAGAAATGATTACACGCTTAAGCTTTAACACTGTTTATTTAATGGTAAAATTTTCATGAAAATCAATTTAGTATAACTTAAGTGGCTCTTTACATACAGTGGGGAGAACAAGTATTTGATACACTGCCGATTTTGCAGGTTTGCCCACTTACAAAGCATGTAGAGGTCTGTAATTTTTTATCATAGGTACACTTCAACTGTGAGAGACGGAATCTAAAACAAAAATCCAGAAAATCACATTGTATGATTTTTAAAGTAATTAATTTGAATTTTATTGCATGACATAAGTATTTGATACATCAGAAAAGCAGAACTTAATATTTGGTACAGAAACCTTTGTTTGCAATTACAGAGATCATACGTTTCCTGTAGTTCTTGACCAGGTTTGCACACACTGCAGCAGGGATTTTGGCCCACTCCTCCATACAGACCTTCTCCAGATCCTTCAGGTTTCGGGGCTGTCGCTGGGCAATACGGACTTTCAGCTCCCTCCAAAGATTTTCTATTGGGTTCAGGTCTGGAGACTGGCTAGGCCACTCCAGGACCTTGAGATGCTTCTTACGGAGCCACTCCTTAGTTGCCCTGGCTTTGTGTTTCGGGTCGTTGTCATGCTGGAAGACCCAGCCACGACTCATCTTCAATGCTCTTACTGAGGGAAGGAGGTTGGTGTTGGTGAAGGATGGTGTTCTTGGGGTTGTACTCATCCTTCTTCTTCCTCCAAACACGGTGAGTGGAGTTTAGACCAAAAAGCTCTATTTTTGTCTCATCAGACCACATGACCTTCTCCCATTCCTCCTCTGGATCATCCAGATGGTCATTGGCAAACTTCAGACGGGCCTGGACATGCGCTGGCTTGAGCAGGGGGACCTTGCGTGCGCTGCAGGATTTTAATCCTGTTACTAATGGTTTTCTTTGAGACTGTGGTCCCAGCTCTCTTCAGGTCATTGACCAGGTCCTGCCGTGTAGTTCTGGGCTGATCCCTCAGCTTCCTCATGATCATTGATGCCCCACGAGGTGAGATCTTGCATGGTGCCACAGACCGAAGGAGACTGACCGTCATCTTGAACTTCTTCCATTTTCTAATAATTGCGCCAACAGTTGTTGCCTTCTCACCAAGCTGCTTGCCTATTGTCCTGTAGCCCATCCCAGCCTTGTGCAGGTCTACAATTTTATCCCTGATGTCCTTACACAGCTCTCTGGTCTTGGCAATTGTGGAGAGGTTGGAGTCTGTTTGATTGAGTGTGTGGACAGGTGTCTTGTATACAGGTAAAGAGTTCAAACAGGTGTAGTTAATACAGGTAATTAGTGGAGAACAGGAGGGCTTCTTAAAGAAAAACTAACAGGTCTGTGAGAGCCGGAATTCTTACTGGTTGGTAGGTGATCAAATACTTATGTCATGCAATAAAATGCAAATTAATTATTTAAAAATCATACAATGTGATTTTCTGGATTTTTGTTTTAGATTCCGTCTCTCACAGTTGAAGTGTACCTATGATAAAAATTACAGACCTCTACATGCTTTGTAAGTAGGAAAACCTGCAAAATCGGCAGTGTATCAAATACTTGTTCTCCCAACTGTATATTAAAATTGTCATGACATTTGCATGTCATAAGATTTTGAGGTGCACATTCACATCACATATACTTCTGAGACAGTGCTACACACTGATAGGCATACGTTATGCATGGACTGTTTCATGTTTTATTTATTTTCGGATGGGCACACATATGGTCCCTGTATGTGCAACAACTACAAATGTGGTTCATTTCACAAGGCTCAGGGTGTAAAATGCAGACCTTGAGATTTATAGGCTTCTAGTTAGAAAACATTTGTCATGTTGTTCCCTGTGTTTACGTGAATTATAAATGCTTGTGGCATCTAGTTTGCATTTGCAGTTGTAGCTTAGATAGTTGAAGTTTTTATGGGGACATGTATACAATGCATCCGGAAAGTATTCACAGCGCTTCACTTTTTCCACATTTTGTTATGTTACAGCCCTATTCCAAAATGGATTAAATTCATTATTTTCCTCAAAATTCTACAAATAATACCCCATAATGACAACATGAAAGAAGTTTGTTTGAAGTCTTTGCAAATTTATTAAAAATAAAAAACAAAACAAAAAATCAAGTACATAAGTATTCACAGCCTTTGCTCAATACTTTGTTGAAGTACCTTTGGCACCAATTACAGCCTCAAGTCTTTTTGAGTATGATGCTACAAGCTTGGCACACCTATTTTTGGGCAGTTTCTCCCATTCTTCTTTGCAGGACCTCTCAAGCTCCATCAGGTTGGATGGGGAGCGTCGGTGCACAACCATTTTCAGATCTCTCCAGAGATGTTCAATCGTGTTCAAGTCTGGGCTCTGGCTGGACCTCTCAAGGACATTCAAAGAGTTGTCCCGTAGCCACTCCTTTGTTATCTTTGTTATCGTGTGCTTCGCCCCAGTCTGAGGTCCAGAGCGATCTGGAGCAGGTTTTCATCAAGGATGTCTCTGTACATTGCTGCATTCATCTTTCCCTCGATCCTGACTAGTCTCCCAGTTCCTGCCGCTGAAAAATATCCCCACAGCATGATGCTGCCACCAGCATGCTTCACTGTAGGGATGGTATTGTCCAGGTGATGAGCAGTACCTGGTTTCCTCCAGACATGACGCTTGCCATTCAGGCCAAAGAGTTCAATCTTTGTTTCATCAGGCCAGAGAATTTTGTTTCTCATGGTCTGAGAGTCCTTCAGATGCCTTTTGGCAAACTCCAGGTGGGCGGTCATGTGCCTTTTACTGAGGAGTGTCTTCCGCCTGGCCACTCTACCATACAGGCCTGATTGGTGGAGTGCTGAAGAGATGGTTGTTGTTCTGGAAGGTTCTCCTCTCTCCACAGAGAAACGCTGAAGCTCTGTCAGAGTGACCATTGGGTTCTTGGTCACCTCCCTGACTAAGGCCCTTCTCCCCCGATCGCTCAGTTTGGCCGGGCGGCCAGCTCTAGGAAGAGTCCTGGTGGTTCCAAACTTCTTCCATTTATGGATGATGGAGGCCACTGTGCTCATTGGGACCTTCAATGCTGCAGAAATTTTTCTGTACCTTTCCCCAGATCTGTGCCTTGACACAATCCTGTCTCGGAGGTCTACAGACAATTCCTTGGACTTCATGGCTTGGTTTGTGCTCTGACATGCACTTTTAACTCTGGGACCTTATATAGACAGATGTGTGCCTTTCCAAATCATGTCCAATCAACTGAATTTACCACAGGTGGACTCCAATCAATTTGTAGAAACATCTCAAGGATTATCAATGGAAACAGGATGCACCTAAGCTCAATTTTGAGTGTCATGGCAAAGGCTGTGAATACTTATGAAATTATTTTTTTTTCTGTTTTTTGTTTTTAATAAATTTGCAAAGATTTCCAACAAACTTCTTTCACGTTGTCATTATGGGTTATTGTTTGTAGAATTTTGTGGAAAATAATGAATTTAATCCATTTTGGAATAAGGCTGTAACATAAATAAAATGTGGAAAAAGTGAAGCGCTGTGTATACTTTACAGATGCACTGTATATAGATTATCAATTACTTTTACTTTTCTTCTACACACACACTTGTTTGAGCTCACACTAACATGTGTAACCTGGGGAAACAAGTACAAAAAGGTGTGAAACAATATAGAACCATTTCATATTATTAAAAAAATATTATTGGATTATGGAGTTTTTGTCACCAAATAATTCTTTGATTTCTTATGAATTAAGCAATGATATACAAATTATAAGAAAAAGAAACTTTATTCTTCCCTTTGTAAAGCCAAAATATAACCATTACTGTCAAAAACAATATACACCATGAGCCAAAATAAAATGTCATGTTGTTGGATCCTGAAATTTCTATCACTGGAATCCATTCTAAAAGGATGGAGCTTTGGATGCACTTCAATTTACCCTGAGGTGTTCAAGCGTGCGATGCGGTGGGATAGTCCTGTGTCTTTTATCTGGTGGTGGCAGGGATTGACATATTGATTAGATAGTAGTGGGAACGTTATTCTTGTGCCTGGGACTTGCCTTATTTTCTGCCTGTGTATCTGTGCCATCATTTTCTACATGTTCTGAATGCTACAGATAATGTAATGGCATATGAGCATGAAATAGTCACATGAGCAGAAGGGGTTTGTTGATTGGTGCTGTGGAGGTCAATGACTGCCTCACACTCTTTAGGCTAAAAGTAAAGGCATAGGAGAGTCAGAGATCACATATGTATATATACAAAACTGTATTTTGCAGTGCTTTCAGATAAAAAAATATTTTTTGGGATTAATTATTGAATAAATTAGCTGTTTTCGCAGCATCATCAAACTTTTTTTTGTACTAGTAAACTTGTTTACTACCTAAGTCTCTGGTGGTATAATACATTGAGGTGTAAGACACGCAATTCTCCCAGATGTTCTTTAGCAGACTGTCTGAATCAGTTTGATTTAATTAGTCAGATAGGAATACACTTATATTAATACCTAAAGCATACAATATATTTTTATTCCAAAGACAAATGCTATTGTTTGTACAGAGATTGTATGTTTTACATTTTCAATCCCTCCCCAACCAACCCAGAACAAACTGCCTTAGATGATGTTAATTAAACAGTAATAGTACAAAAGATAATGAAAATAAATAATAAATAATAATAGTAGAAGTAATAATAATGATACAACAAAATATGCAATAGTTAAATAATGGCAGTGTTAAAAAAAATAGTTGGAGACCCCAATCAAACAATATTTAACAATATCTAAATTTACCAGTCATCTAGTTATTATAGTTTTTATGAATATTTGTATATTTTCAGTGTTCATTTCATTTTTCATTTAATAATTTTAGTAAATTTTCATTAAATTTAGTTTAGTCTTTTTGTTATGGGCTTTTGTCATTCTATTATGTTTTTTTTCCCCTTTCGTTTTAGTTAGCATGTTTTTCCTGCATTTGATGCTTGTTGAGCATGGATTTGAACAAATTAATGGGAATTCAGGACTCATACAAATCCCCAGTTACGTTTTGAAGATATGTATTTGTCAGGGAAAATGATATTTTTATGTTAATTTTATTCTTTTTAATTCAATTATACTTTAAAATGTTTTTTACTCAGGAATAACTACTGAAAAACTTTCTACTGTACTGTTGAATTATCCAGGCTTCTGATATTGCAGATATCAGATAAAAAAACCCAATGGGGAACATAACAATAAAGCAGTGTTTTCAAGAGATTCCTTTGAGGACTCTTTTGGAAAAGTCTGTTTGCAACTAATTTAGCCCTTGTGTAAGCAAGAAGAGCAATATTGTCCAGAGGGAAGAAAATATGGTGGTTACAAATGCACTCTTGACCATATTGTGTGTTACTCTTATTTTGGTCACTATTGGGAAAAGAAACTAATCTCAGTTTAGGGATGGGCGATATACTGGAAGACACGATTATAATTTGCATGTGTTTTTTAAGTATTGCTGTTTAAAAACAAGTGATTTTAAACCGTTGAAGCGCAATAAGCAGCGAAAGAGAACTCAAGTCACTGCTCATAGAGTGCTTGAGTACTAAACTGAATTCTTTTTGCCACCTTATTGGGCCGCCCCGACAATATCAAACATGTTTGATATTTAGGATTTTAAATCGGGATGATTACGACTGTGATTACGTCAGTACTTCCACAATAGCCAATGAGAAACAAGTCTACAAGGAGAGGGAAGTGACGCAACTTTTGAAATGGCGACCGCGAAACAACAAGCAGCTGTACGGGACCGCTGGACAACAGAGATGGAGGACCGGCTGGTCGAAATGTGGCGACAACACGGCTGTTTTTTCTCGCTACAAAAAATAAGTATTGATACAGCAAGTTTCCGCGACACAGTATCCATTTTGTTTACATCCGCTTCCCCGTGAGATCACATAAGATGCTAAATCTGGCATAATAATCTTAAGAATATCTTTTAGTGTGTGATGCACCACGATTTTCAAATCTTGTAGTGTGTGCAGGTTTGAGATTTGAAAGAAGAAAATCTGTGAAGATTCTCCTTATGTGTGTGATGCAACCAGATTTCACAATCGGTTAAGATTTAAGAACTGTAGTCTGAGCCCGGCTTTATGTGTCAAATGCCCATCTTTGCGAGTATCCTCTTAAACACAGTCATTTATGTCTCAAGTGAATGTAAAAAGTTAATGTAGATCAGTACATTCAGTCTTAAATTGACAGCAGCCTAATAAACAATCTCATTGCTCTTGACTGAATCACTTTTGTAACTTTAATAAAAATAAATGTATGTTTAATTTACACAGTGAAGACTATGCAGTGTTTTTTTAATTTATTACTTTATACAAGTTATATAGTATTTATTTTAGGTCTATTTCATTTGCGCCTTTGTTCTATTGTAGTTTTGTCCTATTGCTTGTAATTAGTTTTTGTTCTTATTTTATCACTGATTGTTTCTTGTCTTCAGTAACTTAGGCTAGTAGTTTTTTTTTTTACTTAGGCTAGTAGTTTTGTGTGATTATTGAAATGGATGACAAGAATTGTATTATTTAAAGCAAAAATAACTATATCGCGATATATCGTTATCGTGAAATTAAATTACTCATATCGTGATATAAGATTTTGGTCATAATGCCCACCCCTAATCTCAGTATTCTTTTTCTTCTTTTTGTCTCTTTTCTTTTCTGTATTTTGTTACATGTTCTTCCTACCTCTTCTACTGCAGTGTCGTAAGCTCATTGAATGGTCGTCCATTCCTCCTAGTGTTTGAAGTCAAGTGGAGAATACTAGCCGCACTCAAGGGGGATGTGGGAAACTCCACCACTGGTTTGAAATGGACTTAAGGGTGTACAAATAAGCTAGGCTGCTCTAGTAGAAGATTGAAAGTACAGCGTAAAAGACTCCCTTACGACAGTGGCAGGATGAAACCGTAGGTGAATCAGCCCCCTGTGTCCTGAAGTCACAAATCGTTCGGCCCCCTGACTGTGCTTCTAACCTTTACACATACACTGCACTCAGGAAATGATTTAATAGGTTTCTGGAGGCTTGGGATGTTTATACTGACAGAAAGATATCTCCTTTTATCTGTCAGCGGTGAGACAGAAATCTTTCAGTCCGTGTGTAAATATGAAATTTATCCTTTGGTAGAGGAGGCACAATGTAGCTACTCCCAAAGATGTAAAATATTAATTGATGGGTGTTTCTTTCTTCAACTATGTGTAATTTGCCTCATGGACATTTAAAAGAAAAACCATCTACTAACAGTGAACAGTGGATATAAAGGCATTATAGTACAGTTCTGTCATTTTATTTGTCTTTTTGGTGCTTTTTTAAAAATAATTAGCTGTTCTAAATGAGTATAGAATATAATAGAATCATTTTGTGTTATAGATTTCAACACATGCACAAACAAAGCATTGTAAACATCCTGAATGAAATGAAATATTTCCACACATTTGGAATATTTTGACAAAATGACAGCTTGATTGGAAATACACAAAAATATTCTGTCAGCAAGTAATATTTACCTTGTATTTCTTTTATTTCATCTCAAGCATGCGCTTTTGAAAAAAATCTTTTGTACAAAATAATTTGTTATACATTTCGCATTATTTTAGATTTTATTTGTTTAGATAGCAAATGTACATATTTTAATATTTTTCTATAATGGGTTTTCAGTAGCCTTTCATTTGGAAAACAAAATTACGATAAAAATTTGTGACCTTTATATAACAAAAAGAAAAAGTTAATGGAATCAATCCAATGAACATAGAGACAGCCTTTTTTCAAATACTACATTCATGCAGCTATTCAGTTTTCCTGGTCAGTAACCAAAACTATTCGATGAGGTAAGCAATACGTCCTGACAAGGACAAAAACACTTTTCCAGTGTCTCTCAGCTCTCACTACACCAAGGTATTTTGTTCATCAGTCTTTTGATCATCAGCCTTGACAGAACTGTCTGGTAAACTTTCTGTGCTAAAGAACAAAAGGTTTGTAATGTTTTTACTGGCTTTAAATCAACCATTCTTAGAAATAACAGTTTGGTAAAAATGAATTTATTAGGGAAACGCCACCAGAAAACACATGTATAGTACAAAGAATTAGACGCCACATTGATCCAGTGGAATGTTATGGTCAGATGATGATCTGATAATGGGGATATAACTCTGGTTCAGGCTAAACCCAACTCTAACATCATTTGTTTGGAATGGAGTTAAGATGTTAAGTTAGAATTACAGCATGGGTTCATTTATTGTGTATAGGAGAGCAATAAATTCCATCTATCTGCAGTAATGCACCTCATTAAATGTTAAACAACAATGTGATTTATTGGAATAAAAAAACTCTTTTTCTTGAAGAGGAGAATGTAGTCCAGTTAGTGGTGATATGAAGCAATGTGTTGTACACATTTCAGGGGGCTTATTCCATCCCCACAAGACCATACGCTTCACCCCAACAAACAACAGCAAATGACCCATGCTATTTCAAATTTTACTTAAAGGGATAGTTCACCCAAAAATGAAAATTACCCCATGATTTACTCACCCACAAGCAATCCTAGGTGTATATGACATTCTTCTTTCAGATGAATACAATCAGAGTTATATTAAAAAATGTCCTGGCTAATCCAAGCATTATAATGGCAGTAAATGGCATCCCAAAATTTGAAGCCCAAAAAGTGCATCCATCCATTATAAAAGTGCTCCACACGGCTCCGGGGGGTTAATAAAGGCCTTCTGAAGCGAATCGATGGGTTTGTGTAAGAAAAATATCCATATTTAACACGTCTTAAAGTAAAATATCTAGCTGCCGCCAGACCGCCTTCTGTATTCAACTTACGGAAAAAGCATAACTGGCACGACGTTGGACGTAATGTAAGCGTTTTGAACTGTGAGAGGCGTTACTCCGGTTTCACATCCACGCGCAAGCAGTGCGGAGGCAGCGCAGAAGCTGTGCATATGGAGAGCAGGAGCAGTGCACGCCCATTGTGCTTTCACACTTGCAGCGGTTATCGCGCGCAGCTGAACCGCGGCTTGTGTACTACAAATACAGACGAGTATTGTCCATTCTGTCACCTTTTTCTGTGTTCTCCTCCGACCCCTGTCTGTCTTGTGCTTTGATTTATGATAGGCAGCATGTCTCTGCTGCGAATGCGACCGTGTTCCCCTCTGTCCCAAACAAATATGCATATAACATGCTGTATATAGGTAGTTTGCATGATAAAAGTAACCTTAAAGTTAAGATATGCCTCAAGTTTTAATCATTTAAACAGGCCTTTGAAGTTTGGGCAGTGTTGTGTTTTCGTGTATTTTATTATTTTTTTTCCACAGCACTTGGTGACATGGTGATTGTGAAACACGGAACACTTCACTACATGTTTTCATGGTGAAATTTGTTATTTTTCATGTTAATCAGGTAAATTTTGATCAAGAACAATGCACTGTGGCTTTAATTCAGCGTGAGCAGCGCAGCAAAAATAGACACGGCGAAACGATCGCAGCACTGCTGCTTCTGCTCCTGCGACGTGCGGCCACGCTGCCTCTGCGTGCGGTGTGAATGCTCTAATCTGTTAACATGGGCACCAAAAAAATACGCTCTGCTAACGCATGCAGTGTGAAACCGGCCTTACACTTTCTTCGTAAGTTGAATACGAAAGGCGGTCTGGTGGAAGCTAGATATTTTACTTTATAAAGTTTTAAATATGGATATTTTTCTTACACAAACCCATCGATTCACTTCAGAAGGCCTTTATTAACCCCCTGGAGCCATATGGATTACTTTTATAATACAAACCCGATTCCAAAAAAGTTGGGACAATGTACAAATTGTGAATAAAAAAGGAATGCAATAATTTACAAATCTCATAAACTTATATTTTATTCACAATAGAATATAGATAACATATCAAATGTTGAAAGTGAGACATTTTGAAATGTCATGCCAAATATTGGCTCATTTTGGATTTCATGAGAGCTACATATTCTAAAAAAGTTGGGACAGGTAGCAATAAGAGGCCGGAAAAGTTAAATGTACATATAAGGAACAGCTGGAAGACCAATTTGCAACTTATTAGGTCAATTGGCAACATGATTGGGTATAAAAAGAGCCTCTCAGAGTGGCAGTGTCTCTCAGAAGTCAAGATGGGCAGAGGATCACCAATTCCCCCAATGCTGCGGTGAAAAATAGTGGAGCAATATCAGAAAGGAGTTTCTCAGAGAAAAATTGCAAAGAGTTTGAAGTTATCATCATCTACAGTGCATAATATCATCCAAAGATTCAGAGAATCTGGAACAATCTCTGTGCGTAAGGGTCAAGGCCGGAAAACCATACTGGAGGCCCGTGATCTTCAGGCCCTTAGACGGCACTGCATCACATACAGGAATGCTACTGTAATGGAAATCACAACATGGGCTCAGGAATACTTCCAGAAAACATTGTCGGTGAACACAATCCACCGTGCCATTCGCCGTTGCCGGCTAAAACTCTATAGGTCAAAAAAGAAGCCATATCTAAACATGATCCAGAAGCGCAGGCGTTTTCTCTGGGCCAAGGCTCATTTAAAATGGACTGTGGCAAAGTGGAAAACTGTTCTGTGGTCAGACGAATCAAAATTTGAAGTTCTTTTTGGAAAACTGGGACGCCATGTCATCCGGACTAAAGAGGACAAGGACAACCCAAGTTGTCATCAGCGCTCAGTTCAGAAGCCTGCATCTCTGATGGTATGGGGTTGCATGAGTGCGTGTGGCATGGGCAGCTTACACATCTGGAAAGGCACCATCAATGCTGAAAGGTATATCCAAGTTCTAGAACAACATATGCTCCCATCCAGATGTCGTCTCTTTCAGGGAAGACCTTGCATTTTCCAACATGACAATGCCAGACCACATACTGCATCAATTACAACATCATGGCTGCGTAGAAGAAGGATCCGGGTACTGAAATGGCCAGCCTGCAGTCCAGATCTTTCACCCATAGAAAACATTTGGCGCATCATAAAGAGGAAGATGCGACAAAGAAGACCTGAGACAGTTGAGCAACTAGAAGCCTGTATTAGACAAGAATGGGACAACATTCCTATTCCTAAACTTGAGCAACTTGTCTCCTCAGTCCCCAAACGTTTGCAGACTGTTATAAAAAGAAGAGGGGATGCCACACAGTGGTAAACATGGCCTTGTCCCAACTTTTTTGAGATGTGTTGATGCCATGAAATTTAAAATCAACTTATTTTTCCATTAAAATGATACATTTTCTCAGTTTAAACATTTGATATGTCATCTATGTTGTATTCTGAATAAAATATTGAAATTTGAAACTTCCACATCATTGCATTCTGTTTTTATTCACAATTTGTACAGTGTCCCAACTTTTTTGGAATCGGGTTTGTAGATGGATGCACTTTTTTGGGCTTCAAATTTTGGGCTGCCATTCACTGCCATTATAAAGCTTGGAAGAGCCAGGACATTTTTTAATATAACTCCGATTGTATTCGTCTGAAAGAAGAATGTCATATACACCTAGGATGGCTTAAGGGTGAGTAAATTATGGGATAATTTTTGGGTGAACTATCCCTTTAACAAATCATAAAAAATTTCCCTGATGTAACACATCTGAGATTCAGAATAATGAGCTTTATAATTAATTTGTCATCATTTATTCACCCTCATGTCATTCCAAACCTGAATGACACAATATATATATATATATATATATACATATATATATTCCATACAATAAAAAAGTCAGTGTTGTTTGGAAACCGTTGACTTTCAAAATATCTTCCTCTCTGTTCCACAGAAGAAAAAGTCATACAGGGTGACATGAGGTGAGTAAATGATGACGGAATTTTCTTTTTTGGGTGAATTAACCCTTTAACTTTTAACCCTTTTCCCCCTATAATTCCTCCATCTACATGTCTAGAGGGTTGCTTCGGGACATTACTTGTGATCTTGCTAGTGTGTAGAAACTTGTTTTACAACTACCACTTTATTTTCTGTTATACAACACAAAACTTTTCCTGTTCCTTGTTTTGTAACTCAAATTATGTTGGCAATAACTTAAAACAGCACAAATTTATTTTGGCGCAACATTAGGCCATAACAGTGTGCAATTATTTTGGCATCAAGTCACAGCACAAAATTGGCATAGTATTAGCTCATAACAACATGAAATCAATTCAGTGTAGCAATTTATTCCAAACAAACAAACATTAATTCTAGGATATGAACACGAGAACCAATTATGACTAGCATTAGACTATCCTGCCACCTGGACAGTGCCAAAGATTATTCTGCTGCTGAATGTCATCTCAAGTTTTGTATTTCGCTGCATGAATGGCTTTGCGTAGACTGCTGTTCGTAGTGATGCATTCCCGTTCTCTGAATCTTTGCAAGAGATTTGTGTCCCATTGTCACAGATAACAGCCCTTGTGTAGCTGTCTTCATCAAACATGTGAATACAGTAGAAGTATTTATACTTGCAGACAAGATAACCCTCTACCCATCTGGAATAGTAATCAGTGGTATCTAGTAGATTCTATCCTAAGGGAAATGGACCACATAGATCAATGGCTACAATTTGTCATGGCTTGTCAGGCAGCCCTGTTCACACCATAGGAATGGGTCTTGAGGGCATGCTGTTCATGCTGTACCACACAACTTCACTAAGTGATTCACGTCTCTTTGTCTGCAAACCTTTGTGTGCAGTCGTTAATTTTTTTTTTTTTTGCTGAACGATGCCCTTTGTCATCCAGCAATTGCAATATGATTTTCTTGTAAAACTGCTGTCCAAAGGCCCTAGTGGTGTGAACACTAGGCCTGGGATGGATATATTATAAACCTTGCTCCAGAATATTGATTAGATGATGTATTCAAGCTTTGACATTAACTTTTTTGCTCACCAGCCACTGTGGCTAGTGGTTTTCCAAAGTTACTAGCCATTCAGCATTTTCACTGGCCACAATTTTCACATCGATACCATGGGGAAAAACTGCCATTTAATATTATCTCATAATTTGGCAGCAGATATATTAGACTTCTGTCACTTTAAGACCTGACACACAGATCCATTATACTGTTACACATACGTTTTCTTTCTCAACTGTTTACATTCACTTAAAACATAACTGACTGTGTTAACATGAATACTCGCCAAGCATTTTTACATTATTTTGTGTGTATTTGTTTAAGTGCAGTAAGCAGTGAAAAAGAACTTAATTTAGTACTGAGAGGCTGCTTTATGTGTGCACACTTTTGGTGTGAGCACAAAATCTGCCGGAATTAGTAAAATTATGCACAATAATTACACCAACAATATTCATCCGGGGCAAATTAAATGAGTGAGTGAGGGAAGGCGGGTTTGTGTGTCGCAGTCAGAGAGATGAGAGAGCGAGAAAGCGCAGCTGGTATCGTGCATCGTGTATCTATTCTGTGGAAAATGAGTATTGGAGGCGTTTCAGATATTTCAGTATCGTTATGTATTAAAAAATATTTTTTTTGACAACACTACATTGCACTTAGTTTATTATTTCAGATGCCTTTTTAAAAGACTACAATTGAATAATGTGGTTGGCGGTTGTTAATGATAAAAGCAGTTATAAGCGATTATTGGACATCAGTCAACTGTTTAAAAACAGCTGATAGTCAGGGCAAATTGTATCCTGCCAATCGAAAGGGGACGGAAAATATTTATCAGGCTGAGCGTGAGTCATCTCTTCCATTTTACTACAAGTTATAGAAAGACGTCAATAAAACAGCTTGTGAACGTCACTTAGCATCGCATATAGACTAACATATACATTTATATATGGCTCAGTGTTAGTTTCGTTAATAATTTTCATCAACGATATTTTTTCACAGATGAAAACGAGACGATAACTAAATAAAAACCAGTTTTGAATGACAAAAACTATGACGAAAATCTATTGACATTTTCGTCAACGAATAAAAACTAGACGAAAATGTTAGGGAGGGACGATTTGGGAAGAGAATGGGATCCAGTCAGAAGTGATGTCCTGCGTGTGTGGTAGATGATGTGCACATTTCAATTGTAATGTGCTGATCTACCCGGCGAGACATGAGTTGGCATGCACTTGATGCATGTGGATAGATCTGAAATAGATCTATGGATAGAACTGAAAAAAACACGAAAGAGAACTCTATTCGGTTCGGTTTTCTTGTGCACACACACCTAAAGCGCACAGCCATACACACAGAAAGCTACCTTTTACAGCGTGTGAGTACAGAATTTAGCTCTCTTTTGTGTCTGAATGGACAAATACACACAACATTGTCAAAATGTCTGTTTTGGAGAGTCTTCACAGAAATACAGCAGCCTAATAAACGTACTCGGTTACTTAAAGTAACCTCGGTTCCCTGAGATAAGGGAACGAGTACTGCGTCTTGCTAGATGCCATGGGAAATAATCTATTTCTCAAAATACTGAAGCATTTGTAAAATCACACAGTGCTACTGCCCAGTCAAAACAGTGTCGAGACCTCTCGCACGCTATTGGCTGGCCAGTGGGAACTGCATAAACCAATGGCAGAACAGTGTAACTGAGCGAACCAATGGGCACTAAGCCCGCAAAGCTGAGCACAAAAGCCCGCCAAATGGGCGGGGCATCTGCCCATAAGGTACGCTGTAATGCCCTAAAACGTCAGGTTATATCGACTGAAGCGACGATCACCCGTTGTTTAGCGCCATTGCACGGCCGTCTACGCAGTACTCGTTCCCTTATCTCAGGGAACCGAGGTTACGTTAAGTAACCGAGTACATTCCCTTTCGAACGGTCAGTCGTACTGCGTCTTGCTAGACACCATGGGAACCTGTTTAATCCCGCCATGCTATGATAAGCGCAATGACATATACTCCCTCAGGTTGAACACTCATTAAAAAGGGCCCAAGACTGGACTTCACAGAGGCCATCTTAATACTCATTATACAGCGAGGACTTGTGCCTGCAGCGCAGGGACTTCCAGGCTGTAAAATCTGGTAAAAGTAGACGGTGTGGACCAGCCTGCCGATCTACAGATGTCACCAATAGAAACTCCACTAGACCACGCCCAGGAGGAGGCCATGCCTCTGGTGGAGTGAGCTTTGACACCTATGGGGCATTGGAGGCCTATAGCATCATAGGCTAACGCTATCGCGTCCACTAGCCATCTGGCTAGGCTTTGTTTGGTGACCGGAAGTCCCTTAGTGCGGCCACCAAAGCTTACAAAGAGCTGCTCCGACTGTCTAAAGTGGGAGGACCACTCAATATATGCTCTAAGCGCCCTAACTGGGCAGAGCAGGTGTAACTGTGTCTCATCCTCAGAGGGGTGGAGAGCAGAGAGAGTGATTACCTGTGCTTTGCACGGTGTTGAAAGCACTTTGGGTACATAGCCATGTTTCGGTTTGAGGATGACTTTAGAATTGCCTGGGCCAAATTCTAGGCATGACGCGTTCACAGAGAGCACTTGAATGTCAGCCACACGCTTAACTGATGCCAGTGCTAATCGCAGGGCAGTTTTCAGCAAAAGCAGTTTCAATTCAGCCGTCTGCAATGGTTCGAAGGGAGGTCCTTTTAGTGCTCGTAGGACCAATGAAAGGTCCCAGGATGGCACCGTATGAGGGCGAGGAGGGTTAAGCCTCCTGGCTCCTTTTAAGAATTTTGTGTTTGTGTCTGCTTACTGATTGGCCAACTATCGGTGCATGAGATGCAGCGATAGCTGCCATGTAGACTTTAAGTATGGATGGAGTGCGTCCTGCATCCAACATCTCTTGTAGAAAAACGAGTATCTGTGATATCTCGCATAACACTGGGTTATGGTTCCTGGCTGAACACCAGTCAGAGAACACTGACCAGGGCATAGAGACGCCTAGTAGATGGAGCTCTGGCCTCACTGATAGTGCTCAGGACACTCACTGGGAGGTTCTCGAGCTCCCCTTGAGTGGCCAACCCCAACCCGTGTTGGAGGCATCCTTGGTGACCACCATTCGTCTGGAAACTGTCCCCAAGCTCACCCCCGACTCGTAGAGGTGGGGATTCGACCACGGGGCCAGGGCTTTGATGCAGCCGCGGCCCACCTTGATCCAAAGCTGGCCTGAATGCCACGCTTGGGGAGGAACCCGTGATTTCAGCCAGTACTGCAGGGAGCGCATGCACATCATGCCCAGCGGAAGTACTGGGGAAGCTGATGCCATAAGGCCTAGCATTCTCTGAAAAATTCTCAGGGGTCTGTTGGTTCCCGTTTTGAACGAGCATGCAAGCTGCTGTGTAGTCAGAGCGCGCTCGTTTGACAGCCACGCCCTCATTTGGGCCGAGTCTAAAATCATTCCCAGGATGGAGATTCTTTGCCTGGGAAGCAATGAGCTCTTGGCTGTATTTATTCTGAGACCCAGGCATTCCAGATGGCTGAGTAGCACAGATTTGTGAGATTCTAGTTCTTCCTCTGACTGGGCCAGGATGAGTCAGTTGTTGAGGTAGTTCAAAATGCGCATTCCCGTTTGTCTCAAAGGGGAGAGAGCTGCATCCATACACTTCGTGAAAGTGCGAGGGGCCAGAGACAGGCCGAATGGCAGGACTGTGTACTGATAAGCCTTCCCGTCGAACGCGAATCTCAAAAACGGTCTGTGACGGGATAATTTGGATATGAAAGTAAGCATCTTTCAGATCCACTGAGAAAAACCAATCCATCGGGCGGATTTGCGCGATGATCTGTTTTAATGTCAGCATTCTGAAAGGCCGTTTGATAAGGGCCTTGTTCAGATGTCTGAGGTCTAAGATGGGCCTGAGGCCGCCATCTTTTTTGGGGACGAGGAAGTAGCGGCTGTAAAACCCTGACTCGCTCTGTGCTGAAGGCACCGCCTCTATAGCTTTTTTCATCAATAGGCTCTCTACTTCGGTTTTGAGGACGTGAGTTACGTTGCTCTCTACCGAAGTCTATGTTATGCCCGCGAAGCGGGGTGGTTTGCGAGCGAATTGGAGCGAGTAGCCTCGTTCAATTGTTTTTATAACCCACTGTGACACACCGGGGATGGCTTTCCAAGCCTCTGCCCGGTTGTACAGGGGTTTTATAGTGTCAGAAGGCTTCCGTGTGGTGCGGAAGAGAAAGAAAACTCATTTGTTGAACATTCATGTTTTTTATTGATCTCGCTATTACAGCGGCAGAATGCAGGGGGCTCGCAGTTTTCATTCACAACACTCAAAACAACATTTTTCTCCCTGGCCAGAACTAAAACGGGCCGTGGGGAGAGAACTCTTTTGGGGGGCGGACCAGCCTGGGTGGGACTCAGCCCTCCTCTCCTCCTGACCATCCTGTCAGGACTGCTTCCTGTGTTCAGGGTCCAGCGTTATTTTAGGCCGGGGTCCCTGACGCTTAGGCAGGAAGTGGTTCGTCTGATACTGACACTGATCCTGTGGTGGGCGGGGCTGCGCGGGCGCGTGCACGTGCATCGTCCTGCGCTGTTGACGAGGCACTGGGCCGACGTGAACTCGCTAGCCTCGGTGTACTCAGCCCTCTGGCTCCGCCGTTTTTTCCGCCGAGGTTCGGACAGGAAAGGGAACGGAAGAGTGCGAGGGGTGGGGTCGTCCTCTGAAAAGAGGGCTATCCGTGAGCGAAGAGAGGAGATGGGCATACTCTCGCAGTGAGAGCAGCCGGACCCGGCGAGAGCAGCGTCCGCGTGGGCCTTGCCCAGGCAGATCACGCACTCATCATGGCCGTCCTCTTCATGCAGGTGAGTATTGCATGTACCACACGTGTGACGTATGACGTTATATTGACAGTTAAAAGGATACACCGTAGTGTTCACCGGAGAACGCAGGGGAAAAGCGCGACAGCTCGTGGGATCGCTGGCGATTGAGCGCGTTGAAACAGGCCGCTGAATCGTTCGCAGGAAGTCCGGGCTGGCTAGCTTGCTATTCCGCTGCAGGCTCGTCTTTTCTCGGCGAAGGTGGTGTAGCTTCGAGAGTTTATCAGCGAGGACCGAGATTGTCGCTGAAGGAGATTAATCTGACGTTTTAGGGCATTACAGCGTACCTTATGGGCAGATGCCCCGCCCATTTGGCGGGCTTTTGTGCTCAGCTTCGCGGGTTTTAGTGCCCATTGGTTCGCTCAGTTACGCTGTCCTGCCATTCATGCAGTTCCCACTGGCCAGCCATTGGTTCATGCAGTTCCCACTGGCCAGCCAATAGCGTGCGAGAGGTCTCGACACTGTTTTGACTGGGCAGTAGCACTGCGTGATTTTACAAATGCTTCAGTATTTCGAGAAATAGATTATTTCCCATAGCGTCTAGCAAGACACAGTACGACTGACTGTTCGAAAGGGAACCTAATACTGTCTGTGCCCTTAATATTAATCAAACAACAAAAGAAAAAGAGAAAAGCATTCACTGCTCTTTAATAGCTTTAATAAGGATTAATTATATTTAATTTATACAAATAAATATGTCTGCTTTAAAAGAATAAAGAATGATGTATGCAAGTTGTTATAAAGAATGCATATATCATTCATTGAAAAGAAGACCATATGTTCTTCTTTAGGAGAAGTGGTTTTATTTAATTTTAAGATAAATAAAGATATGGTATATGCCACAGCAGTTAAATCTGTGTCTGTATTGCATGTTCAAACTTTAATATCAATCATATTATCAGGTGTTTTCTCCAGGATTATATAATGAGGAAATTTTTGAGAAATTCTTAATGAATGCATTACCATTTAACTAAACCCATTAGATTTGAGTCGACTAAATCTACTGTAGATTTAGTCAACAAAAATCGTATTATATTTAGTCGATTAAAACTAAATGGCATTGTAGTCAAAAGACTATGACTAAAACTAAATCAAAATTTGCTGTCAAAATTAACACTGATATTGTCACAGAGTCAGCCACACCATCACAGCCCCAATCATCACACAATCACCAGGACCCGCCCACTCGTTCACAATCACCAGAGTATTGACTCGCTTCACCTGCACCTCATCATCTACTCACCTTTATATTCACCGTTCACCATCCACTCTTTGTCTGGTCTCGTCACAGTTAACACTGTTCAACGTCAGACTCCTTACCTCTCGACTTACCTTTGATCGTCTCCTGTCTCCTGTCTTCAGTCCGTCTTCCTGGTTCCAGAACTCCTGTCTTCGTGTTCCTTCGTCACCTGTACAGAACATTCACTTGAGTCTACACCAGCTAAGTTACAACCTTCATTCAGCCTGTCACCATCCGCTTCCCATCACCTGGTTCCCGCTGTTCCACCACCACTCTGCTTAATAAACACTGTTTAACACTTACCCATCTGTCTCCTTCTGTGTTGTGACAGATATGGCTAAATCTGTTTTAATGCAAACTACACTACAATACATTTTATACCTTATACATTTACAAAATAAAAATTAATACAATTTATTTTCTTTGCAAAGAATTTTTTATTTGGTTTTACAGCATAATCAGTTGAGAAACACTGCCTTAATCAACTAAAATTGTGCTATTATGCAGAGATTGGAACATCTAATTAGTCCCAGTATGCTCATGGGTAAAAATGTAATTGTTTATATGATATTTGTGTAACTGCACTCAAATGCACTGGTGCAGATTTAAAATGTGTATTGTTTCTTCTTTGTTGCCATTTGAAATCTCTTTTAGGAAATGACTCTGCCTCCAGACAAAGCCAAAACAGATCAGAAAATGTAACTAAACTGCACTCCCCAATAGAAATGTTTTGCATATAACAGGGCACAAATGTCACCTCCTGCCATCTGTAATATAACTCATTGAATATGGCCATGCCATTTGGAGCACAGGGGACAGCAGTTCTAGGCTGCAACTCCTTGACATTCAAAGAGCACTAGCACCCTGCCATGTTGCTTAAAAAAGAGTCAAGATCAAGAGTAGGTAGGAGACAACTGAACACACTTCAGCATTTACCAGTTGAAATTATGCTATTTTGGCTTTTTAGTGTGCGTCACAGGTTAAAACGATTCAAAAATAATCATTCTTACATGAGCAGCTGCTTGTTTGTTTTTTGTTTTCCTAACAATGTAAAGGTTGAATGCACATGTGTGATTGGCTAATTATAGCAAGGACTTGTGCAATTTAGGGAAGTGTCTAGTCTTGACCTATGGGATTAGCCCCCTTTTTACATATTGATCTTAATCTCATTGTCTTTGTTGAGCATACAAACCCTCAGGCATCTTCTGGTCCCAGCAGATCAGTCAGAGTAATCAACGAAATACCATCTGATTCAATTAAGATGGGAATAAACCATTTAAATGAGGAAATAGTCAATGTTCCGTGTTTGTTCTCGAGTCCTCTGTTAACCCTGTACTTAATCAATGTATTGAACTGAGGAAATTCTTAACACTCTTTTTTACATTTACATTTAATCATTTAGCAGACGCTTTTATCCAAAACAACTTACGAATGAGGATAACAATAGAAGCAATCAAATCAACAATAGGGCAACAATATATAAGTGCTGTGACAAGTCCCAGTTAGTCAAGTACAGTACACATAGCAAGTTTAAAAAAAATAAAAAATAAATAAAAAATAGATAGATCGGGTTAACTTAGGCATGTCATTCCATCAGCAGAGTTTTTATTTATTTCAAGTATATGTTTACATTATTTAAACTGTTTTGACACAGAACTAATTGTTTTTTGGACTAAAACAGTTTGTGTGACAGATCTAGATTATCCCCATTATTGGTAGGAGAGTCCCAAATCCAACAGCTACCCAGGTCTAGGCACGTATCTTTCTGCGATAAGTAACACTATAATACTTGCATTTATGCTTTTGCAAATAACTCTGGAACCATATGGGCTATAATCAAAACTCTTTTTTTTCTCCCCTGTTCTACACAGTGGTTGCCTATAATTTCCTCCTCTTTTCAGAAAAAAAACTCACTTGAAAGATCCTCATTGACTCAGCATTGACTCTGTGATGGGAAAAAAATATGAAAAATATTTAGATTTGTTGAAGTGGCAGAGATGTACCATATATATATATATATATATATGTATATGTGTGTATATATGTATGTGTATATATATATATAATAATAATGTGTGTGTGTGTGTATATATAATTATAACTGTAATTGAACTGTTATTTAATCACAAATAGTGGGTATTTTATTGTGCATGCTCATTTACCCTGTCATCTAATACTCTAAATTAAAAGTTCATCTTTAATAATGTCTCGGAGGGAGGGAAGGAGACGTACATCGGAACTGACCGACGAATTGGGGATCGCTTTCAGAGACCAATCTACTTAGAGTGTTAACTAAACGAGCCAATAAACATTGGCATGCGGTTTGCGCATTCCACGCTACTCACCGCCGTGCGGATATAAATAAGGAAGTGGATGCACCGCATCTTTGCTTTTCCGCTGAGGAGCCGAACTTAGCGACTCGGCCGTTCAGCGGAGGTAAAGCAACTGTGGCGACGGGACGTACGTCTCTGTTCCATCCTTCAGGGAACGAGGGTTACATACGTAACTGAGACGTTCCCTTTCAGTCGGTCACGTTCGATTGGGGATCTACCAACACGCCACTGCTGCTGGCCCTTCCAGCGCTCTGCCTGAGCTCCCTGGTCCGCCCCCACCTGTTGAAGCCAATAAACATTGGTACGTCGAACGTGACCGACTGAAAGGGAACACAAATTATTTAATAACCAATGTAATTTTCAGCATATTCCAAAATGAATATCCATTTTTCATACTGCATATTAATATTGTGATGCGTAAATTCACCCATCACATTTAAAATTATGGATTTTAGTGTTAAGCATTTTATTTACAAAAATAGTATTAAATGTTAATATCTGCCATTTGTCAGTTATCTACAGAAGCCCTGAACCACAACTTAAAAAAATAAAGAAATCTAATATTACAAGAATAAAGTCGTAGCAATAGGCCTACGAGATTAAAGTCGTAATATTTTGAGAATAAAGTCAAAATTACAAGAATGAAGGCGTAGTATTGCGAGAATAAAGTCGTAGCAATAGGCCTACAAGATTAAAGTCGTAATATTTTAAGAATAAAGTCAAAATTATGAGAATAAAGTCGTATTGTGAGAATAAAGTCGTAGCAATACGGGACTGAAGTCGTAATATTTTGAGAACAAAGTAGGCTATATTGCGTGAATAAATTGTATTATTTCTTGAAGGGGAAATCACAGTATTATGAGAAACGTGATTATCACAATGAATAGAGAGCCGTTCCAACCTATGGATGTGGAAGATGTAGTTAAATCTGTGTGGTAACGTTAATTTAATTTTGCCTGGAATTCACTTTGGAATTCTATGGAAGCTACAGTCTTACAAAAATAACATTAGCACAAATAAGTTTACGAGTATATAGCTATACAACTAGAATGAAACATTTAGGCTGCTCTAAAACATTCATCTTTTGGTGTAGCAGCAGAATTATGCCTCAAACTAAGATGTTCCGTTGCCTCATATATGCCTACCGTCCACACAAGGGACTGTGTGAAAATTCCACTTACTCGGCAAAAAAAACGTTTGTGGCATCCAAACCTTTAATTCTTCACATGCATTTAACATTAAAAATAGTAATAAGAAATGTTCTAAAGCTTTATTCATTGTGATAATCACGCTGTTTCTCGTAATACTGTGATTTTCCCCTCTCAAAATAATCACGTTCATTAATGCAATATAGCCTACTTTGTTCTCAAAATATTACGACTTAAGTCCCGTATTGCTACGACTTTATTCTTGTAATACTAGGACTTTATTCTCGTAATACTACAACTTTATTCTCGTAATTTTGACTTTATTCTCAAAATATTAGAGAAGGGTATAGCTGCAGCCAGGAGATCTCCAAATGGGGGTGGGAACTCCAAAACGGGCTGGGAGCTCCAAAATAGGGCGTGGCTTCCTCCCATTGACAGACAGGCACATGACACGCATGCATGATTTTTTTTCCCCCAGTCAAGTTCAGCGCAAACTCCACCCTGCAGCCGATTCTAAAGATTTCATTGGTCATGTCAATCACAGTGCTGATTTCATACAATGCAATGCTACAACCAATTCTAACCCCTAAACCTACCCTACACCCTAACCTTAACCAGTGAAATTGACCGCAAGGCGGGATTTGCGCTGAATAGTGCCAAATAAAATGGCAGATTAGGAGATAAGCAGTAATAAGATTGTACGATATGAGATCACTGAGCCGTGCCGTCCGTAACTCCCCAACCGGACATTGGCACATTTTTAGTTGCACCCAGCGTCACTACCCCCTCCTGCCCATGTGAATCTCGAGCCCTGGGATGCCCTCATCGCTTAGAACGCAGCGATAGAGTAGAACTTTCCCACGCGCGGCACTGGGACGGCTGGCGGGAGAGCTCGCAGGGGATTCCTGCTTATATCATTGAGCAGAGGTTCAAACTCCGGTACGAGTGCCACAGGCCACGAGCTCTGGCCTCCTTTCTGACGGAGCATATTTATTTATATAGGCATATTTATTTATATAGCATATTTTATAACTTTTTTGTTCTAATATCAACTAGAAACAATGTTTAATTTACGAACATTTATTTTGAAATGTAAGTCAATGACAATTGGATGAGGCCAGAGTCAATAGCGAAAGTCTTTTCACTTGGAGACCCCGCCCACTTTTGGAGGTTCTGCCTACTTTTGGAGTTCACGCCCCATTTTGGAGATCTTCGGTCTGCAGTTATACCTACTTGGAGAATTACGACTTTATATATCGCATTGCAATGACTATTCTCGTAATACTACAATATTCTTTCTTTATTTTTTTTACGTTGCGGTTCAGGGCTTCCGTAGTTATCTGTCATAACATGAAAAAAAAGATTGGCTTATTGATAACAGAATTTTAATATCAGTAGTAGTACATCCCCTAGATATGAGCCAATATATTTTTCAGGGGTGAGGGGTGGGGGGGGATATTTTCTTTCAAATTTGACAGTTTTCCCCTTTTTTTAAAGTCTGCTGTGACCTCATTGATTGACTAAAATGATAAACTTGTGTTCATAATAATATTAGCAGCACTCAATGTTTTGACTGACCGGCTAGTTCAAAGAGCTATGAGAACAACTCGTCTCAGAGTGTATTTCAATTCACTTAATCTCTGTTAGATGTATGCACATGAACTGGCTTGTCATGACTACTATGTTCTGAAGAATTCAGAAAATATCATGGATTACAGTAAGTGGAAGTGAATGCAGAGTAATTGAATTTACCTTCTGGTATTTTCATGTGATGGCCTGCTCTAATGAGAGACTCTAGGTCTGCACGCAAAGCAGGACATGTCCTTTTTTATAACCTTGTGATCTTCAGTCCAGCCAGTGCAACCAAAAACGTAACATTTTTGTGAACCCATAGCCAAGTAAAGTAAATGTATTTTGGAATACGTTTGAAATGAAGGCAAAACAACAGCAGATTTTTTTTCTGAATGACATCAAGCATATGTCCTTGTGGCAATAATGATCAAAATCGTTCTGTTAATACAGAACAGTCTACCCGTATTGCTCGTTGCACCATGTATAATTCATAAGTGAGCTCAGCATTGACTCTGTGATGGGAAATATAGTGCATCTCTAATGGCTGAAATCATCGAAGAGAGCAGGTGTCCTTACTATCGATAGGGCAGTCTTAGGGGAAATGTGAGGCTACATTAGTCTGCCAGGCAGGCTAAGGTGTAAATAATAACCAGGCTGTAAGGTAATTGCCCTGCGAAGGAGCAGCCAGTCTGTCTTTACGCATATGGGAGCAGATGTACAGCTAGATGCCCAGATACAATTAACTTTCTCCTGTGGAATTAAAAGGTGATTCATATCCTTCCACGCATCAATGATAATGCAATTATTAGTCCTTAACATGATCACTTAACTGCCCAAAATGGCTAGGTTGTTTATGTGCACATAAATTTGTTAGATCATTTTTCTTTGCTGAGGAGAAGTGCGACCCAATTAAAAAGAGAGTGTCTGGAAAATAAGTCACTCAAGCTTTTGACAGTGGAAGACAGCGTCAGGTTTTCACTGTGTTACATCATTAACTCGCACACTCTGTGGGAAGAAAAGCAATAAATATTTTGTAGAGTTGGAGTTGGTCACTTGCTGTCAGTAACATGCTGGTCATCTGGAGCTGACGTCTAATCACAGCCAGATCGAGGGAGACAGTTGTGGCATATGGTGGTGTTGCAGTATTTCAGATATTCAAACTCACCCTAAACATTGGTGAAAAGGTTTACTTCAGTATTTAGAACCAGTTTTATAAAACATACAGTATGTGTATGTACTGTGTGCAAAAATAAAGTTTGTTAACACACACACACACACACGTCTGGTTTACTATCTTTGTGGGGACTCTCCATAGACGTAATGGTTTTTATACTGTACAAACTGTATATTCTATCCCCTTACACTAACCCTACCCCTAAACCTACCCATCACAAAAAAAAAAAAAAAATTCTGCATTTTTGAATAAAAATAAAAAAACTCATCCTGTATAATTTATAAGCTTGTTTCCTCATGGAGACCTCAATTTAGGTAATCAGTTACATCAAATGTTTAAGTTAATTAATTCAAAGTTTAAGTTAGCAGAACTGGCAGATTTTTATTTTGTACTCATGCATTTAATTGTTCTTAACTTTCTCTATGTTAGAAAGCTAATTCATACATTTAGCTTAAAATGATAATGCAATCTCAATTTAAATATTTTTAGTAGTGGAAACTTGGCTAGCTTTAACTAGCTAATTCAGTAAATGCTAACTTGCTAATTGGTAACACAATGCTTTGATAGCATTAGCATAGCAGAAGCATTAGCACAAATTGTGATGGCTAGACGACTGGGTCAGAGCATCTCCAAAAACTGCAGCTCTTGTGGGGTGTTCCCGGTCTGCAGTGGTCAGTATCTATCAAAAGTGGTCCAAGGAAGGAACAGTGGTGAACCGGCGACAGGATCATGGGTGGCCAAGGCTCATTGATGCACGTGGGGAGCGAAGGCTGGCCCGTGTGGTCTGATCAAACAGACGAGCTACTGTAGCTCAAGTTGCTCAAGAAGTTAATGCTGGTTCTGATAGAAAGGTTTCAGAATACAGTTTGTTGCGTATGGGGCTGCATAGCCGCAGACCAGTCAGGGTGCCCATGCTGACCCCTGTCCACCCCTGTGGATGGCCGAGTGCGCCACTCACCTGGGGAACACGTGGCACCAGGATGCACTATGGGAAGGAGGCAAGCCGGCAGAAGCAGTGTGATGCTTTGGGCAATGTTCTGCTGGGAAATCTTGGCTCCTGCCATCCATGTGGATGTTACTTTGACACGTACCACCTACCTAAGTATTGTTGCAGACCCTGTACACCCTTTCATGGAAACGGTATTCCCTGGTGACTGTGGCCTCTTTCAGCAGGATAATGCGCCCTGTCCCTGCCACAAAGCAAAAATGTTTCAGGAATGGTTTGAGGAGCACAACAACGAGTTTGAGGTGTTGACTTGGCCTCCAAATTCCCCAGATCTCAATCCAAACGAGTCCGATCCATGGAGGCCCCACCTCGCAACTTACAGGACTTAAAGGATCTGCTGCTAACATCTTGGTGCCAGATACCACAGCACACCTTCAGGGGTCTAGTGGAGTCCATGCTTCGACGGGTCAGGGCTGTTTTGGCAGCAAAAGGGGGGCCAACACAATATTAGGTCGTAATGTTATGCCTGATCGGTGTATAATACCTAACTTTGGCATTTACTCTCCCTTTCGGGTATCATGGCAAAGCATGCTGGGAAATAGAAATCGCAGCCCAGTTTCAGTTAAATTTTAAGTTTGTCTAAATTAAAAGAAACAAGTTCATAAAACTCAAAACAATGAAACAATTCAGATTACTTAAAATGTGTCAGTTTTGTGAACTCAAAAGAAAAAGAAAGTTCTAAATACTCATGAAAGTTAATTTGATTGAGCACATTTTAAAATTTAGTTCAATTTAATTCAATTTGATTTGAATTTGTTCAATTTGTTCAATTTTGTTCAATTTGTTTACCCTGCTCAAACAAATTAATTAATTTGAGCGTTAGTTTTTTTTTTTTTAAAGAGTTATTAGAGAGAGCATTTACAGTGTACCCCATGTTTTTTGTTTATGATAGCATGTTTATGGATAATTTATACTTAAAAATACAACATATTAATTTATTTGTCAGATTTCCTTATTCACATCATACAATTTTTTTTATCCTGTTTACTACCTCCCTCAAAGCAATGGTCCAAGGGTGATGATAAATATTTAACCTGCAAATAACTCTTTGAAATACACAATAAACAGCAGTAATTTTCACTCCTTTGAGCATGTGTTTAAAAAGACTAATGGAAGTTAATACAAGGCATTCAGCTGATTCAACTAAAAGCATTATTTGACCTTTTTTCTCCAACTCCCTTTTGAAAATGTTATTTTTTTTTCCTAAAATTTTTATCGGCTGTGGCAACACGTGAGATGTATTTTTACTGTTGCAGCATAAATGTACTGCCCAGCATGCAATTAGCAAAGCAAACTCAGTGCACACTGCGCATTTGCCTTTGAAGATCATTCACTACTGAATTCTGGGATCTGTTTAGAAGATTATAAAAGCTTTACAAAAGCAGGGCCTCCTACACTGTGCAATGATTATGAAGACAGGTTGCAAACTGCGCTATCATCTGCATTTTAACTGCCAGCCAAGTAGTTGTGTGCCAGATGAAATGGGTGGCGATGGAAGCTCTCTGGTTGGCCCTGTAGATTACTAAGAAGGAGAATGAAACATACACAACTCACAGATTCGAATTACAGCAGGCTGTTCCGAACCGCATGGCCTGCCCACACAGCACTCCAGACTATCATTACAGGGCTAATAAAGTGATAAAGCAAAGCTAGACAAAAATCCCACATTCTCTGACAATGCCACAGATCCAAGGCTGCTTTATCTCTCACTGAAGTTAAGCAGATTATTCCCTTGACTGTTAACCTGAGTGGTGTAAATTTAGATGCGTAAACTTTAACAAGTTTCATCTGCTTAAATTCTCTTTAAGCATACACTATCTTTCAAAAGTTTGGGGTCGGTAATATTTTTTCATGTTTTTAAAAGTAGGCTCTTATGCCTGTATTTATTTGATAAAAAATACAGTAAAAACAGTAATATTGTGAAATATTGCAATTTTAAAATAACCTGTCTATTTTAATGTTTTTAAAATGTGTGTATTTTAAATTGTTTTTGATCCTTCAGAAATCATTCTAATATGAGGGTTTTGTGTTCAATAAATATTTATTATTATTATCAATGTTGAAAACAGTTTTGTTATCAGTCTTTGATGAATAGAAAGTTCAAAAGAATTTGTCAGAATTTATTTGAAATAGAAATGATTTTATAGCATTATAAATGTTACTGTCACTTCTGATTAATGTGTCCTATCTGAATAAAAGATAAAAAATAATGAAATCTTACTGTCCCCAAATGTTTGAATGGTAGTGTATGTTGCGATACGCTTCAAAATATGAAAGAGAACATTTGGCTGTTTCAAATTTTTTCACTAAAGGAATTGATGCAAATCATGTGCAAACATGCCCAAAACATTTTTAATGAACAATTTGCACGGCATAATTTCACATACTTACAGACTGGTTCACACTTGCAGACTACCTTGATCTGGCATACTTCATAGCATTGCGAATCAGGGTTGTGTGCCATTCACAATTAAATTTTGAATGGGTATTACATTACAATTCTATTTTTGATTGGGAAATGTTTTCAAGTGAATATATCAAACAGAATTCAGAATTTGCTGTTTGAATTTCAGTGACGCAGAGATGGATAGATATATGGATAGATGGATCAGTAAATCCCTTTTCCTGTCACTCTAATTTAAATTCCAATTCAATTTAAATTCAAAACAAAGCAAGCCAATTTCTGAATTCTGAATTTTTACAGTCACATTTGCAGTCTAGGTACTCGAATTGGCTTTTCTCCATCATTTGATCACACATACAAACTTAAGTAAAAATGTTTGCCATCTACGTTCCACAATGTTGTTCACCCAAAAATTTAAATTACCCCATGGTTTACTCACCCTCAAGCCATCCTAGGTGTATGACATTCTTCTTTCAGACGAATACAATCGCATTATATTAAAAAATGTCCTGGCTCTTCCAAGCTTTATAATGGCAGTAAATGGCATCCCAAATTTTGAAGCCCAAAAAAGTGCATCCATTCGTTAAAAAAGTAATCCAAACGGTTCTAGGGGGTTAAAAAAGGACTTCTAAAGTGAATCGATGGGTTTAACACGTTATAAAGTAAAATATCTAGCTCCCGCCAGACCTCCTTCCGTATTCAACTTACGAAAAAAGCGTAACTGCCGCGACGATGACGTCAGACGTATGTGTTTTGATATTTTACTTTATAAAGTTGTAAATATGGATATTTTTCTTACACAAACCCATCAATTCACTTCAGAAGGCCTTTATTAACCCCCTGGAGCCGTATGGATTACTTTTATAATAGATGGATGCACTTTTTTGGGCTTCAAATTTTGGGCTGCCATTCCCTGCCTTTATAATGCTTGGAAGAGCCAAGACATTTTTTAATATAACTCCGATTGTATTCGTCTGAAAGAAGAATGTCATATACACCTAGGATGGCTTAAGGGTGAGTAAATTATGGGATAATTTTTGGGTGAACTATCCCTTTAAGTGCAGCTAAATTTATGATAAGATCTATTCTAGTGCATTTTGAATGAAATACAGGTTTTTCCGCAAAAATACTGCTCAGTAAATTGGTGCAATTGTTTAGTGTGTTCAGAATCAGATCATGATATAGTTGAAAGAATCTCGTTGAGATCATATTCTTTTGAAATACTAAGGATTAATTCTCCCGATTCTTTGTGTTTTAGGCTTCAGAGCTTAATTTCTTTGTGGATGTTAGCAAGTGTATATATTGTAAACGAGTCTCTCTTGGCATTCCTGATGCATGCATGGCTGAAGGGAAATCACTCAGCGTTTCAGCCCTTCTTCTCTAAGTTGAGTAAGAGCCGCTGGCCCTGTGTAGTTCTCCATGGGGGCCTCATCCTTGCCTGTAAACCATGTTTAAACATCATCATAATTTTAACACTACTCCTCATTTCAACTCAGTGAATAAGATGGCATACCAGGGAGGCCGAGCTTCGCTACAGACGCACAGATGTCAAGGGAAAGCTCAATTGGAATTCAGAGAATTCTCCAATTAATCAATTTTTTTATGAACACTGAGTTGGTAATGAAATAAGATTACAGGTAGGGAATTTTCATTTTTTTGACTATTTAATTTTTTTTAAAGAATTTAATTAATGTTAATTGCCTAAGCAGAAATGGAAAATAAGATATTCAGTGCATGAAGAGTATGATTCATTACAAATATGGCATGACACAGTGATATTATAGGTTCCCTGAGGACTTGCAGTGTGCTATTCAGCATGCTTCCATGACTATAAAGTAGATCATCCACCAAGTGGTTATTCAATTAAAATAAACATCTTTGAATCTCAATGAATAGCTAGTTGCCACACATAATTTTAATTGTTTGAGATGGTGTATATTGTTTTACATTGCTGTTTCATTAATATTTTTTTTTAATAATTGCATTTTTTTTTTTCAAAAGCTTACATTTGAAAAGCTTACAATTGCCAAATTCCTTTGTGATAATTTACCCCATGTGGTTTGACAACATGCACTGCTATTGGGTTCAAGGAACTGTAACTTTTTCCTGTGTAGTAACCTACAGAAATACAACATTTGACTTTCATAATTGAATCTACACGAGGAATGTTCACTAAAAAAATTCTGTTAAATTTACGGTAAAAAAAACGGCAGCTGTGGTTGCCAGAAATTTACTGTAAAAAAATATGGTAGCAACATTTTAGGTTTTACACATGTAACTTAAATTTACAATTTTACTAATGCGATTTCATGCATTCTGACTTATTTACACTGTTAAAGAGTTGGATTCTAATGCTAAACATGGCCAAAATTTAAAAAAACGAGTTGGACATATGACAGAGTATTTCTATGCCAAATACACTCCTTCAGGATTCTAACAAGTTTCGGAAAGTTTTTTTTGAGTATGGCCCTGTATGACGTCATAAAGGGCGGAATTGCTTGTATGGGCACTTCTCCAGGATGAGCCTGTGCGCACATCAACCAGAGCGAGAGCAAGCGCACGACCATCAACGAGCTTCGTTCGGGTTATGGAAGCCGTCGGCAGCGCTGTCATTTAGTTTTTAGACCATGAAATCAACAATGTCACTAAAGAAGTGTGTTTTTGGTTGTGAGGGAAAGATAACCTTGTTCAGATTCCCAAATAACCCAGCGTTAAGGAAAGTGTGTTCTGCAAGTGTGTTTGTTTGTTCCCGGTCATGAGTCGAAACCTTCATGAGTCGGTGAGTGAAACTGCATCAAATGTCTGTGTTTTGTTGGCAATCAGCACGTAAGTGCATATAATTTGAACAACATGAACGTATAGTGAATAGAAAATTATCCAAGGATAATGCCATGATGTATTGTGTGTGTGTGTGGGTGTTTGTGTTCGTGACTCTTTAGCTCCGCCTACTGCACGCCTCCACGAGCTCGGCTGTTTTCGGAAAGAATCGGTACAGCGTATCTATCTTTTATAAATATGATAAAACTAAAGACTCTTCTGAGATATGAAGGATGCAATACTACTCTATAGGCACTCAAGATTAACATGAGATTGGCAGAAACTGTGTGTGTTATGTACCCTTTAACTGATATAATGTTAATTTACCAACCTATTGAAGTACTAATATCTGTTTTGTACCTTTGTAATACACTGACCACCACCAAAAACAAGTGGTGATGAGAAAGTCACATGATGAATCAAAGCTCATCACAAGCTGAGAAGGTTAATACTAATATATAGAAGGTGCACAGTGTCATCCACACAAACATTAAACACCATCATGGTAACACACAACATAAAAAAAAGTGCAATAAACATGAATTTAACAACATTAAATGTAACATAAAAACCCCAATGTACATAACTGGTTAGAAACTAAGAAGAAACAGTTATTTCAACGAAAATACATCAAATTTGAAGTGTCACGCAGGGAATTCTGTGAATGTCAATTTATGTTTTTTTACTGTAAATTATACAATGACTTGTTCTTTTTCATTTCAAAAACTGTAAAATTACGTTAAATGTACGGTTAGAGCTATTACATTTACAGTTTTTCACCTTAGCATTTTTACAGTCTTTTACCGTTAAAATCACAATCTTTTTTTTTTTTACAGTGTGGAGTAAAACATGTGACACCTAGCCCAGGTAATCTCTACTGATGTTATGCTCGAATCAAAATGGACTATTGAGAATTTTGTGGATAAACATAATTCCTAAAGCAGATGAACAATACAACTTGGATGAAGCTAAAAGAAGAATAATTTTTCTGTGGTTTTCTCAATTGCCACTCTGAATCATTCGTTGTGTCTGTTTAAGGGGCTTGTTTAGGACCTCTACCATTCCCCCAGCATGCCTCAGCCAGCTGGCACAGACTAGAGATGGTCATGAAGTAGTCAACCATAAAGTCTGTTAGTTTAAGATTTAACATACTGGCATGCAGACATAATCCCAGACAGAAAGCCGAGATCCCTAAGAGACAAGATATATTCTATTGAGAGTGAAAGCATGCCAGTTTATATAGAAACCACAATGTCATAAAATCGTATTAGGTAAAATGAAAAGCACAACAAACCCTAAGAATAAATTCTTTGAGTAGATTTTTTTTAAACTTTTGAACTCGGCAATTTGTATTAGATTGTATCAGTTCATGACATACCTGTGTTCAAATTCAACAAATAACTGTGATCAAATGGTCTCAATCTGTGTAACAATGATCAGCAGGAAGATTAAATGGGTAAGGCAATTTATGTCATTTTCGGTTATGCGGCTGTTACGCACATCATGTGTTAATGCACTCAATAATAGGCAGCAGTTTTCAGTAAGCTGGTTCGTGTAATGAAGTGTCATTAGTTTATCCCATCTGCCAGTGCATTTTTTCCATCCAAGTGTGAAAAACTCAAAATAGCAGGTACAAATTACTTCCCGTTGCTTTTGGCTGCATCAGTACCCCCCCCCCTTCCATTTTCCGTACTATGCCTGTGGGCCCTGAGAAAGCACATCCCATAATCTTGTTGGCTTGTCTCCAGCAAGCTGTCCCATATTCAACAGGAGCTGTATTCAATTCCGCAAACGCAGTTTCGGAATTAACTTTTACTTTAATATACGGGCAAATCCGCTAAGAGTCTTTGATGTTTAAGATCAATCGCCATTGTCGTTTCTTAAACAAGTTCTGTGCATCTGAAACTGCAAGTGACTATTGGATTGTTTGAATTTTAAAGTATATCTGTAAAGTTACATGAAAATGATTAAGAACCAGCTGTTAAACATATGTCCTCCTAACTTGAATTTTTTTTTAATTTAAATTTTAAATTTGTTGTGTTTGCTTGGATTCTTGACCTTTTCCATATGCAAGTTCTTTAATACAATTTTATATTGATATATTATGTGCTGTATGAGTAGGAGAGAAATTATACTACATTAGAAGAGTAAGTGGAAAATTGGTTTGTCACATTAATGGTTTTAATTTCTTTACTGTACTAAACAGTATGGATAAAGAAATACATCCAAAAGCATGCAAGACACTTGCTTGAGTGACAAGACACTGACTTAGTTTCTGGCTAGAGTCTGTTAGAATTATTGTTTCCATTTAAAACTATTTCCTGGCTTCCACCTATGCTTGTTAATCTCATTGTAGGGGGTTAAGGACTCTTCAGAGTGACACGAGGAACCGTTTCCTAGTTTTGGTATGGCATGCCTTTCTCTGCTGTGTTGTAACATGTTCTGCCTCCCGTCAGTGTCTGAATACAAGAGGAAATAACTTGTCAGGACATGTTTCCATAGCTTTGCTAACTGGGCTACACAGGGCAGTGTCATAGTCAATAGTCTGTAATTTCACTAGCGGCATTTACATGGACCATAATTATAACAGACCCTAATATTAGCAGCCCAGTCCAAATGAGAAAAGTCTGATGTAAACAAATTAAAATTTCATTTACATTGGAATGAGTGTTGAAAACCTTTTACAATCTGTTTGATTATAAAGAAACATATAGCCTTGTAAACATTAAATCTGTTTGTTTTCTGCTCTTGGGACTTTCTGTGCAGGAATAATGTCAAGATAGTTAATGGAAAGGAAACTGTAAAGTTCAAAGTGTGATTTGAAGGAGTTGTTCACTCAAAAATGTAAATTCTGTCATTGTTTATACACCCTCATGTTGTTCCTGTATAAACAAAATCCAGCAGTAAATCTTTTGAATAAATGTAACTTACATAAACGCACATGAAAAGGCTTGTCTAGATTACTCAGGATAATAAATTCAAAATATAATCATAAAAAATGTGTTCGCTACAAATCTACAGTATATTAAGTAATCAAAATTATCTAAGTAACAAAAAAAGCTTAAAGCAATTAATTGTTGTAAGTTCAGTCATTTTTATCAGTGTACATTGAAAGTCAATTTGTATGGACAAAATATTCTTCAAATATATTTTGTGTTCTGCAGAAGAAAGAACGTCATAAAATGGGAGCACTTTATTTTACAGTCCTGTTCCTCATGTACATACTATGTACTTATTATAGTAATACTAGGTACTAATCCTGGACCTACCTCTAAACCTAACCTTAACCCATGTAGTTACCTTATATTACCCAGTATTTTCTTAGGTAAGTACACGTACTGTAAAATAAAGTGCAACCAATAATTGCCCCAATAGTATTAGAGAACAAGGGGATGTGCAAACCATGGTTCAGAAAGTGAAAAGTGCACTTGAGTTAATAAGAATTGATAACTTATTAATTGGCTGATAAAATATGTAATGTCAAGCCATGCGTATCATTTATTTTCTTACAAACAAACTGGTACATTTAAATATAAGTAAAAAAAAAAACTTAACAAAAGGGCCTTTCTACTGGAAAGTTCTGTATGGAAAATATGGACAGAAAACCTCGGACACTTGGCTGTCCATAAAACAGACATCAAATAGCTCTGGGCAGAATTCAGCTGCGGCCAGCACAACACTCTCCAGAATAACACTAGAGCATGTCATATCTGAGCCAGCACAAACCAAATAGTTTGTATTGGATTATGTGAAAGAGCTTGTGAGTGTACAATAGCAAATAAAAGGATGATATACGCCCGCTAGTCTTGGGGTAAAGAAGCAGGCATCCGTGTGCTATGTGATTCTTCTCTGTAGGTTCCGTAGTGAATGAATAATAGAGAACAAGGGCATGCTTGCTCAGTGAGCGCAGCCCTGCCTGTCAGAGTCGCGGATGTGAGGAGAATCATACCCTTGTTTTTCTGGAAAACGTCCTTGTATGTACGTCGTATAAATAGGGGCCATGTTTAGTCCCCAATGCAAAAGAGCCCCCCTGACCAAACCGTTGCTGCTCCAGGATTAGAATAAGAATAACAAATGGCTCTTGGAGAATATGTTTTTGTTGCAGTTGCGGCCACAACACTGGGTCAGGTGATCTGCTGCAGCAATTCCCCCGGGGTATGCGCTTCGCTCTCTTTCGTAGAAATTTACTGAAGCAATAAATCTGGTGTGCTTGTGGAGAAAAATTAAAGTGGAGCCTCCCAGGAGGCGGAAGGGAAGTAAGAGAGGGATATAACAATGCCTACAAGTAGAAATCCAGGCTAACCTCTCCAGAGGTTGTGCCAACTCGGGAACAAAAGCTTCGCAACCTGAAGTCATGGATCAAGGGCTAAAGTCCATTTAGTGGGGAGGGTGGCTCATAACGCCAATCCACTACCTGGGAAGTGGGGTATTGCTTTTTTTCAGTACACTTAAGGTTCATTTCTCCACCCTTGGAGAGAGTACAAATACAGTTCTTGTCTGATAGGATGAAGGGCCTGAGGCTGAATATAATTTTTTAAGCATTTACATGAGATATTCAATAGAATTGCTTATGTTCCTCTGTTCTAAATCACTTTGGATTATCTGTCAATCTATATTTATCGATCTAATAAGACTAAAGGCCCATTCACACCAAGAACGATAACTGTAAAGATAACTATAAAGATATATTAGCGTCTACACCAGCGGCAGTATCGTTCTGTTTATTCTACGCGCGTGCTTGTCTGCCGCTTTAAATGCTCGAGCTCGTTACAGCAGGATGGATTCTGATTGGCTGTCAATGTTTTTATCGCTCATCAACTGGATAAAATCGTTCTGAAAGTGATTCCAACGATATCGTTTCTCTATATCGTTATTGTTATAGCTGTGGTGTGAACTCTGCTATTCTTTAATATTGAGAATGATTTTTAAAACTATATATTTATCGTTAGCTTTATAGTTATCGTCCTTGGTGTGAACGGGCCTTAAGTCTTCTCTTACCAAGAATTATCAGTCTTTGCACGGCTGGCATTCTCATGTCTTGACTAGCTAGTAGGGGTGCAACAGTTCAAATTAGTCACGGTTCGGTTTGTATCACGGTTTTAAGGTCACGGTTTCTGTACAAATAAATACAATAGAGCAAAGATACAAATAAAATAAGCAGTGCTTTTCAGGTTTTTCAGGTAGGTATAACATTCGTTTTCAGGTACAGAAATTGTAAAATAACATTGCATATTTGACTCTATAAATTAAAGATTAATCCTTATTAAAGTTACAAAAGCTATTCAGTCTGTAGCAGTGTGTTTTCCTTGTCTTTTTTTGTTTGATTAACATTAAAAACACAGACAGCAGGAATATTAGGCTCCTGTGACTTTAAGACATATTGCACGGATCCAGTATACACTGATACTAATACACATGCCTCGACTGTTTCATTCACTTAAGATGTACCCGACTATGTTTGCTAGGATACTCACCAAGACGGGCATGTTGACATACTTTTTGTGTGAATTTTTCTGTTGAAGCGCAAGACTTGAAAGAGAACTCAATATTTGCGTGCTGTCTGAGACGCGGGTTTGTGCGCTTCAGATGAGTGCCCACACAAATCTTCTCAGAGCGCACTCGAGTTCTCATTCGCGTCTTCTGGCTCTTAAATGTTTAAATTGGCAAGGCTTAAATGAGTTTAGTTTAAACACAGATAGCAACGTGTGCTGTTCAGGTCTGACCTGCGCTTGTGCGCAATCAAACCCGGTTGATGACAGCGTAAATGGCTGCTCATATTAGAGCATACGGCACTCGCATTGAACAAAATTTACAAATAGTGACTGTTTTGTCCATGTTTTTTTTTTTTTTAATCATCACTGTTGTAATGTATTGGGAAGCCAGAATGTGTATCCATTGATAGAAACATGCATTAGCAGAACTTTGTCTGTCTTTTTTTTTTTACGCGTTGCTATTTTCAACAAACCTTATTATAGATGTGTCGTCAGATTTAAGGTGAACCACGGTGCAAGTGTTTCCCGAACCGAGGGTGGAGAACGGCACGGTTCATTTTTTTACCGAGAACCGTTACACCCCTTCTTGCTAGCCATAAAACTTACTTATAAAGCTACTTGCCAACATTAACTACAACTTAAACAGACAGAGTTCCATCCCTAGGCAAAACCCGCAACGCTGCCATGCTGGTTCCATGTCTATCCTGGATGTGAGTGGCGCGATGTGACAAAAGACTATATAAGCCATTATAATCAGTGATCCATAATCCAGTCTACACTGGATGTGGCTCGGCGTGACACGACAAATCCCAGAGAGTAAACCGATGTCTTGTTATATTTCTGACATACAGTACTCCCAGTGCTTGTCACAGAAAATTCCCATAATGCAAGGGGAATCACAGTTATTTACTGTAAAGAGAATTTGCAGTTTCACTGGGTGATATACAGTAAATAACTACAAATTACAGAAATGTCTAACAGTGTTCATTCTTTCTATCGTGCGTTCATTCGATCATTAATTTTTTCGTTTGTTCTATTGTTTGTTTTATGATTAGTTTTCTCCATTCTGGCCCTGAACGAGTTTTGGTTCCTTGCCACCGTTGCCTTTGGCTTTTGGCTTGCTCAGTTGGGGACACCTAAATTTCAACTATATTACTGATCTGCCCGCATTGACACTATATGATAATTGAAATAAGCTGGATGACATCAATTCTGATGCATTATTTTCCTGTTACCACTGTGAAGCTGCTTTGAAACAATTGCCATTGTAAAAAGCAATATATAAATAAAGGTGATTTGATTTGATTTGATTTGATTTGATTAGTTAGTTCTATCATTCATTTGTTCGTTCCATCAATTGTTTGTTCATTCATCTTATCGTTTGTTCATTCTTTTATTCATTTGTTCTATCATTAGTTAGTTAGTTAGTTAGTTTGTTCTATCATTTGTTTATTCTTTTCTATTTAAAAATTCTACTTATTGCAGCTACACAAATTTCTCCAAATTGGGTTAAGCATAATCTGAGTAACATAAGTGATATATAAATGTTTTTTTAAGAACTAAAGGCTAAAGAAAAATGTATTGTCGGTCAAATCATTTCATTAGCACATATGTTATCAATGACTGCACTAATGAAACCACAATCTGTTTTGATTCCTTTAAAGTGGCATTTGGTTTTGTATCACATTGCACCCACTGTTTACAGCCTTGTTGAGTGCTGTCTGTTTGTTTTTCTTCTTCCAGTGTTGTTGTTCTTTCATTGGGCTTTTAAGGTTTGCCACATTTCCTCTTATTGGCACAGGGGGGTGTGGAGCGAGGGAATGGTGCAGTAATAGCTGTTGAATGCACTGGCTGTGCGGCTCCTACCGCAGGGCCCACACATTCCAGGGATTACTCTTATTACCAGCCATTCTCTCAATGGGGAACAGAGTGGCCTAATGAAATATTCAAATGGATGAGGGGGATAAAGCTCTCCATTACTGAATTAAATTTTCAAAATGTTTGTGGTATCTTTGCGAATGTGTGTGTGCATTAGATAAACTGATTAACAGTGCGCAATGATTATCAGCCTTATAAAATAACATTTCAGAGCCATTTGTGATGAATTGCTGCATGTTCGTAATGATTTAATAAGTGATTGATTTAAAGCCTGTGCAAATGTACTATTTCCTGAGATCTCAAGGGTGGTGAGATGGACTCAGCAAGACCAATCATTTATTGTAATAGATTTATTGCTTTTACAAATCCTCATTGTTCAGGTTCATGATTCACCTCTCTCTGTTATAACAATCTGAAATCTTAAACTGTTAAGGTGACACAATTAAAGTAAAATTCTACAGGAATTAACTCATCGATGAATTAAAACAAAAGATAATCAGAATTCAAAAGCATGTGTCAGATTGCAAATGAATGTTTCCAGTAGAAATAAACCCATCATGAACAGGCTACAAACGCACAGTCGGAGTAAATTGAATGAGTATTGCTTAGCTTGAATCCAGGACTTGTAATAGCCCATACTCCAATGTTAGGTCTGGCTGTACATCCTGAGCAAATGATATCCTAATGGGATTTCTCGCGGAAATCTATTAACCTTGAGTCCACCCATAAATTTCATGCAGTTTAGCTAAATGATGACTGTAGAGAATGGCACCATGTAACCAGTGGGTGTGAAGCCGTAGTTAGATCAAGGATGATTTGATGACCCTCCTATTCAAACAAGGTTATAGTCAGATTGCTTGCATTAGATCTATATTTGACAAAGGATGAAATAACATAACAGAGGTATCTGTGAAATTATGTTTTCTGTATCACCCTGCCATTTTGAAATTTAATTGATATCTCAAACAATAATACATTACTCACATTTTCAATGATTGAATAAGATTTTAAACCTCTGTTGTATGATGTTGCCTCTGGGTCTTTAATTAGTAACCTCATGATGAATGGCATTAAAATGATTAATAATAAAGGAAGGACTTTGAGTGAACTAAATACAAGTTTTTTCCTTGGTCACAACACTTCTTGGTGGCCAATTTAAAATCTGTTTCTGGCATAGTACACAATATTAAAGTTATCATGCTTTCTTTTAGATTATAAATGATTGAATGTTCAATAATAAGCCATTATTGAACATTAAAGAAGTACATACTGAAAAGGTAGAATTTAAAGCCACAATATGTAATTTTTCTAAACAAAGGCGTAGCTTGATGACGCCTGGATTTTGCGGAGCTTTTATTATGCCGCAGACGTCCGCTTCCGCTTTTTCCGGTCGTGCATACGCAACGCTGTTTTATCGTATTAGATACATTATTTGAGTGTGTTGAAATGCTTCTCTGTGCGTTCGCTTGGCGGCTACTATGAGACACTTGTTGCACACTGCAGTAAGCTAGTTATATAACAATGATTAGTTTTCGGTCGATGAATGAATCCAAACAGTTGATCACCTGTCTAATAAAACACATAATATATTAAAGCGTCTTTGGTGTTTCCATGGTTTCTACAAAATAAAACCGGAAATCGAAGGTAACGCGGGTATGATATCATTGATAGGCGACACACAGACAGTCCGTGTCCTGGTTAAAAGTATTAAAATGTAAGTACACAAGTCAACAAAATATATAACATTGTTGTAGTGGTTTTTGGATATTTTAATCCAAAAAATTACATATTGTGCCTTTAAGTAAACTTTAAGTAAATCAGTTAGATTCTGTTATGTAGAAGTAGTTGTGAAGTGTAATGCTAATTAGCTTTTTTGTTAACATTTTTAGTATTCTGTCATCAATAAAATATGTATAGTCGCTTAACTTTACTATTAACATTTAGATTTTTATTCCATCGCAGCACAATGCTGCCTCCAGGTAATATACCTAAACAACAAATATATATATTTTTTAATTAGTTTTTGATTAGTAGTGAGGTCTATTTTATGCATGAAAAGTGAAACATTGCTATTATAATATTTGCGATAAAGGGTTAAAACAGGTGATGATGACCATATCAGTAGATGATTGTCTTTATTTTTCTTTTCTTTTTTTCTCCAAATGCAATGACTTCAACTGTCCGTGACTGAGCTTTAGTGATTTAATACTAGACCAAGTTATTTTTCTCTTAGCTTGACCTTAAAAATTCTAGAGCACACAATTTTGGAACGAGATGATTGATATTGTTTTTGTCTCTACAAAACAAGCTCTGTTGCAGAAATTGTGCCAAGGAAATTTTTTTCCCCCAAAAAAATCCTTGATATCATATAACTGCCCTGACACATCGCTTCTGATGGATTTGTTATTGCTACAAACGTATGTTGTAGACTGCGTTATTATTAAACTGCCTTCTGTGTTTTGGTCTAAGGAACTGTATCTTTCTGGAAACACCAGGCTTAATTAATTCTTTCATAGAGTCCGACTGATAATAAAAGCCAATGTAAACATGCACCCAGCAGTCAGGAGCATGCACTTCATCAATCAATTTTGCACTGTAAGGAAGCATTTCCAGCCTCCTCCAGCTGCCTGTGTGAAAAGACAAGTCAATTGTGCTGTGCTTGACAATACTCATGAAATGGTTAGCTGGATTTCAATCGATGGCAAAGATTACCCAGTCATTTCACTGTCACTAGGGAAATGGTGGAGACTGAAAGGGAAGTCAACTATCTTCTGCTCTCTTCCAAAAACCATGCTGCCCGTGACTAATGACATCTGCTGCCTATTTTTGATTCCTTGAGGGGAAATCATTTAAAGACTGTTAAAGTCAATGTAAATTACTGTTCGCAACCCATTTTTACTTCCATTATATCACATGGTCACAATCAAAGTGAGTAACAGGATATTCACTGAGACAAAATGTGGGGTGGGACTTCATCAAATCATTAAAACCTGTGCTGTGCAAGAAATTTCTAATGATTTTTTATTTTTATTTTATTAACATTAATGACACAGACAACAGCAGGAATATTAGGCTGCTGTCACTTTAAGACAGAATGCACAGACCGAATATACTGACACATATCCGGTTTCTTTCTCAACCGTTCACTTATGACATAACCGAGAGAATACTTGCCGAGACGGATATTTTGACATAATTTTGTGTGTATGTGTCCATTCAAGCGCAAGTAAACACGAAAGAGGAATCAAATTCGGTGTTCGAGCGCTGTCTGAAACGCGCCTCTCTCTCTCTCTCTCTCTTCTCTCTCTCTCTGCGTGAGTGCACTTCTACTGTGTGCGGCTGTGCGCACAGATAACAGCGCACAGGTCAACATTTTCGCCTCTTCTTCTGCGTTTAAAATCGTTTGAATGTGTAAACTGGCAAGACAAAACATGTCCAAATGATGAACTTTCACTCTATGATGGTTAAACTTAGCAGTTAATCCGTGAATCACATGCGTGCCAAACCATGCGGCCTGGTCCGTACGGATCAACTGCGATTCGTTGCACCCCTAATAATTAATGAACACACTTATCATCATGATTGCTATCTTACCAGAGATGAAGAAAATCCTACTCCAGTAAATAAACTGTCCCTGTCCCCAAAAATGTTGGTACTCAAAAGCGCTTTCCTCCACGTTTTCTGCTGCTCATCGTTTATTTTTACCACACGCCTGCGCACCCGTTATGTGCATCCCTGTATATATACTGTTATATAGCCTATACAGTGGGGAGAACAAGTATTTGATACACTGCTGATTTTGCAGGTTTTCCTACTTACAAATAATGAAGAGGTCTGTAATTTTGATCATAGGTACACTTCAACTGTGAGAGACGGAATCTAAAACAAAAATCCAGAAAATCACATTGTATGATTTTTAAATAATTAATTTGCATTTTACTGCATGACATAAGTATTTGATCACCTACCAACCAGTAAGAATTCCGGCTCTCACAGACCTGTTATTTTTTCTTTAAGAAGCCCTCCTGTTCTCCACTCATTACCTGTATTAACTGCACCTGTTTGAACTCGTTACCTGTATAAAAGACACCTGTCCACACACTCAATCAAACAGACTCCAACCTCTCCACAATGGCCAAGACCAGAGAGCTGTGTAAGGACATCAGGGATAAAATTATAGACCTGCACAAGGCTGGGATGGGCTACAGGACAATAGGCAAGCAGCTTGGTGAGAAGGCAACAACTGTTGGCGCAATTATTAGAAAATGGAAGAAGTTCAAGATGACGGTCAATCTCCCTCGGTCTGGGGCACCATGCAAAATCTCACCTCGTGGGGCATCAATGATCATGAGGAAGGTGAGGGATCAGCCCAGAACTATACGGCAGGACCTGGTCAGTGACCTGAAGAGAGCTGGGACCACAGTCTCAAAGAAAACCATTAGTAACACACTACGCCATCATGGATTAAAATCCTGCAGCGTACGCAAGGTCCCCCTGCTCAAGCCAGCGCATGTCCAGGCCCGTCTGAAGTTTGCCAATGACCATCTGGATGATCCAGAGGAGGAATGGGAGAAGGTCATGTGGTCTGATGAGACAAAAATAGAGCTTTTTGGTCTAAACTCCACTCGCCGTGTTTGGAGGAAGAAGAAGGATGAGTACAACCCCAAGAACACCATCCCAACCGTGAAGCATGGAGGTGGAAACATCATTCTTTGGGGATGCTTTTCTGCAAAGGGGACAGGACGACTGCACCGTATTGAGGGGAGGATGGATGGGGCCATGTATCGCGAGATCTTGGCCAACAACCTCCTTTCCTCAGTAAGAGCATTGAAGGTGGGTCGTGGCTGGGTCTTCCAGCATGACAACGATCCGAAACACACAGCCAGGGCAACTAAGGAGTGGCTCCGTAAGAAGCATCTCAAGGTCCTGGAGTGGCCTAGCCAGTCTCCAGACCTGAACCCAATAGAAAATCTTTGGAGGGAGCTGAAAGTCCATATTGCCCAGCGACAGCCCTGAAACCTGAAGGATCTGGAGAAGGTGTGTATGGAGGAGTGGGCCAAAATCCCTGCTGCAGTGTGTGCAAACCTGGTCAAGAACTACAGGAAACGTATGATCTCTGTAATTGCAAACAAAGGTTTCTGTACCAAATATTAAGTTCTCCTTTTCTGATGTATCAAATACTTATGTCATGCAATAAAATGCAAATTAATTACTTAAAAATCATACAATGTGATTTTCCGGATTTTTGTTTTAGTTTCCGTCACTCACAGTTGAAGAGTACCTATGATACAAATTACAGACCTCTACATGCTTTGTAAGTGGGCAAACCTGCAAAATCGGCAGTGTATCAAATACTTGTTCTCCCCACTGTATAACAGAATGGAGCCAGACTGAATGCGCGTTTTGCTAAAACATAGCTTAAATAGCTACTTGGCTATTAGTTAACAGCCCGCATCCCAGCTAACAAAAAATATGTTCTAAAACGTTTTGCTAATGTTCGTATTAGTTAAGAAAACTTTATTTCTGAATGTTCTCGAAACGTTCAAAATGTCCAGTTTTTAAATGTTATGGTTATGCAAACGTTAACAAAACATTCGATGTTATCATATTGCAGTCATTATGGGAATGTTACTTTTGAATGTCCTCTGAACATTCTGAAACAAGTAGTAACATGTTAGATGAACGTCCACCTAAAACGTTTCAAAAGAAAACCTTCCATGAACAATCGTAATTTTTAACTCTTTCCTCACCATTGACGGAAATTTCCTTCATTTGTGAGAAAACACTTCCCCACCATTGACAGAATTTTCCGGCTTTCTGTGTTTTCACTGTTATATGGCAGGGGGCGCTATTACACATCTTCTGAAAGAGGACTGAATCTCCTGATCAAAACACATGGGAAGAAGAAGCAGAAACAAGCAGTAGCATATGTAATCATATGCATATGTAAAATAATGCGATCATCAACATAAAACAGCATATAAATCAAAACTGCCTAACGTTACTAAATGAAATGTCAACCCAGGATGAGGTTTAGGACTGTGCAAGCTTTGGGGCTGCTGATGGACTCGATCCACTCCATCTATGTTTTGATCATCGTTCTGAATTCTATCTTGATGCAGTCTTTGACAAAAATGTGATTTTCTCAGCTTTTTGCTCAAAATGTTGCTTTGTTTTATGAAACTTACCCACATTCAAGTATTGATAACAAAAAGAATGCAGGAAGCTAGAATAAAACAGTTGTTTTTTTTTTTTTGTTTTTTTTTAAAGCAGAGGGTTTGTTCTTTGCATGTTCAGATATTCATACAAGAAAATATTCTGGGCGGCATGAAATGGCGGTGGCTGGCAATGTTAAAAAAAAAATGCTGGCGGGGCGGGAGTTAAAGACCAGATAACTGAACAAACCTATTAACGTTACTGGAAGAATGTTTGTTCGTAACTTTGAGAGAACCATGGTAGAACATTAGCCAAAGTTCTGAGAATGTTCCCAGTTAGCTGGGATGGCTTAAGTAATATACCAGCAGAAAAGGAAAGTTATTTCAGATAAAGGTATTACATTATGAAAATGATTACCAAGACAAACAGTTTCCCCCCTTTGGATAGCGTGAATCGAGCATGCATTGATGAATCATTTATATTAAGAGCAGGAACATGCATTAGGAAAGGGAATAGGGTCCATTTTCATGTTGTCTAATTCTCATTCTGGTTAGGTGAAAGTCATATTGTAAGACCGACCAATAGGTTCTAAACTGATGTTGAAAAGGGAGTGGGCTCATCTGGCTATTTTTTTTTTCTCTTTTGCACTATAGCTCCATGTTCATACTTTCCTCGGTTGATTGTGTGATATTGGTTGCATGCTTCATGTAAAATGAATGCAGCTTCTACAATGAAAGTAGAAAGTAGTGGTCTACAATGAGAGTAGCGTTCAAATTAACACCCTGTTTTCTTTTCATAATGAAAGATGTAGCCTACCAAAGAAAAAGACTATATTTCTACTGTGTTGCTTTATTTAAAAAAAAAAAAAAAAATCAGACAAAAGTCTTTTTGCCAGCAGTTAAATACAAGAGAATCAAGTTAATTTTGTTTCTAATTTTAATGGTTGTACTCATTCAGTGAACTTTCAGCTACGTATTTGAGTAGAGTTAAAGTATAATTTTTTGTGGACTAAATATTGTTTTTAAAATAATTTTTAAAATACATTGAAATAGACAACAGTTATTTTAAACTCTAGTAATATTTCACAGTATTACTTTTTTACTGTCTTTTTGATCAAATAAATGCAGTTTTGGTGAGACTACTTTCATATTGCAATTTATAAATATAAATGCACTTACTCTGATGGAAAACATTTCAACTTATTTACTATAATATGGTATTTTTAATTCGTCTACGCCAGTGTGTTAGTCTTTTGTGATCATAATATGCTATGCTGTGACTGGGTGATATATACAAAAATATATTTTTCAGTCTTTTGATGATGTTCAATTTATAGCTTTAAACTTGCTGTTTTTGCTCAACTAGTCTAATGCTCTTTATGAAGCGTAATTACAATTTTGAAAACATTGCACAGTTACTTTTGTATTGGCAACAAAATCATGTGTGATTTATCATGTGAATATATTGTGAATATTCAGTACATCGCTAGCTGTGAGGACGATTGGTTGTGTGAGTGGAATATAAATAATTAACACCAACAAACCAACAGGAATTTGCATCTGACAAAACCACATTTCTGTTCATAGTGTAAATTTGAAACAACAAATCTGCCTCTTCCATTTGAGCCATTGAGCTGGCTGGAATGGTTTTGCTTCTGACACCTATAGCAGAGCTCATAGGTCAGCTCACGTGTGAATTCTGTGAGGACACATCAGTAAAAATACAGGTGGGAGCCGCCGGAGGCCAGCACCAATATCAGCGAGTCTGAGAGGACACATGGAGAGAGGTCAGAGGCTATTCCTGTTAGATTAATGTCATAAATTACACTGCATTTCCGACAGATAAATTCATTGAGCTATGCTATCAAAATAGAAATCCCTGTTCCGGTCATGTCATACAGTGGATCATGGCAAACCAATTCTAGCTTGCTCCAGGTGGCTGATGTTCCTTCTTCGGAGCCAACTGTGTGACATTTTGGGACCTGGAGAGGAAGGAAATTAAAAACTGAAAAGTGGTGGAAATCGAAGCTGAAATTCATGCGAGGGGTTAACAGAGGTTAAAATGGTGGCGGTTGGTTTGTTATTGTTGAGGTGTTTTAAGCATTTGTAGTCTTGTATGATGTCAATTACAAAAAAGTAAATTCATATTTAAAGTCGGCATGACATCAAAATGAATAATTCTTGTTTTTTTATGGAATATTGCAGGATAACATGTCACTTACATGAGATCACAGCAATAGCAAACCAAAACGATCCAATCAATTCCCGATAGAAAAAAATCTACTTCCACCCTACATTTTTTTGTTGTTTGAGAAGCCTTTTTACTTGGATATAAGTGACAGTAGGGAAGAAAAGACTGAAACTTCCGTTTCATGCTGACTTTTAAGTACATTTTGGTTAATTATAATATACATATGAGCAATATCACACGAGTAGCAGTGTGATATGGCTGTATATCAGCACGGCTGTGATTCGGCCGTAGGTAATCACAGTGTGCTGATATACAGCCATATCGCATGGCTACGAGTGTGATATTGCATTTATACAACAGTTCGATGGCAAAAGCGAGTAAATAAATAAAAAACAAAAATGGACGTCTTTAAAAAACCCTCTTTTGTGCAGAACTACTTCTGCCGCAGATTCAAATCTCAAGTTCACTTCATTGATGCTTAATGTATTTTGTAGAGTATTATGGTATTATGAGAGAGAGAGATCGACTAAATGAGCTTATTACCTGCACCTGATATAGCATTCTTCAGGTCGATGTCCATAATATTATATCCATTATAAAAAAAACAGTTTGAATATCCGCTGAGGAAAGCGATATCTTTGTCCTTTTAAAAGTTAAGAGGATTTCACAAGACAGCACTAAAACAACTTCATTGTTTACAACCAGTCACTCATAAAGACTGTCTTTACTGCCATCTAAATATGTAACTTTCACTGAAGTCCTTATCACGATCACGACCCTTTCTAAAATACTAAATAGGGCATATTTATATAAAATAATATTTATTGAACAATAACATTTAAATTAACAGCAATAGCTATTATAAAAGACAATAGGAAATAAACACAAGCAAACAATTCAGTCAAACGTACAAAAGCAGCGCTCTAGTACAGAATTTAAGTTAAATATAGCCTAAATATAAAGTTATGAAACTTAATTTTCCCCTTAACCCAAATCGGTTTGCTCTGGAAAAAGTAATGGATTAGTAAAACCAAAGATTGTCTGTTTGATATACCCCAAATGAATTATATCTCATGTTTACCCACTATCTACATGCAGTAAGAGTCAGCGGCAAATTCCCGAAGGACTGGCTGAGATGAAGCTGTTCTCGGCGGGTACATGAGCGCTGAACGGCCACTGACGGCCTGCAGCTCACATCTGCGAAAGTGTCTAAACTAATTTGCTATGTTTATATACGAGTCACATATTTCAGGTCTAAATAACTACATTCTCACCTAAAAAACTCTTAAAGCTACATTTCGTGACACAACAACAGTAGTAGTTTTAAAAAATTTGGTGGATTTGCTCGACTGCCATGACAGTCTCAGCTAGCTGAGTGATACAAATGGAGAAATGGTTCCAGTGCTGATACTGGGGGAATATCGCACGGCTCTCAGCCAATCAGATTCGAGAACCAGAAAGAACTTTTGTATAAATATATATATATATATATATATATATATATATATAAAGTGGGGAGAACAAGTATTTGATACACTGCCGATTTTGCAGGTTTGCCCACTTACAAAGCATGTAGAAGTCTATAATTTTTATCATAGGTACTCTTCAACTGTGAGTGACGGAATCTAAAACAAAAATCCAGAAAATCACATTGTATAATTTTTAAGTAATTAATTTGCATTTTATTGCATGACATAAGTATTTGATACATCAGAAAAGCAGAACTTAATATTTGGTACAGAAACCTTTGTTTGCAATTACAGAGATCATAAGTTTCATGTAGTTCATGACCAGGTTTGCACACACTGCAGCAGGGATTTTGGCCCACTCCTCCATACAGACCTTCTCCAGATCCTTCAGGTTTCGGGGCTGTCGCTGGGCAATACGGACTTTCAGCTCCCTCCAAAGATTTTCTATTGGTTTCAGGTCTGGAGACTGGCTAGGCCACTCCAGGACCTTGAGATGCTTCTTACGGAGCCACTCCTTAGTTGCCCTGGCTGTGTGTTTCGGGTTGTTGTCATGCTGGAAGACCCAGCCACGACCCACCTTCAATGCTCTTACTGAGGGAAGGAGGTTATTGGCCAAGATCTCGCGATACATGGCCCCATTCATCCTCCCCTCAATACGGTGCAGTCGTCCTGTCCCCTTTGCAGAAAAGCATCCCCAAAGAATGATGTTTCCACCTCCATGCTTCACGGTTGGGATGGTGTTCTTGGGGTTGTACTCATCCTTCTTCTTCCTCCAAACACGGCGAGTGGCGTTTAGACCAAAAAGCTCTATTTTTGTCTCATCAGACCACATGACCTTCTCCCATTCCTCCTCTGGATCATCCAGATGGTCATTGGCAAACGGGCCTGGACATGCGCTGGCTTGAGCAGGGGGACCTTGCGTGCGCTGCAGGATTTTAATCCATGACGGCGTAGTGTGTTACTAATGGTTTTCTTTGAGACTGTGGTCCCAGCTCTCTTCAGGTCATTGACCAGGTCCTGCCGTGTAGCTCTGGGCTGATCCCTCACCTTCCTCATGATCATTGATGCCCCACGAGGTGAGATCTTGCATGGTGCCCCAGACCGAGGGAGATTGACCGTCATCTTGAACTTATTCCATTTTCTAATAATTGCGCCAACAGTTGTTGCCTTCTCACCAAGCTGCTTGCCTATTGTCCTGTAGCCCATCCCAGCAGGTCTACAATTTTATCCCTGATGTCCTTACACAGCTCTCTGGTCTTGGCCATTGTGGAGAGGTTGGAGTCTGTTTGATTGAGTGTGTGGACAGGTGTCTTTTATACAGGTAACGAGTTCAAACAGGTGCAGTTAATACAGGTAATGAGTGGAGAACAGGAGGGCTTCTTAAAGAAAAACTAACAGGTCTGTGAGAGCCGGAATTCTTACTGGTTGGTAGGTGATCAAATACTTATGTCATGCAATAAAATGCAAATTAATTATTTAAAAATCATACAATGTGATTTTCTGGATTTTTTAGATTCCGTCTCTCACAGTTGAAGTGTACCTATGATAAAAATTACAGACCTCTACATGCTTTGTAAGTGGGCAAACCTGCAAAATCGGCAGTGTATCAAATACTTTTTCTCCCCACTGTATATATATAATAAATCAATCAAAATCCAAGTTAAAACACTTTTCCTATCTCATCTTAGATATCTCTGAAAAGTGTAAAAAAAAAATGACCTGTTTTAAAATGCCATTATTTTTGCAGTTCAATTCCAGTGTTGATAGTAGTGCTGAAATTACATGCATCAGCTTTAAAGCTTTGAAAAATAATTTCTGTTCCTTAAAAACATCAGGTCCTCTTTAGGGAGAATGAACGTCCTACCGCTCCACGGCTTTATGAATGTAACAGTTGTCCAAAACATCTTTTTCAGACCAACTTATCATACGACAGTTTCGCTTGAGAGCACTTGCGAAATGTTTTTCTCCTCTTCAGACAGCAGAACACCATCTGTCTGATCTAACAAGCGCTGAGCGAGATCTATGGGCTCATGGAGATATGCACTGCAACATTCATTGCCCCATCCTCTGTAAATCCAATTGAAACTCAACACACAGACATTCAAAAGGCCAAGATCATTTCCAAATGATCCTGAACAGCGGTATCGATATGATTTTACAAAATTTAATAGTAATTTAAAACAGGGCCGTAACCACCATAGACTTTGAGCGGGACAAGTTCCCCCGAATAATTAGAAATGGCCAAATTGCCACCCCCCCCCGGCGCCCAATATTTGATATTGTTGATGCTGCTCTGCTGTACTCCATTACACACCGCTCTGTTTGTTGCTAGAATGACAAAAGTAAAATGTTACATTTTTTAGGTTGGTGTGCCTCAGCGGTCTAACAGCGCTCGTCACTGTCAGAATGAGTGAGATGGCCAATCAAATCAAAGAAGGCGGGGCTTTCTGTTAGTGCGAATTCCAACGTGGCACTTTAGCTATAGCAGTGAAATAGTGCATCTTAAGATGTAAGTAGCTAAACATTTAATGTTTGACAACTGTTTTACGAAAAAACATTCAATAATATCAAGTGATGCAAACTACTTGACATTTTTTATGAAATTTCACCATTTTGAATTGAAAATATGACATTATTTATGTAAATCACAACTGAATGTGACAAGAAACGCTTTGCATTTTTACTTATTCGGCAGACGGAAATAAGAGTGAATGTGTGCATATTTAAAAAAAAATATTATTTGCGAATAGTTTACTTCATAACTACAATAGAACTGGAACTTTTACCATTCTTATTTCTTTTTCTTAATTTCCTTAAATCCCTTTTAATCCTTTTAATAATTTAATTCCTTTAAATAAACCAATAAGACAAATAAAAAAGTCTCTAATGTTCACAGAGGCTTCATTTATTTAAATAAAAATACAGTAAAATAGTAATATTGGGAAATATTACAATTTAAAATAATGGTTTTCTATTTTAATATACTTCAAATTTCATTCCTGTGATGGCAAAGCAGAATTTTCAGCATCATTACTCCAGTCTTCAGCATCACATGATCCTTCAGAAATCATTCTAATATGCTGATTTTGTGCTCAAAAATATATATTATTATTATCAATATTGAAAACAGTTGAGCTCCTTAATGTGTTTGTGGATTCTGTGATACATTTCAGAATTCTCTGGTAAATAGAAAGTTCTAAAAAAACTGAATTTATTTGAATTTATTTAAAGGGATATCTAGCTTCCGGCGGACTGCTTCCATATTCAACTTACGAAGAAAGTGTAACGCCTCTCGCAGTTCAAAACGCTTACGATACGTCTGACGTCATCGTTGCGCCAGTTACGCTTTTTCCATAAGTTGAATACGGAAGGCGGTCCGCCGGAGTCTTTACCATCACATTTGCTGACTAAAAGTAGCCTATTTTTTTTTACGTTAGTTCAAGCACTTTATTAAAGTGAAGTCATAGTTTTCATGCATCATTTAGAAGCACTGCTCTAAAAATACAGTGAAAGTATGGCAACTAATAGTTAGGAATAAAATGCAAATGCACTTTTCCCCCTGCAGTGCAGTATTATTAGGCCAGTAATGAAAGAAGAGCAGTGATCAGGTAGTGTCTGCATTTTTTTGCTTTGTCTCTTTCCCGTTTTCTCACTCTCTCCCCCCTCCGTAGTTGTAATCATTTTTCATTGTACAAAAGCAATTAGGCCAAAATAATCACACTCATATTTTGTATCGCACACATACAACTCTCATTGTGAAGAATATTGCCAGTTTGTTTTCTGTTCTGCAAGAGCTAAATTGAAATTTCCCTGGAAAAACATTTTCAGTGATGCTAATGCAGTTTGAGCTGTGTGCAAATAGTTCATTTGGCACATTAAATAAGCAGTGTGTACGACAAGGCGGCAAAAAGCGCAGAGCATAAGTGATGTACACGACCCACATTAGTTTAAAGTGTAGATAACGATTCTGTCAACAGTGATGATGATGATAATAAGGTCGTTTAATTATGGCTTTCATTTTGAGTAATATAAACCAGGTAGTGGTTGAATAGTTATGGCAGAGGGAGACAGATTCTCTCCAGCTGTGCCTTGAGACTCTCATTATGATTGCAAAACTTTTCCTGTCACATATCGTCATACAAGCCTATTTGTCAAGACATTAATCCCCTGAAAATGAGATGTCTATCTCAAGAAGGTGAGCAATGGAAAATAGACACAAAAAAGGAGCACTTTGTACTGTTATGTAAATTCGCTAAGAAAACAAGGACATCTGCTGTTTATGAATCAGCATTCTCTCAGAGAGGGGGCTTGACATTAATAGAATATTTAAACCCCTGTTTTTGGCAGTTGTTGAACCAAATTGGCTAGATTAAAAGATCAACCATTTGATATTGTGCTGCAAACACTGTGTGATCGAATGCGCTTATGCATCTTTGTCTTATTTATTCATTTATTTATTGTTTTTGCTAAAGGAAGTTTTTTTTTTTTCAGTTTTACAATAATTTAGTCATCACCTCTCCTACACGCTTACATTTTCTAGCCAAAAAATAGATCTAATTAATTGCGTAATATGCCAGTTAATTAGTCATTTTAGTAATAACACATTACATTATTGTGGCAGATAAAAACATTGAATAAAAATATTGCAAAACATGGCTTTAGAAGTCATGCGTTTTATTTTAATTAATAATTATACAGTTAATTATGCAGTATAGTAAATAACTGCCCCTATTTTGTTTTTTTTCGAATATTCCCTTTCGTGCAGTGTGTAATATAGCTGTTTGTGAATGCAAACGTTCTGCAAAGTTGTAAAGTTGCAAGTGCACGATAAATAAAGTTAGTGTCTCCCAAAAGAAAGAATGGACTCTGAACCGCCTATACGAGTCGTCTGTCATTCGCATCCTACGGTGTTACAGTTCTATGTCACTAGATAACGTCACATTTGCATCTGGGATTCGCAAAACGCTTGCTCTTGAAAGATGGGTCAGTACACAGTTTATTTGGACCAGCTTGCTCCTCAGGATCACAACCTGTAAGTATGAATAATTATTGATGTATATACTGTATTTTCTACCAGGTGTTAAAAATATGTGACCCATGCTGGCAAAAGGAGTCGGAATGTGCACGGGATAATTTCGAGCTACAGGCAAAACAAGTGAAAAATGTTGATTTTGAGGTTCACACAAAAATTACTTCATTAAGCCCTCGTCTATTGATCCCAATGTTCCAAATAGCAATTAAACATCTAAAAGTATCTTTAGTTGTACATTTTTTCGGAGAGGAGTACCTTTCCTTTGTCCATGAAAACGATCTCACTCGAGCTGACTGACAGATCCGACGCGTGCGCACAAAGACAGCGCGCAATCCCGATATCCACACATACACAGAATTACAGTATTTCAAATTATCTATCTTGTTGAGCATTCACGCAAACATTATCTATCATGTCTTATGTGAATGTTTGGTTAACTGTTTGGGGAAAAACATTTGATGTGTTACATTATTTTAGATCCGTGCGGTACAGTAGATCTTAATATGTAGGCTGTCTGTTTCATTAACGTTAATCAAACAATTGTGGTTTCATGGAAAAAAAAAGTTGTGTATATATATATATATATATATATATATATTCCTAGATATTTGGTGTTGGCTTGGTGTGTGTCAAATTTGGTGTTATGCAGGGATTTTAAGGTATGGTTGCTAGGTGATTCAGAAACATTCAGAAAACTTTAACTCGATTTTTCTCAAAATTGACTATGCTGACTCTATCGACTTCAAACAGTTGTAGCTCAGTAATTTTTTTGTCTGATTCCAGCAAATTTTGCAACATTTTGAAGGTTTTTAAATAGAGAATGTGAAAATAATAACTCATTTTTGAAAACTGCTTATTGCGACTCATTTTGCCAGCACGGGTCACACATATGTGTTTTATATTGTGTACGTTTCCGGCTAACTCGCGTTATTACTGTCTTACTGAAATGGTTCTGTTAAGCAGCTGTGGGCCACTATTACCTAAAATTGTGTCTATTAATGCAGGTTCTCTGTCGTTTTTACTACTTTGAGTAAAGATAAAGGATGGAGCAAGATTTGTTTTGCAAACTTTAATGTTACATCAGTCATTCACATTAGTGCTTGTCTAACGTATGCACTGTTATTGATACAGTTCCTGCATGTGCACCGCAATAAATAAGAAATATACACATCGGTTTGCTGATGGTGAGGAAATACAGCTGCAACATCTCATAATGTACCTCAGACTGAGTAGAGTATCACTGAGAAACGTCCTGCTCAAGTCGTCCTTGCGATGGAGGTTTGGTTTGAATAACTAGTTATTCCAATGTTTCATCATCGGACTCACGCTCAGATTGATATGGTAAAATCGACATCATTGTTACTGTCTTTACAGTGTGTACAATCGCTGAGGACTGAGGAAGCCTCCTGAGCTGAAGTTTATGGTAATGGATAATGTAAATTTCCTACTGTAAATACAGCTTTGGAAAAAAATAAGAGACCACTTAACATTGATTTAAAAAATGTGTTATTAGTAGTAATATGCATTGCTAAGGACTTCATTTGGACAACTTTAAAGGCGATTTTCTCAATATTTAGATTTTTTTGCACCCTCAGATTCCAGATTTTCAAATAGTTGTATCTTAGCCAAATATTGTCCTATCCTAACAAACCATACATCAATGGAAAGCTTATTTATTCAAAAAATTGACCCTTATGACTGGTTTTGTGGTACAGGGTCACATATTTTAAAATGTAATTTATTCCTGTGATGGCAAAGCTGATTTTTCAGAAACCTTTACTACAGTCTTCAGTGTCACATGATACTAATTTCTTATAATTATGAAAGTTGAAAACAAGTTGTGGTGCTTCCATTTTTGTGGAAACCCCAATCCAATTTTTTCAAGATTTTTTGATGAATAGATTAACAAACAGAATTTATTTGAAATAGAAATCTTTGGTCACATTATTAATGTCTTTATTGTCACTTTCGACAAATTTAATGCATCCTTGCTGAATAAAAGTATTAATTTCTTTCAAAAAACATCTAATTTCTTTAAAAACAAAATGTACTGACCCGAGACTTTGAATGGTAATGTACACTGTTTTTCAGCATCTTGTGTGATAAAGGCTGTATTTTTAACTACTCAAAAGTAGTTTAATGGTCCCTTCAAATGTAATTTTAGAGAATATTTTTTTAAGAACAAAAGCAATGCATTCAATTGATAGTCTTAATAATTGTAAAAAAAGATGTGAGATCAAATTTACACTGTGTACAGGGTTATTATATTAAATAAGCTTACATTTTGGTCTGATTTGTGGTGCGCACAATGTTTTCTGGCATACTCAAACATGACTCTGTCTTGGTATTGTGGGACTTTTGCACTGTATACATTCCATAAGTCACCTCAAAAACATGTCTCAGTTATTATTCTGTGAGTGGAAGAGAAAAAGAGATAGTGTGCTGGCCCTGTGCCATGTATTTGGTGCAAATGGCTCCTGTGGCCTGAAGGAAGTTTACCTTTTTCATAAGCCGTTAATGATTTATTAAGGAGCCCTGACACGGAGTGCGGCAGAGAGCTTACACACCGGCCTCATCTTTCTCAAGGTGACATCCTGGGGAGCCGCAGAGAGCCTGGTGAATTTTTTAGCTGGCTGGGAACGTCTCATCTCCTCTCCCTTTTCTCAGGAAGAGGCGGTGGAACTTTAGTCAAGTTGTCACACGAGAAGGTGAAGGCTGTTCTTTAGAACAAGGAGGCAGAAACGTTATTTTAAAATACCACCTCCGCTGCTCGGGTCAGTATCCGATAAGGTCTACGGTATATAATCCTGTTTTCAACAAGAGTAAATCTCAGCCCAAACATGCTCTTTTTAAAGTGAGAGGAAACCCTGTGGTAATAAGAGGACTGAAATGTCTCAGGCTTATCCCATTGCCCTGTCATGCATACAGTGTGACTGCAGATTTAACATGGGATGAGATTCAAGTGTCGATTCTTAGTGGGTATTTTTCCATGAATTCCCCCTCGAAACATTCTATTGCATAATGGCACTGTTATCGTATTTTAGTTTTTAGGTTCTGCTCTTTTTGTCTGTTTTATCATGTTAAAGTGACACATCAAAACTAAAACAAGTAACACTTTCTATATCAAGCTGAGCAAGAGTGAAGCCATGCTAATAATCAATTCATCAGTATATTGTATATTGAAAATATTGACCTTTAGTAACGCTTTACGATCTGTTAACATCAGTTAACACATCAGTGTAAAAATACTTCTAAAACATTAATCGGTAACACTTTACAATAAGGTCTCATTTGTTAACATTAGTTAATGTATTAACTAACCATGAGCAATACATTTGTTACAGTATTTATTAATCTTTGTTGATGTTAGTTAATAAAAATCCAGTTGTTCATTGTTTGTTCATGTTAGGTCACAATGCATTAACTAATGTTAACAAATACAATATTTGATTTTAATAGCGTGGAAATTAACATTAACTAAGATTAATAAATGCTGTATAAGTGCAGTTCATTATTAGTTCATGTTAACTAAAGCAGTTAACTAATGTTAACTAATGAAAACTTATTATAAAGTGTTACCCATTAATCTTACTAAATGTTAATTTTAACATTTACTAATAATTTATTAAAATAAAAAGTTGTATCTGCTGATATTATTTAATGCAGCTGAGCTAATGTGAACTAATAATGAACAGTTGTATTTTTATTAACTAATGTTAACAAAGATTAATATATAACAAATGTATTGCTCATAGTTAACTAACATAAACTAATGGGACCTTACTGTAAAGTGTTACCTGCACTTTTATAGTCGATTATATATATATTGAAAGTTTTAGCTAAACAGTTTTGACGGATTTGTTTTTTAATACATTTAAAATAAAACTTAATGAAAAGAAACTTATAACGTAAAAATTCAGGCTGTCCTTGAATCATCACAAATTTATAATGTCCATTAGTTTCTGCTGATATTATTTAATATTAGTTTTCATATCAATCGAACGGTGTAGCAGGAAAATTAGTGTCATGCAGCTGTCACCCATTTAAATATACACCAGTTATTAATAATACTCTATTTTTATCTGTTATTATGTTATCTAGTGTACTTGAGAATTTAAGTCATAGCTTAATTGAAAAGAATATAATGGGCGTTCCTCTGAGGAGCACCCTAGATTTAAATCTCAAAGGAAGCCTGTAATATATACAATTTTCATTAAAAGGTGTCTTCTGTAGTAATCTACTTGTAATCATGCTGACACACACACACACACACACATTGTGTTTTCATGTTTTATGGGGACTTTCTATAATTATTTTTATACTGTACAAACTGTATATTCCATCCCCTTACACTAACCCTACCCTTAAACCTACCCATCACAGAAAACTTTCTGCATTTTACATTTTCATCACTTACTGTATTATGATTTTATACGCTGTTTTCCTCATGGGGACCAAAAATGTCCCGACAAGGATTTTGGATATTGCCATCTTTGTGGGGAAATTTTGGCCCCATAATGTAGGGTTTACCAGGACCACACACACACATACACATACACACACGTTGGGTTTCCATGTCTTATTGGGACATTCCATAGATATAATTTATACTGTACAAACTGTATATTCTATCCCCAAAACCTACCCCATCATAGAATTTTTTTTTAGATGTTCAAAAAACATAATTTAATATGATATGATTTAGTATATATCCTTCATGGGGACCAAAAAATGTCCCAACAAAGACAAGGATTTTGGATATTTGCTATCTTTGTCCCCATAACTAAGGGTATACCTGAACCACACACACACCACTGCTTTAACAGTAATTATGGGTTATTATCCATAGAATGTTTTATGGAGTGCTGACTTGTAGTGATTACGTTATCATTTACATATCAGGATTATGATAAAGTGATCCAAATATGATGACATTTGTATTAGCTGCATTTGTTTAATGACAATGTTAGAGATAAAACGAGATCCATTTGTAGTAACATGAATGATTTCTCATATCAAACTATATTTATGCTACCTGACTATATTACACTCTTAAAGGAAAAAAAAAAAAACATTGTACACTGATGTAATATTTTGAAACTTACTTGTGGACTTGCACAGATTTGTGAGCACAGGAACATTTTTGGTATGTCTGTTCTGTAAAAGAACCTATCCAATTATGTGAACTCTTGGATTTAATAACCAGTTGACCCTCCTTTGGCAGCAATAACCTCCACCAAACCGTTTCCTGTAATTGCAGATCAGACGTGCACAACGGTCAGTAGGAATTCTGCACCAGTGCTCTTTACAGAACTGTTGCAGATCAGCAATATTTTTGATGTCTGGTGTGACTCGCTTTCTTGAGGTCATGCCAAAGCATCTCAACCGGGCCGGGTCAGTAGTCTGACTGGGCCACTCCAGAAGGCTTATTTTCTTGTGTTGAAGCCATTCGGTTGTTGATTTACTCCTAAGCTTTGGGTTGTTGTCCTGTTGCATCACCCAAGTTCTGCTGAGCTTTAATTCGCAGGCAGATGGTCTTACACTCGCCTACAAAATGCTTTGTGATGGAGGGACTTGACTAAATTAGTTTAATCATGTAACCATAAGTTCCTAACCCTGATCTTTTCTAAAACATATATTATTTTATTTCATAAACATTGTGTATGGTGTAACATTTAAAAGGCCTATATTAGTCATATACAGTGGTGTTGAATTGTGTGTGTGTGTGTGTGTGTGTATGTGTGTGTGTGTTTATTTGAACCTGGAAATACAAGAATTAAAGGGTGTGTTCATACTTGGCAGGTTTGGTTTGATTAAAACACTGATTTCAAACAAAAGCTATGTTGCCCATTACAGTTCAGTACAGGCATCGGAACCGCCGAATCCTTTACACATTTTATAAGCTTTTCAGAAGTTCTCAGCTGATAAAAATACCATCAAACAGTATGTATGCACATACAACACACAGTCGCACACAATTGTTTTTGATGTTTGGTAAGTTGTTTTGTAAAATATACGTAAAAAGCTGTTTTTTGTTTTGTTTTGTATCTTTAGGTTTGGTCTTAAAGGGGTCCTTGATTATGATTTCACTTGATTATGATTTCAACTTTAGTTAGGCCCCGATCAGACAGAATGCATTTCTCAGGTTTGAAAACGCGAGGCGCACCGCACTGCCTTTTTTTGGTTGACGTTTTTAATTTAGAAAAGAGCAGTGCGCTGTGGGTTTTTTTTATGTTGCTAGGCAACCCCCCAATCAGCTGTCCTGTCAGTCTAATCAAGGTAACGGTCACCATAACGGAAGGCCCGCCTCTCCATTCATTTGATTGGACAATGGAAAAAAACACGAACGACGTTGGGTGCTTTTCTGCTTGGGACTTGGGATCCCTTTAAAAATGACTAAGCGAACCAAGACTAAATGTATATTACGTTTATTTACGTATATTTCGTGATGAATCTTACCAAACATCCAAAACAATGCTGTGTGATGGGCTAAATGTGCTTGTTGTATGTGCGTAGCCTACAAATGATGGTTTTGACTAGCTGAGAACTCGTGAAGAGATTATAAAATATGTAAAGAAGTCAAAACAGCGGCAGCAATCCCTCTGTCACACACAAATGAAGATCTGCTGCAAGGAGACGTCGTTCTGATGCCTGAACCGAACTGTGATGGGTAACATCTTGACTATGACGAGAAAATACAGGTATGCTTGAGGATTCTGTCCTTTTTAGGTTTGCATCTTGTGACATCATGTCCCGTTTCTGGTTTGTTTACATGTCTTTGGTCCGTGTTGTGTTCATATTTCATTTGAACCAAATGTCATGGTCTCGGTCCGCTTGTTGGTGCGCACCAGGGTTCGGGTGGCAGCGTTCACACTTATTCAATTGAACCGCACTAACAGAGCAATCGCACCGGGGTTTGTTTTAATCGAACCGAACAAAAGTGTGAACACACCCTAAATGTGAATTCTATTTTGGTCTGGACCAAAAGAACCTAGAGAACTGAACTACAAAAATTAAAACAAAACAAATTATGATATAAAATGAATAAGAATAATATACACTATTTGAAGGTTTGTTCTAAGAATACAGTAAAAGCAGTAATAAAGCTGAAGTTTGAGCAGACATTACTCCAGTCTTTAGTGTCACATGATGTTTCAGAAATCATTCTATTATGCTGATTTGGAGCTCAATAAACACTTCTTATTATCATCATCATCATATAAAACTTTTTGAATTTGAAGATCAAGGTAAATTGTACTTAATTTGTCTTCCGGGAAACATGCAAGTATCTTCTGTTGCTTCCGAAGGGCAGTACTAAATGAAGAAATTTGATATTTAAACAAAATAAGAAAAACGTGGACATCTTCATCCTGTTCAAAAGACCCCCACTTTTTTAATAGTTGTGCTTGAGTCCCTCATTTGTCCTCAGTGTGATGGATTTCAAAATCATATAGTCACTGCTGGAAAGGTTTCAAATATGCAAAAGATGCTGGAAAACTCAAGAATTTTCAGGACCTAGAGGATTTTTTTGAAGAACGTTGGGCAGTTTAACTTCTCAGGACAAACAAGGGACTCAAGAGCAACCATCACAAGACAAAAAAAACTGCCGTGGATCATCCAGGTAACGACACACATTAAGAATCAAGGGTACATAAACTTTTGAACTGTAATTTTTATAAATTCAGCTTCTTTTTTTTTTTGTCTTGTGGACTATGTAAACATGTTTTATGTAAAATATCTTATTCAGGACAGTACTAAATAAAAACATTTTGTATGATTCCTATTTTTTTGTTAAAATTATTCACATTTTCACAGATTCTGCAAGGGGTTCACAAACTTTAAGCAACACTGTATATACTTTGCCAACTTACTTACCCTATCCCAACCCCTAAACCTAACCCTACCTATAACTTACCCCTAAAATCAGAGGGAAATGATAGGTGAATTAGAATGGTGCAGAAGCCTGACCTTTGTTGTAAGCCTAAATACCTGACATGCAAAATACTTGATGTGTAAACACACAGCAAAGTAAGTGTAAATTATGTATGCACATTAGAACGCAAATTTATAAGCACCTCGAGAAAGCATAAATGCTATCAGTCAACGTATTACATTTAAAAGCAATAATATCTCAAACCATGTTCCAAAACCTAATTTTTCCCCCTCCATCTCTCAAGATCTCTCTCCCACACACACACATTCACACACAAACACATGGTATGCTGAGAATGCTTAGCTCATTAGCGTATCTCAGAGTTACTGTGCAGTTCATCATGCAGAGCTGAACTAATGGAGCAGACCTAATGCTCCTCACACTGGCTGCTGGTTCATCTGTGATGTTTTGTATCATTGTAGATTTAACTCAAAAATCAACACTGTGGCTCATATTAAAAATCTCATGAAAATAACCCCTGTATTTGAGAAAATGTCTTTGGCAGATAATTTTTGCTCTTGTTAAATATTGTGAAATCAATTATTCAAGCTGTAGTGCTGCAGTTACATAACCCAAAAATTACAAAGGTGAATAACATTTATTTTAATTCATATGTTCATATCGATTGTCATATAACCACAAATTACAGGTAACCAACACTGCAAATTGCCATTGTTCCATCTCTCTCCCTTCTGTTTTTGAGTGCACAGGTATGACCTTCAGAATAATTTTAGTTGCCACTTCCTGTCCTGACAGGTTTCCATGGTAACAGCTCTTTGGACTAACAGACAGATGATGTATAGCGCTGGCACCAGAGCACTCATGTCTGAGTACTGCATGTTTTAATGCTGTCAGATCTGACTACCTGAAGAGACGGGAAGTATTAAGACTTGCCAAGTCTCACAGATTAGCCCTGAAGTGTTTGTCCTCCCCCCCCCCCAATGGTGGAATTTTGCGGAGTAAATCTGAATCAAATTGGAAGACCTTAAGAAATTAAAATGTTAACTGCATTCCGGTATTACTGTCATTGATTGAGTAATCATGCTAATTATGGTTTAGTCTATAGTATGTTAGAAAATAAGGGATAGTTCACCCAAAATTCTGGCATGATTTACTCTCATGTTGTTCCAAACTTGCACGCATTTAATTTTTTTGAAGATCATTTGAAAAATGCTTACTTTTTTTGTCTTTACAATTAAAAAAAAAAAAACACTGAATAGTGATCGACATATCTTCTTTCGTAACTATACCTTTACAGATATCCCACCGGAAGTCTACCGCATATTGATATTGCTACTTTTTTCGTCACGCTTAACTACATCACTTTCACTTTCAGAGCACGAATACTGTTAAATGAACGAGGTGGGAGGGTGTTGTGGGTGCCATCTCCCAGAAATGAGTTTTGCAGGGTGGGATGTCTGCATTTAACAATACATAATGAATCATGCTTATTCCTAGAGATAATTTAGGAGTTGTGTATTAAAAGGTTGGTAACATCAACACGTTCTCACTCCCAACTCGTCACATACTGACGCTTGGTCAGGAACACATGGCGTCACTTTTTAATGCACAGGGTATCCTTTTAGCATCATTTTTTTGACTTGCAGATTACTCCACTTGATGCATGTGCCAAAGGTTTCTCATTGAAAGCAATGGAGTACCAGGGTTCACTGGTGCCACTAAGTTCTACAGAAGGTGGCGCATACAAAAAGTGTCATACTTTGACAAAAATTGTTTTCTTGATGATTTGATATTTTATAAGAGATTTCATAATATCTAAATATAAGTTTAAAAGCAAAACGTGAAAAAAAACGATGTTACGGAGTTGATAGAGTGGTCATTTATTTTTTAATTTTTAAATAAATGCATTTGTTTTTCATGTCTTGGTTTTCCTACATCTTGAACATTTTAGTTTAACAAATGGGGACAATCTTTGATAGATGAACAAATAATGTTTTTGGTCATCACATTAAAAAATAATATTTAAACTGGTTATTTAGAACTTTGAAGTCCTGAAACAAAGTGTAAAGCACTTTCAAAGTCCTTGAAAAGTGCTTGAATTTCACTCTCAAACGGTTTGTACGAACCCTGAAATGAATAATGTAAGAACATTCAACTATTTCTCCCACAATACCATGGTTACAGTTAGCGTTACATTAAATCCATGGTGAACGTTGGTGATTTGTGGACTGGGGAGCCTTCTTTAACTTGTTCGTTCATGTTTTCTCCTGGTTTCCACGTCAGCGCTGTTTTATCTGATATCTGTGCCGAATTTGAAGGCTTCTCACTAGATCTCGCAGTGATAATACTGAGGAGAATTCAAACGCTTTCTCACAGGATCATCCAGCGCTGTGTAGTAACTGTGTCGCGTGATCGAGATCGGACCTGTTCTGAGCTCACGCTACACTGTTGGTCCGAGCTGATAAACGTACAGGCTGCGCAGCTCAAACGAGAAGAAGCGTTCCGGTTTTGTTTCGGTTTTGTTCCAGTTTTGTTTCGTTTGCCATTTGATGTTTCTTATATGCAACAGAAATGGCATCTCTAATCAGTCTGGCAATGTGGTGGTGGCACCAGTGCGACCTCTAAAAAAATGTAGTCGCACCAATGCAAAATGCGACCATTTGGTCACAGTCTGGAGCCCTGAGTACCCGGCACATCAAAAAATTATGCGAAAAGGGGTACCCTGTGCATTAAAAAGTGACGCAGAGGGGTCCTGACCAAGTGTCAATATGTGACAAGTTGGGAGTGAGAATGTGTTGGATCTGACACATAAGGCAAACAACTGAAAACAATGGGATTAACAGTCCTATACACACATACAGTACATATCTTGAGGCCAGGGGAGTGAGGTTTTTACTGGAAGAAAAAAAGATGGTCTCTATTACACTCAGCCCCCTAAACCTCACTCCCATCCGGGTCATGGCACCAATGTAACCCCTCTGGTTCGACTTGCAAAGCTCCAAGCAGGATTCGAACCGGCGTTTCCAGCATGGAAGATGGCCGTGCTAACAAGGACACTAAAGACCTCAGCCTCTAGTGTCAGTTGCAAGTGCGTCTCTTGAAGCCAATGGAGTGAAGTTTTTCTTGCACAGCTGGCCTCCTTTACACATAGGCCTAGTGTTGTCAAAAGTACAGACTTCGGTACCAAGTCGGTACTAAAATTTTACAAATGTGATGCTTTGAGCGCTGTTGAGCGGAATCGTAAACACCTCTGATTGCCCATTGTGCTCACACTCTCATTAAATATGTCTGTGATTGGCTACAGTGATCAGCGCTTCAAAAACATGTTGTAAATATACATTAATGACGTTCTTCACCGAGCATAGATACACACGGAGCATTTGACCGGTCCGCTGATAGAAGCCTGCTTGTACTTTCAAACGCTCCCGCTTTCAAAACACTTTCAAACACTTCTGTGTGCTTTCAAACGGTAGCCAATCACAGACATACCCGATGAGCGTGTGAACACAGTGGCCAATCAGAGGTGTTTACGATTCCGCTCCACATCGCTCAAAGCATCACATTTTTTAAATTTTTAAAGTCGGTACTTTTGACAACACTACATAGGCCTATATATGAAATTTAAAGCTGAAAAGTTATTGAAATTAGTTTCTTCTTACATTCCACAGTAATGGGTGCCTCAACGACATGAGGGTAAATGAATTTTCCTTTTTGGGTGAACTGTTCTTTAAGTCTAAATAAGGTAATTGTCTGATTTTAAGTCATGACAATTTTAGTTAAGACATTCACCTAATAATTAAGTACAAAAAATAAAAAAGTTATATGAACGTCCTGTTTTTACAGCGTGTGTTAAACATGAGGTTAATCCTCCTGTCTATATAAACATCTTTTATTAAAAGTCTCCTCAAACAGAACCTGAGCTCAAATTGATCCCTGTAACAAAAGGACACAGATTGATACTGAAGCTATCCATCGGTCGCTTCTAGTGCACAATTCAGTTATCTCTCAATAGTCCTGACATTCAGTTGCCATCTTTGCGTCAAAATCAAATATGAGTCATCCATAATCTCAGACGGACAATAACTGACAAAAGATGGTAATCTCCACTGCTCAAGGCCACAAATCAATGACCACAATGTCATCCGTAATACTATTACAAGGCTGGAATCAAGGAAGGGAGCTTTAATAGGGAAGATATCAGCATGTGAGGGCTTCTGGATTTTCCCTTGACCGAAAAAGAACAGAAGATCTGCCGTCTATATCCAGCGATGTCCATTAATCATCTCCAGTTGCTTTTGTGTTACACAGTCTCAATGCACTGGTCACAACAAACTAAAGCCATCTATTATGCCTGATATTAATACAGAAAGGCCAAGATGATTTATAATGCTTTTTTTGGCGACATCGTTTGCTAATTAATAACGGCGCAATCTCCCGTCGAGTAAGACCGCCCTAGTATCACTTCCTTTATTTTTTTTCTAATTTATTAACACATTTTCATGCACGAGCCAATACATGTTTTCCTCCACTGAGTTATTATAGATTCATCATTAAGTAGGTCACACACCAGATAAAGAGGTAGAGGCAATGCTTCAATGGTTATTCGACAGCCTATTTCTAAGTTGGCAGAACCTGCCAGAGCAACAGTGCATTTTTAATCAAACACACACAGGATGTTTTTACAACAGTGAATGGGTCGAGCTAATAACATTTGTCTAGAAATTTGACACCTCCAGTTTGTCAGCTAGTATAGGCGGCATGAGTCAGGCTGTTGAATAATGATGATCCATGAATCCAAATTAAGTGCTGATCTGCCCGGTAGTTATGAAGCAGTGTTCCCAGCACAGCGAGGAATGAGGATAGATGTTTTGATAGAGGAGAGCGGGACTAATTGCCAAAATTTTTATTCCATTGAATATTTCTCAGGGTGTGTTGATTTTTTTTTTTTTTAAGTACGTTTATATTTAATATATATATATATATATATATATACATATGCAATAATTTATTATTCAGTATAGGCACATACAGTGCCTTAGCTTTGCTACAAAGCAGTACTGAACATGTTGTCCATTTCTAACCCACCCCCCAAAAAAAAGATACAATGATGGAGCATTTTGTCACACTATTTGGACGTCAGCTGTCACAATGGAACCTGCCATTATACAGCTATATTTTCAGAAGAATGTTAAAAAGGTAAAAACAAAAAACACATTCATGAATAACCTAAAAATTTATATTATATATAAAATGTATATTATGTATTTTTATATATAAAATGTAAATGTATACACACACACACACATATATATTAGTCAAAATTAGCGTTAGCACATGCAATTAATTTTTCAGTTTAGTGCGTTAAAAATATTTAACACAATTAATGCAGCATCCGTTTTTTTCTGTCATCCTTTGGCTAGCGTTACATTATATTATATCAAGCGCGACAAGACAAAATAGAACATGCTGTCTGTGAATGTCCTGTCTATGTGACACACACACACGAATCAAGTTCTCTTTCGCGCTTGAACAAACAATAATTATGCCAAATTATGCCACAGAATTATGCCAAAATGCCAGTTTTGTCGAGTATTCTCAAAAGAGCAGTCTTAAATTAGTTAAAAAACATCTTAAATGAACTTAAAGAGTTGTGAAAAATGAGATGCACTTAACAGCGTGTCAGATCTGCGTCATGTTCGGCAGTGGAAGATTTAAAGTGACAGCAGCCTAATAGAACAGTTGCTGTGATGTCTGTCATTAATGTTCATCAAAGAACAAAGGTAACAGAGAAAATTGTAGCTTTAATAAGGATTAATCTATGCCGTTAAAGGCATAGTTCACCCAAAAATGAAAATTAGCCCATGATTTACTCACCCTCAAGTCATCCTAGGACATTCTTCTTTCAGATGAATACAATCGGAGTTATATTAAAAATGTCCTGGCTCTTCCAAGCTTTATAATGGCAGTGAATGGTTGTTTCTGTTTTGAAGTCCATAAAAGTGCATGTATCCATCATAAAAGTAATCCACACGAAGTGAAGTGATGCGTTTGTGTAAGAAAAATATCCATATTTAAAACTTTATAGACTAAAATAACTAGCTTCCGGCGGGCAGCGGTACGCAAGTCGACTTACGGCGAAAGAGTAACCCCTGACACGATGTATAGGAGAATCGCAAGCTTTGACGCCTCTCGTGGATAGGGCTAGGCAACATGTTTAAGCCCCTCTTCTCTTATATCGAAATCCTCCGCCATTTCTCTTTAAAAATTCTCGTTGTCTAATTCATGACCATTGTTTTGTTTGCTCTATCCTCTGCGCTTCTGCGTTCGTCAGTACGCATGCGCCAAGGATTCAAGGGTCAAGGGTTACTCTTTCGCTGTAAATCGATGCGTACGGCAGTCCGCCAGAAGTTAGTTATTTTAGTCTATAAAGTTTTAAATATGGATATTTTTCTTACGCAAACACATCACTTCGCTTCAGAAGGCCTTTTTTTAACCCCCCACAGCCGTGTGGAGCACTTTTATGATGGATACATGCACTTTTATGGACTTTAAAATAGAAACAACTATTCACTGCCATTATAAAGCTTGGAAGAGCCAGGACATTTTTTAATATAACTCTGATTGTATTTGTCTGAGAGAAGAATGTCATATACACCTAGGATGACTTGAGGGTGAGTAAATCATGGGGTCATTTTCATTTTTGGGTGAACTAACCTTTTAAGACTGTAAAGTGTTCAATAACTTCATTTAATTTCTGTATATTGACGTCACTCATAAAAAGATGCCATTACAACAAATATTTAAAATATGCTGTCTTTAAGTTGTTTTTACATTAATTTGGATAGTAACTGTGAAATTAATATAAAAATATTAAACGCAGATGTTTTTAATCGCGAGTAATTACAGAAAAAATGTGCGATTAATTAGTTATTTTTTTAAATATTAATTTATATATAGTTTATTGTCATCATTTAAAATAGATGTCATAAGTTGTACACAACTTCATAAACTTCAACTTCAGCATACAAATCCACTGCTAGAACAAAATATGTACACACTGGACTTTTAACTCAAAACCTTATAGTGACACATTTGATCTGTTGAGATGTTATTCTGCTACGCTTCTATGTGCTCTGAGCAATACATGATTGCCAGATTGTCTGAATCATTAGAATAAAGAGTGGATGCAATCAAAGCATTCATGGGAAATCTCCAAGAGTGCACTCCTGTGATTCATTTAAAAACCTGAGAGTGGGCTTGCTTTACAGCAAGTTAAAAGATGAAGCATTTATGTCCCTTCCTGATTTTTGACAGCTACTTGACATGTCTGTTTACACAGATGCCAGTTTCCTTTGTACTCATTTTCAAACTGCTTTATTACGGTACAGGTAGCATCATCAATACAGACACCAAACAGCAAGTGCTTAATTATTAATCAGGGCTATCATTCAATTAGGAACGTAATATATTCACATAATTACATGAAATTCTGATTAATTAATCAAATTCATTGCAATTAATCACATATATCAATATTTACATTATTGTGTTAGACATGTAAATAATTGAATAGATGTTACAAAAAGGGCCTTTAAAGGGTCAATATGTTCTTTACTTTATGTCCATAGTGATATATGCAAAACACTAGACATTTACTTTGATAAAAGGCCATTAGTGAGAACATTTGTATTCCAAGACAATCCAGCAAAACAGTAGCTTTTACTGCCTAAAATGGGCCTCAATTTATTGCATCCCATCCCTCCTCTCCTAAATTAACTACCACATAGCTTAACAGCCATGGATTTGTGGATTTGCCCTTGCTTTTGTAAGACCATTTCTTCCTAAAAGCAATAAGAATGGGCTAATAGGCAGTGGTCACATTCCAGGCTCATTGTGTTGGTCATTAGAGGATGTGTCTACAGAGGGTCTGCTGAAAGGGCATGCGTGCTAAAGCAGCAGTGACACTGCTATTCCTCTTTCTGTTTTAAAAGTAGGAGAAGAGATGAGTAACGTTGAGGCTGAGCGATCGGCTGGAGTGTGTGCTTGTGTTTGTGTGTGCGTGCAGTGGGGGGGAGGTGTGAGTGAGTGATTAATGGGATCCTACAGACCATTCCAGAGTCTAGAGACCTGCGTCACCTTATTCTATAGTATTAAGAGTCACAGGATGTCTGAACAAATTGACCAGCAAAGGAAATCGGGGGTCTTCTGCAGGGAAAATGTCACCAGGGCAAAATCAGAGCAGAGTTGTTGATCTAAGAGATTCAGTTTGAAACTTTATTGGTGTAATTTGGTTTAGTATTATGAGGCAACGTAAAAGACTTTAAAGGGCCTGTGCTGAATACAAACTGACAATATAGGGTAATTCAATTGCATAAGGACTAATTAGTTCCACTCCGGTACTCTCTCAAGTGTTGTTTTGTACTGGAGACATTATGTGCAGATTTAAAGGAGGACATTTGTAATATTTGAGAAAAACGCTGTTTCAGTTGCTGTTCTGTAATCATCAGTTGTTGCGTGTCTGATCAGAATTGAATTGATGTTTTTAAAATTCCAATTTAGTTCTTGAATTTGAATTGAATTGAGGAAGCAAACAGCCAGAGACTAGAATTTAGAGGACTAGACTAATGTAAGGAAACAGCAATACATTTATTATTAATAAATTAAATTATCTTTGAAATAATTTACTTTATTTTTAAATAATAATAATAAAAACAATAATAATAATAATGATTATTATTATGTATCTTTATTATTGAATTTGTTAACTTACCAAGCCAGGCTCAAAGGAAAAACATTTTCCACAACATTTCTTTTTTTTTGCAACATTTCTACAAAATTATATTATGTTGCTTGGACATTTTGCGAAACTTTCTAATTTTAGGGATAGTTCACCCAAAAATGAAAATTATCCCATGATTTACTCACCCTCAAGCCATCCTAGGTGTATATGACATTCTTCTTTCAGATGAACACAATCTGAGTTATATTAAAAAATATCATTGCTCTTCCAAGCTTTATAATGGTAGTGAATGGTGGTCCTGATTTTGAACTCCTAAAAAGTGCATCCATTTATTATAAAAGTACTCCATACGACTCCAGGGGGCTAACAAAGGCCTTCTGAAGCAAAGCGATGGGTTTTTGTAGGAAAAATATCCATATTTAAAACTTTATAAACTAAAATAACTAGCTTCCAGCAAACGGCCTATGCTACATGACGTAACATGTAGGAGTAGCGTAAGCTTTGACGCCTCTCGCGGTTCAAACAAATAGGGCTGGGCAACAAACTCAAGCTCCTCTTCTCTTATATCCTCCGACATTTCTCTTTAAAAATTCTTGTTTTAAACTTCTAATTTGTGATTGGGGTTTTGTTTTGCTCTATCCTGTGCGATTCCGCATTCATCGATGCATCAGGTCAGGGGTTACTCTTTTGCCGCAAATCGATGCATATGGCCGTCTGTTGGAAGCTAGTTATTTTAGTTTATAAAGTTTTAAATATGGATATTTTTCTTACACAAATGCATTGCTTCACTTCAGAAGGCCTTTATTAACCCCCCGGAGCCGTGTGGAGTACTTTTATGATGGATGGATGCACTTTTTCTTCAAAATCTCGACCCCCATTCACTGCCATTATAAAGCTTGGAAGAGCCAGGACATTTTTTAATATAACTCTGATTGTATTCGTCTGAAAGAAGAGAGTCATATACACCTAGGATGGCTTGAAGGTGAGTAAATCATGGGGTAATTTTCATTTTTGGGTGAACTATCCCTTTAAGTACCACTAAAAGTGCATTAAATGTCCTCCATAACAGATGAATGTGAATGTGGCAATGTTATATTGCATTTGATATTGTACGTATCGTGGCAGTTCAGAAATGAAATGTCCGGTGAGTGCCGCTAAAAGGTTAGCGGGTTTGAAAATAAAATACCACCTACACTAAACCCTTAACTAAACCTAACCGATAATTACTACAAAAGCAAATGTGAGATTTTACTAAAGCAAGAATTCCAATTTATACTTGCTTTTTATCGTCATGATTCGTGTTTCACAGGACTTGTACCCAAGCCCTCCGCATCACAAGTGCAATGCTGTACTAGTTGAGTTACCAAACAAGTTTACTATGGCAGAAAAGCTATACATATGGAAATGGATGGAGCTGTATCCAAAAATGAAAGTGTGATCAAATAATTTACTATGTTAAACGTGTTTTGAGGTCTTAACATAGTAATCATAATTTGTGTGGAAAGGAATACAAGCTGTACAATCTGCTGGAAACTGCAGTGGATTGTTTCTGGAGTTTTGCAGAAATGTAGGTAGAGACATGTTGCAACTTACCCTCCATAACAATTAAAAATTATTGCAGAGAGAATACTTCCTGTGTGAACAGCCTCTAATTTTACTTCAGAGGGACTGATGATTGCACATGGATTAATGTGGACAGTGATAGGCTTATGCTCACTTCAGTACTACAATAATAACTTTATAAAACAATAGAAGTCTAAAGCCACATTTTTCAATGTCTATTGAGTGCTTTCATCTGCCGCAGTAATTTAATTCATTCATTGCATGGTATATTGTGTAATTAATATGACTGCATTTTTTGATCGATTGACCACCCTAAAATAAATAAATAAACACAAGCAAACATGCCCTATGTATGGTTTCTGGAGCTCAGCAGAAAATTAATGTGTGATCTCTTTTCGGTAGTCTCAGCAAAAACAGTTTTTAACATGATAGTACTGGGGGAAACAGCTGGCAGCCCATCCCCCACATGCTGAGGGAGAGTGGGAGAGAAAGAGAGCGACCACATGCTGTTATACAAGCCTTTTTCTCTAACGTTGCTCTCGCATGCCACTCGCATGAAGAACATTTGCCTGCCCTTCATGATCCAGTTTATATTCTTGTTCACGCAAATTCCAAGGACTCTCATTTACATAGTGTTCTTAGTTACACAAATGAATGTAATGAAATAAGTCCATTATTCAAAGTCTTTTATAAATCAAACTAGGTTTTTCATGAAAATGTGAGTGTCTTTGTGAGAGTATGTTGATGTGAGAGTGAAATGTGAGAGTGGGTGTTCAGAGTGGTTTCAGTGGCATCGCTAGGGTGTTGCTATGCAGTGGCTAAGATGTTTTGAGTGATTGCGCTGATGTTGCTTACTACCTGAGACAAAACACAGCCTCGGGTTAATGTAAGTCTATGATTTTTCCACAGGTTTTATTGGCCTCTGGATGAAAATCGTACATCTGATTGCTTAAAAAAGTAACAATAAGCCATACAATTTAAGGTATAATTCGTATCCATAGCACAAAGGGTGTGGGTTGAGTCACACACCAAAGCTTTAGGCAGAAAGAGCAGATAAACATTTAAATTCCTGAAGAAAATGTGAGTGGTGTTTGCTGTGCGCCACACTACTGAAGTCTGCCCCCAGTCAAAAGAACCCATCTCCATATGTCTATAATATTCTGGTGCCAAGATATGGCTGGGCCCCCATGGGTTCAGAGTCGTTACACTCTGTCTATGGGATTTTTATGCCTGTTTTATCATCCGCCAGGTGAAAAATGTAAGTCTGATTGCTTAGAACAGTAATAATGTACTTCACAAAAAGCTCTGCAATGTGAGGTATCATCCACATACGTAGAACAAAGAGTGAAGGGATAAGGCCATTGCTAGGCAACTGATAGGGTTTTGGGGTGGTTACTAGGGCATTGCTAAGCATTTGCCAGGCTGATATGGTTGGTTGCTAGGGTGTTTTATGGCCCTGTCCCAAATGGCACCCTAAACAGTTGCGGTCTTCCTACGAGTCCGCAATTTGTGACGTAACGCCGCTTTGACTGTCGGGAAGAAGTCTGCTGCGAATCTCGCTTCAGTGCGGGCTCGGCAAAAGTGCGCATCGAGGGCGCATATCGACCGCAAAGGGGGCGCTTGCGAGCACCTTTCTGAACCCTAAAATTACAAATGGGACACCCTATGGTCTCATGGACGTAGCAGACATGCGCATGCGGCAGCCATTGTAAGTCCACAAGACCAAAAGTGCATATGAAGTGTGCCATTTGGGACAAGGCCTATGTTGCAAAGGAATTGGAAATGGTTGCTGACCCAAATTAAGTCTTTTTTTTTGTATTTGAAAATCATAATTCTAATATCTTAGAAAAGTAATTACTAGTACTGTCAAATCGTTTAATCGTGATTAATCACATCTAACATAAAAGTTTGCGAATACACTACCCAGCTAAAAAAAAGGTCACTGTTTGGATTTAAAGGGCAAATATATAACCTTGTATGAAATTACCATATGAAAAGTTAATGCAGGATTTAAAATGTTTTAAAAAGACATGAGGGCACAAATTTAGTAGATAAAGTGACCGTTTCGTTGGCTGTTTGTAAAAAAACGTTTTTTTTTTCATCGCGTCATAGTACGTCACGAGAGGGAGTCGTTTGCCGGGCTCTGCATTGGCTCAATGCAGAATAGGTTGGTATTCAGTAGGAGTCAGCGTGCTTTCAGTAGTTTTTCTATGTCAATTTATCATTGTCATGGTGAATGATTGTGTCCAGCCTGTCAGGACATCGAGTCCACAGGTTTCCTAACAAAAAAAAGTTAGGAAATCTGCCTGGGTGCCAGTAAAGAGACGGGACTTCACTTCTGCATCTGCTTAGAAAAACGCGGTGGTGTGTAGCGTTCACTTTAGACCGGAGGATTATCATCCCGGCAATATGATGGAGTTCAACATTGTAATACTTGTGTTAAGCATGATATTAAATGAATAAACATCCGCAAGCGATGCTTCTTTGCCGTTGTTTTTACGTGAATCAATTTCAACATTGATGAATACAATGTACATTAACACAAATGCATACAGTCTCACACTTTTCAAAACAGTTTTGAATTATGTAACTTACTGGTAAATATTTTATTCATGCCATGTATGTACATTCAAGTTCACTCAACTAAATACTCGTGGTGTCATATACATCCTCACGCTATCGGTGAATCGGCACGAAATAAACCCATAACACAAAATTAATGAATAAGGGATAACATGAAACACATAGAACAATAACACTATACTGTCTGTGGTTCGGCCGCCGGCGGGAGATGTGACGGTCACGGATCTGTTAGAGATGCAGCTCGTAGAAAACGTGAACTGTGCACCGTAAGTCTTGTTTTTTAAACATTTGCTAACTACCAAATCAGTCGTGATGAGAACGTTATATCACGTAAGGTTAGTATCACGTAACGTTTAGTGTGGACGGATATTAACAAGTGTGACATAGACCTGATCATAGCTTATTAGTTTCTGTTATTGGTAAGTATCAATACTCCTAGATGACCAATACCAGCTTTGCTATTGTCTGATACATGATAATAATCTGTACAGTATTGTGATCTGAGCAAAGTGTACACATATCATTAGCTAACACTGGTCTCTCACCGAGACACCTGCTCTGTTCTCCGCTGGTTCTCCTCACACCACAACTCAATATATCTCCTCTAATCGTTGCTCTGTCTAATCCTGGCCTGTCCCTAATTGTCTGTCATAATTGTATGGCTGTGGTCCGTGATATGAGTATGAATAAACATTTACAATTTCCTCAGCGTCTGAACTGTCATTGCAATCCATTGTTTTCCTATTGTTGAAATTGACCGCACTCCCTCCCATTACATCACTTCCGTTTTTGCCATTTTTAGATGCGGAAGTAACATTTTCTCACAAAAACGACTCCAGAAGCCTTAGTAGCGTATTTATAAGTATATTTTAAAGAAAATCTAGTTCCTAAATAATTTTTCTATACATTGACTCACTGGGGGCTCTAACCTGCAATATGCCCTTTAAATAGCAAATGCTTAAGAGTCTATGATTGGATCATTATTGCAGTGATTATTATGTTTTTAGCATGCTATATGTTTGGCAACAGTTTTTCTAACCCTAATTGATGGAGTGTGTAGCTTTTAATTTCCTAAACAACCATGTAGGAAGACCATCATGGCCATATTCCAGGATGACAATGTCAAGATTCACCAGGCTCAAATTGTGAAAGAATGGTTGGGAGGGAGCATGAAGTATCATTTTCACACATGATGGGCACCTCTGAGTCCAGACCATAAATTCATTGAAAGTCTTTGAGATGTGCTGGAATAGACTTTACAGAGTGCTTGACTCTTCCATTGTCAATACAAGATCTGGACCAAAAATGATGATTGACCAAGATCTTGTGAGTGATGTGTGTGAGTATAAATAAATCAGCCTAGACTCATTGGAAATACGTGCCTCTACATTTTTGTAAAACAACTTTGACCCCTATTCACACAAATTATGAGTACGGGAGCAGGTTATCAATTAAAAAATACACGGTTCCTTGCACAATACTACATTATGGCTTCAAAACGTTTTTACCATAGCGCATGAATTATAAACGCCTAGGTTACGACTGTAACCTCGGTTCCCTGAAGAGGGAACAAGTGTTGCATCGAATGACGCTATGGGAACGCAATGCGTGATGAAGTCATGAAGCACATGTCAAATCAGTCCAATGGTGAGACGAGACGTCAGAGCGGGTGACGTCACGAACCAGGAAGCTATAAAGCCTGCTCAAAACAAAGCCGTGCTAGCTTCAAAAGTCTGAAGTAGTCGCTTTTGACAGGCACATCGGAGATATGGCAGGGTGATGCAACGCTCGTTCCCTCTTCAGGGAACCGAGGTTACAGTCGTAACCTAGGCGTTCCCTTTCAAGGGAACTCCTGTTGCATCGAATGACCCTATGGGAACGTCTGTACCAACGCCACCATAGCGAGAAGTGACTGTCCAGTGTGAAATTAGACAAGCAGCACTAGGACGAGAGTACTTGAGACCCTGGTGTGGAGCCCAAGTCCAGAGAGTCAAATCTGACGAATGTGTGCGGTGAGGACCACCCTGCCGCATAACAAACTTCTTGCAGAGCAACTCCTGATATAAGGGCCTTAGAGGCCGCCATACTCCTAGTAGAGTGAGAACGAACCGCCATAGGGGAAGGCTGTCCGACTGACTCATAAGCAAGTGAGATAGACTCAACCACCCACTTGCTCATTCTTTGCTTAGATGCAGGAGACCCTTTGTTAGGAGGCTCAAAGCACACGAACAGCCACAGGGCAGCTCTGTGGACATAAGCATCTAATGCCCTAACGGCACAGCAAATTATTTTTCTCCTGGTCCGCATTTTGGAAAGGTGGAGGACAAAACACCTGTAGAACAATAGATCTGGCTACATTCGTAGGGACCTTAAGAATATAACCTGGCCTAGGATGAAGGAAGGCCTTAACCATGCCAGGTGCAAATTCAAGGCACGAGGGTGCAACCGACAGTGCTTGCAAATCTCCTATCCTTTTAAGAGATGAAATAGCGAGGAGGAACAAAGTTTTTAAGGTTAAAAACTTAGATGGAACCTTCTCCAGCGGCTCAAATGGAGCCTGGGAAAGGCCCTGAAGGACAGTAGCCAGATCCCAGGTCGGCACCCTAGTGCGAACTGCAGGCCTCATCCTCAGAGTACCACGGAGGAAACGAGACACCAACGGATCTTTACCCAAAGACATGCCACCCAAAGGAATGTGGTAAGCACTTCAGGCCACCACATAAACCTTCCAGGTGGATGGGGATAGACCTGCAGTGAACTGGTCCTGCAGGAACTCCAGCACTGTACCAACCGGGCAGTTAACTGGATCCCACTGACGGTCACTACACCATGAAGTGAAGACTTTCCACTTTAGGGCATAAAGTTTCCTCGTGGAAGGAGCTCTGGAGTGTAGAATGGTCTCCATAACCTCAGTTGAGAGACCTGCCCCTATGAGCTGGGCCCCCTCAGAGGCCAAGCCCACAGGTTCCACAGTTCTGGACGGGGGTGAACAATCGAGCCCCCTGCTTGGGACAGAAGGTCCCTCCTGATTGGTAACTCCAGGGGAGGCCCGTCGAGAAGAGATACTAGATCTGAAAACCATACTCGGCCCGGCCACCGCGGGGCTATCACAATAAGGCGTACTTGGTCCCTGCGAACTATCTCCAAAACTCCTGGGAGCAGAGCGATCAGGGGAAATGCGTACAGACGCAGCCTCGGCCACGTCTGTACCATCGCATCCAGCCCCAGGGGAGCTGGATGCGTGAGGGAGAACCAGAGTGGACAGTGAAACGTCTCTCGAGAAGCAAACAGATCCACTTGTGCCTGGCCGAACACCCTCCATATCTGCTCCACCGCCTCGGGGTGGAGCCTCCATTCCCCGGGCCTCAGCCCCTGTCTCGACAGGATGTCTGCTCCTATATTCTGGGCCCCTGGGATATAAGCTGCTTTGAGTGACAGTAACTTTCCCTGGGACCACAGGAGGATCTGGTGCGCCAGTTTGCAAAGCGGACGCGAGCGCAGACCCCCCTGGTGATTTATGTAGGCGACCACCGAAGTGTTGTCTGTACGGACTAACACATGATGGCCCCTGAGGTCTGTGAGAAAATGTTTCAGGGCAAGAAAAACTGCCAACATCTCCAGGCGATTGATGTGCCATGGGAGATGGTGGTCCCTCCACAGACCCTGAGTCGAGCGACCCTCCAGGATCGCTCCTCAGCCCGTGAGAGAGGCATCTGTTGTTAGCATTTTGCGACGACTCAAAGCCCCCAGCACAGGACCCTGGGACAGGAACCAAGGTTTCTTCCACATAACCAGGGCACGTAGGCATCGCCACATGACCCTGATCATGCGAAAGGGGTTGCCCCTCGGGGAAAACCCTTTGGTCCTGAGGCACCACTGCAGGGGTCTCATGTGCAGCAGTCCAAAAGGTATCACGTTTGATGCTGCTGCCATCAGACCGACTGTTCTGAAACCATCTGAAACTGTTTTACAGTGAATGACTGGCCTAGCTTTATATTTTTCACAGCTGAAAGGATGGACTCTATGCGTGCCGGTGACAGATGTGCCTGCATCGACGTTGAGTCCCACACCACGCCTAAAAAAGTAGTCCTCTGTAGTGGAGAAAGCACACTCTTCTTGGCGTTCAACCGTAACCCCAACTCCTTCATGTGGGATGAGAACGACATCTCGATGCCGAACCGCCAACTGATGCGACTGAGCTAAAACCAACCAATCGTCGATGTAGTTCATAATGCGAATACCCCGACGGCGCAGTGGCGCAAGAGCTGCATCTACGCATTTCGTGAAAGTGCGGGGTGATAATGCTAGGCCGAATGGAAGAACCCGATATTGGTACGCTTTGCCCCCGAAAGCGAACCTCAGGAACTTCCTGTGATATGGAAGGATGGAAATGTGGAAGTATGCGTCCTTGAGATCTATCGTGACAAACCAGTCCTCGGACCTGATCTGTGGCACGATTTGTTTCAGAGTTAACATTTTGAACTTTAGCTGCATGACTGTGACGTTCAGGACTCGAAGATCCAAAATGGGACGCAACCACCCATCCTTCTTTGTAACTATGAAATACCGGCTGTAAAACCCAGTTTCCCTGTCTGAGGGAGGTACATATTCTATGGCCCCTTTCTCTAACAGAGCTTTCACTTCCTGTTCCATTACCAGAACCTGCTCGGGGCCCACCACTGTGGGTAGGACCCCCATAAACCTTGGCGGGCGAGACCCGAACTGTATTTGATACCCTTTTTCTACAGTTTGCAGGACCCAACGAGACACATTTGGCAGTAGCTTCCACGCTGCCAAAAATTCCACTAGAGTTACCATCCTCTCGAGAATGGCTTCTGGTTTTTGTTGTGCTGTCAGTCCAGTGCCCTGTAACGGCGAACCGGCAGGGAACACCTGAACTGACTGCTCTAGAACCCTCCTCGGAGGGGGCGTGCACCCCAGGACCAGTACGTTTCCGGGTGGACCCTGAGATACACACTCGCGGGAGACCGCTGCGCCCTGTAACACCAGAGGTGGCATCAAACTAAAATTGCATGGCTGCTTCAGAAAATGCATTTCTATCTCACGTTTGCTTTTGTTAACACTATCTGTTAGCTTTATGGTCGCATAGACCTTATGTGCCAGAGAAACAAGCCATCTTTAGAATTTTTTTCTTTGAACATCCGTTTTTGCGGTAGCTCTGTGTATTTCTATGGCATCGCTGTCGAAGAGTGCTGGTGAAGTGGATTTACTTATTGTAAAGGTAATGAAAGTTATCATGAGCATTGTAATGTTTGAAGCGGATGTCATAACAATTGTCAGTAGACCGGGAAGATCATACAATGATCGGTTCATTCATAAATCCGTAAGATCTTACCTTCATGCTGTGGAAATACAAACTGTAAGACAGAACACAACAAGCGCAGCACTGAAAAGGGGCAGGGCTACATAAGATGTATACATATCTATGTTTATGGTCGCGTTTAGGGTAGGTGATTTATTTTCAAACGCATGAACCTTTTAGCACCACTCACCAGTGGTTCATCTGAACATTTCACTTTGAAAGTGTCATGAAACGTGCAAGAAGTAATGCAACATAATTTTGTTGAAATGTCACCACAGGCACGCATTCTCAATGAGACTGGGTTGTAAAAAATGCTGCTGATGCGATTTCATTATTCAGATTTGAGTACATTCAGCAATCCTAAGAAAGATCAGAGCAGACATGAATTCTCAGCATTCTCAGTCATGCAGTTTAATGGCAGTTTTTAAATATTTGCATGTGAGATTGCATATGGTCTTCTGGCCTGGGGAGTATTTACATCACACCTCTTAGCAGATAACTTTCCAACGCTACGTTCAGTGTGGAAAATGTGCAGGCATGGTGGTGAAATACTCATTAGCAGTTGTGAACCTTCAGAGGATTTTCTTTTTGTACATGCAAATATGACATATAGCATATAAAGTTTTGATAGTTGAGTTTTATCACGTAGCGGCTAGTGTAAGCAATTTAAGTTTACAGTCAGGATATGTTTTTTTTGTGCAATCAAGGCAATAATGTTTATTGTTCTACTATAATATTTCAAACATAAGAAGATCCTGACATTGCTAGCCTTCATTTAGCCTGTATAAAATTAAAAACAGATGGTGACATAATCTATATCACATAAACGATTAAATGTTCATCTTTTTAATTATGCATGTTAAAGAGACTTGCTATAGATTGCCTCTTTAACATAATGGCTTTGCTTATGTGTACAGTGTACTGAGCAAATTGCAAGATAATTGTAAAAATAATCTGATCATTCACACTGCAGTAATACACTCATCATCCTGATATTTAAAACACACAGCTATCTCTTTTAACTTAGTACTTATCAAAATGCCATCCGCCTTCACATAATAAGCTGGGCTGTGAGAGTATTCACAGTGTGTCTCCTCAGAGGAGAAGAGACAGAAATTGTACACAAGCCCGGTGATAATGATATAAGCAGCATGCAGGATTAATTGCACCTCAGCTTCATTGAAACCCTTCCATAACACTGTAAACGTCCTCGCTAAGAAGAGAGGAGGCCCAGGCAAGGGTGCACTGAAACCAATTATAACATTCATTTTGCGCTTCAGTTATTTAAAAAGTCATGCATTAATTACGCAATGGAAAAATATGGCTCATTATTTCCACTTTGTAGTGATGACTTCTCTCTTCAGGCTACAAGGGATTAAGGTTCCTCCAGCCTGTTGAGAAGTCATCAGTGCAGAGTAAAAAAATAAATATTTTTGTTAACTAATGAATACTTTTATTCATTAATTTATTTACATTGTTTATACTCAAGAAATGTTAAACTACTGCCTGGTCATTCACACCTACAAGATTAGATCAAATTAATCTATTATTTTTAAATACAAGAGAAAGAGTGAGATTTGAATTCGGTGTGGTGTGTGGTGTCATGCACTGTAGCCTTTCTTTGCTCCTGTCAGACAAACTTGATAAACAGGTACTTGTTCTGACTTTGGATGTTATGTAACCTCTGCGGGATATGGTTACATATACACACAGCCAAATGTTGTATTCTCAGCTGTATGATATAAATAACCTCTTGACCCTTAATTACAGGGCTTAAGTCCAACTTTGATTCAACATAGCAGTTACCCCCACATAGTTGCTGATGAGAGCTAGTTTTTTTAGACAAAGCAACTTGGCAAGAGTATAGGCTATTTTTCGGCAAATGCAATGGGGAAAGGAAATTAAAGGAAAGGAAAGGAAAAAGAATCTTTGCTGTGCAATTAACTATTATTGTTGATTATATACAGTAGGGAAGTATCTATCAATCCGTCCATCCGTCCATCCATCCATCCATCCATCCATCGTCAATTTCATTTAAATTATTTTGATAGTTTAAAAAGATATTCTGGATATGTTGTTGCTTTTGTAAATTGTAATTTCAGCAATTCTGTAAATCTGTATTTAATTCCATTAAGTGGTTAATATTTTAGAACTAGTTTGTCTGGTTTATTCTTAGTTTGGTGACAGAGTCCTGACACTACTGTCTTGTTGTTCTGAACGTGCGGTTCCGAGTTTGTTCATGCTGTACACTCTTTCGTCCGCATGGTACGTTGAATGTGCGGAGCGTGCTGTTCGGATGGTGATCCTCCCTGGCTCAACCCTCCTGTCCCTCCCTGGTCATTTGCCTGGACTTTCCTAAGACTTTCTGGGCTGTTGCGCTGGCACTGGCTTGGCTCACCTCCCTCCCTCCCTTCCTTGTCTCTATGGTAGACATAGGCCCTGTTTACACCTGATATTAAGATGCATTTTGGTCTATAGTGGATGAAGTTGTAAACAGGGTCTAAAGCGTTTTGAGCTTGTCCACTTTTGTCCACTTCCAGAGGTAGTCAAAAACGCATTTGACCGGATTGCTTTCATAGTGTAGACGCTCATGTGGTTGAATGTGTTCGAACAGCCATGAAAAACCGCCTTCTAATATTATGGGAAGCGCACTGGCCAGACGGGATTTAAACCTTGTCGACTGAAGACCAAAGTTTGGTTTGAAGACGAAAAACGTACCAAGCACAATGTTCTCTCACCATTCCAGATTGCTAACATGCACTCAGTGTTCGGCGTGGTCAAATGTAAATTGCGCAAGCTTATTTTGTCCATTAGATCAAAAGATACTTTAATTTAAGGTGATGTAGTTACATGTTACTACATGTACTTACTGTAGTAATAACAGTAAATTATGCATAATTACAAGTAACTAATCCTAATCGTAACTCTAAAGTACATGTAGTTAATTAATATTACTCAGTACTTACAGTGGGGAGAAGAAGTATTTGATACTGTAACAATTCACCAGTGTGAGTGCCCCTGATCACCACCAGAGGGCACTCCAACCCGGACTGTCATTCCATCATAGACTACATCACCCATAATCCTTTGCCCGGACTCATCAGCACTCACTGTTTACACCTGTGTCTCATTTACCTCAACGCCTCTGCCTATATCTAGCCTGTTCACCCTGTCATTATGGGCTAAGTCTTGTTTTGTCTCACACTGCATTTCTGAGCGTTATCCCTGGTTTCATGTCTCTCGGTTTCGTTGGAATTCTTGCCTGTATCCCGGATTACCCTTTTGCCTCTGTCCCTTGTTTTGTTTGCCTATTTGGACTGCCTACCTGTGTATGACCTTTTGCCTTTTCTCTGACTACAATTGTGGATTACCCTTTAAATAAAGTTGCTTTTGGATCCTAACCCTTCAAGCCTCAGAGCAGTTCGTAACAGATACACTGCCGATTTTGCAGGTTTGCCCACTTACAAAGCATGTAGAAGTCTATAATTTTTTATCATAGATACTCTTCAACTCTGAGTGACGGAATCTAAAACAAAAATCCAGAAAATCACATTGTATGATTTTTAATTTGCATTTTATTGCATGACATAAGTATTTGATACATCAGAAAAGCAGAACTTAATATTTGGTACAGAAACCTTTGTTTGCAATTACAGAGATCATACGTTTCCTGTAGTTCTTGACCAGGTTTGCACACACTGTAGCAGGGATTTTGGCCCACTCCTCCATACAGACCTTCTCCAGATCCTTCAGGTTTCGGGGCTGTCGCTGGGCAATACAGACTTTCAGCTCCCTCCAAAGATTTTCGATTGGGTTCAGGTCTGGAGACTTGGGATCTTGGACCTTGAGATGCTTCTTACGGAGCCACTCCTTAGTTGCCCTGGCTGTGTGTTTCGGGTCGTTGTCATGCTGGAAGACCCAGCCACGACCCATCTTCAATGCTCTTACTGAGGGAAGGAGGTTTTGGCCAAGATCTCGCGATACGTGGCCCCATCCATCCTCCCCTCAATATGGTGCAGTTGTCCTGTCCCCTTTGCAGAAAAGCATCCCCAAAGAATGATGTTTCCACCTCCATGCTTCACGGTTGGGATGGTGTTCTTGGGGTTGTACTCATCCTTCTTCTTCCTCCAAACACGGCGAGTGGAGTTTAGACCAAAAAGCTCTATTTTTGTCTCATCAGACCACATGACCTTCTCCCATTCCTCCTCTGGATCATCCAGGTGGTCATTGGCAAATTTCAGACGGGCCTGGACATGCACTGGCTTGAGCAGGGGGACCTTGCGTGCGCTGCAGGATTTTAATCCATGATGGCATAGTGTGTTACTAATGGTTTTCTTTGAGACTGTGGTCCCAGCTCTCTTCAGGTCATTGACCAGGTCCTGCTGTGTAGTTCTGGGCTGATCCCTCACCTTCCTCATGATCATTGATGCCCCACGAGGTGAGATCTTGCATGGTGCCCCAGACCGAGGGAGATTGACCGTCATCTTGAACTTCTTCCATTTTCTAATAATTGCGCCAACAGTTGTTGCCTTCTCACCAAGCTGCTTGCCTATTGTCCTGTAGCCCATCCCAGCCTTGTGCAGGTCTACAATTTTATCCCTGATGTCCTTACACAGCTCTCTGGTCTTGGCCATTGTGGAGAGGTTGGAGTATGTTTGATTGAGTGTGTGGACAGGTGTCTTGTATACAGGTAACAAGTTCAAACAGGTGCAGTTAATACAGGTAATGAGTGGAGAACAGGAGGGCTTCTTAAAGAAAAACTAACAGGTCTGTGAGAGCTGGAATTCTCACTGGTTGGTAGGTGATCAAATACTTATGTCATGCAATAAAATGCAAATTAATTATTTAAAAATCATGCAATGTTATTTTCTGGATTTTTGTTTTAGATTCCGTCTCTCACAGTTGAAGTGTACCTATGATAAAAATTACAGACCTCTACATGCTTTGTAAGTAGGAAAACCTGCAAAATCGGCAGTGTATCAAATACTTGTTCTCCCCACTGTATCTGAGTCACCCTAAAATAAAGTGTAACCCTGAAAAAACCCATACATTTACCCACCCTCCCCTCGAAGTAATCAGGTCAGAAGTGGTTGAAAGAGTCAGATTAAAACACCAGGTGTAAACGGGAATGTGTCTCCCTCGTCTACTTGTGATCTGATCGAACCAAAACGCATCTTAATACCAGGTGTTAACAGGGCCATAGTTTACTTTTCCAATTTGACCATGAAGGTTTATCAAGAAGTCATAATCAAATAAGTACATTTCTCCAAGTATACAGCATACACACTTACACTTAGGATTGCTTTGCACAGGTAGTGATCACAAACAGTTAACATTTCCACACATACGGTAGGTCATGCCCTATCTGTCTACCATCAACACATTGGCTTTGGCAGTTCACAGGTTGATATATGTCCACAAGTGAAACCTTTCAACAAAAGGCTTTAGTATTTATCACTCATGCTGGCTTAGTAGCTTTTTGGTCACTGTCTATACCTCAGCACACTGGAGAAAAAACCCAGGTGTGATCACAAGTCCCTACTGAGTTATCACACCAAGATAGAAAAGCGGGTTAAAACTTTAAAATTATCTGCCTACTGGGGTTTGGTTTGCTCAGAGGAACATTTTTAAATAATTTGAATAAATAAGAGGTCAGTTTTGAAATCACTATTATTATTTTTAACAGGTACATTATTGGGGTCTATGGGACTCCAAACATAAAAACGGTAAAGATAATCTTATCAGAAAAGAGGGTTAATCGTAGTCTTTTCATCATGCATATGTTAACTAATATATTCACTGCTCAACTGTTCTACAAGACCATTAATTACGATAGCAGTTCCAGAGGAAATGCCTTGGGAAGTTTCTAAGCTAAACTGCAGAGAAATCTTCTGTTGAAAGATTCATAATGTCCTTTAGAATGTCTTATAACAAACTGCAAGTGTTTATAAGGACCAGAAAGCATATTAAAATATGCTTTTAAAAGCTAAAGACCATTGAGCAATGAGAATACTGTATGCTCTTTGCGATGATTGATATATATATATTTGTAACATTTTGTTTATGGGGACATGCAGCTCATTTCAGTTTTGTGGAGTCATTGTAAATTTTTTTACAGCATATGTTACAGTAAAAGGGCAATGTGAATTGTTGCCTCTATTGTTTGTGAATGTGGCTGTCTGTCATAAAATACTATCTGTGTCACGGTTCATGAATTCGCTTACTCATTCTCTCTCTGTGTGTGTGTGGTTGTGTTGGAGGCGTGGTCACTGATTTCAGTTAATCTGATCATCACCGTCAGCTGCACCTGATTTACCTGCCTATATAATGTCTGGTCACCCACCCTGTGTTTGTCAGATCGTTTGGAGTTCTCTGTTTCGTCCTGGTCCTGGCTGTCTCTGTGTTCCTGCGTTCGTGTCTGGATCCAGTGTTTGTCTTCATGGTCATTCCGTTCCTTGTGTCTTCACGGAAGGCCGGTTGCCCATCTGCGTCCCTGTGCTGCCAAGTGTGGACTACCGTGCACCTCTTCTCATCTGACCCACTGCTACTACTCTTATTATTGAAATTATTCAATAAATACGGTTTCACACTCGCTACTGAATCCTCCGTTATTATTCCTGACAGAACGATCTGACCATCGATGGATTCAGCTAGTGCGGCCAGGTTAAGAGAGTTCCTGGTGAGTACCAGGACTCGTATGGAACATCAAGAGGAACAACTGGCAGCTACGGGTTATGTGGCGCAAGCCTTGGTAGCGCAGGTGTCCGAGCTCACCACTCAACTACTACAACTGAGAGTGCCCTCTGCGCCACCCCCGCCGCCTGTTCCCCCCACCCCTCCTAGTGTTGACCGACAGTATGAGCCATGTCTACCCACCCCAGAAGTGTATGCCAGTGAGCCAAGCTTTTGCAGAGCATTCTTAACCAAGTGCTCATTATTTTTCTCTCTTCAGCCGCGGACGTTTTCCACCGAGCAATCTAAAGTGGCACTGGTGTTGACGCTGTTATCTGGACGTGCGGCTCAGTGGGGAACGGCGGTGTGGGAGAACCAAGATCTCTGCTGTTCCTCGTTCCAAGCACTCTCAGAGGAGATGAGGCGGATCTTTGATCGAGCTGTAGTGGGGCGTGAGGTGGCCCGCCAACTCGCCGATCTTCACCAGAAGGATAGACCCGACTCGGACTATTCCATCGAGTTCCGCACCCTGGTGGCAGAGTGCAAATGGAACGAGGAGGCGCAGTGGGACATGTTCCTGCATAGGTTGGCTGACCGTATTCAAACAGAGATTTACACGCTGGAACTTCCCACGGATCTCAATGGTCTCATCGATCTGGCACTACGAGTGGACACACGCTTACAACGACTGGAGAGGCGAACTCATCAGGCGTTAGTATCCGAGAATACAGACAATTCCAGAGCCAGCAGCAGCAATACGGTCAGCCGAGCGACGGATCACGAACCCATGCAGGTCGGTAGAGCGAGAGAGAGAGAGAGAGGCGGAGGATGAAGGGACTCTGCCTCTACTGCGGAGGAACCGGACACTTTCTGAGAGACTGCCTGGTAAAAGATCAAGCCCGGCAGTAGGACTGAGGTTACTGTCGGGTGGACTATCCATGGAGAAATCCTCATCCACTCTCCTCCCGGTAAGACTGCAATGGGCAACCAAGTTTCACCAATGCCAGGCGTTACTGGACTCGGGGGCTGAAGGTAATTTTATGGACAGAACTTTTGCACATCACCTTCAGATTCTCATCACTCCACTCATTTCCGTCAGTGCACTCAATGGACAAGAACTTCCTGACATTTCATTCACCACCGGCAATATCACCCTCGTAACATCAGGGAACCACATGGAGGAGCTAGACTTCATGATCACGGACTCTCCGCTGGTTCCCATCGTCCTTGGTCATCCCTGGTTGGTTAAGCATAACCCCAGGGTTGACTGGGGCCAGGGGAGTTTTGTAGATTACTGGGAGCGAGTGTAAGTCTGTCTTTGGGTTTCCATCCCCAGAGCAATTGTCAGACCGAGCGGGCCAACCAAGACCTTGAGAGAGTGTTGCGATTGTTTGGTATCCAAGAATCCTTCCTCCTGGAGCCAGCAACTTTCATGGGTTGAGTACGGACATAACTCGTTACCAGTGTTGTCTACGGGCCTCTCTCCATTTGAATGTAGTTTAGGTTACCTGCCACCAATTTTTCCTAGTCTGGAATCCGAGGTCGCAGTCCCCTCCGCTCACGCCTTTGTCCAGAGGTGTTGCCACACATGGAACAGAGTCCGCGAGACTCTGTTCCAGGTGGGAGCGCGCACCAAGGCTCAAGCCGATCGCCACCGGTCTAAGCCTCCCGTCTACGTCGTAGGTCAAAAAGTGTGGCTTTCATCCAAGAATATTCCTCTCCGTTCCGTGTGTAACAAACTTTCAGCAGGACAGTCCGCCTCAAACTACCTCCTGCGTACGGGAGGATTCACCCTGTTTTCCATGTGTCCAAATTAAAACCCATATTTCATTCCCATATTAATCCGCCTGCTCCGGTTCCCCCCCCCCCCCGCCTCGTAGATGGGGAACCAACCTATACGGTCAATCGTATTCTGGACTCAAGATGGAGGGGACACGGATTCCAGTACTTGGTGGACTGGGAGGGTTACGGTCTGGAGGAGAGAAGTTGGGTTCCTGTGAGGGACATACTTATCGATGATTACAATCGACGGGTAAGTTCTCCTGGGAGCGCCAGGAGGCGTTCCTAGGGGGAGGGGTACTGTCACAGTTCATTAATTCACTGACTCATTCTCTCTCTGTGTGTGTGGTTGTGTTGGAGGCGTGGTCACTGATTGCACTTAATCTGATCATCACCGTCAGCTGCACCTGATTTACCTGCCTATATAATGTCTCATCACCCACCCTGTGTTTGTCAGATCGTTTGGAGTTCTCGGTGTTTCGTCCTGTTCTTGGCTGTCTCTGTGTTCCTGCGTTCGTGTGTCTGGATCCAGTGTTTGTCTTCATGGTCGTTCCGTTCCTTGTCTTCACGGAAGGCCAGTTGTGCTGTGCTGCCAAGTGTGGACTACCATGCACCTCTTCTCATCTGACCCACTGCTACTACTCTTATTATTGAAATTATTCAATAAATACGTTTTCAGACTCGCTACTGAATCCTCCGTTATTATTCCTGACAATCTGTGTATACTATTGTTTTCTAAATTCATGCCTCAAAGATATGAAAATGCAACAAAAAAAAATGCATAAAACAAATGAATAAATAAGTTAAATGCACTCTTATAGAATTCCACCAATAAATAAGTAAAATCGTAGTAGTAAGTATTTTCTGTAAAATCTGTTAGATTGGAAAACGGCATGATTTTATGTCTGAACTGTTAGATGAATAAACATTTACATTTCTATTTATCTTATATTAATGTGATGTGACCTACAACTTCTCAGTCAGCTATTCTTTTTAATTGAGTAAGGTGGTACAAAGCCGTATATCTGAAAGGAATGTGAGCTTTTCCTTTTATTCGTCTTGGCAAGGCGGAGCAAACCTGACTGTCTGCCAAAGCATTTTGTTATTTGCCTGCGCATCACAAATATCTCACCATTCCAACCAGTAAAGGCACGCCTGGACAGGGCTGTTTTGCCTGCTGCCTTACAAGGTCTTGAGAGAGTTGGAGATCCAGAGAAGTGTAGCCGCACCAAGTGGCATGAGGCACGAAGAGCTTGTGCTAATATGTTTGGAATTTAGCAAGACTGTTCTCAAGGCCAGGAATCTCAGCGAGAGCTGCTGTCTGCGCATTCTTCCCTTCTTAACACACGCTGATACTTGCAGATGATTGTTGATCGCATTAAACACTTTGGATAAAATGATATCACTGTTAGATCTGGTGTAGCTTTGGGTTTTTTTCCCACATACAAAAGACAAAAGTGGTGTGAATGCTTAAGGTGTGTAGGTATGGACAAGAATCCATGCAACTAATGTGATTTCACCCAAAAATTCTGTCATTATTTGCTCACCTCGTCATTACACACTTGAATTACTTTTTCTGTGGAACACAGAATATCCTAATGACTGTTTTCAAAACCATGAAAGTAAATGAGGACTTGGGCCTTTTAAGTTTCAAAATGCTCATAAAATATTATAAAAGTGGTCCATATGACTTGTGCAGTATATTTAAAGACTTCTGAAATCATGAGAGCATTGTGTGACCAAAATTCACCTTTTATGTACCACAGATAAAGTCATATGGGTTTTTGTCTTTTATGAGAGACAGTTCCTTAATTCAACATATAACACCCTTCAAAAGGTTTAGGTTGGTAATTTTTTAATTTTTTTTTTAAATTGGTTAAAAATACAGAAAAACTGTAATATTGTGAAATATTCTGTTTTCTATTTTAATATATTTTAAAATGTTATTTATTTCTGTGATGGCAAATCTGAACTTTCAGCATTTTCAGTGCCACATGAACCTTCAGAAATCATTCTAATATGCTGATTTGATGCTCAAAAAACATTTCTTATTAATACCAATGTTGAAAACAGTTGTGCTGCTTAATATTTTTTGTGATGCATTTCTTTCAGGAATCTTTGATGAATAGAAAGCTCAAAAGAACAGCATTTATTGGAAATAGAGTATTTTGTAACAGTGTAAGGTCTTTACTGTCACTTAATCAATGCATCCTTGCTGAATAAAAAAAATCTTTTAAACAAAAATCTTACTGACACCAAACTTTTGAGTAGGTTTTTATAGTTTGCACTCATTACTATTCAAATAGTAAGCTGCGATAAGAGAAAGTATTTTAACTTTTACACACATTACCTTCAAGACTACATAGTGATTTGAATCAAATTCATATGCAGAACTTAATAAAGCCAGTAGTTACACTCTCAAATTTAATAAATCAGAAAAGTTACCTACTGCATTTATAATAGATTTTCCTCCATATCTCTGCTATGCAATAACCCATAAGTGTCTTCTCTGCATCCTTAAGCACTTTTTAAACACCATTTCTCAGAGCATTTGGGTTTCCAAAAACATGAGCAGTCAGCATATTTGGAGCAGGTCGTAAAGAACTCAAGCAAGAAATCTATGCATTTAAAGAGAGATCTTAATCCCATCAGACCAGAGCCCCTGAGCGGATCCAGCTTGTCACATGACTTGATATTGCTTTTGCCGTGTTGACCAGACATCTATTCAAAGGATGGCCCTCACCTTATGAATGCTCTGATGTTGATGTAGCATCGTCGGATACATTCATTTGATCCTGCTAATGGCCTATCTTTATCTGAAATTCAACTTGATCAATGATTGAGACAATTTAAAAGTCCTCTTGGTTCTCAAAGATTTGCCACCTTGATTTATTTTCTAGTTTGCTGGCGAACGCTGAAAAAATTAATAGTTTTATCATCATGGTGTCATTTGCTCTAATTTATGCTGAAGCTTGTGATTCATGTGAATTCTGTTCTTGCTTTTCCATCTTTGTTAACAATACAATTCAGCATATTTCTTTTTAATAGATAAGCAGTTAAAGGTGAATAATTAGAGTAACCTATAGCTTCTTGTCAACTCTGTTAGTTTACTTAAAAAAGAAAAAAAAGAAAATAAATTTGCATCCTGAGGGGTAATTTGTTTCATTCCCCAACCCACCAAAACTCAAATTAATCAAACCAATTTATAAGGCACTTCTATAAATAAGTATTTAAATACGTTTAGAGCCCTGACACTTTCCCTGTCTTGTAATTTTACACTTGAGAGACAGGCAGCTTATTTGAATAAAAAAATTAATTATTCCCAAGTATAAAACATTTGATTAGCGTAATTGTTGCCGTTTTGCAGAGTTTTACCATTTCTTTGCTGTTCCTGTTTTCTCTCCTCTGAGTCTGGGATGGAAGATGTTATTTTTAAAGTAGTTGAACATTGCGTAGGGATATAGCCAATGCATTCAGCTGCATGATCAAACACAATAGCTCATAAAGTGTGTGATTTAAACTGTGAATGGTTCATTATAGATCAAAAGGGCACATTGTCGACAAGGAATGAAAGAGCTGCAGTGTTACTGCTTGTAGCACTGGACATGATTTTTGGACATGGTCAGTGATTTGCACGTTATCGCATAATGGCGAGACTAACAAAAGGATAATCGCTGAGAGAATTGGCTGTGATAACTTAATTTTGGTAAAAACAGTCTACTACTATATCCTATATAAATTAAATTATAAATTATTATAATTTAATGTAATTATAAATTATATTTATAATTATATTAAATTAAATTATTTAAAAATTTATACATTTTAAATTATAAATGTATTTATTTACATGTACAGTGGGGAGAACAAGTATTTGATACACTGCCGATTTTGCAGGTTTTCCTACTTACAAAGCATGTAGAAGTCTGTAATTTTTATCATAGGTACACTTCAACTGTGAGAGACGGAATCTAAAACAAAAATCCAGAAAATCACATTGTATGTGGTATCACAGGATTTTTTATGTGATAGTGGTAGCAATACTATTATTGATGCATTTTATTTGTTTCCTGTGAGAAACATTTAAAGGGATAGTTTACCCAAAAATGATTATTCATTATAATTTGATGTCTCAAACTCATTTGTCTTCCTTCCTTCTCTAGAATACAAGATATTTTCATAGACAGTCCATACAATGCAACTAAATGGGGTTCAGAACCTTCAAGATATACAGTGGGGAGAACACGTATTTGATACACTGCCGATTTTGCAGGTTTGCCCACTTACAAAGCATGTAGAAGTCTGTAATTTTTATCATAGGTACTCTTCAACTGTGAGAGACAGAATCTAAAACAAAAATCCAGAAAATCACATTGTATGATTTTTAAATAATTAATTTGCATTTTATTGCATGACATAAGTATTTGATACATCAGAAAAGCAGAATTTAATATTTGGTACAGAAACCTTTGTTTGCAATTACAGAGAGCTGAGACTGTGTTCCCAGCTCTCTTCAGGTCATTGACCAGGTCCTGCCGTGTAGTTCTGGGCTGATCCCTCACCTTCCTCATGATCATTGATGCCCCACGAGGTGAGATCTTGCATGGTGCCCCAGACCGAGGGAGATTGACCGTCATCTTGAACTTCTTCCATTTTCTAATAATTGCGCCAACAGTTGTTGCCTTCTCATCAAGCTGCTTGCCTATTGTCCTGTAGCCCATCCCAGCCTTGTGCAGGTCTACAATTTTATCCCTGATGTCCTTACACAGCTCTCTGGTCTTGGCCATTGTGGAGAGGTTGGAGTCTGTTTGATTGAGTGTGTGGACAGGTGTCTTTTATACAGGTAACGAGTTCAAACAGGTGCAGTTAATACAGGTAATGAGTGAAGAACAGGAGGGCTTCTTAAAGAAAAACTTACAGGTCTGTGAGAGCTGGAATTCTTACTGGTTGGTAGGTGATCAAATACTTATGTCATGCAATAAAATGCAAATTAATTATTTAAAAATCATACAATGTGATTTTCTGGATTTTTGTTTTAGATTCTGTCTCTCACAGTTGAAGAGTACCTATGATAAAAATTACAGACTTCTACATGCTTTGTAAGCCTGCAAAATCGGCAGTGTATCAAATACTTGTTCTCCCCACTGTACATCGATCAGATGAAGGTATCTCAGAGTCAGGAGACAGGAAGTGAAGCTCACATTGGAATCGGACATGCCTAATGCCTTCCTACCTTGGAATGCATCCTCCGAAAGCAGCTTTTTTAAGTTTTCCGACGCAGCCGAAATCGTCCTCTGGCATGGACGCTAATATAGTTATCTTTACAGTTGTCCTTCTGGGTGTGAACGGGCCTAGAAGTTTTCCATATTTCCAGATGCGATGTTTTTCATATTTGCAGATCTCATAATAGCAGAGCGATAACGTCAGAGGTTAAAGGAGTTTTCATGTTTTCCCTGCTGTATCTTTTCTTTGGAAATAATGCTAATAGTGTTGTTTTAATCATGTTAAGGAATGCTCTGGGTCAAAGAAGCATGAGACAATAAGCCTGTGAGCACTGAGTGTTCTGATTAGTGAGGTGTTTACAAGCACCGCCGCCCCAGGGAGCGAAGACACTCTAGTTATGGTAAATGCTTAAGGATTTTATTCATGCCTGAGACTTGCTCTCAAAATGGCATCGCCTGCAGATTTATTCAAGTAATTTTCCAGCAAGCACACCGCATACAAATTAAAAATGCTAGGCATTTTTCACAATGCATTATTTTATGCTAATTTAATGACCAGGTTATAATGATATTAATGCTATGCACATATTTGAGGATGTGAACACCATCCTGTCAAAATTCCACAAGTAACTTGTTCTGTGCTTAGCGATGCATTAAAACTGCGGCATGCATGCATGAAACGATGATGACACCACGGTTTACTTGGCCACATGGTTTATTTTCCATTGTTGTATACACAGGGTAATGTGCTTTGCCCGTGAGTGTGAGAATATTACATTGCTATTATCCCTTTACTTGGATTATCTTTTTGGAAAGCCCAGATGCTCAGTTGCCATGGTGTGGCTCTGTGCCTGGACTCTGCAGTGCAATGGGCAAGTAGATGGTATCCGCAAAGTGTGTGTGTGTGTGTGTGTGTGTGTGTGTGTGTGTGTGAGGCTCCTTTGTGCATTTGGCACAGTAATGCTCTTGGCTAGCTGTTTACCATACTGCTTTTCAAATGCTTATTAAACATATTTTATTGCTGTTTTGTTTGCGGAAGAAGATCATAGAGTGATGCTTATTCATTTCAGTAATTAACCAGTGTGCAATAGAGCATTATTTTAACTGTTCACACTTCATGACACTCTGCTGCTGCTATTACAACAAATAATAAGACAGTTCAGCATATTGAATATATGTTTAATAGCATACTTTAAATAAGAAGCAGAGCGTAAGACAGTTTGGTACAGTACAAAATGAAGAAAATCAATATTATGATAAAAATACTTTCTCCTTTCCCAGTTTACAGGTACAGTAACAGAGGATTTCTTGTGTTAAGGAAACCTGCTTGAAAATAGTTACTTTTGCAATTCCATTTGGTGACATCGAATTGCAGTTAGAAGTTGGTTTGGTTACACTTTAATTTAAAGTGACATAGTTACACGTTACTACATGTACTTACTATAGTAATAACAGGAAATTATGCATAATTACAAGTAACTAACCCTAAACCTAACCTTAATCCTACCCTAACCCTATAGTAAGTACATGTTGTTAATTAATATTACTCAGTACTTAAATATAACATTACACTGTAACAATGACACCTTAAAATAAAGTGTAACCCCTTACTGTAATTCTATAGTAAGTACATGTAGTTAATTAATATTACTCAGTACTTATCTGAGTAAGTGCAATGTAACTACGTCACCTTAAAATAAAGTGTAACTGTTGTTTTAATCAATGTGTCATTAGCCCCTTTCACACTGCAATCCCGGTAAATTACCGTGAAATTACCAGAATGACTTTACCGGTAAATACACAAATATGCTGTTCACACAAGCAACAGCGTTCTGGCTTTTTACCGGTAAAAGACCATTCACACATCAGCACCAAAATACCAAAATACAGCATACAAAATTCTGTGATGTAAGTCATCGGAAATTATCTATAATAATAATAATAATAATATTATTTATTTGTTACATTTATATAGCGCTTTTCTGGGTACTCAAAGCGCTTTTACATATAGAAGGGGGGAATCTCCTCATCCACCACCAATGTGCAGCATCCACCTGAATGATGCAATGGCATCCATATTGCGCCTGAACTCCCACCACACACCAGCTTATTGGTGGAGAGGAGACAGAGTGATGAAGCCAATCAGTACATGGGGATGATTAGTAGGCCATGATGGACAGAGGCCACTGGGCAAATTTGGCCAGGATGCCGGGGTTACACCCCTACTCTTTTTTCCGAAGGACATCCTGGGATTTTTAATGACCACAGAGAGTCAGGACCTCGGTTTAACGTCTCACCCGAAGGACGCTGCGCCATTGTCTTCATCCGCCCGCATGAGAAGAAGCGCTGTAGTTTCACTATCTGTTCAATTTGACAACATATTTTGACGTCTGAGTGACAGGCATAAGGGGATGATCAAACAGAACGTGTGTTTGCTCTTAAAAATACGTCACTCGCGTATCCAACTGCAGAGCCACAGCGCTGATGAATGAAGGCTGGGCCTTGAGCGCGACACGCTGAAAAAGCTGCGAGACGTGGCACAATGGTCGAAGATGATCATCTAGTGCATATTTAAATAGAAAAACTATTAAAAAAACTTACTGTAAATAGTGCGGAGTTGATTGGTCCAAAGCAGACTTCTTACGTCAGCGCTTTCTGACTTTGTACGTGCTCATACCGGTAATCTTCATTTGCCGTTCACACAGAGCACATTACCGGTAATCTACTGGTAATGTTACAACTTCCCTTATTTTTGAAAAGGTCCTGTTCACACATGATCTCTTACCGGTAATTTACCAGTAAAGACTGTATGTGTGAAAGGGGCTATTCACTAATGAGTGCAGAAATGTTGCATATTTACACTACTGTTCAAAAGTTTGGGTAGGTAAGATTTTTTTAGAAAGAAATCTCTTAGCCCACCAAGGCTGCATTTATTTGGTCAAAAATACAGTAAAAACTGTAATGTTGTGAAATATGAATACATTTTAAAATAACTGTTCTCTATTTTATTATAGTTTAAAATGTAATTTATTCCTGTGATGGAAAAGCTGAATTTTCAGCAGCCATTACTCCAGTCACATGATCCTTCAGAAATCATTCTAATATGCTCATTTGGTGCTCAAGAAACATTTCTTATTATTATCAATGTTGTAAACAGTTGCTGCTTAATATTTTTGTGGAAACCATGATAATTTTTTAGGATCCTTTCATGAATAAAAAGATAACAGTAAGAACAACATCAATTTAAAAATTTTTTGTTACATTAATGTCTTTACTGTTATTTAATGCATCCTTGCTGAATAAAAAATTATTTCTTAAAAAAAAAAACTGACTGACCCCAAACTTACGATAGTGTATATATACAGAAAGTTTTTTTTTTCATGTTTTTTGTTCGGTTTCAGTCAGTTGTACTTTTTTTCCATAAATTATTTAAAAAAAATAATTTTAAGTACTAACATTCACACAGAAGGTTTTAAAAGTGTGTGTGTATACACAGTGAATGAAACCCATTGTCCTTTGTGTAGAGATTAACATGGCAGAAATGCTGGGAACAAATCAATTTCATGTCATGAATCAGGAACTGATGTTGTGTGGTGTGTTTTGGGCATGTGTGCCATATGTTGTTTATTAAATCTGTCATGAACAATGTAGGAAAAACACATGGATACACCACAATATAGGAGCTATTCTGCATTAAATATGCATGTGTGAGACTGGAGAGAGATAATTACTGTCTTTGTGCAACAGAAGTGATAGACAGCGGCAGTCTTGCTGTTTTTCCTCTGATGTGGAGATTTTGCACCCATTTGTTAGCTTAATCATTACTGTGTACGCAAATACTTTGTTAAAATGAAAACAGCAATAAGTGACACTTACGAGAACACGTCCACAAATAACATGAACATTCATCGTCATTACTACATATAGTATAACTTTTAGGACGGAAACCAAAAGTTATCTTGAACATTTTAATCATTGTAAGTCAATTCAAATGAGTGCAATTTTGTCACGTCAACATTTAGGATATTCAACTTGTACAGCTAAAATAATAATTTCAACTCAAATCAATATTTCATGTCCACATATTTATTTAAGTGCAGAGTAGCCGTGGCTGTACATTATGCCTTACATATTGACTCGCTGGCTGTACATTTAGCCTTTACATATTGTATATCAATTACATTCAACCCTGAGCTCGTTTACATTGAGATGTGTGAAAGACAGCCTTTCACTTCTCTCTGTAATTTCATATGACAACACATTATCTGTTCAGTCATCTGTACTTTGCACTGATAAATGACTTTGGTCACCAGACATACGCAGCTGAATGGGAAATGAGAATAGTGGAGAACATTCTTAAGGGCTCTGCTGGAGACATTCATTGATTGCCACTCATAATTTGCATATTTGCGGCTGCATATTTCTGTAGCGTAATTGATCCCACAAAATTAAGACTCGTGGGATGATGTAATGTGAAGTGTTTAACAAGTGCTCCAGGTCTGCGCATGCATGCTTTAAATGGCAACTTGATTTCTTTATGACTGTGATTCACTTTTTTATGCATTTGAAATGGCCAAATAATGTTTGAGAGTTTAAGTTATATAGGAATAGTTCATATAAAAAATTAACTTCTGTCATTATTTACTGCAAATATTCTAGTTCTTCTGAAGGCATATGGCAGCTATTATGTGAGGAACAATAAACTGTATTTACTGATAATCTTCACGTCCAGTGGGATAACTACTAAAACTGTATCTTGAGAACCGGATCAGTAAAATTTGTGAATGAATCATTCTAATCTAATTTGATTTATTGAAAAGATACAACTCAAAAGCAGTGCTTCTCTCACAAATGTGCCCATTTTTCAGATTTTTCAGAGACATAGACGTAAGCCTCGCTTGTTGTTGTGACTTTTATTTTGACGGCGTGGCAGGCATTTATTTTGACGGCACTGAGAACGCCAGAGCTTGAGCACACAGCGCTCCCATTCTCAGTCTTCATTAGTTTACGATCTGTCTAACAGTCCTGTCTAATACGTTATTAGACGTATTTGTAGCGTTTGCCGTATGGTTGATGTCCAGTGTCGCTAGCTGAGCAGAAATACATAATCATGTTTCGCTTGGTCCCCTCAAACTTTGAGTTAGATTTTCTCCTTAGCGTAAAGGTTGAGAGGTCCATCTACACTGTAAAAAATGTTAAGCTTGTACAACAAAAAAAATCTTAGTATTAATTTCCCCTAGCTTTTTCTTGTTTACTCAACTTTTGTAAATAACAGTTATACAAACTGAAAATAAGTTGTCTGTGATACAAAAAATGTTAAGTTGAGTCAACTTAACGTTGTTTGTTTTCTGGCGATGTGAACTGTTCTACAAACCCGATTCCAAAAAAGTTGGGACACTGTACAAATTGTGAATAAAAAAGGAATGCAAATCTCATAAACTTATATTTTATTCACAATAGAATATAGATAACATATCAAATGTTGAAAGTGAGACATTTTGAAATGTCATGCCAAATATTGGCTCATTTTGGATTTCATGAGAGCTACACATTCCAAAAAAGTTGGGACAGGTAGCAATAAGAGGCCGGAAAAGTTAAATGTACATATAAGGAACAGCTGGAGGACCAATTTGCAACTTATTAGGTGAATTGGCAACATGATTGGGTATAAAAAGAGCCTCTCAGAGTGGCAGTGTCTCTCAGAAGTCAAGATGGGCAGAGGATCACCAATTCCCCCAATGCTGCGGTCGAAAAATAGTGGAGCAATATCAGAAAGGAGTTTCTCAGAGAAAAATTGCAAAGAGTTTGAAGTTATCATCATCTACAGTGCATAATATCATCCAAAGATTCAGAGAATCTGGAACAATCTCTGTGCGTGAGGGTCAAGGCCGGAAAACCATACTGGATGCCCGTGATCTTCGGGCCCTTAGACGGCACTGCATCACATACAGGAATGCTACTGTAATGGAAATCACAACATGGGCTCAGAAATACTTCCAGAAAACATTGTCGGTGAACACAATCCACCGTGCCATTCGCCGTTGCCGGCTAAAACTCTATAGGTCAAAAAAGAAGCCATATCTAACCATGATCCAGAAGCTCAGGCGTTTTCTCTGGGCCAAGGCTCATTTAAAATGGACTGTGGCAAAGTGGAAAACTGTTCTGTGGTCAGACGAATCAAAATTTGAAGTTCTTTTTGGAAAACTGGGACGCCATGTCATCCGAACTAAAGAGGACAAGGACAACCCAAGTTGTTATCAGCGCTCAGTTCAGAAGCCTGCATCTCTGATGGTATGGGGTTGCATGAATGCGTGTGGCATGGGCAGCTTACACATCTGGAAAGGCACCATCAATGCTGAAAGGTATATCCAAGTTCTAGAACAACATATGCTCCCATCCAGACGTCGTCTCTTTCAGGGAAGACCTTGCATTTTCCAACATGACAATGCCAGACCACATACTGCATCAATTACAACATCATGGCTGCGTAGAAGAAGGATCCGGGTACTGAAATGGCCTGCCTGCAGTCCAGATCTTTCACCCATAGAAAACATTTGGTGCATCATAAAGAGGAAGATGCAGTTGACAGTTGAGCAACTAGAAGCCTGTATTAGACAAGAATGGGACAACATTCCTATTCCTAAACTTGAGCAACTTGTCTCCTCAGTCCCCAGACGTTTGCAGACTGTTATAAAAAGAAGAGGGGATGCCACACAATGGTAAACATGGCCTTGTCCCAACTTTTTTGAGATGTGTTGATGCCATGAAATTTAAAATCAACTTATTTTCCCCTTAAAATGATACATTTGCTCAGTTTAAACATTTGATATGTCATCTATGTTGTATTCTGAATAAAATATTGAAATTTGAAACTTCCACATCATTGCATTCTGTTTTTATTCACAATTTGTACAGTGTCCCAACTTTTTTGGAATCGGGTTTGTATAACAAATCTTTTTTAGTTGAGCCAATTCAACATTTTTTGTCTGTAGAACCCAATGTCTGAAGTTGAATGAACAAAAAAATGCTATTGGAAATTAGTACTAAGAAATACTACGTTAGATAAACTACAATAACATTGCCATCAAAAACTGAAAACAGTGAAAAACTAATGTGAGAAAACAATGTTAACTAAACATTTATTCCAAAAAGCATTTCAAGAAATTTTTTCAAAACGATTTGTACAGCCTTTTGAAGTCAATAAAATGCTATTTTAGTTAACCGTCATCATGGCAATTAGAATTTCTATTAAAAGGTACAGTTCACCCAAAAATGATAATTCTCTCATCATGTATTCCCTTATGTCTCAAACTCATATTACTTCCTTTCTTCTGCAGAATACACACAAAAACATACAGCTCCAGTGGTTTAATCTGTGCCTTCTAGAGAAACAGACTAAAATATTACTCTATTATACATCTTGACATCTGATTGTATTGCTTCAGAACACATGGATTAAATTACTGGATTCACATGGATTATATGTATACAGTGGGGAGAACAAGTATTTGATACACTGCCGATTTTGCAGGTTTGCCCACTTACAAAGCATGTAGAAGTCTGTCATTTTTATCATAGGTACACTTCAACTGTGAGTGACGGAATCTAAAACAAAAATCCAGAAAATCACATTGTATGATTTTTAAGTAATTAATTTGCATTTTATTCCATGACATAAGTATTTGATTTATCAGGAAAGCAGAACTTAATATTTGGTACAGAAACCTTTATTTGCAATTACAGAGATCATACGTTTCCTGTAGTTCTTGACCAGGTTTGCACACACTGCAGCAGAGATTTTGGCCCACTCCTCCATACAGACCTTCTCCAGATCCTTCAGGTTTCGGAGCTGTCGCTGGGCAATACGGACTTTCAGCTCCCTCCAAAGATTTTCTATTGGGTTCAGGTCTGGAGACTGGCTAGGCCACTCCAGGACCTTGAGATGCTTCTTACGGAGCTACTCATTAGCCACGACCCATCTTCAATGCTCTTACTGAGGGAAGGAGGTTGTTGGCCAAGATCTCGCGATACATGGCCCCATCCATCCTCCCCTCAATACGGTGCAGTCGTCCTGTCCCCTTTGCAGAAAAGCATCCCCAAAGAATGATGTTTCCACCTCCATGCTTCACGGTTGGGATGGTGTTCTTGGGGTTGTACTCATCCTTCTTCTTCCTCCAAACACGGCGAGTGGAGTTTAGACCAAAAAGCTCTATTTTTGTCTCATCAGACCACATGACCTTCTCCCATTCCTCCTCTGGATCATCCAGATGGTCATTGGCAAACTTCAGACGGGCCTGGACATGCGCTGGCTTGAGCAGGGGGACCTTGCGTACGCTGCAGGATTTTAATCCATGATGGCGTAGTGTGTTACTAATGGTTTTCTTTGAGACTGTGGTCCCAGCTCTCTTCAGGTCATTGACCAGGTCCTGCCGTGTAGTTCTGGGCTGATCCCTTACCTTCCTCATGATCATTGATGCCCCACGAGGTGAGATCTTGCATGGTGCCCCAGACCGAGGGAGACTGACCGTCTTCTTGAACTTCTTCCATTTTCTAATAACTGCGCCAACAGTTGTTGCCTTCTCACTAAGCTGCTTGCCTATTGTCCTGTAGCCCATCCCAGCCTTGTGCAGGTCTACAGTTTTATCCCTGATGTCCTTACACAGCTCTCTGGTCTTGGCCATTGTGGAGAGGTTGGAGTCTGTTTGATTGAGTGTGTGGACAGGTGTCTTTTATACAGGTAACGAGTTCAAACAGGTGTAGTTAATACAGGTAATGAGTGGAGAACAGGAGGGCTTCTTAAAGAAAAACTAACAGGTCTGTGAGAGCCGAAATTCGTACTGGTTGGTAGGTGATCAAATACTTTTATAATGCAATAAAATGCAAATTAATTATTTAAAAATCATACATTGTGATTTTCTGGATTTTTGTTTTAGATTCTGTCTCTCACAGTTGAAGTGTACTTATGATAAAAATTTCAGACTTCTACATGCTTTGTAAGTGGGCAAACCTGCAAAATCGGCAGTGTATCAAATACTTGTTCTCCCCACTGTATATCTTGAAGGTTCTGAACCCCATTTAGTTGCATTGTATGGACTGTCTATGAAAATATCTTGTATTCTAGAGAAGGAAGGAAGACAAATGAGTTTGAGACATCAAATTATAATGAATAATCATTTTTGGGTAAACTATCCCTTTAAATGTTTCTCACAGGAAACAAATAAAATGCATCAATAATAGTATTGCTACCACTATCACATAAAAAATCCTGTGATACCACGTTTTTTAAATTCAATAATGAATAATAAAATTTATTCAATAATGCATTACTAAAATTAAACACTGCAGTTTGAACAGTTTTACAAAACAATGAATATCAGGTAAATAAATAAGCATTTCACTTTAAAAAAAAAAAAAAAATCAAAACTAAGTCTTAAAAATGTTAAATGCCCCAGTACACAAAATACAATCACATCTAAACAACATTCCTACAAAGATGTTCTGCACTGCCTCAAATGTATATTTTAATCCTTTTGTATACTCAATATTAAAGGGATATTTCACCCAAAAGTTGCTCACCCTCAAGTTGTTCCAAACCTGTATGAGTTTCTTCCTTCTGCTGAACACAAAAGAAGATATTTTAAAGAATGTTGGTAATCAAACAGTTGACGGCACCCATTGACTTCCATAGTAGGGAAAAAAAATTATGGGGCCCATCAACTGTTTTGTACCGACATTCTTCAAAATATTTTCTTTTGTGTTCAACAGAAGAAAGAAACTCATACAGGTTTCGAACAACTTGAGGGTGAGTAAATGATGACAGAATTTTCATTTTTGGGTGAACTACCCCTTTAAGCGTATAGAAGTCCAAAGAGTACCGTGAAAGCAGTGGGAAGGTCAGATAGGTCCTCTGTGACCACAGTTTCCTCTAAGAAGATGCTGAAGTTTAGACATTTCTTTGTTTACAGCGAGAGGTTGTCCTCCATGACTTCAAGGATGCCCAGTAACGCTATATGCACGTCCTAAGAAGTGTATTAAAGAAAAATGGTTGATTGTGTCAATTTAAATATCAAAGCTCAAATACACTCTTGCAAACAAAACATGGCACATTATATGCTAACCTGATGTAAAGACTTGAGGAAAATCATTTATTAAATATTAACCACAGATTTCATAAAAGAATGGTGATCAATGAAAATATGAGAGAAACAAAAGTTGACAACCTACCAGACAAGTCTTAGATATTGCGTCACACTCCCTAGAGGTACAAGGGTAGTCCCTGTAGAGTTGTAGTGTATCTGTGTCATAGGATGTCTGTAGGAAAATAAATAAATAATTGTATTCATGATGATTTACTTCTGCATGATTATTTCAAATCATAGTTGTGTCACTGAAAATGTTTTAGGGATGGGAAGAGTGTCAGAAACGAAGGGGGCAAAAATTCCACAAAAACTGACTACTATATATCTCTTCAGGTACTTAAGAAGACAAAATGACTGTCACATTAACCACTAACTCCAAGGCATTCATATGTATAGCAATCATACCTGCTTATCAAAATATTCCAGGATAGTTTTCATCTCATCTGCAAGGTGTTTATTCTCTGACCGATACATTATGATGATGGAGTTGCTATGTTTATAAGAGGTCATGAAATCCATTTTGTTGTTTTGAGGTCCACACAAGTGATCCTTTGGAACAAACCTGAGGGAGTGGGAAACAAAAAATCTCTGAACGTTAAAGTCTAAAAACAACCAGGTTAGTTGAACTGTGTGCAATTTAGCTCTGAACTGGGAGGGCAAGAATTCCTGTGGACCCTATGTAGACGAGTTTTCAACATACCTGGTGTATTGAAAGTGCAGGCACATTCAAACACAACAGTGGTACATGTCGTCCTGGGTGCCAATGCCAATACAGGTGCAGGTGTATTCACAGTAACTTACCTACACTGTATGAAGTGTGTGCTCAATGTAGATCTGTATTTAAAAAAAATATACACAATGTGAATGATCAGGTTAATAAAAGACAAATTAAATGAGAGAATAATGAAACTTTTAGTTTATAGCTGCTGCACAGCTTTGAAATTGTATAATCAATAAACATTATTTCATAGAACTTTTCATAAAGCAATCTACAACTATAAGGGCAATTAATCAGAATTCTCAGATGCCCTCAGTACAGTAGAGATGGAGAGTCGGGTAATATATCTTACAATGCAAGAGAAGTCATTTGCACATATGCACGACTTCCAAACACACTTTAAATGAGCAGCTCAATTTAAACATTCAGGAATGTTCAAAAGGAAGTACATGTATGCATTTTTCATAAGTAGCCAATATTGACTAATGTAGGAAAACTGTGACAACAGAGAAAGAAAGAACAAGAAAGAACAACGATCATCAAACAATGATCATCAAAAACAAATTAAGCAATGATTAAGGAAATTAAGGAACTCACCATAAAGTTCCTCTGAATTATTGCCCACGTCGTGCTGTCTCTTCTTTCATGAATATTTTTCTCCAGCCATTTGCTGAACACTGTTCTTTCTCCCGCGTTAAAAAGTTGGCGTACGTTGGCGCTTACTTTTGGAGTTCAACGTCAACGTACGCCAACTTTTTAATGCGGGTCAAGGGCGTGGTTTAGAGCGAGAGATAATAATGTTGTCTTTTTTGGAAAACATGCTACAAATATATATTTTTTAAATGTATGTTTTATTAAAATATAACAATTTAATAAAACAGAACGGTCCACTTGCGCAAATTTGTTTTCTGTTCTGTTTGTGCAGGGTATTACACAAATGAGAGGATACCATAGGCGCTTACTCCTGTTAACGAAACTTCACAGTAAAAGTCTTGCTGCTCCCAATGCTGTGCAATAATGCAATATGCACGTTTTAATAATAATAATAATAATAATTATTATTATTATTATTATTAGTAGTAGTAGTAGCAGTAGTAGTATTATCATACATAAATATTTTTATACAAGTATATGTTAGGCACATTTATGTTCTTACGGATTTTTTTTAAATCCACAATTAGCATTTGCTTTTCACTATATGGGAGGGCAGTTCCTAAATGAGATTAATTTGGCAGAATGTTTTTTGGATGAACTTGCAAAGCATTGTTCACAGAACTCATATTTTTAAGTTTATAAAAAAAGTCTTGGGTTAGGTTGACTACATGAATTAAACGTAGTTGTGCTGAATTTTTCCATTGATTTTTGCTGAACCAACACAACAAAACCAGTCATTTCAACTTTTTCCAAGTTGGGTTTTTTACAGTGTATCACTGTTTTCCATGTTCGTAGAGTTAGTTTCTGGAGTAAATATATAGGCTATAATCTGTGTGTGTAGACGGCTTTTTTAAAAATGGCGGGTGCTGGTGTTTTGCGTGCGTTCAGCCAATCATCGTACACTTACGTCACTGGTAGTTCCTATTGTGCTGGGTCAGATCCTACTCTAAAGTAGGAGCTAATGTAGTCCCCCCAAAAGGCGTTCCTAGAACTATAATCGTTCCCAGTTCCTGCGCTGCGAACACGCCAAAAAGTTAGTTCTAGGTATGAAAAGTATGAAAAGGTTCCTCCAGTGCGAAGGCCCCTATTGAATGACTCAACTCTTTCCCTGTCATTGACGTGTCATCATTTATGACACAATGCTTCCCTGCCATTGACGAGTTTTTCCGGAAATCCTTCACTGTGTCCGAATATGCCTACTTCCATATTATATAGCCGAAAAACAGTATGTGAGTCAAGTAGTATCTCTGAATTCATAGTATTCGTGAAACAATAAGCGAAAGTATATGGATGACCTACCTCTTCCGGCGAGATTCTGAAGCGTGCATTCGATGGACGCTTTACTATCCCATGAGGCCACAGGAGAGGATTTGTGAATGGACGCAACTGACGCCGTAGGTCAGATGTAGTACGTCCGAATTTCATTCATACTACACACATTCATACTATATAGAACATGCTTTTTTAACGGTTGTGAAGTTTCAAACCAAATGTAGTACCTACTATAAAGTATGCATTTTCACTGTTTTACGGTAGGGTCCGCTATTTCACATCTTCTGAAATAGTATCCAAAAACAAGAGAAGAAGAAGCAGAAACAAGCGATAGAAGATTGCTTACACACATGTAAGCTAACTCAATCATCAAACATTAAACAGCATATAAATCAAAACTGCCAAACGTTACAGAATGAAATGTTGAACCCGCAAAGAGATAAATGACTGTGCAAGATTTCGGGGTGTTGATGAACTCGATCTACTCGATATATGTTTTATCATCATTCTGAATCCAATCTGGATGAAGTCTTTGACAAAAAAGGGATTTTCTCAGCTTTTTGTTTAAAATGTTGGTTTTTATGAAACTTACCCACATACAATTGTTGATAAAGAGTGCATGAAGCTAGAATAAAATGTTTTTTTGTGTTGTTTTTTTTTAAAGCAGAGGCTCTGTTCTTTCTTTTGATATATTGTATGTTTAGATATTCATACAAAATATTCTGGGGGCCATGCAGTTTTTGTGAAAATGATCAAAAATGCTGCCGCTGGCAACTTTTTTTAAGAAACGCTGGAGGGGAAAGAGTTGAATTGGGGTCTGTTTCTGACACGATCACTATCGTATTGTTTTAGAAGTCTTCAAAATATAGGCCACATATTTTTTTCATATGGGCTACTTTTATGATATTTTTTTGACCATTTTGGAGCTTGACAGCATCAGGTCTACAGCGAGAGTATGATTTTGAGCTCATGTTGTTTCTGTTTCTGGCTCACTCTGTGGTGTCAAAGAGAAGGCATACTGCTTGCCGAATTATGTAAAAACCAAATGATTGTCGTGCTCTTACCCCCTATTACGGAGGTCATCTTTTAGTTAGAATGAAATCATGGCTTATTAAAATGATAAAGGTAAGAAAATTAGTTTGAAATAGCCAATTTAATAAGACGTCAAGAGCTAGAGATTACAATAAGAGATAAACAACAATGTCACAGAAGCAAGTCTTTAGTTGTGTATGTCTAAGAAATCTAATTTAATTATGTTTTTAGGCCATACTTAACATCTTTGACATACATATGCCATAGTATCAATGCATTTTGTGCATTCAGTCATTATTCATCCATTGCAAGAAAAGAAGCGGAATGCTGTCAATATATGCAGGGCAGATGCTTGGTTTTATGGGTTGTCCCCCCTCCCCCAAACCAGAAGTGTAAGAAATACCATAGTGCCGTGTTTCTCAAACTTTTGTTGTTCTTAAGTACCTCCACAGCTCCATCAGTGTGATTCAAGTTCCCTTTCATCAATCTCTTTGTACTGGTTATCATGTATAATCTTTATTCATATTGTTTAAAGTGAGCATTTTTACAATTAATCATGTTTAAGCAAACACCATTTCTACTTGGGATAAAGAACAGATTCTTCCTTTCCTTTAATGAGACACCCGAGTGTGTTTGTCAAGTTTTTTTTTGTCAAGAAATGTTCTCAAAGTAAGATCTAGCAGTAAATTTATGCATAAACCAGATGTGACATTTAAGAAAAATATTCATTTGCAGTCTTGCATTGTGGAATCTATGTGTCATCAAAGCTCAACAATTATGAAATATCACCTATAAATACACTGCCATTTGTTGATGAGGATATACATATATAGAACCATATCTTTAAAGATATGCGCTGCTACAAGTGCCATCCATGCAAATTGCCAACACAAACATAAGGGAATTTCTGTTAAACCTTGCTACCGAAAGTATGTGAAGTACTACATCTCTTTAACAGTCTCACATGGAAGTAGACAATGACAATTTGGCATACATTATACACTTTCAGCATGGTGTGAATGATTGTAATGGGCTCCTTGACTTTCTCAAGGAGACATTTTCCTGGCCAGTTTTACATTTAAAGCAGATTCATATGCATTGAAAAGCTTTAAGGTTTTTGGCTAGAGAAACAAAGACCTATAAGATATGGAAACACACATTTTAAAAAACATTTATAGGAAGTGAAATATATAATAAATATAAATAGAAAATGTCTTACTGGACTAATCAGTTCATCATCTTTGCAGTCTTGTGCTAAAAGTGTATTCTGTTTGAAAAATATTTTCATGCCAGCTTTCATAAATTTGTTAAGGAATCATATGAGATTAAAAGATTCTGTTAAAAGATTGCATTAGGACATATCACTTTGTCTCTACCACTGTAAAATAAATGACTTAGACGGAGGATGGTGTACTGCAGGGCAGCCCTGTCTTTGTTGCTGAGAGGCATCTATCCCCAAGCTGACACCGAGTCTGAATTACTCAACCAGTAACTGAATGCTCTAGAAACGACTCCCCTGTGATCAGCCCAGTTTTTTCCCTTTTCCCCAGTTCTCATTCTCTGTGATCAGTGGGTTGTCTGTGTTCAAATGGGTCTGACTCAGACAGAAATGTGCTGCAAATAATTCTGTGCAGCAGTGATATGTGATTTTTATCTTCATCTTGGATCCAGGGGGCAATTTACAAACTGTATTTATATGTCAGCTCAGCATTACTTAACTTTTTGGCGCAAAAAAAGAGCATCACAAGTCATTCTGTAAGGAAATAGCAGTAAAATGGGGGAATCTTCAAACAAATTTTGTCCCAGGGTTCAAGTTAAACGCTTTCAACAGCATTTGTGGCATAATGTTGATTATCGTAGAAAACAAGTTTGACTGGTCGGTTCTTTTAAAGCATGTAACTCATGGTTACCGTGTCAAATATATTATTTTATGCAACAAAGATTTTTTAAATTTTATTTTATCACTACAGATTTGTCAGTTGCAAGAAATGCATGAATTAAGTAAAACTACGGAACAATATTATTAGTCAGTATTAGTCAATATTATGGTAGAACTTTATTATAGTCCTGTTCCCCATGTACATACTATGTTATTATAGTAACTGCAATAACTGGGTAATAACTAGGTACTAACCCTGAACCTACTCCTAAACCTAACCTTAACCCATGTAGTTACCTTATATCACCCAGTACTTTCTTAGGTAAGTAGGGCTTTTCACACTTGAAATAGTTAACCCTGGGTCATTCTAAACCCTGGGTAAACTGAATCCTGGGTCATCTTGCTTCACATTTCACACTGCTCATAATTTACCCAGGGTTAACAATTAATCCTGGGTATTCATAAACTGACGTTTCACATTGTACATTCCTAAACCCTGAGTTAACCTTCTTATTTGCGTATTTGCAGAATCAGTGTCATTGATTGGATGAATGTAGCGCGCGACCTGTTTACATAAAAGCTCTAGCATTGCATCCTCGTATTGTCGACTGTACTATCGAGTTTATGTTTGAATGGATACTTCGGACTATAAAGGTAAGAATAAAACAGTCACTTCTTCACTCAAATTGTAGCGTTTTCTGTCAGCATTTGACATTTTTCCTCTCAAACGCTGAATTTACTGTTTATATACAATGTGCAGTGTTTCCGTGACTGTCCAAAGCACGCAAATATGAGTACGCGATTGGTTGTGTATTGCTAAGCGTCTAGCTTTAACATTTAACACTGCATCATTTCACACTGTACAAGTTACACTGCAAAAGCAGTGCTAACCCTGCTCCGGAGCAGGGTTTCATAACCCATGTAAAAACCCTGGTGCTAACACCGCTTCTAAATTACAAGTGTGAAACGTTCCTTTACACGGGGTAAAGCGCAGTGTGAAAAGACCTAAGTACATCAATTTTTTTTTAAAATTTATTTTAAATAATTAATTAATTAATTTATTTTATTTTAATTTATTTATTTTAATTTATTTATTATTTTATTTATTTATTTATCTATCACTACAAACTTGTCAGTTGAACGAAATACATGAATTAAGTAAAACTAAGGGATGAGTCAATATTATTATTTTCTGCATGATGCATTTCTATTTTATTTTTTATCAAATCAACCACTACAAAGTCTCCATTTCGGCATTTGTAGGATAAGCTTTTGTCCTACAATCATTCCAGTTTAAAGTTGTTGCTTCTACGTCTCTAAAATCATTTCAGCAATGCCACAGACTTTACATAATAAAAAGATCCTTATCACATCCAAACGGATGAAAATACATCCAAAATAAGAATATTCTTTGAGAAAGAAACCAACTGAAGTGACATTAACAGAGTTTGTCAGAAACACGTGTTTTTGGTGCTGGCCTTTGCGGTTTCCTGAGCTGGACCATGCTGGCTGAGAAGCCTTTCCATGACACCCAGTGTGTCCAGATTAACCAGCTGTCCTAACATATGGTGCTCACCCGTGGAAGAATAGGCTGACATTGGCATTGTGGAGCATCCCTGTTTGGAACTCATAAACAACAGATTTTCACCGGAAAAAGACAGTAAGGACTTTTGATTTCATGGGAGAGGAGAGGTTCTAACAGACGTCTAAATACATAAACGCGTACTAGAATACCGTACACCTGCTTATGCTGTTGTGATCATGACAATGGTTGCTAAGGCAGGAGTGGTCAGTAACTTTTTAAGGCGGGGCTTATTTATAACATAAACATTATGGGCCCTATTTTAATGATCTGAGCACATGGTCTGAAGCGCATGGCGCAGGTGCACTTAGGGCGTGTCCGAATCCACTTTTGCTAGTTTAATGACAGAAAAAACGATCGGCATGCCAGGCGCATCGTCCAAAAGGGTTGTACCTAGTCTCTTAATGAGTCACGGGTGTGTTTTGGGCGTAACATGCAATAATCCAATCAGAGTCTCATCTCCCATTCAATTTAAAAGCCAGTTGAGCTTGCACCATGGCAGATTAGCTATTTACATGGCGGAATTTGCGAGTGGAAAGGTTCTCCAGAGAGCAATCCTTTTATTTTTAATATTTAAAAATGTTTGTGTGCTGCTGCGCGTCCCTGTGTGTATAATAAGCAGAGTGTATGCGCGTTGTGCACCTGCCTATAGGCGCATATTAATAACGCGGCCTTTAAAAAAACAAAAAATACTGCGCTATTGACTTTAGACCAGGTTTTTGTTGGTCAATGGCGCAGTCGTTTTCAGTTGCCTCAAAATAGCAACGCGCCAACAATGCGCCTGAACACACCTCGTTTTCAGACCAGCACGCCCATGGGCGAACAGATGTGCGCGAGTGCATTTGCTATTTAAACAACGTGGCGCTGGACGTGAAAATGATAACTGCATCGGGCTGAAACTAGCAAAAAACTCTTGCGTCATGCCTGGCGTCTCATTGCTCCGGGTGTGTGATAGGGTCCTATATGTCTTATAATACACTAGTCTACACAAGTTTAGTTTACAGTCAAATAAACTACATTTTTGTTGCATGGCACTGTGAGATCTTTTCTCTGCTGTCATTATTTTATCCCAGTGCTGAATCTTGTTAGCTAATTACAATAGCAGCATTTACATACACTCCATCTGATTCTCACATTGTCTAATGCACCGTTCACATGTGAGAGATGTCAGAAGAATCTTTTGAGATAATCGGTGCACATGAGTGATTGCTTAAACTGGAAACTGATATATATGTTTAGCTTTTTCTGTGCCTGAATTGCTTATCATCACACGTATTGCTGTAATATACCCAGGCAGAAGGTGTCAGACATGGTGAGAAGAATAATGCAAAAGATCCAATTGTGAGTAACAATAGTTTATTAGAAGACTGAATGCACAAAAGCAGAAGGCACAGGAAGTCCAGAGACACAGAAGATAGTGCCAGAGTCCCAAACAGGCAGGTGCGGGCAAAATGTCCAGAAACACAGAGGCAGTGATGATTGGCAACGTAGGGCCAAAGTCCACGAGAAAGGATCAGAACTCCAGAACCAGGAACCGGACTAGGAACTCCCAGGAGCGTTCTGATGACCACCACCCAGAGAAACCACAGGACAGCCTGAAACTATCTGACAAACAAGACCGGTTACACAGACAATAAATAGGATGCCACATGAGACACAGCTGGCGCTGATCAGCAAATCAGCCGTGCTAACAAGTCATGCCCACACAAACACGAACATACACACAGAGCAAGGGCGAGTCAGTGAACCCATAAACCGTGACAATACCCCCTCTCCTAGGAGCGCCTCCTGGCGTTCCCAAGACAACCTACCCGTTGATTGTAATCATCAATCAGGGAATGATCCAGGATGTCCCTAGCAGGAACCCAACTTCTCTCCTCCGGACCGTAACCTTCCCAATCCACCAAGTACTGGAATCCGTGCCCCCTCAATCTAGCATCCAAAATGCGTCGGACCGAATAGGCTGGTTCCCCATCTACGAGACGCGGCGGTGGGGGAACCGGAACAGGCGGATTAATGGCTAAATGAAAAACAGGTTTTATCTTGGAGACGTGGAAGACGGGATGAATTCTCCTGTACGCAGGAGGGAGTTTGAGGCAGACTGCCACTGGACTAAGAATTTTAGGGACAGGGAATGGGCCAATAAATTTGGGTGCAAGTTTATTACAAACGGACCGGAGAGGAATGTTCTTAGAGGAAAGCCACACTTTTTGACCTCCGACGTATACGGGTGGCTTCAGCCGGTGGCGATCGGCCTTGGTGCGCGCTCCCACCTGGAGAAGAGTCTCACGGGCTCTTCTCCATGTGTGGCGACACCTCTGGACGAAGGCGTGAGCAGAGGGAACCACGACCTCGGATTCCAGAGCCGGAAAAATTGGTGGTTGGTAACCTAAACTACACTCAAACGGAGAAAGGCCCGTAGATGATACTGGTAATGAGTTATGAGCGTACTCAACCTATGAAAGCTGCTGACTCCAGGAGGAAGGATTATGAGACACCAGACATCTCAACACTCTTTCTAAGTCCTGGTTGGCTCGCTCTGCCTGACCGTTACTCTGGGGATGAAATCCAGAAGATAGACTGACACTCGCCCCTATAAAACCGACAAAATTCCTTCCAAAATTTGGAAATAAACTGGGGTCCCCTGTCGGAAACCACGTCTATCGGGAGGCCATGAATGCGAAAGACGTGGTTCACGACAGTAACCGCTGTCTCCTTGGCAGAGGGTAATTTAGGCAAGGGGATAAAGTGTGCCGCCTTCGAGAACCGGTCCACTACGGTCAAAATGACCGTATTACCCTGGGAGGGAGGGAGAGCGGTGACAAAATCTAGCGCAATGTGGGACCAGGGTCTCGAAGGGACCGACAGCGGTTGAAGAAGCCCATCAGGGGAGCGATTGGAAGTCTTCCCACGGGCGCAAACCGAGCCAGCCAAAACAAAACCTCGAATGTCACGAGCCATGGAGGATGCCACGAGCCATGGAGGGCCACCAAAATCGTTGTTTAACCAAAAACCTGGTACGACTGACTGGATGACAAGCCACATTGGAACCATGACCCCACAGAATAAGGTCAGATCGTACTTCCTCCGGCACAAATAAACGACCCGGTGGGCACTCGGGCGGCGGCGTTACCCCTTCTAGGGCCGTGCGGACCCTCAATTCGACCTCCCATGTGAGTGTGGAAATAATAAGTTTCTCAGGTAAAATGCACTCGGGAGTGGATGGGCGGTCAGAGCGATCAAAAATACTGGACAACGCGTCGGGTTTGATGTTCTTGTAACCCGGACGGTACGAAAGAGAAAAATAAAAATGACTGAAAAAAACTGCCCACCGAGCCTGCCTGGAGTTAAGTCATTTAGCGGACCTGATGTATTCTTTTGATCGGTCCAGATGATAAAGGGTACCCCCGATCCCTCTAACCAATGGCGCTATTCTTCCAATGCTAACTTGACTACCAACAACTCTCGGTTACCAATATAATAATTACATTCTGCAGTAGATAAGCGATGAGAAAAAAACGCGCACGGGTGCATCTTGTCGTCCGCGACAGTACACTGTGAGAGCACTGCACCTACCCCCACCTCTGACGCGTCAACCTCCACCACGAACTGACGTGATGGATCAGGGGCCACAAGAATGGGAGCTGAAACGAAGCGACTCTTGAGGTTGGTAAATGCAGCTTCCGCTGCATCAGACCACCTGAACGTGGTTCGGGTGGAAGTCAAAGCGGTCAGAGGAGTGGCTAGTTGGCTGAAATTGAGAATGAAACGGCGATAAAAATTGGCGAATCCCAGAAACCTTTGTAGGGCCTTACGGGAATCTGGAATTGGCCAATCTACCACAGCCTTAACCTTGTCAGGATCCATGCGTATCCCCTCGGACGAGATGATATACCCCAGAAACGGAACTGACTGTGCATGAAAAACGCATTTCTCCGCCTTGACAAAAAGCCCATTCTCGAGCAGCCTCTGGAGCACTCGCCTGACGTGCTGAACATGTCCCTGGAGAGAAGAAGAAAATATCAATATGTCATCCAGGTAGACATATATGAACTAATCAACCATGTCTCTCAACATGTCATTAACGAGTGCTTGGAAAACGGCGGGGGAGTTGGACAGGCTGAAAGGCATGACCAAATATTCAAAGTGCCCCCTGGGGGTATTAAACGCCGTCTTCCACTCATCCCCCTCCCTTATGCGAACCAAATGATAAGCGTTGTGCAGACCAGTTTTGTGAAGAGGGATGCCCCCTGCAACTGTTCGAAAGCTGAAGACATCAACGGCAAAGGGTAAGTATTCTTTACTGTGATGTTGTTCAGCCCTCGATAATCAATACACGGTCGCAGAGAGCCATCCTTCTTCTCCACAAAAAAGAAACCTGCGCCGGCGGGAGACGAGGAAGGAAAAAATGAGCCCAGCTGCCAAAGAATCAGAAATATATTTCTCCATGACCTCCCTTTCTGGAGTCGAAAGCGAATAAAGTTTGCCCTTAGGCGGAGACATATCTGGCAATAACTCTATGGCACAGTCATAGGGACGATGCGGAGGAAGAGAAGCAGCCCGAGACTTGCTAAACACTTCCTTCAGGTCGAGGTAGTCCTCAGGCACGTTTGACAGGTTCACCGGCTCCTCCTGCAACACAGAACGAGACACAGACGGACAAGCAGACACTAAACAAGAGGCATAACACTGGTCACTCCAAGCCGAAATGGAATTAAGGCCCCAATCGATCCTGGGTCCGTGTTGTTCCAGCCACGGATGACCCAACACGACAGGAACGAGAGGAGATCTGGTGATGAGAAATTTTGTTTTCTCAGAGTGTTTCCCAGACGTGATGAGTGTGAGTGGACCAGTGGAGTGTGTAATGGCCGGAAGTTCTTGTCCGTTAAGGGCATGAACAGCGATGGTGTGGCAGAGGGGAATAATAGGAATTTGGAGATGAGTAGCCAAGGAATAGTCCAAAAAATTACCTTCTGCACCGGAGTCCACTAAGGGCTGGCAGCTGTGAGACTTGTTTGCCCAATGCAGTCTTACCGGGAGGAGAGTAGCAGACGAGGATTTCCCCATCGTTGACCCACCCGACAGTAGGTAAGAGGTTACTGTCGGGTGGGTCAACGATCTTGATCTTTTACTGGGCAGTTGTTTAGAAAATGTCCCGCCGAGCCACAGTAGAGACAGAGTCCTCTCGATCTCCGACGTTCTCTCTCCTCCCGGGAAAGCCGAGCTCTACCCACCTGCATGGGCTCAAGATCAACCGGGTGGCTGACTGTGTTATCACTGAAATACTCAGGAAACTCCGGAACCAGTGTTGGTCATGAGCGATGATCACATTGTTGCAGATGTGCATCCACACGCAGAGCCAGCTCCATAAGTCCATCGAGGCTTGTGGGTAATTCCAGGGTGTAGATTTCCCTTTGAACACGGTCAGCCAGCCCATGCAGGAATATGTCCCACTGCGCCTCCTCGTTCCACTTGCACTCCACCGCCAATGTCCGAAATTCAATAGCATAGTCGGAGACGGGTCTGTTGTTCTGACGAAGATCCGCAAGCCTACGGGCCGCCTCGCGACCCGCTATTGCACGGACAAAGACCCGTCTCATCTCTTCTGTGAGTGCAAGGAACGAGGAATAGCAGGGATGTTTATTCTCCCACACCGCCGTTCCCCACAGAGCCGCACGTCCCAAGAGCAGGGTCAGCACCAACGCCACCTTAGATTCCTCTGTAGCGAACGTCAAGGGCTGAAGAGAAAAAAACACTGAACACTTTGTAAGAAATTATCTACAAGGATCGGGCTCACCCGAATATCTCTCCGGCGTGGGAATGCGTGGCTCATGCTGGTTGATGATGTTAGGTGGGTTGGGGGAAACGGGTGGTGGAGCTGGCGCAGTGGGCAATGTCAGCTGTTGAACCTGGGTAGTTAGCTCGGATACCTGCATTACCAACGCCTGCACGGCCCGCGCTGTAGCGAGCACCTGCTCATCCTGTCTATCCATTCGATGGTTGCTGTTAGACAAAAACTCCTGTAACTCGGCTGTCCTCAATGGATCCATCATTGGTCAGATCGTTCTGTCAGACACGGTGAGAAGAATAATGCAAAAGATCCAATTGCGAGTAACAATAGTTTATTAGAAGACTGAATCAGGAAGAAGGCACAGGAAGTCCAGAGACACGAAGATCCCAAACAGGCAGGTGCGGGCAAAATGTCCAGAAACACAGAGGCAGTGACGATTGGCAACGCAGGGACGCAATGGGCAAAGTCCACGAGAGAGGATCAGAACTCCAGAACCAGGAACCGGACTAGGAACTTCCAGAAGCGTTCCGATGACCACTACCCAGAGAAACCACAGGACAGCCTGAAACGATCTGACAAACAGGACCGGTTACACAGACAATAAATAGGACGCCACATGAGACACAGCTGGCGCTGATCAGCAAATCAGCCGCGCTAACAAGTCACGCCCACACAAACACAAACACACACACAGAGCAAGGGCAGTGTGTCAGTGAACCCATAAACCGTGACAGAAGGTGCACATTTCCCAGAAATGTTTGTCTTTTGTGTATAAGCAGTGCTATTCCCATCTTTAAACCATCTGTTCTGAAACATTCAAATGTTATAATTAGTAATCTGCGAAACAATGAAAAATATTTGAAATGTTCAGCCATAGCAGCCACTCACAATTATCCAGAATTTCACATGAAGGAAAACATCCATGCGAGTCAATAGAAGCATTTGCTCATTGGTGGACTTCTCATTCATTTAGTCGTATTGACCCTTTCATGCTCAGGGTCACAATTTACACACTTTAGAGATATTATAATTATATGTACCAGAAGCAAGTCCAAATTTTTGTTTGTGTGGTGTAGAGTGTATTTTAATTTTACGTTTGCTAAACAAAAGTAAACACACATTTTTATTTTGTCTTATGAGACGTAACTATCTTATGTAGCTTCTGAAGGGGAGTACTAAATAAAAAATAAGAAGAATTTACACCCCCCCACTTATTGAATTGAGCATGTTTGCAGCTTTTGTAATAGTTGTGTATGAGTCCCTCAATTGTCCTCATTGTGAAAAGATGGATATCTCAACATCATGTAAACCTTGCTGAAAAGGGGTCAAATATGCAGAAGATGCTGGAAAAACAAAGAATGTGGGGGATTTTTTGGAAGAACAGTGGACAGTTTAACTTCTCAGGATTAACTAGGATTCATGAATAATGACACAGTATTAAGAATCAAGCTTATGTAAACTACTGAACTGCTTGATTTGTGTAAATTGTAAACATCTTTTTTGTGGAATAACTTATTCAGGGCAGTACTACATAAAAAAAACAACATGCAATTTTTATGATCCCCCTTAAAAAAATAACATTTTGCAGATTTTGCAAGGTTTATTTAAATTTATGACCACAACTGTACTTAAGACAATGGTTTTGAGTCATAGGCCGAAATCACATACTCTCTTGAGTAGGTTCTTATTTTGAATAAGTATTTACTTTGTGACTGATAAAAAGTATGTTGTATATAGTATGAATGTGTGTAGTATGAATGTAATCCGGACGTACACTGATAAAAATGATTCTGTGGTAATTTCTACATAAAAAAGTTAGTTCAGGCAAGAATTTAAAAAACTAATTAAACCGTAGATATCAATGTTATACAATTTAGTAAAACTACTCAACTTTTCTGGTTTTGTATAATTAATGAGGTTGATTTTTTGCTGTTTTCCAGCTGTCTTCAAGTATTTACAGTTTTTGTTGTTAGGTTTAGTAACTTGCCATTTTGTGACATTTGGAGTTCATTTTCTACTCAAAATGACACATTCATAAACGATCCATCGAATGTTACCGTCACTGTGTATTGTGTACCAAGTATTGAGGTCTCTGATGTGTTCAGGTGCCGCATTACTACTATTACGTAGATATGGTGTCTACACAATATCTATTGTGTTATTTACTAAGTAAAACATACACTTTAAAAGCGTGGTTTAATTCAGTGTTATATTGTTTGAGTAAAAAGTATTTCAAAGAAAACTTCAACTAAGTAGAAATTACTCAACATTTTACTGGCCAAGTTAAAATGACTTATTTTCTTTTTGTTAATTTTACTTAACTTAGTTAAGTAGAGTTTACTTAATTCCATATATTACTTAAAAATATGCGTGAAAAAAACTAAGTAAATTTGACACTTTTTTCAGTGTACTACATTCACCATATTGTCATTATCATGTGACCTACCAGCGCCAGTTGTGTCCTCTCCTGTGGCCTCATGGGGTAGTAAAGTGGCCATGATCTTTATAAATCAATATTTTCAAACAATGTAAGTTTACAAGACAGTACGTAAAAGTATTTAATAGCCAAATATTCTTTTTTCTGTCAGTTTAAGTCAAGTATACTTAAGTGTAATTAAGTGTCATTTTAAGTATATATTAAGTATACTTTCTTATTTTTTAGTTTAAAAGAAGTATACTAATAGAACTTTTTTGTAAGGGGAAGTATGACATTTCGGATGCAGCCTTATCCATAAGGATCTATTGGCCGCTGGTGTTGTTAGAGACTGTATTCTACCCTGTCTCTCATTGGGTGAAGAACACCATGCAATTTAAGTTTTTTTACATGAATATCTCTGTTTCAGCTGCTTCTTCCTAATCAGATGAGGATTGTTAGGATCAGTAATATTTTTTGCTGTCTTTTTTTTTCTGTCTGTTTCAGAGTCCTCCTGTACTTCCCATTCACCAGCACTGTCAGGCAAAACCATCATGAACATCATGCTCATTTTGAAATCTAGTGAAGAGGGTCATGGGCAAGTATTACCACCATGTTAGAATCCTTTGAAAAGTTGACATTAGGTAGCAGTACATCTTGTGTTAAAGTCTAAAGTTTTAAAATGACCTGCACGGAGGGGTTAATATAGAAATTTATAACTCTGCAGTATTAACAGCTCTTGTATAATGCCAATTGATGGTTATGCAATATGCAAAAGAGGATAGACTGTTGGAACAGACAGGGTGTGATGATGGCAGGGGTTCTAAGTCAATTTTTCTACATGTCATGTTCCTGGAAAGTAGAATAATAAACACTCCAATAGTCATTTATCATGTTGCGGCTGCAGTGCTCACGGACCTGGGCTCCTGGAGATAGAGAAGTCAGGGAGGAGATTCTGCCATACTGTTCTCTCAGGGAAAAAAAGCATGAAAAGACAGGAATAAACAGCAAAGTAGGTCAGTCCAGAAAACAGCTCTGAACAGTCAGAACACTGTATTATGGAATGAAGTCATTTTTTCTCAGAGTTATTGTTCACAAAGAACAGCAAGTCTGTATAGATGTGCAAATAATTGTATTGCTTTGTGTTGCCATCATGCTGTTGGCTTAAAGTGGCTGAACAACAGTTTTGCTTTGCTATGGCTGCTAAATGTATTGTTCTTAAAATATATAGATTTTCTTATAAATCACCTTCATGTAGTTTCAAATTCATGTTTTTTTATCCTGTAGAAACACAAAAAAAGAGAGATTTTTAAGTTTCAAAAAAGATGCCATGACTTCTTGGACCACAGACTTAAACGGGTAGTTCACCCAAAAATGAAAATTCTGTCATTACTCACCCTCATGTCATTCCAAACCCATAAGTCTTTCGTTCATTTTTGAAACACAAATGAAGATGTTTTTGATGAAATCTGAGATCTTTCTGTCCCTCCATTGACAGCTACACAACTACCACTTACACGCCTCAAAAAGTTCATAAAAAGATAACTAATCCAATGAATTGACCGGTTTAGTCCAATTTTTCTGAAGAGACTTGATCGCTTTATATGATGAACAGATTGAATTCAGTCTTTTTAGTCAAAGTGGTAGTTGCGTAGCTGTCAATGGAGATACAGAAAGCTCTCAGATTTCATCAAGAGATGAACGAAAGTCTTACGGGTTTGGAATGACATGAGGGTGAGTAATTAATGACAGGATTTTCATTTTTGGGTGAACTAACTCTTTCAGTTATATTTCATTGATAAGTTTCTATTTCAGTGCGTTGAGTCAGTGAGGTGAACTCAAGAAGCAGAACTCTCCAGTTTGTGAACAAATCATTCAGACTGGTTTGTAAAACTAAATTAACTGATTGACTGAAAAGAGCCAACTCCAATTAAAGCTGTAAGCAGCGATGAAAGGGCCCTCGCACACGGGAGCACCGCCACCCGGTGGCCTCAGGAAAACAGCGAATAGTGGGTGACAAGCATTTAAGCCGGTAAATATAGGAGAAATATTGCAAAGTCACTTAAATGTGCCACACTTCATGCTGCCAGCAGGTGGCGCTTTGACTGTAACTGAATATTGGCATGTAGATGTCTTCAGGCCAGGACTATTATCAAACATGTGAAGTTTGGGGCAGAGCGGACATTGTATGCCTGAGTTACAACAATTTCCTGTTTCGTTGCGTAAATCGCATACATTAGCACTTAGCCAAGCTTTGCTTGATTTAATGTGTTTCTAGCATGTTTGGGACATGATGGCATATTTAAATGTGTTTCTGGGAGTGAATTACAGTGTAAAGCATGCCATTTCCTGCTTCCAGCAGGTGGCGCTTTGACTATAACTGAATATTGCCATGTAGATGGCTTCAGGCCAGGACTATTATCAAACATATGAAGTCTGGGGCAGATCAGACATTATATGCCTGAGTTACAACAACTTCCTGTTTCGTGGCGTAAATCGCATACATTAGCACTTAGCCACGTGTTGTATAATTTAATGTGTTTCTAGCATGTTTGGTACTTCATGGCATATTTAAACGAGTTTCTGGGAATGAATTATAGTGTAAAGCATGCCATTTCCTGTTTCCAGCAGGTGGCGCTTTGACTATAACTGAATATTGGCATGTAGTTGTCTTCAGGCCAGGACTATTATTAAACAAGTGAAGTTTGGGGCAGATCGGACATTGTATGCCTGAGTTACAACAGCTTCCTCTTTCATGGCGAAACATCAGATTTTGTCAGGCCGCGACGGACAAGCACTTCAGCGAAAACTGAAGATCTTCACAATTTAACATCAGACCTTAAGATTAGACTGACCAAATATGATGTTGTTCTGATTGAATCTCAATGAGGAGTTAATCACAGTGTAAAGCATGACATTTCCTGTTGCCTGCAGGTGGCGCTATGACTATAACTGAATATTGGCGTGTAGATATCTTCAGGTCAGGACTCTAATAAAACATGTGAAGTTTGGGGTAGATCGGACATTGTATATCCGAGTTACAAGAACTTCATGTTTTATGGCGAAACAACAAACTTTGTGAGGTCGCCACGGACACGCCCTCCAGGGAAAACTCAAGATCTTTGCAATTTAACGTCGCAAAGGCCTTTAGATTAGACTGTGCAAATATGATGATGATCTGATTAAATCTCTAGGAGGAGTTCGTTAAAGTACAACGTCTGGAAATGGCAAAATTTGCAACAATTTTGCAAAGAATATTAAAAATATCTCACTTCCTGTTGGTTTTCAGATTTCGTACCAGGAGACTTTTTTGTAGGTATTGGGCTGTTACATGTGTCTACCGAATTTCATACCTGTACGTGAAATGTAGCGGGAGGGGCACTTCGTTGAAATTTTGTAGGTGGCGCTATCAAGTCATTTTGCCACGCCTAATTCTGAAACCCATAACAGACATAAATTTTCGCCACTTCTGACGCGTATGCAAAGTTTCGTGACTGAAAAGAGCCAACTCCAATTAATGATTTGTTCACAAATCAGATTCATGAACTCTCACACGCCAAGGAGAGCTAGGGCTGATGTCAAGATTTTCAGCCAATAACATTTTCATTGGTTACTCACACAAAACTATTGAATCACACAAAAAGACTGTCCCAAATGGCACACTAAACACTCTCTGTCTTCCTATGAGTTCGCATTTTCATGACTGTCGGGTAGAAGGTCTGGACTCCATAGCAGCTTTCATTGGCCAAGGACCACCTAGAGGCCGTCTGACTGACATGCAAAGCAACCAATCAACAGTTCGTTTTGTTCTGCGTCATGTTTAGAGGTTTAAAAATGTAACGTCAATGTCCCTACAATAACAGACCGATGTGCTCTTGGATGTATTTTAACCACAGACTTTACATACTTCACATACTTTTGAAAATCCAGTGTTTAGTTGATCCTGTTAAGAGCTCATTGTCACAATTGTAAACACAAAGGTGTTCTTCTTCCATGAGGGGGTTTGGCATCACGGCATCTTTGTTACCAGGTGGACCGTTAAAGAACAAGTCTCCCGGACATCCTTTAGAATTCAACCAATCAGATGACGACAAAATCCTGAAGTGTTTCCAGTTAAGTGTGCCATATGCATCAGACAGTCAGCCAATGGTCCGTGGGCGTGACGTCTGAGGCTAAGACTAGGTAGAAGTCTGCTGTGGAGCTCTCTTCAGTGCGGGCTTAGCAAAAGTGTGCATCGAGGGCCATATTGACCGCAAAGAATCTAAAATGCATATGAAATGTGCCATTTGGGACAGGGCCTCGGAATATAGTACACAGATCATATAAAACACTTTTATGCTACTTTTATTGTGCTTTTGTATAATTTTAGAGCTTAATAGGCCCAGTGCCCCTTCACTTCATTTTATTAAATAAAGTGGCCAGACTTCTTAAAAATTCACCTTTTTTTTAATCTCATATAAAAATGAAATTCATTCTTTCTTTCAGTTTTGAATGACATGAGGTAAATAATAACTTTTAGAATTTTAATATCAAATAAAACTCAACTTAAAAAAGCGTCAAAGCCTAAGCCAGGGGTTTTCAAACTGAGATCTGGGGATCCTCATGGTGCCGCAAGGGAGTGCTAGGGGGTCCGTGGAAAAGTTTTGAGAAAATCAGTGTGAAAAATGTTAAAAGAAATGAATAAAAATAAGATTAACCTAACTAACTAAATAAATTAATTTGATTGAAGTAAAATATTTAAATTAATAAATAAAATTGTATTTAAATAAATAATGAATACATATATATATATATATATATATATATATATTAAAATAAATTGATTAATAAATAACATTTGATTTATATAAAAAATAAATAACGACATAAATAAAAACATCTGATTAAATAATAAAAAAATAAAAATATAAAAATAATATTCGATTTAACTAAATAAATAAATGGGATAAAACTGCAAAAAATAAATAAAACTTGATTTAAATACATTAAAAATAAGAAAGCCGTGTAAAAATAATATATTATAAGTTAATATAAATTAATATAATTGTAAATTAATACATTTGAATAAATAATTTGATAAAAATAAATAATTGAATAAAACTAACTTGCATCAAACAGTATACAGTACTACAGTAAGTAGAACAAAAAAGGAATGATGTAATGTAATACAAACTAAATATTTATATTTTTCACAGTAATAGCTGCCAACAGCTGCCTTTTAAATTTAGGATAGGGGTCCCCTAACATGATGATGATCATATTTGGGAGTCCGTGGCGTCTAAAAGATCGAAAAGCCCTGTTCTAAGCCATAAATAATTTTCTATATTGATGGGTAAAATTATTACTCTTTATTATTATTAGATATTTTGACACTACAGCTAGGCAAACGTAGTTACATCATCAAATGGATTTATTTACATAATCGTAGTTTATCAACAATTTTTTGTGTTCACCACAAAATGCATGATCTCTAAAAGCAAATTATGAATCAAAAGACAAATAACTGCATTATGTAAAGAACAAAAGCACACTAAGTGTGCAGTCAGACATCAAAGCTGACTGTGTGCCAGCACCTTCATTAATAACAGTTAGAGCTGCATCAGGAAGGCTCGGTGATGAGCTCTTGTTTTAGCAGCCCGTCGATGGAGAAACAGCTGTTGAGTAGCGAGGGCAGGCAGGCAGGGGGTGGGCCTTAACGGCTGGTCCAGATTCAGCCCTGATGGCTAATTAAAGGTTTGTGGCCATCAAAAGCGGCCCTACTTCCCTCTTCCTGGGAGCAGCCATGCGTGGCGTGTGTGCCGTGCCAGTAGAGCAGTGAGGCAGGGGTCATCTCTGCCTCACAGCTGTGCGAGGCTGCCTCGCAAGCTCGACGGGCACCCTGTCCGTATACCCGCTCTCTCGCTTCACCCGTCTGCTGCCGGGAAACGGCTGTCGTCTGCAACTGTCTAATCATATATTAATTACTCATGATCAGTCGGCTTTGATTCAATTTCAAGATGTGTGGCAGGCCCGGCTAATGTAATAATAACTTATATCCGGGCGGTTTAAATGAAGTGATCAAATTTTGCTGGATGAAATTGTTGCATCTTTGCATTTTGGTAATGGTCATTTTTTGGCAGTACAGCCACTCAAAAATGCTGAATAAACTAGAAAAGGGTGAAGTCTTTATGTGGTGAATAAGCAATGTTGGATGTTGGTATTGGTCCAGACTGAAGTCCTGAGTCCTCGAAGTAATTAATTTGGGAAGCTATTCACTTTTCAACACTTTCTGTTTACACAGCAATTTAACAGAACAGTCTGTAAACTGAGTGGACAATACTTGAAGATGGATTCTAAGAGAAAAGGATTGCGAGGAAGGAATGCAGCTTAGAGTTCATTTAGGATACAGTACATGTACAGTATCTCTGGCTGATTCAGTTTAAACAGAAAATATACACTCACCTAAAGGATTATTAGGAACACCATACTAATACTGTGTTTGACCCCCTTTCGCCTTCAGAACTGCCTTAATTCTACGTGGCATTGATTCAACAAGGTGCTGAAAGCATTCTTTAGAAATGTTGGCCCATATTGATAGGATAGCATCTTGCAGTTGATGGAGATTTGTGGGATGCACATCCAGGGCACGAAGCTCCCATTCCACCACATCCCAAAGATGCTCTATTGGGTTGAGATCTGGTGACTGTGGGGGCCATTTTAGTACAGTGAACTCATTGTCATGTTCAAGAAACCAATTTGAAATGATTCGAGCTTTGTGACATGGTGCATTATCCTGCTGGAAGTAGCCATCAGAGGATGGGTACATGGTGGTCATAACGGGATGGACATGGTCAGAAACAATGCTCAGGTAGGCCGTGGCATTTAAACGATGCCCAATTGGCACTAAGGGGCCTAAAGTGTGCCAAGAAAACATCCCCCACACCATTACACCACCACCACCAGCCTGCACAGTGGTAACAAGGCATGATGGATCCATGTTCTCATTCTGTTTACGCCAAATTCTGACTCTACCATCTGAATGTCTCAACAGAAATCGAGACTCATCAGACCAGGCAACATTTTTCCAGTCTTCAACTGTCCAATTTTGGTGAGCTCGTGCAAATTGTAGCTTCTTTTTCCTATTTGTAGTGGAGATGAGTGGTACCCGGTGGGGTCTTCTGCTGTTGTAGCCCATCCGCCTCAAGGTTGTGCGTGTTGTGGCTTCACAAATGCTTTGCTGCATACCTCGGTTGTAACGAGTGGTTATTTCAGTCAAAGTTGCTCTTCTATCAGCTTGAATCAGTCGGCCCATTCTCCTCTGACCTCTAGCATCAACAAGGCATTTTCGCCCACAGGACTGCCGCATACTGGATGTTTTTCCCTTTTCACACCATTCTTTGTAAACTCTAGAAATGGTTGTGCGTGAAAATCCCAGTAACTGAGCAGATTGTGAAATACTCAGACCGGCCCGTCTGGCACCAACAACCATGCCACGCTCAAAATTGCTTAAATCACCTTTCTTTCCCATTCTGACATTCAGTTTGGAGTTCAGGAGATTGTCTTGACCAGGACCACACCCCTAAATGCATTGAAGCAACTGCCATGTGATTGGTTGATTAGATAATTGCATTAATGAGAAATTGAACAGGTGTTCCTAATAATCCTTTAGGTGAGTGTATAGGGAGAACAGGATTTTAAGGGGAAAATTAACCAATTAGCCTAAATTACCAGTGTCAATAAAAGTTATAACTTATTCAAGTTGGAGACAATTAGGCTAGAGGTACACAAAAGCTGTTACATTCATAATACTCATTAATACTCGTTATTTGTGTGATTGAATGTATAGACTAATTGTATTAATAAATGTGTGTCTCTGTATATGCACACGTTTGACTTTAAACTGGTTAGATTTTATGCTGTGTTCCGTTTACGTTGGAGGAGCTAAGATGGATGCATCCAGGCAAACCTTTTGGTATACAAACACATAAAAAGTGGTATTTTGCACACATAATGCTGAAGTATCATGTCCACAAATAGAGGCTGGACAGTACTGTGTGCACCACTGAGTTTATTGATGCACAGACAAACAGAGAAACAGTTCTGTTTCACCATGGTTGATGTGCTGAGTAGCCATATTGGATTCTGAAGTGAGGGTTGTTGCAGGTTGTTTCCCAGTCGCAACTCTGACTTGAGGGGGCGTTCCAGTTAAAAGTTCCTACCTGGAACTAGGAATTTCCCACTTACAAGGACAATTGGAACATACTAGTATTGAACATTTAAAGGTATAGTTCACCCAAAAATGAAAATTCTGTCATTAATTCCTCATGTCCCTCATGTCGTTCCAAACCCGTAAGCCTTTCATTCATCTTCGGAACACAAATGAAGATCTTTTTGATGAAATCTGAGAGCTTTCTGTCCCTCCATTGACAGCTATGCAACTACCACTTTGATGCTTCAAAAAGTTCATAAAGAGATCGTAAAACTAATCCATATGGTAGCAGTGGTTTAGTCCATTTTCTGAAGAGACACGATCGCTTTATATGATGAACAGATTGAATTTAGTCTTTTATTCACATAAACGTTCATTAACTCACATATCAGTTGTGGTACACCAACGGAAGCTTAATGTTTGCTTGACGTGCGAGAACCAATGAGGTTCATTCTCGTGTTACGCAGCACGTTTGAGCTTACGCAAGAACCAGTGAGGTTCATTCTCGTGTTACGCAGCACGTTTGAGCTTACGCAAGAACCAATGAGGTTTGTTTTCCCACTTCAAGCAGAATTGTAATTTTTGGTTGAACTAACCCTTTAAATCTTTGTTTTGCAATTTTGATTGTTTCTGTTTTGGGTCAGTATGACCCCAGAAAGAACTTAAAAAAATAAAATTTATTGCATTCATTCATATTAATATTTTTGTTTCTTGCTGCCCATCTTGAAATAAATTAAATTAAATTAAATATTTGACTCCCCAAACAAAAGTAATCTAATTTAAATTAGCAGATGTCACAAATGTTTTTTGCACTTATAAAAGAGGCTTGGGACCCTGACCGGAACATGAGGATAAACTTTACTAACACATTCTAACTTAATTCAAGATATATTCTGTGAAAACAAGTCTTATAATCTTGCTTCTCAAGTACATTTATTTTACTTTAACGCTGCAATACGTAACTTTTTTTGGTTAAAAATTATCCAAAAAAAATTTTGAGCAAGTACATAACTAGCCAGTGTTCATCTCCTTACCTTAGCCCGATTCACAATGGTAAACTTGTAATAATGTGTTATAATTTGAATGGTACTGGTAGCTTTCCGCGGGAAATTCGAGCATGTCTTTGCGTTATTACGTCACGTCTGTATACATAAAGAAGGAGTCCAGCTCACATGTGAGGATGCTGCAGGTGGCGGATCATTTATAGCCTTTTCTCACAGCAGCTGGAATAATTAAACATCATTTTGATGGCGGATTGTCATCCAGAAAGGTCCAAACGACAATCATCAGTGACAACTGGAGATTCACCCGTAGTCAAAAGCAAAAGATTAGACTGTACGGAAATTGAAAACTACAGGTAACGCTTATACACACTAAATACACGTAGTCACGCAATGCCGATGTTGTTAACATTTGAGAACTTTGAGAACAAAGTATAACAATAATAATAATAATTTGCATGGTTTGATGTGATATGAGCTAAGCTATCAATAGAAAAAATCACCGCTGGTAGCGCAATTTATTGTAATGCTTTTTTTTCTCAGTTGGTCAGAACAAAAGTGGCGGACATATTACTTGTTCAGAGGACATTTTCCAGTGAAACGTATTATTTTGGTAATACTTCCAAGAAGTAGAATCTGTGATTCCGAAGTACCGTATCCACACCGGTGCGGTGAATGACAGCCACACAAACTCCTCAAAACATTAGATTCATCCGCGCTGAGGAGCCGATGCCAGTGCACGATGATAATTCCGCAAATAACTGCAATTGCAGGTTTTAAACAGAGATGGCGACAAAGAGGCAAAATTTACGGACTGCGGCTTTAAGGAAGATTAAATATTTTACCATAAAATATCGTACAAAATTCTGATTTTGGCAGTGTATCCATTCCTTAATGTTTCCCACAGCAAGTTAAGATGAAAATTTGCATTGAAGCTGGTGCAAAGTGCAATTGGGCAATATGGACGTGACAGGTGACTGTGATCTCTGAATGTACACACTATGACCTGACTAATTTCATGCTCACAGTGGGATTAAAAATGTGAACAGCTGGCGTTATTCCAGTTGAAAATGTCTGACACTAACAGAGGCTGCTTGGGGCAGTCAGATGGTGCCAATCAGTTCTCTGAAACGGGCTAGTCTTCGTGTGAACTGAGTGACAGGTGATGGAACTGTCAGAGAAGTGAAACAACAAACTCAATTCACCCTCTCAATGTGTTTGGGAACTAATGTATTATTCATCTGAAGCACTGACAGTCAGAAGTTAGGTGATGGTTGAAAGCTGGGTTTAGTTCATTAAAAATATATATAAATTCTGCCTTGTTTACTCAGCCTCAACATAATTTGATTAGATTTTTTTTTCCTGTGGACATTTTTAAGGAATCTTGTTTTTAAAATATTCTTCTTTGGTGTTCCATGGTCTAATAACAGCATACAGATTTGAAATGACATTAGGGTGAGTAAATAATGACATACTTTTTATTTTTGTGTGAACTATCCCTTTAAGGCTTGTCGATCTGATGCAGCATTGGAGACTTCTGGAGCCCATCTCTGCTGAGCTCATTATAAAGTCTTTCTCTGCCCAAATGAATGACTAATGTATTGATAACATGCGGGCTAATGCTTGAATGTGGCAGGCGTGCTGTCACTGCAACTTGTCAGAGGACATAATTGGACTTTCATAAACAGTGAAAGCTTTAGGGAGAGAGATGGCAGCGGGCAGCACTCTCTGATCACTGATCAGTTTGCTCTTATTGTCCATCTGATGGATGGCTTCTTTACTCCAGCTCAGGCCATAATGGAGCATTTGTGTCTCTTAAGACCTAATGGGCTATTATGGGATTAACTGCTGGTAGATCCTTTTTTTTATCCGTATCTCTGTTAGCCTCTCTCTTTCTATTTTTCTTTCTCAATTCATCTTTTTCTATTTAAAGCTTCTGTATGTGTTTTTTTGGATGTTAAAGGAATAGTATATCTTTTGTGTCGTTTTTAGAGCTTGAAGGCCATTCAAATTAATCTGATTAAATAAAACTTTAATAATTTACTCAACATGTAAATATCTAATCATCCAATCACATGGCAGCAACTCAATGTATTTAGGCATGTAGATATGGTCAAGACGATCTGGTGAAGTTCAAACTGAGCATCAGAATGGGAAAGTTGATTTAAGTGACTTAAACACTGACATGTTTGTTAGTGTCAGATGGGCTGGTCTGAGTATTTCAGAAACTGCTGATCTACTGGGATTTTCACGCCCAGTCATATATGGGTTTACAGAGAATGGTCCGAAAAAGAGTGAATATCCAGTGAGCAGCAGTTCTGTGGGTGAAAATGTGTTGTTGATACCAGAGGTCAGAGGAGAATGGTCAGACTTGTTTCAAGCTGATAGAAAGGCAACAGTAACTCAAATAAACACTTGTTACAACCGAGGTCTGCAGAAGAGCATCTCTGAACGCACAACACGTCAAACCTTGAGGCAGATGGGCTATAGCAGCAGAAGACACACCAGGTGCCACTCCTTTCAGCCAAGAACAGGAAACTGGGGCTACAATTCGTGCAGGCTCACCAAAATTGGACAATAGAAGATTGGAAAAACGTTGCCTGGTCTGATGAGTCTCAATTTCTGGTAGGGTCAGAATTTGGTGTAAACAACATGATAGCATGTGTCCATCCTGTCTTTTATCAATGGTTCAGTCTGCTGCTGGTGGTGTAATGGTGTGGTGGATATTTTCTTGGCAGTTGAGCATCGTTTAAACACCACACCTGAGTATTGTTGCTGACCATGTCCATCCCTTTATGACCACAGTGTACCCATCTTCTGATGGCTACTTCCAGTAGGATAACGCGCCATGTCACAAAGCTCAAATCATACAGGTTTCTTCAACATGACAATGAGTTATATATATATATATATATATACACTCACCTAAAGGATTATTAGGAACACCTGTTCAATTTCTCATTAATGCAATTATCTAATCAACCAATCACATGGCAGTTGCTTCAATGCATTTAGGGGTGTGGTCCTGGTCAAGACAATCTCCTGAACTCCAAACTGAATGTCAGAATGGGAAAGAAAGGTGATTTAAGCAATTTTGAGCGTGGCATGGTTGTTGGTGCCAGACGGGCCGGTCTGAGTATTTCACAATCTGCTCAGTTACTGGGATTTTCACGCACAACCATTTCTAGAGTTTACAAAGAATGGTGTGAAAAGGGAAAAACATCCAGTATGCGGCAGTCCTGTGGGCGAAAATGCCTTGTTGATGCTAGAGGTCAGAGGAGAATGGGCCGACTGATTCAAGCTGATAGAAGAGCAACTTTGACTGAAATAACCACTCGTTACAACCGAGGTATGCAGCAAAGCATTTGTGAAGCCACAACACGCACAACCTTGAGGCGGATGGGCTACAACAGCAGAAGACCCCACCGGGTACCACTCATCTCCACTACAAATAGGAAAAAGAGGCTACAATTTGCACGAGCTCACCAAAATTGGACAGTTGAAGACTGGAAAAATGTTGCCTGGTCTGATGAGTCTCGATTTCTGTTGAGACATTCAGATGGTAGAGTCAGAATTTGGCGTAAACAGAATGAGAACATGGATCCATCATGCCTTGTTACCACTGTGCAGGCTGCTGGTGGTGGTGTAATGGTGTGGGGGATGTTTTCTTGGCACACTTTAGGCCCCTTAGTGCCAATTGGGCATCGTTTAAATGCCACTGCCTACCTGAGCATTGTTTCTGACCATGTCCATCCCTTTATGACCACCATGTACCCATCCTCTGATGGCTACTTCCAGCAGGATAATGCACCATGTCACAAAGCTCGAATCATTTCAAATTGGTTTCTTGAACATGACAATGAGTTCACTGTACTAAAATGGCCCCCACAGTCACCAGATCTCAACCCAATAGAGCATCTTTGGGATGTGGTGGAACGGGAGCTTCGTGCCCTGGATGTGCATCCCACAAATCTCCATCAACTGCAAGATGCTATCCTATCAATATGGGCCAACATTTCTAAAGAATGCTTTCAGCACCTTGTTGAATCAATGCCACGTAGAATTAAGGCAGTTCTGAAGGCGAAAGGGGGTCAAACACAGTATTAGTATGGTGTTCCTAATAATCCTTTAGGTGAGTGTATATACACCGATCAGGCATAACATTATGATCCTAATATTGTGTTGGCCAAAACAGCCCTGACCCGTCGAGGCATGGACTCCACTAGACCCCTGAAGGTGTGCTGTGGTATCTGGCACCAAGATGTTAGCAGCAGATCCTTTAAGTCCTGTAAGTTGCGAGGTGGGGCCTCCATGGATCGGACTTGTTTGTTCAGCACATCCCACAGATGCTCGATTGGATTGAGATCTGGGGAATTTGGAGGCCAAGTCAACACCTCAAACTATTTGTTGTGCTCCTCAAACCATTCCTGAAACATTTTTGGTTTGTGGCAGAGCGCATTATCCTGCTGAAAGAGGCCACCAGGGGATACCGTTTCCATGAAAGGGTGTACATGGTCTGCAGCAATGCTTAGGTAGGTGGTACGTGTCAAAGTAACATCCACATGGATGGCAGGACCCAAAGTTTCCTAGCAGAACATTGCCCAAAGCATCACACTGCCACCGCTGGCTTGCCTTCTTCCCATAGTGCATCCTGGTGCCATGTGTTCCCCGGGTAAGCCACGCACCCGGCCAGCCACGTGATGTAAAAGAAAACGTGATTCATCAGACCAGGCCACCTTCTTCTTTTATTGCTCGGTGGTCCAGTTCTGATGCTCACGTGCCCACTGTTGCCGCTTTCGGCGGTGGACAGGGGTCAGCATGGGCACCCTGACTGGTCTGCGGCTATGCAGCCCCATACGCAACAAACTGCGATGCACAGTGTATTCTGAAACTTTTCTATCAGAACCAACATTAACTTCTTGAGCAATTTGAGCTACAGTAGCTCGTCTGTTTGATCGGACCACACAGGCCAGCCTTCGCTCCCCACATGCATCAGTGAGCCTTGGCCGCCCATGACCCTGTCGCTAGTTCACCACTGGCTAGATTTAAACTATTAGTTTTATTTTGTGTGTATTTTATTTTATTTTTTTAAATTACAGTATAGAATTTAAATATCATTTAACGAGTCGTTTAACGATTAACAACATAACTTCATCTTTGCGCCCAACATAACTTTAGCTCAACCAGTGGTGTGATTTTAAGAGCAGGATAAGCTGTTTGTTTAAGCATGGCAGGCGGGACAAGTGTTTGGGAAACCTTTTTGGAAACAGTTGTTATTGGCAGTTCCTCTAGTCACCACTAGAGGCACAGAAGCATCACACAGCAGCTTTAAACACAATACAAGACAACATTCATGAAGCTTCTTTTGGGATCTGACCTCCAAAAAGACACAGAATAGGCAGTTTTTGTCTTGACTGATATTGACCAATTGTTCTAATGTACTGAAGAAAGCCACACATGAATCCAAGTTTAGCTCCTCTGTTCTTCAGTTCAACTGTACACCAGCGCTTACGGCCTTGTTACTTGTTCATTTGTGAATACAGTGCTTGTGTGATTTGCTGAATAGGGACATTACATTTGTGTCACAGATCAGCAGACTGAACAATGAGATCACTCTTATGTCTGAAAGTTCAATCATGTGCCTTAGAGTACAGATGAAAAAGAGAGTGAATTGAGCGAATGAGCATTCAATCTGCCCAAAATTAAATTTTGCTGTTGAAATGTTTACAGCCTTTGCGATTGAGTCGGTGTGCTCTCAACATTGCGACCAGTCTAGCACTCCTACCTTGAAAACCTACCCAGACCAGTGCTACAAATAACTTCCTTTGAGGCCAGGTGTGTAAATTCCTTCCACATGACAGGCTGTAAGGGGGCAGCTTTAAAGAAGAGGTGTTTGGTTACCGCAGAACAATGCAAACTCATGGAGGCTTTCACCAGCACTTCTCCTGTGTCACCAACTATAGAAAGGGCTAAGAAGAATGTAAATATAAGTGTGCTGAATGGCTTGTCAGGAAGAAAACCTTGAGATCAGTGTGCTCAGGGTGTCTTCAAAGGAACTGGCTTCAAATACTCCTCAGGTCACACCAAAGAGAAGCGAAGAAGGACCGGCACAGAAACATATGAATGGTTCAAGTACCAGTGTCAGAGGTAAAGAACGCAGAGCACTTCAAGACAGAAGAAAGCCCAGTGTTCCTTCCTCTACTTGACTCCATTGGCCGTAAAAGTAATACTCCATCATGGTGTGTGTGAACATGAAATGAGTGTGTAACAGAATAGATGATCTTATTATTAACACTGCAAAAGTAAGTTTCTTACTTAGTATTTTTGTTTTGTTTTCCAGTAGAAACGTTTAAACTTTCTTAAATCAAGATAAATTAACTTGAGAAGCAAAATGACAAGATACTAAGTCTTGTTTTCTGAATAATATATCAATATTTTATGAGTTTAAAACAGAAAATAAACTTAAAAAAATATTTTTCTTGTTTTAAGCTTAAACTAACTTAATTTTGATAAATGTTTTAGAAAACAAGACTTAATAGCTTGTCATTTTCTTTTGTTTCTTGATTTAAGAATGTTTAGATATTTATATAGTGTATATATAAAGTATAGTGTATTTATAAATTAACATTTACATAGATTAATAATGTTTTAAAAATGTCATTGTTCATTATATCTAACATTAACAAATTGAACCTTATTGTCTTTTGTTGTTTTGTGTTGACTTATTTTGAATTAGAATTAATTTATTTTTTGTTGCATGTTTTTTTATGTTTGCTTTATTGTTTTATTTTTTATTGTTTTTTATATTTTTAAAATTTGTTTATTTGCTTTTTTTATTATTTTATTTCACTTTTTATTATTTAATACTTGTTCTTTTTTGTTTTGCTCTGCTCTGCTTTGTTTTGTTTTTTTGTTTTGTTATTTGTTTTGTTTTATGTACTTTGTTTTGTTTTGTTCTGCTTTGTTTTGTTTGTTTTGTTTTGTTCTTTGTTTTGTTTTGTTGTATTTTTTGTTTTTCCAGTTAGCACTACCATTTGTTCTGAAATTAAAAATGACTTTAAGACCTACAGTAAACGAATTGCATGCCTCATAGAGGCAATTTGTGACACAAGTCCTCATTGCTCTGCTTGTGGTGAACAGAATGTCCAAGTCCACAGCACGGCCAAGTGCCTTTGTTCTCCTCTCACTATGCCATGCCTACATTCCAGCTCCTTGAAAGCTTATAGTCTGGAGATTTGCTTGTTGGGTCCTGGTGGGCTGGGGCCATGATCAAAGTTGGGCCTTAATTTCCTCCAACAGCTTAATGAAGAGGCCTCACTGTTACAAGCACGCCGCACCGAGCCTGCTGGAAGGTTCACTGCGCTCTCAGTGGTCTGCCATCTGTATTAAAATGCTGACTTGGCTTCAAGCAAGGCATGGGCACACGGGGAGAGCCGTTACTGTATTGTGTCCAGGGCTGCAGAGACGATCTCTCACACAGCTGGGGTCTGTTTGGATCCTGTGGCCAGAGGCACGTGTTAGAAACAGACCTGCTCTGGCTTTCACAGTATTACATCCAGTAGAGAGGAGCGGGCAGCCAGCAGAGAGATCTGCCACATTCGCCCCGTGAATCATCTGGACCCTGGTGACTAACTAGCACCAGCAGCCAGAATATATGCAGACATATGTCAGCCATCTCACATTGTTCTGCAAATGAGATTGCTGATGTGAATCATCACGTCGTCTATTTACAGTAGATCTGAAAGCGTACCATGAGACTTGAACTTTGTAGTGTAAGCAAGATGGAATATTGTTTTTGGAGGTCTCTGCATTTTGATGGGGTCATTGTGTAATGACTTGCTTGCTTTTGGACAGAATCAGCTATTGATGTCAGTCTTAATATGATTATTGGGAACATTCACTGGAAACCGTCATGTTGGCTGCTGGCTTTGTATATTATCTGTACCAGGCATAGATGGAAATAAGCTTTTTTTTCTATGTAAGTTTTGGGGGAAAACCTGCATAATGGATTTAAATGTGATAAAATGTATTAAACAGGAAAGCATAATCAAATTAGGCAGAATATTTAATAAACAATACTCATCCTCATGAAGAGGGGATAGGGTCAGTACATAATTGATATATATACAGTATATATATATATACCAGGCCTAATTATGTACTGACCCTGAATATAAATATTGTTTATTAAATGTTCTGGATAATTTGATTATGCATCTTTTGCATATTTGAACCCTTTCCAGCAGTGACTATATGATTTTGAGATCCATCTTTTCGCACTGAGGATTCAAACACAACTATTAAAGCTGCAGTCCGTAAGTTTTGCCTCTTTGTCACATCTCTGTTTGAAATTTGCGGAATTATCATCTTTACGTGGGTTGTGCATCATAGCACAGCTCCTCAGCGCAGGTGAATCTAATTTTTCGAGTAAGTAACATGTCTGCCACTTTTGTTCTGACCAACTGAGAAAAAAAAGCATTACAATAAATTGCGCCACCAACGGTGATTAAATCTAACGATCGCTTAGCTCATATCACATCAAACCGTGCAAATTATTATTATTGTTATACTTTGTTCTTAAATTGTTAATGTTAACAACATCAGCATTGCGTGACTATGTGTATTTAGTTTGTATTAGCATTTGTCGTTTGGACCTTTCTGAATGACAATCCGCCATCAAAATGATGTTTAATTATTCCAGCTGCTGTGAGAAAAGGCTATAAATGATCCGCCACCTGCAGCATCCTCACATGCCATATAGCCTACTAGCCGGACTCCTTCTTTATGTATACAGATGTGACGTAAAGATGCAAAGACGAATGGCGGAAGCTCGTATTTACAGCGGAAAGCTACCAGTACCACTCAAATTATAACACAAGCTTACCGTTGTGAATCAGGCTCAAGTAAGGAGATAGTTTTGAACACTGGCTGGTTATGTACTTGCTCAAAAATTGATTTTGGATCATTTTTAACCAAAAAAAAAGTTACGGACTGCAGCTTTAAAAAAAGGTTCAAACATTCACTGATGCTCCAGAAGGAAACGCGATGCATTAAGAGCCGGCGGGTGAAAACTTTATGAATTTGAAGATCAAGGTAAATTGTACTTAATTTGTCTTCCAGGAAACGTGTAAGTATCTTCTGTTGCTTCCAAAGGGCAGTACTAAATTAAATTTTTTTCTATTTAAACAAAATAAGAAAAATGTGGACATCTTCATCCTGTTCAAAAGTTTTCACCCCCGGCTCTTAATGCATTGTTTTTCCTTCTGGAGCATTTTATTTTATTTTTTTGGTGAAGTATCCCTTTTGTGGATTTGTGGAACTCTGCAATGAGACTGTTCCGATTCTACAGAATTCTGCAGCTACAGATTCTGTGTTTGCCTGATTTTCACATATAACAATAAACACAGAGAGACCGCATCCGTATCCATAGACAATAATTGAAAAAATGTGTATTGGCTAATGGTGTTTAAAAAAAAGCCAATGCAGCACTTGGACTAGATTTCTCTTGCTAAAGCAATTATGAAATGTCATGAAAACATGACAGGAACTGATGGAAGAGTATATCGGTTTTCCGCAATCATTAGCACCTAATCCCATGAGAAATGACTCACTAATGACGCCTGATAGAGGGGCTGGTGCTGAAATTGAATCGAAAGTGCCACAAAGAATGATCTCGTATCAGAGAGCAATGCTTCACGGCTGATACGCGCAGGCTAAACGAATCAGACTCGAGGTGTCCAGGTGTACTATCAAGCAGAAGTGTGTGCTTCAACCTGGCAGGGTGGAAGAAAGCTGCGGGTTTTGATCATAGCTGCATGGATGCTCTCTCTCTCTCTCAGAGCACACACAGCGCACATCTCATCTCAAACAAGTCTGAAGGGCAAATGCCTTTGGCTTTCCCTTTGAGCTGAGTGTGGCTACAACAACTGTGACAGCTAAATTTGCCAAATCAAACCTGAGCTTTGTACAAATAATAAACATTTATACATGTTTATTGTCAATTTTAATGGCCATATTGATGCTAGTTTGTTTTCCCTTGGGTCTTTTTGACAGTCTCTATTATGCCCTTGATGGTGAAATGTGATTTCAAAATAAGAAAATGAGATGAAGGACCATGCTTGTAGCCCAGCAAAATAATGATTTAGTGCAATATGAAGAACAAACTTTCAGATATTATAAAATAACAATATATGTAAAAATTAGGGCTGTCAAATCGCTTCTAGCATAAGTTTGTAAATATATATATAGTAGGCTATACACACACACATACACTATATTGCCAAAAGTTTTGGGACGCCTGCCCACACCATAATCCGCCCTCCACCAACTTTACACTTGGCACAATGCAGTCAGGCAAGTACCGTTCTCCTGGCAACCGCCAAACCCAGACTTTTTGCCAAACAGAGAAGCGTGATTCGTCACTCCAGAGAACACGTGTCGACTGCTCTAGAGTCCAGTTGCGGCGTGCTTTACATCACTGCATCCGACACTTTGCATTGCACTTGGTGATGTAAGGCTTGGATGCAGCTGCTCAGCCATTGAAACCCATTCCATGAAGCTCTCTATGCATTGTTCTTGAGCTAATCTGAAGGCCACATGAAGTTTGGAGGTCTGTAGCTATTGACTCTGCAGAAAGTTGGCGACTTCTGCGCACTGTGCGCCTCAGCATGCACTGACCCCGCTCTGTGATTTTACATGGCCTACCACATCGTGGCTGAGTTGCTGTTATTCCCAATTAGATTCCACTTTGTTATAATACCACTAACAGTTGACCGTGAATTATTTAGTAGTGAGGAAATTTTACAAATGGACACTGGTGGCAACCTATCACGGTACCACGCTTGAATTCACTGAGCTTCTGAGAGCGACCCATTCTTTCACAAATGTTTGTAGAATCAGTCTGCATGCCTAGGTGGTTGATTTTATACACCTGTGGCCATGGAAGTGATTGGAACACCTGAATTCAATGATTTGGAGGAGTGTCTTAACCTTTTGGCAATATAGTGCATATATATATATATATATATATATATGGAACGGTACGAATCCAATCTTTAACAGTTAACAGTAGGCTTGTTTTATGCGCGGAACATAGCCTACTTAAATCCGAGTTCCTACACAAACATATTAAGTATTCTGTCCATTTTATCACGAAATTCAAACGATAAATGCCCTGTTAGTGATGTCTTGATTATTTAATCTATGTTTAAATTAATCTGTCATGAACATGACAGCCACTGTGTATAAATTATTATATTTCAACAACGAATTGGAGTAAAAACATAATTTTATAATTAGATTTAGAAGTTAATGCAAAAACTGCCTAATGTGAAGTTTACATGTTTGCATACAATGTTATTTGAGTGTTGATTATTATATCTAAAAATAAATAGTTAGGCTACTGAATTTAGGCTATTTGGGGCTCTGTTGTTATATTATAATAATGCACAAGTAAGGGCTCCCTATATAGTTTACACTTTACAGCATTAGCAGAGATCATTTTTTTTATAATTGAATTAATTTAAGGACAGACACAATTTGTTTAGTAAACCTGTTAAAACTGTTTAATAATAAAAAAAAAGAAGCTATTTTATATTTAGTTTTCTCTCCCCTGCTGTACCGAACCGTGACTTCAAAACCGAGGTACGTACCGAACCGTCAGTTTTGTGTACCGTTACACCCCTAATATATATGTATATATATACAGCTCTGGAAAAAATTAAGATTATATGCACTATATTGCCAAACGTATAAGACACCCCTCCAAATCATTGAATTCAGGTGTACATCCCAGTTCTTGCATGCCAGCATACTCACCAGACATGTCACCCATTGAGCATGTTTGGGATGCTCTGGATCGGCGTATACGACAGCGTGTTCCAGTTCCTGCCAATATCCAGCAACTTCGCACAGCCATTGGTGGTCACACCAGATACTGACTGGTTTTCGGACCACCCCGGACCCCCCCAATACAGTAAAACTGCACATTTTAGAGTGGCCTTTTATTGTGGCCAGCCTAAGGCACACCTGTGCAATAATCATGCTGTCTAATCAGCATCTTGATATGCCACACCTGTGAGGTGGATGGATTATCTCGGCAAAGGAGAAGTGCTCACTAACACAGATTTAGACAGATTTGTAAACAATATTTGAGAGAAATAGGCCTTTTGTGTACATAGAAAAAGTCTTAGATCTTTGAGTTCAGCTCATGAAAAATGGGGGCAAAAACAAAAGTGTTGCGTTTATAATTTTGTTCAGTGTGTATATATATATATATATTTAAACAAAATCAAGCAATTACATTACACAGCATTTGATGTAGAAACTTCGTGTAAAAATTGTCCAAATGAATGTTTTGGTGCAAAACAGGTGATAAATCTACATGTTTAATGAAGCAAAATGGTTTATGATTGTTATGACTTAAGTTATTTTCCTTTGATTTTGAAAAGGCATATCGTTAACTAACTCAGCTTGAATGTTTAGACTGAGTCTTCATGGCTTTTTCTGACATGTGCCAATGTGAACACCTGCTTCAAACGCACTGTTGTTGTTACCATGGTACCACTTCTCACATCACCTAGTTGTAATGGTTTAAACAACAAGATCAAGGCTGTCTCAGCTGTTACTGTCACTGTTGCTAGGCAACTTTGAAATCAGAGTTCAAGGATACAAAAGAATAAAGCTTGTTGATGTCCCCTGCTCAGAGTCTCCATACACACTCAGATCACACTCGGGTCAGTGAAAAGTGATGAGAATATATAGATATACTTCATTGACATCTTATATTTTTGATTTAAAAGACATTTTTTACTGCTAGGACTAGGGTATTTGATAATCAATCTGACATATGTTCAAATTTGAGTTTTTCTAAAATATGGTTGTTACAGAAATGTAAATATATATGTCAAAATATGTGTGTCATAATTAGTTTCTTGTAGAATTTTTATAGTGTTGTTTGTTTCCAGGCTAGGTTTAGATTTAAGGACCAGTGAAGTTTAGATGTATTTCCCTCCCTGAAATCTAAAACACACTCATATTCACCAGTTTATTTAGCAGTCACCATCCCCCATCTATGCAGTTCATCACCGAAAACTATTTTGGAGTTTAATGAGACTTCTGGAGTGCTTAAATAATGGATGTTTCAACAGTGCCCCCTAGCGGTATGAAATATGTATTAAAGTCAAGATGTTTTATTTCTACCCAGTTAATACTCCATTTGACAATAAGAGGTAACAGATGCCATGCATTGTGTAGACTTTGCATATAAGTTCTCATATATATATATATATATATATATATATACCAAAACAGTCAAACCAAAAATTATTCAGACACCAGATATAATTTTTTACTAGTGGGTGCAGGACACTATAGTTCATTTATGTAAGTGAGGATAGCAAAATAAAGTAAACTGTGACATATTATACCCCAAAATTCTTCATACAGTGGACTAAAATTGATAAAAATTTGAGACCTAAATTATTCAGACACTTTGACCTGACCATGTTTTGCTGAAGTGTTTATTCTTTAATTTCTAATGCGACCTTTACACCACAGACTGAACAAAATTAAGCATTGCTTGGTAATTTGTTGACCTAAATTGGTATTATCTAATTGTGTACTTAAATTTAACAGCTGACAGCTGATTGGTTGACTGTAATCCATTACATACCTTTCTATCAAAGTTATCTGACATTATCAAGATGAATTTGTTCTGACACAGTTTAACTCTGAGTTCTTGTCATATTTTATTACCATTTTCTAAACTATAGCGAATAAACTGTGATAATGTGAGAAAATGTTGAAGGTGTCTGAATAAATTTTGGTTTGACTGAATATACCTTGATAATGCATATTGACATTCTTTCGTAAGCTTATGCTAAGGTTTTGAAAACATCAGTGTTATTTTAACTATGAACCAATACATTTGTCCTAATCCCTCATTTTCTTGCATACTAACCTCAGCAAAGCAAATAAAGATCTTGAGATGTCAAAAAATATTGTTGCATTCTTCAGATTTGCCATTTGATGTCAGCAGAGACCTCTAAGGACTGACTGTTCCTTTTGACTGTCGAGCTGCAGTTTCCACCGCAGAGGTGAGCAAAAGACTGTTAACCTGTCTGTTAACCTGGTGCACTTCACAACTCTATCCTAACAAGAAATAAAATATGGTGAGCTGATTGCTGAATACAGCAACTATGGCAGTATCTCAGTTTCCTAGGGAGCTGACTGGGATATTTTCCTGGATTCAACGTTTGTAAGAGCTTCTGAAACCAGAAAAGACAAAATATGGTTATTGTTGTTTTTATAGTTAGAATAAACAGTTTTGACATGCCCAAATATCATGACCCTGAACAAGAAAAGGCCATCAGTTGCAAAAAGGCCATGATGCAAAAAGGTTGTGCCTCACAGGAACTTGCTTGTATAGTGACACCAATTCCTGACTTTTATGTTGCGGGTCAAATTGACCCTAATTGGATTCAGTACAATTCATGAAAAATCACACTATGAAAAAAAAAATCTGGGATAAACGGTAAACCTTTAATTATATGTTAATAATATTAATATGTTTATTAATATGTCTCACACATTACAACAAAAATAAACAAGCAATTTTCTTTTAAAAACTGTACTGTATTTAACAGCTATTTCTTAATCATTTGTTTTTAAAAACAAACATGAATATTATAACAGTAAAAAAAAAATTCGATTTTTTTTTAATGTTTTAGTTTTATTTTAGAGCATGGTGCTATAGCTACGGCAAAATCATGCATTCGATTCCCAGTGACATTAACATTCTTGAACTGATAAAAAGTGTCTTCACTGACATAATAAAAAAATCCATCCGTTTTTTTATTTTTTTATTTTGGGTCTGTGCATTTTGGGTCTGCTGCATACAAGCATTCCACAACATCTCAGTGTCAAAACTTTGCAGGCATGTTCATGACCCTAAATGAGAAATTGTCACAAAATTAAAAAAATAATAATAATAATAATAATACACTGTATAGATCTGGCATGCAAAAGTGCCATAAAAAGTAGTGCATGTGACTTGTGCACTTTATTCCAAGCCTTCTGAAGCTACTGTATATGATATGATGCAGTGAGCTGTTTGCATGGATGCCTTTTATGGTGCGTTTGCATCCTTTTTCAAGCTTGAAAACGTCTCGGTTACGTATGTAACCCTCGTTCCCTGAAGGAGGGAACGGAGACGTACGCCGGAACTGACCGACGAATTGGGGATCTACCAACACACCACAGACGCTGGCCCTTCCAGCGCTCTGCTTGAGCTCCCTGGACCGCCCCCTCTGTTGGAGCGGAAGTCAGGGCTCTAAGCAGAGAAGGTCAGTCACTGCTGTTCTGCAAGACCCACTCAGTGTGACTATTGGATAACGCTGGGAAAGCGTGCCCGACTCGGGAGATGGAACGCTGCGGAAGCCGCATCCTTCTAAGGAAGGAGAGGTGGCAATACACATATGGACTAGCCAAGCAGGGTAGTACAACATATGGCAGTCTCTGGGGTGGTTCCAACCTAATTCTAGGGGGGAAGAACACCTTCCAGAGACAACAGAGTGAGCTCTGTCAAGGGAAAGACACAGGCTAGCCGAGTAAGGTAGCCGTACCGTGGAAGAATACACATATGGGGTCGCCGTGGGGACCGCTACATATGTAACCCAGCCTAACACACACGTTCCACATGCATACGGGTGTAGGCCTGGCGTCAGACGCTCTGCAACGTCTGACTGCCAAGAGTGACGGAGGAACTCGACAGGGTTAGCCATTTCTGGGGAACACTACTGGAGTCAAGAAATGCACGTATCCGGCCCAGTGGGCGGAAGTGGCGTTGCAAGCTGACACTAGAATGTGTCCTTCGCGCTACTGGCCACTGGGGGCGAGTACACGGGAAGATACCGGCTCTACACGGAGGCTATAGAATCTAGCGAACGTGTTAGGTGTCGCCCAGCCCGCACCTCTACAAATATCTGTCAGCAAGGCGCCTTGAGCCAACACCCAGGAGGAAGCTACACTTCTAGTTGAGTGTGCTCGCAACCCGAACGGGCAAGGCACGTCTTGGAACTGATAAGCCAAGGCGATAGCATCCACTATCCAGTGGGCTTGGAGACAGCCTTTCCCTTCTGCTGGCCTCCGTAACAGACGAAGAGCTGCTCTGAGGTCCTGAAGCTTTGCGTTCTATCCACGTAAGCCCGCAAGGCTCGGACGGGACAGAGCAAAGCTAGGGCTGGGTCTGCCTCCTCCGAAGGCAGCGCTTGCAGGTTCACTACCTGGTCCCTGAACAGAGTGGTAGGAACCTTGGGCACGTATCCGGGCCGTGGTTTCAGGACAACATGAGAGTTGGCCGGCCCGAGGTCTAGGCATGATTCGTTGACCGAAAATGCGTGCAGGTCCCCTACCCTCTTGATGGAGGCCAATGCCGTTAAGAGCACTGTCTTCATGGACAGGATTTTTAACTCTACAGACTGCAAAGGCTCAAAGGGAGGTCTCTGAAGTGCCCTGAGCACCAGAGATAGGTCCCAAGAGGGTAACAAGTTAGGATGAGGAGGATTTAGCCTCCTCGCACCTCTGAGGAACCTGACGATTAGGTTGTGCTTTCCTAAAGACTCACCTTTGACTGCCACCTTCGTGGTACGCTGCAATTGCTGCGACATACACTTTAAGGGTGGAGGGAGAGCCTTCGCTCCAACACATCTTGCAGGAAGGAAAGCACGACTCTAACCGAACACTTTCGGGGGTCTTCCCGGCGGGAAGAACACCATTCAACGAACAGGTTCCACTTCAACGCATAGAGGCGCCTCGTAGAGGGGGCTCTAGCAGAAGTGATGGTGTCTACCACACCCTGTGGTAGGCCAACTAGAACCTCCGCGTCCCGTCCAGGGACCAGACATGGAGTTTCCAGAGGTCTGGACGCGGGTGCCATAAAGTGCCCAGTCTCTGAGAAAGCAGGTCCTTCCTCAGAGGAATGGGCCAGGGAGGGGCTGTCACGAGGAGTGTGAGTTTGGGGAACCAGGTCCGAAGCAGTACGTGCTTGCCATGTAGCCCTTTGAGGCGGCCCAGCGCAAGACGTACTGCAAGTAACTCGAGGCAGTTGATGTGCCAATGCAGTTGAGGCCCCGTCCACAGACCCGAAACTGCATGCCCGTTGTACGTGGCCCCCCAGCCCCAGCATGCCTGGACACTTGTTCTAGGGGAACTCCTGCCCATAGAAACGAAGGGTCTGACCACGGGCTGAAGGTTTGGCGACAGTATGGAGTAACAGGAACCCGGTACTTGCCGCTCTGCCACGCCCATCTCGGGACTCGGCCGCGAAGCCAGTGTTGAAGCGGACTCATATGAAGCAATCCGAGTGCCGTTACCGCAGCTGCAGATGCCATATGCCCCAGGAGCCTCTGAAATAATTTCAGTGGGACCGCTGTCCTGCCATTGAACGAATTCAAGCAGTTAAAACACCGACCGGACTCGCTCCTCTGTGAGGCGCGCAGTCTGACTGACCAGACTTGTTGACCGAATCCAACTCCATACCGAGATAAGAGATCCTCTGCGTGGGGCAGAGTTTGTTCTTCTCCCAGTTGACCCGAAGTCCGAATAGAGTGAGGTGACTGAGTACCATGTGCCTTTGTTCGCACAACTGATCCCGAGAGTGAGCCAGTATGAGCCAGTCGTCGAGATAGTTGTGGATGTGAACGCTGCGTTCTCTGAGCGGAACAATGGCTGCTTCCGCGACTTTCGTAAAGACGTGAGGCGACAGGGACAGCCCGAATGGGAGGACTTTGTACCGATATGCCCGCCCCTTCGAACGCAAAGCGTAGAAACGGTCTGTGTCGAGGGAGAATCGAGACATGAAAGTACTCAGGTCGATCGCTGCAAACCAATCTTGGGGACGGATGCATTCGAAAATGCGTTTCTGCGTCAACATCTTGAACAGGAGCTTGTGCAGGGCCCGGTTCAAGACACGGAGGTCCAAGATCGGTCGTAACCCACCACCTTTCTTGGGTACAATGAAGTAGGGGCTGTAGAACCCCGTCCTCATATCGGCTGGAGGAACCGGCTCGATCGCATCCTTCGCCAGTAGGACATCGATCTCTGCCCGCAAGACATGAGCATTGTTGCTTCGCACAGAGGTGAAGTGGATGCCCTTGTACTTGGGAGGGCGCCGGGTGAACTGAATCGCGTAGCCGAGTCTGATGGTACGGATGAGCCAGCGAAACGGACTGGGGAGCGCTAGCCAGGCCCCCAGAAATCGTACAAGTGGGACCAACGGAACCACAGATGTACCCGGGGTGGGGCAGCGAGGAGGAATACAGGGACCCAACTCGGGAGGCCTGGAGGCAGCCCGGAGTGTGGTCTGAGTGTGCTGTGCAACACTTACCTGGTTCCGGGGGGGGCAGAGTGTGGATGAGAAGGCCTGGTAGCGTCCTCGGGCCGCACACTGCTGTCCTCAGGCGAAGGAAGAGAAGGTGGGGAGTGGCAAGGCATTGAAGCATCGCGCACTGCCAACCTCGCTCTCTTGTGGCCCAGGGAGGGAGGAAACTGCTCTTTTATTGAAAATGTGGGTACTACTGGACTCCGGGGAGCCAGCGGCAGAACAGAAACAAAATGAAAACAAGGATTCTCCACCCGGTCCTCCTCCGGGGGAGGGAGCGATGCGGACACCATCTCCCGTAGAGCAGTTCCTCTCTTCCCTGGGCTGCCCATCTCAGGGTTGCTTGCCCTTACGCTTGCCGCCGGACTTGGCGGGAACCTGGACGGGCTGGGCGCCCCTCTTACAAGCAGGCGGAGGCGCTGTGGCCGACGACTGAGTGGAGGCAGCAGCTGGTCGTCGGGGCAGGATGTTCTTAATCGCCTCTGTCTGCTTCTGTGCTACCGAGAACTGCTGGGCAAAGTTCTCGATAGTGTCGTCGAAGAGGCCAGCCTGACAGACAGGGGCGTTGAGGATCACGCATGTCTGCCATGTTTAGCCACAGGTGGCATTCCTGGACCACTAATGTGGACATCGCCCGGCCCAGGGAGCGTGCGGTGACTTTCGGCGCCCTGAGAGTGAGGTCCGTCACTTTGTTCCCCACAGGCTGTGTAAGCCTTGCCCGTCAGAGAGGACGAGAACTTACACACCCGGGAGGGGAGACACGGATTACCCCGCCAAGAGGTAGCGGTCTTGGGACACAGCTGCATCGCCACAGACCGCTCCACTGGGGGGATCTCCACGTACCCCTTAGCCGTGCCGCCATCGAGGGTAGTGAGGACGGAGGAGTCACCAGACCGGCTTCGGGCACTATAGGGTGCCGTCCACGATTTGGTAATCTCCTGATACACTTCCGGGAAGAAAGGCACCGGGACGGGGCGCTGAGAACCAGCACGGGCCGCCCCGAGAAACCAATCATCCAACCGCGAAGGTTCGGGACACGGTGGAGGATTCCACTGGAGCCCGACACTTGCGGCGGCCCGGGAAAGCATAGCCGTGAGCTCTGGATCAGACTCGGGCAACACTACCACACCCGAAGGGGGCAACGCAGCCGAATCCTCATCTCCAGAGGATATTAGCTCGCCCTCCGATGCAGCGATTGACATCCGGGGGATCTGGGGGATCACTTGTATCAATGTTATATATAGTTTCATTTTGTCCAGCCCTATAGTTTTTGTTGGTGTTTATTTAAAAACATCCAATTATGCAGAATATAAGATGGTAAATATTTAATTGATGAGTTGTCAATACAATATATAACAATACAATATAGGGTATTTTTATATCCTAAAAATCTACATATTGACACAAAATGGTAACTGCAAATCCATATTCTGCTGCCTGGATTCCAGTTGTTTCTGAATTGCAGCGATCCATTTGCTTCTCTTTTCTGTAGCTTTCGACAGTCCGTAAAAATATATAGTACCTCAGATTTCTTGTCAAATCTATTTGTACCATCAATCTCAAAGCTCTTTCCCGTTTTAGATGTGTTTTGTGTGTTTTTCACAAAAAACAAGCTCTGTGATAAGCAAAAGTTTATGATACTTACATGTTTTGTCCATCAAGATAATTATCACATATGAACTTTTATGAATTTTGAAGCCTAAATGCAGTCGCCAGAAGTAAAAAGCTAAAGGTAGGCTATAAACGAACTTCACCATGGTCACTCGACTTCAACGTCACCATCACTAAGCTTCTGACAACTCTTTCAATTTTTATCTCAAAACATTTTCCCAGAACGTTTGAGTTAGAATAGTTTATAAGAGCACAATTATGAGTATAAGGATGTGAAAGCAGACTGAGTTTACCTTTTCGGCGTGATGACGTTTAATCTCCCTGACAGCCTCTGTAGTCCCATTTAGCCACTTGTTAGCAACCGCCTTTTTCAAGACACTTAACAACTTTAAAAAAAAAATCACGAGTGGGGTAATACTGATGTATTTTATGTCGTAGAATAAAACGTGAAAGTGTCTTGAGCCTGTGTTCACCACAGACCTTATTTCAGCCATTTAACCTAAATCCCATTTAAAAAAAAACAAAAAAACATTGACTTCGGGACGAGGGAGCCGAAAGTGCTGTCACCGTTAACGTGTTAACGCATGCGATTAATTTAAAGTCCTTAATGCGTTAAAATAATTTAACGCAATTAAAGCAAAAAAAATTACAGAAGTACGTGAAGCTGCGTCATTAACGTATTTTTCGTCACGCAGTTAAATGATCCTATAAGTCGGGAGTTTATCACAGTCACACTGAGCATCTACAACCACCTGTAACCCTGGTAGGAGGAAATTTCCATTTTAACTCTTTAACCCGATTCTCTGTTTGTGATCAGGCCATTTTAAGCCGTTAAATTCTGGTAAAGTTTTCAGTGATCCAGTAATCGAATTCATTCAAAACAGTCCAAAACAGCGCTAATGTAAAGAAGGCCAGGCTAATTACATCAGACATATAAGAGAGAATAGAGACTCACATTGCGTTTTTAGTGAATTATTCATTCCAGTGTGTGCTTTAAAACATGAGCTCTGTCGTATTCTGCGATTGTTTCTGAAGAGCGCAATTTTGGTGACGTACAGGAGTCGTACAGTAAGCGCATGAGAGTCTGTTATATTGATGCACAAAGAACAAACCGTGTATGTGCGCGCTTTCGATCACTGATCGCAAGCTGCATTCATGTACAGACCATAGACTGTAAAAAAAAATACAGACACATCTCAGTACATTAGCGTTGTTTCCACACACACTCAGGAAGGATAATATTTGATTTGTCATGTGTACATTGTTGTGTTTACTAATCGTAGGTTTATGCAGTCAAGTCAAAGCGGTTGATTTAGGAGGGGGTTTTTTGGCGTCTCCGTGTGGTCCTGTTCGGTATCGCAGCTTGACGCAGTCTCGTTGTTGTTTCTCTGTACACATACTATACAATGAATTCTGTAGTTTTTTCTGTAATATTTTTTTTCATTGGTGCTTAGGTGTGTATAAATTTATTATACAATAAAATTATATGGACTCCTTATATTTGGTTATTTTGTGTTGTTTTGAAGTCTCCAATGATCCTTGAAGCTTGCAGAAAATACAGCTTTGTGAGAATCACCCTTCAAGCTGATTGTTTACTTTGCTGGATATAGCAAATGATGACAAAATGAATGTGTTTAATGAGATAAATGGCGTATGCTTAATTTCACGTTAAGTGTGCGATTAATCGCACAACAAAAGTGTGATTAAAAAATTTAATCGATTGACAGCCCTAGCTAAAATGCTACAAAATGAGCATTTGGCCTACAAAGTGATGTCATACCTGCACCACTCTATGGTGCTGACATCTTGGAACCAGAGTTTGCACAGTAGTGAGTATGAAGTAGAGCTGCACTATCAAGGCCCCACCCACACTCCCGCAGAATCGGTTAGTACAGTTTACTGTAAAATAAACAGTTATGGAAATGTAGAAATTCAAGTTGAAGCTCCAATCCAAAAAAAAGTGACTACTTCGTAGGAATGGATGAGAGACAGACACGAAGCTCCTGATCCACTGTTCTCAGACATTCTCTGTATTTATTCTTGATTTATGTCAGGCTAGAAAAACTCAGTTCGCACAAATAGGTTGTGGAAAAGGGCATCAGAACTTCAACGGCACTATTTGCGACAGCTGGATATTCTTTCTCCACAGTTATCCAAAAACTGTCCAAAGCCATGTCTTGAAATTTCATTTTTAAACTGCGATCTTCCCTTAGGTCTGCGAGTTGTTCTTGGCATGCCTTTTGAACTTTCCAGTCCTGATGAACTCCAAGGATCAAGGACCCAGTCAAACTCAGCATAAGTATAACAAACTCTTGTGCATTGCACAAGGGAAACATATCAAGTTGGCCCTTTTCAACAAAAGAACGCCAGAGGGCGAGCTTGGACCTGAAGCCTCGCAATTTGCCGGTAGAAGTGAGAATATTTTTATCTTTGCCTTGTATTTTTGTGTTCAAGTCATTGAGATGCTTAAAAACATCAGCGTCTTCAGTGGGCGTGCCTTGATGAAATTAACTATATCTACTGCTCTGTCCAGTACATCAGAGAGTTCCTTTGGGAGCGTCTTTGCTACCAGTGCCTCCCTATGTAAAAAGCAGTGAGTGGCTTTCCCATTTGGGTTTTGCGCTCTGACTCTGCTAATGAAGCCCTTCGTACTCCCCGCCATGGCAGCGGCCCCATCAGTACATAAACTGTGACAGTCCTTCCAATTCAACCCCACCTGTTCAAGATACTCTGTTGTCACACGATATATTTCTTCTCCCGTTGTTTTGTCAGGCATTGATTTACAAAATAAAAAAGTTTCTCTAATGCTGCATCTACGAATCGAACATTTGCCAGGAGCTGAGCGTGCCCACTAATGTCCGTCGACTCATCCAGCTGCAAGGAAAATTTGCCGCTGGATCTGATTTTTTCCAAAACCACACTTTCAATGTCTGAAGACATGTCATCTATTCGCCTGCTAATTGTATTGTTTGACAGGGGAACCTTTGATATTTCTTTTGCTGCTTGTGGGCCTAGCATGGTGTTAACCATGGCTTTGCATGCTGGTAAGATTACAGTCTCAGCGATCGTGTGGGGTTTTTTCAACTTGGCTACTATTTCAGCCACAAGATAGCTTGCCTTTAATGCTTTCGCAGACACTTTTGCACTCTTCATCATAATTTCCTCTTGTTTTTCGTGTTGCATTTTCAGTCGAATAAAATATTCTGCATCCTTGCTCACTAGAGATGGGTGATTTTTTTTCCAGAATTTTTTTTTTTTCAGTTTGCTAGGAACCATTGATTCATTTGACAATTTGTCCCCACATACCAGACACAGAGGAAGAGGACATGATGGATCTCCGATAAAGATGAAGCCATATGACAAGTAATTGTCGCTATACTGTCTTTTCTTCTTCTTACTGCTGCTCTCAGCGGCCCGCTCCAGACTGCTACATGAGGAAGTTGACGGTCCAGAAGCATCTGGAGCTTTTCTTTTAAGAAATCTGTCCACTACACACTGTTTTGCACTACACACGCATTGTCACACGCTAATTGTTAAGGATCAAACACTCGCATACGTTACGTATGCAGACGTTAACGTGCTGACAAGTCAGTGAGGGGGCGGATAGAATTTTTTTTTATTATGTGTGTCTGTCTTATGTGTTATTTCAGACATTAGATATTCATCATATATATATATATATATATATATATATATATATATATATATTCTTTTATTCACATTTTATCATTTACAACAAAAAAAAAAGTAATTTGAAGGACTTTTACACAGCACCCCTGCTCTCGTCAGGCACCCGGTTGGGAAACATTGCTCTAATGAGAGTAAGTTCACATGTAGTTGCAAAGTTACTTATAGTTAGTAGAATGTCTAAAGTGAACCATCAAAATAAAGTGTAACCCATTTTGAATTCTTTCTATATGTCTTCACTTTCTCCTTCCCATCTGGAACCGATCTCATTTTCATGGCGCATAGGATGGATCCTCAAAGCTGACTTTCAAGTAACCCTCTCATACTTTTGACAGCTTTTCTTTTTTTTTTATATATAATGGATCTTGAAGTTAAACTGTATCTCAACAACCATCCATACAGTAGCAAGGTCTATCCACCAGACCCACAAGTTTTGGACTTTTTATTAAAGTATGAACAGTCACTGAACTTGTACAGTATGAGCAAGCCGCATTGATAAAACTTTTGGCTCACGGTTTTGCTACATCAAACCTTAATTAATCTGGCATCTTCGCTGCTTTATTTTATAGATATATGCAGTAGCTGAATTACGTGATTCTGGGATGTTAAATCAGCCAGAAAAAGATGCTTAATAGCTAATTTACTTTTACAGCCTGACATTGTGAAACAGTCTAAAAAGGCTCTAGAGTGAAGTTTGGCTTTATGATAATGTGTGGATATGAAATTGTAGAATAGTTTTCTCTAAATCTTGTGAGTATGTTGGGTTTTTGTTCTATTTCTCGGTATATTAAGAGTTAATTAGGGCATCTTTAAAACACACTGGATGTAAGAATGTAACAAAATACATGCAATGTGGTGGGTGCTTTAAGAAATTAACCAAATTAATTAATTAATTAATTAATCTGGAATGTTTTGCACTGAAAGAAAGTAAATTCCTCCGAGCAAAGAAGCAGGTGTTTACATGAGGATGCATGATCACTTGGGTGGCTTAACATAGCTCCATGAAGGACAAATGAGTGCTCTGTGAGGAAAAAAGCAATTACAAAGCCCTGAAGGGCACTCCGCTGGGATGCGGCGAGTGCGCTAGCATTCTATTCAAAGACTGACTGATGTGTTCCACCATCTCGTGTACCAACCGCACAGAAAGACGCTGCAATTGGGGTTACTGGCGTGCCAAGATATAATGACCTTCACAAACTCCATTATTGATGCGGCCACTTTGGCTAGAACAGGATGAAACGTGGAAACATGTTTTTGATGGACACCTGAGCTGTAATGGGAGTCCTTCAACTTCAACTGTTCATAATAGGGGTTTCATGACTTCATTGAGTCCACAATGTACTGTGATTGTCAAACAATACTTTTCGTATTCCAGAATATATACTACGGGGCTGTTCAATGCTTGAATCTGATTGGCTGACGAATGTTCTAAGGTGTGCAATTATTTTCAGGGAAACGCACGGCAAAAGTAGTTCAAGGCAGGTCTTGACAGCATTACAGTTCCATATCACTTCGGCAGATTATTTCAGTTATTTCAGATGTCTTACAGCATACAACAGCAAAATAACCAAAAACAAAAATATAGTAAACAATAGGACAAAAACGACAAATTATTTCTATGTTTTTCCCCACAAAATTGCATTTAATTATGTACGAAACGCACATACTTTCTCCCGCTCTCTCTGATCTCCCACTCATACACATACACTACGGACACACACTCGCACAGAAACGTGTTTGTCGGCGCTGCCCTGACGATTTTATCAGTAAAATAGTTTAGCAACTTAAAAGCTACATGACATTTCTCACTAGCGAGGTAATAAAGGCACTGTTCTTACAGTTCCGTATTAGTAGGCGCTGCTGCTAAACACTGTTGAAAGAGACTCACAGACTAAGGTAATTCACATAAGCTCGTTCTCTCTCTCTCTCTCTCTCTCTCTCTCTCTCTCTCTCTCTCTCTCTCTCTCTCTCTCTCTCTCTCTCTCTCTCTCTCTCTCTCTCTCTCTCTAATAACTCACTGCATTAATAACTGCATTAGTCTGATATCAGTGGCTCAAGCCTCCGTTACTAGCTCTAAAATTTCGTTTTGGAATTAGCAACGGAGCTTGAGTTTAGATGCGTAAGAAATTAGTCCTGCACACAAGAGCGTTTTAAAGACAAAACCTGACTAATGTCTTGAAATAAATCATCTGAACAATGCTTTGAAGTGTGGTAACCGTAGTATACAGTAAGTGGAATAATTGAGGAGTGGCCGTTACACCTCGGGTGTGCATTATTTTTCGAATAATTCAGCGGCCCGGAATCAATTACTCCTTTCTTAATGCATATTTTACCAGTGCTCTAATTGTTTTTGAAGGCATTTTAGAAGTGTGAAATTGACTTTGTTTTGTTTCCTGTCTTTGACATCAAAGCTCAGGATAATTGCTATTAAAGGATTGGTTCATCCCAGCATTAGTTACATGGCATTTTTGTTCAAAACAGCCATGCAACAGATTTAAAACCGAGTACCCATGAGCAGTTTTTTTTTGTAATCATTTAAAATTGAGGTAATTCTGTCAGGTCCTGTGGAAGCCATGCAACTGCATTTTAGATAAACGAGAATACTAGTTTTCTCCAGACCTATATTTGGTTTCCCTTTACTCATATGACCTTTAACCCCCATGGTTACAAGGTTTGTTATGGTACATAGCTGTCAAAGCTGAGTATTTGCTCCATTGAGAGCTATTATCAAAAATGGCAGTTCCACAAACATAGCGAGTTCCAGAGGCAAACACATTTTCGAGGATATCATCCTGGGGTCTTCATTTCTCCAACAACTAAAATCACTTGTTCTTTTGTGGGCCCTGACAGAATTCATAAAATCATGTCCAGAGTGGGCATAGGAATAATTTTGGTGTCAGGTAGATTGACATCTTCAGAAACTGAAGCATTTATATTTTTTTCCCAGTGCCTTCCCAGGTGTGGAGGTCGTCATCTCAGCTGCGAGGAGATGATAAACAGGTCTGACAGTCTGCACGCATCATGTGGCACACTGTGGTAGTATTTTTCATTATTTTATCATATTTGCAAGTAGCTGAGGATTTCTGAATTCTGTACACCCCTAAAGCCTTATGGGAAAAGCTTTATTTCTTGCCGTTTTTAATGTCCACAAAACCCTTGATTGAGAATGAAATGAAACCCTGAAGTCCATACAAATGAGTAATGAAAAAGTTCCCCCAGAGTGTGCACTGGCATTCCTTAAGAAGAGGAATACAATTTAAAACACTGCACTATGGAAATAGTGTTTCTGTTCATTGTAAGTATGTATGACTGGGTTTAATTTGCGACTATTACCGTCTAACTGTACAGTCTTAAGAAAAAAAACTGACAGCAATTAGGTACTTTTTTTTTTATTATTATTGACATGGGAAATTGTAGCAAGAATGACTTTGCTAAATAATATTAGCTAAATACATTAATAAACGGTAATTGACATTGAACATGAATGTGTGGTGTTACATTATCTGCCGGGGTAGAAATACATACAGTAAATGAGTTTAGAGTTGCAGTGTGTCTCTTCCAATTGTTAAAGTACAGCAATTAAGTTTATGAAGGCCAAAAGTAATGTGAATGGAAAGTATATGAGCCCTTCCCAATGTTAAAAGGAAAGTCATGGGTAAAAAATTCAGTATCTCTGTCACTTACTTGCTTCGTGGAGAAGAGGAGAGAAGCATCTTCGGCTGAACAGAGCTGGTGACACCTATACATGTTCTATAGCAGTATCCTTCAGGATGATATGGTAATAGAACTGTTACTGAGCTTCTGCTAAGCTAAAAAAATAATAGTCTATTACAGTTAACAAAACAATTAGCCTAGCAGCAAGACAAACACTAAATAACATTACGGTAATATTAATAGTGTCAAGTTCATGGTTTTATGTGATTTGATTTGATTTGATTCAGTTCTGTTCTGTCTCCCTGTTATTATTTGATCTGATTTCCTAGTTTGTCACCTGGTTAAGTATTAATTAATCATTCTGTTCAGCTGGTCTTGATTAGTTCCCTTTGTTTGCTCCTTGTATTTAAACCCTGTGTTTCATTCTGTTCCTTGAATGAAACTCTGGTATTGTTTATATTACAGTGTAGTTGTCCTGTTCATTTTTCTCCTGGGTTATTAGACAAGACTTTCTGCATTCATTCTGAGTCGTGCGTGTTACGTGACAAATAGGCTACTGAAATCTTCAGAGGTCATTTTCACTACAGTCGGCAGTTACGTTTTATATATTTTTTTATTCTCAAAGCCTTGAAGGGTGCTTGTCAAAATGTTATTATGAAATAAAACGTTGTTGTGAAATACGAACTACACTGAGAATGCCAACTGGATTGTATTTACCATCATGTACTGTACCTGAGGGAACGAATAAAGTTTTACAAAGTGAAAAATCATCTTACCTCAAAAATGCTTATGGCTTAATGATTGACAGCTAGTGGTCAAAATGCGTACTGCAGTCCAAATTAAAAATATTGGAGATCGTTGTTTCCCCTTCCCCCTCCTCCTCAGACTCGACGCTCACGCGGGTTGCCAGATTGAGGACACGCAACAAAAGCGAGCACAATTAACAATGAAAGCCACATTGTAAGTTGATGAGTTGATTTATTTGCGTTTTAATATGCTCTCATTCATAGAGATTTTTAGATATATTCCGAGGCTTTTTAGGTCGGGTAGAATCTGCGATATCTGACCCAGTTTGTTTGCTGGCTTCCATGGCTGTAATTCGTTGTGTGGTTTTCCGACAACTGGCAACATGGGGTGTCGAAATACTATTGGGTAAACTGGCAACGTGCAGTTTCACACAGACCAAAAGACAGACATTCCGACACGGAACACACATTTCAAAGTAGAATAACTGGCTGTAGCATTGTTTTTCTGAGAAACAAGTAGCTATATTGTATTGTTTTAGCATGTTTCCTAAATATCTGCAAACATATTATGGTATGTTTATGCTTTAGTAAAGTGAAAAACTTGCATACAGCACCTTGAAAGACTTTTGTTTAGGTCTATTTTATTTTGCAATGCTGTCAAAAGGCAACAACAGGCAGATTGTATCTGATCTGACCCTTAAAAATGACTTAAACTGTGGTGCTGGTGTAAACTAATGCAGTCATTTTAATATTTAAAGTGCAAATTCATGATAGATTTCATTTATATTCAAAAGCTCTTGTATGCAAATTGATGTTCTTTCAGATGTTGGATGTTGAACCCTATAATTATCTTTCCATGCAAATCTGTACAGTGTTAAAATGCAATGCATCTAAATCTGGTGCAAACACCTTTGCACTTCAATTCCATCTCTAAAACACAGCATTAATGGAAATTGAAAACCAAATGATTTAGAATGAATGAATAATGACATTCACTTCATGAGATGATGATAAATGTAAAATAATCCAATTTTTGTCCAATTTTTACAGTGCTTTTCTTGATAAGGAAAGGTAGAATTTAGTCTCAGCCATTTATCAACTAATAATACCGAATTTCAGTCAATTCTTCTGAATTTGATGAATAAATCATCCGTGTCACAGGTCTAAGAGAGTGTCTCTGTTCATCATTAAGAGCCTCATTTAAAGCATAAATCCTGCGAGAACCCAATTTTATGTCAATGCAGTGTTGCATCGCTGTGGGTTTTTAATTTGTGTCTGCAGTTCAGAGATAAAAAAAGGCAAGTGGGAGATTGAAGAGTTCCAGCGTATCCTTAGGAGACTGCATCACTTAATATTTGTCTTATGCCAATTATGTAGATTAATTTTTTAGTTTGTGCAGCGTAATCTCTATGTGAGAGAATCTAGACCGCCAAGGACTGCTGAGCCCTGGGTGTTGCCAAACTTTATATTCATGTGAAATAAAAAATTGATCCCAAATTATTCAGCATCCTGCCTCATCTGAATTTGAGATGGTTGTTAAGATGACAAGGTCACTTTTCTTCAGTATAACTGTACTGCATTATGATCTTTCTTAAAGTTTTTCTTCCTGTACAACGTCTGTACCTATATTTATGTATATACCTTCTGTATGGCAAAGATTTGTGCAACATCCCTGTGTATAAACAGCTTGGTAACATCTGGTAACATACACTCTTGAAGTCAAGAGCTGACTTCTGAAACTCAAATCGTGCCACAGGATGATATGTTTCAACTCAGCATTACGTTTCATTACAGGGAGGCATATTGCAAGCTGTTAGGAGCCTGTACTTCCTGTGATGAGAATGATCTTGAAGGCCTTCGTGTATGACATGATCAGCTTTCAGTGGAGATTCGGATTGCTTCCTGGCCTGGGAACAACACCTTAATGATCTTGAGGGATGAAGTTGGATTCATGTCATCACCTGAGTGTGTATGGCAAACAAGGTATTTGGCGATGAACGGATGTATCGAGATCGAGAAGAAAATGGAAAAAGTTATTGAATATTTAGTAGTAGATGAAGCTGTTATGCGCAAGGAACTGAATTAGGCATTTATCACCAACTCATGATGTCGTTATTATTCTGAAGGTCTCAATGTACAAAGAACTTGTCACTCAAAAGTGACCAGAAATGTGATCCAAAATAGTTTCATATTCACTTCCATGAATGCTTATTGGAAATTGGGGGTTTATCATTCCAAAATTACAGTATTGTAAATTATTTTTAACATCTCACCAACATCAAGAAGCTCAACCGACCCTAAACGAGCCAATATAAATTATACATACAGTTTATACATTCAGTGGCATTTAAATAAAAGTTCTGTTGTTTAATATAAAATATTTCCTGATATTTACAGCCTTTAATGTACATAAGAAAGTTAAGATGAATAATGAATAATTATATTGCCATTTAAACATGTACAAACAACATATTTTCTTACTTTAGCCTATAGAGTTTAAAAAGTATTTAAAAAATGTTTCTCTCTTCTTTATGTGCGGTGCATGAAATCACAGGGATAGTGGTACAAGCCTTGACATAGGTTCGTGTTGCCAGATTCTTGAGAGAATAACAGTGAACAAGAACACCTATAGGAAGTGCACTTATTTCAATGAGGGTAATTCAACCAATATATGGTCGGTAGATTATTCCATTTATTGAAATTGCTTTTAGCCTTCTGTAATAGAGCAGAATAATTTACTCAACGGAAGGTTTTATGAAAACACCCATATATTTAAAACCATTAGGGCTACATTTCATGCTGTCAGTGAGACTCTTGATCATTTTATCTCAGTATTGTGATACAGTGCATCTCCTGCGTCATCATCACACGCATGCGTCGTGGTGTTCACATGAACAGCATTGGCTGCCGTAGAACTCGAAAGCGCTGCACTATTTACAACGTAAACTGCGTAGGAGGCTGGCACAGGCTAGAGCGAAATTGTTGAATAAAGTCGTTATTTTTTCTTGTTTTTGCACACAAAAAGTATTCTCGTCACTTCATAAAATTAAGATTGAACCACTGTAGTCACATGGACTATTTTAACAATGTTTTTACTACCTTTCTGGGCCTTGAAAGTGTTAATTAAATTGCTGTCTATGGAGACGTCAGAAAGCTCTCGGATTTCATCAAAAATACCTTAATTTGTGTTCTGAAGACGAACGAAGGTCTTACGGGTTTGGAACGGCATGTGGGTAATTAATAGTAATTAATGACAGAATTTTCATTTTTGGGTGAACTATCCCTTTAAGACTTCCCTCCATTTTTTAGTAAAAGTTGGTCTCAGCAGCTTTGTCAATAGGTTTTAAGAGGAAACTCTTACCTGAGAACTTGTACTGCTATTTAGGATAACTCTTAGTGGTAAGATAAAATATTTTGTTAATACTGAAATAGAGATGCTGAAATGTCAGACTGCTTGACTGTGGAGCACTTGATAGAGGACTACAGCTCTCCACTACAAAGGCTGTGAAATCAATAATATCTTGCCCATTTTTTATAAAAGAGTGTGTGTGTGTGTGTGTGTGTGTGTGTGTGTGTGTGTGTGTGAGTGTGTGTGTGTGTGTGAGTGTGTGTGTGTGTGTGTGTGTGTGCAGTATTCCCTACGTTATGGGGACCAAATGTTGCCACAAGAATACCAGTAAATGTTTTGGTCCCCATGAGAAAAACAGTTTATAAATTAAGTGTTTTGAAAATCTAAAATTGCAGAATGTTTTCTGTGGTGGGTATAGAGTAGGGTTAGTGTAGGTGGATATAATATGTGGTTTGTATAAAATGTCAGTATAAAACGACTTATAAAAATCATTAAGTCTATGGAAAGTCCCCATGGGGGGGCAGTTGTGGCCTATTGGTTAGAGAGACTGGTAACCCGAAGGTTGCAGGTTCGATTCTCAATACCAGCAGGAAGTGACTGAGGTGCCCTTGAGCACCTTGGGCTAAATGGCTGCCCACTGCTCCAGGTGTGTGTGTTCATGGTTTGCAGTCTGTGTGTGTGTTCATTACTCACTGTGTGTGCACAAACTTGAATGGATTCAATGCAGAGGACAAATTCTGAGTGTGGGCTACCGTACTTGGCCACGTAATGTCAAAATATGGAAACTAGAGTGTGTGTGCATTCTTTTCCTATTAAATGCCATTGTCCATTGCTAATATTAATTTGTACACACAGTATATGTACAGTACACACAAAACAATTTGGATTGTCATACAAAGACGCACTGCAAGTTGCATTTACATACATCCATAAAGAATGCAATTAATCTAAATTACTGCAAGTCACTGAATGACATATGAAGTAATAAGCTATTCCAGTCATCCATCTATTTTCACTGCTGCTGCATGTTTCATACTACCTAGTGGTGCAGATACCCGTCGTTGATTAATGTAAGGAATCTACACCCGTCTACATCAAATAGACGGATGAAAATTGCTGATCAGTGATGGGTCCAAGATATCATCAGCTGTGATTATTCCTCGGGAACATTAGTCTACAATACAGGATGTGCAATCACCAATGAAGATGTAGAAGTAGCTGATTTGATGGGAGCTTAAGAATGAGGTCTTGGTGGCGTTTGTCAGGGACAAAACTTGGTCGATTTTAAATGTTGCAAGCAATATTGTGCCCTGGAGATTTAATTAAGGATGTCTAAATGAACTGGAATGCTAAAACATGTACAGTATAGAGTACTGGTGCAAACATGCATGAAGATAGCAGAATAGTATTGCTGGAAGGTTTACAGCTGATCTTATCTTAGTAGACTGTAAAAAAAAAAAGTTTAAATAAAGATTATTGGGGTATGTTTTACAAGAAAATACTATTTAAGTTTCCCTATTTCAAAATTTCTCATTTAATTCAATGTTTTAGGCTACATCTTGTCATTTTTTAAATTTACTAGCAATTTCTGAGTGAAAATTATTTTTTTTTTAAATTTCAGTGTATATAGTCGGAGATTAAATACCTGAATAAATGGGTAACAAATTTGGTGCGATAAATACTAATTAAAACAACAACCCTTAATTCCAGTTAATAAGAACTGGGAGTTCAAGCTCCAGGAAAACAAAGATCCTTAAATGCAATCCATATAACTGTTGCAGTATATATTCTAAGTATTCTAAGGGTAGGGACACACCAAACTGAAGCCAAAGAACTAGCGCTGATGAAAGCCGACTGTGTGTTCACCTCGCATCGCCTGCGTCGGGACAAAAAAGCTGCACTTGAATACACCGAGAGAACTACAGCCGACTGTCAACTAGCATGCGCATTCTGCCCCGCGTCTAAATGAGACAACTGTCTATTTCTGCTGATATATTCATCTATATTCAAAAAGGGAAACCGACTCTGCAGGCTGCAGGCCTGCACAAACCGTAAACAAAGCAGCGCGTGCTTACCGTTTTGAATATCAATCATGCTGATCTTTCTTGCACTCCGCTCATGTTATTATGAAAATATTCACCCAGGAACACTCAGGTAAGATGACGTAAAATTAGAACAGCCTTCTAACTGTAAGTTACCGTTTTGTCCTCTGTGCTCACTGTTTTGCTAATATTTTCGTGCACTGACTCGTTCACTAAGCTGAACAGTCAATCAGAGTTCTCTCTTTCACCGACGGCTCAACGCCGATTCTTATTGAAGCTTGTTTCCGCCACAGAATAAAACATTTTAAAGATATTTGCGACTTTTTATCTCACAATTGTGAGTTTACATCTCGCAATTCTGATTTTCTCAGAATTGCGAGATATAAAGTCGCAATTGCGAGTTATAAATTCAGAATTGCGTGACATAAAGTCAGAATTGCGTGATATAAAGTCAGAATTGCGTGATATAAAGTCAGAATTGCGAGATATAAAGCCAGAACTGCGAGATATAAAGTCAGAATTGCGTGATATAAAGTCAGAATTGCGAGATATAAACTCAGAATTGCGTGATATAAAGTCAGAACTGTGAGATATAAAGCCAGAACTGCGAGATATAAAGTCAGAATTGCGTGATATAAAGCCAGAACTGCGAGATATAAAGTCAGAATTGCGTGATATAAAGTCAGAATTGCGTGATATAAAGTCAGAATTGCGACATATAAACTCAGAAGTGTGAGATATAAACTCAGAATTGCGAGATATAAAGTCAGAATTGCGAGATATAAATTCAGAATTGCGTGATATAAAGTCAGAATTGCGAGATATAATCTCAGAATTGCGAGATATAAAGTCAGAATTGTGAGATATAAAGTCAGAACTGCGAGATATAAAGTCAGAATTTCGAGATATAAAGTCTGAATTGTGAGATATAAAGTCAAATTCTGAGGGGGAAAAAAAGACTGATTTTTTTCTCAGAATTGCGAATTTATGGCCTGGTTTCACAGACAGGGCTTAGACTAAGCTAGGACTAGGCCTCAATTAGGACATTTAGGTAGCTTTTATAAACGTGCCTTAGAAAAAAAAAACATTACTGGTCTGCATCTTGAGACAAAACAATGCCACTGACATATTTTAAGATATGTCAGTGCAAGTTGTTTTCCAGCTCAAACATGCATTTTAGTCTGGGACTAGCTTAAGCCTTGTCTGTAAAACTGGGGGTAATTGCGTGTTATAAAGTCAGAATTGCAAGATATAAACATTACAGAGAGACTAATAGAGCTAAGGAAATAGTGCAGAAAAGCATGGAAACAAATGAACTAATCAAGCAAATAAGGAGCCGGCATTATCACTGAGATGAAGCCTAACACATGACGAGGAGTGCAGAGACAGAGACCTCTGTTGGTGAATTACTGTATGGATCTTTTTATGTTTTAATGAATACTGTCTGATGCAAACTGAAATTATTACATCTAATTGGTGTCTTGATTTTTGAGAAAAAAAATAGAAATGAAGAAATACAAAATACTAAAGTATGCCTTACTTTGGAAACTCGCCCTATGTAACACTTTATAATTCTGGCCTGGTATCTATTACATTTATTTGAATTGCTTTTAATCATTACTCATTTAGCTCAAGCTGTTACGCATTCAGCTTCATCTCTATTTGAGATTTTTCTCTTTTCCCTTCCTTCCTTCCTTCCTTCCTTCCTTCCTTCCTTCCTTCCTTCCTTCCTTCCTTCCTTCCTTCCTTCCTTCCTTCCTTCCTTTCTTCCTTCCCTTTCCTTTCTTTTTTAAAAAACATTGTCTTCTGCTCCTTTAATAACTGATTAATGTGAACAGTGTCAACATAAAATAAAGAACAAAAAGTGTCAGGGGGAAATGAAAATATATTATATAAAGATATTTTTTCCATGTGAATAGGAAAATATATTAAAAAAAAATTCTATATATGCTTATAATAATAATAATAATTATAAATAATACAGTATTTGGCAAAGGTATATACAGTATATAGATCTATATCTGTATAGAGAGTATTTCTATACACACAGAGATAGAAAAATACACTAAATATGTGTGTGTTTAATATGTGTATATTTGCATCCCTTTCCATTTATCTTTTATAGAAATAACAACTGTAACATTCTAGCATCCTCTGTAAATTCATTTATTCAGAGGGATTAATTTAGATGGACCAGCTGTTGTAGAACCATTTACAGTCACTCCAATTCATTATAAGAGGTTTAAAGACGGTTGTTGTCATCCTTGAAATAAGTATATTGCCAAACAGTTTGGTTTAAGAATTGCACAGTGTCTCTATGACATGGATTTTTTTCACCCTCTGACTCGCTTCAGTAAGATTTTGATAACAGAATGGATGCGAAGGGAACTGTGAATAGACTTTTTCTCACTTGGTTAACCATGAACTATATGAGCACATCTCAGCATTTGTGGAATAATGGCTTTGTATTAAGCACTTACATTTACATTTGTTTCCTTGCCAGACACTTTTTTTCATTTTCATTTTGTGAGCAAAAGTGAGAATTTAGTTGAAGTGCTGACATAGACATACATATATATTATAAGTAATTGTTTCTATAAAATACGCCTTAGAAGTGAACACTACCACCCTAAACAGACACACACACACACACACACACACACACACACACACACACACACACACACACGTCTGGTTTACTCTCTCTTCATAGACGTAACGGTTTTTATACTGTACAAACTGTATATTCTATCCCCTTACACTAACCCTGGTCCTTAACCTACCCATCACACAAACTTTCTGCATTTTTACTTTAAAAAAAAAACCTCATTCTGTATGATGTTTAGGCTTGTTTCCTCATGGGGACCTCAATTTAGGGCCCCACGTTGACACAAGTCCCCATGAGTCTGTGCGCGCACACACGCACACACACACACACACACACTCGTGTTGGGTTTTCATGTTTTATGGGGACATAGACATAATTATTTATATACTGTACAAACTATATATTCTATCCCCTAGCCCTAACCCTGACCTGACCCTAAACCTACCCATCACAGAATTTTTTTTGCATTATTAGATTTTCAAAAAAACATTGTGTATGATTTATAGGCTGTTTTCCTCATGAGATTTCGGATATTGCCATCTTTGTGGGGATATTTTGTCCCGATAATGTAGGGTTTACCAGGACACACACACACACACACACACACACACACAACATCCAACATAGAGACGTCCATTTATTTTAGTGCACTCACTTGTACACTCATTTGATTTCCAGTGGGTTTGAGCTTTATTTTTAGTTCAGATCTTATACTTTACCTTACTTAAAGTATACAGTATGTGGCATTCTGCCACAGTGACATTTAGAGACACTATTTGTACAGTAATTGAGATGTTTAAATTGAATTAGAAACTCTGTGATGACTTGTTTTGTGGATTCGCAATCTAATAAATTCCTGTATGAATGATGGATGCTGTCACTATGGTATCGCATTTTGCTCAACGCCAAATAAATACAATTACCTTGCTCTTAGGAATCTACTCGGTCCTTGTGTATTACCTCATCAGTTTGAATTTTGGCATGAAAATGGCAGTCAGTGTCAGGGCTATGGGCAGCTCAGCATAGTCACTTTCTATCACACAGGACAAGGAGTCTACTGCTGGAGACATTGCTCACCTGACTGGGATGCTTATTTTATCTTCTCTCCTCTCAGTGACTCAATAGCGGCAGGTGTTGTTGGCAATTATTCCACCCTGCATGTGCACTGCGTTTTTTTGTGCATCGTTGCCCACGGCGATGCTGACAGGTGCGTAAAGGGTTTGCCCTGGCAACCTTCAGATCATCCACATTTCTCATTACAGAGTCAGTTTGTTGCACAATAATTCTCATTGTGACAAATAATTTAAAATTTTTCATCATTTCAGGATATTTTTGCATTTTTCCAATTTTACATCCATTTCAATAGATTCAAATCATTTGAATTTAAGGAATCCATGGGATAAAACACTGTTGGAATGAACTGTATGTATTCAGCTTAAAATCAAAATGATGCTGTGATGAATTATTAATATAATGAAAAACATTCTGAAGCATGTTCCTGCTGTTAAACACCAATAAATACAATTTATTGAGCAAAAACATTTGTTTTCTTTGTTTCCCTGCTGAAGTGCTCATATAGTTTGGGGTCATTAGGCATAAAATGTGTCAACAAATCCCCCTCTATGCATTTGTTTTGTAATGTTTGTGCAATTTCATATTGCAGACAGTCAACTGGGTAAGGGATTCACACTATAATAAAAGTATTAGGTGTTTGAGGAGCCACTTATATTAATGTCTAATGCATTGTCCCTGGTGCATTAAATCCATGCATGTCGCTAGTGAAGTATCATTCATGACGGAATGTTTTGCTTTGCTTTTTTAATTTAAAAAAAGCCCCCAATTATCAGAGCAACAGAGCTATAATTATCACGTCCCTTTGTAGATTTTCTGACCTGCATGTTTTCTGTGCTCCAAATGGACATTAAATATTTTAAGAAAAATGTGCACTGAAAACAAATGTAATGAGTGTATTAACGGAAATACTGCCCTTCGGCCCTCTGTCCTTCTTAGTGCTGCTAATTGAATAGTAAAAGTTCTTTAAACTGAGTGGTGCATGTGCTTATACAATAATAATAATAATAATAATAATAATAATAATAAAAACACTGTAATAACTAATAATAATAATACCTAAGCCACTCTATGAATTAAGGAATAGAAGGAATGCCTGTGGAAACAGCAATGGTAAATAGACTTACATTAAATCATTCATGCATAAATTGTTGCATTGATTTGAAGATTACTTTGCAAACTATTTGCACAGAACGAGTTCTTTTCTCATGGATGTCATTTTTAAGACTGACAGTGTTTGAACTGTAGCATTGTTTAGTTATGTTTTTTTTTTTTTTTTTTATTGCTGTCAGGTGATGTGAGAGTGGACTGCATGGCAGGCGTCAGGAGAAGATAAGGTTACGAATGAAAACCGTCTTTGAGCAGTGCTGGCTTGTCAATCAGATCAAACATGCATTATCATGACATTGGGAGTGAAGTTAACCCTCCTGACCTCATCTCTGTGCCTCTCTGCTGTAGCTTTGTGGGATTGCTGAGGATGAGGCCGAGGCCATCATGTCTCTGGACACAAATGGACGTTTTGCGAGGTACAGAAAGTGTGTGAATGTGGCTGTACACTAAGATTTCTTTTTATCATACTTTAGGTAGTCTCTAAAGAGAACTTACATTAATCCCTCAACCAGAAAGGATGTATTGCTTTTAAAAGCACATCATATATATATTCGAATTCCACTTATGAATCTAACATAGCGAATGCATGACATCTTGAAAGTGCACTACAGAGTAGTCCTCTTTATATACAAACTAATGGAAGCACCTAATGTAAATGATGTCTAACTTTGAAGTAATCACAATTATAATTGTTAAGTGTGGGTGAGTTACACATTGAGAACTGCAGTTATCAACTAAAATTGTCTGTCAATTGGCACTTTGATATGTCCTTTGAAACATGTATTAGTTTAATGTCCTCTCATTTTACAGCTGTAACAGTCTTGTGATAGTATATATCGGCAAACTTGACATATAGAGAGGAAAAAAAACTGCCTTAAAATTAAACTGAATCAGAACCTCCGTGACTGAGTCTTAAAAAACAGTAACTACTGAACAACAGCTGAGCTTTATTGTTGAGCTGCCATTTTGTCAGCTCTTGTATCCAAGGCCAAACCTCAATAATACACAGCCGAGCAAAGAGCATATGGACTTCTAGGCAATAAAAGGTTATGTGGTGTGATGAGACAGACTATTCCCTATCAACAATCTAAAGCCCATTGATTTTTAGGAGAGTGTTTTCAAAAAATTTCCCCCAGCTTTTTATCCCTCAAGGAGCTGGAGGCTTTACTTCTAGAAGTGTGGTAATATCCCACTACACACATTTCAGGATGTTTATGCTAGCATTCCAAGAAAGACTGAAATATTCCAAGAATGATCCAAAAGGATGTAGTAACAAAAACAAGAATTCTTGTACATGAACCACTCTATATAGTGCTCTGTTAGGAGAAATAGGGATTTTCAATTACTTTTTCTGGAGGTTACATAGTTGGAAGCGCAAGTTACTGTCTTTGGTTACACTTTATTTTAAGGTGTCATTGTTACAGTGTAATTATATAGTTAAGTACTTACTATAGGGTTAGGGTAGGATTAGAGTTTGGTTAAGGTTTAGTTGCATGTAATTACAGTATGCATAATTTACTGTTATTACTATGGGTTAGGGTTAGGGTTGTTACATGTAACATACACTAATTCCACTTTTTGGCAATAGCCAAAAGTATTGGGACACCCCTCCAAATCATTGAATTCAGGTGTTCCAATCACTTCCATGGCCACAGGTGTATAAAATCAAGCACCTAGGCATGCCGACTGATTCTACAAACATTTGTGAAAGAATGGGTCGCTCTCAGGAGCTCAGTGAATTCAAGCGTGGTACCGTTATAGGTTGCCACCTGTGCAGTAAGTCCATTCTTGAAATTTCCTCACTACTAAATATTCTACAGTCAACTGTTAGTGGTATTATAACAAAATGGAAGCAGTTGGGAACAACAGCAACTCAGCCATGAAGTGGTAGGCCACGTAAAATCACTGAGCGGGGTCAGCGCATGCTGAGGTGCACACCGTGCAGAAGTCGCCAACTTTCTGCAGAGTCAATAGCTACAGACCTCCAAACTTTGTGTGGCCTTCAGATTAGCTCAAGAACAGTGCGTAGAGAGCTTCATGGAATGGTTTTCCATGGCCGAGCAGCTGCATCCAAGCCTTACATCACCAAGTGCAATGCAAAGCATCGGATGCAGTGGTGTAAAGTACGCCGCCACTGGACTCTAGAGCAGTCGACACGTGTTCTCTGGAGGGACGAATCACACTTCTCTGTCTGGCAATCCGATGGATGAGTCTGGGTTTGGCGGTTGCCAGGAGAACGGTACTTGCCTGACTGCATTGTGCCAAGTGTAAAGTGGTGGAGGGGGGATTATGTGTGAGGTTGTTTTTCAGGGGTTGGGCATGTCCCCTTAGTGCTCTTAATGCTTCAGCATACCAAGACATTTTGGACAATTTCATGCTCCCAACTTTATGGGAACAGTTTGGGGATGGCCCATTCCTGTTCCAACATGACTACGCACCAGTGCACAAAGCAAGGTCCATGAAGACATGGATGAGCGAGTTTGGTGTGGAGGAACTTGACTGGCCTGCACAGTCCTGAACTCAACCCAATAGAACAACTTTGGGATGGATTAGAGCAGTGACTGCGAGCCAGGCCTTCTCGTCCAACATCAGTGCCTGACCTCACAAATGCGCTTCTAGAAGAATGGTCAAAAATTCCCATAAACACACTCATAAACCTTGTGGAAAGCCTTCCCAGAAGAGTTGAAGCTGTTATAGCTGCAAAGGGTGGGCCAACTCCATATTAAACCTACAGATTAAGAATGGGATGTCATTAAAGTTCAAAAAACTTTGGCAATATAGTGTATGTAACAAGGACACTGTAAAATAAAGTGTTACCCTGTCTTTTTGGGGCATCATTAGCTCGATTAATTTAAAAACGCTGATTCGGTCAAGAACAATCATTTGAGTCATGGAATCATTCACTCAGCTGATTTGTTAAAAAAGACGTGACCGAAGGTGTGTTCGAAACAGATCGGTGTATGACATCAAAGTACCGCAAGTGAGATTAGAGAGCAGACACCTCTCCATTTGCTTTAAAATTGCTCTCGCGGTACTTTGTCATACACCGATCAGTCTGCGCAGCAAGTCGATTCAAGTCAAACATACCTTGGCTGCATCCGAAATCGCATACTCTCGAGTAGGTACTTATTTTGAATAAGTAATTACAAACCTGATTCCAAAAAAGTTGGGGGACTGTACAAATTGTGAATAAAAACAGAATGCAATGATGTGGAAGTTTCAAATTTCAATATTTTATTCAGAATACAACATAGATGACATATCAAATGTTTAAACTGAGAAAATGTATCATTTTAAGGGAAAAATAAGTTGATTTTAAATTTCATGGCATCAACACATCTCAAAAAAGTTGGGACAAGGCCATGTTTACCACTGTGTGGCATCCCCTCTTCTTTTTATAACAGTCTGCAAACGTCTGGGGACTGAGGAGACAAGTTGCTCAAGTTTAGGAATAGGAATGTTGTCCCATTCTTGTCTAATACAGGCTTCTAGTTGCTCAACTGTCTTAGGTCTTCTTTGTCGCATCTTCCTCTTTATGATGCGCCAAATGTTTTCTATGGGTGAAAGATCTGGACTGCAGGCTGGCCATTTCAGTACCCGGATCCTTCTTCTACGCAGCCATGATGTTGTAATTGATGCAGTATGTGGTCTGGCATTGTCATGTTGGAAAATGCAAGGTCTTCCCTGAAAGAGACGACGTCTGGATGGAGCATATGTTGTTCTAGAACTTGGATATACCTTTCAGCATTGATGGTGCCTTTCCAGATGTGTAAGCTGCCCATGTCACACGCACTCATGCAACCCCATACCATCAGAGATGCAGGCTTCTGAACTGAGCGCTGATAACAACTTGGGTTGTCCTTGTCCTGTTTAGTCCGGATGACATAAAACTTCAAATTTTGATTCGTCTGACCACAGAACAGTTTTCCACTTTGCCACAGTCCATTTTAAATGAGCCTTGGCCCAGGGAAAATGCCTGCGCTTCTGGATCATGTTTAGATATGGCTTCTTTTTTGACCTATAGAGTTTTAGCCGGCAACGGCGAATGGCACGGTGGATTGTGTTCACCGACAATGTTTTCTGGAAGTATTCCTGAGCCCATGTTGTGATTTCCATTACAGTAGCATTCCTGTATGTGATGCAGTGCCGTCTAAGGGCCTGAAGATCACGGGCATCCAGTATGGTTTTCTGGCCTTGACCCTTACGCACAGAGATTGTTCCAGATTCTCTGAATCTTTGGATGATATTATGCACTGTAGATGATGATAACTTCAAACTCTTTGCAATTTTTCTCTTAGAAACTCCTTTCTGATATTGCTCCACTATTTTTCGCCGCAGCATTGGGGGAATTGGTGATCCTCTGCCCATCTTGACTTCTAAGTGACACTGCCACTCTGAGAGGCTCTTTTTATACCCAATCATGTTGCCAATTGACCTAATAAGTTGCAAATTGGTCCTCCAGCTGTTCCTTATATGTACATTTAACTTTTCCGGCCTCTTATTGCTACCTGTCCCAACTTTTTTGGAATGTGTAGCTCTCATGAAATCCAAAATGAGCCAATATTTGGCATGACATTTCAAAATGTCTCACTTTCAACATTTGATATGTTATCTCTATTCTATTGTGAATAAAATATAAGTTTATGAGATTTGTAAATGATTGCATTCCTTTTTTATTCACAATTTGTACAGTGTCCCAACTTTTTTGGAATCGGGTTTGTACTTCACGACCAATAAAAATAATGTTCTATGTAGTATGAGTGTGTGTAGTACGAATGTAATCCGGACGTACTACATTCGCCATGTTGCCCTTATCATGCGACCTACCAGCATCAGTTATGTTGCTTCACTGCCATTCACAAATACTCTCCAATGGCCTCATGGGATAGTAAAGTGTCCATCGTATGCACACTTCAGAATCTCGACGGAAGTAGTAGGTCATCCAGATACTTTTTGCCTCTTTTATGAGACATACTTCTTTTGTCACATACTGTTTTTCGGCTACTTTAAAGTAGGGAAGTATGTGATTTCGGATGCAGCCCTTAAATAATTGAACTGTTGACTCAAGTGATTCATTCAAAAGCACCGATTCATTCAGAAACTTCTTACAGAGGTGTGGCGTAGTTGGACTGTTTTTCGTTGGCGGAGCAAAAGTTGGAGTAACTTACAAATTGTCTGAAATGTAAGTTGCACTATTCTTTTTCATTAAACTGTTGTATCATTATCAATATCATACTCACAGTCGCAATGGCACTGTTGGTCTGAATATCAACACAGCTCTATCAAATCTTTTGGCATCATTACTTACTTAATGACTTTTCTACCAAGCAAGTAAATCCATCAAATGAAAATGAACAGCAGTTACACAGTATTGTCAGTGCTGAATGAATGACACATCAACACACACAAACCTAAGACACTGCATGTATGTCTCGTTGTTACGTCCCTCGTTAGTTAGAGGTTAAAATGTCTAGCATGTTATCAGACATAACAAAAATGATGAGCGTGTGTGCGTTTCAGATAGTAGGGGAACGGCAAAAGAATGACCCAAAATCAACAACCTCGATTGAAAAAGATTTAATTCGTGATTATGACCATAAAGTAAAGTAATAAGGTGAAAAGTAACAAAGTTATAAAAAATAAAAAAAATAAAGAATTACAAAATATACAAGTAGACAGGATCAAGCAAAAATCAACAAACGGGGAGAGAGGGAGCAAACGAGTGGTGCTTAAAAAAAAAAACACAACATAACAAAACTCCTCTAACTGAAGATTTAGGAAATAAACTAACAACAAAAGATGTAAAAATAAACAACTTCAGCGTCCGAAAACGCCATAACTAAACTACCCAACTAACCAAACAAAACATACAAATATTAGCACCACTGCTAAACCTGGTGTGCCTAATACATGAGTTGAACTACGTGTTTGGAAATGTAGGTCGCGACCTGCTTACCTGACTCACAACCTCTCTTATCCCTTTTCCTTTTACTGCGTTAGATGACAACATGAGATGAAGCATCAGAGAACCGCAGTCACAAATCAAACGTAGTCACACCTCAAGCATCTAACACACACCAACAAACAAACACGAACATAAACAGAACTGATCGAACTGCTAAGGTGTAGCAGCAGTAAACCCCGAATTTTTAATCAGACTCTCGAACGAGAGACCGTCGTCACAGAGCGTGCCCTCTCCCCAAAGTCAGAGCGTGTCTCCCATTGCAGTTTGCGCCCCGATGGTTGGTTCCGCAATCCTGACGTCAGCATCTGACGTCCGTTGACTGACAGGCGGCTCCTCCACTCACGTTCCAACTCTGAAACACAGGTTAACCAAACACACACATACATATGCACCGCGTAGATTAAAACAGATTACGTAGCACCGCGTACGTAACACTCGTAAAGTGAATTCTTCTTATATTTGTTTTTTTCTTTTTCTTTTTTTTCTTTAAGAAGCTTTGAGACTGCAGACTTGAAAGTGCTGCTGGCATGTGCCCACCTTCACTCAAAAGGTCAGGTATCTCACAGCTATGTATCCAAACAGTCAACTCTCAGCTTGGTTTTTGCCATTTACTTGAGTTTGCTCTTTCGGTATAGATATGATATTACAGGTTTCAGTCTGCATACAATTATCTGAGGTGCTGTAGTGAATACTAAAGGAAAAGAGGTGTCAAATAAGCTCTATATTTTTGCTCGAGTTGTCCACATTGCAAATGTCTAAATCTAAAATCTAAACTATTTAGATGACTAAAATTTACTACACAATGTTGTTAGAGTACATGGGAAGCCTTTTTAGAGAACCCCTGGTGTAAACAGAGACTGACATGCCTTTTCACTGGGGTAAACAACTGCAATCAAATGAAGTACACAAAGCAGTTCTTGGCAGAACGCAGAGTCAGGGAAAATGCACATATTGTGTACAAGTAATTACTGGAGCAGTTAGCTAAGAATGCAAGCCAAATACTGAGTTTATACCTCAAATGCCAAAGAACTGCAGAGCACAAAACGTTGCATGTACCGGCACAAGATGAATGATCATGTCTAGTACTAGAATTAAAATAACATAATAATAATAATTATAAAATGCAGGTCAATTGCAATGCTGGTTGTAGTGGAAAAAATAGTTTTTTTTCCACAATTAAGCACGGTCAGAAACATTTTTATTACAAGAAGACTGTTAGACCTAAAGAAGAATTGTAAAGGGTTAGTTCACCCAAAAATGAAAATTCTGTCATTAATTACTCACCCTCATGTCATTCTAAACCCGTAAGACTTTCGTTCATCTTCGGAACACAGATAAAGATGATTTTAATGAAATCTGAGAGCTTTCTGTCCCTCCACTGACAGCCTACGCAACTACCACTTTTAAGCCCCAGAAAGGTAGTAAAGACATTATTAAAGTAATACATGTGACTCCAGTGGTTTAACCACTTATTTTACCACTTTATTTACAAAATATTAATCTCTGGGGCTTGAAAGTGGTAGTTGCGTGGACTGTCAGTGGAGGGACAGAAAGCTCACAGATTTCATTTGTGTTCTGAAGATGAATGAATGTCTTACAAGTTTGGAACGACGTGAGGGTAAGTAATTAATGACAGAGTTTTCATTTTTGGGTAAACTAACTCTTTAATCTCTTTAAATACCCAGATAACATGTAATCATTGAAACAAAGTTGAGTCAGTGTTGGTGTTGCTTCAGTATCACTCTTGCACCCTCAGTTAATGTTGAAGCAATGTTGAGATTTCAACCACAAATCAATGGTAATATTATTAATTCAGCATTACAAAGTGATACTTTTTAACATCACTTTTGCACCCTCAGTTACTGTTGAAACAATGTTGAGATTTCAACAAAAAAATCAATGATAATATCACTGAATCAACATTATGAAGTGATGTTGGTTCAATATCACGTTTGCACATGCATTTAATGTTGAAACAGTGGTGAACAAAAAATCAATGGTAATGCTATTGAATTAACATTACACTATGATTGATTCTACATCACTGATGTTGAAGCAATATTGAAATTAATAAAAATAATAGGACAAAAGCATTACAACCTTTCAAAATAAAATAGCTTCAGAAGTCTGATGTCATAACTACAGGTGGTCCAACGGTTCAGGTTTTAAAAATCTGTCTTACATCAGACTACTGCCTCTTTTCCTTTGGGTTCTCTGAAATCTGAAAAAGCAAGCATGGTGTTACTTAAGAACAAGTCAATTCAGTTGTCAAACTTGTCATACACAGTCACATTCAAGAATGTTAATATACTAAACACAATATGATTCACTTTAAACACACAAAAATACTATAAAAGAGCTTAGGTTTTTTCAATGAAAATTTCTTTAAAGGGATAGTTCACACAAAAGAAGATATTTTAAAGAATGTTGGTAACCAGACAGTTGATGGTAGCCATTGATTTCCATAGTAGGAAAAAAATACTATGGATGTCAATGGCTACCATCAACTGTCTGGTTAGCAACATTCTTTAAAATATATTTTTTTGTGTTCAACAGAAGAAAGAAACTCATACAGGTTTGGAACAACTTGAGGGTGAGGAAATGATGACACAATTTTAATTTCGGGCTGAACTATCCCTTTAAAGCTGCAGATTCACCTTATGTAGACCTTAATCTCTTTAAATATCACAAAATAGCCATGCCAGTCAATTTCTCAATAAACACAAGATGTTTTTTGTGATTGTGTTTCAGTGGAAACAGGCTAAACTGAATGGAAAGCAGTTACATTCCTCAAATTTAATAGTGATTCAGGAATATGAATGATTACCTGATTAAGCAGTAATCAGGGAGCAGGAGTTAAGGCACAGGTCAGGTGATTATGCTGTCGACAATAACTTCTAATTTTTTTTGGTCCCATTTTATATTAGGTGGCCTAAACTACTATGTACTTACATCAAAAAAATAAGTACAATGTATTGTGTTCATATTGTATTGCAAAACACTTTTGCTGATATTGAGGTGGGATACGGGTAAGGTTAGGGACAGGTGTGGTGGTATGGGTAAGTTTAAGGGTAGGTTTAAGTGTAAGGGAAGTGTCAACAGTGTAATTATAAATGTAACTACAGAAATTAATTACAGATGTAATTACATGCAGGTAATTTTTCAAATGTAAGTGCAATGTAAAAACATGTATGTACACAATAAGTGCATTGTATCAAATTATTAATTTAAATGTTAGTACATTAGTAGTTAAGGCCACCTAATATAAAGTGGGTCCTTTTTTTTAATTGTCCATCTTCATCTGCCTTCGCTCCTACTAAAGGAGCAATGTGCTCTGTGCAGTGGCGGTTCTAGACCACGGTAACTGGGGGGGCCAGGCAGGTGCCACTTGTGCTTTTAGGGGGCACACGTTAACATTTATCTTAAAGGTAGTTAAATAGGTAGTTCACCTAAAAAATTTAATTCTATCACCATTTACTCACCCCCATTTTGTTCCAAATATGACTTATGTTGAACATAGAAGAAGCACTGAAATGGTTTGGTTACCGACATTCTAACTAATACAGGTTTTTGGAACAACACGAGGGCGAGTTACAGTCTTAGGTGTTTTTATTTTCTTTTTGGGTGAACTAACCCTTTGACCTATTTTCCGGATTATTGAAAGTCATTTTTATTTGGCCATGTGCTGTATCACTCTGCAATCACTACACGTGAAGTTAAATGATTTCAAGTTCATTTATTTATTTGACAAGTAATCTTGTATTGTATTGTGATATTGAGCAGTGATAACATAACACACTTTTAACATTTAGGCACTTTTCTGCATATGTAAACTTGACACTATATTACACAAAACAAATTGATAACAAAAATGTAAAAAAAAAATTCTGCTGCATAATCTTATAGATGGGCCTAACACAAATCAATTTAAGAAAATTAATGTATCTGTAATGATCATGCATGCTCAATTTATAAAAGCGAAACTAAACCATTTATTTTACATGTTATTTTGTAGCCTACATCTGTTCTCTGTTAGCGGACTCTTTGCAAAGTTTGCATAGGCTATATAGTCATGATTGTTTCATTTATTATTTAAAAACAAACATCTAATACTGTATAAGCAACACTGGACAATTGGATAGAATAATATTATTTCTCTCTATACGTGAACATGACTGAAATTAAATATTTTCTTTTACCTGTATCTTTTCTCGGGTATCTCTGGTGAAACACCGTCTCTGTGATAGTTGCTCATGAACGGTTCTTTCATTGCGTTGGTCATAATTTATCTTTGGCTGCATTATAATGACTTCCTAATTCGGAATATGATCAAAGATTGCATATGTGGACGTGTTCGGAGAAATTAGCCATTGAAAAGTTATATTTAAACTACCAGTATGTTTAAATAAACGAAATGACTGAACGCAATTCAAAGTCGTCAAGCCAGTAAAATTATCACTGCTGCGTATGGGTGTTACACACACACACGCAACACAACGTGTATAAAAAGAGCTTATTTTATCTATAATCAAGTGCGTAGCAACCATTATAGCCCGCGTTTTACAACTATTTAAGCGAACACAGACAGAGTGACGAGTCATTCATAAACGGACATCACTACTTGCGCGCCACAGCGTGCAGCCTCCTCGTGCGGTTTTGCTTATTGGTTATGACACAATAAATTACTCTTTTCATCACATACCGCCAAAGCAAAAACCGCACATTGCAACCAGTTTCAGAAAATTGTTTGGTGCAACACGATTCCAAATTTAGGGGGGCCAGAGGGGGGGCCAAGCTTGTTGACATGGGGGCACAGGCTCCCCCTGCCCTCTACTGTGCTAGAGAAGTCATGTAAGTATGTCAGGTGGTTCAACACACAAGACTTGCACCTGTGTTTTACTACTAGCTACTGAGAAGTACACATGCAAAACCAAAATGGGCGTTTACCAATCAGAGGCCAATTTCAAACTACAATGTGTCACGGGTATGTGCAGGCAGACGAAGACAGGCAGATACAATTCCAAACGTGATTTAATCTCAAAAAAAGTCAGTGTTGCAGTTGCAGTGTCCGGTTGCAGTGTTGTCGTGTGGACAGTGAAACCGGAGATTTTGGCTTGTTACGTCAGAACCAGAACCGGCAATACCTTCCAGGAATCTGATTGGCCAACATGGCTTTACGTTTAGGGTTATATTGCCACCTGTTGGTTTGGCGTGCTCTTGACAGCGCTTCATTTGCGCTTTGTTTGCATTTTCATGTGGAAGCAATTTTTTTTTTTAAACAGAGGAGGAAAAACTACCCGTGTACGTGTGGACTAGGCCTTAGTTTAATGTCACTGTCTCCAGCCATGTGTGCTGTCGACTTTAATCAATTTCAATGCTGATCCAACATACTTTAAACATTGAAATTTCAATCTCAACCAAAATGATGGTTTGGATCAAAACTCAATATTGCATCAATGTCACCATGCTATCTGGGTAGGCCTATGCCTTGCACTTAAAAATCAGAATTTTTGTCTTCCTTTCCAGAAAAAAATAAGCATCCTTATTTTTATAATATTGCAAGCAAATTATAATCTTATTATAATTTAGACTTTAAGAATATGTTGTCTGTGCATGCTATTTGAGAAAGTTTGTGCAAAAATTGCATTTGGGAAACTAAAGCAGCACTAGCTAAAGGAGATAAGTAACTGCAAATTTATTCACACACTTAATCATCTGTCTGAATGACAAAGGGCTCCATTCTCCCATTTAAAACAAGAAAGTGTTTTCTATATTGTCATCCAATGGTCTTAGCAGATCTTCTCATGAAAATGCAGGGCCCATCGGCAAACCTTCAGAGTAACAAGATTGGTCATGTGTTTTGACACTAACTGTGTAAGATGGATGCTGAAAATCCACCAACTTCAGCAAGCAAGCAAGCAGCTAAGTGGGATTTAATAAGGATTATATTGTAATGCCTCATTTAGCAAATATTAAAATAACCTTTTCAAATTTGAGACCATGCACAGTAAATAAGATTCTTCATGTTCATCTCAAACAATTTGCTCTCTTGGGTAGACTAAATTATGACACTTGAAATTGGAGATGGAAATGGAAACTCAAATATTGTGTTCTTTTTTGCAGCAAATTGAATTAGATGTCTGTGTGGATATTCCAGGCTATATGAGAGGGAAGGAATTGAGATGGTGGCAATATTTGTTTCTCTGGGTTAAATACAGTAGTGTGAGGGTGATGGCAGCGGACTGAGGGGATCACACAGATACTTGCAACCAACCTTAAGTATCACAATCAATTTCACAAATGTGTTCAGTGCTTTGTGAAGGGCCAGACCACTAAACCGATCAGCAATCTTTGTAGCCTACTGCATTTATTTCTCTGAGCACTTTGACAGTTTGTGTGATTACCTTGTCAGAATGAGAAAATCTGGCCTGGTGCCACCTGTCATGATGGTTAATGAGGTCTGATAAAGCATCATGGGATATTTGGCATATATTATCTTCTTTGAAAGCTTGAAACAATCCCAATATTCATGCCCACCAGCTGTGATTAGCAGAACCACATTTACAAATATTACTGTAGGAGGAAAAGCTGAAGCAGAGAAAATTGATTTTTCTCTTATGTCCTTTACACTGCTTGAGCTCAGAAAGAAAGCATTACCTGGTTTTAATGCGATCAGAGAGAGCAGAAAGACTATCTTGGAAGTGTCTCTATTTTTGAAAATGTACACTTTTCTATCAGATCATTAGCTAAACCACAACAGATCAATATCTTAAGAATTATACCACCTTGTATTTCATCTCACACAAAAGTTTTATACAAACCCGATTCCCAAAGTTGGGTTGGGACACTGTACAAATTGTGAATAAAAAAGGAATGCAATAATTTACAAATCTCATAAACTTATATTTTATTCACAATAGAATATAGATAACATATCAAATGTTGAAAGTGAGACATTTTGAAATGTCATGTCAAATATTGGCTCATTTTGGATTTCATGAGAGCTACACATTCCAAAAAAGTTGGGACAGGTAGCAATAAGAGGCCGGAAAAGTTAAATGTACATATAAGGAACAGCTGGAGGACCAATTTGCAACTTATTAGGTCAATTGGCAACATGATTGGGTATAAAAAGAGCCTCTCAGAGTGGCAGTGTCTCTCAGAAGTCAAGATGGGCAGAGGATCACCAATTCCCCCAATGCTGCGGCGAAAAATAGTGGAGCAATATCAGAAAGGAGTTTCTCAGAGAAAAATTGCAAAGAGTTTGAAGTTATCATCATCTACAGTGCATAATATCATCCAAAGATTCAGAGAATCTGGAACAATCTCTGTGTGTAAGGGTCAAGGCCGGAAAACCATACTGGATGCCCGTGATCTTCGGGCCCTTAGACGGCACTGCATCACATACAGGAATGCTACTGTAATGGAAATCACAACATAGGCTCAGGAATACTTCCAGAAAACATTGTCGGTGAACACAATCCACCGTGCCATTCGCCATTGCCGGCTAAAACTCTATAGGTCAAAAAAGAAGCCATATCTAAACATGATCCAGAAGCGCAGGCGTTTTCTCTGGGCCAAGGCTCATTTAAAATGGACTGTGGCAAAGTGGAAAACTGTTCTGTGGTCAGACGAATCAAAATTTGAAGTTCTTTTTGGAAAACTGGGACGCCATGTCATCCGGACTAAAGAGGACAAGGACAACCCAAGTTGTTATCAGCGCTCAGTTCAGAAGCCTGCATCTCTGATGGTATGGGGTTGCATGAGTGCGTGTGGCATGGGCAGCTTACACATCTGGAAAGGCACCATCAATGCTGAAAGGTATATCCAAGTTCTAGAACAACATATGCTCCCATCCAGACGTCGTCTCTTTCAGGGAAGACCTTGCATTTTCCAACATGACAATGCCAGACCACATACTGCATCAATTACAACATCATGGCTGCATAGAAGAAGGATCCGGGTACTGAAATGGCCAGCCTGCAGTCCAGATCTTTCACCCATAGAAAACATTTGGCGCATCATAAAGAGGAAGATGCGACAAAGAAGACCAAAGACAGTTGAGCAACTAGAAGCCTGTATTAGACAAGAATGGGACAACATTCCTATTCCTAAACTTGAGCAACTTGTCTCCTCAGTCCCCAAACGTTTGCAGACTGTTATAAAAAGAAGAGGGGATGCCACACAGTGGTAAACATGGCCTTGTCCCAACTTTTTTTGAGATGTGTTGATGCCATGAAATTTAAAATCAACTTATTTTTCCCTTAAAATGATACATTTTCTCAGTTTAAACATTTGATATGTCATCTGTGTTGTATTCTGAATAAAATATTGAAATTTGAAACTTCCACATCATTGCATTCTGTTTTTATTCACAATTTGTACAGTGTCCCAACTTGTTTGGAATCAGGTTTGTATTGAAAACTATGATTTGTCCTTAGATGTGATGTAAAGGGTCCATTAGATCACTTATTATTAAAGGAATAGCTTCACATTTGTGGGTAAACTACTTGTCATAAACCATCTATCAAACTAGCAAACAGTTTTCAAATACATTTAGCTTATTTTTTTTTAACTGCTCTCTGCTGCATGTCTCCAGAAGTATGTTTCTTCTCCTTATGTAATCTGTGTATATAGTTACATGCATATAATTTTCTCATTTCTAGCATTTTTTTTTTTTTCTCTGAAATGCCACTTCTTGGCCTATATTTAGCCTACAGAGAGTCCTCCACCTATAATGCCATGTCTGGCCCCCCATTACCTGCACTGCATTATCAAACCACACACCCCAGCCCAGCTGCCATCGCCAGCTGTCTAATTCATTGGTGTCACCACATGAGACAGGCCTGCCTATCTAGATAATACATTTTGTCCATCCTCTCACTTCAGTTGTGGAACATGCTTCCCAACTGATGTTTGAAGGGACTTACAGTACTAGTGACATTTTGACTGGGATACTTTTCCTGGAAGTTATCACTGTCCATTCTACCTAAATAGCAATGTGACAATTTTTTCAGCACTCTTCATTAGTCTTAAACTAAGATATACTGCACATTCACAGTTCCCAAAAACTGTGTAGACTATTGTTAGTATTAGTCTCTCTAAATTGTTCTTTTGAAAGTTTACTGTGCTTTGTAATCATTCAGAAAGAGACGAAGTTCTAAGCTCATTTAAAATCTTTAGACTTAAAATTCTGCTGGATATCTGTGTCATATTGAGAACAAGTGAAGTCGATCCAGAGCAGTCAAGGCATACAATTGATTTTGCCAGTCTGTATTTTGCAGCGTTTTTTCAGACTTTGAGAATTTGAGAGTTTGAGAATGGTGGAGAATTCATACTGTCAGAAATATGAAAATATAAGTTCTCATGTTCAGTTAACTTGTATGGACATGACATGTATTTATAAATTTCTGACATGACGCACCACAAGTGTATCGCAGATCACAGTGTTTCCTGCACCACGCAATGGACGCAAAAATACATTTGTAGTCTAATTCGCAGACAGAATTACTTGGTTATGTTAATGAATCGCTCCAATGAGTTGGTTCATTAAATTAATTGTTTACTCACAAACTCATACATTTTTTAATTGAATCTGGCTACTGAACCTACATACGACTTGTTTACTGAAGTTCCATCATTGCTCCAATAAAGGATTTGGTTGTTCTAAATAGTCTCTTTTTTTCTACTTATATTCATTTTAACAAGACTGATAAGTAGGCATACACAATGTAATATGACAAGGAATATAAAAAAAAAAAAAAAAATCAACTAAAAGAATGTTTCTCATGTTTCACTCTTAAATGTTTTAATGAGTCTCGAGAAGTTTAAAGTGCCCCTATTATGCTTTTACGAATATTACCTCTCATGCAGTGTGTAATAGCTGTTTGTAAATGTAAAAGGTCTGCAAAGTTTTAAAGATCAAAGTGCGTGACATATAAAGTTATTGGGCCCTATTTTAACAATCTGAGTGCATGGTCTGAAGCGCATGGCGCAGGTGCACTTAGGGCTTGTCAGAATCCACTTTTGCTATAGTTTAACGATGGAAAAATGGTCGGCGCCAGTTGTTGGTTGTATCTAGTCTCTTAATGAGTCATGGGTGTTTTTGTCACGAACAGGTTCAAATGAAGAGGAGCGAGGACTCAACTGCAGAATAAATAAAGATTTATTAAATGAACAAAAAACCTCTCTGGACTAGAGATAGGAAGCAGAGTCTCTTCTGGACTCGAAACAGGAAGCAGAGTCCCTTCTGGACTCGAAACAGGAAGCAGAGTCCTCTCTAGACTCTGGTCACGTGCTGGACTCTGGTCAGTGGCAAGAGCCACCTCTGGACGCTGGTCAGTGGCTGGAGCCACCTCTGGACGCTGGTCAGTGGCTGGAGCCACCTCTGGATTCTGGTCAGTGGCTGGAGCCACCTCTGGACGCTGGTCAGTGGCTGGAGCTCTCTCCGGACTCGGTGCACGGGACGGAGCCCTCTCAATACACTTGGGCGGCTCTGGACACTCCTCCGAGATGACTGCGGGCTGCTCAGTAACAGGCCCCAAATCCCAAGAGGAAGCCCTGTGCTCCTCCCAAGCACGTAGGACTGCCACCACAAAAAACCCCAGCACAGCCTCCTAGCCATGTCAGAACTCGGGACCACCGGACTCGGGACCACCGGACTCAGGACCACCGGACTCGGGACCACCGGACTCAGGACCGTGACTGGAACTCTCCTTCTCCTGCGTCTGCGAGGTTTAGGTGATGTGGAGACCCCCCGCTGCAGCATCTCCAACCGCCTCTGGAGGTGCAGTGGAGCGTGTAACAGTGAAAACATGGATAGCTGGAAAAATCATTCAATAGCGGGGAAAGAGTGAAGTTGATTTAAAGTGGACCAGTGGACTAGCCTACATAAAAGATACTTAGAATACTTAATTATACTTTTAAGTATATCTTGGCCAAATATACTTACACTTTTATGTCAGTATCCTACAAGTGAAGTATACTTAAGTGCAAATTTAAGTATATTTCTGAGAAGTACATACAAAGTAGACAAAGTATACTTTTTTATTTTTAGTTTAAAAGAAGTATACTAATAGCACACTTGAATAAACTTCTTTTTCATAAGGGTTTCCTTTAAAAGCAGTTTGCTTTTATGCTTGCACCATGGCGGATTCGCTATTTATATGGCGGAATTTGCAAGCAGAAAGACTGAATGCTTCTCCAGAGAGGAATCCTTTTATTTTTAATATTTAAAAATGTTTGTGTGCTGCTGCGCGTCCCTGTGTGTGTAACAAGCAGAGTGTACGCACGTTGTGCACCCACCTATAGGCGCATATTACTAACGCGCCCTTTAAATAACACAAAAAATACTGCGCTATTGACTTTAGACCAGGTTTTTGTTGGTCAATGGTGCAGTCGATTTCAGTTGCCTCAAAATAGCCACGCGCCAACAATGCGCCTGATCATGCCTCGTTTTCAGACCAGCACGCTCATGGGTGAACAGATGGGTACGAGTGCATTTGCTATTTAAACAACGTGGCGCTGGACGTGAAAATGATAACTGCGTCGGGCTGAAACTAGCAAAAAACACTTGTGTTGCGCCTGGACTCACATTGCGCTGGGTGTATGTCTCCTAAAAGAAAGAATCGATTCTGAACTGGTGAAACGAGTTGTCCGGTCTCACTTCCGTAACATCTAGGTTTGTAACAAATTTGCATAATGGCAGCCATATGATCTTCATTGGATGCTCGTGAACAATGTCTAATTCGTACTTTGACCCACCCTCAAACATTGTAGTTGTAGCTGAGAAGCAACGTTGTACCAACTGGGCCATCTGACTGGGCCATCTGACCAATCAGGTGATGTGCAGTGTATATTATGAGAAAATTAAAGTGTTTTTTGACCTTGATGTATGTAAACCTATTGTAGAGACCTCCAAAACAAAATAAGGAACATTTAAAATGGCATAATAGGGGCACTTTAAGAACCTCTGGGGCCAGATTTACTAAACAGGGCAAATTAGTGTGAGAGCGCAATTCCATAAATACGTAGTTGGAAGTGGACAGTTCTGTGCGTGATCATTTCCATAATGACCAACACAATCTAGCGTCTGGTTTAAGACGTGCTTTTTTTGGGCGGTAAATAATGACGCAAACAATAGTAAATTGACGAGCGCAAACCTTTGTAAATCACCTTGTGTGATTCATTTAAATACTCTCCTCCCATAAATTTTGCGTCTGAAAGGGAAACTACTACAAATACATATGCAATAAGGTCAGCTGCAAAAATAACCCTGTCCACGCCTTTTCAGCGCTAATTTATCACTGCGCGTCTTTAGTAAATCCTGACAGTAGTTTTTTAACGCCAAAAGAGGGTTTGCACTGGCGCAAGCTGTTAGTAAATTTGGCCCCTGGTCTATTGGACAAATCTGTGAATATTAGCAAATCAATAGAGTAATCAATTCAGAGGCATTCCCTATGGGGCAGTATTGGAATGTTTAGTCTGCATGAATATATATTATATAAAGAATGGAAGTCGACAACATCTTCACTTCAGATGAAGGCTTGTGTCCTTTTTTATTAAAGCTGTGACCTTTTTATAAGTATATAGCTCATGACATTGAGGCTCCTGTTGCAGTATTGGCATGTCAATTCACTCCTGTCTGATTTCTTCTGCATAACCGTAGAAGCCTCATCAGACTAACAGGCAGAGCGGCTGGAATAATCACTATTCAAGTATTCAAGTCGTAGACCACACCAGAATATCTAATGGCATTTTGAGGTAGACAGTATAGATATTAGCTTGTGCCTTCAGACATAACAGTTGCCTTAAATGTAGAGACAAAGTTAGAAGTATTGAATTGAAGGATGAAGTAATTAATTAAATTAAATTAATTGGAGTTCTGTAGCTTACATGTCATCATTGCACTCCAAAGCCCTAAGGTTGTTTGTTTAATTATTATAAACACATTCGTAAGTGTGTTGTCGGAACTGAGCTGAATATACTAATGAGTTTGGATGTGCCACTGTAACATGTGTCCCACATACAGTATAATGTGTAAGTGAGTCTGTGGAAAGCACCCCAGGAAGTCTTCCTGGAGTCTCTGTGTGTGTGTTTTTGCAAATGGAATATTTATGAAGCACTCTATCACTCCAAACACCCTCTGAAATGTAATCACTTTATGTCATGATCCACTGTGAAGTTAATTTGTGTCTCAATTTCCTTTCAATTGACTGTGTCAAAGCTTTCCATAATAATACGACAGCCAATAAAGATGTTAGATGCATTTCACTCCATCCAAGTTTAAATGGTTTGATCGAATGTAACAGTTTTGGCCTGTATTACTTTTTGCACTAATGATTTTTAAATGAGAAACGCAGACTGATTTATCTGTATTTCAGTGTTTGTGAATATCAAAAAACAGCAGTAAGGACTAGATCAGTCAGGATTTCTATGATTTCTGGCCCTCAAGATCCATTTTCCTGCAGTGTTTTGCTCCAACCCTAATCAAACACACCTGAACAAGCTAATCAAGGTCTTCAGGATTACTAGGCTGCATCCAAAAGCTGAAAAATGCTGCCTTCAGAGGATGCGTTCCAATGTATGAAGGCATCAAGGCACAAATCCAATGTTAACTTCACTTCCTGTCTCCTGAGAGACCTTCATCTGATCGATTTTTGAAGGCAACATAGATGTACTGTATCCTTTGCTGCCTTTGATATCCCACAGTCTTTAAGTGACATGTAAAGGCCAAGTATGGTAACCCAATTCTTGGAATTTGTCCTCTGCACTTTCATTAGGAGTAGTGAGTAGTGAACACACACACACACTGCAAACCGTGGACACACACACCCGGAGCAGTGGTCAGCCATTTTTGCTGTGGCGCCAGGGGAGCGATTGGTGGTTACGTGCCTTGCTCAAGGGCACCTCAGTCATTTCCTGCTGCTATTAAGAAACGAACCTGCATCCTTCGGATTACTAGTCTGACTCTCTAAACATTAGGCTGCCCCATGGAATCCTGTGCATTCCATTCTGTGAAAGTTGAGCTAAAAAGTAATGGTGTCTAGAAGTTGCGGTTGATGGTCAGTTTCTGTGTAAATGTACGTTTCTGACCAACGTTTTTGATTTTATGTCTAGCAAGAAATTACTATCATAGTAATTAAATATTTGCTTAGTTATCACTAAAGCTCGTTCTATTTTGCTGTAGATCATTAAACCAATACGCTGCCTCAGAAGCCTGTTTCGTGAGGTACCTTTGTGCGCAAACGCTGACTGCTAAGTTACTGCCTGATAAGGAAGTGAGGCAATAAGTCAGATGCATAAGTTTATGGACGCAGCTCTAGAAATATGCAGGCAGTTGAGTTTGATCAGTGTTGGAGGAATGTGGATCTTGCCCTTATGGAATCCCATTAATAAGATTAAACATTTAGGTTGAAATAATTTCAGCCCAATGAATCGCTTAGCTGAGATATATTCATTACAGTAGCTCTGAATGCTTCAGTGAGCTTTGCATATATTCTTCGTTCCTTTTTGGATAAGTTAATGCAAAAATATGCTGAATATTCCATTCTTTCTCTGTCATTATAAAACAAGTATTGTTAAAAAACAATAAACCCAACATCTTGATTTTAATATTAAAACTGCTTCCCATTATTTTGTTAATACAAATTCCCTCCCTGCTTAGAGAGTTTGAGAGCATCACTTGCTGAAAAGATATTTATGTATCTTTAGCATGTTTATACAAAATACATAATTTTCATCCTTTCATTTTCGCTGAGGTATTTAGATGTCACTTTACTGTCGCAATGTTGACACTACATCTAATTTCAGAAAGTATACCGTAGGTAAATACGAATGGTGCACATAAAAATTCTAGTCACAGTACATGTCCACAGCATCTCGTTTAGTTACTTCCTGAAAGAGTTTTGTGTGTTACCTTTACTTTTGCTGAATATGTTTTTGGAAAACCAGGATATGATCAGTACATCAGAACTAGAAAGATTAGTTCTTGCACCAGTGTCAACATGTCGTTTCCTGTTGTAGATTTTGGTGTGCAGATGGGATCGCCTCAGGGCTCATGCTTAATGTATACAGGTTGTTCTTTTTCACAGCAAACTAGAAATGACCTTACAAGATGTCAGTTGTGTTCCATTTTAATGCGCACGAGTGAATCCACTAATCCCCACCTGTACATGGTTCTCAAAAGTGCCTCTGTGATATGTAGTGTAGTTTCAATATGTAGTGGAGACCCATATGGTCTGACCCATAGATCTAGAGTATAGGCAAAAAAGGTCAATTGAGTTTAAAAGCCTGTTCATCAAATGCTAAATAAAATGTGAAAAGCATGGCAGAAAGGTTTATTTAAACCAAGACTTAAACAAATTGGGTGAGCTTTTTGGACAGCCACAAACAACTAATTGTGTGTATACTTTAAACATAATATCTATGCTGTTTTCTTCGCAAAAAGATTATTTGGACCATGATGAGGCAAGATTAAGGTATTAGCTGCTGGAATTGAAATGTTACATTTCAGTCTTTTGTTCGATTGGTTGTTGAATGTGCCAAACTTTCATTATGTTAATTGCAATTAAAAGACCAAGAAGTTGTGGTTGCAGTAGACATCAACTTCCATTGGAAGAAGTCATTTAAAATTGTGTTTACTGTAAATTTACAATTTACACAACTTGATCACATTTGGAAATGAATATGAAGACCACTAAAGGATATTGTTCCTATGCCAACAGGAATTTTAACAACTGAGAATCTTTTGTTGTTTTCTAGTTCTCTGTAAAGGAGATTCGCCACACTGTTATGTCATCATATCTCATGCAAAACATTATAAATTTGCCATGACATCAGCATAATTCTCCCACGTACTTTTGCAAATAAATAGAAGAAATATTGTTTGATTCTTGCCAGCATTCATATTTTAGCAGAATATGAAAATAAAATTAAATGTTTAAGCTTATAGATATTCATATTTCAACTTTTGCATACATAACAGGATAAGATTTGCATTTTAATATGCAACAGAAGCTGCAATCAAAGCTTAATTAACATTAGTTTAATTAATTGAAATATGCATCCCAATTTGTGTTTGAACATTGCATCTGTTTTTTTTTTTTGTCCCATTACCATTTAGGTCATGAAAGAGTGACTGTCAAACTGTGTGTGTGTGTGTGGCCAATAGGTTGCTGTCTGTTAACTGAGATAAGACTGGGCTATTTATTTTCTGATCTCTTTACTTCCAGAAACTCTTAGATTAAAATAGTTATTAGTTCAAGCAGAAGACAAAACTAAAGTTGTTTTCTCAGCTGCACGATTCACATTATTGCTCAATTGCAGTTTTATGAACAGAAGACATTTGGAGAGACCCAGCAGGCATCCCTGGCCCTTCACCTCTGTAATTGACTGCTGCTGGAAAACAGACATTATTGAGCTCATATGTTTCATGTTTATAATTTTATAAATATTCTAAAAACTTCACAGTATTGGAATGCAAATTATGTGAAACGGGAGGTTACATGGGTAACCGAGGTTCTATGAATAAGGTCAACACGCCACCATATGGGTTAGCCTCGCTAGAGGGCAAGATGTCAGGAGATTGCATATCAAATTAATACTGCACCTGCACGTAATCATCCTCTATAAATACAGGTGCAATGCCGCCAGCACATTCTCTTATTTTGCTGACTGAAACCATGTAATCTTCGGGTGACCACTGGGTGACCATATAGGTCAACAGTGTACCAAATAAGGTCAGGAGGAGAATGTAGTGGGGCCATAACCATATGAGACAGACATGAGTTAACTTGATTCTTTATTAAACAGTCTGATATTGTGATGCCAACATGAACACCCGTTGCTAGAACTAAACATTAAACCAAGCCAACAGGCCGGTACACCTTGAATGAAACTAAGCGTTTAGGGACTTATCCCTTCTCCAGCTTGCAGGACAGAGTTAGCTAAAGACGATGCCACATTCAGGCGGAACCTCCTCTAAAGGCACACCTTTGAATAGTGCCCAGGAGGCAGCCATCCCCCTGGTGGAATGTGCTACCACACCTTCAGGTGAAGGTACACCAGTGCTTCTACACTCACCTAAAGGATTATTAGGAACACCATACTAATACTGTGTTTGACCCCCTTTCGCCTTCAGAACTGCCTTAATTCTACGTGGCATTGATTCAACAAGGTGCTGAAAGCATTCTTTAGAAATGTTGGCCCATATTGATAGGATAGCATCTTGCAGTTGATGGAGATTTGTGGGATGCACATCCAGGGCACGAAGCTCCCGTTCCACCACATCCCAAAGATGCTCTATTGGGTTGAGATCTGGTGACTGTGGGGGCCATTTTAGTACAGTGAACTCATTGTCATGTTCAAGAAACCAATTTGAAATGATTCGAGCTTTGTGACATGGTGCATTATCCTGCTGGAAGTAGCCATCAGAGGATGGGTACATGGTGGTCATAAAGGGATGGACATGGTCAGAAACAATGCTCAGGTAGGCCGTGGCATTTAAACGATACCCAATTGGCACTAAGGGGCCTAAAGTGTGCCAAGAAAACATCCCCCACACCATTACACCACCACCACCAGCCTGCACAGTGGTAACAAGGCATGATGGATCCATGTTCTCATTCTGTTTACGCCAAATTCTGACTCTACCATCTGAATGTCTCAACAGAAATCGAGACTCATCAGACCAGGCAACATTTTTCCAGTCTTCAACTGTCCAATTTTGGTGAGCTCGTGCAAATTGTAGCCTCTTTTTCCTATTTGTAGTGGAGATGAGTGGTACCCGGTGGGGTCTTCTGCTGTTGTAGCCCATCCGCCTCAAGGTTGTGCGTGTTGTGGCTTCACAAATGCTTTGCTGCATACCTCGGTTGTAACGAGTGGTTATTTCAGTCAAAGTTGCTCTTCTATCAGCTTGAATCAGTCGGCCCATTCTCCTCTGACCTCTAGCATCAACAAGGCATTTTCGCCCACAGGACTGCCGCATACTGGATGTTTTTCCCTTTTCACACCATTCTTTGTAAACTCTAGAAATGGTTGTGCGTGAAAATCCCAGTAACTGAGCAGATTGTGAAATACTCAGACCGGCCCGTCTGGCACCAACAACCATGCCACGCTCAAAATTGCTTAAATCACCTTTCTTTCCCATTCTGACATTCAGTTTGGAGTTCAGGAGATTGTCTTGACCAGGACCACACCCCTAAATGCATTGAAGCAACTGCCATGTGATTGGTTGATTAGATAATTGCATTAATGAGAAATTGAACAGGTGTTCCTAATAATCCTTTAGGTGAGTGTATATGCCATCTCAATAGTCCTGACAACACAACAGGCCAGCCTTTGTTTGGACACAGCCTGGCCCAGCACTGACTCCCCACAGCAGACAAATAGTTGATCTGTCTGCCTTATTAAGTGCAAGTTATATATCCTCTCAGAGCCCTGACTGGGCAGTTCCTCTGAGACATGAGGAGGTGCATGAAAGAGTTCCAGAACCAATGGCCTAGACACATATGAATGAGCCAGGACCTTTGGCAAAAATGCATGATTCAGTAAGAGTGAGAGGGGTCCATCTTCTCCACCAAGCCTCGAACATGCTGGGTGCACAGAGCCTTCAATGTGGTTATGCCGATCAGGTATTGCTGCCTGATATCCCCTCAAAGTTGATTCCTTAAGCCCCCTTCCAAAAGGTACTGAAGAAAAGACAAGACTGAGGATATGTCACATGAAATTGGGTTGATACCTCTAGACTGACACCAGCGACTGAATGTTTCCCATCGGCTAGCGTAAAGCACTTCTGTGTAAGAGGCTCTAGCTGCTTGCAATGTCATCAGGAACCCTTGCCCCAGAGTCCCTGACGGCTCCTGTCCAGAGGCCAAACATGCATGTTGAATATCTCCGGGTTGGGGTGCCAAATCTGCCCCTGAGCCTGGGAGAGCATGTCCTATCTGAGTGGGAGATGCCATGGAGGAGCCCTAAACAATGCTGCCTGATCTGGCATCCATATCTGGTGGGGTCATTTGGGAGCTATGAGCAGGACTCTGGCTCGTGAGTCTCGAACCTTGGCCAACACTACTGGTAGAAGACGAAAAGGGGGAGAAGTATACAGAAGACCCCAAGGGCATCTACCCCCAGCGACCCCTTCGGGCCCACCACTGAGTACCATAGGGGACAATGAATAGTCTCCTGAGAGGCAAAGAGGTCCACCTGAGCCCTTCCGAATCAATCTCAAATGACTTGCACAATCTCTGGGTGCAGCCTCCATTCTCCTGTCTTGGGTCCTCCCCTTGATAGGAGGTCGGCTGCCACATTGTCCACCCCTGGAAAATGTAAGGCCCTCAGGGACAGAACCTGTGCATGCACCCATAAGAGGAGCTCCCGGGCCTTCTGATGAAGAGATGGAGAGCATGTCCCCCCTTGGTGGGTTATGTAGGACACCACTGTGGAACTGTCTGTGCGCACAATGACAGGTTTTCTCCCGAAGTCTAGGAAAAAGTGTTTCAAGGTCCTGTGCGCAGCCTCCATTTCCATTAGGTTTATATGAACTCCAGCCCAAGAGGCCTCCCAGCTGCCTTGAACTAGGCGGTTTTTCCACATGGCTCCCTAGGCAATTTCGGATGTATCCGTGGTTAATGTTTCTCTTGAACAAACCTGACCCAGCGGGACTCCTTGCTGGAGTCCTAGCGTTGAAAACCACTACCTTATTGGCTGGGACACACTCTGGAACCAGGTGCAAAATTCTCTGACCGTCCTTGTGTGGATTGACTTTGATCCTTATGAGCCACTACTGTAACGGCCACATGTGAAGTAACCCTAGAGGCACCACCTGAGAAGCTGCTGCCATCATACTGAGGATTCTCCGGCCACACCTCACTGATGTCTGATATTTTCCCATCAGATGGGATATCTGCTTCCTCAGAATAAGAACCCTCTGGGGGGTAAGACAGGCTCTCATGGTCATGAGTCCAGAACCAAGCCCAAATACCATTCTGCCTGGAGTCAGGCAGCTGTTCTTCTCGTACAATTTCAGGCTTAATCTGAAAAGGTGCGACAACGCTTCCTCTGTATTGCTTCTCGCTTGCTGTTTGGTTGGCAGAGATGGGAAGTAACGAAATACAAATAAAGAGTTCAGATGCAAAAGCCGCTAAACGCAACCTCTGTCAAAAATGAGATAATGATATTGAGCGAATGCTCTCCGCAAATAGTATACGTTCATCAAATACTTTCGCCAAATCCCAGCGTCAGCCCATTCAGAAATACTGGTTCATTGGCAGAAACCACTAAACGCCACTCCCTTTGCCAGCAAAATCCACAGAAACCAATCAGAAGACTCAAATCGAATCATATGTATGAGCCAGCTTTCAACTGCCAAGCTGCGAGTTTTTTCCAGTTACATCTTTAGTGATTTTGCAACTGTTTACTATGTCTTGTTGTCCAAAGAGGCAGACATAGAGCTGGTTTTGCAGCAAAAGTTAAATTTGTTAAAAACCCATGAATTGACTAAAGTGACATTTTTGAAAATAAGGAAATTTCAATAACTGACTAATAACTTTTTCATTGCCATTAAAGTGAAATTACTGAACCTAAACATAGGAGCCTGATAAAAAATGTTCATTTAAAAGAAAAAATGTCAGACAGACTTAGTTTTGCATCTGAACTCTTCAAATAATTGTAGCTACTTAAGTAAATTTTTCTGGTATCAGTACTTTACTTCACTATTTATTTTTCTGACACCTTTTTACTTTCACTCCTTAAGTTTTTACACAAATATCTGTACTTTCTACTTCTTGCATTTTCAAACCGGGTTTGTTACTTTAGTTTTAATCTGTATTTGGTGGCATCTCTAATAAATCATTAATCGGTTAGTCTTGACTGGCAAATGCTACTATTTGGCTCTCGTGCGTGCTCCACGCCTCCACCAAAAGGTTTTGATCAGAGTAATCAATGCGAGAGACTCCAAGAATGGAGTGGAAGCTCCCAAAGAGGCAAAACTACTGGTCTGTTCAGGACTTTAAGTGCAGGTCAGTTTCATCTGTAAATAGGCTGTTGTAGTTTTATCTTTGTTTACTTAGTTAAGCATTAAACTGCTAGCAACTGTTAGCAGTAGCACTCTATTACTATCATCACTCAAAATACTGTATGCTATGGACATCAATTTAACTACTTCGAAGTCTGAAGTAGACAAGTTAATGACATAATCATTTTCACAGATAGTCTTTTTGGTGTACGGATGGTTCTGCCACAGTACTTACCAGTACTTTACTGCTCTAAATGCTTTAACAGACCATTTTCAACACTGAAAACCATTATGAGTCGAATTTTACCATACAGTAACTCAAAAAGCTTGACAGCAGTGATGACATCTTACTGTGCCTGCTAATTCCCAGTAGTCTCTGAGGATGTTTTAAAGTTGGATAGATCGATATTGTGAAGAAAGCCTTGGGTAAATCCTGTTAGAAACCTCAACCTTACCATTGATCCGAGTAAGAATTGAATTCTGTTCAAACCTCCTCCCCACCGAGTAGACTTCTAAAGCTGATTCAACACTACACAGAGGTATAGATGCTGCAGAGACATTCAGGAGGCTAATCTTCAGAGCTTTCAAAACATGCCTCAGTGTCATGCTTGCCCAGATGCCACACCGCATGCTATATACAAGGCTTAGGAGATGCATATTTATCAGTGAGCTAGCAGACAGGGGGGATTTGATGGACGTACATAAAGCAGTCTGTCAGTGCAGTTGAAGATGTAGTATGCAGTATGTAAGCAGTGCATTAGGTTTTATAGTGATCTATTACGGACACAAAGCCCTGGAAAGTGAAGTCAGAGCATGCTAAGGGCAGTAATTTGTTATTGCTAGTAATTTTCAGTAATGTGTCAACGATAGCTGTCTCTGCATTATGGTTGTACTTATTTTGCTTCCTTCATTACCGTCCCCCATCCACATTACCTTCTTTAAACTGTAGCCTGCGTTGTTTCCCTGTGCTGAACAGTCTTATGATTGATATTTGACTTTAAATTACACGCACAATAGTTTACAAAGTCAAGCACTGTTATCATTTTCACAACGTTGTTTAATTTTCCAGCCCAGTTGTGAGATTATAAGAATGTTCTTTGATGCAGCTTTCTCCGCTAATTTGTATCATGTGTGAAAAATGAATGTTTTCAGTAGTCTGTTCATGTACACACATTATTTCTCTACAGTATAGTTTCAGGTAACAAACTATAGCTTTATCAATAAACCTAACTAAACCAATCAATAAAACCTTTCACTAAACATATTAGTAAACAAAATAAAAATAATAAATCTTTGGGTTGACTGTGAATAACTTGAATGCGTATGTGGTAACTTGTTGAATTTCCTTTGGTTTTGCTTGCAGCTTTGAAGCTTCCCGTCACCATGGGAACAGCTGAAATGACCCGGAGGATACCCTATGGAAAATGAATTCCAAGCATAGACAGAGACTATTCATGGAATTGAGTTTAATGGGCATCTTACCAACAACAGCTATCCTTTTCATTCTACAGCAACAGCTAATAGAATAATGGCAACCATTCGCTTATCTGCAGCCCTTCACAACAACGATAATTGACCCTTAGGAAGCAGCTCCTGTCCAATCAGACCTTAGCAAACAGTCCTAACCAATATATCCTTTATTAAGCTTTCAGCACTTTTCCACCACCAGCTTTTGAAATTTGTGGAGACAACCCTAATTACAGTTTCTCTGGCAGGCAGGTAAAAGAAATTGAACTCTTTTAGCAGTTCTTTTTTCAGCTGGTTTTCTTTTTCTCTTTCTCTTTATTAAATGGAATTTTATTGGAATATCTTATGGGCCTAACTAAAATATAGAAGCTAATTTTTGCCTCAAGAGTAAAAACTGATAAAGGGAATTGTGAGAGTTTAAAATAAGAAATACAGATACATTGTGAAATATAAAGTGACATTTTGTGAATTTATGTTGTATTGATTGCCCTATTATTTTCCTTTTTTGTCTTGCTCTCTCTTAATGGACAACTGTGCCTCAAGGAAGTTTAAGCTCGCTGCATCTGAAACCGAATACTTCCCTATATAGTATTCGGAAAAACAGTAGGCGAAAATTCCTGGATGACCTACTACTTCCGCCGATCTGGTGTGTGCATTCGATGGACACTTTACTATCCCATGAGGCCACGGGAGAGGATTTAATGGCAGTGAAGCGGCGCAACTGACGCTGGTAAGTCACATGACAGTAAAAACATGGCGTATATAGTACGTCTGAATTTTATTCATACTACCCACATTCAGCATACTTTTTTGAACAGTCGTGAAGTAAGTTCAAATTCAGGTGTAGTACCTAATCAGACAGTATGCGATTTAGGACGCAGTGCTTATCTTTCCTAGTATTGCTCATCCACAATTCACTTCACTCCAGACCAGTTGGTGGCAGTAACGCACTATTAGGTCTGTCTGCTAACCTCTAAAAGAAGTGGGGTGAGCTTTTGATTACTGTTTACCATTGTAGTTAACTTAAATGTTGTGAAATTTAGTAAATTTACCTGGTTAGCATGGACTAATTAGCTCTAAAAAAAAAAAGTAGCTGTGCATTCTGATAAAAAAATTTTTTACAAGCAACATATGAATTGCAATTTTCTCTTTGTGTTATATTACAGCTTAAGTGAAGAGCCTGGAAATGTGCGAATTCTCATGGTGCCGTCAGCCAAACAGCTTTGTTGTGGCTATTGCTGGTCACATGCCCAGGTAATTGGCTTTTTCCAGGTATTATAGATCTCTTTGGTGTAGTATGATGTTTTTTTTTAACTTGTCAATTTCAGTGATATTTTAGTAGTTTTTATGTACGTTTATAGTATGTATTAATATTTTATTGATTAAAAATTTGCTGTTATTTTTATTTTTTAATTTAAGTTTTAGTAATTTATTGCAATGTTTATATATGTTCTATTTTGTTTTTGTTTTTACTCTGTCTGCTCATTTCCTGTTTTTCTGTGTTCTCTAGTTCCCTTGTTTGTTAATTAGTACCCACGCCTGTTCTGTTTTATCTTTGATTCCTCTGTGTATTTAATCCCTGAGTTTTGTTTCTTTGTCTGGTATTGTGTATGTTAATGTGTAGTTGTGATTCTGATACTGCGTGTTCTTCTTGCTTATTAAAAGACTCTTTATTTATCTTTGATTCATGCGTGTTCATCTACACGTGACATTTATGTGCTTTTGTTAGTTTGTTTTTTTAATATTTCTATTGATCTTTCATTTATTTTTTATTTCAGTTTGTTTTAGTAATTTTAGTACTTAAACATATTTTGTCTTTTCTATTTTAGTTTTTCCTATAATATTTATATTCACAATATTTCAGCTTTATTTCAATTAACAGAAATACTTTTTAAAAATACTTTTAGTTTAGTTAACAATACCAACATGGGTTGATGTCATTTTCTTTTTGCATCCTTATCAGTTAACAGCAGTTAACCCGCTACAATTTAAAAAGTGAAAAAGATCATTGATCCAGTTTTATGTCACTGCCTTTTTTTGCCCTGTAGACGGTTGTAACAAGAGACACCAAGACAGTCATTTTGCAATATGTACTAATTAGCTAAAATGTTCTATATACACCCATACCTGAAGAAATACCCATTGTTTTCTTCTTCTACACGGTTGGCATGTTCTTTATAAGAACCCTCCTTTCATTTTGTTTTGCCAGCTTTGTTTGCACGAGCAATCGCAATGATCTTTTGTTTGATGACCTGTTCAGCACAGCACAGCACCATATTGCCAATATTGAGTGGATGCTTTAGGACCACAATATAATTAAAACACATGTTAGGTAAGGTTTAAGTTATCGGTCACTCCTCTATCTTGCCTCAACAAAGCACCATCCCATTCAATTAAACAATACTCTGACCTTATCTTTCTCAAATCAATATCCATGATAAACAGTAGTGTCCAGTTTGACCAACACAAAGGTCTCTGGGTGAACCAGATAGCAAAAGCACACAACTTGTAGAGATATATGAGGTCAGGAGTCGCTTTACTCGCAATGGCATCCATACATCAATGTCTGTGGGAACTGTGTAGTATAGAAGTGGAGAAACAGCAACACATGGCAAAATGAAGTACATTTGATGTCTTGATGGCTAAATGATTGTGCGAGTTGGAATCGATATATTTATTTAGTGTTGTGTGGACAATGAGACCTGACTGTATTCTCGATTAAAATAAAACATTTAAAGGTGATGAGTAGCACTATACTTTACAGTCCTGTTCCGCATGTACATACTATGTACTTATTATAGTTATTACAATAGGTATTTGCCTTATATTATCCAGTACTTGTAAGTACACTGTAAGTACACGTAAGTGCACGTACTGTAAAATAAAATGCAACCTTTAAATGTTTAATTTCTGTGTCACCAAATCAGAATGGCAAAAATAATGAGATTATAATATAATATACATTTCAATCTGCTTGACCAATGTATAAATGACAGCATTTCCTTTACAGAATACAGACAATTTCGGTAAATTCATTTTTGCTCGAATAATTGCAAGGGTCTGGCACAAGTAAACAGCAGTTGATTCGTTTCATTCTGTTCTGGTAAGCTGCTTTATCGCGAATTATTTCCTGCCTGCTTGTGATCATAATTATGTATTAAATTACTGTAAATGGACTTTTCCAATGGCTATTCCAATGGCTTTTTGTGTAGCAACAGGCAAGGCCATTTAAATGTATTATTTTTGTCCCCAGGAATCTTCTAGTTGCTGTTGAAGTGATTTGAATTAAAAGTAAAATAACCTGCTTTGAAGATAAAATCATCTATTCATACTTACAGATAATATAGACTAATATAGGAAAGCAACATGTACAGGTTATTGCTTTTTACATTGATTTGTATTATAAATAAGATTATTTAATGATTTCAAAGTCAAAACAGTTTTATTTATTCAATTGCTCTGTCTTATGCCCCCTTTTTCTCCCATCATTTTTGTTTTGATATTTTCTAACAGTGATCATTTTTGAGAGGAATTTGGTGGACCTGATGAAACTGCCATCCAGCATGCTCTGCTATGTTATTTTCCAGCCTGCATTTGTGTCCATTTTGATGAAACAAAGCAGGGAGGAAGATGAGAATGTGAGTGTGTGGAGAAGGAAGAAAAAGCAAACACACAGAGGGGATTTAAAACATTTGAAATGTCTTGCAGGTGCTTTAAGTGACATTTAAATCACCACAGGCCAATTCTATCACACAAATGCCTCACTAGAGATTCCTTTTGAAACCTGCTTTGACTTATTTATAAAGATACAGAAAATGAATGAGAAAGTTTAAGCATATAAAATCTTTGCCACACTATTTTGACATTTTTATGGTGGACTATCAGGCCCAAGTGAATATGTTGCCACTAACAGCGTTGGGGGGTAACGCATTACAAGTAACGCGAGATACAGTATGTAATCAGATTGTGATCATGATGGTTATTGTAGTTCTAGACTAATGTGAACATGCATTTACTAATCTCAATTGCACAAAAACTGATTCAGTATTCCTCATAAAAAAATGGATATCAGTGAAATTTAAACTCAGAATATTACGCAAAACTGCAATAATTAAATGTTAAATAGTACAAATGTACATTATGTATTTAATCTCACCTTATTAACTAATGTCTTTGCTGCTGACCTTCGATGGTCCAATTCGACCATAATAATAAGCAAAAATGACTTTAGATTAACATCACATTTGTGTTTAATTTTTTTGTTTTTATTGCTGAAGTAAGAGGCTGCATCTGAAATTGCAGACAGACAGACAGATAGGCTGACAGACAGACAGACAGACAGACAGACAGACAGATAGATAGATAGATAGATAGATAGATAGATAGATAGATAGATAGATAGATAGATAGATAGATAGATAGATAGATAGATAGAGTGGGGAGAACAAGTATTTGATACACTTTCGATTTTGCAGGTTTTCCTACTTACAAAGCATGTAGAGGTCTGTAATTTTTTTATCATAGGTACACTTCAACTGTGAGAGACGGAATCTAAAACAAAAATCCAGAAAATCACATTGTATGTTTTTTAAATAATTAATTTGCATTTTATTGCATGACATAAGTATTTGATCACCTACCAACCAGTAAGAATTCCAGCTCTCACAGACCTGTTAGTTTTTCTTTAAGAAGCCCTCCTGTTCTCCACTCATTACCTGTATTAACTGCACCTGTTTGAACTCGTTACCTGTATAAAAGACACCTGTCCACACACTCAATCAAACAGACTCCAACCTCTCCACAATTTCCAAGACCAGAGAGCTGTGTAAGGACATCAGGGATAAAATTGTAGACCTGCACAAGGCTGGGATGGGCTACAGGACAATAAAAGCTTGGTGAGAAGGCAACAACTGTTGGCGCAATTATTAGAAAATGGAAGAAGTTCAAGATGACGGTCAATCTCCCTCAGTCTGGGGCACCATGCAAGATCTCACCTCGTGGGGCATCAGTGATCATGAGGAAGGTGAGGGATCAGCCCAGAACTACACGGCAGGACCTGGTCAATGACCTGAAGAGAGCTGGGACCACAGTCTCAAAGAAAACCATTAGTAACACACTACGCTGTCATGGATTAAAATCCTGCAGCGCACGCAAGGTCCCCCTGCTCAAGCCAGTGCATGTCCAGGCCCGTCTGAAGTTTGCCAATGACCATCTGGATGATCCAGAGGAGGAATGGGAGAAGGTCATGTGGTCTGATGAGACAAAAATAGAGCTTTTTGGTCTAAACTCCACTCGCCGTGTTTGGAGGAAGAAGAAGGATGAGTACAACCCCAAGAACACCATCCCAACCGTGAAGCATGGAGGTGAAAATCATTCTTTGGGGATCCTTTTCTGCAAAGAGGACAGGACGACTGCACCGTATTGAGGGGAGGATGGATGGGGCCATGTATCGCGAGATCTTGGCCAACAACCTTCTTCCCTCAGTAAGAGCACTGAAGATGGGTCGTTCAAGAAGAAGGATGAGTACAACCCCAAGAACACCATCCCAACCGTGATGCATGGAGGTGGAAATCATTCTTTGGGGATGCTTTTCTGCAAAGGGGACAGGTCGACTGCATCGTATTGAGGGGAGGATGAATGGGGCCATGTATCGCGAGATCTTGGCCAACAACCTCCTTCCCTCAGTAAGAGCATTGAAGATGGGTCGTGGCTGGGTCTTCCAGCATGACAACGACCCGAAACACACAGCCAGGGCAACTAAGGAGTGGCTCCGTAAGAAGCATCTCAAGGTCTTGGAGTGGCCTAGCCAGTCTCGAGACCTGAACCCAATAGAAAATCTTTGGAGGGAGCTGAAAGTCCATATTGCCCAGCGACAGCCCCGAAACCTGAAGGATCTGGAGAAGGTCTGTATGGAGGAGTGGGCCAAAATCCCTGCTGCAGTGTGTGCAAACCTGGTCAAGAACTACAGGAAACGTATGATCTCTGTAATTGCAAACAAAGGTTTCTGTACCAAATATTAAGTTCTGCTTTTCTGATGTATCAAATACTTATGTCATGCAATAAAATGCAAATTAATTACTTAAAAATCATACAATGTGATTTTCTGGATTTTTGTTTTAGATTCCGTCACTCACAGTTGAAGAGTACCTATGATAAAAATTACAGACTTCTACATGCTTTGTAAGTGGGCAAACCTGCAAAATCGGCAGTGTATCAAATACTTGTTCTCCCCACTGTATAGGGGACTAGGACTCCCTGTGCTATACCACTGGTCACAACATCTTAAATTTGCATTATAAATGAACATGTGCTTCATAATAAAAATTGCTTTTTAATACCACGCTAAAATATGTGAGGAAAAATTTTGGTCACAATTGTTACCAGTGGGATTAAATGATTAATAACATCATTTCATGGTACAAAATTATATCTTTACTATGAGATCAGGATTTTTGCACTGCTGATAGGGAATAGCAATATATTCTGAGAACTAATTTTCTAATGTGCCTGAATGTGTCCTGATGAATTAAGAAAGACTGGTCTAAAAATTCACACACCCTAAATTAATGTTTCAATTACCTTATATTAATCTGATTGTCACATAACCATTCAGATAAAATTTTTGCCAGAGCTGAGAAAAAGATAATCATAATTTATCAGCTCTCCTTCGTTAGCACCTGTCGTAATATATGAAATTGTCCTGCTGAACTGTCATCACTTTACTGCATTGTTAGTAACAGAAGACTGCTGGCGAATCCCCTACCAAGACAGACCTGTCATGTTGAAATAAAACATCAAGGCCACTCGTGAGCCGTCAGGGGTAAAAAAAAAAAAATGTACATTTGGAATCTGAAAGCGTGTCTGTTTGCATGTTAGCACACATGTGTCTGTTTCACAAACATGCAGTCATGCTGCAGGGGAGGTGAATTTAGTTACCCATAAATAATCTGAAGGGCAGCATTTGTCCCATAAATGCTAATACAAAGGGACAGACAGATAGATCTTAACCAGGGTGGCTTCAGCCTCTTGGTTGATAGTATATTATTCAGTGACATATGGCAAGGCTTTGCCATTTAAGTAAGCCTGGCTTATGCGTTTAGTACCATATTAATGTACCGTGTTATGATGCTGATAATGCAGAGTCATTAAAATAATCCTTATACATTTTTTAAACATTTTAATGTGGGAAGGACAAACAACATTTAGCAGAAGTTTAGCCAACTTTAGGTTTTTGTTTTATGTCTAAATGCATTTTTTTATTTAACTTTTTAAATATCACATTTTTTATTTCACACTTTTTTTTGAGACCCAAAAAATAATTGGTGGACCCCTGCAGTACCATTACGGACCCCCTGTTGAAGAACACTGATCTAAGCAGAAAGGTTATGTTGATGTTTCCTAGATGATTAAAGAGACAAGAGTTTAATCAGGAAGTATTAACCTAACATAATTTTGGTCACTTTGATACTGTTTATGTTTAAAGTTTTGTGTATTATTTTGGAGACTACACTTGACTGTTTCAGTATTGTTGTTTTTCTCATTTACAGATGGTAAATATGTATGTTTTTGTGATAAATATATATCACAAAATATTCATGAGTGTATTGCAGACTTTAAAGGAATTGTTCATCCAAAAATGCATGGTATTCCCATATAATAACAGTTAAAGGTACACTGTGTAAATTTTAGAGGCATCTAGCGGTGAGGTTGCAAATTTCAACGACCCACCGCTCACCCCTCCCTTTCAAAGCACATCGAGAAGCTACGGTGGCCGACACAGGACAAAGATGTCGCCGACGTCGTCTGAGACAACAGAGAGTAGCTAGTGCTCTGTAGAGCAGTTTGTCCGTTTAGGGCTACTGTAGAAACATGACGGCACAAAATGGCGACTTCACTGTAAGGGGACACGCTGTGTATGTAGATAGAAATGGCTCATTCTGAGGTAATAAAAACATAACGGTTCATTATATAAGGTCTTTATACACACTGAAAACATAGTTATGTATATTATATTACATTTCTGTCAATAGATCCTCATAATTAGCTACTACACGCTGCACCTTTAAAGGCCCCAAAATGACAAAAAGAAACACAATATAGAGAGAGAACTTTAATTTTTGGGTGCACTATCCCTTTATGATGAGATTAATTGATGCCACTGTATCTTCTAGGTCAGTTCTTGGTTAATGAAATGATTCTATTAACTAAGTAACACATGTGGAAGGTGTAAGGGCTTGTGCCCTGTCTAAAATTGATCAGTGCCTTTAGCATTTGTCCACTTTTCAGATGTGAGCTAATCAATGTGTGAAAAGTGACAGCAGGGGTGCAAACAAAAGACATGACAGTGTCAAATGGAATTATCACACACAATGATTGGTTGACTGCCAATTATTTTCCTTGATTGAGCATTGGCCTTATTAGAACGACGGCAGAAGAATGGCCTCCATATTCATTAACAGACAAAGTTCAGCAGAACATGGGGGAGTTACAAAAATACATTTAACATGGGTTGTTTACTTGAGGGTATATACACGAATGACATTTTAACATGCTATTTTAGACACGTTTTTGCAAAAAGCTGATAAAATATTTCGAATCACTTCTAAAAACCAAGCGGCAACCTCCCCCAGTTTCTCTTGAAGCCAATACGGAAGTCGACTTCATCGACTGGCCACTAGGGACAGGCTCCAAAAGGGTACAGGATCTCATTGAGCCCCATGTTAAAATTCCCAACTTTACAGCAGAAAAAAAAACGTTTACAGCCTGGTACAAATTGTGGTTTTGGTCTATACAGCTAATTTTACCCTTCATGACAACTGTGAGGGGGGTAAATTTTTTAAACTCATTCGTTTACATTATATAAAGCCTTAAAGTTCTGCATAATTAAGGGCGTGGCCACTTTGAGTGACAGGTGGATTGCCGTTTGTCTGTTAGTCATCACGTCACCTCAGCTCCAGTCACGTCCCGTCTCTTTGCCCATTTTCAGTTATCCGGGAGTGACGCGCGGTGACGCACTGCCAAGATGGCAACAGCCGACTTTACGCTTCAAAACTGCTCATCAGAAACCTATGGGTGACGTCATGGACACTACGTCCATATTTTTTTACAGTCTATGCTAAAAACGCAATTCAGGTGCATTGATGTAAATTACATTTGAGGCTTTGCCATTTAATGGCATATGATAATGCAAAGGTATATAGAAGTGAAAAAGTTACTCTTGGGTCACAATCAACTATGGCAGATGATTGGTCTTAAAGCCACCATATTTTTTGCCGCTAGAGGTCGCTTATTGAAAACAAAGGCGTAGCTTGATGACACCTTGATTTCTCGGCGCTTGTATTATGCCGCAGACAACCGTTTCCACTTTTTCCGGTCATGCGTACGCAGCGCTGTTTTATCATATTAGATGCATTATTTGAGTGTGTTGAAGGTTATGTTATAATGCTTCTCTGTGCTTTCGCTCAGCGGCTACTATGAGACACTTGTTGCACACTGCAGTAAGCTAGATCGCAATTAGGCATGGTAAAACATGGTACTTGTGGTAAATCAAGAAAACGAGATTTAAGCAATAAGACTAACTGTGTTGAGCTATATAACAATGATTCGTTTTCTGCCAATTAATGTATCCAAACAGTTGTCCACCTGTCTAATAAAACGCATAATATATTAAAGCGTCTTTGGTGTTTCCATGGTTTCTACAAAATAGAACCGGAAATCGAGGGCCACGCACGGACACGGTCCGTGTCCTGGTTAAAATTGCTTATTTCTCTGGATTTAAACATTCTTGGAAACATATAATGTAAGTACACAATTCAACAAAATATATAACATTGTTCTAGTGGTTTTTGGATAGTTTAATCCAAAAATCTTACATATTGTGCCTTTAAATGTGTGCCCATTTCAGTTATCACAATAATGATGAAAAGGTGAATTTGTGGTGTCTCTTTTTTCCCCTCTTTTTTCTTAAAGGACCACAGGTCAGCATGACAATTGGAACTTGGCTTTGCAACAATAAAATGTACTCTGTTCAGCCTTTCACTGGGGGTTGTTGGGAAAAATGTGCATTAGTGCTTTTTGCTAGCACAATACCAAGACTCACAAAGCCTTTCTCACTCTTCCTCAGCAACTGATCTGATGATTTTCCTGTCACATTGCAAAGGAAATGTAAGCTGTTCATGTGCACTAAGAAGCTCCCTTCACAAAAAAAGAAGAGGAAAAGCATCTGGGGTAGTTAAAAACACACAACAGGTTATCTTGTTTGCATGGATGAAGCTTGTTCTTTAAACTATATACATATAGAATGAGGCTGTTCATACACTTTCATGACTATTTCATAAAGGGCATTTTCAATTATGTATGAGTAAGACATAAAATATTAGTCCAGTCAGATAGTACTTTATGGGGATATTACAGTTTCAAGTATGTGACATAAAATCCTTGTCAGGACTCTGTTAATCTAATCATTTATTAGTGTTATTAATAATCATTTCTGCTAACATGTAGCATCTTGTTTTCTCAGTTTCTCAGGTTTGAACGATGATGCACAATATTATATGAAAAACCTCCACTTCTTACAGCCTTATGAGAGTTTTCAACACCAGTGCAATCCAGCATAACTTTCCCCTTTTATGTGTTTTTTACTGATTCATATTTAATATATAATTATTGACTGTTATTTTTCTTCCATTTGCTCTGTGACATATAAAGTAAAAAATGCAATAGCAATCTGGGAGACAGTGATAAAACTTCAAAAAAATTCTTCAGCTACATCTGACTTTCAAATGTTTTGCACCGTGACTCATCCAGCAATGTTATGATGATAATAAGGTTAACTTTATCTGAATAAACAGATTATGGTCTTTAAAAATAGACAGAATTTGCACTGCGGTTGCTTAGGGAAATTAATAGAGCCTATAAATAATTAAATACGTGTTTTGCATCTTCCATTTCTGGTTTCTGCATGGGTTCATAAAACATTTGTAGACTTAAGTCCAAAAATCAGTTTAATTTTAATTCTTTAATAACTTTACACATCTTGACTGACGTTATTGAACAATTTATGTCTCACAAATAATACAGTAAAAACAAAAATCTCACAAATACGTTGAAATAATCTCAAGAAAACACTAAAATACATCTGAACGCATACAATTTACTTAAAACTGACTAGTAATATATTTCAACACATAGAACCATTACATGGTGAATTCATTCATATTTATTCATTCAAGTATGGTCCCATGAGGAAAATGTTTGCAAAATATTGTGGAAAATTTTGTAATGTGGAAATGGAACATGCACATTGTAAGCACAACTGAGATTTCATCATATGCTCGATATCCTTGTTTAAAATATAAACTCTTGATTCAAAAATTAACTGCTTAACAATTTTAAAGTAAATACATTTAAGTATGGTGTAATCAATTATTATATCCCAGCTTGATTGAGTCGAGTTTTGGCTATTATGTTTTTAATTAAAAGTTCTCGATTAAGAATCCATGACCTTGTTGTGGTCAGCATGCATGTCTGAATTGTCATTTCTGCATTAGATACTGTAGATCAGCTAAACTTGTAGAAGACATATCTGTGCATTAATCTATATAACAACATGAAACACTTCAATTCAAGAGCAGAGGAGGCCCTGTGGCTACATGTTGAGTCAATCATAACGGTATTATAAGTGCTACAAAAGCATACATTGTTTTTCTGTTTTGAGTTGATGGCTGTGATGCATATAATTTACATACTGTATAAATTACTGCAAATAGTACTGTTTACTGTCAATAAGTTCCGCACTTATTGTTTATTGTTGAATTCCAAATCACATTAATCTCTGTAAGCCAAAAACGGCAAAGTAATGAATGTACAGTAAGTAGCACACTATATTGTAGCTCAGTAGTGCCATGGAAATACTTATTTTGTGGATTATCCTCATCCTTTTACAGTTTTTTTTACATGTCCTTAAAGATATAATTAACCTATTTGGTTAAACTTTTCTTGATCCAATATAAGACCACTGTTTAATTTAATCCATGTGTTTAATTTACTCTCAGAATGAAATCCCAATAAAGTAGATGGGAAATGGGTAGTGTGCCTGTTTAATCAATCTTTCCGAATTACATTTAGATCCTGCTTCTGTGGAACAGTCACAATCGATTCCTGAGGAGTTAAGTTTGACCTGTCTTTTCAATCCACTTCATTACGCTGTAATTATGCTATTTACTGTGTTTTGTGCTGCTGTTTTATTATATTTATACTATGCAGGGTGTAAAAAGATGAAATTATACTTAAAGGGATAGTTCACCCAAAAAATTTAATTATCCCATGATTTACTAACCCTCAGGCCATCCTAGGTATAAATGACATTCTTCTTTCAGACGAATACAATCGGAGTTATATTAAAAAAATGTCCTGGCAAATCCTAGCTTTATAATGGCAGTGAATGGGAGCCCAAAATTTGAAGCCCAAAAAAGTGCATCCATCCATTATAAAAGTACTCCACACGGCTCCAGGGGGTTAATAAAGGCCTTCTGAAGCAAAGCGATGCGTTTTTGTAAGAAAAATATCCATATTTAAAACTTTATAAAATAAAATATCTAGCTTCCGCAAGACCAGTTTCCGTATTCAACTTAAGGAAAAAGCCTAACTGACATGACGTATGACGTCAGATGTAGTGTTAGCGTTTTGAAATGAGAGAGGCGTTACACTTTCTTCATAAGTTGAATATGGAAGGCGGTCTGGCGGAAGTTAGATATTTTTTTTTATAAAGTTTTAAATATGGTTATTTTTCTTAAACAAACCCATCGATTCACTTTAGAAGGCCTTTATTAACCGCCGTATGGATTACTTTTATAATGGATGGATGCACTTTTTTGGGCTTCAAATTTTGGGCTCCCATTCACTGCTATTATAAAGCTTCAATGAGCCAGGACATTTTTTAATATAACTCTGATTGTATTCGTCTGAAAGAAGAATGTCATATACACCTAGGATGGCTTGAGGGTGAGTAAATTATGGGGTAATTTTCATTTTTCGGTGAACTAACCCTTTAAGTACGGTTAAGTCAAAGTCCCTAGCCAGAAACAATACTTGAGTGAAAAGTTTCGACATTTAATTGTACTCTGTATGTAAAAGTAAAAGATAAAAAAAAAAAAAAATGAAACAGACCTGTAGAGCCAGAGGACATTTTCTCATTAAAGTAACTTTGATGCCCAAACTGAGCAAATCAAACTTTTTCATCTTATTTTATGTCTTTACTTTGAAGGGATGTAGACAACGGATATGTATTACTTCTGACTTACTTACGATTTTATTTGACACAAGTCAAGTGTCAGGCAAGTCACAATAATTTTCAGCATTATTAAAACGCATTGCGTTAGATCAAAGATTCTGTGTTGAGGGGACTGAAAAGAGATCTCTTCACAAGGACAAATTATTGTAATTAGTTATCAGTAATTATATTTTCCATTAAAATGGATTTCATTGTTTTGAAGAAAAGATTTGACTTGTTCAGAGAGACCAAAATTTAGGCCTATTATGATGATAAATGATATATAATTTAAAGGTCTGAATGAAATTGTATGTGAGCAAAATGTGTGTGTAGGTGTCTATGTTTTGAGTAAAAGTGCAAGTATTCACTTTTAACAGGACTTTAGTACAGAACACATTTTCTAAAATGATACCTCAAGGACCATAAGATCACAAAAAGCTCATTGAACTCTTTGTTTAGGGCAAAAAAATCATGTCTTGTCATGTATTGGTGCTTTATTCTTGCAGGTTTGGGACCTCATGAAAGGCTCGAAACGTGACTGCCTGTTTCAGTCCAATTTCCTGATGACAGTCGCTACAGTTTATAGGTAATATTTACACCTCACAACTGTATGATTATTCCTGCACAATTAGATGTGCACTCCAAACAGGAAAATGCAGTGATTAAGAGGATAACATTTGCTGGTGAATCTAAGAATGATACACAGCATGCGTTATTGATATTAGTCTGCCATGATGATCTTGCCGTTCTTATGACTCATATATCGGAAGGTACAGGGGAACGTGTCTGAGAAATTTATATTCATGTGAAATCCTAATCTGTTTATGCATATATTAATATAATCACCACAGTTTACCCTTGAGTGTGCGACCTGTCTGATCTATCATAGTAGACATTAACCATGTCTATGCTCCCGTCGCTCCTAAATTGAATATATTGTCTACGTCTGAGAAATAGAATGCGACCATAGGCAATGTAAATGATTTCAGTGATATCTCTATAATACATTTGTCCTTCTGTGGTGAAATAAAAACTGCTTTACCAAACATTCATTTACTGTATTAAGTGCACTTTCCATCAATTAAAGTTGAATTTTCATAATTTGACTGGATGAAAAAAAAAGAAATTATGATTGAGCTGAAAAGCAAACCTGCCATTATACAATAATGGAAACTTTAGTCCAATCTTTTGTACAGATCTGATATTTTATACAGGCAGAAATTGTGTTTTGCTTGAGGAGAAATAGAATTAGTCTTCAGTTATCAGCGGGATATCCATTCCTTTCTGTTTGCAATAAGAATAATGTTTCAAAAATAAAGCAAATTTCATTCTGGGGCTCAAGCGATGCTGCAACCGTTGGGAAAAACAAACATGCAATATTTACAAGAGTAATCCTTTTGTATTCCCTGCTTCAATAACCGCCCATTTAACCAGCTGGGTCACCAAACACTTCAATTGAACCTAAATGTGAGTCACCAACCCTTAAGATTTGGAAAACAGATGCTAAATGCAGACTCCTGTTTTTTGTCCATGCCCGTTGGCCACGGCAGGTGCGCTCTTCCTGATGGAGGTCATGCGGATAGCAGAAGTGCTCTGAAGGTAGCTGGTGTTGCGCTCTTGGTATTTGCGCTGCCTGCACAGCAGCTGGTTGTTGAAATGCCTTCTGAAGCTCTCGCTCAGCAGATACAGGGCAAATGGGTTCATGCAGGAGCTGGAGAAACTCAACACTCGCGCCACAAGCGTGATGATGAGGTGTGACAGCGAAGAGTCGATCTGCCGATAGTTGAAGGAGCGGTACATGTAGAGAACGTGGTTGGGGAACCAGCACAGCGCGAAGAGGCCCACGAACACCAGAACGATCTTGGCTAGGCGCTTCCTCGTTTCCGTCTCAGAAGAGAAAAGGAGAAAAGTTGACAGATAAGACCACTCAATAAAGCATGAGGTGCATTTTAGATGAGGATAAGGTAAATAAAAATGCATGCAAGTTCAGCTGTACATCCTCTAGCCTGACTCTGAACCCGGTAATTGCCATTAGCTGCAACCCAGTTTGGTTCTTGCAGGTGTTGTGGTTAGCAATTTATGTTTCAGTTATCGGTCAAAAGTTTAGAACCATTAAGATTTTTTATTTGTTTTGAAAGACGTCTCTTGTGCTCAGCAAGGCTGCATTTATTTGATTAAAAAAAACAGTAAAAACAGTAATATTGTAAAATATTATTACAATTTTAAAAGCTGAATTTTCAGCATCATTACTCATTACTCTTCAGTAGGGGTGTAACGATACCCTCATGTCACGATTCGATACATATCCCGATACTGAACTCACAATACGATATTATTGCGATACTCCAAGACATATGGTAAAAGGTTAACAAAAAATGTACTGTTGATTAAAATGCTAAATTTGGTATTACATTGGGGGTGGAAATTAATAGGCTTGGACCTGGTGTTGGTAACCTAACGCACAGGACAATGGTGACACCAGAATAAAAATATTCATGATTCTGAAGCTGAAAATACTGAATTATTTTAGACGAATATGCTTGTCACTGACTAGATATATTTAAACTAATGCAGGCCACTTTTTACTGATAACATAATGTTGAGGCTAATCTTCTTTAAAACTTTTTTTAGCCCTTTGAGGTTAGCGGAGGAGTCTGTCCCGATACACATGTCCATAAAGCACGCACGGAGATGCAGTCGTAACAACAAAAAGCCGAGGTTTATTGATCACTATCTCCGGTTTACTTTCAAGCAAAAATACAAAATGAAACTTTACAAGAAAACAAAATATTAGTGTGAACAGCGATACCATAGCATGCAATTGAAGAAACTGTTGCTCTCCACACTCTAACCTGTCTACCAAACAATTCTAATCCACTATTAAAGCTTGGTACATACTCCGCAAGAACAAAGAAATTTGTTTGTTTTCTCGAGGTGGCAAGAACAAGAACAAAGTTCGTTCTGGCCAGGACATTCCATACTTTACGAGAAAAGCAGGTGTCGAACCCCGCCCACTTTAAATTTCTGACCAATCACACAATAGTTCTCGGACACCCACAAGAAAAAAGTTCTGCTCAGATGATGTGTCGAGAACAAGCTGCGAGAACTCCCAAACCAGGGCTGCGAGAACAAAATGACGTAATTTTGTTCTCGCAGCCCTGGGAGCGAGAACTTTTTTCTCTGTTCTTACATAGTATGTAATGGCCTTAAAACCTGCACTTTCGCGCCATAGTGACGCGTCAAGGAGGAGGAGCAAGTCATTTCACATGAACAGGTTAGTCCAAGTATTAAACATAAAATTTCCTTATATATTTCAACCATAATGTTTTGAAAATACAGAATAAATAAATTAAACAATCTCTATTCAGGTTCATATTTCTGATAGTGCACAAAATTCTAAATATTAATCCTACACTTAAGACATTTGGCATTATCAGGACCCACGGATATTCCCCAATTGCATTATTATATATTATATTCAACATTATATATAGTAGTTACATGTAGTACTGACACTAAAACTCAGTAAACTTGAATTCTTTCTCACACAGTAATTTTCATTTTGGGTGAACCATTCACAATACATATTGTCACTAACCACGATACATATTGCATTTTTTGTATTGCAATACATTGTGACACGATATATTGTTACACCCCCAGTCTTCAGTTTCACATGATCCTTCAGAAATAATTCTAATATGCCGATTTGGTACTCAAGAAACATTTATTAATATTATCAATGTTGAATATAGTTGTCCTGCTTAATATGTCTGTGGAAACTGTGATACACACCTTTGATGAATAGAAAGTTTTTTTAAAAAAAAAAAAAGCATTTATTTAAAATATAAATCTTCTGTAAACATTATAAATGTTTTACTGTCAATTTTGATCAATTTAATTTGTCCTTGCTAAATAAAAGTATTAATTTCTTTTTTTTTTTTTTTTTTTTTAATTACGTACCTCACACTTTTGAATGGAAGTGTTCACGTGACACTAAAGACTAGAGTAAATATAAAATAAATAAATAATACATTACATTTTTAAAAATATTAAAATTGAAAACAGTTATTTTAAACTGTAATAATATTTTACATTATTACTGTTTTACTATATTTTTGATAAAATATAGAGACTTTTTATTAAAATATTTTAAAAAAAAAGTTAATTATTCCAAACGTTTGACTGGTAGTGTTTGTTGGTTTGTGCTTTAAATTCATCTTATTAATTTAGATTCATTTAAATTCATTTATTATTATTAAATCTTCTTTTGATAGTCGTACAGGTTTGGAACAATGTGAAGGTGAGTAAATAATGTCAGCACTATCCCTTCAAGTATGTATTTTTTTTTTTTTTTTATCAGTTGGCTCCTGAGATTCTGCAATACAGATAATGCATAATTTCCACTGTTCAATGACATACATTCAGTGTAATACAAGAGATTACATCCCAATAAGCTATTGATGCCGTTCAGCAAAATTAATGATAGATAGATGAACAAAACATGATGTTTTGTCTCTCGAAATGCATAAATACTCATAACCAAACTTCAACTAGGATGATATACTGTATTATCAAGGGCAAGAGGGAGCAAAGAATGTTAGCTGCCTTGAAACAGCTGCTAAAAGAGAATATTAACGAGAATATCTGTCATCCTTAAGGACCCTTGGCACAATGCTTAACTGATGATTCACAGCCCAGAGAAAGATAAAGTGCCCTGTCTCAAAAAACTTTCAAGGGAGCATTTTGTGAAGAGTGTCCCTCAGTTCGGCAGAGGCGCATTTTATACTTTCTCTTAAAATGTTTATGGTTTGCGTCTTGGGGAAGAAATCTTGTTTTAGATCATCATAAAAGGGCCAATTCCATTTAAAACAGCTGTTACTGCAAATCGACATATAATTGTAAATAATGAGTAACGGCTGTCACATTCTGATTTAATTCCTGAATTTGAATTGAATTTGCATTAAGGTAGCAAACTGCATGCAGAGTTAAAATGTCATATAACTGAGATTTTTACAGTTTTTCCTCAATCGCTTTGGCTCAATTCTCGAATGAGAATTTTATTTCTTAAAACAATAAGTTCAGCTCTATAACAGTTAGTTTCTTGTTCACATCGGATTTTAATTTCTTATTGAATTAAGTAAATTGCATGTGTTTTGGCACGTGTGCTTAATAGTAAGTACAATTTGCACATGCACATTGATTCTCAGTGAAACTGTCAAACTCTTCACAACTTCTGAATATTCTTTTATTGTGTGATCCATCACATGCAAAATGATCCATTCAGTGATCAAAATCTGTCAAACATGTTATATTCCATAAATATTTATGACGTGGAATGTTTGTAATGTTTGCTATATTGGCAAATGGCCTGCCGTTGTAATGAAATAGGAATCACAATCTTAACAATCAGCCAATCAAGTTTGTGTGTGTGTGTGTGTATACATGTTTTTCTATCCCAGTAGGGACTTCAACCTGAATGCACTCTAAATCATGGGGACTCATGTCACTGTGAGGACCTAAATTGAGGTCCATGAGGAAACAAGCTTATAAATCATACACAATGAATTTTTTTGAAAATGTAAAAATGCAGGAAGTTTTGCATGATGGGTAGGTTTAGGAGTAGAGTTAGTGTAAGGGGATAGAATATACAGTTTGTACAGTATAAAAACCATTACTTCTATGGTGACATGAGTACCAGACATGAGTGTGTGTGTGTGTGTGTGTGTGTGTGTGTGTGTGTGTGTGTGTGTGTGTGTGTGTGTGTGTGTGTGTGTGTGTGTGTGTGTGTGTGTGTGTGTGGAGTTTGCTACATGGAGGAACATGGAACATCACAACCCTGAACAGCGGCAGTACAATAATTCGTATACAATACATTCGTATTTATACAGTACATTTTTTTCTGTAGAAATGTGTTACATGTAAGCTGAAAATTCATGTAATGAAAGAGCAATAGGATGATAATGTAAGAAGATGTGTTAGAGAAAGACATAATAGAGTGTGTAAAAATGAACAAGCAACTGTGGATTTTCAGTTTACATGTACCACAAAGCAAAAAAAAGAGTACTGTATAAATTTAAATGTTAATTTTATTTGTGTATACTACTGTATACTAATTGTTACCTTCTGTCTGAATCTGTACTTAAAAATCTCAATGTGATACACAAGAGCATTCAGCTAGACAGAGCTAACATTCTTGTGTAGAATAGAAAGCAGTTAGTGTCAACAAAAAAGTGAAACAACTTTCCATAGTGAAAAAAACATCTAAACCTTTTGACCAGTTTGGCTCACACGACACTTTTTATTTTGGTGGCATTGGCCAACTTATTGACACAATAACTAGGTTTTGAAGGATGAATTAAATGTTTTAAGTTGCAAACATGCAGTAGAGTTCTGATGTTTAAGCAAACAGTTGAGCTTACAATTTAGAGAATGTTACAGTTTTTCTCAATGGCTTTGGCACATTTTTCGAAACAGTCTTAACATTCTCTGAACTGTAAGTTAAATTGTCACAACTGTTCGCTGGAACATCAGAACTCTGTTGCATATCAGCAAAATGTAGTTACTCACCCAAAACATTTAATTCATGCTTTAAAACCTAGTTATTGTGTCAGTAAGTTGGCCAGTGCCACCAAAATAAAAAGTGTTTTTGTCATCGTGTGAACCACACTGGTGAAAATGTTTTTTCACCATGGAAATATTTGTTATATACAAATTTCATGTTCTTTTTTGTTGACACTAACTGCTCTATTCTATACAATAATGTTAGTTTTGTCTAGCTGAATGCTCTTGTGGATCACACTGAGCTTTTTACTGTAAATACAGATTCAGACAGTATAGGTGAAAAGTCAATAATGTATAACACGAAAAGAAAATGAACATTTGTATTTATACAGTACATTTATTTTTTGAAGAAATGTGTTACATGTAAGCTTAAAATTCACAGTTGTTTGTTCATTTTTACACACTCTATTATGTCTTTCTCTAACATATACATATCTTTTTTTCAAACTAGCATTTGCTTGTTGATGTTTGGTGTGTGTATTTTTCTTTTTTTCATTTGTACATTGTTCATTTTGTGTACAGCGCTTTGAGAAGCTGCTTTTAAAGGCGCTTTATAAAATAAAGTTTATTATTATTATACATATCTTATGTATAATACATATCTGTATCTGTAAACATATCTTCCATGACAGTAATTTTCATCTTACACGCAAAAGAATTCTACAAAAATAAATCTACTGTATAAATACAAATGAGTAAGTACAAATATGTACAAATAAGTACTGATGTAGCTGCTGCTGTTCAGGGTTGTGATGTTCCCCCATGTTCAAAAATGCAATTTTCTTAAATCAATAAGAAATTCTAATCTAATGTGAACAGGAAACTAATTGTTCAGAGATATGACCTTATTGTTTTGAGAAAAAAAAGAATTGAGCCAAAGCGTTTGAGAAAAACTGTAAGACTGTTTCGAAAAATGTGCCAAAGTGATTGAGAAAAACTGTAACTAGACTGTAAAAATATATATTTTTCGAAAAAAAAATATTGGACCATGTTTTACAAGAACTTTATTTTTACTTCAAAATTGTACTTGTCAGTCAATGTGTTGTATTTATTTGTAAAATTTACTAGCAATTTCTAAGTAAAAGATAGATAAATTCAACCATGTGAGCTTTACGCTCTTCCTTTGGAAGCTCTTACCTGTCTTTTGGAGTGCTCACTAATCTCACCTGGCATATCATGAGCACTCTTGATAAGTGTCCTTGCGATATGGTAGTAGTAAACAGAGATAATGCTCAGAGGGATGAGGAAGTAGACGAGGAATATCATAATCGAGTGAATCTTGGGATGCATCTCGTTGGAGAGTGGATACGGCACGCAAGCGGTGAACGTCATGTTCTTGTCTGGCATATGAACCACCTGTGAAAAGACCGCCTCAGGGATAGCCAGCAGCACTGAGACAACCCATATAGTGATGGCCTTCAAGCAGGTCCAGAACACTGCGCTGGAGGTCTGGATGTCCATGGGATTCACAATAGCTTTGTGTCTAAGAGAAACATATGGGAAGAATTGTCAGCACACAGATTGCTGTGCATTTCATCCAGGTTGAAAATGGATGAAAGAGACAATTGCCTTGCTTATCATCAATTTATCATAGCTTGAGGGGAAACACTGTTCTTTTCTGAAGTCAGATTTGATTCTGTGCTGAGGTTGGTTATTCTACAGCAGGATGTGTGTATGCATTTTAACTGTTACATCTCAATTTTCTATTCAGTTTCATTCCATGACTGTTCCATGTTAATAAAATTACTGCTGTATGTCGTCATACAGGCATACATTTCTCTTATTGGATAAGCTTATTATGTGACAGTTTGATTACACAGTCAAGACAGTCATAATCGGAAATTACACACTCTGTGAATTTGCATATATATCAAATTTAAAGGGTTAGTTCACCCAAAAATTAACCCTCATGTCGTTCCAAACCCGTAAGACCTTTGTTCATCTTCGCAACACAAATGAAAATATTTTTGATGAAATCCGAGAGGTTTCTGAACCATCCATAGGCAGCAAAGCCATTGCAACTTTCAAGCAGTGTTAATTTTGACAGTTTTAGTTTTAGTCATAGTCTTTTGACTAAAATGCCATTTAGTTTTAGTCATATTTTAGTCACCTGAATTGTTTTTAGTTTTAGTCTAGTTTTAGTCGACTAAATATCATAAGATTTTAGTCAACTAAATCTACAGAGTTTAATTAAATTGTAATGCATTAATTGAGCATTTAAGCATTACATAACCGACTGTTACTTGAATACATGTCAAAACTGACATTTTGACATAAAGAGAGCTCAATTTACTTTTTTTGTTGTTTGTTTTTTAAAACCATCTATATAGTTTTTATAATGTTGTATTTCTGTTTTAGTTAGTATATCAGGTTAAGCTAAAGCTTCATATAAGTTTTTTTTTTTTTTTTAAATTTCAGTTAACATTTATTTAATTTCAAGTAATGAATATTTTTTTAATGGCTTTAGTTAACTATTATAACCCTAATACTTTATTGAATAATTTGTGTCAAATACTGTTCTTAGTCTTTCCTCCTGACTATGAATTAAATGGGAATGAAATTAAATACAGTTTATTGTGTAACCAAAAACGTATATATGTAATGCGTGACTTTGAATTATAAACAGCCTCGAAATACACCGTGACTCTTATTTTGAAATGTCTGCGCCTTACTATTACAGTTGCCGGCTGCTCTTTCAAGTTCAGATAAGAGAGATATAAAATATGCATTGTTACAACCGTCTAAAACATATTACTATATAAACAATCGTCCCTCTAATCTAATCCCAAACTAATCGTCCCTCCCTAACATTTTCGTCTCGTTTTTATTAGTTGATGAAAATGACAGTAGATTTTCCTCATAGTTTTTGTCATTCAAAACTGGTTTTTATTTAGTTATCATCTCCTTTTCGTCAGTGAAAAAAGGTTGAACCACTGTAGTCACATGGACTATTTTAACAATGTCTTTTACTACCTTTCTGGACCTTGAAAGTTGCAATGACTTTGCTGCCTATGGCTGGTTCAGAAGCCTCTCGGATTTCATCAGAAATATCTTAATTTGTATTCCAAAGATGAACAAAGGTCTTACAGGTTTGGAACAACATGAGGGTGAGTAATTAATGACAGAATTTTCATTTTTGGGTGAACTAACCCTTTAATTAAAATTAAAATATGACAATACTTCCAAAGGTTGTGACAAATGATCCTTTTCAAGCCTTAAGATTTAAGCTGGGGCTTAGCAATATGAAGTCTAAAACTACATGGTCAAAGTCATAAATGATTCATCTAATGTTTTTCTCCCAAAAGAAAAGCTGTCCTATAGGAAATACGATATTTCCTGTGCACATCTTTCCGATATTCTGCTGCAGCTGCAACGCCTACAAACGAAATAAAGTAAACAAAAATCAATAGAGAAAATTCATGGTGGAAAATTGGTTGCTTTTGTTCCAAGGAAATTGTCTGTTTTCTCCTATTGACAAACCGGCACAGTTTCGATCTATTCGATAGTGTCCTTTAGACATTCTGCTGCAATCATCTCTAGGGTAAATGGAAATCTCATATGACAGCATCCTCGCCCTGACTTCTCTACTCCACCAGGTTTTACTGCCCCGGGCTTGCTTTTTCCTCTCTCAATGAACACAGATTGCCCTGCCTGAGGCATGGGTTAGCTGGGGAGCGCCACGATCACAGCTTGATTTCTCCCTGAGTAAACAAGACCGAGTTGAACGTACAGTATGAACCGACTAACATGCAAATGAACTTAATTTTATTTCACGCATAACTGTGAATGTTGAGTAAGTGCTAATCAGAACAATCGTCTGGCTGTTTTCTGTTGCTTTTACTGTATATCACGGCAAGCTAGCCAATGCACATGTGCTCCTTCCTCGGGCAGAAGCTTCTCAAATCTATAATTTTAGACTTAATTCCTTTTGCCAGGAGATTCATTATCACAAGTAACTGTACATTGACTACATTTTGCATCACGATTGTCGTTTTGGGGAACGTAACTTTTAATGCAGCCTACAAATCAATAGCAATAAATAAGCACTGCTTGGACCCCAGGGTGGTGGCATAATCACTGTGGCACAAATGAACTTTCAGGTGCTCCAAACAACAAACAGACAGAGCAACAAATCGACCTAGGAAAGGTCATCACCTTTAGCTGGGACCCTCAAGCACCAAGACAAAAATGAAGGATAAGACAGAGTGAAACAGAGCAGACATTTGTCTTCTTCACCACAGATCCTCAGCCACATTTTTAATCCTCTTTCACAGACTAATGCCCTAATGCAGCCAGAAATTAGCTTGTCAATTATTAAAACAGTTATATTGAGTTGTCAATCAGCATTTGGGATTTGAAGCAATGCAATCTACTAATGAGAACACTGAATTCTGAAGATACTCCTTTCAGTTAAAGTTTATGTGAAGAAATAGGCCTATTTGTGAATTATGCAGGTTTTTTTGAATGGACAATCATTTTTACTAAGCTTTGTCCCAAACCCACCTCTTTTGGCTGTAATGATGTCTCTGTTATTAACAGCAGCAGTGGTCCAATTTGGTTATGAAAATGCTGCATTTCTATAATAAAATCCACTGCGGTGTGAGTAAATCAGAATAATAATGTCGGGGGTAGGCTGTACAGATGACTTCCAGGCTTCAAAACAATATTTATGCGTACAGAAAGTAAGAAAACAAACTGCCTAATAAATCTTTCAGTATCTGTCCAAATCTGTGCTCTGAGCACACCCAACCCCATCACTCTGTGTAATGTCACAGAAATGAACTGCATCTTTTTGTTGTTGAGAAATATATCTGAGTCATGAATCAAATGTAATACAGAACACCTTCAGGCTGTTTGCCAAATGGTATATGATATCTACAGCATCAAGATTAATTCCTCTGTAAATCAGCGTAGTTTGCATTTGCTCTCAGCTACAGGTGCTTAATGAGGAATTCTATACTGCTTAATGAGCTATAATGTATTGAAAACTACAGACTTGATGTATTGTAATGTGTGTGTGTGTGTGTGTGTGTGTATATATATATATATATATATATATATATATATATACACACACACACATTAAATCTGTAGTTATCACGTTGTTTATTGCTCATTTCTCGTGTTTGTTTCAGTGGTTAAACATTGTCATAATCTTCAGTAGTGAATGTGCATTTCATTCAGGATTTATTCCCCCTTACCTGTCTGCGCTCAGTGCCGTGAGAGTAAACACGGAGACTCCGACCGAGGTGAGCTGGATCACCGGGATCATCTTACAAGCCACCGTTCCAAAAATCCACTCTTCATAGAAATACCTAAACGCGTCCACTGGTACACAAGTGACCAAAAGCAAAAGATCTCCCACAGCCAAGCTGGAGATGAAAATGTTTGGTACACTTCGCATTGCGCTGGTAGTGATGAATATTTTCACAAGAGTGATGTTGCCCAGTAAACCAACCGTTATGATAAGTATATAGACCGACGGGATAACGCATCGAATGATGAAATGCACCGTTTCCCCTCCATCTGATGTCCAGTCATCTGTGAAGTTCTCGTAGGCTGAGGTATCCTCAGAGAAAGTGTGATCCATATTTCGGTTTAGTGGTTAGAAAGCAAAGGAGTTAAAATGAATAAATGGCTGTAAAAAGTTGCCCTGCTTGGGGAGAGATGCTGTCCGCCAAACTTAGTGCTGAAATGAGCGATGTCTTGAGCCACGTCCCTAAAAGTTGACTGGCTTCTTTGACAGGCGGGAACAAGTAAAGGGGGAGCCTATGGCAAACCAACTTAACATTTAATCCTTTAAACTAACTATCATGTATTGGTGCTACTAATAGCCTACCTATTTCAGACTACTAGTAAAAAATCCAATATAGTCGTTTTCAATTTCTCATTTAACTCGTTGATTTATAGGCTATATATATATATATATATATATATATATATATATTATATTTTTTCTTTTAGACTTAAATATAAACTTAAATATAACTGTAAATTTTAGACGAAATTAACTCTTGGATTTTTTGTCAATTATTTTGGTATGTTAAACTCAAACCGTCAAGTAAATAATATTCAGAGATTTTATTAAGTTAATAAAGTTAATTATTATTGTGGTATTTACTAAGCCACTGAATTATTTTTTAGAGTGTACTATAGTATTAATTTATTCTTTGCCACTAGTCATCACTATGATACACTTCCTTCTCGTGTATATTCGAGTTGATTCTGGTAACTATTCCAGGTTTACTATTAACTCTTTCTGAAACGCGTCGATTTTTACAAAGCTCATCTTTCTGAAAAGCACGGTGTGCTCTGATTGGCCAGTGATCCAGTGCATTGTGATTGGCCCGAAAACCTTAAGCGTGTGACAGAAATGTCACGCCCCTTACCATATTTGGAACATCAGCTCCCAAAGCAATACTGACAGGTGATAATATCGGTACTACCTTATCAATTCGAGCCCGAATCTGACCCGGAAAATGCAGATGACCAAGCTGATCGATCAAATTTACCAGCGCGACTGGACCAGAACATATCAGATTGGTAAGTTTGCATTTGTGATCGTAGAAACGACAAACAAGCACTACTCTATACTGCTCAAAACTCACGTTTGAATAGTCAGTAGCAAATTCTTCAAAAATGAAAACATACTTACAGGCTGTGTCTGTGAGTCAGAAGCGCCAGACTGTAGGCCTACTTGCAAAGATGGAATTGCCCCACTTTTTAGAATCAGCCTTTGTGCACAGCCGGCCTTGCACTCTCCCAGGTTCTGGAAACAGTCCTCCGAAAAATGCGCAGCACACAGTCGAATATATTTTTTGTTGTACTGTTCTGGAACAGTGTTGTAAATAAAGCTTAACCACTGTTTTATAATTGTGTCCTCTTTTGGAAGGCCAAACAAAGTAGTCTGGCTTTCGCAACGAAAAACACAGCGTCTCCACGACATGGCAGCGCCGGTGCCAACAATACTACAGCGAGAATAAAAGTTACGCCTTCTTTCTTTGTGTATACATTTGGGCGGTGTTATGAAACTCTGCCCCTACAGACTGACATAGATTTGTGGCAATGCAATGCAATGCAGTGTTTGAATGACGCGTTTTAGGAAGGCTGAGCCTTTTACAAAGAATATCGCTTTGGGTTTGAGACTTTGAGCTTTGTTCCTCTGCAGATCTTATATATGCACAAACAGCTACATAACATACTAAAGAAAAAGGAAAACAAGAAATCGCATCATATGACCCCTTTAATGTTAAATTGGCTTGCCATAAGAGCCACCACTTCAATGCGTATACAGCGTTGCAGAGCGCAACACCAAACAGTTTTGCATTATCTATCTATCTATCTATCTATCTATCTATCTATCTATCTATCTATCTATCTATCTATCTATCTATCTATCTATCTATCTATCTATCTATCTATCTATCTATCTGTGTTAATTCCCCATCTTCCACTATATTCACCCTTCTGCTTTTTAAAGTGTATTTCTTTCTTTCATAACCAAATGAACTAACTAACTAACTGAAAACCCCCAATCCCCATATATGAAAGAATGATGTTTGTCATGATATGCAGTAGCGCAAGCTGGAATTGTGCTTTCTGGACTCGTCAGGTGCAGCTTTTGTCCGCGCGCTCCCTTATCGGTGTTCGGCTAGAGTTCTTTCATGCTCTTTATATGACTCGCAGTGGCGATTTACCGAGGGAAGAATTTCAATAAATACGTAATCAGAAAGCCAACTGGTTCTGGACAACTTGAGTAGAAAAACAGGTATTTGAAAAAGAGAGAGAAAAGTTCTCCAGTCCCTTGCACAAATCTGGCGCATAACCCGTGGGGAAGACTTTATTTGCTTGTGTCACTGGAGATTGTAACCAAAACATACATAAAGAGATTTTTTATTCTAACCTCCATTTTAGGTTTGCTTTCTCATCCTTATAGGGATAAAATAAACAGACACAGCAAACATGCTTATTAAGTGGTGCTGATGACAAAGGTTCCTTGTCCAGACAGATCTTCGGATTTTGAGATCTCAACCTGTTCTTGTGCCATAATGCTGAATAGAGTAGCCTCATTTTAAAAGGCTGGATTCAAACTTCCAGCAATTTATTCAGGAATGATGTGTTCGACAACTCTTACTGGTTCTTCTCTGCCAAGCAACACCTGAATGAGTTTCAGACTACGAATGAAAATCACAAGTCACTGCCCCACTCTGGCTCTACTGTATTCATCTTCTTGACTTGGTTTATCGCCTTGACTTGCACCCTGGGAGCAAAATGTATATTATCTAATAGAATGTGTGTTATTTTAATTATCTAAATGTGGTAATAGGCTAAGTGAATATAATTCGCCACTTGCATGTGCTAATGTCATGTTAAGTTAGTGCATTTATGACGCTCTTGATGCAACAATGTTAATAACAGGTAGAGACACAAAAAAATTACAGAAGAATGCATTGAGCTATGTTTCTGACGTTAACAGGTGACATTGTACTGCTTTCCTTCACCGTTATCTAAATTCAGCACTTAAGCATATCTGTCACGTTTTTATGAAAATGTCTTTATGCTAACGTTCCTCTTTTTCAATTCAAGGTTCCTTTTAATGAGACTTTTTAGTACCTTTTCCAGAGATGGAAAATCACTTAATTCAGAAATTGAAATCTTTTTCATTAGATGTGTATTCAAGGCGTTTTTTTAAATTGCATTTTATTTTCTCTTATTTATTGAATCAGTTAGATGTGGGGAAAATCAATGCACTTGTATTTTAAAAGAAATGGGAAAATTGCGTTTTTATTTCAATGACTTTTTATTCTCCGCTATAATGTATTACACGATGTAAATAGACAAACCCATCCCAAACATCACAACATCTATTGAACGGCAACATACTAATACTATAAACTCATATAATGGAGTCCTCCATCATGCCATTGATCTCTATGAGCTAACAAACAATCAAGCACGGCCGGTCATATATGAAGCATCACTTTGATTGACAGCTATGCTTGCGTGTGCACCACGTGCGCAATGACCGCATGACCGCCAGACCGTACTTTTATTTCGGTAATTAGCATCTCTGTGGCCATAATGATCTATTCTTTGCTACGTTTCTTTGATGCCTTGCCTGTCTGTTTGCTCTTTGGTTTATGACTCGAAAAAGCTTGCCGTCAGAAAGGCGCCCCAACATGTTGCTTTTCCAGCAGGTCTGTCTTTCCCTCGGGACGCAGTGACATGAGCGCAGGACCTCGGTTCTGATTAAGAAGGGGGATGAACAACACTCCGCCTGGATTACGGTTGGTGTGTGGATTTTTTATAGACGATTTAACACGTTTCTTGCCATGTGAACGTTTCTCGTGCTGTTTTATAGAGGAAACAGAAAGTCTAGAGAAACTTCCAGTTGGCCTGTTAGCTGTTATCAGAGATAGATTATGTAGTATAGATATCCATTATAAAGAAAAAGTTTTTATTTAAACAACTATTTACATAAATATAAATTAGAGGCGTCTGGAAGCCCTTCTAAGGATCTCAAAATCCCAGGATATTACAAAAGGCACTATGCCAGTCGTTGTTGGCTTGAATCCAATTGCCTGTTTAAGTACTGTTTAGGAATTATAAATATATTTATTTATCTGTTAATCATTGTTTTCCATTATGTCATCTGCCCAGTGAGACAATTGCAATTGCTCTGCTCTATTGTTAGATGCAAGAGTAGTTTTTTTTCGCTGACATAGTTGAACAGGGATTAGCCTATGGGCTGACCACATGTCCCGTGGTCTTTGTTATTTTCCGCCCTTTTTTTTTTGCACTGTGAGTAAATTGATGAAGGCACTGTGGATAAAAGAGTCTGCATTGACAAGGGGTTTCTAAAGCGAAAGGTCATTTTAAGGTTCAGAATTGCTATCTGCCTCTGCCCCAGGCCAGAAGACTGGCAATGATGGTGACAAGCAATCATAGAATGATGCAGAGCTGTGAAACCAAATTATGTCATTAAACTACATCAAAAACTTTTATGAAGGATGTGTAAGTATGCAGTCTAAAGTTTTACCTTGTATGCAGAATTAGAGATGTGTTTGAAAATGATTTTAGTGAATGCGTGTTAATAAGATCTCTTCATTGCATGTTTCAGCTCAGGCCTCCGACGGTGATAGGCCAGTTCCACACGCTGTTTTTCGGCTCTGTGCGTACGTTTTTCCTTGGAGTCCTTGGATTTGCCGTCTATGGCAATGAGGCCCTCCACTTCAGTTGTGATCCGGACAAAAGGGAAATAAACGTTTACTGTTACAACCAGTTCAGGCCTATAACACCTCAGGTAAAAGTGCAAGTATATGGATTTAAATGGATAGTTCACCCAAAAATGAAAATTACCCCGATTTACATACCCTCAAGCCATCCTAGGTGTATATGACTTTCTTCTTTCAGGCAAATACAATCGGCGAAACTGCCTTCCGTATTCAACTTGCGCAGAAAGTGTAACGCCTCTCGCAGATCCAACGTTTACGCTACGTCCAACGTCATACATCGCGCCAGTTACGTTTTTTTGAATACGGAAGGTGGTCTGGTGGAAGCTATAGATTTTTCTTTATAATGGTTTAAATATGGACACTTTTTTAGGCTTCAAATTTTGGTCTGCCATTCACTGCCATTATAAAGCTTGGATTAGCCAGTACATTTTTTTATATAACTCTTGATTGTATTTGCCTGAAAGAAGAATGTCATATACACCTAGGATGGCTTGAGGGTGAGTAAATCATGGGGTAATTTTCATTTTTGGGTGAACTATCCCTTTAATAATCTGTTATTGTGTTTGGTTACACTTTTTATTTTAATTTTATTTTTTAATATAGTTACATTGTACTTACTCAAATAAGTACTGAGTAATATTAATTAACTACATGTACCTACTATAGAGTTATGGTTAGGGTTTGGTTTAGGGTTAGTTACTAGTAATTATGCATAATTTACTGTTATTACTATAGTAAGTACATGTAGTAACATGAAACTACGTCACCTTAAAATAAAGTGTTACCTTGTGTTTTAATCAAAATATGCATGAAATAACAGACAAAAGTGAACATGGATTTGTGGAAGTTGTAAGAAATCGGCTGAAATATGTTCATTTTTAATGTTATCGTCATTGGACTGAAAATAAATTTTGGCCGATATATTAAAGCCAATAAGTAATGTATTATTTCCTTCAGCTGAGAAAATTCAGATGCGCACTGTTCATCATGATGGTTTTGAATTTCTTAAAAAATGATTGGAATTACTTCAAAGAAAAAAAGATGAATTCTGGGAAACTCGAACAGCTTTTGCTAATCAAGCCATGTAACTGTAAGATTTGGAACTTATTTAACTTAATCCGTCATTTCCACTGCATGGGATAAATGAAGTTTACTACTGTATTCTACTATATCTTAAAAACTATTGCAGAAAGCAAATAATCAAAACCTGGATGTAAAACTGTATTTCAGTGAATATGAGAAGCTGATTGTGAAGATGTATTATGGCCTATAATCACTTTTAATAGGGATGCACGATATGTTCATTTTTAATGTTATCGGCCCAATAAGAAAATTTGGCCGATATATTAAAGCCGATAAGTAATGTATTATTTCCTTCAGCTGAGACACTTTAGATGTGCACTTTTCGCTATGATGGTTTTGAATTACTTGAAAAATTATTGGAATCACTTCAAAAAGGAAAATACAGTTAAGTGTGTTGCATAAAATTACCATATGTCTTACATAAAATTAAAATGAGAACATTATAATTGTGTGCTTGGGACATGGTTTTTAATGATGAACTTTTGTTTTGTAATCAGGCTCTCAAAAATTATATAAAAATTTTGATTTAGATTTATCGGCCAATATATCGGTTATCGGCTTTCAAATATAAATAATTATTGGTTATCGATATCGGCCAATATTTTCATATCGATGCATCCCTAACTTTTATTTTTTTGGTGAAAACCATATTAGGGGTGTTGCGATATACCGGTGTTGACAATAACAGTGATATTGAAGAGGAATATTTTTGTTGTATTTTTATCCAAAATAGGGCGATGTGAGCATTATGGTGCGCTAAACTCTCACATGTAATTTGTTTCATTCATACTCGACATCGGAGGGCGCCCTCGAGCAGAAAGTCCACAAGTGAGACCCATAGAAGTATTCAACTTTAGGAAATCCCTAATATGGACAGCTGCAGCAGAATAAATGCAGACGTTTTGACCGATTAAACATGAAGAGAATTAACACACCATTGTGACAGTATATGGTTTATCTGTGTTCTTCAAGCCATGTTGGTTATTTTCGTAAGAATAATGTAATGCAATGCTAATCAACAAAGCATTTATCACTGTATAGCTATAAAATAATAGAATTTCTGCCTCATTCTGTGATAAGAAATTTTATTTGTATTTTAATTAGGGTATGCCATTTCTTGAATTTGGGTTCCAAATGGGGATGCAAGTTAACAGGTTAAGGTATTAGTGTTGTTAAAGTTTATTTATAATACTGTTGAACTCGACAGTATTTTTTCTCTCCTGGTTATTTCTTAGGCAGTCAAAGAAGCCAGAGAAAGCCAGAGTCTCAATGTGATTCATTGGCTAAAAAAGAAAGCAAAACACATAATAAACAAAGTAAAGATGAATTTGACTCATAACATTGTTTTTTCCCCAAGGTTTCTATAGATATCGCAATATATCATTACCGTGAATTCTTTTGGCCACGATAACCGTGGTATGAAAAATCTGATATCGTGACAGCCCTAAACCATATATTTGAGGGCAAAATGACAAATTGAAAAAACAAGCTTAAAGTCACCATGAAATCAAAATGGATAATTCTTATTTTTTTATGGAATATATTGCAATATTTATTATAAATGATTTATCTGTGCACATCATTATTTTTTCCTTTTATTCATGTGCCCTCATAATCTTTAATCAAAATAACTGTCCCTCACTCTTGCGACAACTCTTCTCTGATGATGTTTACTGGCACGAGGGCGGCACAACCTGTCACTCACATGACATCACAGCAATAGCAAACCATAACGATCCAACAATCCTGACTTAAAAAAATGAGTTTTCCGACCTACATTTTTTCTTGTCTGAGAAGCTGCTTCACTCAGATATACGTCACAATAGAAAAGACTATTGCAACTTCCATTTCATGATGATTTTAAAGACAGCAAAGTAACATAAAATGTTATTTTTTCTTGTAGGTATTCTGGGCGTTGCAGCTAGTCACTGTCTTGGTACCTGGAGCTGTGTTCCATCTTTATGCTGCCTGTAAAAATATAGACCAGGAGGAGATCCTTCAGCGACCGATGTCCACAGTCTTTTACATCATCTCTGTCCTGTTGAGAATAATTCTTGAAGTCTTAGCATTTTGGCTTCAGAGCCACCTCTTTGGGTTCCTGATTGATCCTATTTATATGTGTGATGCCAGTGCCCTTGCAAAGATCTTCAACATCTCAAAATGTATGGTCCCTGAACACTTCGAGAAGACTATCTTTCTCAGTGCAATGTACACCTTTACAATCATCACCATTCTCCTCTGTATTGCTGAGATTTTTGAGATTCTGTTCCAAAGACTTGGCTATTTAAACCAGCCAGTGTCTTGAGAATTTAGAAAGTGTGCTTCAACAATGTTGGTTTTTATGTCTTCTATGGGTCTCTGAACGACAGACAGGACATAAACCCACATACCTCTGGACTTTCTGGTGGTAGACACAGAAAAGCCCTATTCGGACGGTAATTGATTCTCGTGGGGTCATAAGGTATTTTCATCACTGTCAGTGATTTTATTGCCGTCCGAATCCAGAATGTCAGTGTTTTTCTCCCACCACCCGCGTAAAAATTCCCGGCCAAATTACCTACTGTTTTTTGACAAACACTAAGGTCATGCGGTAATTTAATTGCCATCTGAATATACATCTCTAGTTTTCAAAAATATATAACTTCAAAATTCACTGTTTATATCCTTTTTGACCACTGCAGAGCACCGTACGGTTGCGCTTCGCTGTAATTTGGATGTATTTTAAAGATCTAGACTTTTATTACTGAAATGCTGGCAAGTATTTACAAGAGCAATATATTTCATCACCGCTCAAAAAATAAAAAGAAGAAAAGCATGTAAACATTTGAAATGGGCCGTTATTACGGCAGCAATTATATATGTTAAAATAACCAAGCAGCATTATGTTTACCTCATGTAAATAATAGGCTGTATTAACTTATTTCCGCTCATTTCCATGTGGAATAAAATGACATCCTTTATTTTGAGATAAAATACAAGACAGAAAACCACTTTAACTATAATGTGCGTCTATATATCTTCCTATTTTTAAACAGATTTAAATAATTAAATAATAATTAGGATATTATTTTCCTATTATTATATTAAATATGCATTTATTCTTATTATACCAAGCATATGACATTTTATTTACAGCATACAATCATGTTATTGACCACGTGAGCAGGTGTTGAGTTCCGAGGTGCGCAGGATCACAAAACTCGCTCCTCCACCGTGAATAAATCACCATCCGAATGCAGTTTTATCCAGTGCAAGTTTTATCACTGAGGTGGCATGCAAATTTATTTTTACAATCTTCCACGTGAGAAACAATTACTGTCCGAATAGGGCTAAAGACATGGGGTTTTTTTTAACTAAACAATTTATTATTCCTTTTCTGGAAGAAAAAAAACAAGACTAATTAATGACAAGGGACTCATTAATATTTTTAGTTATAAGCCTAACATATTTAAGCCTAAATAAGTCACCTCTCTTGCAGGGGAAACTTAAAAATATATTTCATTTATTGACTTATGTAAACTAATCTAAACCCACATAAGTATTTAGTAATTATTCTCTCTGCAATATTATTTAGAGTTATACTTTATATTGAAGTACTACACAAATTGCGAGTACTATTTTGACAAATATTCTTTGATTTAAATTTTAACAATGATTAATTCTTCCTAAAAGGGAATAGGGAAGAATAAGTACATGCAATATAGCATCAATTTCTAAAAACATTATTGATTGGTCAGTGGGACTGCACAACTTAGTTACAATTATGCACATTGATAGTATATTCATCATGGTGTTGATTTCCATATAGTTTCCATATAGTTTTGAGTCCATTTGAGAATTATCTTGTGTGTTTGTAGTATTTGTATCTGTACATTTTCATCAGGCATCCATCCAACTTTTGTTATTATTCTCAGCTAAGTGTTTCATCTCAGGTACAAAATGGCATACTGTGAACTCTTATTTTTTGTCAGCAGGAAACTATTTGTTATAAGAATATCATTTATGCATTAGAGAAACATCTGACAGCAGGTCTGGCCTGCATATCTTCTCACAGTTGCCTTCCCACTGTTTCAACACCACAGCTGTTGGAGTAATAGCTTTTGTATTATGTTTAGAGGGTTGAACATTTATATTGTTTTTTTTTTTGTTTTTTTGATCACCAGTGTCTATGGGATTTATGATATGATTATGAATGAAAATCTTCATATAGGTAACATATATTATGACTGCCATAATGTATTATCAGTCTAGGGAAATATTTAGTGTTAAGTAACTCATAGTCAGAATAAACAGAACTGCTTGTGAATCCATGGCACTCTGTCTGATACAATGCTTTCATAATGTTTGTGAAGTTTCAATCAAGTAAAATTGTTTAAAATAGTCATGTCACTCTTTTTGTTTACACCATACCATATCAATGATATTTACACGTATTATGAGGGGAATACAATAAAAGCTGAATCTATTGAATAACAGGAACTAAAACTTTATGAGGGGCTCTTAAAGTATATTATTTTACAGTACCATTAACCTCTGTGCAGTAAACCTAGCCTATAGGCACACTATGTTGCATTGGAGAGCATTTGAAAAAACTTCATTATTACAACTCTATTAAAGGGTTAGTTCACCCAAAAATGAAATTTCTGTCATTAATTACTCATCCTCATGTCGTTCCAAACCCGTAAGACCTTCGTTCATCTTCGGAACACAAATTAATGAAATCCGAGAGCTTTCTAACCCCACATCAGCAACACAACGACCACTTTCAAGGGCCAAAGGTAGTAAAGAGTTTGTTAAAACGTGTGACTACAGTGGTTCAACCTTAATGTTATGAAGCGACGAGAATACTTTTTATGCGCAAAAAACAAACAAAAATAACGACTTTATTCAACAATCTCTTCTCTTCCCTGTCACTCTCTTACACTATTCACGTTGTTGGGCTATTCACACAGTGCTGTGCTTTCGGGTTGTACTGCAGAACGCTGGCTCACTATTGGCTGTTGTGGTGCTTGTGTGAATCGCGTAGGAGAGTGACATGAAAGAGAAGAGATTGTTGAATAAAGTTGTTATTTTTTGTTTGTTTTTTGCCCAGAAAAAGTATTCTCTTCGCTTCATAACATTAAGGTTGAACCACTGGAGTCACATGGACTATTTTAACCATGTCTTTACTACCTTTCTGGGCCTTGAAAGTCGTCGTTGTGTTGCTGTGGGGTCAGAAAGCTCTTGGATTTCATCAAAAATATCTTAATTTGTGTTCCGAAGATGAACGAAGGTCTTACGGGTTTGGAACGACATGAGGGTGAGTATTTAATGACAGAAATTTCATTTTTGGGTGAACTAACCCTTTAATGTAAATATATAGCTCAAATATAAAACACAAAGAACGAAAACAGAAAAGCAAAACAGTTTTGACTTCATTTAAATATATAGCCTATAATTAATTAAAACAAATAGTGTACAAAAATAAATTACGAATGAAACAATAAAATATATGATACACCATGTTGCATTGTACAGCATTTGAAAAAAAAAAAAAAACTGTCATTATAACTCTATTAATGTACATACACATAGCTCAAATATAAAACACAAGAACAAAAACAGAAAAGCAAAATAGTAGACTATAGTATGACAAAAATAAATTACAAACGAAACCCTAAATATATGATTACTAAATAAACAAAAATTACAGATGTCTTTGTATGTTAGTCAATATGTCTTTTTATGCAAAATAAAAATGATCTCTGATTCGTGTCGGTCATTTCCTACTCCTCGCCTATGGAGGTCAGTAAAGGCGTGGTTGCGCGTTCACGTGCAGACGCGGAAGCAGCTCCTTCGCGAGCACTTGTCATCCTTGTTTTTAGCCATTTTTTGGTTCTTGTAGAAGTTTCTAACAGTGATTTCTCTTCAGGATGGCGCTCCCACCGCAGTTGAAAGCGATCCAGCACCATTTAAGAACAGCACAGGAACACGAGAAAAGAGAACCGGTGGTCGCTTATTACTGTAAGCCTGTAAAATATCCCTTTGTTTTGTTAGCTTTCCCTCCCCTCTCATTGGTTTATTAAACTTGTCATTTTTCAGGTTATCCTAGGAAATTTGAATAAAATGGTTTTAATTATTCATTTTTACATGCAGTATTTTAAAATGTTGTATTTAAATAAGTCTGTTGTGGAAGTTAGCTTCAGTTTCTTTGCTAAGCTAACTAACATCTGCTGTTTTCATCATGCATTTATTTTATACTGCCCAATATTTATTTTGGGCAATATTTATAAGTTGAATTGCCTTGCGTTTATGTAAAGAGTTTCCCTGCTGGATAGGTGTAGTTCTCCACAAACGTTAGTTTAGTTTAGCTACAGATGTAACAGGACTGGCTAACTGGTTTGTTTTGAGAGGTTTGACTGAAACTTCACTACATCACAGAGACTTTCATGGGCTAGATTTAATTTAATGCGGTTCTGAGATGTGTAATTGAGAGGTAGTCGTTCATTAAGCATGCTATTCTGTTTGTTTCTTTATGGCAAGTCAAAGAAAGTGCTGAATCATGTAGGGATACTGACAGTTGCTGCCATTCTCACCTACGCAATGCTGGAAAAACAAGTTCCTTGTCCGTCCATATTGAGGTGTGTTGGGATGGAATGTGAACTGACCGGGGGAAAATTTCCAAACCCTGTTTACAGTATATTTCTTAATGTGTTTTGCTCAGAAGTTGTAACTGTTGACATTATTTTGACAGTCTTTTCAGTCTGCGTAGGGAGGGTATCAGTGTCATAAAGACTTTTTTTAGGGCTTTTGAAGGACTTTGGTACTGCGCAAGAGATGAATCATCATCTAGGTGTAGGTGTGTCAGGCTTTGCATGTACATCTATTTTTAGCAATACTGTAATAGTTTTGTACAGACTTTTTAGTGTGACATGAACTGAGATGAATTATGACCCTTTACATCACAGGAAAGTGACCAGTCCGGAAACTCAGGGGTCCCCAGGGACCATCCGCAGGCCTTGAGCCTCTAGATGGTCCCCTCTTTCCCATTATCCCGTAAATTAGCTGGTCTGTGTTCACGTCATGTAATGCATGACACATGCATATTTTGTAGCCATATGCTTCTAGTGATGTCATAAAACTCGGCAGTGTTGTTTTTTTCTTCCCTGAATTATTTTTATATCAAATTATTATCTATTAAATTCCTCCCTTCTTTCTTTCAAAAAGCTTTTAAAAACACCCTTTTCCCTCTGTATTACTCTTATTCAAAGAACTGTTATATATATATATATATATATATATATATATATATATATATATATACACACACACACACACACACACACACACACACACACACCTACACCTCATGTTAAAACACCACTGCATGCCACAGATATACAGCTCTGGAAAAAATTACGAGACCACTTAACATTGAGAAATCAAAGTTAAGTGGTCTCTTTATTTTTTCCAGAGCTGTATATAGGGTTTTTCCTGGCTCAAAATGAGGTGGAGATGGTAAAATCCTGCTTGACCCGTCCGACCCGCGGTTCACGATTATGCCGATTAATTGTCAGTTTTAGGGCTTTGTTTTTTTGTGTGCTTAGATCATTAAATAATTATGAATTTAATCCTTTTTAAGTTATTTTGCAGTGTAAGACTACAGCTAACACCTTTAAATATTTAAGTATTTATTCAATTAAGTAAACAACTGAAACAATCACAACAAGCTGGCAAAATAAAAGGGTTATAAATGTATCATTCATATATTTCTACATCAGTATAGAATATCTATACATCTGTGTTTGTGGAACTAATGGTCACTCTTTTATTTGTTAAACACAATTCAGAATCCACTAAGTATACACTACTTCATTATAGAGAAAACAACAATGAATAAAAATATATAATCATAAGCTATGACAAAAATATATATTAAACTTGAGTGGATAGTTACAAAAATTGCAATTACAAAAATAATTCTTGAAAAAAATCTTTGGACTAATTTGATAAAATCTAAACATGTTAATAAAAAGTTACAAATTACTTTGTGTTCTTATAAAATACATTTATGAAAAACAATTTATATTATTAGATTTATATATTAATGTAAATAATTATATGTAGGCCTACACAAATAATATAAAATTACAAGATGTTTATTGTAAACGTAATGTGCAGCTTTTTAATGGGGCAACAAAGATATGATAGGACAGAACAAGATCGGCTTTTAATAATCTTTTAGTGCACAAAACCATGATAATGCTTCAAAACAGAGCGGCACAAACCGCTTATGCGCATCCCGGGTGCAGAATGATGCGCTTAAAGCAACATGGAGTCATGCGAAAGTGCGCATTGAAAAGTTCACGGCACAAAGAGAAGAGATGTTGAGCGCACAAATCCTAGTCTACAATGTATATCTGTCCAACAGGTTACTGATCATTTGTTTCTTCACAGTTTTAAATTCCAGTTATTGTGCGTGTGATGCTAATTAATAGTCCTTGTGTAAGTGTTGTCACCCGGTAGCCAGTACAACATTGTTCAGAAACAGCTAACGTTATAAACTCCAGCAAGATAGTCATTTTATGCAAATCCGCAGCCCATTATCTACAGATCAAGTATAATAATGGGATTATATCATCTTGGAGAGAATTTTACCGTGCTGCCTGTCATAACCAAACGCGACGCGCAATTTGAATGCTGAACGGAGAATGATTGACAGCCGCAGCGGAGGGAAGACGAGTTTGTCAACTTTAATTTAACGATGTAAATATTCTTGTGTCACTCACATTCAGCTATGGATTGACTTTGTACCAGCAAATCATAATATAAGAATGATTGCGGAAGGATCATGTGACGATATATATTTCTGATGATTATTTAATTATCACGACAGGCCTAATCTGAGTATGTGACTGCCTGTCTGAGTTTTGTCAACAGACGGAGGCGGCACGAAATTTGACGGAGGCGGCTGCCTCGTAATTCTCTATGCATATATATATATATATATATATATATATATATACACCGATCAGGCATAACATTATAACCTAATATTGTGTTGGTCTACCTTTTGCGGCCAAAACAGCCCTGACCCGTAGAGGCTTGGACTTCACTAGACCCCTGAAGGTGTGCTGTGGTATCTAGCACCAAGATGTTAGCAGCAGATCCTTTAAGTCCTGTAAGTTGCGAGGTGGGGCCTCCATGGATTGGACTTGTTTGTTCAGCGCATCCCACAGATGCTCGATTGGATTGAGATCTGGGGAATTTGGAGGCTCCTCCAAACCATTACTGAACCATTTTTGCTTTTTGGCAGGGCGCATTATCCTGTCACAGCCACCAGGGAATACCGTTTCCATTAAAGGGTGTACATGGTCTGCAACAATGCTTAGGTAGGTGGTACGTGTCAAAGTAGCAAGCCTCCGCCGGCTTGCCTTTTGCCCATAGTGCATCCTGGTGCCATGTGTTCCTCAGGTAAGTGACGCACACACACCCGGCCATCCACGTGATATAAAAGAAAACGTGATCCATCAGACCATTGCTCCATGGTCCAGTTCTTATGGTCGCGTGCCCACTCTTGGCGCTTTCGGCGGTGGACAGGGGACAGCATGGGCACCCTTACTGGTCTGAGGCTATGCAGCCCCTTACGCAACAAACTGTGATGCACTGTGTATTCTGACACCTTTCTATCAGAACCAGCATTAACTTCTTGAGCAATTTGAGCTACAGTAGCTTGTCTGTTTGATCGGACCACACGGGCCAGCCTTCGCTCCCCACGTGAGCCTTGGCTGCCCATGAGCCTTTCGCCAGTTCACCACTGTTCCTTCCTTGGACCACTGCAGACCGGGAACACCCCACAAGAGCTGCAGTTTTGGAGATGCTCTGACCCAGTCGTCTAGCAATCACAATTTGGCCCTTGTCAAACTCGCTCAAATCCTTACGCTTGCCCATTTTTCCTGCTTCTAACACATCAACTTTGAGGAAAAAATGTTCACTTTTGCCTAATATATCCCACCCACTAACAGGTGCTGTGATGAAAAGATAATCAGTGTTATTCACTTTACCTGTCAGTGGTCATAATGTTATGCCTGATCTGTGTGTGTGTGTCTGTGTGTGTGTGTATATATATATTACAAACCCGATTCCAAAAAAGTTGGGACACTGTACAAATTGTGAATAAAAAAGGAATGCAATAATTTACAAATCTCATAAACTTATATTTTATTCACAATAGAATATAGATAACATATCAAATGTTGAAAGTGAGACATTTTGAAATGTCATGCCAAATATTGGCTCATTTTGGATTTCATGAGAGCTACACATTCCAAAAAAGTTAGGACAGGTAGCAATAAGAGGCCGGAAAAGTTAAATGTACATATAAGGAACAGCTGGAGGACCAATTTGCAACTTATTAGGTCAATTGGCAACATGATTGGCTATAAAAAGAGCCTCTCAGAGTGGCAGTGTCTCTCAGAAGTCAAGATGGGCAGAGGATCACCAATTCCCCCAATGCTGCAGCGAAAAATAGTGGAGCAATATCAGAAAGGAGTTTCTCAGAGAAAAATTGCAAAGAGTTTGAAGTTATCATCATCTACAGTGCATAATATCATCCAAAGATTCAGAGAATCTAGAACAATCTCTGTGCGTAAGGGTCAAGGCCGGAAAACCATACTGGATGCCCGTGATCTTCGGGCCCTTAGACGGCACTGCATCACATACAGGAATGCTACTGTAATGGAAATCACAACATGGGCTCAGGAATACTTTCAGAAAACATTGTCGGTGAACACAATCCACCGTGCCATTCGCCGTTGCCGGCTAAAACTCTATAGGTCAAAAAAGAAGCCATATCTAAACATGATCCAGAAGCACAGGCGTTTTCTCTGGGCCAAGGCTCATTTAAAATGGACTGTGGCAAAGTGGAAAACTGTTCTGTGGTCAGACGAATCAAAATTTGAAGTTCTTTTTGGAAAACTGGGACGCCATGTCATCCAGACTAAAGAGGACAAGGACAACCCAAGTTGTTATCAGCGCTCAGTTCAGAAGCCTGCATCTCTGATGGTATGGGGTTGCATGAGTGCGTGTGGCATGGGCAGCTTACACATCTGGAAAGGCACCATCAATGCTGAAAGGTATATCCAAGTTCTAGAACAACATATGCTCCCATCCAGACGTTGTCTCTTTCAGGGAAGACCTTGCATTTTCCAACATGACAATGCCAGACCACATACTGCATCAATTACAACATCATGGCTGCGTAGAAGAAGGATCCGGGTACTGAAATGGCCAGCCTGCAGTCCAGATCTTTCACCCATAGAAAACATTTGGCGCATCATAAAGAGGAAGATGCGACAAAGAAGACCTAAGACAGTTGAGCAACTAGAAGCCTGTATTAGACAAGAATGGGACAACATTCCTATTCCTAAACTTGAGCAACTTGTCTCCTCAGTCCCCAGACGTTTGCAGACTGTTATAAAAAGAAGAGGGGATGCCACACAGTGGTAAACATGGCCTTGTCCCAACTTTTTTAAGATGTTGATGCCATGAAATTTAAAATCAACTTATTTTTCCCTTAAAATGATAAATTTTCTCAGTTTAAACATTTGATATGTCATCTATGTTGTATTCTGAATAAAATATTGAAATTTGAAACTTCTACATCATTGCATTCTGTTTTTATTCACAATTTGTACAGTGTCCCAACTTTTTTGGAATCGGGTTTGCGTATATATATATATATATATATATATATATATATATATATACATATATATATATATATATATATATATATATATATATATATATATATATATATATATATATATATATATATACACTCACCTAAAGGATTATTAGGAACACCATACTAATACTGTGTTTGACCCCCTTTCGCCTTCAGAACTGCCTTAATTCTACGTGGCATTGATTCAACAAGGTGCTGAAAGCATTCTTTAGAAATGTTGGCCCATATTGATAGGATAGCGTCTTGCAGTTGATGGAGATTTGTGGGATGCACATCCAGGGCACGAAGCTCCCGTTCCACCACATCCCAAAGATGCTCTATTGGGTTGAGATCTGGTGACTGTGGGGGCCATTTTAGTACAGTGAACTCATTGTCATGTTCAAGAAAATGATTCGAGCTTTGTGACATGGTGCATTATCCTGCTGGAAGTAGCCATCAGAGGATGGGTACATGGTGGTCATAAAGGGATGGACATGGTCAGAAACAATGCTCAGGTAGGCCGTGGCATTTAAACGATGCCCAATTGGCACTAAGGGGCCTAAAGTGTGCCAAGAAAACATCCCCCACACCATTACACCACCACCACCAGCCTGCACAGTGGTAACAAGGCATGATGGATCCATGTTCTCATTCTGTTTACGCCAAATTCTGACTCTACCATCTGAATGTCTCAACAGAAATCGAGACTCATCAGACCAGGCAACATTTTTCCAGTCTTCAACTGTCCAATTTTGGTGAGCTCGTGCAAATTGTAGCCTCTTTTTCCTATTTGTAGTGGAGATGAGTGGTACCCGGTGGGGTCTTCTGCTGTTGTAGCCCATCCGCCTCAAGGTTGTGCGTGTTGTGGCTTCACAAATGCTTTGCTGCATACCTCGGTTGTAACGAGTGGTTATTTCAGTCAAAGTTGCTCTTCTATCAGCTTGAATCAGTCGGCCCATTCTCCTCTGACCTCTAGCATCAACAAGGCATTTTCGCCCACAGGACTGCCGCATACTGGATGTTTTTCCCTTTTCACACCATTCTTTGTAAACTCTAGAAATGGTTGTGCGTGAAAATCCCAGTAACTGAGCAGATTGTGAAATACTCAGACCGGCCCGTCTGGCACCAACAACCATGCCACGCTCAAAATTGCTTAAATCACCTTTCTTTCCCATTCTGACATTCAGTTTGGAGTTCAGGAGATTGCCTTGACCAGGACCACACCCCTAAATGCATTGAAGCAACTGCCATGTGATTGGTTGATTAGATAATTGCATTAATGAGAAATTGAACAGGTGTTCCTAATAATCCTTTAGGTGAGTGTATGTATATATATATATATATATATATATATATATATATATATATATATATATATAATTCAATATACATGATTAGCGACATGATTAAAATCATTCACGTGGTTTCACAAAGTGTACAACAAAAAGGCAATGAAATGTAAAATAAATGTAGTAAAATCTTTAAACGCCAAGAATGAGTACAATAAACTACTAGGGGAGTAAATCGGACGTTTCTTCATGATACAATCTGACATCGATTCTCTTAGCCAGCGATACGATAATTACTGATACCTCAACATGTATTATGAATTGTGTTATATAATACAATTATGATTTGAATCAGGTGCTTGCGATTTAAAATTTTCAATGTGACGATATTATGTATGTGCCTATTTTACACAACCAGTTAAACCAATTTTTAAATGCAACCAAAATATAACATGAACATTGGATTGAACTCTTTGAAATTTGAAAATCCTGTATCCCAAATATCCACAACAAAAAGACAGTTTTTTTAGTTTTTAAGTTTAAGCAATATAGAAAAATAAATATCGAAGATAAATTCACACATGAGATCATCAATCATCTGATGACAGCTTATCATTGCTTGTGCAATGGAATAAACTTAATTAAAAAAAAATAAATAAATCAGTGCATAGGAAAGATAAATTGAAGTAGTTCTTTTGGATGGTTAGCAAATCATTGTGATATGATGGTTACTGTGATTATTATGGAAAGACAGTTCCGTTGCAGTTGAAAGGAACCAGATTGCATTTCAACAGAATGTGACGTTCTGGGGAATACTGAACAACTTCGATAAGACTGTTATAATTGAACAGCTATTATGTGCATGTTTTGTATGCTTCCTAAAAAATTAATAAACTAATAATGATAATTAGTGCTCAAGGGACATTGTAGCATTTTTGAATGTTTGATAATACCTGCTTGTAATGACATTCCTAACATCATTCAGGCCATTTAGTCTGCATGATCACAAAAATCTGTGGCATATGTATATATTTATACACAAGTACTATATTTACTTTAACTCTGATAATTACCACAATATTAAATGTTAACATATATTAAATTATATCAAACATTATTGACAACCTATTTTTATTTTGATCTGTTAAACTTTGACAGAGACAGACTGTGCATCTTCAGTATTTTATCTCTGAGGCACACACAACCTTCCTTACACTTTTTTTATTGGCATCCTACTAAGGGAAAGTCTTTGCTCATGAATAGTAGTATCTATAAGAGTATCTTATGACTGAAACAAAGACATTGTTGTGTGTGCCAATTAGCATGAGAGTTAAGAATTCATGCATATTTAATACGTTGACTGGGCGCTCCTGGAAGGTTACCAGATGTTTGCATGACCCAGATAATAGTTAGGCGCTGTACCTTATTTCACACAAGAACCGTCCTTTTCTATCAAATACCTTGAAATGGCAAGTGACATTATCCCAGTTTGCCCATTGAACGCAATCATGATTTTTTTTTTTTTTTTTTTTTTTTGCCTTGCTTGCTTATTGTCATGGCAACCATCATCAGGTAGACTGCAGTCAGTATACTTGGAGTCTAACCTCATCAATGGGAGACCTCCCACTCCTTCTACAATTTTCCATTTCTGAGTAGTGAGATATTATGTCCTTTGTTTGCTGAGTCTGAATGTCAAACTTCATATTTGTTTTATGAACCTAAGCAATCCATGAAGGCAAAGGGGCAACTTTAAGAAAATGTTAGATGTAATCTCTCTCCTTTGTTGGGCTGTTTCTGAAGAAAGGCAGTCCAATTACTCTCACAAAGACTACGTTTAAGGCTCCAGACTGATGTCATCCTGATGTTTCAGGGCAAAATACTGTAGAAAAGATCAATATAAAACTGTTTTGTCACAGTTTTTAGATTTTAGTTTCTATGATAATATATCTGGCATCTATCCCTCTGAAAAGAGTGATACTTGTTGACAGATGAATTTGATTATTTCTGCAGGTTCACTATCATTCAAAAGATGTTGTTTTGTTTTTTTTTGGAAAGAAATAATTATTTTATTGAGCTAGGATGCATTGATCGAGTTACAGCAAAGACATTTATAATGTTGTAGAAGATTTCTATTTCAATTAAATGCTATTAATCAAACAACCCTGACAAAATGTATCACGTTTTATATTAACATATTAAGCAGCACAGCTGTTTTCAACCCTGATAAATGATGATAATAATAATAAATGTTTCTTGAGCACCAAATCAGCATATTAGAATGATTTCTGAAGGATCATGTGACATTGAAGACTGGAGTAATGATGCTCAATTTAGCTTCACCGTCAAAGGAATAAATTGCATTTTAACACATTTCAGTAAGCTATTTTAAATTGTAATACTATTTCTGTAATATTACTAATATTATTCATATTAATATCACTGTATTTTTGATCAAATGATGAGGCCTCTGACTCTGAGCATAAGAGACTTCTTTCAAAAACAAAAAATAATCTTAACAACTCCAAACTTTTAAATGGTAGTGTATGAGAAATTATAGAAAAGTGTGCCAGATCTATCTTTTTAAAGATCCGTCTCATAACTCAGTATTTGTAGGTGCAATCCATGGGGTCGATCTATTTGAGCAACTAAGTGTAGCATGTTGCTTTGGGTATGAAGGTATACCTGCTAAACATAACACTATCTGCACAGTTTAGCAACGTCAGCACCCATTCACAGCACATTTTTATTAAGATCTTTTTTTTTTTTGTATCACACGCCTCTTGGAAGATTTTGAGCCTTTTCATAATCTCAATTAATATATTTTCAATTCATATAATGTTTTAGGTTGTGTATTTATTCTGAACAAATCAGTTACTTTGTTTAATTATGTTATTTTTACCAGTTCATATAATGTAAAACACTGACTATTAAGTATAGATTTTAACACAGTGTCAGTGTATTCTTCAAATATTTTATTTTTAGTCAAGTTTCATTTGTGAATGGCTAACACAGTGTTTCAGAACATTCAATGAGGTTTCTGATTCTGAAAGTTGTTTAAAGATCTGATTGTGTTGTACTACTTCTACATAGGCCTAGAGGTTTTTCTATTAATTCTAAATAAGCATTTAGTTAAGAGAGGGTGAATTCAGTGTGCCACTGGAGGTCAGCATTGACATTTAAGTGAGAGAATCAGGCCTTGCTGGAATTGTTTCTGTTGTTAGCTTACTGGACCCGTTTACTTAAGACTTTATTGTTTGCTTATACTCAGAGTTTTAAAATAGCAGATGATCATGGTCTGTTAAATAACTAGATGATGATGATCTAGCAGTCTCGGTTATCTTATTTTTCTCCATTATCCTAAACATTAAAATATTCTTGGCTTGGTAGTCAAGCTCGCTTTATGAATCACAATTAGTGATTTCAGGTGAAGTGTATTGTATGCTTGCAATCCTAATTCTTTCCACACATTTTATCACACATTAAAAACTGTTTTTCTGGATTATAAGGATTTCTATGAAGACATCATAATGTGCAACAGCCATGTGCGCGATTAATGTGCTGCAGTCTTTAGTTGTGTGGGGTTTTTGAAGCAGAATGCTCTTCTGATACAGTTCTGCTCTGGCTTCTGTCTCTTTGTCAAAGCTCCAGTTTTCTGACTGGCACCATGCTGTAAACCTATGGAAAAGGCCCTCTTTGACATTGTTTTCCTTCCTTCTTGCTGGACCTTATCCAGTCTTCAGACTGAGCAGCAGCTACATAATAACATCCTTGTAGTAGGGAAAGCAGAGTGCGCGGGCTGACATTCCTGAATATACAATTCAGTTCTTACTGCAGATGTCAGTGAAATACTCGGGCATGTCCTCGACTGAAGAGTCACGCTGTCTTTCGTCTGTCAAACGTCAAGCTTGCGTTGATGCTTACTCGGCCATAATGAGCATCTGAGATATTGTAGTATGCTTTGTTGTGCAGTGGTCATTGAATGGGTGCAATCTGGTGTTTAGCACATGCAAGTAGTCTAATCATATGACCAGTAAGAAGAAAGACTCAGTTTTTCTTTATGAATTTACATTTAGGCCACTTAAAAATGTCTTCTGGATTAAAGGGATAGTTCACCCAGAAATTTAAATTCTGTCATTAATTACTCACCCTCACGTCGTTCCAAACCCGTAAGACTTTTGTTCAAATCGTTTTGATGAAATCTTGAGAGCTTGTCCCTCCATTGGCAGCTACGCAACTTACCCCTTTGTCGCTTCAAGAAGTTCATAGAGAGCGTAAAACGAATCCAAATGAATTGAGTGGTTTAGTCCGAATTTTCTGAAGAGACACAATCACTTTATGTGATGAACAGATTGAATTTAGGCTTTTATTCACATATAAACATTCATCAACTCACACATCAGTTGTGGAAGCATGCTTGCTTGACTTGTGAGAACCAATGAGGTGCATTCTCGTGTTACGCAGCACGTTTGAGCTTCCGCAAGAGGTTTGTTCTCGCTAGTGTTAGGCGATATCCATAGTCATATTGTCCTATCGTCAGCCTGTGAGATCGGCGATACACAATATTATCGTATGGTGGGGGCTTACTTATTTGATCATTAATGTGCTTAATTACTTCATTTTATATATGAGAATCTTTTTCTGTTTTGCTAGCAAAGGTGGAGTGATTATTAATAAATCAGGTTATTTCCCAGCATGTGAGGTAAAAACATAGCCTAATTATTTGTGTATCTGACTCCGAGTATTCCATTTATGTCTGTTGTGATGTTGAATTAAGCATTAAAAACTAAAGAGTATTAATTTTCAACGTCAACGGACACATATCCTCTCATGCCGTTACAGATGCAGCATTTTTACTGTACTTCTGCATGAGATGAGATTAAGAATAATCTCTTGCGTCAAGAAAGATTTGGAGTTTGCGTTATATTTTCTTCTCCCTAGCTACCGCGAAAATTACTCTGGATTACTTTCTGGATCTGCTTAAATGCACCGTAAGGGCGCTTTCCTGTCATATAGCCTATTATATATGTGCATTTCAATAAACCCAAAGAACGCAGATTAATGTGTTTACTGCCTGGAGAAATCGGGGTAAGGGGCAAAAATCTAGCTGTGTCGACCGGTTTAAGGCTGATTTATACTTCTGTGTTGGATCTGCGCTGTAGCCTCTATGCCGCAGTCTATGCGTCGGTTTTCATTTATACTTCTGCGTCGTTGTCCACGTTGACGTGCATTACACATGAAGAAAGAACATGATAACCCCTCAGGGAGGGGTTCTGGCAGACCAATCACAGCGCTTGTGGTCCGCATAGAATTTGTGCATTGTTACATTTTTGGAGAGGTGCACGTCAGGTTACGCTGTAGGTGGGTTCAACGCAGAAGTATAAATCAGCCTTTATGCTTAAGCCATTTATGACTTTACATAAAGGAAAACGGTTAATGCTTTTACATGACCACATGCATTGTCGGCTGTAATCTGGTTAAGAACGCGCATGTGAATGCTCACTTATTCCCTGAAAGTGAAAGTGGAAGGAAAAACTGACCAAGCTTTTGGTATCTTTCGCTGCATTAACGGCGCATTCTCTCAGAGACGACGATGAATCTACCTCAACGAAAGCTGATAATGGTAGCCTATTATCATTATCAACTATCTTAATTTACTGGCTTAATATTTCCCTTGTGGACCATACATTAATTACAGTGAAAAAATGAGAAGAATCAATATTTCTTGTTATAAAACGGTTAGTTCCTGTCCTTGATTCTGATTGGTAAATAGCTGTTTTATTCGCGATAAAACACGGCTATGACCGCTTCACCCAAGGGTTCTCTGTATCACTGCACAACACCCTTAGCAACCAGTCTTAGCAACGTAAACATATGTTTGTTCTCATTGATATTGTTCATTGAAGCTTATATTATTGTGAGAGAGAGAGATTAAATGACTGGGTGTTTTACCTGCATCCAGATTTAGCATATTCCTTAAGGTCAGTCCTATGTTCATAATAAAAAAATCCGTTGAATGTCCGCTGTGATATCTTGTCCTTTTAACAGTAAAGGGGTTTTCCCCTGTCATGACAGTGACAGCTTTCATTTGTCAGTTGTGTCTTGTTCCCGTTTTAGTCCTTTCAATATAAAAGTTTTCGCTATTGAGTGACTAACTCCTTAAGATAGTCTTTGCCGCCATCTAATGGCATAATAATGTAACTTCTGTTGCTGTCACTGATCTATATAGAGAACATTTATATAGATCAGTGGTTGCTGTTCGCGGTCAGGGACTATTTTTTTCGATAATTCGATTCAACTTCGATGATTTTAGTGATTTTACTTCATGAAAGTTGCATTGATAAATTTAATTTGGCTGTAATATTTGTATCGTGCGGTAACCGTTCTATAAAAGCAATAAGCCCTGTGAAGCTGTGGTTTACAGTGAATTTATAACAGCTAAGGGGTGTTGTTAGCCTTATAAATTCTCTTATAAATTCACTGTAAACCACGGCTTCACAGGGCTTATTGCTTTATTAAATAAGTTACTTTAAGTCTGTGTTTGAAGCTGCTTTTGATTGTCACAGATGACTGATTTGTGCTGTGTTTGGACCTAAAGACTGTTATTAGGCCTATATAATTTTAGTGATATTATTATTATTATTATTATTATTATTATTATTAATTTGTAATTGTATTGTTTTTAGTGTTATTAGTGTCATTAAATGTTTTGTTAATGTGCTTTTGATGTGGGATGTAGTTTTGTAATTGGTTTAAAAAATTATGCGTCAAGCAGGTTCGGTTGAGCTCCTGTTTATATTTGCTGATCAATGTTTATATGTGTATAAAAGTCTAAATTCAATCTGTTCGTCATGTAAAGCGATTGTGTCTCTTGAGAAAATTTGGACTAAACTGCTCAATTCATATGGATTCGTTTTACGATCTCTTTATGAACTTTTTGAAGCATCAAAGTGGTAGTTGCGTAGCTGTCGATGGAGGGACAGAAAGCTCTCAGATTTCATTAAAATACCTTTATTTGTGTTCCGAAGATGAACAAATGTCTTTCAGGTTTGGGATGACATGAGGGTGAGGAATTAATGACAGAATTTTAATTTTTTGGTGAACTAACCCTTTAAGTCTAAACAACTATGAGCTCCAGAGTTATTTGATGCTTTGTGACAACTTTCAATAAAAACACTATTCTAACATTTATTCACACTCCTTATTTTACTTGCTTTCATTAACACAGATGAAACCCCATGGCAAATAATAGATTGTTTATTATTATTATTATTATTTTATTGCTTTGGAAATGTGAATGGCCTCAGTGTTGCATTGTTTCAGATGAGAAAAATTGGATGTTGAGCAGTATGGGCGTAATACAGTTACAAAGAGGGACTTTGTGACTGTATGCTATGATCTATTCTGATAGACATCAGATCTCTGCTAATTGGGCCTCATGGAAGAGGAAAAGTACTGTTCTTAAAGAACCAAAGACAGGAAGTACTTTACACAAATATATCAAATACTGTATGAGCCTTTCCTTTCAGCTGCCATCAATCTACTGAACCCCCATTTATTTTGTTTAATCAGGGTTATCTAACCGATAAGCATCTGAAATCCCAAAACCCAAAATGGAGTGGCATTTTTGAGGACAAAGTGGAATAAAGAAGCCTTGCATAATTTTAGTGTGATTCTAAATGTCCTGGTTTCAGAAACAGACAGTTTTTTTTACTAAACAAAAGTTAAGTTGTCAACTTGAAAGTTTTTTTTTAATCCATTCTTAAGCACAGGGTATTTACTGCTGCATAATGAATGAGCAAATTCACTTTTACTTTAATCAGAGACTTGCTTAAGCTGAAATAGCACTAATGATGAGACATGCTGTTTGTTTCTTATGAGAAATTTAGTTGAGATTGACAAAGTAACAAAAATAAACCTGTAATAATGTATGACTTTTTGTACTTACTGATACTAACAACAATGATGAAATATTATGTATCTCCAGATTCTTAGCTAATAAATCAATGACCTTACCCTATATGTTTTTATAGTTTTATTTTACTGGGTTATTTGGATGCACTTGGTGATATGGCTGATAAATTGCTGAGATATTTGTGCTGGTATTTCATGTGTCAACCTCCCATGGCCTTTCAATATTCATAGCACAAGTCTATTGGTTTTTCTTGTATTATTTTGTCTTAAATGTTGCTTTCTCTCTCCATCTTTCTTTCTCAGTTTATTTAACCAAAAACAGACTATGCTATGCTTGCTAACTGCTTATTTTATCTTGGGTACCCTACATGACTCATTAGATGCTATATGCCTCTTGTTTGAATCTTTCAGTTTCTGGTATGGTATGCATTCTATATAATATTTTTCTCTCTCAAGAAAAACATTTCCTTCGTCACTTGAAAAAACATACTTAAATTTGAATCTCTCTGCAGAGAACACAGATCTAGCCAGCAGCATACAGACACCTTTAATAAGGACTAACATGTATTTGCCCTGGCCCTAGCACTCACAGCTTGGGTGTACTTGCTTTTCCTTGTTTCCTTCAGGAAGTTGTAATTGCCAGTTCACTGTGTTTTACTGGCTAATGTTTTTAAAATCGGAATTAGATGATTGATTTCAAGGTCTGCCTAGCACACAAAGTGTCATTCAAAGTCCTGTCTCGGCTTGACGAATGTCATTTCAGCAAAGCATGTGGAGTTGGTTATTTTGTTTGAATATTTTTGTATTGCTAAAAACGCTGTAATACAGAGAAAATGTTTCCAACCTTTTCCACAGTGTGTTTCCAACAAAAGACAATAAGTCTAAATAAGTATTTCACTGAATTTGATTCATTTTATAGTTTTCTTACACTGTAAAAAAAAAAAAAAAAATCCTTTTTATACTGTAAAATGTACTGGGTAAAAAAAAACTGGCAGCTCTGGTTCCTCACTATTTGATTCAAATCTAGATTCGATATATATTTGATTTGTAGTTTACGGTTTTGTTAACTTTTCTTATTTGACTGTGGTAGACAGTTTAATAGGTCTAGAAGATAAAATCTCACTGAACTAATTGTAAACCTTGAAATGTATTTTGTTTTTTCTTCACATTTTAGTCAACACAATATTATAAAACAAATGCTATTTAAGCTGACTGCAATCATTACACACGACTGGCAGTCTTCTGTGATAAAGCAAGGCAGCCCTGAGCCAAATAGAAAAACTAATTAGTACATAAATAAAATTCCTTGATACAAAAATACAAACCCGATTCCAAAAAAGTTGGGACACTGTACAAATTGTGAATAAAAAAGGAATGCAATAATTAACAAATCTCATAAACTTATATTTTATTCACAATAGAATATAGATAACATATCAAATGTTGAAAGTGAGACATTTTGAAATGTCATGCCAAATATTGGCTCATTTTGGATTTCATGAGAGCTACACATTCCAAAAAAGTTGGGACAGGTAGCAATAAGAGGCCGGAAAAGTTAAATGTACATATAAGGAACAGCTGGAGGACCAATTTGCAACTTATTAGGTCAATTGGCAACATGATTGGGTATAAAAAGAGCCTCTCAGAGTGGCAGTGTCTCTCAGAAGTCAAGATGGGCAGAGGATCACCAATTCCCCCAATGCTGCGGCGAAAAATAGTGGAGCAATATCAGAAAGGAGTTTCTCAGAGAAAAATTGCAAAGAGTTTGAAGTTATCATCATCTACAGTGCATAATATCATCCAAAGATTCAGAGAATCTCGAACAATCTCTGTGCGTAAGGGTCAAGGCCAGAAAACCATACTGGATGCCCGTGATCTTCGGGCCCTTAGACGGCACTGCATCACATACAGGAATGCTACTGTAATGGAAATCACAACATAGGCTCAGGAATACTTCCAGAAAACATTGTCGGTGAACACAATCCACCGTGCCGTTCGCCGTTGCCGGCTAAAAATCTATAGGTCAAAAAAGAAGCCATATCTAAACATGATCCAGAAGCGTAGGCATTTTCTCTGGGCCAAGGCTCATTTAAAATGGACTGTGGCAAAGTGGAAAACTTTTCTGTGGTCAGACGAATCAAAATTTAAAGTTCTTTTTGGAAAACTGGGACGCCATGTCATCCGGACTAAAGAGGACAAGGACAACCCAAGTTGTTATCAGCGCTCAGTTCAGAAGCCTGCATCTCTGATGGTATGGGGTTGCATGAGTGCGTGTGGCATGGGCAGCTTACACATCTGGAAAGGCACCATCAATGCTGAAAGGTATATCCAAGTTCTAGAACAACATATGCTCCCATCCAGATGTCGTCTCTTTCAGGGAAGACCTTGCGTTTTCCAACATGACAATGCCAGACCACATACTGCATCAATTACAACATCATGGCTGCGTAGAAGAAGGATCCGGGTACTGAAATAGCCAGCCTGCAGTCCAGATCTTTCACCCATAGAAAACATTTGGCGCATCATAAAGAGGAAGATGCGACAAAGAAGACCTAAGACAGTTGAGCAACTAGAAGCCTGTATTAGACAAGAATGGGACAACATTCCTATTCCTAAACTTGAGCAACTTGTCTCCTCAGTCCCCAGATGTTTGCAGACTGTTATAAAAAGAAGAGGGGATGCCACACAGTGGTAAACATGGCCTTGTCCCAACTTTTTTGAGATGTGTTGATGCCATGAAATTTAAAATCAACTTATTTTTCCCTTAAAATGATAAATTTTCTCAGTTTAAACATTTGATATGTCATCTATGTTGTATTCTGAATAAAATATTGAAATTTAAAACTTCCACATCATTGCATTCTGTTTTTATTCACAATTTGTACAGTGTCCCAACTTTTTTGGAATCGGGTTTGTAAAAACTTTTGCATATATAAAACTGGTAAATTAAGTTTTTCAGGTACAGTAGCCTAGTTTTATTTAACATGTCTTAAGAAATACTACAGAAATATACAGTATTTATAGTCTTCACTATATTAATTAAATATAAATTGTTTCATAATAAAGATACAAAATTGATTCAGTCAAAAGCAGTGAGTGATTTTCTGAATTTTTTTTATTTTTTTTTATTAACATTAATGAAATGAATGGCAACCCTTTATTAGGCTGCTGTCCCTTTAAGAACAAATGCACGAATGTAATATATGTAGTGACTAGTGACATTTAATTTTGTTACATTAAAGGTACAATATGTAATTTTCGGCACTAGAGGTCGCTTTTAAAACATTTAAAACAAAGGCATAGCTTCATGACGCCTTGATTTCGCAGAATCATGGGAGTTGTAGTCTTGACTAGAGATGCACCGATTGCAATTTTCTTGGCCGATTCCGATTTCCGATTTTTTTGTTAGTCTGATCTGCTGATACCAATTTCCGATTCCGATTTTCTTTCTAAGAACTATAATTGACAACATATACAAACAAAAATGTACTTTTCTTCAACGCAAAGTTTTATTTTCATAAAAAAACACAAGTAAAAAGTCAGTAATAAAATATAAACCGTGCAATACAATAAAGAGAGCTATGAAACTAAGTTTTTCAGGTTAACTGGGTTTCTATTCAGGTAAGAAATACTACAGAAATTAAAGTAATCAAATGTAAAATAACACATTCAGTGTTATTTTACATTGGTTACCTTAATTTCTGTAGTCTTTATTGTAAATATTAATACAGATCAATTCTTACCATTAAAGTTATAAAACGTATTCAGTCAAGAGCTTTTTTTTTTGTCTTTTGTTCTTTGATTAACATGACAGACAGCAGCAGGAATATTGGACTGCTGTCCCTTTAAGAGTTTATGAACGGTGTTCAACGGAACCAATACTGTTTCACACAACATGGGTTCGCTTTCTTAGCTATTTAACGATTCAAAACTGACTGTTTATCTGAATACTCGCCAAGATTGGCTATGCCGCTGGTTTTGACATACTTTTGTATGTATTTGACAGTTTAAGCGCAGTAAGCCACTCATTTTGGTACTTGTGACTCTGTTTGACTTCTGTCTCTGTTTGAGACTGAGCGTGGTGCGCGTGCTTTTGGTGTGAGCGCGAAACCTGCGGGAATGACTAAAATTATGCGCAATACAAGCACTATTTAACCGGAGCGAATGAGACGAGTGAGAGAGAGGAGGCGCCCACGCGGATGTGTGTCACTTCACCGTGACAGAGAAGAGATAGCGAGAACGCGCAGCTGATGTTATTGCCTGTGCCGCTGGTAACAAAACGGATCGGCTCGGAATCGGTAAGAAGTGAGACTGATGATCATGAGGGAAATTGGCCGATTCCGATCCCTGGCCGATCGATCGGTGCATCTCTAGTCTTGACTCTTCATCTCTACAGCTGGTGAAAAGGAATCATGATCTATTAATGTATTTATGTATTAAAGATTTATTAACGTTTCTGTATGAAGCAGGGTGGGGCTGAAAGCCGTTGGAGCAGAACGAGGCTGCTGGAGCGATTGCTAATGAGAGACAAGCGTGACACACGACTCAAGAGCAGTGGAGCTTTTATTATGTCCCAGACGCTTCTGCTTCTTCTGGTCAGGCGTATGTGGAGTAACGCAGCACTGTTTTATCATATTAGATACATTTGAGTGTGTTGAAAGTTATGTTCGGCGGCTACTATGTTGCACACTTCAGTAAGCTAGATCGATATTAGGCATGGTAAAACATGGTACTCGCGGTAAATCAAGAAAACAAGATTTAAACAATAAGACCAACTGTGTTGAGCTATATAACAGTGATTAGTTTCCTGTCAAGTTGATGTATCCAAACAGTTGCTTGCCTGTCTAATAAAACACAATATATTAAAGCATCTTTCTAGGGTTCTTTCACCGGAAATCGAGGGTAACGCAGGTATAATGTCATTGATAGGCGACGCACAGACAAGGTTCATGTCTTGGTTAAAATTGCTTATTTCTCTGGATTTAAACATTCTTGGAAACATTTGGGATAATGTAAGTACACAAGTCAACAAAATATATAACATTGTTCTAGTGGTTTTTGTATATTTTAATCCAAAAATTGTGCCTTTAAGTAAGAGGTCCACACAGATGTATCTTAATATTTAGTGCAAGAAGATTTTGGCTCATGTTTGGCAGCAAGGGGATCGTTTCATCACTCTTCATCACATAAATGCAATAGCAAGCTGCGGAATACTTTGAAAGCCTTCATCTTTTTAATTTCCTTTGGGACAGCATAGGTTCACCTAGGCGAGATTTTAAATTGGTGAAAATGTGGGTGGGACCAGATATTATCTTCATTAGTGGAGCATATCCCTAAGGCTCTGAGCTTACTGCCTTTTTTTCCAAATGTCCCTCTTAACACTCCCTCTCAACTTAATGACTTTGAGCTTGTGCAATAGCAATTGATTGTTGTCTTCTTCCAGGCACCCTGTAATGAAGACCTTGTTTTGCGATCCTTCATGAATTCTAATGAATGAACTCTGCGCACTTCCTCTGTTGAATACATTGTAGATCACACTTTCTTCTTCTATTAATGTCTTCTGATTGATCAAGAATTGTAATTTTATTAATTAATATTAAAATAGACCCCTGGGTTAATGCTCCTTACTCATATGTGAGATGAAGGTAATTCACTTAAGCATTTAAGTGTAGCTTTTATGCTCTCACAGCAGCGACATCTGCATCTTTTGAGTTGTTTGCCCTGGCAGTCGTAGCTCTGGTATTTAAAGTGTGCATCCAGAAATGACACATACAGTGTGCATCAAAGGCTCATGGGACGTTTTTCACCCTTTCTCACTCAGTAGTACCATGTGCCACTATTGTATATTATACTAAAAGAGCAAGAGCCAGTAAAAATTCCATTGTACTCATCACATATGGCCTGTAAAATACATTGAAAACCTTTGCCAGATGTGGGGGCTTGACCATGTTTTGTAACCACAACTACTGACAACTGGACTCCAGTGGTCCAAAGACACATAACAGCAAAGGATGCAGTTTACTGGTAATTACTGGGAATTAGAGGATAGCGGAGAGTGTGTTTAGTGGAGAGTCAGGAATGTTACAAAATCCTTTACATGCAAAGTATTTGTATTTTAGCTTTCGTATCTTTATATCGTTTTTACTTCAGTTATTTTATGTCTTCGAAACGCATCAGTAATTTATATTTTTCCTTACAGTATAGACAAACATTTGAAAACTTCTGCTCATTTTTACATCAGCAAAATTATGAAATAATGGATGTATGAAAATTATGCAGTTAAAAAAAATGTTAACAAAACTGTCTAGCTTTTTCAGTAGAGCACTTCTTTGCATTGATAACAGTTTTGCACACTCTTGGCATACTCTCAAACAACTTAATGAGCTAGTCTGGAATGCTCTTCCAGTCTTGAACCATGATGAAGGAATTCTGATATACTGGACGCATGTTGGCTACCGTTTTCTTAAATTAAAAAAAAAGCTTTTTGACTGTACCAGCATTTCTGCGGAACCGGTAGTATTGAGTACCGGGTATATTCGGTACATGCTGATAAACGCTGCTTTCAAACTCTCTCTTTCGTGTTTGTTTGAGGGCTCTCTGAGCGTCAAAGGTTTCTACTTGCATCATGTTTTTACAGGCGTTGAGCATTGTAGCCAATCACAATCATATCTTTTGAGCACATGTACGCAATGGCTTATCAGAGGTGCTATCAGAAGTTAGTCAGAATCTTTGTTTTGTTGAGCTGCACACTCGCAAATTCTTTCATTATAACCAACAAAGTGTGAACATTGATGTAAATAAGAGATTCAATGTACAATTAAGACAGGTTTTTTATTATAACAGGAGATTTGCAAGAGTGCAGAATTCAGTGAGCTTGTGCTTTAGAGGTTGACAGCCTTAGTGATTATAAAGGGAGGCTCTTCTCTTTCTGTTTATTACCCATTCACAATCTGAATACAAGTTTAGTTTTTCATGCTGCATGTTTGCAGTGTAGCGGCATAAACACTGCGAAGTTTCTGGATTGACAACCATTTAAATGCACGAATGAATCGGAAACTGCGATGATTGACAGTGATAACCAATGGATGAGACAAAATGGGACTTTTTTTTTTTTTTTTTAAAGTACCTTATTCAACCGTTTTTGCTCTGGTACTGAAATTGGTACCGTTAACTGTGAAATTTGACTGGTATTAGTACCGACCACTGAAATGTTGGTACCGTGGCAACCCTTGTACTGCATACTAAATGCAATCCCAATATGACATCAGTTCAGTGGTTAAACATTTAAAGTAAAATGCTCTTCTTGTTTTTAATGACTTCCAGGTCGCCTTTACGCCATGCAGACGGGAATGAAACTAGACAGCAAAACTCCAGAGTGCCGAAAGTTTCTTGTGAAACTAATGGATCAGTTGGAAATGGTAAGTTAAGTTGTATATCTTTTTTTTTAAATTAACAGCTTACCTCAAACTCATTAAGCACGCTATTCAACTGATGTGATCTCAATCCTTTTTAAAACGTTTTATATAACTATTCACACTATTTATATAACATGATTTGACTGGTTTTGAGTTCTTTTGTGTGTGTGGCATTAGCAAAAAGTTTTGAGTGACCTTTTGTACTAAGGCCACTGTATTCTTATCACAGTTCAAAAGGCTGAATTTATAGGTCTCCTCAAAAGGGGAGCAGGAAGCTGCAGAAAAAAACGTTGCTTTTATGCCTAGGCACTGTTATAGACATTTCAGGAACCAATTAGACAAGCATGGAGACCCTGCAGTCTCCAGTGCTTGCTTTTACTATCGCCTCAGCTCAGTTCATTAAATGTCACAGAAACAGGAAGCAACAACCTGTGGAGACCCAGATCCTGGTAGGCATATCCGGTCAAAAGGTCTGAAGCATGAAGTGTACTTCATAGTGAACTCTCTTTTAACACCATACAATGAAAAGATGATGCTCTGCTCTTTAATTATGGTCAGAATCATCAATCTGTCATTTACTGGATTATGTGCATGAAATGTACTACATAAAGAAATCCATGTATCTATTAAACTATTAATAGATTATGCATAAGTTGTGAGCTTAAGCAACCTCATTCTTTTTGTCTGTAGAGAAAGTGGTTTGCAGTGCTTTTATAAAATTACACTGGTTCTGGTAAATGCCTATAATAAAATCTAACTAAATATATAATTGTGCATAGTTGGACAGCAAGATGAGTAGGCTTATGTAGTGTTAAAAAAGTGAAATCTCATATCTTTTGTTCAGGGTTTCCACGGGTCTTAAAAAGGTTTTGACCTTCTACAATTTAAGAATGTCTTAAATGTCTTAAATTGGAGCAGAAAGTCTTAAATTCAATATCATGGCATTAAATTAGGGCCCTATGATTTCCGCAATGCGGAAAACATGTACGGAATCACAGAATCCATTCATAAAAATGGAATTTACTGTATTATGTGGAATGTCACAGAATTTGTCAACTTTTGGATGAATAAATCAAAAAATAAAACGTATATCATAGCGCCCTAAAAATGTATTTTTTGTTAAACTTTTAATAAATGGCTGTTAAATTATATATGTTTCATGAAGTAGATTTTTCTGAACCCATTGGCACATATTTGTTCTTGGTTTAATCATAAAATCACCATCACAAGATCACAAGATTTCTTATCTTATGCCATTTTGCTTCTCAGGTAAATGTATCTTGATCTGAGAATCGTTTAGATTTTAGACACTGGAAAACAAGACAAAACGACTGAAAAAGAACATCACTTTTTTGTAGTGTGATCAGAAGGTTCAGTAAAAGTTATTTCCGTATTCTAGTGTTTGGGAGACGAGCTTTGAACAGCTATTTTTTATATTATTAGCTTTTGTTGTAAAATTAATTAAAAAGTAATCTGTTGGAATCTGTTGGAAAGTGTTGCTAATACAACTCATTCTGTGCTTCCTAGACATTTACATTGAGAACATATTGATGTGTTATGTTCCCTTCAATTTATTCCTTTAAACTTTCTTTAATTTGTCTTAAAAAGGTCTTAAATTTACCTTCATAAAACCTGCAGAAGCCCTGTTTGTTGTTTATGCAACATCCAGTCAAATGCATCTGTCAGCTTGTTGAAGCTACTGCTAGACAAATTAGGTAGATGGTAACATGGACAGGTTGTTATATGCCCTCATCCTTGAAAAACAATGAACCAAACTGCACTACAAAACTAAGGTAAAAGAAAACATGACCCAGACGACAATAAATATGGGTACACTTGTGACGGAGGTAAATATGATTTGTGCTGACCTTTTGTACAGTCAATTATGGGCTGCCTAAACTGGAAACTCTTCTGAACCACTTATTTAAATTACTCATATGCCAGCAAAAATTTTTGTGCGAGATGTAGGATCTATAGCTTTTCGTCTCATAGACTTGCACAGAGAAGCAGAATGCGTGTAATAAGGTTCACTTCACCTATATCTTGCTCTTGTTCTAAATATCAGAAAGTCTCTTGGCCAAAAAACACATAGAACCTTCTCCGTTTTTCTGAACAGAACAAGCTTCCTTTTAGTAACTGTTAAAATGACTCCAGTGTTCCTTTTTTTTTTCCAAGGGGATTTTGAGTAAACCCCACGGAATCGGTGTGCATAGATCTAGTTTCAAGGCTTTGATTTAGTGTGCAAAAAAGCATCCAATCTCACTTTCTCTCTCTACTGTTTTTGCACGCTTCCTTCCGACTTATGTTTTTATATTCTTCTGCAATACAGTACAAGAGATGTACTGTGCCTTCACTGTGCTTTTTCACGGAATAGGTAAAAATTTCATTAAAATGTGAACAGTGAGTCCATTCAGGCGCCCAGGTTCCACCTGTTGAAATGTAACCAGTCGTATTTGCTTTACTGATTTTACAAGGAAACCTGACGCTCTCTAGCAGACTGTAACATCACAGAGAGGAAGGCAGAGCCTGACTGGCTGATGCTTTGGCGTTTGGGTGCTGGCCATTCCAAACCTCTAAGTAAAAGACTGGGTCACGGGCGTCTATGTGTTACATGGTTTGCCGAGATCAGGATTAAGGCTGAAAATGTGCTGAGACCTACAATTCCATTTGATTTTGCAATGAAGTTTAATTTTTAATGCAGGACCACGACAAAAATTGCTTTTAGAACATTCTTGGTTTTATTTATGTAATCACAGTATACAATTTATTTTAAATGAAGCTACAGCACATTTATTGTCAATGTACCAACATGGAGAAGGATGAAGCCCATGAAAACATGTCTTGTTGAAAACTCAGGCCAGGAAAACTAATGTATATTTTTGGATTTGGTGCTGTCTCAGTATTATTAGAAGTGAGGATAGCATGAGCCTACATTAGCCACGCAATGTCATTGTCTGTTACATTTTAACAGTTTTCTGTGAATTATAAGGCTACAAATTCATTCGTCTGGTGTCGCTCAAAGGATCATCATAATAATAATAGCTGGGTGAATGAGTCCACTAATTGTGCGTGGGCAACTCTCCAGAGGGACCCTCTTTTGCAACAAAATATTAATTACACTAGGCTTCTGGAGTGGAATCAAAGTGGCTGATGCATCTCAGGAATGATTGAGTCATGTTATGGAAACCAGGGCTTTAGAGAGAAATCATCTAGAATCTGTCATAAATGGTGCAGTACTTTACAGTATTGCCCATGCTAAAACCATGCTAATATGACCACATTTGCATAGCACTTTAGATTGTATTACCATTAGCGTCAGTGCTCCACATGGAAAACTAACTCTTGAGTGGTTCTTTTGTGTTTCAGATGAAGAAGGAGCTCAGCGACAATGAATCCATCTCGCAGGAAATAGTTGGCAATGCCCATGTTGAGAATTACGCTATAAAAATGTTCCTCTATGCAGACAATGAAGATCGATCAGGACGCTTCCACAAGTAAGTCAAGGTCCAGATTGGATTTGTTGCCCTTTCCATCCGCAGAATGTTTAGACATTGAATTTTTCGCTGTTTACATGTGCATACCTTAATTACAGTTTCCTTTCACTGAACCATGACACAAAATAATCCCACTGTCACTATTGCACATACAGCGAGTGAGTAGCAGGCTAAAATTAGCTACAAAGCTGGCTCTGTACAGGGTAGTTGCCTGGGAGTGAGATGGCATGGATTAGCCAGGTGTTGCGTTACAGGTCACAGCAGTATAATAAAGCTGTTGTGGACAGTGACGTCATAGGCAGTGCTGGTAAAGGGTCCAGGAGCTGAATACCTGGCAGTGACTCAGGCCTCAGGTCATACAGACTGGCACTACCCAAGGTATTTTAAGTGATTGTTAGTTTTGTTGTAGCTTGATTAAACCTGAGTACACTTCTATAAAATGCTCACCTAGGCTAGAAGTAATCAAATCTCAGAGAAATAAACTTCAGGATGTTGTCGTAGACGTAGGAACCTCTATGTGGACTGCTAACAAAGTCTTATGTTGATGCAACATTCCCTCTAAGGTCTCAAAATACATTCTGAAATGGATAAACTTTGGCATTTCGTGCCACATTTGCCCTTACATGCTTTGTCCTCTTCCTGCTGACGAGGTTTAGAGTGAAGATCAGTCTTACCATAGGAAGCTGTCAGACCTGCATGCACTCCCTGTCCAGAGGCCACTTTTCAGGATGTATTCACATACTTGGGGTTTGTTCAAACAGTGCAAAAGGTGAATCATTGTGTACTTTATGGTTTTACTTATAAAAGGTAACTGTAGTTCACGACATTTATCCTCATTCTGGAAAAACAATGCCTGTATTGTCAGCAAGTTCCTTTAGGTTTTCTTGAACATGAATGTACAATCAGTGACCAGAGCAGCATGCCCGAAGATGTAAATGTCCTGGAAGAGGCTTTAAATTAATCATTTTAAATTGTATATGTTTTTTTATTTTTATTTAAAGAGATAGTCATACTTAGGATAATCTAACATCTCATTTCATGCTTCCTTATTATAGAATTTTTTGACATGGTCAGTGTGTTTAACTACAGCAGTGCGAGTGCGAAAATGATTATCGCTCCCAGGATGGCGATAGGGAGCTTGACTTTTGGGGTCATTGAATAAGTGTTCATAGGAAATTAAAAAACACCTAACTAAACCTGTCTTTGGTAATTGACATTTAAGCAAGAAAGCTACTTTGGGGTTTGTGGCAAAAAGCAATGCTTATGACATCAGTGCATGGTTAATGGTACCAAGTGTGAACAAAAAAAGCCACAGTTGGAAAGAGAAAACTAAAATGGGGAAAAAATGGATGTGTGTCAGGATTACAAGTAGTAAACAGTCTCTTTAGTTTCTTGTTCAAAGGTTCTGGATTTCTCAGAAAAATAACACTGTTCTAGTTTGATATTTTGATATGACTTTGTTTTTCAATTGCACCCCTTTGCTCATTGAAGTCTGAATATTTCTTCTTTAAATTTATAGAGATTGTTATTGATCTAAATGCATTATTGCTATCTCAGAAGTAAAACAAATTATTTGTTGGCCAAATGATAATTCTAGAGTAATGTCTGCTGAAAATTCAGCTTTGCCATCCCAGGAATTAATTACATTTGAAAATATATTAAAATAGAAAATCGTTTGTTTAAAATGTAAAAAGTGTTGAGCATGATGATACTACTTTCAAAAACATTACAAAAACCTTAAGGACCACACACTTTTGAACAGTAGTGTGTGTAATACCCAGATGTTCTTTTTCTTTCTGCTTTGAGACATACAACTGGATTAATTTTAGTGAAAAGAAGTACTATCTAAATGACTGCATTGCTGTGTTAACAGTTTAATTTGTGTTTTGATCACAGGAATATGATCAAGTCCTTCTACACCTCAAGTCTTCTGTTTGATGTGTTGAGTGTCTTTGGTGAATTATCAGAAGAGGTGAGTCTTTTCGTTCTCTACATTGTCAACCGAGTAGGTCTTTATTTTGACGCCAAGGCTAGTATGACAAAGTTTTGTGTTGAAGGGACATAAATATGGGCCTGAGATGTGTTTCTTGACACAGTCCCCCTGTTTCTGATGGCACAGACGCAAGCTCGCCTAATTTAGTGGAACGTGAAAACGTCTAATGGAATCAAATACGTCATTAGAGCCATGTTCTCGTGTTCAAATCTGAAAACTGCTACAAAAACATGAAAACGTGGAAATTAATGGGAAACTATAAAAGTGAGCCCAAGGACTGACAACGCCTCACCAGTCTCAATGTACACAGAGGTTTTGAGAGGCCAATTCTTGGCAAATTTGTGCCTGGAAAGTGTTGCTAATCCACCAGTTGAATCTGTGTATTTCCAGTGTGCCTATTAGACCATCCCTACTGGTCACCATGGCCGCAGATGTCTCTTTTATACAGAGGGGAAGTGACCTGTGTCCGAAGATGGACAATGTTTCATTGAGTGTTCTTCGCTCCCTAAGGGCCAGACATTTTCCTACTGTAGAGAGCTCATTGGACTGACTTTCAACAATGAGCTCTCAGAATCGCCCTCCATTACTGTGCTGTTTCTCTCTGACAATGCCACAAGGAGTGTGCCATATTAAATTACACGAGGAAAGGGAACTTTTTAGTGCTAGACTTAACAGGACTTTACAGTACTGGGCAGAGGTGTCAAGTAACGAAGTACAAATACTTCGTTACCTTACTTAAGTAGAAATTTTGGGTATCTATACTTTACTGGAGCAATTATTTTCCAGCCGACTTTTTACTGCTACTCCTTACATTTTCAGGCAATTATCTGTACTTTCTACTCCTTACATTTTAAAAATAGCCTCGTTACTCCTATTTCATTTCGGCTTGTTTTCATTCCGGCTTGTCGCACCATCCGGATAGAGTGAATTTGATTGTGGTTGGATGAGAAGTATAAACATATACCAGTCCGACACCCTATTGGTTTGTACGCGATCCATCGCACCTGCACATGACACAAATCACATGTGCCCCCCGCCCAATTGGGTGGTTTTGAATTTGATTGTGCGGGTAAAAATGGGTTTGGGCGGGTGGACAAAATTTGGGCTGGTTTAGGGTCAGTTCGGCGGTTTTCAAAAATCGAAGTTGTATAGTCGAATTGCTTAATAAACAAAACTCAAGTGTGCATGAACTCCATAAAATCAGTCATCATGACACACAGGCCCACGAAGTCAGCTGGCGTTGGTGTTGACGTCGCCGACGAGCACGCACTTTCAGCCAATCAGCAATCAGCAGGCAGACGTGCTCATTCATGACTGACAGGTTTTTAGCGCGATAACTCGTAGCTGTATATTGTGATCGCTATGCTAAAGTGGCATACATATACAGTAAGTTGTATCTACAGTAAAGAGTGGGAGAGTGATCCAACTCTCAAACGTGGATTACACCTGTGACTCGAAGACTCTTTATAAATACAACCATGACTCCTGTCCATCATCATATACACACTCAGGACATCTGCAACTAGCAACCCCAACAGCTGCTGAAAGAGGTTTGAATCAACAATTAATCAGTTTTGACTGTGCTAAGTGCGTGTTCTATGCACTTCACAAACGAGTACTGTAGTTTTGTCAAAGCAAAGCGCAACACAAAGGTAAGCGCATTGTTATTTTTTGTTGGTGGATTATTGTACAGTATCAATGAATGACACATTTTGGCAGTGGTGTGTGCATTAACGTGTGTGAAATGCCTGTTAATTACGTTGCTTTTTCCGATATCTTATATTGGGCACTTTTTGCACTTATTCTTACTGTTGACATTGAAAATGATGCATGTGTTTTTCTGAGGGATTGCCGTTTTGACAGTTTCCACCTGGACATATAGTCATATTTGATCCGTTTTCCTGGGAAATTGATTTTTTTATCATCAACATTATGTTTTAAGGAGATAAAATGGTACTTATCAACCTTGATTGGTATGGCAATAAAATATTATCACATTATTTTGTCAGTTAAAGTTTTGGCCGTTTTTTTCTTGGAGTGGGTGGGTTTTGGTGAGCTTTTGGGCTAGAAATTGTTGACCCAATCTGGCAACACTGATCACACATGTACATTTACATTCCAATAAAGGATATTGATAACATGCCTCTGAAGTTTGACTTTTTGCACCATTACAATACTTATAGGCAACTAGTCGTCATATCTTCCGCTCCATGAAAGACATGTTAATGCTCAGTAGTACACATATATGGTTCTTTAATGTATTTACATTGTACTAAAATGCGTTCATTTTCAATGGGCATATATACATATAGGAGGTGGGGTAGTGCACTATAGGCCCCTGTGGCGTGGCCTAAGCTTTTGTCCTTAATGGCATTTTTTTCCTTACATTACTTTTACTTTTATACTTTAAGTAGTTTTGAAACCAGTACTTTTACACTTTTACTTGAGTAAAAAGCTTGAGTTGATACTTCAACTTCTACAGAAGTCTTTTTAAACCCTAGTATCTACACTTCTACCTGAGTAATGAATGTGAATACTTTTGACACCTCTGGTACTGGGGGTGTATTACAGAAACATCTTAACTTTAGAATCCTATCTTATCTGTTTTGGTAACCATGGCAATTCCAGTTAGGACCTCGTTTAGGACAAAAGCTATTACAGAATGACGTGTCTTAAGTGCATAATCTTATCTTAACTATGGATAGGAAACGGGTATTACAGAAGCATCCTAACTTGACAAAAAATCCTAAATCTTAAGTTCAGACCTAAGGTAGAAAGTTTCTGTAATACGCCCCCTGATGTATGTAAAAGTAGAAGTTGAGATGTAAAAGGGCTTCAAGAGTCTGCAAAACCCTTTTAATGGATGTGAGTTGGTGGTGTAATTACAGGTTTCAGCACACTTCAGAGCGATGAAAATAAAGCCGATACACTCTAAAGTCATTAAACATATATATTTTACTGTAAAAATTCAGTAATTTCAGCTCTTGTATAAACAATATGCCAGTGGCGTGCACAAGGGGGTGAAAGTGCCCTTTTCTATCGCACCGCAGTGCCCCTGCAAATGCGATTTCTACCGAGGGGGACCCGGAACACTGAATAATGACACTAATGTCTTTTTTAGAGCTTCTTTACAGCTGAATTGAATTCTGTTTGCATCACTGGTTCTGTCATTTTTCTTATCATCACTGTAAAGTTGCTTTGAAACAATCTTTATTGTATAAAGCACTATATAAAAAAGGTGACTTGACTTTACAAGGGGAGTGTCATTATATTTGGGGGTACTTGACATCAACCCCCTGATTTGGTTATTTAATAAATGTTGTCTTTTAACATGTTGCATAAGCCATTCGAAATTTTTTACTTAACTGGCATCACATCCATTTTAATGCACAGCTTATGTCTTATTGCTTTATTTGACAACAATGTAGAACATACTAGTAATTAAACTCACATTCATGAGTGGATGTACTGTAGCAGGGCTGTAACCACCATAGACATTGAGACAAGTCCCCCCCGAATAATTAGAAATGGCCAAATTGGTCCCCCCCAATATTTGATATTGTTGATGCTGCTCTGCTGTACTGAATTACACACCGCTCTGTTTGTTGCTAGGATGACAAAAGTAAAATGTTACATTTTTAGGTTGGTCTGCCTCAGCGGTCTAACAGCGCTCGTCACAGTCAGAATGAGTGAGATGGCCAATCAAATCAAAGAAGGCGGGGCTTACTGTTAGTGCGAATTCCAACACGACACTTTAGTTATAGCAGTGAAAGAGTGAGTCTTAAGATGCAAGTAGCTAAACATTTAATATTTGATAACTGTTTTACGATAAAAAAAAAAACTTTCAGCGACCAACAGTAATAACGAGTGATGCAAACTACTTGAATTTTTTTATGAAATTTCACTGTTTTGAATTGAAAATATAACTGAATATGACATGACAAGAAATATTTTGCATTTTTACTTATTAGGCAGATGAAAATAAGAGTGAATGTGTGCATAAAAAATATTATTTGCAAATAGTTTACTTCATAACTACAATAGAACTGTAACTTTTACCGTTCTTATTTCTTTTTCTTTATTTCCTTAAATCCCTTTTAATCCTTTAATAATGTAAATCCTTTAAATAAACCAATAAGACCAATACCCCCCCCCCCCCCCCTTCCCCACACAAAAAAAACAAATGTTGGTCCCCCCCAATGTCTAAGACATTGTTATGGCCCTGTACTGTAGTCATAGTGAGTGAATCATTCATCAGTCAAGTGTTATCCATGTCATATCCAGCCAAATTCCTAACAAATCAGATCTGCTCCTTTTTCGCCTATTGTTTTGCAGAGAAAGTTAATTGAGCATTTCTTGTCTTAATGATTCACTGATTGACTCTCCCCTTTTCTCTACTTTCCAGAACATCCAACACAGGAAGTATGCAAAGTGGAAGGCAGCCTACATCCACAACTGCCTAAAAAATGGCGAGACACCGCAGCCCGGTCCTATTGGAATGGAGGGGGAAGCATATGGTAAGTGCTGATATTATATCTGCTCCCCCAGAATGATCCTGTGACTCCCATTAACAAAATACACACCAGCCAGGGGGCTTTCCTTCAGGATTACTGAGTGGCTTTCTCTATCCGAGTCTGTAAATGTTAGCACATTGTGTGCCTTATCAAAGTTGTGACGAACACAGTAGATGACCGACTCGCCCAGTGACCCTCCCCCTGCGAGTCAGCACAGGCTACTATTTATGTAGTGATTTATTTTAACAATCACAGAGTGGATCAGGGTTGCCACCCCTTTTAATAGTGTGAAAATTACTCACTGTTATGTAGCCTAACTATTTTACGGTCAAGGATAGTCATTAGGAAGGAAAGGGCTGAAGCATCATGTCAAGGTAGTGTACACAGAGTGAATGCAGACTGAGTCAGAATTGAAATGCGTCTTTAAAAATGTAATAGAAAACAAATGTAATACAGTACCTTGTAAACAAAACGTTGTTCCTAGACAAATTGATTAAAAAAAAAAAGGATTGGTAAAGCCAGCCAAACAGATTACAGCTTGCTAGATAGAGAATGTGCTTTCCAGTTTTGTTACAGTTAGTAAATCAGTGCAGTCTGAGGTTGAGATTTACCACCATCTAAGTAGTTTGATGTCAGAAGTACCTAAATGGGTTTATAGAAGGACTTGAAAAATAATCAATAATTTTGTGGATAAGACATCTAAACATGTATGTATTACTGTTCAGCATAATATATGTAATTGTGGATTAAATCTAGCCAGTGTTTAGGACATTACCTTCAACCAAAATGGTTAATTCATTCATTTGTATTGAGTTACACAAGCCAAAGGTTTGGATTTGGACATTTGGCAAGGAAATGGTCATTTTATCCTCCTAAAGGAAGTGTTTACACAATAGCAATACCAAACCCATTTCCTCTTTAAACTTTATTTAAATAAATGATCGCCAGACATGGAACACCATGGCTGTGCCAATAGCATATAGCAGGGCTATTCAACTTCATCAAGAAGTGGGCCAAATGAAACATTCATCGGGGCAAGCCCAAACTGGAATATTTTGTGAATGAAATCAGCAGAGAACAGTTATGTTATAATATATTTGTTCATTTCAAAAATAGAACATCTTTTTTATAAGATTTTGTATTATTCATAAGAAATATTCCCACCTGGTAGGAAATTCAGCAAAAATACAGTAACCTGGTTTTCAAAACTTGTCCATAGTAGAATAAATCAGACTGATACACAAGCTGTGTGTCTATTTTATAGTGCCGCTTCACATTGTGCTCTTTCTGTTTTGCTACAGTTTCATTGCATAATAAACACACATGTTGAAAGCTATTTGCATTCGTTAGTGTGAACAAGTACTTTTCATTCTCCATACTTGGAACTGGTGGTTTTTGTCTTTTTTCAGTTTGGATGATTCGGTGAGACTGCAAGACTTCACTGGTTTTAAAACTGAATGATTGACAGTTGACTCACCTGTTCTCCACAGAGCGCATGCAGTGACACATTTTCACAGCAAGGAAAGAAGTTTCGGAGAAATAGTGTGAAACAAAAAACTAGCAATCTCAAGCAGGCCACCGAACTTTTTAAGCAGGTCGAATTCAAGTTTAATAGGCTTGGAATATAGCATATTTATAAAGTATACAAATTGAAATATTATGAGTCCAGGCATTTGTGAACACCTTTTGCAGTTAGCCAACTATTTTGAACCTCTTTTAGTTTAATTTTATCACCAAATATATGGTTGCGTTATCATGGTAATAGCATATCTTGTTTAGAGATTATGTGAAAGATGTGAACGTTTGACTGCAAGATAATGTATTTAAGAAGATTGCTTGAAAATAATTTTTCTCCTTCATGTGCAGGTCAAAGTAGTGCTTGGCGGCAGGGTTTAGTTAGATCACTTTTCTCTCCACATCTGCTGGGCGTGCTGCTTTTGACCTGACCTGCTCATGTCAGAGATGAAGTCATCTGTAGACTGAGCCGTTGGGACATACACATGCATGCACAGAATGTTTCTGTAGTATGTGACACTCTTCTAATGTCTGTATCGTAACTATTTTATATTCTGTGCTAACTGTTTTATTTGTATCTGTTGTTAAAGTGTATGTAACATGTTTTATTCATATTATAATGGTATTTAGGTTTTATTTCTTCAGCTTTACATCTAGCAGCTGGGCCCCTCTTGTTAAGTAGTGACCTAATGTTTGGTTATTCCCACTAATGTGCAGAATTTCCAAGACAAAAATGATAGCATGCTTTTTCCTTGCAGAGTTTAAGCACCTTATCACAGTATCTGTCTCATTCCATATGTCCGTCAAATTGCCTTTTCCAAGGAGGTCCCCTAGAAAATCTATTGTAACAATATGCCAAGATGTGTATGTGCTGTATAACGAACTCCAGACCTTGTTTTGAGGTCAGAGCTGCATTGAGTCAGCTGATTAACTGTTCGTTTTCTATTGTCCTCAGCAGTTAATCAAGTTCTTCCTGTGCATGTTGGATCTCAGTATGACAACTAACACGTTAAGAGCACTGTTCAAGTGAATTGTTTTCTGTGAATTTGCAAGAATTCCAATTCATATGGCTTCGATAGGTAAATAAAGTACAGTAAGCGGTATAATATGATAACAAATAACAGTCTGCAATATCAAGCAGCATAACAGACTGTTCTATAGCTAAGATATCTGGAAATGGATAACAACGGGAGCCTTGCACATTCAAGTTACAATTGCTGCTCTTACATTAAAAAATATGGTCCGTTTCAACATATGATGAAAGCAGCCAGAAATGTGCTATTATAGAGGGTGTAAAAAACTAGTTATTTCCACTAGGAAAGAATTTTTGTTTTGTTTTTGTTTACATGGGTAAGTGTTTTAATGTTTTATGTCAACATTTAATTTAAGTTTTGCCGTTAAAGATAATGTAGGGTTCAAAACAAGATTTGGTAACACTTGCTGAAAGCCTCTACATATAATACATTATAAAGTTATGTACATTATAATGCATTATATCTTCTCATAAATAATTTTAACCAAAGTTAAAATGCATTATAGTATTTTGCAGATTCCTTTGTAAGACTGTAAAAACTGGAAGAACTATAAGAGATGGCGACTCTCTGAGAAAACAAAGGAAATTAACATCTGAACACACTCTTGTGCATCACACCGAGTTGATCACACAAGTATTGCCTTAATTTACATTTCTTTCCCTTCACTGCCTCTTCCCCCATCTCTCCTCTATAATTCACCCAAAATCTACATGGGTTATTGTGAACAAGTACTATACAGTATTATACATGTTTGGAATCATTTGAAACGTCTCAGTGCGATTGGTACAAAGGTCTCATTCCCACAGAAGTAAAGCAGAAGGTAACAAAGGTTTTATAAGTTTAGAGATATTTTGCTTATTGTGGTGGGTGTGTCCTCTGCCAATTGGTCTTTACCTCCTGTCCTCAATAAGGTGTAAATTACAGGTCTACAGGACTTGATTAATGCAAATTCCCATTGTGAACTCATGTTTACATTTGAAAGAGGTTTCTGTCTTGGTCTGAGTATTTAAGGGATGTTGCAGAAGGGTCAGGGCGCGATCCTTTACACAGGTCAGCCCGTAACGCTGAGTGTCTTCTAGACACTCAGTGTTATGTAATTTTCAGAAGTCAGGTATCCATCTTTTACACTTTACTTCAGAGCATTTGATGTTATGTATTGATTATCTTTGAATTGATTATGTAATTAGCATGATACATTTACCTGACTAATAATAAATTGTTACATTTGATTTATACTGACTTACTCTGAAATTATTGATTTTAGTGCATTATGATGTATCCTTTGTTACCGCAAATCCGCGACCAGGGTTAAGTACATACTAGATCTCGGATTGTATGGAGCATGGGGCACATCTGGCGAGAATCTAGATTTCTGACTAACTGCTCGACTTTAACTAAGTTGTTATGCAGTCGCATTTACTATAGGGGGCCAGATAAAATACTATTGAGAGATGGCATTATTTTATGTTACTGGCCATAACCTCTGGTTACTGTTTCAGCTTTAACTAAGTTGTTATATAGGTGACTGTAGGGGGCTATATGGGTACTTTTTAACAATAGCAAGCATGGGCAGCATTGTTAAATCGCTTTAGCCATAACCTCTGGTTAATGATCGGACTGGCGAGTTTGTGATCGTGGGCCCGCAAAACGGCCGGTGCGAGGATCCTGTGCGCCTGTGCGACTCTGAGAACCGAATGAATGATTTCAATAAGAGTAAAGAGTTAATTAAAGAATAATCAAATGTGTAGTTAAATTGTTATACAAATGACCTAATAACCAATCGGCATTCTAACTTAAATTCGAGGTCAAGATAAAATGGAGTCAGATACAAATAAATTGTAATTAAATTACTTTGCCCCGCTGAAAAGACCGAACACGCAGAAACCTTCACCCGCTAATCGAAAGCCGTCGTTGGAACGATTGGGCAGGCCTTACACCTTGTTACATCGAAAATTGGTGGTTTGTTGTGTTTTAATGTATTATACTTTTTAAACAATGAATAAGTATTATAATGTATTATAACTGTTACAATCATTCATGATCATTCATCCATACAATTAAAATACTTATAATGCATTATGCATAAAAGCTTTAAAAAAAATAATTTTTGTGGTTATCAAAATTATGCCACAACTGCTGCTTGAACTTAACTTGTGTTGAATGTGGAATATTCCTTTTAAGAACCATACTAGTGGTATTGTCTTCTCGCCGAGTTTGGCTTTCCAACTTACGGGAATATATGCACGGCAAGCACGCCTCGGGGCATGGGAAAAAGGCTTATTTGAAGGAAAGAAAACTGATCTGTAACAACTTTCTCAATTAGTATACTATTCCTAAGACTCATCTACAGTGTTTACACCAGTAGCTGTTCGTTTCCTGGAGCAGGCTTTGCACCCGTGCCATGACTCCATGGAAAGTAAAGGCCTCTTTACTTTAGCCCGTTGAGAAATTAAGGTCAAGCAGAAATGGGCTCTGGTGTCAGGACAAGTACAGCTTGGAAAAAATTAGTTTAAAAAGTCAGTGAACAACATGCTGTAGACATGCTGAAATCATTGTCTAAATGTCTCTTTTGTAGTTTTCAGGCGAATCTGTCGATTGTTCTATTTGATTTTTTGCATTAAGTAGATTATATAACCAAGGTTGGACTAAATTGAGACAAATATAACAGGCATGACCATATGTATACTTGTACAGTATGATTATGTACAACATTTTAACTTTATGTAGCATGACTGATTGCAAAACATGATTTGGACATGCTGAAAATTCAAGTATTCCTGATAATGAACCCCTTTTTGCCTTGGTAAATGAAATCACCCATAACAGTTCTGATTGCTGCTAGTTTTTATTATTACAGCAAACCCCCAACATTGCAGTGTTCCCCCCTCCCCCCCCCCCATTGCAGTGTTTCCTAAAATGTTGCATGCATATTACAATTCTACAAATGACTTTTCTCTCTATGCATGTTAAAACCCATCTGTTCACAATTTATCCATTCCTTCCCTGTCACTAATTAGCACAGAATACATTTTTCTTTTAAGTGTAATGTAGGTCACAATTTTTGGCCAGCAGCAGTAGAGATCAGTTGAGCACACCCGTTGAAATCTTTCATAATTCAGCTATCAGCGCAGATCAATAATAAATAAAGAGATACAGTGGGGAGAAGAAGTATTTGATACACTGCCGATTTTGCAGGTTTTCCTACTTACAAAGCATGTAGAGGTCTGTAATTTTTATCATAGGTACACTTCAACTGTGAGAGACGGAATCTAAAATCCAGAAAATCACATTGTATGATTTTTAAATAATTAATTTGCATTTTGTTGCATGACATAAGTATTTGATCACCTACCAACCAGTAAGAATTCCGGCTCTCACAGACCTGTTAGTTTTTCTTTAAGAAGCCCTCCTGTTCTCCACTCATTACCTGTATTAACTGCACCTGTTTGAACTCATTACCTGTATAAAAGACACCTGTCCACACACTCAATCAAACAGACTCCAACCTCTCCACAATGGCCAAGACCAGAGAGCTGTGTAAGGACATCAGGGATAAAATTGTAGACCTGCACAAGGCTGGGATGGGCTACAGGACAATAGGCAAACAGCTTGGTGAGAAGGCAATAACTGTTGGCGCAATTATTAGAAAATGGAAGAAGTTCAAGATGACGGTCAATCTCCCTCGGTCTGGGGCACCATGGAAGATCTCACCTCGTGGGGCATCAATGATCATGAGGAAGGTGAGGGATCAGCCCAGAACTACACGGCAGGACCTGGTCAATGACCTGAAGAGAGCTGGGACCACAGTCTCAAAGAAAACCATTAGTAACACACTACGCCGTCATGGATTAAAATCCTGCAGCGCACGCAAGGTCCCCCTGCTCAAGCCAGCGCATGTCCAGGCCCGTCTGAAGTTTGCCAATGACCATCTGGATGATCCAGAGGAGGAATGGGAGAAGGTCATGTGGTCTGATGAGACAAAAATAGAGCTTTTTGGTCTAAACTCTACTCGCCGTGTTTTGAGGAAGAAGAAGGATGAGTACAACCCCAAGAACACCATCCCAACCGTGAAGCATGGAGGAGGAAACATCATTCTTTGGGGATGCTTTTCTGCAAAGGGGACAGGTCGACTGCATCGTATTGAGGGGAGGATGAATGGGGCAATGTATCGCGAGATCTTGGCCAACAACCTCCTTCCCTCAGTAAGAGCATTGAAGATGGGTCGTGGCTGGGTCTTCCAGCATGACAACGACCCGAAACACACAGCCAGGGCAACTAAGGAGTGGCTCTGTAAGAAGCATCTCAAGGTCCTGGAGTGGCCTAGCCAGTCTCCAGACCTGAACCCAATAGAAAATCTTTGGAGGGAGCTGAAAGTCCGTATTGCCCAGCGACAGCCCCGAAACCTGAAGGATCAGGAGAAGGTCTGTATAGAGGAGTGGGCCAAAATCCCTGCTGCAGTGTGTGCAAACCTGGTCAAGAACTACAGGAAACGTATGATCTCTGTAATTGCAAACAAAGGGTTCTGTATTAAGTTATTAAATATTAAATATTAAGTTCTGCTTTTCTGATGTATCAAATACTTATGTCATGCAATAAAATGCAAATTAATTACTTAAAAATCATACAATGTGATTTTCTGGATTTTTGTTTTAGATTTCGTCACTCACAGTTGAAGAGTACCTATGATAAAAATTACAGACTTCTACATGCTTTGTAAGTGGGCAAACCTGCAAAATCGGCAGTGTATCAAATACTTGTTCTCCCCACTGTATATTGGCAGAGAGAGCTTCTCTTAAGCCTCATGTGTGCTAGAGCCAAAGTTGGTTCTCCCTCCATCACCTTCCTACTTATAAACAAAGCCCTTTCAGAGTTCGCAGTGTTTTCATTAGTGAGAACTTTAATAGTTTTGAAATAAGTTTAACAGATCAATCTTTTTAATGCACTGGGTAGTGAAAGGTAGGTTCTATGTTATGGATTGGCATTCAAGTACTCTAGTAACTGGAAATGGTTTATCATAAAAAATCTCTTTTCTTTTTTTTTTTTTTTTTTTTTTAGCCTTCCAAAACATGTCACATCGATCAAAGTCCAGCAACAACTACTCACAAAATAAATCAGCTTATTTACAGTCAATTTTGTCATTGGTTACGGCTTTCTTTTACTAAACAGCCTTTTCTTTTCGTGCTGATTTGTTATACCGCAATTGACCTTTAGTACAGGTCTATAGGGCTCAACAATCTGCTTAGAGAATATCAGGTGCTTGGTTGAATTGTATGTGGATTACTCACATAGACAGAATGAACATTAATTTTCTATGTGCTGTGCAGTTTATGTTATACATGGTATTTATTTCCCCCATTGCTCTTAGGGAAAGCGTGATATATATTCAGGTGTTCAGAATACACTCCAGAGCCACAGCTTGTTTATGCATAGCTCGGCTCTTCATCCAGCCCCTCTGTGTGCATTATTGCTCTTAAGAACAGAAGGGATGGCTTTTTTGTGGTGCTATCATTCTGTAATCACAACCTCTCTTTTCACTATAGCAGAACAAAGCTATCTTGAGTATAGACTTTCGTGGTCATAGTCTGCCAGCTTATGGCCTTATTCACAGTTCCTCATCTGCCTGCAGCATCGCTCTGAGAACAAAACTTTTCTCCAGGTTTGACCAGGAATATCCCTGATCTGTGGCTGATCAAGCCCCGCTTCACAGAAACCATATGAAGGCCATATTTTCATAAGAGCATAATGTTTATTTGAACTGCCCCACCCTTATTATTTCACCACCGATTATGAAAATAAACCCCCTGACACATGTCTAGGGAAAGGAAAGTCATCAAAAAAGCATGTTTAAATCAACCAAATTTGGACATGTGTTTTTCATATGCTTCATTTACTTGTTCCTAGTGTTGAAATGTTATATTGAAGTTTTACCTTATTAAATGTTGCTGATGCAGGCAAATATATATATGGTGCTAATCTCTAAACTGTGTTTTACTGTAATATAATATTTTTGCAAAATTGAATCTGCCCAGGGGCTTTAGAAACATTATGAATGTGGGATTGATGTTAAATTTCCAGTGGAAGAACCCTGACACAGTTTATTGAAATTTCTTGCTTTTTTTTCTTGTTCTATTTATTTATATTCATCACTCATTTTGGGGTGTCTTATGGTTCAGCTCGCAGTTGATTGACATTGGTTCCGTGTCATGACTACTCTCATCAACTTATTCCTGGGTTTTGACGGGGAAAAAAAGTGTGTAACTCAAATCAGATCACATTAAAAGGTCACTTGCATAATAGATTAGGTTGATAAAATTCCACATGTACAAATTTCACATTTTTATATAGTGTTTGTTTCACTGTGCTGCCAAGTATCTCCTTAGTTACAGGAAACTGTCAGATTGAAGCCACTTCATCAAAGGCTTGACTGGCAATGAGACTCATTTGTTCTATGATTTGTATTCATGATAAAATTATGCAAAAAAATGCTGTGAACACAGGCATCTTTTCAGCACTGAATGGGATAATTTGAGAAAACAGAAAAGCCTGATTAGTACTGGCAGCAGACTGTTCAGAGCTCCATTAGTTATGGAAAAATGACTCTAGGAAGGAAAACTTCATCCTGAATCGCTTTAGTTTTATCAGTACAAAAAGTCAAACTTTCTGGGCACTTGCACAACAAGCTTAATGTTGACAGCAATGCATGAACATATTTGCTTGTTTTTTTCTCCTTACTTTAGATGATGAGTTTGGCGCAGAGGGTGGTGGTCCTTCACAAGCCCCTTATGATCCACCCCAATCCCAGCCTTCTTTCCATGGCCATCCATCAAACCAACCCCCAGCATCCAATTTCAGTAATATTCAGATACCTCCTGGGTCACACGCCCCAGCCAATACACCTGCAGATATTCCCCATCCAGAAGGTAAGCTATCTGAGCTTTAGTGGAATTAGTACTTTACAACAATCTGCCAAGCTTCCGATATACACTATTGTTCAAAAGCTTGAGGTAGCCATTTTTTAAAAAGAAATTAATACTTTTATTCAGAATGGATGCATTAAATTGATCAAAAGTGACAGTAAAGACAATTTTCTTACTAAAAAAATTGGTTTCAAATAAATGCTGTTCTTTTGAATTTTCTATTCATCAAAAAATCCTGAAAATATTGAGCGGCGCAACTGTTTTCAACATTGATAATAATGAGAAATTAGGGATGCACGATACTGGATTTTTGCCGATATCCGATATGCCGATATTTTTTAACTCATTTTGGCCGATGCCGATACCGATATGTTTATTTTTGCCCTTTGTTTGGAAACACTATTTTGAGCAAAAAACTTTTTATTTTTTTTCATTCTGGTTTCAGATTTCTGAGGTCTCCTTACTAAAAGGATACTTGTTAAAGATAAATAAATGTTAATAACATTCTTTTTATAATAAGAGTATATTAAAAGCTCTGAAAATAACAATAATGAAGTCAGTAATTTTTCACCCCAGACAGATGCAGTTGTAACCTAAATATTTTATTTTTGGATTTAACGTTTGTGCACATGAAGTGGGGGGTGGTATGACATCAGTTGATGCTGTCTTTACCTTTAAATAAAAAATTCTACAATTATTTTAGAGCTCCTTGGATTATTTTTCATCGTCCATTTCATAAAATTTTATTACAGATTAATTGTATATAAAAGTATTTAATTTACAAGTGTCATGCTTGTGATTTATGACATCATTACTGCTATATTTATTCAGAAAAATAAGTAACTTCAAGTTATTTGTGTATTCTACTTTTTATTTTATTACTATAACAATAGCGCCCCCACTAAATATATATAACATTCTACCGGGCGGGCACTAGGACCTGGAGGAGGCTTCTGCTGCTGTGGAGGCTGCTGCGCCTGCACGCACTAGAGAGTGTCAGGGCTGTTCGAAATTTTTGGAATCGATGGAGTCGATTCCAAGAATCGATTCCGCACTGTTGTTTTCGATTCTTTTTCGATTCTTGTTTTTTTTAACTAAATTGATGGAGGAACCTAGTCCCGGAGTGACCGCAGGATATAAGGATGTAGAAAGTATCCTTCTCTGAAACTTTATTTGTAAGATGAAGATACATTTCGATAACTCTGATTGGTTTTAAATTGTAATTATGGATGCTTCTGAAATGGCCTATATAGCCCAGCAGTAAATGCGATTTAATAAATAAATAGATAGCACATTATTCAAGGATGTGCATTTATTGCATGGTTAAAACAACATGACTAAAATGCATGTGCACATTTAAGTTAAATGACAAAGTTTACTTAAGTGCTTTTGCACAGAATGTATGAGGCCAAATAACCACAATATTAACAACAACAAATATAAGAGTGCGCAGTTTATTTGTCAGTCAGATGCGCGAGGAAGTTGCCTTCGTTACTATAGCAGTAGTAGGCTCTCGGTTATTAATCTGTACTCTAGGCGCATTTTTTTCAGAATTATCATTGGATTATAGAAAGAACCCTCACATCTACATCTGTTATCGTAGATCAAGCAGCGCTCAAAACCTACCGTTATGGACAACATAACCGTTTCACAATTTAAGCTAAAATGATGAAGTTTTTGGGTGCAAAATGTAGTAAACTTGTCCACGATGCAGGATCACAGAAGGAAACAATGACAATAAACACCATTAACTTGTTATCATTAACTTTCATTATTAAAGTGAATGAAAGGTAGGATAATAATCAGTGATATGCGTTCACATATGGCTTTATTTGAATGTTTCAGCATGGCATACCATAAAATTAAGTTGTTAGAATTACGTTCTAGTGACGTCATTACGCAATGACGCAAAAGAACCGCTGAATTGTTTTATTTTTAACTGGTTCATTGAAACTAACTGTCCGAAAGAACCTTTTGCAGAAATTAAATGGACTTCCAATCATTATTAGTGAGCGAGAGGCAAATGAATGCTAAACTCTGTAGAACTGAAAAGGGCTCTTAAAGAGGAGTCGATTCCCCTCGATGGAATCGATTCCAAACTTTGGAATCGACTCTCGATTCCCAACGCCTTGGAATCGATTCCCAGCCCTACGTCACTGTTGACGGTCACGTCCTTCTGTACGCGCATTCACAAATTCAAGGCAGCATTTAAAAACTGGCAGCATTTAATCACCATACATGCAATGTATTTGCTTGTTTTTGCTTGTTGACATACAAGTTCACTTCAAGAATGACCACAATGCTGACATGATCTTATCGCTATAGCACTCCTTGCACACGTGAGTTATTGCAGGCGCATATCAACACATTATCATATCGGCAAGGCATATTATCTGCATAATTTTTTCATATCGGCCAATGCCGATTTTTATATTTTAAGCGTTTATCGGCCGATCCCAATGTCGTACCGATAATATTGTGCATCCCTATAAGAAATGTTTCTTAAGCACCAAAACAACATATCAGAATTATTTCTGAAGAAGGATCATGTGACATTGAAGACTGGAGTAGTATTTCACAATATGACTTTTTACTGTATTTTCGATCAAATAAATGCAGCCTTGGTGAGTGCAAGAGAATTCTTATTCTTCTTAAAAAAAAAGTTAAATCTTACCAACCCCAAACTTTTAAACTATTTCAAAGGCTGTAACTTGTTTATGGATAGCCATGCATTTGAAAACTTTGAGTATATTTGAGTATTTGCTGAATTTGTGTGAACAAAGCAGCCGATAATGACAGTATGAATCACTGTAACACTGATTGTCATTCAATAACAGCTCTAATCCCTTGACTCAAACATACAGGTTAATTAGTACTTCTCAGAGTGTTGGGACAGAGCTGTAGTGTGTTTGCTTTTAAATTTCCCATTCAGGTTTCCTGTTTTCGGAAACCTGAAGAGCAAAAAGGCTGAGGGTCCCCATGAGGGGCATGTTTCCCCTGGTAACTGCTGTCCTATGTGATTAGTACCTAGGTATGGAAATGACTAATCTGCAACATGGCACCCCAGAAGTGCAGCCGCTTAATTTGATCCTGCATAGCATGTACTCATTTCCTTGCTCATGTGTTTGACTCCATGTCAGTTCTCAGACTCTTTAGATGAAACCAAATTGAACTTTTTTCATATAAAATGTAGCTTTTGTTCTTTTTTTCCCTAGGAAAGATTATGCCTAGCCATAGCTGGTAGCTAAGCCCATCTAACTCTAAATCAATTACAGTGGTGGACTAGTTAATTCGTCCATTACAGTTTTTCAACATCCTGTCAGCCATGATTGCAAATGCAAAAGTGTATTTATGTTTATGATTTAATGTACCTTTTCCATTCTTTTGGAGCAGCACAGCCCCCCAAACCAGTGCCTGTTCCACGAGCCATGCCAGTGGTAGATCCTTCGCTTCTAAACAGTACCCAGGAAGGTAAGCTTTTTGTGTGAAGACGACGACTCTTTACTGAAATCCAATCTCACCGAACCTGGCAAATAATCGTGACCGAAAGAATAGGACCTCATTTCACAGACATGATGGATTTTCTGCTCATAAGGCCAGAGGAAAAAATCTGACATTGCACTGGCTTTTCTAAATGAATTAAGAATAAATTAAGAATAAATTGGAAAGCAGATTCACGGTTTAGGCTTACCATAGTGGGTGGGAACAGCCACAGATGAAGCTCAAAATAACATTCCCTCACTACCATCCACTGTGTCACTGGAATGCAACTTTAATAAGAATTAATGCTGATTGTGTCCAGAGCTAGTGTTGGTATTCAGTCTGCCAATTAAATAATTTGGCTAATGAGTGAGGTCATTTCATATACAATGACTGCCCTTTATTGTTGCAATTGACAGAAATAGAGCAGATTGAAAGATTTGTCGTGCAAGACTCAATTTGTCCAGTTACAAATTTGAGACGACAAAAGTTGCTTTTCTAGCCCAAACCAGTCATGTATACATTGACAACAGAGTATCATTTGATATTGTTTTGGCTAATTGAAGTCTGTCTGCTATCATAACTGTTGCCCAGACAGGAGACAAATAAGGAAGACAATACATAAATATTAGTCATCATTAATATTGCATAGAAGAAAAAAAATCTACATCCTCAATATGAAAAGTTTGCAATGTCATACTGCAAATTGCTTTTATCATCCTCTCTCAACCGTCAAGGTCTTTCCGTGACAACAGATCAGCCATGACATTGTCTAATTGGTTTGAAGGGAAAGTCTGTGCCTCATAAGACACACTAATTGGGGATGTGAAACATGGCTCTGAAGCTGAGGTGGTTTTTGTAGGGGTCGTCCTCCAAGAGTTGGAGGTCATTCTTGAAACCAAGTTTTTTTTTTTTTTTTTGTTTTTGCAGAACGAGAGAAAACAGGGGAATTTAGTAGTGTTTAATACTAAATAATTTGAATAAGTAGTATTTATTTATATTTTGAACTAGATTTAGAATATTTTAGGTTCTGCAGCATGGCACCCTAGTCTTTTCCCTTTTTTTTTAAATGTTTTTTTAATTTAATTTTATTTTTGTTTTTATATTATAATAATGTAATATTTTTTTAAATGACTAGAACTAATATACAATTTTTTTAAAGCTATTATTTATAAGAATATTTAATTTTAATTTTATAAGAAATTATTTAGCTTTAATTTACAAACCCGATTCCAAAAAAGTTGGGACACTGTACAAATTGTGAATAAAAAAGGAATGCAATAATTAACAAATCTCATAAACTTATATTTTATTCACAATAGAATATAGATAACATATCAAATGTTGAAAGTGAGACATTTTGAAATGTCATGCCAAATATTGGCTCATTTTGGATTTCATGAGAGCTACACATTCCAAAAAAGTTGGGACAGGTAGCAATAAGAGGCCGGAAAAGTTAAATGTACATATAAGGAACAGCTGGAGGACCAATTTGCAACTTATTAGGTCAATTGGCAACATGATTTGGTTAAAAAGAGCCTCTCAGAGTGGCAGTGTCTCTCAGAAGTCAAGATGGGCAGAGGATCACCAATTCCCCCAATGCTGCGGCGAAAAATAGTGGAGCAATATCAGAAAGGAGTTTCTCACAGAAAAATTGCAAAGAGTTTGAAGTTATCATCATCTACAGTGCATAATATCATCCAAAGATTCAGAGAATCTGGAACAATCTCTGTGCGTAAGGGTCAAGGCCGGAAAACCATACTGGATGCCCGTGATCTTCGGGCCCTTAGGCGGCACTGCATCACATACAGGAATGCTACTGTAATGGAAATCACAACATGGGCTCAGGAATACTTCCAGAAAACATTGTCGGTGAACACAATCCACCGTGCCATTCGCCGTTGCCGGCTAAAACTCTATAGGTCAAAAAAGAAGCCATATCTAAACATGATCCAGAAGCGCAGGCGTTTTCTCTGGGCCAAGGCTCATTTAAAATGGACTGTGGCAAAGTGGAAAACTGTTCTGTGGTCAGACGAATCAAAATTTGAAGTTCTTTTTGGAAAACTGGGACGCCATGTCATCCGGACTAAAGAGGACAAGGACAACCCAAGTTGTTATCAGCGCTCAGTTCAGAAGCCTGCATCTCTGATGGTATGGGGTTGCATGAGTGCGTGTGGCATGGGCAGCTTACACATCTGGAAAGGCACCATCAATGCTGAAAGGTATATCCAAGTTCTAGAACAACATATGCTCCCATCCAGACGTCGTCTCTTTCAGGGAAGACCTTGCATTTTCCAACATGACAATGCCAGACCACATACTGCATCAATTACAACATCATTGCTGCGTAGAAGAAGGATCTGGGTACTGAAATGGCCAGCCTGCAGTCCAGATCTTTCACCCATAGACAACATTTGGCGCATCATAAAGAGGAAGATGCGACAAAGAAGACCTAAGACAGTTGAGCAACTAGAAGCCTGTATTAGACAAGAATGGGACAACATTCCTATTCCTAAACTTGAGCAACTTGTCTCCTCAGTCCCCAGACGTTTGCAGACTGTTATAAAAAGAAGAGGGGATGCCACACAGTGGTAAACATGGCCTTGTCCCAACTTTTTTGAGATGTTGATGCCATGAAATTTAAAAATCAACTTATTTTTCCCTTAAAATGATACATTTTCTCAGTTTAAACATTTGATATGTCATCTGTTGTATTCTGAATAAAATATTGAAATTTGAAACTTCCACATCATTGCATTCTGTTTTTATTCACAATTTGTACACTGTCCCAACTTTTTTGGAATCGGGTTTGTATTTGTATATTAGTTCTAGTAATTTTAATACTTCATTTAGTATATAATTTTAATAATGGTGACAGAATTTGTCAGTATTCTCACTACGTAGCTAATGTGAACTAATATAGGACATCCAAGCCAACGTCACAGTCTGCTATGGACAAGATGGCGCTACACTTGTTGGAAACATGTAACTTCGATTACTTATTATTTTAATCTATAATTTTTTCACTGACAGTGTTTCATGTCCCCTTTAAACTTATTTAAATCACCTAGTTGCCAAGGCATCTAATCTAATATTCATATTATATTTTATTTCAGTTTTATTTCAATGATTGAATTTTGTTTTTTTTTAGTTAACGATAATAACACCAAATCTGATTTTGTTGTAAACATTGGTTAAGTGAATAAGATAACTAACATATGATAACACCCGGTTTCACAGACAAGGCTTAAGCCTAGTCCCAGACTAAAATGCATGTGTGAGCTGTTTTAACTGAAAGCAACTTGCACTGATGTATCTTAAAATATGCCAATGCCATTGTTTTGTCTCAAGATACAGACCAGGGCCCGTATTCATGAAAAATTTTAATGCAAAGAGTAGCGTTGACAAAATTCTAAGAAAATTCTTAGAAAAGTGGGCGTTTCCTCTTAAAATGAAAGAAAAAATCCTAGTAAAGAAGAAAGTAATTCAGAAAGCATATTAACCCTTAAAAGAGGTCTTAAGGTCCAAAATTGTTAGGAGTATGGACGAGGACTTTTAAGAAGCTTAAGAGGTTCTTTAGCAGCTGAGAAAATGGACGAAACGCGAAGAGGGAGAAGAAATGTGTTGCACACAATACATGAGTGAGTTAATAAGACACTACACATTAGGTCGTGCAGGGATCATGTTTGTGACCGATCTTATTAGATATATACATATATATATTATGTGTGAGAGAGAGAGAGAGAGTACAGTAAAACAGGAAAAATGACGCCTGTAATTTCAAAATGAAGGTTTTTTAAAGACTATACTTAAAAGCTCTTTTTTTTTCCTTCTTGGACAACCAACCAATCACAGTCTTCAAAAGACTGTGTCATACGTAGCAACGGGGCCAGCCCCGCCTCCTCACTAAGATAAAAGTTTTTGTATTTTCCTCGCTCAGAGTTGCTCTCAGATCGGTCCTGAATCACTCTTAAGCTAAGACTCCTACGTAGAAGTTTTTAAGGTAAATTAGGAGCTTTCTGAGAGGATTCTTAGAAGCTTTAAGAGTACGGGCCCAGTAATTTTTCTAAGGCACATTTATAAAAGATACTTAAATGTCCTAATAAAACTAAGCCTTAATCTAAGCCCTGTCTGTGAAACCGGGCCTATATATTCTATATGTTAGATTAGGTCACGTCTTTTACCCTAGTGGTTAAGTGTATTATATTTTATCATTCTGAAACCTTATGCTTCATTATGCTTTAATAAATCAATTAAAAGACTTTTAATTTAGTGAATTAAATCCCTTTTCTCAACCCATGATAATCTAACCCCTATTTTTCAGAGTAGTTAATGGAGATTGATACTTGCAGGGCAGTGATTAAGAAGACCGCAAACAAGCTGATACACCGACATGCCCCCGAGACAACCGCTCCTTCACCAAACAATAACAAACCTATTACCAATTACAACAAATCCCAAGGCGGATCATGTCACTACAATGTAACTGGGAAATGTGTCTTAGTTAACAAACAAATCCTAACATCACAGGATCTGTATTTACCAGCAGTCATGTCTAAAGTCTTAATCAAGCTAGTCTTCAAACCTGCTGTACCAACCAAAGAGTAACCTTCTAAGCAAGTCATTCTAATACCATCTTTGGTTATGCATTCTGCATTCTTTTCAATTGACCAGCAGATAAGTACATTAATATTTGTAAATGTATGACACAAGGATGAACCAGTGTGTGTCCCATAGAAACTTCTGTTCCACGTTTCACCCCCTCTACAGCCAAAAAGTCGACCAAGGTCATAACATTACCAGTATAGTAACTTGTTGAAATGATCTTGAAATCGAGCATCTCAGTTGAGACAGCTCTGTGGTTATAGTCTTCCCAGTCTGTGTGTATACTTTAGTAATCGAGGTGCAAGCAATGCTTTTGAATGAGACAAAAAAATGTATTATGGTTAAATATTAATACTGGAGAGAGGACAGGATCTAGAGATCTTTTTTAGGTTCCCAGAAATGCTGTACCTAAAACTGTTTTGAAAGCTCACAAGTGCTTTGGTGGTCGTCTCTGTCCAGTTCATTATTCTGTTCCCACATTATGGATGAAGCTCAAACTGTCACTCAGAGTGTCATTGTGAGAGCCAGCATAGTTTACATTGTGGTAAAGGCATTTGTGCACCATGACTATAATATTTCAAATGCCCAATGGCAAATGCCTGAAGTTAAGTATTCATAAACTAGTCCAACCTCAACTCACCCTATAATTTAATGTGCTGTTGGGCACTGGAGAGACATGCATGTGTGAAATGGGTGCATTGCTTTTCCAGAATTTTCCCCTGGGAATCATTAAAATATTAGCAGAGAATCTATCTGGTAATATCTGTATCTGTCTCATATTATATTTATATCGTTTATATATTCACTGTTTTTTATGAATAGCCTACTACTACTAATGTACACTACCATTCAAAATTTTGTGGTCATTTTTTTATGTTTTGAAAGAATTTTCATATGCTCACCACAGTAAAAACAGTAATATTGTAAAATATTAAAATAAGTTTTCTATTTTAATGTATTTTAAAATGTATTTAATGTATTTTTAATTTATTCCTGTGATGACAGCTGAATTTTCAGCATCATTACTCCAGCCTTCAGTGTCACATGATCCTTCAGAAATCATTCTTATATGCTGATTTGCTGCTCAAGAACATTTTTTATTATGTTGAAAGCAGTTGTGCTGCATATAATATTTTTGTGGAAACAGTGACACGTTATTTTCAGGATTCTTTGATGAATAGAACAAACAAACTGCATTTATTTGAAAATTATAAATGTTTACTGTCACTTTATAAATTTAATGCATCCTTAGAGAATAAAACTAATAATTTCTCTTGCTCTTGACAGGAGACTTGCGGCTCACACCAGAAGACTTTACTCGGGCTCAGAAATACTGTAAATACGCAGGCAGCGCACTGCAATATGAGGATGTGGGCACTGCCGTCCAGAATCTGCAGAAGGCCCTGAAGCTTCTAACCACTGGCAAAGAATGAAACCATTGTGCTGTCCTCCTTAAAACCACTTTATCAGAGATCTGGCCCAGACGAACTGAAAAAGGGCCATTTTCCCAGCCCCATCTGTATCAAAAAGAGACGCTCCACAAGACACCCCCACATCACTCAGTACAACATCTGTTTCAGTCATATTGGATGTCAATAGCTTCTCATTACTAGATCGATGAGACAAAGATGCGACACAAAAAAAAATCAGGTGCATGTGAAATACCCTTTCAAATTCTGAGGAGTTCATACATATTCATGGTTTAGAGTTTTATGGCTTCACAACAATTTGGTTAGATATGCATGGACATGACAGCATGTCTCAAGATATCTCAAGAACTCTCATCTTTACCTCAGGCTCTCTGAAACATGAGCATTAGAGTCACTTTGCCCGTAACTACTTTTGCTACTTTCTGTTCACTATGAATATGCTTAACGTGGACTTAACAGTTTTCTGCCATTAGTAAAGCGTTATTATGATCAACAATAAATCTTTTTTTGACTCTATTTGACTTTTTTTGGTCATTTTCAGTGCATGTTTTCCTTCATATAATAATCATGAAAAATGAGCATCTCATAAGTCCTAAGCATTCTTTATTTTGCTTTTTGTTGCTTGAGTATTAAATTTAGTCATTATATGCTGCTTAATAAGGTTTCTGCATTGCATAATGTAAACAATAAGCATTATGCACATGCAGTTAGAAAATGAATGAGGATTATAATTATCTGTGTGTTAACTGGCCTCTGTACAGACAGCCTTAAATCACAGTCTATTTGTCCAGTTTATTTGACTAAATTAAATTATAACTGTCATTAATGGTTGGTAATTTGTCCATATTTGAATTATTCCAGATGCCAGTAACAGTAAGAATCTGTCACAGTAAGTATTCCTGCAGATTAAAATATGGATGTGATATTGCATTTCAAAGGCACTGAGTTTAGTTGTGTTATGATGGGTAATTTCTTTTTATTAGGCACAACCCATTTAGCCATATGCATGAATGAACTCTGTCAGTTCAGTGTGCATATTCAGGAAGCAATAAATTACAATAGATAGTTCCTGTTGTTTTCTGCCCAACTTGCGATTTTTGCGGTTGAATTAGCAGTGCCTCTGTTTTTCTCTCTTTCCACTGTTTAGCCTGAAGTGTAATAGAAAGGGCATTGCACTTATCTGGAAGTTGACTGAGCTATCACTGCATGCATCTGCATTTGCCTGAATCCTTTCCTGCCTCATTGCGGATGCAAATTAACATCACCTGGGATTTTCCATCCTACCTGTCTTACTCCTTTGTACTCTGGTTTAATTGGCTCAAGTGAATTTACAAAGCAATGTATTGCTTCTGATAAAATCCACCTAGGACTGCATATCCATTGACACTACGGAGGAAGGTTAAACCATAATGTCTTTTGTCTAAAATTAACCTTAAATTCTGAGTGACTGCATTCTTCAGATTTCGTGACTGTAATCTCTCTTTAATGTTTAAGTGTGTTTAAGGGTATTGACATTGACGCGCACAGATAAAGTTTATTACTTGATCATTATCAGTGCTGTGGGAATCGAGAAACCTGTTCATCTTTTTTCCCCCCAGCGTTATCATTAAAATTCACCATGTTTGCGTTAGCTGTTGAGCACAATAAGTGAGTAATTTGTGAACAGCAAAGCATTTGGAAGGATCATACAAATCCTAAGTTCTGGCTCTTTAGTTGTTTTACGTTCAAAATCTTCAGCCAAGTTCCTGTGTTATGGTGATAAAACGTCATTCTGGCTGTAAATCTCAATAATACTAAACAAATCACATAAATGTAGCTAGCCTATAATAAATGTCCATGTTATTGTTGTTGGTTCTCACACCCATAATAGATCAAAACCTAACAGTCCCCACAGAGACACACTATCTGATTCAAAGAAAGAGACAGGCTCTTCATCCAAATAAACTGACAAAATGTGTAGTCTTATCATTCATATCATCAGCTCATAGGCTTGTAGACAGGAATTGGTTACAACTACATAACCTGAAATTTCTGTAGAGCATGATATTTGACCTGAATGCTAAAATGTAAGTATCTGAGGTACATGCAAATACAGTTATCCGACTTGTAGGAACTATCTAACTGGAAGATCTTCTCTGACGTTGAAAACAAAGTAGCTAGCATGGGTTACTGAGGACAAAATAATTTTTACAGTCGTTTTATAAGGTCTCTAACAAATTAATAAGAAGTAATAATTTGTTCATGGAAATATAATTATGAAACGAGTTATAGTATAGTTATAGTATTCACACACATTATTAAGAAAAAAAAGCAAACAAATTGTTTTAATTTGTTTACTATATTACTGTAGGCTATGTATTTATTTGCAGATATAAATAATTATATTTATAGATATCTTACAAGTGTTGAATATAATTTTGTAATAACAATAAAATAAAGTTATGCAAAATAAGAATATACAAGATATACAGTGCATATATGTGTGTGTGTCTATACTCGAAATATACATTTGTTTTTTTCCCCACAATAAACATAATTGTGTTACTTTTAATTAGACATTATTTGCTGCTATTATCATATTTAATCCCAGGAACGATGCGTACCAAGCACTAATGCAAAGGGTTTATATTTATTTATTTATTTATTTATGTATTATTTTGGGGGGTCTCCTCGGGATTTCTCTCACTGAAGGGTGGGGCTCTTTTGAGAACTGCCTCCAGCGGTTTTGGACAAGCACAGTTTTGTCTAGTAAACTCTTGTTAACGCTTTACCCAGCATCTGTCTGCTCGGAGAACAGGTTCATCTATCAAAAATAGATCTTGCACTTGGTTTAAGAATATCTCCGATGATGATATGTTTTTGCTAAGCACTGGCGTGGCACGTGAAAGTTGATGGTGGGCTGCCTCTCAGAGTTCTCTGAAGTTGTTCACACAGGAGAAGAGATATAATGGTTCTTCAACGAGACGAGCGTCAATGAAATAATGTAAGTAACTTTTTTATCTTCCTATATGTTTCTTTGTGAAATGGGATATTCGGACTATATCTAAAATAAATACATCTTTTGGTTTTCACGGTTTAACTTTCGCTAACAATAAAGGTTTCTGATTAGGCTATTTTTTGTGATAGAATTTGAACAAAAGAGATTGACATGTTTTGAAAAGTTCAAAATATCGTATAAAATTAATCGTGCAATAATAATAATACAATTGGAAACAGTGGTCCTATTTTTTGATCTTGGACAACGTTGATTGTTAACTCATAAATGGAAAGCGCACATAATCTTGTTTGTTTGTATAATAGGTGTATTGTGCATATTTTTGTTGCATTTGCTTACTGCTTTTACTTAGACCAGTGAAATATCCATGGCCCAAAAGAATGGGTGTCACATTACAATGTTAGTGGGCAGATGAATTGCTTATTGGACTTTTAGAAGACCGCAAATAAAACTGTAAACAACTAAATAGTATTTAAAATGCCTACGTCTTAATTATAGCCTAGCGTCTCTCAACTATAGTGAGCTTCCTGCCTACACGTTCAGCGTTTTGGGGCATCATAGACATTTGATGCCCGATGTCTACTTGATTTTAAGGCATAAGCATGAAGTATAATGTGGAATTTCTTATGTCATTAGATGAGATGAGCTCATGTCAGAGAAAAATGAGAGGATGATGAATATTTAATTTAACAGTAGTGCTGATGACATGTGGCGCTTCTGAAGTTAGTGAAGTCTTGATATACTTAGTTAATTTTCATTAGTTGTTATTAATGCATTTTTTACAGCTTTATATTTAGGAAGTCGATATTAATGTCTATTATTATTACTATTATTATGCATTATGATTTTCTGGAGTCTCAGACTTATGAATACCAGAAGGCACTGTTTCTGGTTTTCCAACTCATTTTTGCCATGATGAATCAAGTTCTTTATGCTGTTTGCAGGGTCCCCTGAGTCGCTGACCCCATTCATGTGTATTTACATATGCCAAGGGGAGCGTTCTGAACATTATTCATATGTTCTGTAATGTCATGTATTACATGAATTCAAAAGAAATGGCCTCATTCTGATCACTGTGACCACAAATTCTCCAATTTACAGAGATGCTGCAAGGCTGTTTATTTCAGGCTGAAAAATATGTAGTAACATTCTGATTTGTAGCAATGATTTATTTCAGGGTGTTGACTTACATTCCTCTTAGATAAGATTCTCTTCTCATTTAAAGGGATCATGCCCATTTTAATGATATTCCACCATTGTGGCCTACTAATGAATGCGACTGATGGCATGTTGTGGTTGTTTAATAAAATATGAATTCTGTTGTTCTGCTGGCTGATTCTGCCTTCGCTAAACTGCACTGTGGGCTGGAAATAGAGATCTCCTTTATCTTCCGACAATGGTTGTTGAAATGAAACAAGATCTTGGGGACCTCACACAGGATCTTGTAACTTCACACACTTCAAGTCTTGGCAACAAAAGCTTACAGACTTAGGTGTTAGTATCAAATGAAGCATTGCGATAATCTCATTATAACATACTCAGTCTCAGATGGAGGGAATTTTCCTAATGCAGACGAACAATGCCCAATTAAACAAATAATGTCTTCATCAGAATAACTTATGAGGTCTCCAGTGGTTATCATCTCCCGCTGGAATCTTTTAGTTTTCCATGAACTTCGGATAATGACTCACTAGAACTCGCCTTCTTGGAAGCAGATTTCAGACCAGGGGCTGTTTATTGATGTCCAATTGTAGTGAAAAGTCACAGATATATGCAGTTGATTAATCTGAGATTGATTTTATGGATTAGTGTTACATACTTTGTAACTTCACTCTTAAACCAAAGTTTCTTGAACCAGGAAAGGTTTTACAACTTGATGCAGAAGGAGAACCGTTTTAAGAACTAGTTCTTTAGAAAACCATATATGTTCTGATGCTTCAAAGAACTCAGAAATCAATATTCTGAGATATTTTTTTTATAGATGTAACATCAAGAATTTTCTTCTCTAAAGAACCACAGCCAACTCAAGAACCCTTAAAAAAATGTTCTTGATAAAAAGACTAAAAATACTTATTTTCTAAATCTATACCACAAAGAACCAAATAACTTTTTTTTTTTTTTAAGAATGCTGTTTATCAACTTCTCTTTCCAGTAAAGCCTTGGATTGCTGTTTTTGCAGCTAGCCAGCACTCTGTGATAAAATGTTCTCAGAAGCACTATTTTAAAGTTGAAGTTGAATGAGAGCAATGACACCTAAGAAATGCTCCATACAGTCCATTACTGTGAATCTGAAGCACCAACATGATCCATTCTGAACAGGTTTTAGAGTGCAGTCGTTGCTTTTAATGTGATGTATAATAGTTTCTATCGTATCCTTACCTCTCTTTGAACATGGAAGGACATTGGAGATTGTGTATCGTAGGGTTAAAAATTGTTTGATACTTCAGTCACCCTCATGTTGTTTCAAACCGGTATGACTGTTTCTTCTTGACTTTATCACTTTGTAAAACACAAAAGAAAATATTTAGAAAAATGTCAATGAACGTCACTGGAGTTCAATGTTTCTTTGGAGGCTGCTGACTTTTGTGTTCCACACGGTCGTGAGTTCAGAATTCACATTTTTGGTTGAACTTGGGTGAAGTGCTTAAAAATGCGCTAAGAACGAGAGTAGTTTTAAGCGTTGACATATTCGTTCTTTTAGATACAGCTTTTCTCAAGATATGCTTCTGTTTATTTTAGCAGCTATTATATTTTTTACATGCGTGAACTAACTGCTTCAGAGCAACAGTCCACTTTAATAGATAACACACTGAATATAAATGGCTCTCTAATGTTTTTTTCAGTCTCTAGTTTCCTGTCATTCCAAGTTATGCTTTGTAAATGTTTGTGTACCTCTTTGTAAACCTCACCGTCCGTGAGCTTTTTCAGCAAACTTATTATGGCTGACGTGGGAGAGTGATTAGTCATTATGTAACGGGGCAGTTTTTGCATGGCTGCGGTCACTGTTCTGACAAGAAAAAATGGTTTCCACGCCACAAATACATCATTTAAACCTTCAAAGTTCTCCCAAATTATAGATGCATGAATAAAGATATTGTGCTCCTGTGTGTGAGAGAAAGTGAGAAAAGCTTATGCATGAAGTTTATGCCAGTTGCTGTGAAGTGTTTTGAGTCAGTGACTAAGAAAGCCAAAAAGCAACAACAATTTATAGTGCTATTTGCATTTTTTGTGCAAATAAAATCGAATGCGTTTTTTAAGCATCCGTTGCATCAAAAGATGATCCCGGCCATAACTGCAATCCATTTAATAAAACCTCTAATGCAATTGTGGTTTTCGTGTATTTACACTATACTAAAATTACATATAAGTAATAAATTAAATTGTGGTTTTGTTTCAAAATTTCATTTGCTTAATCTGATTGGCAGGATTTCGTTCATCAGCGGTCGGTGGTGGAGATGGAAGTTCCAGAATTCTCTCGCAGTTTTCCTGCTGCTGACTTGTTTTCTGACTACAGGTAAATGAGCTCTACAGTTATAAATGTAAAATGTTATAATGCAAATAGTGTGTTATCTGGAAATGTTGTCCATAGTTATATTCTGAACTGATTTTATATGCATTTTGCTCATCATGCTAATCAACATTGCTTCCATCTCATTAATTCACCTTTCTTTTCATTCTTTAATACTTTATGTAATATTTTCAGTTGCTTCCTGGCTTATTTCAGTAATTCTCTTTTTGTTTTATATATGTACATTTTAAACTTTCTCTCAGCTTCCTTATATTTCTTGCTCTTTACCTTTATCATGCTTTTTTTTTAAATCACCTTTAACATGCTTTTATTGTCTTTGTCCTTGCATTCTGTAGGCTTAGAAATTACAACTGAAAAATATCTCAGTCATAAAAAGAAACGTACAGTACCGGTCAACAGTGTGAAAACATGACTATTTTTAATGTTTTTGAATTGTTTGAAGTCTCTTATGCACATCCAGCATGATCAAAAATACAGAAAAACAGTAATATTGTGAAATATCATTACAATTTAAAATAATGGTTTTCTATGTTAATATACTTTAAAATATAATTTATTTCTGTGATGCAAAGCTGAATTTTCATCAGCCATTACTCCAGTCTTCAGCGTCACGTGATCCTTCAGAAATAATTCTAATATGCTGATTTATTATCGATGTTGGAAACAGTTGTGCTGCTTAATATTTGTTTGTAACCTCTGATACTTTTTTCAGGATTCTTGAAAAGAAACAGCATTTATTTTAAATAGAAATCTTTTGTAACAATATACACTACTGTTCAAAAGTTTGGGGTCAGTAATTTTTTTCAGTAATTTGAAATCAATACTTTTATTCATCAAGGATGTGTTAAATTGATAAAAAGTGATAGTGAAGATTTATACTGTTAGATATTTCTATTTTGTAATATTTCTGTTTTGAATAAATGCTGTTCTTTTGAACTTTTATTCATAAATGAATCCTGAAAAAAGTATTACAGTATTAAACCATTATTTTAAATTGTAATAATATTTCACAATATTACTGTTTTTAAGTCATGCAGGCTTGACTTAGTTCAAAAACATAAAAAATAGTAATGTTTCCAAACTTTTGACTGGTACTGTACATCTTTTTTTTTTAAAAAAAAGGCCACAATCAGTTTAGTGTTGAACAATGACCCTACATATAATCCTAAATATATAAATAAAACAGGAGCTCTGTCAGTGGTCTCTCAGTGTGTGTTGGATGGTAAACTGTGTACCGTGCCTGCTTCTGTTTGTAGTCCAGCCATTACGCACAACATTTGTAGTTGTTTTTGTGAAGCTGACATAATCTCTGTTACGACAGTGTCCCCTGAGATGGGGTTATTATTCAGACACATTATTAATGATTTCAGCACCAAAGAAAACATGGATTTGCTCTTAACTGGCAGCTCAAATCCTTAATCGGTCTGTTGTTGCTGAATTTAAGTTCCTTGTGAGCTGCATATGAAAAGCATGTGTCTTTTTAATATTAGTCGCATACCGCAGCTCGCCTGATTTGTTCGTACTGTTATATTGGTCCAAGTAGGAACGTTTACGGTCGTTGGATGCCTGTCAGAAATGGTTTAGAGCAAAGATCAGATTTAATGCTGGGAATCAGCATCAGGGAAATTTCTAGAGCACTTTAATAGTTTAAAAAAAACAGATAACGGAGAGCTAATACTTTTTCTAAACAATGAAATTCAATTAATTTAAGCCACGGCATAATTATGTTGTGCTGAGAAGGCCAAGAGCAATTTTGAACATCATTTTAGGACGGTACGCCTCTCATAGGCATTCTAGACCTCATTTAAATCACGCCTAAATCAAATGTTGCTTAAACTTGGAAAATTCTTGATGAAATAACTCGTTGATTAGATCTGATTTGTCACGTTCTGTAAACAACGCGCACAGACTCTAGATTCCAGACAGGGAATCTTTACTGCCCTAGTGCAAGAGCTTGTCATTAAAACCAGATGTGATTATGGGTCGTAGAGGGAATAGCCTTTTTGTGCATAAGTTCACAATATGCTTTTGTTGTTTGTTTTCATACTGAAACCGCAAATGTTCACACAACATGTCACGTTTGTTCTAGGATAGCCAAGGAGCAATGGGTGTGTTTATAGAGTTTAATCTCACTGGATCTTTGTAGAACAGCTGCTTCGTGTTGATCAAGAGCAGCGCGCTTAAGTGATGGATTTAATTAAGGAATAGTTCCCCCAAAAACGTTCTTATGTACTCCCTGTCATGTCATTCCAAACCTATATTGCTTTTTTCTTCCTTCCATGAAACACAAAATGAGATGCTGGGAAGAATGAACAAGCTGTTTTTTTTCCATACAAAGTCACTTCACAACAGTGCTGTTTTATTTTATTTTATTTTATTTTGTTATGTTTTGTTTTTTAATTTTATTTGTTTTTTTTTATTTGTTTTTTTCTGACTTCTTTTCTCAGCATCGTGAGATATAAACTCGCAATTGCGAGTTATAAAGTTCAATACTGAGGAAATAAAGACTGACTTTTTTCTCAGAATTGCGAGTTTATATCTCACAATTCTGACTTTATAACTCGCAATCGCGTTACATAAACTTGCAATTCTGAGAACAAAAGTCCGAATTGCATGATATAAATTCTGACTTTTTTAACTCGCAATTGCAAGTTTATATCACGCAATTATGAGATAAAAAAGTCAGAATTGCGAGAAAACTCGCAATTGCAAGAAAAAAAGTAAGAATTATGAGATAAAAGGTTTGAATTACCTTATTTATTTTTTATTATGTGGCAGAAACAAGCTTCCATAGTTTTGTTTTTTATTTTTTTTTGTTTTATTTTTATTTTATTATTTTGGTTTATTTTGGTTTGGTTAAGTTTTTTGTTTTTTTTTCATGAATAAGAATACATCTGGTAATAACTCTGAGGATGACTTTTATGATGCTTTTTCATTTTTTTTTTTAAAAAGAACAGCTTGGACATTCTGCCTTGCATCACATTTGTCTTTTTCATGAAATAAAGAAAATAATTTGGGATGACAAAGAGGTGAGTAAATGCTAACAGGATTTTCATTTTTGGGTGAGCCGTTAATTGACTCTTGGCAGATACATGCGGCACACCTGAGGTACAAAGACAGCAGGTAAACTGCCAGGAGAGTGAGAGAAATGAGACACTTCAGGATTAAAGCTTTCACAAAATGTGACGCTGCTGAAAGGGCTATTTTTAATCTCCCGGGTCTTTTTTAGCCTGAGATCCGTGTATCGGACATTCCATCTTTTGGCATCTTTCCTAAGCGGCCTTTTTCTAAAAGGACATTTTGAGATCAAAGCTCTTCTTTTCTCCCGTATAATCAGGCATTCTTTCATTGACCTTCACTTCATCAGCAGTCACTTCACAACACTGCTAAAATCCCATCATATCAGCAGCTTATTTGTTTGTTTGTTTGTTTGTTTGTTTAGTTAGTTAGTTTTGCCCTGTCATGAATAAGATTACAACTGTATTTCTGTGTTGATGAAAAATTTTGTTATTTTGTTTTTCTCTGCAAGTGTTTATTTCTGGGGTTTGCTATAGTGCAAGATAATAAAACCGATTTTAAAGGTTTTTAAGCATGATTTTTATAAAATGTTAAAGTCACCGTGAAACAGAAGTTGCGATTTTACTTCAGTATTGTGCCTTAATTTCCGAGTGAAACAGAATATTGAATGAGAAAAATAGTGGCCGTGGCTTGTTTTTTCCCGCTGGGAATTGATTGGATCAAAAGGGGGCGTTCCATTCAGCTCGCAGAAGACTGACAGTTGGAGCAAATTCCAATCGGAAGTGAGCATCCCTATGCCCTACTCACTCCAAAGGGCAGAACATGACCATAAATTATTAAATTACTTCCTTGAAGTGAGCATTGCATGTTCCCTTCGCTAACGGACCTGTGGAAGAGCCCTTTGTGAAGGGTTTCAGTTGTTCACCTTCGATTGGAACACTCCTACAAATGGCGCCCCCTTCCCGAAGTGCCCTTCAAGGGTGCAAAAACACCATTTGGATTTCACCCTTGGAGAGGATGTTCTACCCAAGCCATCAAACTGATGCCATTCCAGAGAGGAAGTACATTTTCAGATTTCGATCAAAGATTACAAAGATTACAACTTGCACAGATGAATTGTCAAGACTAGTAATGTGTACTAACAAAGTAAATGGGGTCAATTTACTTTCATGCTGACTTTAAAGGTGCACTGTGTACATTTATAGCGGCATCTAGCGGTGAGGTTGCAAATTGCAACCGCCACCGCTCACCCCTCCCTTTCAAAACACATAGAGAAGCTACGGTGGCCGACACAGGACAAAGATGTCGTCGTCTGAGACAACAGAGAGTAGCTAGCTCTCTGTAGAGCAGTTTGTCCGTTTAGGGCTACTGTAGAAACATGGCGGCGCAAAATGGTGACTTCACTGTAAAGGGACCCGTGGTGTATGTAGATAGAAATGGCTCATTCTAAGGTAATAAAAACATAACGGTTCATTATGTAAGGTCTTTATACACCACTGAAAACATAGTTATGCATATTATATTGCATTTCTGTCAATAGAGCCTCATAAATATTACACACTGCACCTTTAAAGTATTTGAAAAAATAATAATGTTAATAAATTGCATTTAGCCATCTCAGGTTAACCCTAACCCTGTCTTGAACATTCGGGGGGACCGTTTTTTTTTTTAAAAGCATAAATAGAACAGTGAAGGAACTATTCGCATTAATGTGCATTAAAATATGCACACATACTTTTATTTGTATGCCTAATATGTCAAAAACATAAAACATTTTTGTCTATCACACTCAGTTAGAAATTACATGAATCACGTAAATGCATATTTTCAGTTTGAAACAGCCATATTTGAGGAAAAAAGTTGAGTAGTTTACATCACTGGATGTTACTGTCAGTCAGTTAACATTTCTATCACAAAACAGTTGAAAAAAAATGTTTCTTAGAACAAAAAGAAAAAAAGAATCTTATGAGTTCACAAAAAAATGTTTCACTATTTTACATCTGACCTCACTCTCTTTCTTCGTTAAACTGATGCTTTGTGCTGGAATTCACGATCTGCTGCTGTGAACGGTAAACCCTGCCTACTTTGATTTGATTGGCTATCTCAATCATTTTGACATTGATGAGCGTTAGACTTTGTTAGACCGCAAAGGCAGACCAGCATAAAAAATTTAACTTTTAAACTTTCAACAACATATCATCCTAACAACATACAGAGTGCTGCGGAATGGAGTGCAGTAGAGCAGTGCAAGAGTTTCAAATATTAGGGGCGACAATTTGGCCTTTCTAATTATTGAGGGGGACCTCAATATCTATGATGGTTATGGGGTTGACAATTTTACAGTTTAATCTGACATTACAAGTTAGGTTATAAGTTCCATTCATTTAATTAAAATGTTTAGGAAAAATCGCTAAATTTTTAGCTGTTATCATTTTTAGCTGTTACATTTTTAACAGCTGTTATTTTTAGCTGTTATCTTAAAGCTATTCTTTAAGACATTTTTTTATGTATATATGTAGGCTATGAAAGCAACAAATTGTAACCGTTTTGTAGAATGACCACACTAGTAAGTAAATGACCTTTGAGTGGAGTGATCCATGTCTTGTTTTGTACAGTTTGTGCGAATAAGATCATTAAAAAAGCAGGTGACGTGTTTGGTGCCTTTGACGCAGTATTGAGATGAACCCATCCTGGGTGGGAACCAGGATCTGAGCAGCACACGATGCTTTGCCAAGTTAGACCTGTGGCTTCTGTAGCACAGTTGGTCGTGCCTCTTTTTACTGTGGCCCACTCCGACAGCTTTGCACACATCTATAAAACAGCAGGATATTCCAGTAGCGTGATTCCGTCCAATAGTGATTTCAGCCTCTTTCTGCAAAACATTCACAGGCCACTTGTCAAAAGCTGATCCCATTCCTTGCTTGTTCAAACCCCAGGCATGATGGCGGAAAGAATGATTTTTTTCCCCTCACCTCTTTCTTTGTTTTTGCTGGACAACCGTTATGAATTTTCCACCGTTTTCTGTCCCAGGTGTGTTGATGGGGTCTTGTTTGTGGCGGGTTTTGTAGTGACCCAGTTTGACCCAGACTGGTTTGACATTCTGATTTGTGCGGTGTATTTGATCCCCCAGAAGAGACCAGGAGAATGCAAATGTGTAGAAACCTTAGCTTACACTTCAATAAATTGGGTCTGCTATACATTTATGAAGTGTTGTTTGCATGTACAACGTCTGCTGGCTTTTCACGAGAAATGAAATAAAAAAATGAAGTAGTTATAAAATGTATTAAAATCTACTTAGTTTAATTGTTTTATGGTTTACAACTAGCAACGATACAGCCAAAGATAATTTTGCCTTGGAGTCCTAACACATAATGTGTTATACTTCATTAAATTCAGAGTAACTCACCAGAAGTAGTTTTTATTACATATTTTGCCTTTTCTTGACTTATTTAGTTTCATTTAAATTTGCCATGAATGCTGGCACAGGGCTATGGGAAGAGAGCACTAATCTTTCCTAGTGTTTTTGTTTTTCATTATGAAATTATCTGATAAAACCCTTATTTTTAACTCTTATCCAGCAAATCACAAACAACTGGAAGTGCCATGACATTTAAAACATACCAAATTTGTTGATAAGTAAATTCGCAAAAGTAGTGATAATGGGCATCTTTTGAGTCTGTCAATTAGGGCTGCACGATTAATCGAAATCGAACCGCAATCGCGATTTGGCTTATGTGCGATTATGAAAGCGTAAAGGCTGCGATTTTAATTAAATAAATATATGCCCAGTGTGTTAGTGAAGAGCGGCTCTGCGATCAGTAGTAAACGGTGCTCCGTCTGAAAGCACTGTGAGTTTGAGTCGCTTATAACGTGCGTTTGAAAAAACAAAAAAAGACGTTTAATAACATGTTTTAACTCACTTCATATCGTCAGTCCGAGTGTTTGATATTTCCCTTTCGTGAGCTGATGTGGCTTCTTATCACAGAATGAGGCAGATGATGAATTATTTTATAGTATTCTATACAGTGATGAAGTCTGTCGATTAGCATTGCATTATAAATATACTTTATAATTATGAAAATACACGAGAAGGCTTGAAGAACTCAAATACACCATATATTGTCGCAGTCGTGTGTTTATTGTCTTCATGTTCAATCAAAGTGTTTCTATCTTCTTTTTTATTCAGCTACACAGCGCTAGCATCACATTAGGGATTTCCTGAAAACGTCATTATATTACTTCTCTCTGGGGCAAATGTGTGCTCGAGGGCGCCCTCTGGCCTCCAGTATGAATGAAACATGAGTGTGTTTAGTGCCCAGCAGTGCTCACTCCATCCTATGTTGGGTAAAAAATAGGAAAAATGATACTTCTCTAAATAAATGTATATGACAATCCATATGTTTTTCTCCAGTGTACAGGAGTTTTTTCCCCACAGTGGATGCATAAGAGGCTCATATTTCATATCAAAGACATAGACTCGTTCTTGATTTTGCATACCTCCTGACAAAAATTAAGAAATTGATATCACAGATTTTTATAATAACAATAATAATAATATAATATTTTATAATAAATCCTTAGACATTTCTAGTGATTTTTAGTCATCGGCTGCCTGCATGTTAACAGGTAACCCTGCAGTTTTTTGTAAAATAAGTTTTCTGTAAAATATAAATATTATTATTATTATTATATTGTTATATTTATTCATAAATACTCTATTTTTTATTTTTAATAATGAAAATGTTATTGTAATAGTAATATTTCTTATTTTGATAAATATTTTATATATATATATATATACACTCACCTAAAGGATTATTAGGAACACCTGTTCAATTTCTCATTAATGCAATTATCTAATCAACCAATCACATGGCAGTTGCTTCAATGCATTTAGGGGTGTGGTCCTGGTCAAGACAATCTCCTGAACTCCAAACTGAATGTCAGAATGGGAAAGAAAGGTGATTTAAGCAATTTTGAGCGTGGCATGGTTGTTGGTGCCAGACGGGCCGGTCTGAGTATTTCACAATCTGCTCAGTTACTAGGATTTTCACGCACAACCATTTCTAGAGTTTACAAAGAATGGTGTGAAAAGGGAAAAACATCCAGTATGCGGCAGTCCTGTGGGCGAAAATGCCTTGTTGATGCTAGAGGTCAGAGGAGAATGGGCCGACTGATTCAAGCTGATAGAAGAGCAACTTTGACTGAAATAATGCAGCAAAGCATTTGTGAAGCCACAACACGCACAACCTTGAGGCGGATGGGCTACAACAGCAGAAGACCCCACCGGGTACCACTCATCTCCACTACAAATAGGAAAAAGAGGCTACAATTTGCACGAGCTCACCAAAATTGGACAGTTGAAGACTGGAAAAATGTTGCCTGGTCTGATGAGTCTCGATTTCTGTTGAGACATTCAGATGGTAGAGTCAGAATTTGGCGTAAACAGAATGAGAACATGGATCCATCATGCCTTGTTACCACTGTGCAGGCTGGTGGTGGTGGTGTAATGGTGTGGGGGATGTTTTTTTGGCACACTTTAGGCCCCTTAGTGCCAATTGGGCATCGTTTAAATGCCACGGCCTACCTGAGCATTGTTTCTGACCATGTCCATCCCTTTATGACCACCATGTACCCATCCTCTGATGGCTACTTCCAGCAGGATAATGCACCATGTCACAAAGCTCGAATCATTTCAAATTGGTTTCTTGAACATGACAATGAGTTCACTGTACTAAAATGGCCCCCACAGTCACCAGATCTCAACCCAATAGAGCATCTTTGGGATGTGGTGGAACGGGAGCTTCGTGCCCTGGATGTGCATCTCACAAATCTCCATCAACTGCAAGATGCTATCCTATCAATATGGGCCAACATTTCTAAAGAATGCTTTCAGCACCTTGTTGAATCAATGCCACGTAGAATTAAGGCAGTTCTGAAGGCGAAAGGGGGTCAAACACAGTATTAGTATGGTGTTCCTAATAATCCTTTAGGTGAGTGTATATGTATATTATTAGGAATAATAATAATCATAATAATTATTATTAGTCATAATATATAAGCACAAAATGTTATATATATATATATATATATACACACACACACACTTTTCATTTGTGTAAAAAAAAACGCATTTTAAATCGCAAATTTCAATTTTAACCAGAATAATCGCAATTAGATATTTTCCCCAAATCGTGCAGCCCTACTGTCAATGCTTTTAGATGTCTGACCACTTCTGACAGAATCGGAGAAGAGAGAAGTATGTGGTTTTGGCATCTTGACAGTTTGGATTGAATTGTAAGGGCTCTGAAATCCAGCCTCTTTATCAACTGTCCACTCTGCTGAGCACAAGGCATGTAATGACTCAAGTCTCTGAAGAGAGCGCAATCTGTGGTTTAGGTTGTGTCCCCTTAAACTGAAGATCATTTTCCCTTTCTAGGGTGGATGCTTTTTATCCTTCTGTTAGAGAGCAGTTCTCACTATTAAAGTATACTTCATCTTTATTGTTCCCCACCTGGAATCTGTGTAAACCATCAAATCCCAAATTTCTCCAGAGGTTTGATCACTATACCTGTTAGTTTAAAGCCAATTACTATGAATGCTCTTTTTTGTGTGTGGCAATGCTTGGGTGTATTTTTCATGCAAAGAGTTGTAAAATTTCATGCATGAAAATTCTGATTGTTGTTCTCAATAGTATCATTACTGGAAGGGGAAAATAGTTTTTTCAGCAGAAAGAATCTTATGAAATATTATTAACTTGGAGAACATTGTAAATCATTTAAATTATGTTATTTGACTGTTTGAATTGGTTAACCCTCAGTAATGTTTGTTTACGTACATCAAACCACTGCATCTTGAGAAAATTTAATCGTTCAGCGCTGCTCAATTTGCCAAAAACTGTTGCGTTTTTTTCTAATGTGCTGTTCGGGACAGCATGAACAGAGACCATTGTCTCTGAGTCTTTTTTTTCAGTGTGTTGAAGTCTTTATGTACGAGAGTCGACTTGAAGGATCTGAAAGGGTTAGTTCACACAAAAATGAAAAAAATTGTCATCAATTACTCACCCTCATGTCATTCCAAACCTGTGAGACTTTCGTTCATCTTCGAAACACAAATGAAGATATTTTTAATGAAATCTGAGAGATTGACAGTCCACGCAACTACTTTGTCGCTTTAAAAAGTTCATAAATATATTGTAAAACTAATCCATATGAATTGAGCAGTTTAGTCCAAATTTTCTGAAGAGACTGGATTGCTTTATATTTTGAACAGATTGAATTTAGGCTTTTATTCACATATAAACATTCATCAGCGAACATAAACAGAAGCTCAACCGTACTTGCTTGATGCATGAGAACAAACGTCACTGGTTCTTGCGGAAGCTCAAATGTGCTGCGTAACACGAGAGTGAACCTCATTGGTTCTTGCGGAAGCGCAAATGTGCTGCGTAACACGAGAACGAACCTCATTGGTTCTCGCACGTCAAGCGAACATGCTTGAGCTTCCGTTTACCACAACTGGTGTGTGAGTTGATGAATGTTTATATGTGAATAAAGCCTACATTCAATCTGTTCATCATATAAAGCAATCGTCTCTCTTCAGAAAGAATTTTGACTGAACCACTCAATTCATATGGATTAGTTTTACATCACTGGAGGGACAGAAAGCTCTCAGATTTCAATAAAATATCTTCATTTGTGTTTCAAAGATGAACGAAAGTCTTATGGGTTTGGAACGACATGAGTGTGATTAATGACAGAATTTTCATTTTTGGGTGAACTATCCCTTTAAAGGATTTGGTTGGAGACGTCGTTCATATGTCTATTAAATGGTTAAATCACAGTTCAGGATTCTAGGTTGTCTTTATGGGAAAATGGCTTCGGGATTACAAAAGTAATTCACCATCTCAACCAGGCCTGATATTGCTTTCCCTCTCGTTCTGTCCCTGTCGATGCACTAACCCGGCAGCTGTCTAAACGCATCTTACTGTCATCTAAATTTCACTCCTGTCCTTGGCCTCTGCTAATACCTCTGTCCTTCAGCCATGCAAGGTAAAGTGACATGTGACCTGTTTGCTTACAGTAGCACAGAGCTGCCAGAGTAGCAGCTGCAATGTGGTGCTCACCGACTCCCAGGGCTCTTTTACCTCCCCCTGCTACCCCAGTGACTACCCACCCAGTCAGGCCTGCAAGTGGACCATACAGGCCCCGGCTGGCTTTATAGTGCAGATCACCTTCCTAGATTTTGAGCTCGAGGAAGCACACGGCTGCATCTATGACCGCATCGTCATCAGCACTGGCACAAGTGATACCAAATTTTGCGGCTTAACACCCAATGGACTAACTCTCAACTCCAGTGGCAATGTGATGGAGGTTTCCTTTAACTCAGACTTTAGTGTCCAAAAGAAAGGCTTCCATATCAGTTACAAGCAAGGTATGTTTATTACATAGCGAGCTCTGCACAGCATGGTTATTTATCTATTGTTTTATTTTAAGATATTTTAATTAATTTAATTAACGTTTTATTTAATACTTTATAATAAAAATACTTTTTTGTTAAATCATTTGTATTAATTTATGCTTTGTATCCTGTTATGGTTTATGGCATGCAATTAATTATGTTTTGCTACGGTTTTGTGGCTTCAAAAAAAATCCAGATAATTGTTCCAGACGAGCGTGGCAGCTGGAGCACAATGTTTTAATGTAGTGAATAAACATAAGACTTCATAGACAGCAGCATTATCAAGATTACATTGCTAAACTCTACCGCTCTGTTTCATACCATATTGCTTTGCCTTTCATTCTATCGGTATCATCTCATTGTGCTCTTATGACCACAGTCACAAACATTTAATCATATTAAATTATTTTTATTCAGCTCTTCTCTCAGTTTTCAGCCTGCAAAATTGTTTTCTTAATCAATATTTTTGTCTTGTTTTTCAGGGGAAAAAAGAGATTCATTTATTCATTTGATTGTGTAAGATAATAAGGCTTGTTTTCAGATAATATGTATTTTAAATACTTCATTTATATGTCCTGCCTGTTGGCGAATAGGTTTTTTCTTCTTCATAAACATATGAAAGCCTGTTTTCACCTTAGAGTAAATAGTAAAACATGTACACTACCATTCAGCAGTTGCAACCTTTGGGGAAAAAAGACTCTTATGCTCACAAAGGCTGCATTTGTTTGATCAAAAATGCAGTACAAACAATAATATTGTGAAATATTATTGCAATTTAAATAGCTGTTTTGTATTTTAATAATATATTTTAAAATGTATTCCTGTGATAGAACTTTCCAAAAGAACAGCAGTTATTTGAAATAGAAATATGTTGTAATATTTACAGTAAATGTCTAGTACTTTCACTTTTGTTTGATTTAATGCATGCTTGCTTAATAATAGCAATAATTTCTTTCAGAAATAAAGTAAAAAGTATTTTAACATGATTTTCTGCTGAATTTATGAAGCAAGAAAGTCCATCAATTCCGTTCATAGGGGGTGATGAATCTTTTTGTGTCAAAAACTAAAATAAAATTGATATCTACACATTTTTATCTAGGTGTAGCTCATTATCCAGCTACAAGTGTGCCTGCATAAATTGACAGTTAGAAATGTGTTCACTTGTTGCAATCAAACAGCACAAACTCCTCCAAAAGAAATAACAACCAGCAATAAATAACCTTTGTAATGAAGTCAGACGGTGTGAAAGTACCCATGAATACCCAGTAGCTTTTATAGATATAGAGACTGTATCTTCTATTATCTTCCCAGTTTGAAAATGAAACACCTTTGAGATCAATCTCATTAATGTTTAGTGTTTGGCCAACTTGGTGCTTTTTCTGTCATCGTTAGATAGCATTAGACATCTGGTTATGTCAGAAAGCATCACAAATATAGAGTGCAGGGATCTAATAGTACGACAAGAGATGTATTTTTCCATTCCGATTTGGTTGTGGTTTTAATATTAAGCCGGCCAACAGACACAAACTTTCGCCAATTTAAATGAAATGTGTCAGCAAATAGGACTTAAAAGAGGAGTTTTAACATGGCCAAAAGAATATGACTGCCCATTTTGGAAGAAGTTTAATATACTTGTCTTAGAATGATTTCTTAATATAATGTTCCTGACAACCTTGGATGATTTCAGACATTAATGTCTCTCTTCTCTTCTCATGTGATGAAACGTATTATAAAACAGTTACTCTGTATTAGCTGATTCACATTTGAATTTAGACTCTTGTCCTGTTTAGCCAATTTGGAGATCATAAAGAGGTTTGAATTAATGGTTTTCTATAATAACTAAGTATGTGCATTTTTGTCATGTTTTAATATCTGATGGTTTTTCACTCTTGCAGTGGCAGTGTCACTGAGGAACCAGAAGGTCACAATGCCAAAGAGCAGCAAGAATACAGTGAGAGTGTCCAATTCAATCCCCATTCCTGCTCTCACTGCGTTCACTGTGTGCTTTGAGATCGCCCGCACTGCCCAGAAGAGCACAGAGACCATCTTTACCTTGTCTGATGCTGCTGGGACATCCATTATGGCGTTTGAAAAAACAACGAGAGGCATGGAGCTTTTCATAGGCAGTTCTTACTGTTCTGTAAACGACATGCTCACTAGCTCAGATATCACATCCAGCATGAAGCCCATCTGCCTCACTTGGACCAAGTCCTCTGGCCTAGTGGCAGTGTACTTTGGAGGCAACTATCGAGCCAACACCTGCTCAGCCTCTCAGGTCTACACCCTGCAGGGTGGGGACATCCTCCAGCTTGCAGGAAAAGGCTCAAGCTCAGTCGATGTGGATGATCAGAATTTGGATGGCTTTGTTTACAATTTCCGATTGTGGGATTATGCCATGCTCTACTCTGAGCTGACCGCCCTCACCTGTGATGTTGTAGGTAATGTCATTGATTGGGATCATAGTTTCTGGACTATCCCGGGCAGTTACACGCAGACTGACAGCACACTCAGCTGCAGTGAGTATACTGTTTTAGCTATATTCTGTTGAAGCTGGTTTATGACAGATTAATAATCAGGAGATATAGCTTTGTCCACCAGTACCATTTTCTCATAAATATTTGAGGTAAATTAAATAATAAACTCTTAAAACTTCAAATCAATATAACATTTAATTATTTATTTATTAAGTATGGTATTCTGATTTTTATTGCAAAATTGACTTATAAAATGTTAGGCGTTTATACGTGACATTAACTGTATGTGACATTAAAGGCACAATATGTAAGATTTTTGGATATAAAATATCCAAAAACCACTAGAACAATGTTATTTTGTTGACTTGTGTATTATCCCAAATGTTTCCTAGAATGTTTAAATCCAGGGAAATAAGCAATTTTAACCAGGACACAAACCGTGTCCGTGCGTCGCCTATCAATGACATCATACCCGCATTACCCTCGATTTCGGTTTTATTTTGTAGAAACCATGGAAACACCAAAGACGCTTAAATATATTATGTGTTTTATTAGACAGGTGAGCAACTGTTTGGATACATTAATTGACAGAAAACTAATCATTGTTATTTAGCTCAACACAGTTGGTCTTATTGTTTAAATCTCGTTTTCTTGAGCACCATGTTTTACCATGCCTAATATCAATCTAGCTTACTGAAGTGTGCAACAAGTGTCTCATAGTAGCCGCCGAGCGAATACACAGAGTAGCTTTATAACATAACTTTCAACACACTCAAATGTATCTAATATGATAAAACAGCGCTGCGTTACCCCACATACGCATGAGCGGAAGAAGTGGAAGCATCTGCGGCATAATAAAAGCTCCGCGAAATCAAGGCGTCTTCATGCTATTCCTTTGTTTTGAATAAGCGACATCTAGCGGCGAAAAATTACATATTGTGGCTTTAAGTAAAAGTTCATAATACATAAAAATCAGGGGTATAAAGCATTTGAAAAAAACATAAGCAAATACAGATACATAAGAAAGAAAGGGAAAATGAGAAAAAGAGAAAAGTGCATAATACATAAAAATCAGGGGTAGAAAGCATTTGAAAAACATAAGAAAATATATATACATAAGAAATAAAGGGGAAATGTATTGATTTATTTATTAGAGATGTTTTACACTAACAGAGAAGGCTTTGTCTGTCCTGTGATCACAATGAACATGTAAATGCACCCAAGAGTCATTAAAACCACATTCATTGGTGGTCAAAGACTGATTTTGATGACATGAAAAAGTTGTGCAGGGAAATGTTGTTTTGTTATGTGCATATAACCACGTAAATAATATTTAAGTGCTGTTCTTCATCATGCATGGATATGTTTCTGCTGTATTGGCATGGAAGTTGTAATTGCAATCCAGCCAAAGGATATCCAGACTTTCTGGATACATATGGGTGTTAATGCCAAGTTTGAAGGGCCAAGGGTGCATTTTCTGATAAAAAAAAAAAAAAAAAAATGCAGAAAGAATCTTGAGAACCAAATCTCATCAAGCTACCTAAGACAGCACTTTTAAAGTCCTCCAAATGCCCTCTAACTCCCAGTGTTGAGCTTTGGGTGGAAGCAAAGGCAGGCATGACTCACATGCATAACAAGCTTCACCAGGGACTGCTTTCTTCCACTTAGCTTGGATCCTGAAACTCTAGATGCCCAGCACAGCTTGGGTCAGCAGCCCATGGAAAAAAGTGTCGCTTTAAACTATGGCGCCTTAAATCAAAAGCATTAGTTCACTAACTTTCAGTTCTCTATGACAGATAAAGCCATATGTCCTGTGTGAACATTTGGTCTGTGTTAGTCTTGGAAGTTCTGTTGGAATTATTTTCTCCAGATAACCTGTTGAATCCCCTATATATTAGAGGTCCCTTTTAAAGTCAGGGGGAGATAAAAACACAGAGGGCACTGATTCCTCATCAGAGTTCCTTTAGATAACAGATCATATGCAAATCATTAGCAACACATTGTTTTTTTATGTTAATATATGGTGGGCTTCAAAGGTCTGAGTCCAAATTTTTTTTGACTTTTTTCCAATACACATGTTTTTATTAGCACAAAAATTTGAGTGAAAAGTTGTATTAAAAAATAAGCATGAATGTCTTTTTTGATTTGTCCGTCTTTTGCTCTGTGTAAAAACGTGATGATCATGCTTTGAGAATGATGGTCTTAAATGATCATCTTTCATCACAAATTTGCCTTTTTTAAAAGTAATTTTTTTTAAACTATTGTGCACAATCTTAATTATTTTCTCATAAAATTCCTTAGTTTTTTTTTTTTTATCACAATATATGGTTCACGATTCAAATAGAATTTTGAATCCAAGATTTTCATTGTGGATTTCATACTGTAATTTCATGTTATCAAAGATGTTATCATCGCTCAATTTCAAAGAGAAATGTATTCCTTTGCTGGTTATTGTATGCAACTTATTTTAATATCACTGACATATCACTTGAATTGAATGAACTTCTTATGCTAACTGTAGTTTGGAAAAGCAACTAATTTCTCATCTTCTTTTGCAGTCTGTTACCCAAATTGCATTCACTTAACAGCTTCAACTAGTGGTGAGTGTACTGCTAACATGCCTAATATGTGTGTAATTGCTTGCTTTTTGTTGTGAAGGTCAACGCTTCAATGTTTTCCTGTACCTTAAGATGTTTTTTGCTTTAATCACTGTTACGACTTTCTGTGGCTACAGAAAATACAGAAAGAACACAAAAGGTGAATTTTGAATAAGGCTCTGGTTGTTCTCTTCAATAGATGTGAACGGAAGTGAGACTGAAGCTTCAAGCTTCATAAAGGGTGCAAAAGCAGTAGATCACAGTTCAAGTCTTCTAACATCAGCTTGTCTGAAGTCAGTATGTTAGCTTTGTGTGATAAATAGTCCACTTTTTTATATTTTTGGCGTTTTATGCCTTTATTGGATAGGATAGTGTAGATGAGTCAGGAAGAAATTAGGAAGGGAGAGAGGAAACAGAACAGCACCTTGAGCTGAGACTCTAACGCGGAATGCGCCATATGTCAGAGCGCTGCCCACAAGGCTGTTGCTCCGACGGATAGTCCAAATTTTAAGTTGCCATTCACTGATAATCATCTCCTCCAGTGAGCTGGTAACTATTTTGTTTTGGTCTGTGCTATAACACACGTTGCCAATTTACCCAATAGTATTTCGACACCACAGGTTGCCAGTTGGCGGAAAACAGCGTATTGCTGCCGTGAAAGCCAGCAAACAAACTAGGTCAGAGATCGCAGATTCTACCCGACCTAAAAAGCCTCAGCATCCATCTAAAAATCTCTATGAACGGAAGCACATTAAAACGCGGATAAACCAGTGTTTTAGCATCGAGTCTGAGGAGGAGGGGGCGGGGCAAACAATATTTTGAATTTGGACTGCAGTACCCATTTCAACCACTAGCTGTCATTCTTACATACAGCACCTTTAAGAACCGCATCTGTCTATTTCTTCATTTAATCATTTTGCCCGGTTTTATGAACTGGATCACCTGATTCATTGAGATCTGAATGAATGAGTCATTCACAAATAAGATATCCCTAAGGTGGTGCTTTGTCGTTTTGCAGATTGACAGTTCTTTCATTATTTTGGAAAGAGTGGCCAGAATATGTTTATAAATTCACCTTTTTGGTTCTCCACTAAAGAAAGTCATACATGTTTGGAATTACTTGAGGGTCAATAAATAATCACAGAATGTTCATTTTAGGGAACTACTTTCTTTTATTCAATTTGTTCATTTAAAAAGGTTGACCTGTTCCAGGGCATTTTTGCTTTTAGCTAGCATTTCTTGACCTTGACAGGAGCAATGTAAGACCCCCTCAGCAAACTGCAGACAGTTAGACGCTGGAGCCTATGACACATAACTATTTCCTTTGCTCAGTTACAACCAGCTGTGCTTGTGATGTTGGCATGAAGTCAAGAGGCCTGTGAAGTTAAGCCCGAAGCAAAACTAATGCTGTCACTAATAAGCATGCTTTTAAGACGCTACCCTCCCTTCTCTTTCCATTGGCTACTCATGTGGTTCCCTCTCATCCTTTGACAAGACCAGTGGGGGACTGTGATCCCACCTTGCATGGAAACGCAGCAGAGCCCGTCCTTAGAACAGCTCCGTTTTTTTTCCCTCAACCTGCCTTTTAACGCAGAACATCAAGATGATCAGAGTCTCAGTGCTATAATGCTAGACAGCTGCCGCAATGTGACGTCTCCCATAATATATTTAAGAGCTCTTAAAGTTATCCTGCTACTTCATTCCTATGATGTGCAATGGATTAGTTCCTCTGTGTACAGTAGTTTGACACCTAACTATGACACAAATGACCTCAGAGCTTAAGTCAGATTTATATTGTATTTGAAAATGTCAAAATAATCAGCTTTTTTTGGAACCAGTAGTGTTTTGTTTTACATATCAAAACTCAAAGCCATCAAGACACTGAAAAGGTGGAAAAAATATTAAAACCTGTACAAATGGTTTATTGACAGAACTTTTGGTCAGTGCTGTATGCTCAGACATGCTCTGATGAGGATTGCATTGACTAAAGCTTAACCAGTAGATTTGCATTGCAAGTTAAGTTTTTCCTTTTGCAAATTGCTTAGCTTTTAAATTGTTCAAGATTTAATGTCGCTTCATGTATTGCATTCAAGCATGTTTTTTTGACAGAGTCAGAAACTAGTGGGTGAATTGGAAAGATCTGAAAAGCAAAAGAAGATGCAATTTGGTATTTCGCACATCCCTAATGGATTTGTGTTGAGAAAAGGAGGCATTCCTGGGCCTCGATCAAACCAGCCAGTAGAACATTTCTGTCATTCAACTGTGGCAAATTATTAAATTCCACCTTTGAGTCGCTGATGTTCAAGTTTCAGCTTGGACATTTTGAGGTCACATTCCATTGTCAAAGCCCAGAGGATTGCTGGGAAATGTATGACACTTTTCAATCCAATTCTTGTCCTAAGTTACTCTTGAATTTCTATTTATGGATGTAAAAAGAGAGAGAATTAATATTGTTGGAATGTCCAAGTCTGCCCACTTGATTCATTTTAGATATATTTTTGTGTCTTTATACAGTATGTCAGTAAGTTTTAGAGATATTATTTATATTTTATAGATATTTTTATAATTTAATTTTAGTTTCACTTTTTTTTCAAACATGTCAAATGTTCATTTTCAAATCTTTCATAGGCACTGCCATAGCAACTCTTTCCCCGGAAACCCCAGGTTGTGCCTCCCCTGGACTTGGCTGCCCAGGTAGGAAGAGAAATATCCTTATTATAACTTTTAATGCTGAACACATTCTTCAAAACATGTATTTGTTTCCTGTATAATTAGTTGAAAGACTACCTTTGATACCGATTAAAAATATTCCTTTGTCTCTTATTGATTTAATTTATATATTTTTTTAAACTAAGACTAAAAAAAAACTTTTCCTGGAAAATGAAATATAATACTTCATTTGCTTAGACCTTTAGTTTTGTGTAAGCATGCCAAACAAAAACAGCTTGCCTTCCGCTCATTAAGACACCCCTAAACTGAACTGGTGGCCAGTAAACGTCCATCATCAGCGGGGAGCCATGAGAATCCTCAGGCTTAATGTCCTCAGTAATGTCCATTAAAGGTCATTGTCCCATTTTAACCATTTTGCTTCTTTCCCACCGGTCTACTGAAATTTTTTTGCATATTATTTATTCCCATGTAGTAAAAAATAGCACATTCATGCCTGGAGATTGGACAGTCTTCTTTCAATTAAGTTAGTCTTCTAGGTTTAGAAATGTCTTGTTAAACTTGTTAAACTATACTTTGGCATAGTTGTTGTTGTTTTTTTACATTTATGATATGCCTGCAGTATATCATGGAGCTAACACATCTATGCAGAGAAATCTATATATGTTTATCAGTGCATATAAAGTATGAAGTTTCTGCACATATCTCTAAAGTCGGATAGGGTTTTTGGGGAGGTTAGGGAATCACAGGTTATTGCCTCCTTGTAATTGAAATTCCATGATGATTAATTACACTTTACTGGTTGTTGTGTCTGGGGGAGGGGGGGGGGGGGGGGAGCATAGGTGAAAATAGACAGATTGCCCTATGTATTTCTAAGGATACACAAGGTAGTATTCAATCTCCTGGCTGTTTGTAGAAAATTACTAGTAACAGACAGAAAATTGTTATGAAAACATAGAAACTAGCAAGAGAACATCTCCCTTTTCAGCACATTATGAGAATTTGATAAAGGCAATGAAACTTTCAAGCTCTCATAATTAATTTAGCTAGTTTTCAGGGGATGCTGAACTTAGCAAGGGCGAGTAAAAAACAATGTTACCCGATTTTTCTTGGCATTAAATATTTTTAAGAAAATGCCTGATTTTTCATTTCTGGTTAATCTCTTTTTTCCATATTCAACTCGCGCTATGCTTGTGATTCACACAACTGTTGTTTGCTCCACAAGTTGTTCTTGCTTTTTTTTGGTTTCATTCTAACCTCCATTTAATGCCAGTGTGCCCTTCTTCCATCCCTGCCACCAGCAACATTAACTGTTACCACCGCATCCATTGCCACCACTAACATGATTCCTACTAATGCAACAACCCACGGTAAGCATTCACCTCTGCCTTCTCATCATTTTATGCCTGTGTTTCTTTTGTTTCATGAGGGTGATGTCTTTTGCCTAATGCAGAACATGTGGTTGTCACTCATTTGGAGAATATCCTTATTAGCTGCGAAAGTAATGTTCCATTTAGAATTAAAGATTTTTTTTTAATGCCAGTGGCCGTGTTCCAGAATATTTAATGACTTTTTAAAATGTTCGAAAGTAGATTTGAAATAATTCCAATGAGAATGTTTGCTTTATATGGCACATAATGTCCCTAGTTTTTTAATGTAATCCTGCAGGATTGTTTTAAAGTAAATCTGTCTGGTTTAAATGCTAATATCAGTCACATCATTGTAGTTTACAAGTGATTGTGATTTGTACACAGTATTAATTCCTTTTTAAATGTACTTTTTTCTCTCTCTTCTTTTGTTCTGACATCAAATGATGCTGTAGTTTACCCAAAAATGAAACTTTTGTCATCATTTATGCATCCTTATTGTGTTGAAATGATGACAGAAATGTTATTTGTCATATGTCATCTGTCAAATAATTCATAATTCATTACATATTTTTTGTCACTGCAAATATAAATCAAAATTTTTAATAATGTTATGAAGCGAATGACCCAACAGATTTATTCGTTTTCGAACTTTACATATGGATGCATGTCAGTAAAGGCTCATTATCTCTCTATTTTCTTCATCAGCTCTTACTACTACTCTTTCATACACAACTACTACTAGCAACCCTGGTAAGATATCACTTCTGCAAAAGATATTATCAAATACCAATTTTATTAGACCAAATGTTTAACATTGTCTAGAATTTGCTTTTAGATACATTTGATTTTATTTGCCAGTATGTTTCTAATTATTTCTGATTATTTTAACAGATTTAACTTTATTTAAAATACTGTAAGACTTGATATATGTTAAAAAAAAAAACTAAAAAAAAAAACATTTTTTTAAAAATTTCAATTGGATAAAATAGTGGCACAAGTTTTGGCAAACTGCCCGACAAAGAAATGAAAAATAAACAAAAATGATCAATCAACAGAAAGAAAATGCATGGCAGTATAAGGACCCTTGTCTTATGTCCTCATGCATAGCTTTTTGTTAATTTCCCTAAACCATTCATCAGTCACTTAATCCATTCCTTCATCTGCAGCTGCTGCTACTAACTCACCTCTGTCCAACAGCAAAACCAATGGTAAGCCAAACCTGTTATCTCACATCATACATGGCTTGCTTGTGCTTACCAGGGGATGTCACTGCTAAACTTTCATTTGTATGGGCAGAGTGGAGCGGCTAGCTTGTCTAAATAGAAACGGGAATTAAAAGATTGGTTTATTGCTCTGAAAATTTCTGGGTGCCGATTAAATGCTTCATACCTCTTATTTTTTATATACTTATCTAATATTACCTTAATTACCTACTAGAATATCAAAAAATGTTTGGACGAATAAACACCTTTCTAACTCCATTTTGTCAAGTGTCTGCTGTGTTTAGCTCAGCTTAAATCTGTGAATATGTTTTTGTTTTTAGACTTGACCTCTACTTCCTGTATTTATCTATCAAAATCTTGAAAGCTTTTTGTATTTTTTTTTTCAGGTCATAGCAGTCTTTAAACACTTATCTTCCCTCCTCTCTTTCATTGCATATTCTTAAATTCCCTAAATGTGTTCAGCTAAAACCTTTCCTGGCAGCTATTACAGTTCTCTACTGTTCTCTTACTCTTTAGCAAAGCTACATTTCAAAATTAACTATTATTCGTTTACTTTCTGCACAGCATCCTGTGTACTTTAATATGATCTATTTTATATTTTTTAGTTCCTTATATGAACTGTCAAGTCATTTAGAACTAATTTGTGGTTTATTTATGACGCTAATACTATTTTTCTAGCATTCCTTCTGCGTTAGCATTAGCATTGCCTTCCTGACAGTTTTCCTGAAATCCTTGACCTGTGTTGTATAACTTCATTTTTGCTTTCTTTACAGTCCTCATTTTGGTAAACCCCTGGAATATGTTTTTTTTTTTTAGGATGCTTTCCTGTATATTGTTTTGTTCTGTTAAATGGTGTACTGTATATCTGCAAATATAAATAATAGCCTGCTCTGACCTCTTCATTTTTACCAAATCCTGGATCCTCTGCTAAATAATTGGAGCAGAAAAAGAGAGGGCTGCATTTTTGTGGTCACTACTGCGGTTTACTCCTGGCGCTGAGACGTCCACTAGCTCTCCCCCTGCTAGGCCTCTTGTTGCTCCTGCTCCCCGGGGCCCCAAAACATTACTCGGCTTCATCTCCACACCCCTCATCTGGCCTGTGAGGAAGAAAGTTGAGGCTGCCGTCACTCGGCCACACAAGCGTCCCATCATCCATCTGACCAAGCCGCCTGCCCAATCGACAATAAGCATGACGAATGAATCCCACTGGCTGAAAACATCCACAATGGCTTCGGTTGCCAAGAAAACAGACTCTACAAGCATGAGGCCAGCCTATTCCCAGGTGAAGCCTCCATGGCAACCAGATGCTCACAATCAGAGTGAAGACTTTGAGTCTTTCCAGGTGGCGTCACTCAGTAATCGTAAGAATAAGCCGTTAGCTCCCCAACTGGTCCTGAGCGATAGTGACAAGAACAGCACAGAGATACTTGATTACCCATCTGGTTTTGGCATCCCAGAGGCGTTTTTTTATGACATTGACTTGGATGATGATGTCTTCAGCCTTTTTGACTTTGATTCCACCTACTCCCTGGATGAAAGCTTGGCCACTGCCATCCCCCATAACATGTCTTTTTTAGAAGTAGAAAGTGTGCCTACTGTCAACACCACGACTTTCGGACCTGTGAGACAGGCTGTTAGCAAACATGAACATTTACACAGTCAGTCAGACCTTAGTTTACCCTGGGCTATGTCAGAGTTGGCACAGGTCTCAGAGCAGCTCGAGACAGACAGCAACTGGACACTTATCCCTTCTCCTGCCATGAGTCCGGGAGGGACAGGTGTGCAAATGATCCAGCCTGAGCTCAAGAGTCTCTCTGGCCAAACAGCAGCATGGCCAGAGCGGTCGCCCACACACCTTGTGGATATAAAGTTAAGAAGCACCGTGCCCTGGGGCCTCTCGGAGGCAACTGCCACCAAGGACACCTTTAAAGATGTGCAAAGAGGTCAGAAAAAGTCCACCATCGTGCCCACAACGGTTACACGTGACCAGATAGAAACTTTAGCAGAGGGTTATGCCAGGACAAGCTTGACAGAACATAAGTATAGTCTTACCGATACCATCCCTTCCTTTTCTTCATCAACCTCCCAACAGAGCTATTTCGACTATCTCCCTGATCAAACTGTTTTACTCATAGAGCCTTTGGCAGTGAGCCCTCTTGCTCCGCAAGGCAGCTATCCCCTCACAACAGAGACACTTGTTATCTCCTCTCTCTCTCCCTCTTTTAGTGTCGAGCCGGCGACTGGACTGCTTATGGATTCAACCCGCAGTGCTGCCACTCTTATTGAGCCTCTGAGTTCATTGCCTACTGCAGGGGTTCAAAGTGACTCTTTAATGATAGAGGCCATCAGACCAAGCCTGTTGTCTTCTTCGCCGCACACTGATGTTTTCCCATCTCTGACACCTGGCTCAGCCCGAAGTCTCTTTATCTCTGATGCCAAAAACAATACTGACCTGGTTTTACCTTCAATGAACAATCAGTTTATCCTCTCTGAAAACCCACAAGCTGTTGACTCCAGCCAATTCCCAACTTCTAGAGTTCTCACTTTGTATCCGAGCATCACAAGCAACATTTTTACGTCAATAGTGGTCAGCCGGTCTAAATTAGATTCACCTCTGGTGCTGGAGCCGCCGCGTGTAAACAGATTGCCAGAGTCCCTTTTCAGAGGCTTAAGCAGGCAAGACGATGTTAATCCTTCAGAGGCTGATCTGAGGGACTTGTCGCATATGCCTCATATTTCTGTCAGCGCTAGTTCAGAGTTACCATACATTTCTGTGGTGGCCCTGACAGATGAATGGAGAGATTCTCTGTCTTCACCCCTTTATTCAGACTCTCAAATGAAAGTGGAAAGGATAGATGTATCGCCCACATTCAATTTGCCCTCCCAAAACATTTTAGACTCTGGCTCAGAACATGGCATGGTCACTTCAGCATGGTCGGGCTATTCCGGGGAGAGTTCCCAAATTTCATCAACTGAAATATTTCCCTCCCTTTTGTTCAATTTGATCAGTAAGATTGGACCAGATGAGGCCTTACCTTATGAAACCAAATTCATATATCAGTCAGAGACAATGGACATTTCTAACTTCATAAAGCCTGCTGATGTCTTTCCTTCTCAGTCTGAAGGAAAGATTTATCAGGATGGATTTGTTATTTCTGGTGCATATAGTCGAATAAGCAGTCCAACCCACACATATGTTGAAGCCACCACTACCACATGGTCTCTCAATACAACTTCTTCTCTAAATATGTCAGAAGTCTCTAAGTTATATAACCAAAACAGCACACATGACTCTATTGGTTCACATAGTAACTTTGCAAACATGACCACTAAGCAGACTGTGAGCCATTCAAACACTATTTTAGCATATGAATTGTTTAAAACAGATATACACACATTTGAATCATCAATGAACATGCCACGCACACCTCCTCCTTTGCAAATGACTATGACCGATGCAGATCTGTCATCTCGTACCCATCCAAACCCTGCTTTTCATCAATTCTCCACCTTTACAAGCAGCATGCCATCAGAACTTGAATCGAGTGCCTCCATTCCAGTCCTTCAACCCTCCAAATCAATGGACATTTCAAGCAGCTACAGTCAAGACCTGCTGGACACTAAACATGTCCACTCCTCAACAACAAAGCAGCCATTTTGGGCCAAGAATGAATCAGCAAACCCCTCCAGCCACAACTACAATGTGCTCGTTGTTCAGCCCGCCACCACAGATAGCGAGACGCATCCGTCTCCAGCTATTGACGACCAGTCTTTTGTCCCCATAAATGGCACAGTCGACACCCCGACCAAAGGAGTCAGCGCAGGTTTTGGCTCTATGCACACTGGTGCCACCAATGGGACTACTACAGTACTGGCCCCATGTCCATGTAAAGCTCCCTTTCATATTACATGTCTGTGTGGACTTTCAACCGGGAACAGTATGTTTTCCAATAACAATCTAGAACTTAGAAAGAAAGATAGCTTCTTTTATTGCCGAATCCTGACTTTCTGTGCAAGCGATCGTAGAATGATGGGTTGTTCAATTGAGGGGAAAAAATCACTCTGTCTTCTCTGTGTGCAAATTTTCGTTTTTGATTCCATGTGATTTACTAGAAGTAGTAAGATATTAACCATAGCCAGTTCTGACAATCATTGAGTTTCAGTGCTCTTTGTGTACTGGCTGTTACTCGCTCACTCAAATTGAGTGCATAGGTCTCTTGTAATTATCCAGATTTGTATCATTCTTCCTTCTTAGGAGACTGCCTGATATAATTCTTTTTTACATTGAAAGCTTTACTTTCAAGAAGAATTTGCACTCTGATGATTTTACGAGAGAAGTGTGCTATCTTAAGATGCTCTCTCACATTTTCAATTTGTGGAAATATATATTTTTAAAATTGTATTATATCTGGAGTCTCCTAAGAAAGTCTTGGCATGGTGTAGTTATGCATTATAAAGTAGTCCAGCACTAACAACTCAAGATACATGAGAGCCATCTTGTGATGGAAGTGCAGCATAGCAGTAGATCTCAAAATACATGGCTTGATGAACCAGGATTTTTTTTTACTGCCAAATCATCTATAATGATTTTTTATTTTTACAACACTTTTGATAGATTTGATTTAAAAAGTCTATCTTGAGACCACATTTGTTTCAAAATTGCTAATTACCAAGATTTATTTTATTTTAACTACTGCTATGCAACACAGAAAAAATATAAATGAATAAATTGTGTTTTGATTGATAAAAAATACCTTATTCTCCTTTTACAGAGGAAATTTTCTACAGATTATCCCTTGTGGTTATTGATGAACAAGCAAACGACCCCAGGGATATTAAGATGATGATATCTCAATGGGTATATATATATATTTGTTTTGTTTCACTGTTAAATACATTTTAATTCTCTATTAATGTATATTAAGAGAACTGATCATTTTAATTCTGAAATGCTTGGTTTGCACCAATATAACATGTTTTCTTCTTCTGCATTATCTCGCAGTTATATCTCTTTCTAAACATGTCACTGCTTACTAATCCATTTCTGTGATTTTTACAGCTTAATAAAATGTTTCAGAACTGGATCTACAGAGTTTATGTTAATGGTGTCAGGTAGGGTTCTTTTTGGCTTGAAAATGAACATCTCTTTCTTTTATTGAATGATGACAATCTGATTTAGCAATCTCACTCTCATCCCCTTTTCAGTCTCCAACCTGACACTGTTCTCTCAAGGGCCGAAACGATACGGTAAAACATTTCAACAGTTCATATTTTTACTAATGAAATGGTAGCCATGTTTCACAATCTTTTGTTTTCAGTATTTTTTTAAGGTCTAAAAAATGTTGTGATGTTGCATTCTACTTAGACAAACCTACATGGCCCTGCTGGAGTATAAGAATACCACATATGCGAGTCTGACAGAGGCAGAGATTGAGAACTGGCTGAGAAGTGCCCCTGCAATGGAAAATAGCTTGATTTTGGACAGTGTGATCGTAAATTTAATGGGTATGGCATGCTCCATAGTGTTCAATAATTCAGTAGCCCCGCAGGTTATGACTAAGCATTTGCATATTGCAAAAAAAATATATATTATTATTAAGATCTCCTCATAAAATATGGCTGATATGGTATTCATCTTGAATTTACACTGATACCTAGCTGCATGGAGGTAGCATGACGCCACCGCAAAAGTCTGTAGTCTGTAGTGTAACATGTTCATGTCTTATAAGTAAAACCTTTTAATGAGAAAAAAGTACTGAGTGCGCCTTTAAGGAAGCACATAGGCTGTAAAATTTCAGAAGATGTGGCTCCTCTTTAAAGAAAGGTTTGTAATTGAATCCTTTTAATCCTGTACCTGTTTGGTTGCTTTGCCTCAGAAAACTGCCAGCCAGAGGAGTTCCCATTCCACTACAGATGGCCAGAGAGCAGACCCACAGTCACCCAGTATATCCCCTGCTTCCCTTACAAAGAGCAAAACGCATCCAGGACTTGGTGAGTAGACACTTATACCTTCTGATCTACATGCAAATGGGAATAACCTACTAATTCCAAGCTCCAACCAGTAATCATGTTTTAGCAGGTGTGTGTGAAAAGTCAATTAAATATTTTATGTTTGTTTTTTTCTGCTCTTTAGCATGATTAGCCAGTATAATTATACATCATTTTGGGCCCTCCCTGACCGTGGAAACTGCACTAATATAACAAGCATTTCCATTTCACAAGGTAGGTTCTGATTCACTCTGCACACATTACTCTGAAATGAAAACTAGCTTTAATAACTTATTCAATTCAACAGAGAATGCAATGGAAGTGGCCGTGCAGCTCGCTGACATCACCAATAATGAGCTCTCTGTAGAGGAGGTGACACAGGTTGTTTCCAAGTTAAAAGAGCTTGTGAACATAGCCAAAATCAACGCCACCCTGGCCAGCACTGTGGTCACTATCATCTCCAACGTCATGGTCAGCTCAGATGCGGCTCAAAAGGACGCCTCAGAGACGTATGTGCTCTTACCTGCACTGTAGAAAATGCGGAGTTTGTTGGACTTAAAAATGAAGGCAACAATTTGCATGACTTTTTGGAGTTGAACACATTTAATATCTTCACTAAACATCAAATTTCCAGTTTTCATGACTTAAAATCTGGCATCATTGTAACAACTGCCTATTTAGATGAAGTCTAAGATTTCTTTTGATGTATGAACTTCTATGCAAATGATTCCCTTTGTTTATGGTTTTAAATGGTTGTATATGGTTCGATATTACATTCATCTCACGACATGTCATTTGACAGCAAAGCACTTGTTGCCTTAATTCAAATGACTTCCTTTGGTTGTTGGTGCGACTTAAAACAGTATACATTGTAAAAACTGGCACAGAGAAAGTTATAAGTTGTTAAGGCTTCTTTGGTTATTTCTCAGCATTATTTACTGGATCTAAGAATATATTTGTTACACAATATTTTCTCTCAGAAATGTCTGGTCTTATTCATCCAAATGCTTCTAGTTTCGGGGGGGTGGGGGTCTGCTTGAATCTTCAGCCCAGAAGTTTTTAATCTTCTCATCTGTGCCTCTTCTTATTATATCATCTTATATCTTGGATCAGAGCTCTCAAAGCAATGGATGAACTGGTGCAGAAGATTGAGTTTGATGGGCCCTCACTGACCATCACATCCAAATATCTGGCCGTGGGAGTTTCTGCCCTCAACATCAGCAATTTTAATGGGACCACTTTCAGTGCGTTTATAGCGACAAACACGACAGACCCCCAGGTAAATGTCATGGCACTTCTTTGCATCGGGTGTTACATGTCGTTAGATGTGACATTTGACAAGTCTTTATATAGGCATGTGAATGTGTTTCTGCTTGATGGGGGTCTATATCTGGTTTTGCGTGTATATTTGAATATGTACTGCACATAAAATTTGCTTAAGACTTCCTACAGCGGGCTGCCCAAACACTTTAGCTTTATTATTTGCTGCCCAAACATTTTAGCAGTTAAGTTTTAAAGTAATCTTTAGCAATTAAAGCAGTGTAATGAGAGGTGACGTGTATGGACCATGCCCAGAGGTTGCACCCATTGATTAAGAGCCAACTGTTCCTGGAAAGTTGTGGGAGGAAAAAGCAACATTGTAGAGTCGGGGAGTGACTCAGAAAATGACACATTTTCTCTCTTTTCAGTGCATGAGTGTCAGAATGTATATTTATGCAAGTATTTAAGTGGGTTTTCTGTATTTTTAGCATTCTCGCAGCTTTAAATTGTTGTATTTTTGTGCCATTTTGTACAGTATTTATATAGTTGAGGATCACTGTAAGTATTTACGGGATTTTAAAGGATTAAAAATACAAATTAGCCAAACTAAATATTATATTATCGCCTGAAGGCCTCATAATAGGTTATACAACCAGTCTATTTTTACTTGAGATCCTGTAAGGAATTAATTACTGCTTTATTCTGGCAGATGGTGCAGTAACCTCTTCAAATGCTCCCCCCTCCCCTCCCCCATTACGTACATTGTAGCTCTTATAATTTCAAAGAATACTAATTTGGGATCACACATCTTTGAGATTTCACCTTTGGTACAATAGCACAAGACATATGGGTCTTTACGTTACTCGTGAGCAGATCCCCCGTTCCTTGCATGTCCATTTATTAAACATTTTGACTAATATTATCATGCAGACATGCAATGAGTAACTTTTTCTCCCCAGATCGATTTTGAGTCAGAGGCCCTGAACGCTTTGGCTGTGGTCACTTTACCTCCAACACTGCTGCACAACCTGAGTAATTCACAAATGGAGAGAGTGTCCAGAATAAACTTTATGTTCTTTACCAAGACAGGACTCTTTCAGGTGAGCATTTTTTGAAATCGTTGTACTGTAAATTTTTCTATGAAAAAGTATTTGTGGTATTCTATAGTCCATTCACATATTAAAGTAAGGCTTTATTTAAAGGGCGGAAGAACAATGTAATATTGACAATTCTCATTGATATTTCTGTCAATAGCACTTTGGATCATTAATGGTACGGTAATGAATCTCTGGAAATTTTCTCTCAGTGCTGAGTAAACTAACTCCTCAGAATGAACTCAGAATTAAATTGTGTAACATACACTATCTTTATAACTTGTTTGGGGTTTATTCAACAAGGACACATTAAAATTGATCAAAATTGACAGTCTAGTTTAAATAAATGCTGTTCTTTTGAACTGTCCGTTCATTAAAGCATCCTGAAAAAAAAATGAACACTGAAGACTGGAGTAATAGCTCCTGAAAATTCAGCTTTGCTATCACAGGAATAAATTACATTTTAAAATACATTCAGTTGAAAATAGTTATTTTAGTTTGCAATAATATTTCACAATATTACTATTTTACTGTATTTTTGATCAAATAAATGCAACCTTGGTGAGCATAAGTATGGAAGCTTTTAAAAGATAATTGTGAATTTTTATCTCACAATTGTAAGTTTACATCTCGCAGTTCTGACTTTTTCTCAGAATTGCGAGATGTAAATTAGCAATTGCGCGTTATAAAGTCAGAATTGCGAGATATAAAGTCAGAATTGTGAGATATAAAATCAGAATTGTGAGATATAAAGTCAGAATTGTGAGATATAAAATCAGAACTGCGAGATATAAAGTCAGAATTGTGAGATATAAAATCAGAATTGTGAGATATAAACTCGCAATTCAGACTTTTTTTCTAGCAATTGCGTTTATATCTCACAATTCTGACTTTATGTCACGCAATTCTGACTTTATAACTCACAATTCTGACTTCTTTTCTCAAAATTGTGAGATATAAACTCGCAATTGCGAGTTATAAAGTCCAATCCTGCATGAGGGGAAAAAAAGATTTGCGAGTTTATATCTCACAATTCAGTGTGTTGTAAAGTCAGAATTACGAGATATAAACTCGCAGTTGTGAGGAAAAAAAGTCAGAATTGCAATTATATAAACTCGCAATTGCGACTTTATATCACACAATTCTGAAAGTCGCAATTACCTTTTTTCTTTTTTTATTCTGTGGCGGAAACAAGCTTCCATACATAAGAGACTTCTTTCAAAAACACTTTAAAAACTTACCATCCCAAACCTTTTGAATGGTATGTCATTAATTTGATTAACATATACTGTATATCTAATGATGTGTTCCTCATCTGAATGCAACATTTATCACTTACTAATAGCTAACAAAAGTGATATATTTATATAGACAAAAATTTGAGGTGTAATTTTTTGTGACTGACGCCGAGCAGATGAGCAGTTTTGTCCTGACATTCTGTTTTATTTCTTTTTTTTAGGATCAGCAAAGTAATGGCATGTCCTTGAACAGCTATGTGGTGGCTAGCAGTGTTGGCAACTTCACAATCAAAAACCTGCAGGATCCCGTCAAGATAGAGATTGCACATTTGAAGTACCAGGTACTCCTCTTTTCTTTTTTCTTTTTTTTGCACCAGCAGGGGTGGCTAACACCAAAGTTTACTGTAATACCAGTTTTGGTTACTGGCATTTTTGTAGAAACAAGGATTTTGGTGATATATTTTTCTATGAGTAATTACAGTAACTATTCGTTTTATTAGTTTAACCTTCCCGTCAATGACATTTCAAAGCAGTCATTTTCTTCCAAAAGATGATTTGTCCAAGCTAGCGAAGAATTGTGTCTAACACTCTTAATGTGTCTGTCTGTCCTCCAGAGAGAACCAAAGCCTCTTTGTGTGTTTTGGGATTTCAACCTTCAAAATGAGGGTAAAATAAATTATGTATTTGGCCCCTCTTTAAGCATTAAAACAGTCCCATAGGAAGCTGTACATATAGATTTACAGTAATTGTATAATATCCATTTGTCTTCATTAGATCACACAGGGGGCTGGAATAGTGAAGGCTGTGAGGTCAGTCCGGAGTCCAACAGCAACAGGACCGTCTGCTTGTGTAATCACCTCACACACTTTGGCATTCTAATGGTGAGATTTGTGGGATTGGCACCAAAATGACCCAACAGAGTGGTTTCTTGTTTTGAGCCAATATGACAGACTGAACCAACGTCGATGTGTCTTATATGTCATCCAGAGTGGCTAACCACGCCTGAAATAGACAGGGCCAAATACTTGGCAAATAGCTAATTAGAGAAAATTCACTGTAGTTTGGCACTATACGCATGTAATATTAAAGGTGCACTTTATATTATGCTGTATATAGCATTATGCAAACGCTGGCATTGTAGAAATTCTTTATCACAGGTAGTCATGATTTATTTCATGAGCAAAAGAAAAAAAAAGCTTTTTTGTACTATTGAAGGAATACAAAAATAAAAATTGTCCCGTAATTTCTGGCTCTTCCCAGCTTTGTAATGGCATTGAATAGAGCCAGAGATTTTGAAGCTCCAAAAAGTGCATCCATCCATCCATCCATCATAAAAGTAATCTATACGACTCCAGTGGGTTAATAAATGCCTTCTGAAGCGATGGGTTTTTGTATGAAAAATATCCATATTTAAAACTTTATAAACTATAATCACTGTATGCATGTTCACGAGAGAGTCGAGTTCTGGCGGAAGGATGACCTCTGACCCAACGTAGCTCCTCTTCTCTTATATCAAATCCATCTGACATTTTTCTTTAAAACCTTTCCAGCGCTTGACCAGCATTTTGTTTTGCTCTATTCTCTGCCCTTTCGCGTTCATCAGTTCTCACCTAAGCTTACGCTACGCCTCAGTCATACGTCGGGAACTATTCCTTCAATTTCTTTATATAAAAAAACTTACATCTCTTACCTTTTATCAATAGATGTGTTTTTCATATTTCAGCAATTGTCACTGATAATTAAACTCTAATGAGACACATCTCTGATGAATGCCATTATTGATTAACTTTGCCTCACTTTTGTCTTTTAGGACATCTCTGGAGCTTCTGCACAGATAGATGAGAAGAACAACAGGGTTCTTACCTTTATTACCTACATCGGCTGTGGCATCTCAGCCATTTTTTCAGCAGCAACACTGCTCACATACATCGCTTTTGAGTGAGTATCTTGACAGCGTTTGACTTTTAAACCGTTTTTTTAATGACTCCTCTATGTGAACACATTGTGAAATCTTACATTTGGCTTTACAGTAACAGCTATTACAATTCTAATGTTTTCTCAAAGAATGTCTTTATCAGCTCTACAAAATATCCAGGATTGTGTTTTACCAGGTTTACGCTACACTCTCCTCTTCAAGCCCTAGTTATGTATCATAAAATTAGACAGCTTGTTGCTAGTATTTAATGATGCTGATATTTAAAATGAATTTGAAAGAAATTCTTTTTTTATTTAGTAAGGAAGTATTAAACTGATCAAAAGTGACAGTAAAGACTTTTACATTGTTACAAAAATGTCTATTTCAAATAAATGCTGTTCTATTAATCAAAGATTCCTGAAAAAGGCTATCACAGTTTCCAAAAAAATATTAAGCAGCTCAACTGTTTCCAACATTATAGATAAGAAATGATTCTTGAGCACCAAATCAGCATATTAGAATGATTTCTGAAGGATCATGTCACACTGAGGACTGGATTATTGGCTGCTGAAAATTCAGCTTTGCCATTACAGGAATATGTAACTTTTTAATTTTTTTACAAATACATAAGTTATTTTAAATTGCAATACTATTTCAGAATATTGCTGTTTTTACTGCATATTTTAGCAATTAAATGTAGTCGTGGTGAGCATAAGAGACTTTAATAAATCTTCTAGACCCCAAACTTTGAAACGGTGCGACGGAACTCATTGTTTTCTTTGAATTGAATCTGTAGGAAGCTGCGGCGAGACTATCCTTCCAAGATCCTGATGAATCTCAGCACATCACTGCTCTTCCTCAACATGGTGTTTCTTCTGGATGGCTGGTTGGCTTCATACGACATTGAGGGATTGTGTGTGACAGTGGCTGTTTTTCTGCACTTTTTTCTTCTCACTTCCTTCACCTGGATGGGCTTAGAGTCCATCCACATGTACATTGCCCTGGTCAAGGTCTTCAACACCTACATACGACGATACATCCTCAAATTTTGCATCGTGGGATGGGGTAAGTTTTACACCAAGAATTCTTTCCATTGTAGACTTTTTGCTAGTTGTTTGCCAATGTTCAATATGAGATCACTGTGAAGGAACGTTGAACATATTAAGCAGTGAGAAGATCGGACTGTGTTTTCAGGTGTCCCTGCTGCAATTGTTGGAATTGTGTTGGCTGTGAGCAAAAATTCTTATGGAAAAAACTATTATGGAAAAGCAGAGAATGGACAGGGCACATCAGAATTGTAAGTTTGGCCCAAGAAATTCAAACATACCATTTTTTATGTTAGATTTCTTCTGTGAAAGTTGAATGCAACAGATCTATGTTGTTCACATTTTTTATAAAGAATGAATTTCTATTGGAAAGGTCTTTTACTTCCTTATTCTGTTGGTTTTACCGGTCTTTTTTTCTGTAGCTGTTGGATTCATAATCCGGTGGTATTCTACGTGACGTGCGTGGGCTACTTTTCCATGATCTTCCTGATGAATGTTGCCATGTTCATCGTGGTCATGATCCAGATCTGCGGGCGTAACGGCAAGCGCAGCAACCGTACACTCCGAGAGGAGATCTTGCGTAACATGCGAAGTGTGGTCAGCCTGACTTTCTTGCTGGGCATGACCTGGGGCTTTGCTTTTTTCGCCTGGGGTCCGGTCAGCCTGGCCTTCATGTACCTCTTCTCCATTTTCAACTCCCTACAGGGTTGGTTTATACTTACACCATTTTCAATATCCTGTACATTTAAAGCCCCATGGAATCACTTGATGCTGGGCATGATATTTTTCATGTGTTCACACAGAGAAAAAAGGTGTCAAAATTGTACCTTTAGGGGTACAGCAGCTTGTCACCCTTAAAATGACATATCTGTACCTTTTTTTACCACAAAAAGGTTCATAGTAGTACCTAAAGGTACGTATACTCTAGGGTACTAATATGCACCTTTTAGGAGTAAAAAAGGTACAAAGATGTATTTTAAGGGTACTGCCCCAGTGACAAGCTGTTGTACCGTTTCCTATTTATACATACCAAATGATTTTTACCCTTTTCCCCCTAATCTGATAGGCTTTAGTTACACCACAGCCATAAACTATGGTTTGCTACTTTTTTAAATGACAAAAATCTTTGTAGTGCTACATGAGTCATTTACCAAAGATCGATTTTAAATGCATATCATCTATCAAAAGTGAATTTTGTCGATTTATAACCTTTTAAAACATTTAGAACCCCCAAAGTCTTTGATTTCATGGGCTCCTGACTTTTTTCTCAAACTTTTTTTGGTTTACTTGACATTTCTGTACTTTTAAAATTGTTGTTGTAGTATATGCACACCTTTAAAATATCCTGTCTAGATATTTTTATCTAAAAAAAAAAAAAAAGTAAATATTATTTACGGTAATAAAGTTACAATTTACCACAATTTTAGCTCTTGATATTATTGGCAGTAAAAAAAAAACAATTGTAACCCAATTATATTCTGCCGAAACCCGGGATCGAACCAGGGACCTTTAGATCTTCAGTCTAACGCTCTCCCAACTGAGCTATTTCGGCCTGTAGAGGGAAATGCGTATAAACGTGTAGTTCTTTAACCGCTAGAGGTCGCTTTGGTATTATTGGTATTAAATGTGAAATACGACAAAACATTTGAAATTAGTGTGTAGGTTAAAGATTAAGAAGTATTGTTTATTTTTTTCCCCAACAGGATTATTCATATTTGTGTTCCACTGTGCCCTGAAAGAAAATGTACAGAAGCAATGGAGGAGATATTTGTGCTGTGGAAAGTTCCGCTTGGCAGACAATTCAGGTAAATTTAGTTTATTTTAATTAATAGTTGTTTTTTCACGGGGATTTTGTCAGCTACCATATGTGAGAATCCTATACCGAGGGAGATTCATATATTTAATAAAATGTGCACCGTTTTCTTTTTCTTTTCAAATACATGCGTTATTGCACAGTCATTTTTATATGTTGTTTTTCATAGGCGTTTTGGGTATAGCCTGTGCTGTGACTACATCTTTAGGTGCTGAATTCCTAAGACTTGGGTTGCACTTAGAATGTGTGCTTCATTAAAGCCCAGCAGCTTTTGAGACTTTCGCAGAATTGTTGTTAATAAAATGTAGGACCAGAGAGAACTTAGCTGGGCTTTACTTCCAGTTAAATCTGATAAAACAATATGTGAAGTTAAACAGTGCTGTTTTTCGAATGCCAGTCCCACACAACTTTCCTTTAGAAAGTTATCTGTCTTGTATTTATGATGATGGAATTGTAGTATATTGCCAGAATTAACTGTGTTTTCTTGTGACGAAGGTTAACTGGTAGTTATAGATAACATTTAACCATATTTTGCAGACTGGAGCAAGACTGCCACTAATAATACCAAGAAAGTGAGTTCTGATAACCTGGGAAAGTCCCTCTCCTCCAGTTCCTTTGGCTCCACTACAGCCAACTGGACGTCTAAAGCCAAAGCCACACTAAACCCCTTTGCCAGGCACAGTAATGCAGGTGAGCATAAAAATAATGATGTGGATTGCTGCCTTAGACCACAGTTGGTGTTGCATTAAGATGGAATAAAACAAGTATTTAATTCCAAAGATAGGGCTTGACAATGTTTTGTTAGCATGCTCTAAGTAATATATTGCTATGATGTGTAATGGTTGATTATTTGCCTTGTGTTACTTTGTGCTTTGCTCTACTGTGTTACTTTTTGTGTGACTGTACGCCTTGACTCAGTGGTGCTGTGTGTCTGTATTTATGTTTGTGGTATAGATAGTACCCTGCAATAATGCCATGGAGAGACTTCCTGAGGTAAAACCACGCAAGCCAGCCTGAGTTCACACTGCTTTTCTCTATTCATGTGATCAGCTTCCCCTGTTGGGATAGACTGAATTCAATCCAGCAGCCCTAGACATAATACCTAGTCTAACTCACTCCTAACACATAAATGCTACTTTTTGACCCTCCAAAACAGTCCTTCATATGACATTACGTTTTTAAAAAAACGTTAGGCATCTGCTGTGATGTTTTATGATGGAATAGTTGCCTGTTGGATTGAATCCAAGTTGTGGAGTGACATTCAAGAACTAGAAAGCACACTGCTGCTGGTTGTCATTGTGATTAGTATAGCAAATAAAGTTGCTAGCAGAGTGGTGCAATACAAGGAAACACCGCAATGCTGAAAAAATAATTCCAAAGAGGTTATAGACTTGACTCCCATCCAGCCTTTAAGTAGACATTGACAAGCTTTAGTGTCTTTTAAGAGTTTTGAATGTCATTTGCACTCTGTTTGACACTAATTTTCCTCACGATGGGCTGTTTTTATTTGTCTCCATTGTTTTGTTCTTTTTATTTTTGTTTGGCAGTGTTAATGTCCCCACAGGAGAAAATACCCAGCTTGCATTGCTGACACTAAAACATAAAACCATACACCGTAAAACTTAATGCCCACAGCAGGATCAATCTACATGCTGGGCATGCAAAAAAAAAAAAATCCACTTGTCCCAGACAAGCGTTAATGTCGAGAACTGGGATAGATTGCTGTATAGCACTAATAATGCATTTAAACACTATAGATGCAATTTTTACTTTGTGTACTTAGTACTGCTCATCACTTTGGCTAATTGTAGTTTGTCATTGTAAAATATTGAGACATTTAGGATTCAGGAGGTATAAACTTGCTATATTTGCACACATGCTAAGATGAAAGAAATGTTCTGGTGATGACACTGCAATTGCATCATTACATGCAATTATACATACATCATGCATCATACATTCTTCAAAAGATAACTTAGTAAAGCTCACTCGGTGTAATTATGTATTTTAAGTTATTGTAATGTACACTGTATAGATTTTTCCTTAACAATATTTATAATTAACCATTCTTTCTATTTAATTAAAGGTACACTATGTAACTTTTGGCCGTCTAGCGGTTAAAAAACAAAACTGCAAAACTGTTTTGGTTGTGCTTCGGCTCTACGTGACTGTGCGGATGAATATGTTTATCCTACTGCTCATAAAACATTCACTACTAGGCTGAAGAGATATAACCAGTTTAGATGGAAAGATCTTAAGCTGACTAGCTGAAAACGTTACTGTAGCTATACCCATTAATAGACACGGTACTTCCTTGAAAATAAATTCCAGCCCAGCACTACAACAACCATAATGACATGACCCTTCACAATAGATAAGGTGTTACAATAAACTCTATATGAGAGCTACATATGGCAATTTATCTGTTCAATAAAATACCTTGCTCACCTGTTGAGTAATAAAAAAACACTTTTAAAAAATTTCAAATCCCTCAGTTCTCGCCATCTCTGAAAAGCCAAGCCAATGTTGATTCTCGTTTTATTACGAGCTCTGTTGTGTTCTCTTCTTGCCAGCAGACTCTATGGTTTCTCTGGTTTCTGATATGTAATGATTCATGTACAGTCAGATGTTCTTTGTCTATGTGTCAGTAAAACAAGCCAAGGTCAACTTCACATTGTTTCTCTTAATAGGATGAAAATAATCTGTTATTTAAACTGTGATTAAATTATATATAGAAAGCGATCAAAGCACGCTCCCTTTACAATCGCTGGAGCTGTCAATCAAACAGCTTGATTGCAAACAAGTTTATCAGTGACCGAGTTCTGGACTCTCGCCAAAACTCCCTTTATAATCAACAAATCTCTAATTTACAGTACACTGTGTTTGCACTGTTAGTTATGATGAAAGCAATCATGAGAGTGGATGAGATCGCTGCATTCATGCAGTCAACATCGGCTACAATGCTCATCACTGCAACCTTTCATGCCACGATCTAAATATAATGCTATAGATCTAAATATAATGCTATAATCAACACTTTTGACGATTAGTTAACCTTGAGAGCCGTAATAGTAAAAATGTGGTAGAAGTTTACGAGAGGGTTAAACATGAAATACTTAGCTATTTCATATGCAAAGATGTTAGCCAATCATAGCAGTGGGCGTTTACACTGAAGTCTCACAGCAGACACCCCCCGTCAAACAGAGCGTTCAGAGCAGAGGGCTAAAATCAGGGTAGGAAAAATGCCTTTTATTTCTAAATGATTACAATTTTGGATGTAAAATGTATACTAACGTTATAAGTGCACCCCAGGAATCATTATAAAACAATGCAGTTCATGAGGTTTCCCCTTTAAAACAGTTGGAGATATGGAGGTTGGAGATTTAGCATACTCCATGTCAACCTTTCTCGCTCGTTGTGACAACTAACGTATGCCACTTCCACACACTATACAAGCATCTAAGTAGACGGAGCAACTTCTCTCTATTTACAAATATGACGAGACATGCACGGACATGAAAATGTACATAGTGTACCTTTAAAATATATTAAAGAATACTTTTTTATTTCTAATTTTCCAAATTTTTAATTTTCACTTTTTGCTATTTTATTTTTGCACCTTATAGTGAAGTGAAAATCCCATCAGGCGGAGGATGACTAGTTCTAGTGCTAGTCAATTACAACACAAATTGTGACTATGTTCATTTGAATACAGATTTGACTGATTTGTTGTTGTTGTTTTGTTTGTTTGTTTATTTTTGCCAGTATGTCACAATATGTGAATTTTGCTTCTTTGCTATTATAATACACCGATCAGGCAAAACATTATGACCTAATAATGTGTTGGTCCCCCTTTTGCTGACAAAACAGCCCTGACCCGTTGAGGCATGGACTCCACTAGACCCCTGAAGGTGTGCTGTGGTATCTGCCACCAAGATGTTAGCAGCAGATCCTTTAAGTCCTGTAAGTTGCGAGGTGGGTCCTCCAAGGATCTGACTTGTTTGTTCAGCGCATCCCACAGATGCTCGATTGGATTGAGATCTGGGGAATTTAGAGGCCAAGTCAACACCTCAAACTCGTTGTTGTGCTCCTCAAACCATTCCTGAACCATTTTTGCTTTGTGGCAGGGCACATTATCCTGCTGAAAGATGCCACAGCCACCAGGAAATACCGTTCCCATGAAAGGGTGTACATGGTCTGCAACAATGCTTAGGTAGGTGGTACGTGTCAAAGTAACATCCACATGGATGGCAGGACCCAAGGTTTCCCAGCAGAACATTGCCCAAAGCATCACACTGCTTCCGCCAGCTTGCCTTCTTCCCATAGTGCATCCAGGCCACCTTCTTCCATTGCTCCGTGGTCTAATTCTGATGCTTATGTGACCACTGTTGGTGCTTTTGGCGGTGGACAGGGGTCACCATGGGCACCCTGACTGGTCTGCGGCTATACAGCCCCATACTGTGTATTCTGACACCTTTCTATCAGAACGAGCATTAACTTCTTGAGCAATTTGAGCTACAGTAGCTCCAAGTAGCCAGCCTTCGCTCCCCACGTGCATCAGTGAGCCTTGGCCTCCCATGACCCTGTCGCCGGTTCACCACTGTTCCTTTCTTGGACCACTTTTGATAGATACTGACCACTGCAGACCGGGAACACCCCACAAGAGCTGCAGTTTTGGAGATGCTCTGACCCAGTCGTCTAGCCATCACCAGTTGGCCCTTGTCAAACTCGTTCAAATCCTTACGCTTGCCCATTTTTCCTGCTTCTAACACATCAACTTTGAGGATATACCCCACCCACTAACAGGTGCCGTGATGAAGAGGTAATCAGTGTTATTCACTCATAATGTTATGCCTAATCGGTGTAGAATATTACAATTAACTGTCTAAATTACCTCATCATCATCATCATCATCATCAAATAATGACTTTTCTAGCATAGTACATAGGAGCATAATATGTTCTGGTTGAAATGCCAAAACTGTGCTCCAGTTTTAGTTATTCTGTATTTAGTCCTGTGGGTCAGTATACCTTTCTGGAGCCCCGATTGCCCTCATAATAGGACAGAGGCTGTTCCATTTGTTGCACATTAAAAAGAAGTCATTGCACAGAAAAACTTAAGCAATATTTTTTCTGGCAAAAGCACTATAGAATGGGACTGAAGGTGCATGTGTGCATTGGAATGTTTTTGCCCAAGAATGCACAAAGGCATGGAAAATCAACAGACTGGCATGGACAATAATGACTCACTTCTTTTAATGACCATTAGTTGAATGAATTGGAAACTAATATGAATTGTCGAAGTATTGACAACACCCAGTTCTGCTTTCTTTTAAAGCAGCCAACATGTAAAATTAGTTTACATTGGGTGCCATTCACCATCTTCATATTGTATGCGAGTGTATATCACTTTGGCATCAATACTTGATTGCTCACTATTGCAACTATTATAAAAGTATATTCACACAGTCCTTCAATCAACCATTGTGGCATATTTGCAGGTAAAAGTTTCTCCAATCAGAGCAGTCCCAAATGCAGCCCTTCCGACGGAGAGGCTTCCTCGTCCATCCTCCCCGTGCACCAGGTTTTGGACAAGGTAAAGGGCTACTGCTCCGTACGCTCGGACAACTTCTACAAAAACATTATCATGTCAGACAGCTTTAGCAATAGCACTAAATTCTAGGGAGAGGAGGCTGAGATGGAGCCCTCCTGTGTCCCAGACTTACCTTGTGCAGAAAGGCAGGATCCTGTTTATACGCTACAGTGCATATTGAGTTAACCCTCCCCGACTGGAGTAGAGAAACACATAACCCTGTAGAGAGGGCAAGCTATGAAAGTGTGGATTTTACATACTGTGATATTCTGCTTATACTGACTATGTGATCTGTAAATAATCATAATATATTTTACTGTTTGTGCTTTTTCTAATTTCTGTTTTGCATACTTTCTTTTTTTTTGCACATTACTTTGTTTTTTTGGTTCGAGTATTTTGTATATATAAATACATAAATGCTTGCTCTGCAGCAGAAAAATGGGACCATTTCACATCCAAAGACTTGACAAACATGAGGAGTAGTTAGTTCCTCTGTTCGGGACTGAAAGAACACGGATGGTTGGAGCTTGAATTTTCATGCTTGTGAATTTTGCTTTGGTTTAGCTTACATTTTACATTTTCACTGTAAATTAGTTAATACCTTTATTTTGTCGTTATTTAAATGCTCTCTATCTTTACATGATCTACTACTGATTAACATGTTACAGAAAATGTTGTTTTTTTACGGTGTGAACATTGATCAATTGTTTCAGTGCATACAGCTACATAAAACTGCTCTAATAGAAGGGCAGGACACCGAGATCTGTCTTCTGCTATTTGACAACGGAATGGAAAACAACAGCTATACACCAAATCTAACATGTTCAGATCTTCCTTTTGCTGTAGTTTAATGACATTGTTGTTTTGTCTTGGTATTTATTTTAAACGCTTTTAAGAGATTTCTATGCTTCAGTGAAGAAAATGTCAGGAGCAGAAAACACTTACCAAGGGCTGTTCAGTTCGCTCTGGTCATCAGTGTAGATCATCATTAGTATAGCGGTTATGGATGCTTTATGAAAATGTGACATCTTGCATATTAAATGCACTTAAACCAGATCTTGTCTGTCTTATTTGTTTAAACAGTAACATAATTTTCTGCTTATGGTGAAAAGCCTGAAATATTAGAGATGCCTTACAAATGTTTGTATTATGCCTGGTTTGTGTTTTTCATGGATATTAATTGAATTAATTGACTTTCAGGTTGGTCTACTTTTTCTGTCTGTGCTTTTAGGTACACAATCATATGGATCACCGCAAATGACATGCAGAAAAATATATTGTGGCCACAAATTATTAGTTCCTGGCAACTTTTGTTTAATTCTTTCCTTCGTTTTAGGTAAATTGTAGCATAGTAGTAATACATTTCTCTGTTTAAAATGACTACAATGTGGCAGGATTGACCTAAAACAAGGAACAAATTATTCAGGTGGGCCTGGCCCACCCAATCAGGATCTTGGCCCTCCCTGGCCCCACGCCAAATAACGACCAATTGCAAAATTGTTGCGATGTTCAATTCAGCTCCAGATTTTGAGGGAGATCAATCTTTTCAGCTGCTTGGTATCAAAAATCCACTTAGAAATTAGAAAACAGTAGGCTATTAGAATGTGACCATGGTCTTCATGAGCATTCAAACGATTTTAAACCTTTCAAGCTCAGGACGACGTGAAAGAAATTCGGTACCGGTACCCACGCTGCTTTCTGTTCGCATTATTGATGCACCGATCGCGGTGGGTGGGTGGGTGTATGAGAGATAAATCATTAATGTGTTGATTTTTAATAAAGACATGGAGCTCTCATTTCACTATAAAATGCAACGAACATGCAGATGCAGTGACAATGATTGTACCAATTAGCGATTGGCTCTTTTATTTAGAAGGCAGGACTTATTCCACCATATTGTGCTTCTCCCCCATTCATAAGTAATTTAAGTGCACCATCTTTTTGAAGTTTTAGACTGCGTCCCAATTCGCACACAATCCGTCCTAAATAGTAGCCTATTCGAAATTATTAATTGTGTCCCAAATCATAGTAGCCTATGTTGAAATGAGTATTCCAAAGATACCTGTATGGTCTACTTTTTCCAGTTAGAATCCGAATTGCAGATCTGTGCACACTGCTAATATTGCCCACAACAATTCATTGAGCATTGGACGAGGATTCGATTAGAACTACAAACACGAACAAAACGTGTTTAAAAACTACAAACATGGCGGGTGTGCGAGTCCGACGGTTAGCCTATGTTTAGATAAAGGGGTTTGAGTAATTGTCAGAATCTACCTGAGGAAACGATATTTATTCAATGTCATCCACATTATATTTCATCTGCAACAGCACTGTGAACTTTTGTAATGATACGTTTGGTCATTAACTTTTAAATGCATCATTATGCACATTGCAAACACATGAGGAGAGTTCTCCACATGAAAGACCCACGACTGGCAGATCAACACGATACTATATTTCTCTCCGAAACGGTAGGAAATTGAATTTAATTGAATTTCGAGGATTTTAACTATGACAAGACGATTGACAGGGCAGTTTAAACGGTAACACTAACAGGATGCACGTAGCCTAACTAAGCGACCGAGCTGTCCGTTAAAGACGCAGTTATTACGAAGTAGTAGGAAGCTTGCTACTCTTCTTCTACACAAAAGTATGTACTTTTTCTTCACAAAAACAGTAGGCCTACATACATTTAGGGCATAGTAGGCGAATTGGGACGCAGCATTTGCCTACATACCACCTAACAGAACATTAGCAAACGTTCTGGCAAGGTTCTCTCAAAGTTATGAACAATCTTTTTCCATTTACTGCAACGTTTGGTGACAGTTTTAATACCATTCTTAAAACAATTTTTATTTATTTATACATCGCTCATAGAATGTTTTTTTTTTTTATATTTTAGTTGGACGTTCATCTGACATTTTTTTAATTTTACTAAGTACTTGTTTCAAAATGTTCAGAGAACATTCATAAGTGTTCCCATGATGTTTGCAAAATGATAAAATGGAACATTCCTTTAATGTTCTAACGTTCCGAGAACATTCAGAAATACTGTTTCCATAACTTAGTGGGAACAGAAACCGTTTCGTTAGTTGGGATGTAGCGCAGTAAATAATATGGATAATGTAGAGCAAGCTTTGGGAATCTAATTTTATGTAAAAACAATATCACATTTACCGTTTGTTTGATATTAAAAGCGTTCACAGTCACACAGTAAAATAGCATGATAAATTAAGACTTGTAGGCCTATATGTGATGCGGTTATATCTTGATCACTTTAATCATCTGTTTTTAGCTCACTTTTAATCATTTGTTGGGTTTTTTTGTCAGGGTGTTTCCCAGAGCCTAACAATGTGGTTAGTGGCTGGCTCAATGCGTCTGACTGTAACAGGGGGACAGGAATAGAGAGTGTTTGTTCCTTTGTCCCGGTAGTAAATGAGAGCACCACAAATTCCTTCCAGAAGTTTCTTGTGAAAGCCTTCCTGTGAGGTAAACCAGCATTCCTGATGATGCCAAAAATGAATGGAGATAAAGAGCCGGCCTTATATAAAGATTCAGGCACTACTATGCTATTCATTCACCTTAACTTACATGGACGATCCTTCAATATGTGATTACTCAGCGACCAGAGCAACCAGCAATATTGGTTTACACTAGAAAGGCTTTACACATCACCTCATGGAAAACAAAAACAACAGCAAAAGAAAGAGCGAGTGCAGTTATTCAGAAAATTGCTAGCCTCTAGCACTGTGGAAACATTTAGCTTTGCCATTACCCTCTCTCATGATGAGACTCCTGTTTGATCTCTGGGCACGGTGACAGTTTTATCAGTTTCTCTCACACTATACCTCTCTGAAGTTATTTTCTGCTTAACTGTAATGTCTTCCACTTTTTCTGTACACATTTAACCTCACTTTCATTATAGGTAGTAAGTTTGTAAGCAGTTTTTCTGTCATTGCAAGTATAAAATCCAGAACATAGTGACAAAAACCAAAATTATAGGCTATACTGCAGCCATATTTCATCAAGAAAGATGGTCTATGTGAAAAATGTCACCAATAACTACTGTAGGTTTTAGGTTTTATTATTTGCCTTTTCACATTATATTCAGCTCATTCATTAGATTAGAAATTGATTGCAAGTTTCAACTGTCTGAAAAATCAAACTACTGTATATATCCACACTGATAAATGTAAACTGCTTGTAGTTCTGTGCAATTATTCACACTTTAATTTACAGAAAGCTAGACATAATAGTAACACTCTGAACCTTACAATCTTTCTTTTGACAATGTCTTAACTCTAAGAATAAACTGGATGCCAGAATGATCTTTACCCAAGGCCAACTAATATGTTTAATGTCAAACATAAAGTGCCCACAAACCACTATTGCCCTTAATAAATAGTCAAATGTATTCACTATAAGGAAAGAAAATTGGAAGCAATACAAAGCAATACGTTTTTACAGTATTCCGTAAAATACTGACAGTTAGATAATATATCACTCCTATTTGCTTCATATACTGTCACTATTGAGATGCTAGCATTTCATGACAAGCCCAATAGAAATGATGTCTAATACTGTACTTTGTAAACCATTCACAGCACTCATATTCAGACATAGCCAGGCTTGCTGCCCAAATAGTAATAATATACAGTAAGTTACTATGTAGCTTTTTTCATCCCTCTCAGGTTTGTATTGGATTGTGCCTCCTCTGTCTTTGGGGGAATTTAGACTTGTATCGTTCTTTGTAGTTTCTGGGATGGTATCTTTTGACTGAGGCATTTTCATCTCTGAAAAATATACCAAGTAGGACATCAGTAAAATACAATGCAACTGCCACAATGTGTGAATTTTATAATAACACTCACTTTTTCTGGAGATCCAAGTAAGAGCAAAACCGCTCACACTTTGTGTCTCTCCTGTCTGCGCAATGGCATCTTTCCACATCTCGTCTTAGACGCATTTGGAGTGAACCTACACCATAGGGAATGACCTGACTGAAAAAGAAAAGCTGATATTTCAAAGTGCATTTCAAACATACCAATATTTAACATTAACATTTTTAATCAAATGTAATAGATTATTGAATAATAAACTCATATAATAGCAATATAAATTTCTCAAACATAAATTGGCCACTAATTGGGTGCGTTGATGTAATTAAAATCAGAAATGGCTGAATAGAAATTGAACAGAATATAATTTCCGTTTTTGATGCTTTCTTTTAGTGTTCAAAGGTGGAGCTGTGCTTGTACTATACAGTGGGGAGAACAAGTGTTTGATACACTGCAGATTTTGCAGGTTTTCCTACTTACAAAGCATGTAGAGGTCTGTAATTTTTATCATAGGTACACTTCAACTGTGAGAGACGGAATCTAAAACAAAAATCCAGAAAATCACATTGTATGATTTTAAAATAATTAATTTGCATTTTATTGCATGACATTTGATCAAGTATTTGATCACCTACCAACCAGTAAGAATTCCGGCTCTCACAGACCTGTTAGTTTTTCTTTAAGAAGCCCTCCTGTTCTCCACTCATTACCTGTATTAACTGCACCTGTTTGAACTCGTTACCTGTATAAAAGACACCTGTCCACACACTCAATCAAACAGACTCCAACCTCTCCACAATGGCCAAGACCAGAGAGCTGTGTAAGGACATCAGGGATAAAATTGTAGACCTGCACAAGGCTGGGATGGGCTACAGGACAATAGGCAAGCAGCTTGGTGAGAAGGCAACAACTGTTGGTGCAATTATTAGAAAATGGAAGAAGTTCAAGATGACGGTCAATCTCCCTCGGTCTGGGGCACCATGCAAAATCTCACCTCGTGGGGCATCAATGATCATGAGGAAGGTGAGGGATCAGCCCAGAACTACACGGCAGGACCTGGTCAATGACCTGAAGAGAGCTGGGACCACAGTCTCAAAGAAAACCATTAGTAACACACTACGCCGTCATGGATTAAAATCCTGCAGCGCACGCAAGGTCCCCCTGCTCAAGCCAGCACATGTCCAGGCCCATCTGAAGTTTGCCAATGACCATCTGGATGATCCAGAGGAGGAATGCGAGAAGGTCATGTGGTCTGATGAGACAAAAATAGAGCTTTTTGGTCTAAACTCGCCGTGTTTGGAGGAAGAAGAAGGATGAGTACAATCCCAAGAACACCATCCCAACCGTGAAGCATGGAGGTGGAAACATCATTCTTTGGGGATGCTTTTCTGCAAAGGGGACAGGACGACTGCACCGTATTGAGGGGAGGATGGATGGGGCCATGTATCGCGAGATCTTGGCCAACAACCTCCTTCCCTCAGTAAGAGCATTGAAGATGGGTCGTGGCTGGGTCTTCCAGCATGACAATGACCTGAAACACACAGCCAGGGCAACTAAGAAGTGGCTCCGTAAGAAGCATCTCAAGGTCCTGGAGTGGCCTAGCCAGTCTCCAGACCTGAACCCAATAGAAAATCTTTGGAGGGAGCTGAAAGTCCGTATTGCCCAGTGACAGCCCCGAAACCTGAAGGATCTAGAGAAGGTCTGTATGGAGGAGTGGGACAAAATCCCTGCTGCAGTGTGTGCAAACCTGGTCAAGAACTACAGGAAACGTATGATCTCTGTAATTGCAAACAAAGGTTTCTGTACCAAATATTAAGTTCTGCTTTTCTGATGTATCAAATACTTATGTCATGCAATAAAATGCAAATTAATTACTTAAAAATCATACAATGTGATTTTCTGGATTTTTGTTTTAGGTTCCGTCTCTCACAGTGTACCTATGATAAAATTACAGACTTCTACATGCTTTGTAAGTGGGCAAACCTGCAAAATCGGCAGTGTATCAAATACTTGTTCTCCCCACTGTATGTAAGCTGATTCATTGGTGTTTACATTTTTTTTTTTTAACATGAAGCCTATAAATGTTTGGTTTTGACCATAACATATATAAAAATATGATTTTTTTTTATTATTGTTTTGTGCTCAATGTAAAAAAAAAAAAATCAAATTCATGAACTGAACAAAAATCTTATCTTAAAAAAGTTATTTTTTCTACCCAAATCCTGGGTTGAGCCTTTTGGGTCTTTTTTTTTCTTTTTTTTTTTTTCTTCTTCTTCAGTGTTTGGGTATTTTTTGTGTTACCTAGAGATCGTGGGTCAGACCTTACAGTCTATGGGTCAGACATAACAAACCAGGGTTGAGTTATTTATCGCGGCATTCGCGGGCTTTTTGCGACCTCTTCAGTCCAGCTCCGTCAAATTGGTGCATGTCTTAGGTAAAAATACTGGTTTGTGTACATTTTATTTTATCTATGAATTCCTTATCGTTTAATTTTCTTCAAAGCAACATACAGGGGCGCGATGTGAGTCACCTACACGAGTGTCGTATCGGTCTTTTCGCGTGATGGAAACACATGATGCCTTGCCCTTGCATACAATTTTATGATTTTATTCAAAAAGATACAAAATATAAATACTTATGATGTTAAAATATGTTCTCAGAACTGCTGATTGTTTATGGACAGGTTATGGAGCCAGTCACAGCATATATTTTGGCTACGGTCTGAAGTTAGAAGTTCCCCCGCTGAACATGATGCAAGCTCCGACACGAGATCCAGCGCCATTGCGGTGGAAACGGGATAACAGAGACTGGTCGATTACACTTGAATTACTACTAAATGTTTAATTTTTTACTTCTAATATTTGTTAAACGAGCTTAAATGTAGGCAATATGTATAATAAAAAAAAAACGATATAAAATATGCAATACTGTAAAATATGATTGAAAATAAAGGATTCAGTGGTTGTGTGGAGTAGGCCTGTTTTAAAAAAGTTTAGAGGATTTAAGTTAATCCGTAAACATTATTTCTTGTATGATGTAATATATATATATATATATATATATATATATATATATATATATATATATATATAGCCTAATAATAAGCTAGTATTATAGTAAAAATGAATCAACCTGTTATTTTAGAGTGAACCGAAAGCTGTGCTTCTTTAAATTTTCAATTTGACCAGGTGTGCGAATTCCCATTTGTTTTTAGATATAAAAGACTTCACTCTTGTTTCACTTCCCAAGAGCCAGACCCTCAATCTTTGGTTTCCATGTTGTTTTTCACCAAAGGCAGTCTGCCTGTCCTCAGGTCTCCATGCCTGGGCCACATTAATGAGACCACACACTTAAATACAACCAGACACGTGCTTTCAGCGTGTACAGGTTACCAGCGTAAGTCCCCCACAGATTTCAACCTCCACTTCTCTCTTGTGTATTGCTCAAAGGGAAGCTCTATAGGAACACAGACAGACAAATCAATGTTTGGATGGTGTACCTGGGTGTATCGACCCAGACGATTCCTATGTGGCAAAAGTACACGCATTCTTTGTCCTTCAGGTTTTCACAGGAGCAGCGTCTCTCGCGATGGTGAATTTCAGGAGTAGCATTCACAGATGGACTTCTGTTTGCATGGGACCCTGGGATTTTAAACAACAGGTAATAAAAGAAACAACAATCAACATCACAAATGACATGTTACAAAAGACCTATTTCAAATAAATCCTGTTCTTTCTATTCTGTTTCCACAAAAATATTCAGCAGCACAACTGTTTTTAACATTGATAGTAATAAGAAATATTTCTTGAGCACCAAATCAGCATATTCTGAAGGACACTGAAGACATCACAGAAATAAATTACATTTTAAAATATATTCACATCAAAATATATATTCACAATATTACTCTGTCATAGATTTCTAGCAAATATTTTTCTATTTCCCCAAGCCTAAGTTTTTTTTTTTCCTTTTATGTGTGTTACACCTGAGACAAAACAAATATTAGTGCGGCATCTTTGCTTGTAAGACATAACATGTCTAAGCTCTTGCTGCTGTCTAAACATTTCAGCAATGTTGTGTCTTCGAGGTCCTCTTTGTTTTAGGCCATTAATCCTGAGGATTCTCATACAGATCCTGTTTTTATGTAACTATGATCTAATAGGTTATCAGTTCAGAAGTAGAGTTGCTACACAACTTCAGTAAAAACAATAAAATCATGTTACATAATAAAAATGAAAGAAACCTACAAACAAAATGGCTAAGGTTGCATGAGCTTCATTAAGGCTGAGGGAAATGAAAAGCCAAGTGGCCCATGTGGACCATGTTTAAAGAAGACAGCAAATACGAATCTGTGGCCAACCACATTTTATGCCTGTAGGATTCCAGCAGCGCATGTAGATGGTACAAAGCAAACCACCACTACAGCTTCCGATGGTTGGGGTTTTAAAAGTTGAATCAAAAACAGATCTCATGTTCATCGGCAACATGGTAACTCTTTAACAAAAAAACAAATCTTAAATACAAAAGAACAAGTATGATGGTATTTACATGACATGCCAAGGTATTTTAAAGAATACCATGGTACTTTTGATTGCCAGAGAGAATTATTTTTTTTACCCCTTAAATGCATACCTCGGGTCTTTAGTGACCCGGGATGTCATTCACTGCCCTCCTCCTCATTCATTTGTTAAAGTTAGACATCAACCTTCTTAGTATTCCTCAATCAATTCATTACAAACAATACAAGAAGAAAAAAATGATAAAATTATAAAAGAATGTCTGTTTTCCCATTCATTTTTTGTAAAAAAATTGTATAGGGTCGCTAACGACCCAAGGTGTGTAACAGTGTAAGTATATTTTTTCTGCACAACAATAATTGAATCTTTGATGACTGAAAAAGTGCAATACACCTTTATTCCACAAGGTGGCAATGTCTGATACACAATTATGAAGTGACGTTTCAGTCATAGTTACCACAGGCAGAAAACAAAAGAATAGGAAGTATCATCAGCAAAAACTTGGAATGGCTGAGCAATTTAATGCAGAGCATGTACTGAACACAGTCAAATATTAGTGTCACTGTCACCTAATGGTGGATCTGGCGAAGAAGCTGTCAGTGATAAAAAAATATTGATTTTGAAGATGTTTTGAGGTTTGAATATATGTTTGAGATTGCGAATATGAGCCAGATGCTGAATGTACTGGGAAATGAGCTCTGACGAGGACAGTGATGATGGTATAAAACATGTGCTCAAGCTGAACCCTTCCAAGTTCCAACAAAATATGCTTTGTTTTATTCTTCTGTAATTGTTACCCTAAAATCAGGAGAGTTTTATATTATCTTGAGATCCATATGTGTTAGATATAGATCCGGGTCGATAAAGACCTGAATATGTAATAATTATTGGCAAAACATTCATGCATTTAAGGGTTAATGAGGTAAGATGAAGTAGGAACTAAGGCTTCAGGAGGTCTCACTCTCTTGACGGCTCAGCACTGGTGAGTTTTGTTCGGAGTTTTGTTCAGGATACACGGAAGAGGTGTTTTAGTTGGACCTCAGTAACCGGAATGACATCTAAGGTGCTCAATCAAGCGAACAAAGCCTGAGGCTCTAAGGCCTTATAGAAACGGATGAAATTGCATGCCCCGGTCTTGTGGAAAGTGATCTGGGAGTGATCACAGTAATCCATCACTATCACAAAGCTGTGGGGGTCTAACTATATAAGTTTGATGTGGAATACACAACAAATGGTCTGACTTTTGTTTTGATGCTGAAAATCAGTTGTCATCCATGTCCTCAAGGCGTCAGTTGAGATTTCCCAGTGAACCATTGGGGCTAGTTTTCATATATCAGGTAAGGATAATGAATCACAACCAGTAGCTAAGATCTTGGTAGAGCTTGGAATTTGTTACAAATCCTGACTTTATGACTTTATACCATCCTACACTAAATCGTGAGAAAGACAATGAGGAAACGTTTTCTTTATCCCTGTAATATTTTATCAGACTAGACTTTTCTAATTCGATACTGGTATGAGACTGTGTGAAACCTAAGGCAAGCTCTGTACTCCTCAGAACAGTTTGTTTTCCCAAGAAAAATTTAATTTTGTGACCCGTGCCCTGAAGAGAGAAAGGACTGCCAAGGTGGATCAGCGTAGAATTGTAAAGGACAGGCAAGGGATTACATAAATCCATAACCACCAACATTAAACCAGACTATCTCACCTATGAACAAGCAGCAAAACGTTTTCTGTTGTTAGCAATAAGATGTAAATCTTTACTAATCCCAAATAGTTTGACTGCTGTTATTAAAATGAAAAGATGTGATAATTTCCTTCCTGTGGGAGACCGTCCTTGAAACTCAAAACTTCAGAGGAATATGGTACTGTAGTTCCAGCAATTAACCACAATAATATTCATGCTGTATATTATCCTAGTCTATCCTAGATATTTGCATTGCATACATCCAATGCTGAAACTAAAGAGCTCAACAACAAACTTGGTTATGGGGGAATAAATGTGAGCCAACCTCCAACCATGTTAATTGATTCAAGAAAATGTCCCTTGTAAAACAAAATGTATTGTTGCTTGAACTAGTGTTTACAGAGATAACTTGCACTGGCTATGAACTCTGCACGCTATTAAAATGAAGCCTACCCACAGTGCAAAAGCCTTATTTCCTCCAGCTAGACCGTTCTGAGGCAATTGTCTCTGCTTTTGCTCCACCATGAGGGAAGTTACATGTTCTGTGGTCCATAGAAGTGGTAGGAGATGGCCTACACATGGGGAGTTTCCACCCTTACATGCTCAAAGCAGACAGATTAAGAAGCATTTTACACCACATTTAACCCTAATTCACCAGTTTAATCTTTTGCATGACAAACTGCATATTGTGAATGGTGTTATAAAAGCAAAGGCATTTGATAACAGAAATCTACATGGGTATGAAAATCTAACTATTAGACAATGTGAGTTATAATTACAGAAATTTACTCATGACTTTGTATTTTAGAAAACACAAAAGTAGATATTTTGAAGAATGTTGGTAACCAAACCATTCCAAATCTTCTATGTTCCAAAACAAAAACCAAATCTACTATGTTCCAAAGTCAGTTTTGGAACAACATAACCTTTTTTTCTTTGCAACAGCAATTAGTTCATCCCTTTAAATGACAAGGAAATTGCTAAACAAATCTTTTTAATATTTAAATTTGATGTGAAAATACATTCCACGTACAAAGAACAAGCCAGAGAGAATCTGATAATGAGTTTTAACAGCAGAAGATTTAACGGTTTACATTAGAAAAATCTAATGTAAACTGAATTAGCATTTTAAATTAACATTTTCATTTTTTTAAACATTTTTAACATTTACATTTTTCAGATAGGAAAATATTCACACAGTTGTTCAGAATTTTAACAGAAAGCCAGAATAAGAAAGATATACTTTACCTTGTTGTTCCAATATGAAAACAACCACACTTATTGCAAATAAGATGGAAAAATCCATGATACACAGTACTTTAATTTGGCAAGCCTGTCTCCTGGATGTCTATCCACACTCAGAGAGCAAAGCTTTATGGAGAGAGAGCAGGTTGTGGAGTTTCTCAGGAACTCCTGCCACTCTCTCGACACCTCCAGCCTACCACACCCTCCTCCCCCCATCTCTGTCTTTGGATCAGCCTGCCAAGTTGTTCTTCTCAATGCTGGGGACAGGTGTTTGACAAGACACATTGTATATGAGTGTCAGTGGGAGAGAGAGAGGGAGACCTTGTTCTCTTTGTTTGGAGATGCTCTAACTCCATATGAACACGCTTGTGAAAGCAGGCTTTCTCAACTTCTCAACTGCCTGTTTTCATCAACTGCTCCCAGCATGGTCAGAGGTTCATCATATGGATGAATTGGGTGAGCTGGCATCTCATGGGAATTTTTTGCACTCTTTTTTTTTCCCCCTTCCTGATGCTATGTTAGGTTTGAAGAACAAAGTCAAAACTACAGCCTGTAGAGGAAACCCAGCTTTTTCAAAGTGGAAAGCCTAGACAGACCAGGTTTTTTTTCCCAAACCAAGGGAAGCCCATTGTGGTAAACCTCCATCTTAATTAAAACAATAAAAGGCCAATTGACATCTCAATATAAGCATCTGCATGCCAGACTCTATTAATTGTGGAGGGTTCCTTTATAGTCTAGTTGGTTAAACATTTTCTGCAGTTCAAAAACAGTTCTTGGTTTCATTTTAGTCATCTCAAACTTTGTGAGAATTCATATAGCAAGAGCTCCACTGTCCAAACAGGCTAAGAGATATGAACTGTGGCGTGAAAGTTGTTGAGAATGGTCCTCAATGGGGCCTGTCATTTAATCTCAGTGGGGGCAAACTGATGTATTCTATGCAGTGCCACAAGGGTTATTTTTTCCCACCCGTAGTTCTATTTAGCTCACTTTTTGACTTCTCATTAGTCCAGATTAGGCTTAGTTTTGCATTCAGGAGAGATAATTAAAGGCTGGGCACAACACAAAACAACATATTTGGTCACAGAGCCCCTGGCTACAGCAATTAGATCTGTGAGGTGAGGTGCTGTGGAGAAGGAAGGAGAACTTCAGAGCTCCAAACGGCTTCTTCCTGCAGCTGCGGGAGACTTAATGAACAGTTTGACCGAAAATGCTTCTGAATTGAACTGTGAACTATGGGACACCGTGTCACTATATATACAAGTTAAACTGATGTTTTAATGTGAATCTAACTTTGTTTGTTCTTTTATTGAAGACTTGCAGTCTTGGTCTTTGGAAGAGAACGACAGGATGGATTCTTTGTGCCTTTGTTACTGTATATGGCATTTCATATTACGCTATGCCAGCGCTTTATGTTTTTGTTTGATAGTTTTATATTTCGTGCAGGTGCTGAATAAGTGTTTAATAAACTAATAAATAGTATATCAAATTAAAATACATGTGGAATCGCTCACTAAATCAATTAGTAAATAACTTTTCTGTTTTCACAGAACACTGACCTCTATACAAGAAGAAAGCTTTGTAAAATTATTGTCAGCTCGCCAAGCTAGCCTAAAATGAAACAATCTGTTCATGATTATCCATCCTGGAACCAGCGAATACATTAAAATTAAAATTATAATATTATTTAGAGAAGACAACGATAAAGCTAGACTATCTCTTTTTCCTGAAAACCAAAGCACAGAGTTCCCTTCTCCTTTGCCTCGTGCACAGGTGCAGTGTTTTACATACTCCCCTCTCACTGACCCCCAGCTGCACTTCCCCCTTTAGGCCTCTAATAATGTATGTGAAAAAAGATATTAAATAATCTTTGTTGCCTGCTTCACTGTCATTTCTTGAGACGTCCCAGATGTCTCAAGAAATGCTTTCTTTATGATGGAGGTGATATTTGCAGTACCTTAGATTGTCGTGATGTCGTCCTATTTTTCCTGAAATCAACAAGTAACAATTACTCATATCAAGTGTGTGTGTGTGTGTGTGTGTATGTGTGTGTGTGTGTGTGTGTGTGTGTGTGTGTGTGTGTGTGACAAAATGTCCCCACAAAGATGCCAATATCCGAAATCCTTGTCCTTGTGGGGACATTTTTTGGTCCATCTTATAAATCATACACAATGAGTTTTTTTTGAAAATGTAAAAATGCAGAAAGTTTCCTATGATGGGTAGGTTTAGGGGTAGGGTTAGTTTAAGGGGATAAAATATACAGTTTATACAGTATAAAAACCATTATGTCTATGGAAAGTTCCCATAAAACATGAAAACGTGTGTGTGTGTGTTCATGTTTTTCTATCCCAGTGGGGACTTCAACCTGAATGCACACTGACTCATGGTCATCTTGGACTCCTGTCGTCGTGGTGACCTAAATTGAGGTCCCCATGAGGAAATAAGCTTATAAATCTTACACAATGAGTTTTTTTTTGAAAATGTAAAAATGCAGAAAGTTTTGTGATGGGTAGGTTTAGGGGTAGAGTTAGTGTAAGGGGATAGAACATACAGTTTGTACAGTAGCTTACGTAAAAAAACATTACGTCTATAGAGAGTCCCCAAGAAAGAAAACAGTTAATAAATCATACTAAATTATGTTTTCTTTTTTCTTTTTTTTAATGCAGACAGTTTTCTGTGAGGGTTGTGTTTAGGGGTAGGGTTAGGGTTAAGGGATATAATATATGGTTTGTATATTTGGAAAGTCCCCATAAAACATGTAAACCCTACGTGTGTGTGTGTGGGTAGATAGGCCTATAAAAATTACAATAATTACAATTATGAAATTACACATAATAATATAATTACCAATAATATATATATATATATATATATATATATATATATATATATATATAAATGTAATTTGGTATAGCTAGATGTTATATATTCTGCTTTAATTAAAAGTAATCAACAATTCCAGTCATGGATAATGAAGGTGATATCACTTTACCCAATGGGCGATTGATCAGGTTAGACAGAAAAAAAAGTGCGCTACAACTCCACCTAGTGCTCAGATGTGTCAATTAGAGGAAGCGTTCAAACTATAATCTCATTTCTAGGCCAATTTTTAAAGGTAGGTAGCACGTTAACCAAATGAAAATCAGTAAATTAGCCTGCTTTTCCTTACTCGACAACCATGTCTCACACATTGGCCAACACAATGGAGAAGAAATGGTTGTCGCGCGTTTTTTCCACTAGGTGAGAGACTCCCGCTCAAAACTACACTTCAGAGTCAGAGCTTAATGTCCACATTATTTAGAATGAGTAGAATTTGTAGGCAGCTCACAATTCGATTTCGATTTAAATTCAACATACTATTTTAAATCTCTTTTCTTAATTGAATTTGTGTAGCCTACATATACAGCAAAAGTGTACATGGGTTGTTGACGTGACGTGACATATGGCACCTGTCACACAAGATAAAAATGAATATAATTAGTATTGTCATCATTTAAAATGTAGATGGTTAACATTTCTTTGTCTTACATGGACTTGTTGATATAAAAACTTTGTTTTTGCTTTGTTATTAGATTTTTAAAATTTTTGAGCCAGATCTCAAAATTGTCCTATGGTGTGACTGTCTCAAGTAAGGTTCAATAAATTACAACTTTTATAAATTAAAAAGAAAACCATACAAGTTAATAAATACCTCAGGCATATTTTTACAAGTGTCTATTTTAGTAAATGGCAATCATTTTTTACATCAATATATTTCTAAAAGCGTAGGAACTTGATACATTTTGTCACTGAAAATGTACTGAAAACCGGCATATTTGTCAACTACCCACATATTTCGAAAAGTAAAAAGTTCTGATGATGACTGGCTAACAGTAGCCTATGTTATGCTTTACATTAACTTTATAAAGCATATTGCTTTTGAAAAATAGTAGGCAGTGTACAGTAGGCCTAAGCAGTAGGCCAGTATTGCATTACAAAATAAAGCTTTACTGGGTCTTTACTGGGTTTAGATTGTTTTGTGCTGGATTTTTGGATTTCAGTTTTATCCAGTTTTATAGTATAGAGTTAATTAAAAAAGATCACAGCAAAACTTCTTCTGAATCATTACATTTGTTTTGAAAGAATCATAATTTTAAGCTGATTTTAAGAAGGTAAGTTTTTTCTTCTACTTGGTCAGAACAAACCATGTAATATTTACGAAAATACATCAGATTGTTAAAGGTCAGGAAGTGCTAATGCTTTCTTCTTTCCAGAGAGTGAAGCATAATGTACGAGCGCATGGTAATCTTACAGAAAGTCCTGCTAGCACAGGTCCACCACATCCTGTCTCATATTTAAGAGCTGGGCTTGGACACACATACGCAGGGAAATTAAATGTGATTTATTACTGTTTATCCCAGCAGGAAACCAGGGAGCCGGATGCATCAATCTGAGACACTTTCTTACTGAAATCCACACTTTTTACTTTTGATTACAGAATGAACGCTGACTGTTCCCCACGGGCCTGTTGGGTGACTGTTCCAGACAGCTAATGGAGCAGAGGTGACTTTTATTGCTGCTGAGAGGCTGTCAGACGTCAATTTGAGCTTGTCAGGTACATTTGTGCTTTGCTTTAACTAAGAACTGATAGAACTTTACTCTAAATTTCCCTACAGCCCTGGGGCCAATATTTAGTTTTACGTTTAACCAAACCTCTTGCGTTCAGTAATGAAAAGTTAATAATTTCTTTAAAAAAAGAAGATTCTTTAATAATTTACTCAACCAAACAACTGACTTGCCTTTGGCCCGAGACACTGGAATAGGCTTCAGCTTCCCGTGACCCTACAAAAGACAAGCAGTTTGGAGAATGGATGGATAGATATGAGTGACTTTCTGTCATACATAGAGCACAAAAGAGCTTTTAGTTACCCCTTTTTTTGTACAATGAAAGTGAATGATAATCAGATATTTTTAAGCACCAAGAATGGCAAACAACACAATAAAGTATCATAACAGTAATTCATAATAATTGTGCAATATATTTCAAGTCTTCTAAAGTCATACGATAACTTTGTTTGAGGAACAGACTGTAATTTAAGAAGCTTGACAGCCCCTGGTCACCATTCACGAACGATATTTACAACGATGTAACGGTCATAAATGATGACAGAATTTCTATTTTTTGATGAATTATTACTTTACGATGGCCCCTCATTTTGTGGAACCATCATTGCATTGACAAAATGTATAGTATTTAGGGAACTATACACTGTAGAAAATTTAAAAGGTTGTAAATGAAACAAAGATTACTGAAGTACTTTTTACAAGAAAATAATATTTCAGTCTGTCTGCCTACTACAACATTTCTTATTTAATTCAATGTGTTACTTGCCATTTCTTTATAGTTATTTGTGAAATTTACTAGAAATTTCTGAAAATTGTTTTTAAATAAATCCTACACCATTTTTTAGTGTATTACAAAATGATGTGCGATAATTCTAATGTGGTGAAATGAAAATAGCACCCGCTGGCACTAATGCTTTTAATTGTCACATGTGGCAATCTGTACATCAGCATTTTAATTGTTCTGATAAATCCAAGAACCACTTATGGAGCATATGAATTAGATAAGACAACAAAACTAATTAAAGGTTAAGCAAATGATAATTATGTTATTTTTGTGCCGAATCACAGTAATTATGCAACCAGAAAAACACATGTTGGTCAACTGCGACTTGAAATACTGAAAAGATTTTGAGGCTATATTTAGATAATTGGGCTCAGGCAAAGGCCCTTAAGAGTTATTGGGCAATTTCTCTCAGGCGAACATTTAAAGTATTGCATAAAGTATATGCAATTTTGACTTACCTCTGACTTACCTCTGTAGAATTTTTTTGTTGTTTGTTTTTGTTTTTTAAATCACAAATTTTATACATACAATACTGTTCTAAAATCTTAGAAACAGTAGATGCAAAAAAAATCCCATAATAATTACAATATTTACAAAAGGAATATTTGGAATAATCTTTAAATATTTCTTATTGGCATAGATAAATAACCCAATTAAAACAAATGTTGTTGTTTTGTAGCATCTAATTTGCTTTTGCACAGTTTGTATACATACTGTATGAACACACAGTACAAAATATGTAAACAAGCTCATATTTAGTACTGTGAGTGCAATTGGCAGTTTGCAATTTATGAGACCATCAGTGTACGGCATGATGACGACAAAGCGTTCTAAATATAATGGAGTATCAGAGGGTGGGCAGCCCTACAGTGCTCAACTGGATCAAAATGCGTCAGCTCTACAAGAACAGTATTCTGTGTCTGCCATGGCTTACTGGGTATGCCTTGGCTGAAGGCAGCCTGAGAGCCACTTAATAACAGTGAAGAACAGATTTTTCACCATATGCCATGTAGGTCTTGCTGGGCTTGCATCTAGCCCTTCTATTCTACTGCCCGCCTGCTTGTCTGCCTGCCTGCCTGATCACTTCCTCCCTGCCACTGTACATTACACGTCTCTATTCCGCTCGGGTGTGGAATCGTATGTCCATAATGTACAAGATACGATCAAAGTCAAACTTCCAGGAGAAGATTAAGCACAGTTAAACATCCTCTCCTGGCTCCTGCCCTGCAAAAACCTGACGCCTTTGAGGCCGTCGGTGTAGTGATTTAGAGTTCTGCATTAATGGAAAGGTTCTCCTGCTCTTGGCCGGACTCCTGCTCTGTCTTCTTGGGCTTAGTCTATGGATGGAAAGTAACCTCTCTGTATGTACCTGCACGCCTCCAGCTTTTCCACAAGCCACCAAAGCAAAACTGATGTTGTTCTTTCCCCAAGTGTTTCCAAATGAATCACTTTTAAAGGTGGCAGCGGTGATCACAGTTTAAACTCCTCTGACTAGAAAGCTCTCCTCTGTCTCGTTCTTCCTCCTGATGTTTGTACTGTATTATACTTTTAAACTTTACTTTGTCAGGAGACCTGCACACTTTATTCACCATTTAGAATTGGTGGGGAAAATATTCATATGCTTATGACATAGCCCCAATCCACCTTATTCCTATGCCCCATGACGCCTTGCGTGAATTATGGGTGTAACTTCCGTTAAGCTGTAAACAATCAGTGAAAGGCTCGCTCTATGAACGCAATAATACATTTTTTATACTGGGTACAAAGAGATGACATTATTCTACTCACCCTTCAACCACAGAACATTAAAAGGACATTTCAAAGTGTAAAAGCATCAACAAGGTACTTCCAACAGACCATGAATTACCCCAAAAGCGCGATTCTTTCCACAGCAATAACGGACGGGTTAAATATCACTGTAGTAATATATATCTGTATTATGTGACATACGTTGCCTTAATCAAAAATGTTCATTAACTTCAGCATTGCGTGATACTATTTCAAAGTGATTTCCGTCATTTTGACACAATTAGTTGTATTTACCTGTGAAAACAAACCTGAAAGAGACGTGAGGATTTGAAGAGAAAAACGACAGATTCTTTGTGCATTCCATTTTAATTATTAATGGGATATATATCGTAAATTAAATCGGGAGAACAGACCACAAATGTGCAGTATATGTTGTCCTTTTTCATACTGTTACAAATACAAAGGGGGGAAAAAATAATCATGAAGAAAAGAATGCAGCGACTGAAAACGTACTTTCAACACGTTAAAATACCAAGCGTTACGTTATTCTCATGATGTCAGAAAATAAAACATGAAGGAAAAGTGACAGCTCATTCAGTCAAACTGATGGATAAGCTTTATTTGTTGCACAGCCTTATGATTTGAAATGACTCGTTTCAGTCTTTTTAAATGGAAGTTCCCCAAACCGGAAGTGCCACCCATAATTCAAAACACAGTAGGCACATCAGGAATAAGGTGGATAGAGATAAACAAAATGGAAAGTTTGGAATGTGTTGAAAACTACAAACCATGCAGTAATGTTTTGCATTGTACTGTATGCTAACATTTTCCAGTTGTTGTGTTTTTTTAAATCGTGCATCATTTACAGCGTGATGTAATTTTTTTAGGAAAAGAGAAAAAAAATTGCATGTAAAGAACTTAAAGGCCTACTGAAGTGCCTTGAAACGCGTAGCATTATTCAATGTGTTGACGTAATTTCCACTGAAACAGGAAGACAGGGCGGGGCATATCGAACAGCTCCTCCCCTCTTTTAAAATAGCCAATAGCGTTTAGATTATATCACAGCTCGGCCAGAGCCGTTGAGCTCGGTAAAGCAGCAGTTGTCTCCTAATCTCTAACCGTTTCTCCTAATCTCCTCCATATGTGCAGAATTCAAATGGGTCTGATACGATTTGTGGTATGCGCCGCTCTGTGCTATCGTGTTTCTGGGCCGGATCAGACTGTGTGTGCACTGCGGTGGTTCATGTGACACTAAAGCCCAAAGTATACTTCGGCCGTCCACGTGATGTAATTTTCGTCATCAGGAGGGTCCGTGGGACATCCGCACACAAAAATTGACCTGCACGCAGACGGTGCACGTACAACAGAGCATGTGCAACGAGTGACTTGAGCACTTGAAAACAAATCCACTACACAGTGTGCACACACCGAACGTGTCTTTCCGTGCTCATGGCCAAAAGAGTATACTCTGAAAGGCTGAAAATGAAGTATACCCGGTCCTTAAAGCCCGAAGTATACTTCGGCCGTCGCATTCCGCAGCGGTCTGTATACTGTTCGTGTGACGTAATTTTCGTCATCAGGAGGGTCCGCAGACGTCCGCGCACACGGTTGCGTAGAGCCCAATTTTTATGTCCGCGTAGACATGTGCGAGTGACTTGAGCACTTGAAAACAAAGTCCTAGTGGTTAAACACGTCTTTCCGCACTCACGGCCAAAGGAGTATACTTTGAAAGGCTTGCATGCTCAACTGTGCACAATACAGAGCAGAACATGGAAAATTAAGTATACCCAAGCCTTAACGTGAAACCAGACTTCAACTGTTAAAAGAAGAATATTTCAATAATCTAAAGAACCTTTTCCAACTATAAAGAACCTTTTGTGCAATGCAAATGTTCCAATAAAGTTGTCTTTTACCCCACACTGCAGATGCTTTAGCTTTAGCATCTGCCATGGTTAATAGCTGACTTTACAGAAATTCATTGACTTGTATAGTGACTCATGCACTGTGACAGTAACATTCCATCAGCTTACTGTCACGGCATGAAACACATGATACATGTCAGCAGAGAAGCAATTAGTTAGCACAGCAAGAAAATCTCTGAGCAAGTATTCTTCCATGATAAGAGGGGAAAAATTATTGCCTGTGAATTGATTTTGGAAAGTTTTACAGAAGCCCTTCAGCACAAGAAAATGCTGGAGGGAACAGGCCGTAAACAGTGCTGTAAGTCTTTGAGACCGTCGCTGTCTCCTTTACATCTGGTTCTTATTATGGCTCAGAAGTTTCCTCCAAGCCATATGTCTGTCCCTCTTAATACACAGACAGGCCCAGATTAACAAGGTCAGTATAGTGAACCACATCATCTAACAATGCACTCCTTTAGTGCTTACATACAGTATGTCTTATGTGTGTGCCTTAATGATCACTGATAGCACTTGGTCACTCAGATATGGCCTATTTTTTATAGACTAGAGACTACCTTGATTTATAGTTGTTGATTTTCAGAGATTTTTTAGAGATTTTCGTCTGCAGTCTGATTAAAAAAAAAAAAGACTCTGATGATTAAATCATATTTACGTATACAGTAAAGTGTGTGCATCCACAGAGTAGGTTTTGGATGTTGATTATTATATTTGTTATATAGCAATTTAAAGTGGTAGGCCACGTAAAATCACAGAGCGGGGTCAGCGCATGCTGAGGGACACAGTCGCAGAACTCGCCAACTTTCTGCAGAGTCAATAGCTACAGACTTCCAAACTTTGTGTGGCCTTCAGATTAGCTCAAGAACAGTGCGTAGAGAGCTTCATGGAATGGGTTTCCATGGCCGAGCAGCTGCATCCAAGCCTTACATCACCAAGTGCAATGTAAAGCGTCAGATGCAGTGGTGTAAAGCACGCCGCAACTGGACTCTAGAGCAGTGGAGACGTGTTCTCTGGAGTGACGAATCACGCTTCTCTGTCTGGCAATCCAATGGACGAGTCTGGGTTTGGCGGTTGCCAGGAGGACGGTACTTGCCTGACTGCATTGTGCCAAGTGTAAGGGGGATTATGGTGTGGGGTTGTTTTTTAGGGTTTGGGCTTGGCCCCTTAGTTCCAGTGAAAGGAACTCTTAATGCTTCAGCATACCAAGACATTTTGGACAATTTCATGCTCCCAACTTTGTGGGAACAGTTTGGGGATGGCTCCTTCCTGTTCCAACATGACTGTGCACCAGTGCACAAAGCAAGGTCCATAAAGACATGGATGAGCGAGTTTGGTGTGGAGAAACTTGACTGGCCTGCACAGAGTCCTGACCTCAACCCGATAGAACACCTTTGGGATGAATTAGAGCAGAGACTGCGAGCCAGGCCTTCTCGTCCAACATCAGTGCCTGACCTCGCAAATGCGCTTCTAGAAGAATGGTCAAAAATTCCCATAAACACACTCCTAAACCTTGTGCTATTTACAGACCTTGTTTATTACCATTCAAAAGTTTTGGGTTAGTAATATTTTTTTATATTTTTGAAAGAAGTCTTTAATGTTCACTTGGTTGTATTTGTTGATCAAAAATACAGTAATATTCTGAAATATTATTCAAATTTAAAGTAACCGTTTTGCATTTGAATATATTTTAAAATGTAATTTATACCTGTGATTAGTGCTGGGCGGTATACCGGTTCATACCGAATACCGGTATTTATTTTTGTTATGATATGAATTTGTATTATACCGCAATACCGGTGTATGTCGTTTAAACAACGTGAGGAACCCGTCGCAGCAGTGCAACACTGTTTGAGACCCTTTTCACTGCTGCACTGTAGTGAGGCCACAGCTGAGATTGCATTACAGCGGAGAATTCAAACAACATGTGGCGCACGCAAGAGAGCGGTTTCTGCGCTGAGCGCCGCGATGAGTTCAACAACGCTCACCAGTGGATCATAGATCAGATACAGACCGGAGTGAGCGCATTTAAGTTTTTTATGGACATATTTCATATACTCTCTAGTACTCTAAACATGAACCAGCAGCGTGTATGAGCACATATTTCATTACATCTTCTTCAAATGAAATATATGTGCAAATAAGGACACTGATACAGCCGTACTGATCATGAACGCGATGACACGATGGATTATTCTGATACACAGAAGACAATGATGTAGACTGACAATTCTAGAATGGGCAAAAGTAACTATGTCTTTATTCTTTCTGTGTTAAACTGACGCGTGTCGTTTATTTAGAGACTGTAGTTCTCTTAAATGTATTGAAAATATTATTAGACCTTTTAAATATTCTTCCGCGTTTCTCCGTCATTTTGGCAGTTTGTTGTTATAGGGTTAGATTTTTTAAATGCATAAGGTGCCCTCAAACTTTTTTTCTGTCTGTAATGAGCATGTTGCAGGTCTGTGTTTTATTGGTTGTTGTCTCCGCACAGCATCATTTTGTGGGGCTTTGCAAACCTTCTAGTGTGGAATTTTTCTACAATATTCACTCATCATGACAGTAAAATAGGGCATTCTAAGTCAATCTACTGCAGTATTTCCTTTCTCAATCAGTAGAAAATGCGGTGAACACCCGGTCATGCATAGGGGAAAAAAATACCGTCATATACCGCGAAACCGGTATAATTTTGAAAAATACCGTGATATAAATTTTTGGTCATACCGCCCAGCACTACCTGTGATGACAAAGCTGAATTGTTCAGTATCATTATGCCAGTCTTCAGTGTCACATGATCCTTCAGAAATCATTCTAATATGCTGATTTCGTATTATCAGTGTTGTGCTGCTTAACATATTTGTGGAAACCATAATACCGTCCCCCCCCCCCCCCCCCCCCCACCCTCTGGATTCTTTGATAAAAGAAAGTTCAAAAGAACAGCATTTATGTGAAATAAATGTAACTTTATAAATGTCTTTGTCAGCAAGGACACATTATTTTGATCAAGTATTACTAAAAGATCTTAATGACCCCAGATTTATGAACAGTAATAAAGAATAATAAAAATACACTATCGAAGTAAATTAAAATCCTACATGAATTGGGAAATTTGTATCGACATCCTGCTCTACAGTGTGTATAAGAAAAGACATGACCTTTTTTAAATACTGTTTGCTTCCTGTTATTGCATATTTTAAAGATCAGTAGATCTGACAAACATTTTATTGACGTTAGAATTGGATCTTTAAAATATTGCAAGTCACACGTGTGCTTTGCGCTGGATTATTGTTCATGTATAAAACACAGTTATAAACCAACAGATGGCAGTATGTCTTAAAGAAAAGCCCTAGGATGCATACTTGGTTTCAACACACACACACACACACTGTAACACTGCAGCATGTGCCTATGACATACTGCCAATGTGAGAAGTTTGAAATGACACTAAATTTAGCTTGAGGCCTCTCAGTAACATCTCCAGACATGATCTTATTCTCAGAGTTTGTCCGAGATGACATCCGGTCACCTCCTGCAGGACAGGCACTGTTGTCGCCCTTGAATAAAGCTGTGTAGGAACATTGACTACACATGGAAAATGTGGGCTGTGGTTTTCTTCTCTTCTTGGCAAGAAGCTGCCTTAGTAAAAAAAAAAAAAATTGGAAAATTGTTAACTGTTCCAAACATATGTTCCCATGGAAGGGGGCAGCACTTTTGGTTGGTCCCCCAATCTATGTACAGGTCTAACATACTAATTATCAATTATTTTCTCCACATTCAGTCTGTACAGAAGCTGTTTAGATATAAAACAGCAGAGGATCAGTAGCTCACAAACATTTATTGTAGCTTGTGTGTCCCAGTTAATTCTAATCACCATCAGTTTGAACAAGGTTGCCGCTATTTGTTGAGACTTTTGGTATGTGTGCACTTGTATAGAATTCTGCTACACACATTTTTATGGCTGCAATCAAGTTTCTTCTTGCCTTATAAAATGATTCAGCTGCATAAGACTATATTGGGCAATCATTCTCTAGAGGGAAGCGTGGGAAATGGTTCATTATGTAGAATAGGGAGAGAGACCATGTCACATTTCTTAAAACACCTCAAGATTTCCCCACATTGTTCAGGAAGCACAATTCTCTTCTTCAGTTAAACAGTAATGGATGTGTCATGTGACACCACATAGTTAATGATATGGATGACGTCTTTATTTGACAATAATCAAGAATAGTAAACACTAAACAATGATAATACTATTTCAAAAGTACTGTGACATAACACACTGAATTTTTCCCAATAATCTGTGCACTTGATCAGCTTTGGACGACAAGGTCAACGTATTTCTAGTCTCAGAGAATATGTTCAGCTCGTGTAAATATGTTAAATGTACAAAATGTGTAGATGTTTTCCTCAGTTCTTATATTGTAATAGATGTGGTGAAATTTTGGGGAGCAAAAGTTCTGTTTAGATTCAAGGTCAGTCTTCCTTTAAAACGTCTTTTAAAAATGCATTTTTTTAGAGAACAACAATGATTATTAGAAGTTTACAACTACTTTTCTTGCTGTTGAGATTAAAATTAATTTGAAAGACTGATAAGACTAAGAAAAACAAATAAAAAAAGCAAAGATTGATAGGTTGATCTTATTGATAAATGCACAAAAGATCACATCAACCTACTTGTGTCAACATGTATTAATGTTTTGGCGATACAGTTTTCATGTACAGTCAGACTACTAAAATTAGCAATGCGAGACATGTCTTTGTGTACTGACATCAATCTGATCATGTATCTGATCCCTTTCAAATTCTTTGTTTTGTCTTCTTTCACAAAAGTTGAAAGAGAATTTGAGCGTTTGCATTTTTGAGCATTAAGACATCATGGACATGCAAAGTTGCCATAGTTGTATTTATTTGAAAACAGCAATCTGTATTTTTTTCACCTGTGCTGTGATTCGTCAAAACCGATATTGTACATAGTTTTTCCACTGAAAATCACAAAGATACCCTTTTATTTTTATTATTTTTATAATTATGTTTGTCTTTTATTCTTTTTTGTTTGTTTCAATACAATGATTTGTGCTTTTGATACCTTAGGTTTTAAAGACATGTTAATACAGTTAAGTGGATAGCAGGGACTACTGACAAAAATGTCAAAGGAGTCAATTACATAGATCATATACACACAATACAAAATACAGATATACACACGAGAGTGCACTGGCTCCATACTCCAGTTCAGTTAGGTTGCTTCAACTCAAAACATGTAAAAAAAAAAATAATAATAATAATTCCAATCCCAGTTCTTAAAGTGATATAATTTGGGATTCTTTAGGAAGGTTTAGGAAAAATAAGGTGCATTTTAGGAGTTCTCAGTATTGGAGTTGTTGTATGTATAGTTATAAAAGTGTTTGAGGACTGATGACATGGCCCATGACGAACTCCTTCAATGTATGAATATGTATGGCTATGAGCGTACAGAACCGTAGGCATCCAATATTTACATCTGTTGGAATGTTCCCCATACTAATCATCAACAAGTCAAGTACTTCAAGCAACATAATTCACAGAAGATCAAAATACCTTTCACATCTACCTCAGTAAGTGGTGGAGGAAATGCAGAAGTGCGAAAGTTGATTCACTTGCTTAATGCTTAACAGTTCTACATTTCAAATGTGAACGATGAAATCACAACTAGTGTAGCCTACCAGCCAATAGGAAAGAGAAGGGTACAAGCACTTAGAACCAACTACCATACTGTATGTGGGTGTCAATCTAAAACATATGTGCAGATATATCGTTTTTTTCTGTATACTAGGTATATAAACATTTACTTAAATTATATATAATTCTAAATAAAGCAAGTTTACTGAGAAGTATATGCACACATACTTCTAATATATAAAGCCATATTACATGTACATAATTTTTGCTCTAATTATGCAATAGCAAAACCCATGCTTTACATAGAAAAGGCATCCACAACATTAAGAAAAATGTACAATTTATGAAACAAGATACAATAAATAGTATTATAGAATCGCTGCTGTACACAAAAGCCATTTAATTTCACACATATAAAAATATGTTTTAGTGCAACCTTACATGTATTGATACTTCACATCATTCAGACTGAAAGTGTCCAAAAAGACGGTAAATTGCATTTATTACAAAGCGGGGTACACAAAACTCGATATATATTTACATGTCTTCCTGTTTAATGCTTATAAGAATATAAGCGAAAAGTAAAGAAAAGGCACACACATCTGTACATTTTTTAAAAGTACCAGACAAAGTCCATAAGCAATTTTGGTCAGGCTCATATATATAAGTTAATATATATATATATATATGTGTATATATATATATATATTTTCTTTGAAACTTTAAATAAGAAAGTAACTATAGTTGAGATAGCAAACCATGTTATAAAAGGCATGCTATACATGTACATTGAAACCATGGTATCAGTTTCGCTTGTTTTTTCGAGACTGATTTTGTGTGTGCATGGATGTACATTTGTAAATATTAAATTTGTTAGCATAATTTACCACTCTCCCTTCGACCTTGTTCACCTGTTGTTAATAGCGTCTTTTAAATCTTTGCCTTTCTTTATGGTCGCTGGCCTCTCTCCACGGCCCTGTTGGCCAGACGCTCGCTCTGCCGTCTCTGTGTTGTAGAGAGTGGGATGGCTTGCTGTGGGAGTCTTTGATGTGGCAGACATACTGCTCTCTGCTCTGGAGTGTAGGGGGTGACTGATCTCTGAGCTGCAATAGTGCTGCGCTCTCGGCGCACTGTCTTGCTGAGCTGCGGGTGAGTGAGATAATGTGTGCTGATGGTAAGGATCAACGGGAACTGACGATTTTTCGGGAGTTTCCTCAGAGGCGATGCACAGCGATGCAATTGCCTTAGTACACGTTTGGATGCACTCTTCTTGCTTGCTTTCCTTGTCGGACACGTCAGTGCTGTCCTCTCGCGACTTTTGTGAGGAAGGTGATGGAGCCTTGGGGGACATGGATTTTTCATGGGGTTGAGGAGAGTCTTCCAGGCCTCTGCTGGAGGGCCCTCTGCCCTCAGAAAGGTGGTAGGACACCTCACTGGTGCTGGACTCCTCCGAGGTGCTCTTCTGCAGGGGAAGGCGTGTAGGGTGGGCATGACCTGTGACAGAAGCGGGCACAGAATGGACCATCTGGATGCCGCCAATTGGTATCATGGAGAACGGAGTGCGGATCTGTTGCTGGGAGTGCAGAGGAAGGTGGCTAAATAATCCCTGGTGGATGCTGGAGGCATCTGTGTTGCGAGCATCCCCCTGAAGATGAGATGTCTTTCGCTGGTCCTAAACAGTTGGAAGACATGGTTCATTTACATTGCAAATCAAAATTCCAGAAAAAAAACAGTGTTCAAATAAATCCTTGTGAAGCAAAGTTTGGAAAATTTAACAAGACCACAAAGAACAAAAACAACAGTTGCCAGTAAAAAGGGCCAAGCTTAGACCTTGCTCATTTGTCTTATTATCCCCCTAGCTTCATGGTAACAAGCCAGGTAGCACTAAAATGAATTACTATACTGCATACACTGTATAGACACTGCAGTTTCCCATTTTCTCCAGAGGGTTCTTAATTAACTACTACACAGTATAAATAGAAATGCGCCATTCTGATGTATGACGGCAATTTGTTAGCTGGGCCCTGTTAGAGACATAACTGGCTATCACTGCAATTTACTTGTCTTGCAATTGTATACTTGAGCTTCTATATTTCATTCAGAATCCAACATATACTGGATTCATATTGCCTTCCTTTAGCATATTATTATTATTATTATTATTATTATTATTATTACTCATTTTGAACAGCAATGACTTTTTATCCCTAAAGTGAAAACTCGCCAAAGTATGCTGTGTAATTTTGAGATGGACTTGATATGGTTGCCTAGCTAGTGCACTGTTTACAGCTATATTCATTTTCTAAAACAAATTAAATGTGAAAAACAGTTCAGTAATGACTGGAGCTATAATGTTTTAACTAGTTATGAGGCATGTATAATAACTTACCATTTCCAATTCTGCATGGCCCTTGGTCTTTTGGCTTAATGATATCATCTCTGCATGTGGACTGGGGCTGAGTGCCCATGGGCCACTTTGATAATGGAGAGCCCTCCTGGGGGACACAGGTCTGATCATGCCCCTGCGGCTTCTGGGAGAAAGTCTACCCGAGAGATCCCTTCCTGGGGATGTCGGCCGTCCTGTCTGGGAGATGGGAGAGAGATGTCCTCTAGGAGAAAGGTCCCTCCTTGGTGACAGATCCCTTCTATAGACATCCCGCCTGGGGGAGATGTGTCTAAGGGGAGATGCTTCTCGCCTTGGTGACAAACGGCCACGTGGGGAGAGGTCCCTTCGAGGGGACAGATACCGCCTAGAGGAAGGTGAGCTTTCTCGAAGAGGGGAGGAATCACAGCCTGGTGAAGACAGGCGGGAGCAGGAGAAGTCAAAGGAGGATGAGCTGTGTTCCAGGTCTTCATCCATAGAGCTAGGCACATCCAGTCTGTTTTTGTGATCTTCACCCAGAGCCCCTTGAAGGAGCTTCTGGTATTCAGCCATCTGGGCCTCTCCAGCTTTCTCACTGGGTGCCATGAGTTGGGTGATCTGAATACTGGGCAGACTGGTGAAATAAGTGAAAAGAGGCTGTTTGGAGACAGAGGCCAGAGGCTCTGGGGTGGATTCCTGTGAAGCAGCGACAGTGATGGAGTGTGAGGGGATGGCACATGGCTGTGGGCTTGTGCTTCGAGACCGTGTTTTAGGTGTTGAATCACCATCGTACTCGTCATCCTCATCCTCATCTTCATCAACTTCATCACCATCCTCTTCAGCACCCTCTGAATCATCAGCGTCAGAGAATTGGTGCTCTGCCATTATCTCTGACATCTTCTCTGATGCTCTGTGGATCTCCTCAGTGGTGTCTGGGAAAACATGAACAATAGCACATTTTCTCAGCTGACTTCCACAGGTCAATATTGTTTGAGGTGTGGTGAAATCAAATAGTGTTTTATTTATTCCTTTGAGCAAAAATGCATAAATCTTGGCCTAGAAAAGTTGCTGGGTTTCTTTGCTTCTTGTGCTCAAAATGAGAAAAGAATTTTGTTTTTAATTTTAGTTATTTAAAACTGGCAAAATTGAGTATTGGTACTACTTTCAGCTTGAAATAAATTGCAATGTTGTGTCCTCTAAATAAAATACCTGGTTCTTCTGCCTCCGCCTCATCCACAGATGTCACTGACACTCCAAGCTCTAAGCACTTTTTCATGTGAGCTTTTGACTTCATATGTTTCGTAAGGTTTCCTGAAAACAGATTTTAAATTGTTTAAATTGCTTGCATTGGCATACCCAAAATTATGTCTAACCCTCAATTTATTCTAATAAAATAGTACAGAGATCTTTTGCTGTTCAGTGTGTTTTTTTTATATTTATTTAAAATTTATATGAATCATGGTTTTATTCAAACTATAACACGTTATTTGTGTATTTGCATGTGTGTTGTTATTGGAAATGGATGAGAAAACCCACCTTTTGTTTTAAAAGCAAAGTTGCAAAACTTGCAGACATATGGCCTGACATCTGTGTGTGTGCGGATATGTTTCTTCAGCATGCTTGGCTTTTTGCAGCGTATCCCGCACTCCTCACAGATGTACTTTCCCCGGCCTCGGCCACGCACATAAACATAGTCTTCGTTGGATTTGTACCTGAAATAAAAACAAGGCAAGGGTTATTAACATTATTGGAAGGTATCAAATATATTGGTGAATGCTGCTGATGGGGAATTAAATCCCATACATCAAAAAGCTCATGTTATATATTTGGAAGGCATGATTCTTTTATATGTTTTAAACTAAAACATTTTCACAGCTGTATCGATTTACGTTTTTGTTCCAACACAGGATAATATTATATGGAGCACCAAATATTTTAAAAGCATGGGTTTCATTTTAAATATATATCGAAGGCACATGCATGTACAGTATATGTGTGTAATCTATATTATGACTCAAAAACATAAAACAATAATATTATTAAGAATCAAATAATGCTGTCTAATAAATACCATTTAGTAGTCATACACATTTCAGCTGCTTCAGTTTTAACAGATTTAGGCATCATTAAATGAATTTGTATGTTGATAGATGTTGGATTCCTCAGCTCCTAATATTTGTTTCCCAGTAGTATTAAACTTTAATTGGAAAAGGGGGAGTCTCATCTTCTATAAAGAACACTCTGATAGATGTTCAAAAATAGCCATACCCTCCTTCAAAGATTTTGATGCGAGTGGGTTCAGCCTGCTTTGAAGAAACTTCCTTTTCTCCATGGTCCTCTTTTCCCCTGTCTCTTGAGCTAATTCCCTTCATTTTCTTCCCAAACTTTCCAACATCAAACTGTATAAGCTCAGGCTTCAACTGGAAATGTAAACAGAAAACAGTTTGAATAATGAACCCTAAAACTAAAAGCATAAAACATAAGAAACAAGTTGGTCTGTGCATTTTCTTGTCATTCATTTTTAATTATTATTTAAGAAACTTAAAAATGAGCAATTGGCAACTTTTATGTTTTGACATTAAAAAAAATTACAATAGTCTGCTTTCCCTAAAGTTCGTTGTGAAAACTAATAGAATAGGGAAAATTGGCTGAAATTTGTATTGTTTCTTTACCTTTGTATAGTTTATTTAGGTTGGTCTGACCCAAACCAAAGTGAGTCATAGTGAACTCACCCATCCATATTTTGCTAGCAAAATATATAGCATTTCTTAATTTTACAATTTTCAAGTTGTAAATATGATCAAAGATGGTTGTAAAAAATAAATCTGCATTGTTAATCCTTTTGATATTTTATTTAAAAAAGTAGCAAAAATCTAAACTTTCATTGAAGTAAAAGAATTTAAAGTGGGGGGAAAAAAATCACATTATGAAATAAATGTTTTTCTCCAAAACATGTTGGGAACAATTATTTGCCCCCTTTTATTAAATACTTCTTGCAGCCTCCTTTTTCCAAGATAACAGCTCTGAGTCTTCTTCTATAATGCCTGATGAGTTTGGAGAACACCTGACAAGAGATCAGAGACCATTCCTCCATACAGAATCTCTCCAGATCCTTCAGATTCTCAGATCCATGTTGGTGCTTCTCTTCAGTTCAGCCGACTCATTTTCTATAGGGTTCAGTTCAGGGTCTGGGATGGCCATTGCAGATGCTTGGTTTTGTGCTCAGTGACCCCTTTTTGTTTTAATCTTGATGTTTGTTTTTGGATCACTGTCCTGAGGAAGATCCAAACATGGCCCATTATAAGATTTCTAGCACAGGCCGTCAGGTTTTGATTTTTTTATCTGTTGGTATTTGATTGAATCCATGATGTATTCTTGTATCTGAACAAGATGTCCAGGACCTCTGGCAGAAAATTAGGCCCACAGCATTAAAGATACAGCAGAGTATTTCAATTTTACACATGGGGTACTTTTTTATCCCTGTGTGCACCAAAACCATCTTAAGTGTTTGCTGCCAAAAAGCTCTTTTTTGTTTGTTTCATCTGATCATAGAACGTTTGAAAAGTAACTGACACTACTGGAACTTCAAACGAGACGGGTTCTAGATGCCAACATGGATCTGGGAACCTGAAGGATCTGGAGAGATTCTGTATGGAGGAATGGTCTCTGATCTCTTGTCAGGTGTTCTCCAAACTCATCAGACATTATAGGAGAAGACTCAGAGGTGTTATCTTGGAAAAAGGAGGTTGCAAAAAGTATTTAATAAAAGGGGGCAAATAATTGCTCCCAACGTGTTTTGCAATTTTTTTTAATAAAATATCAAAAGGATTAACAATGCACATTTATTTTTTACAGCCATCTTTGATCATATTTAACAAGGGGGCAAACACTTTTTCACACCACTGTATGTCTGTATTATCTTTCTATACAAATCACTATTAAAATCTCCATGTTTTAGAATGAGTATTTATTTACAAAAATTAATGGAATGAAATGTGTATTGTTATGTGTAAATATTCTTCTTTTCAATTATATTTGAATTACTTGGGGAAAAAAAACTGTTCTTGTATATTTTAGGAAAGTCAGGACTACCTGCTCAAACTTCTGTTTCCACCGGAGGGATGAAACAAGTTTTCCAGTGCCAGGTTGATGCATAGCAGCCATTGTATACATCTCTGTGTTCTTCCTCTGTTTGGACCGAAGAAGTGCCAGGGTGGCCTTGGTGCTGAGGTTGAGTGGGTTTGGGTTATAAGAGCTGACGCACCAAGAACCATACACAGAGGTTAGGGGAGTCGTAAGTGCGTAATTTGGCTTGGTATAATTTAAGAAGCACCAGCTGACACTAGTTGGTGTGCGAAGACTTGGGAATTGAAAAAACTGATGGACATCTGCCAGGTCAGTGAGTAGGAGAGTGCTACCAACAACTCCACCACCCTGATTGGCAGCTAGCTGCACCAGCATGTTTACTGGGAACTTGTTACCCATGTTCTGCTTGGATTCTTCTTGAGTATCACTTGAGGAGATTACTGATTGTGGGCTTGAGCTTGCCTCTGGCGTAGACTCATCTACATCAAGCTCTTCTGGGGAATCTGCTCTGCTAGCCACATTTGTAATAATTTGCAAGGGTGGAATGAAGTTGTCTTTTGGAGGCACATCAGGTAAATGAGGTGCAGATGGGTACCCAAGAAATTTAGATGACAAGAAATCAGTGGGTGGAGATGAGGACATCCTCTCCTGTTCATCTATGGAGTCATCTCTCTTTGAAAATTCAGGTTTGGGGGATTTGTCAACTTTCGGTGCACTAGAATTGCTCAGCTCAACTGCACTAAGCTCTTTCACTATCTGTCCATACATCTTCTCTTCCTTGACCCGTTTCTGTTGTTTGGTTTCAATAAAAAGCTCAAGACTGCTAGCTGGTGACAACATTCTCTTGCTCCCCCCGATACTAGAGGAAGCATCTGTAGTAGAGATAGTTCCTGATGTCAGAGACAAAGGAATTCCTGTATTAAGGCTCCCAGGTAAATATTCAGGAACTTTCCATATTGGAAAATTGAAGGACCCTTCTGAATGTCCTAATATTTTGGATAAATTGATGCCTACTTGGTGCTTTGATGCAGTGCCTGTTAGTGAAGCAGTTGACACATTATCTGTGCATACAACTCTGATAGAATTTGTGCTCTGAGCATGACTGACAAGGATTTGTGAAACACTTGTATACATAACACTACCATAAGATGGCACATTTGTCTGGATTCTGACTGGGACCAGCAGTCCAGGGAGTGATGGTTGTGAACCTACATTTTGAGTAGCAAAGATAGGCTGAACTTGTTGTAAGAAGCTTGTAGTCAGCACTTTAGATGACAAGACCCCAAGCTGCTGTGGAGAGGCTCTTGAGGAATATGGATAGTTGTGACTTGCCCCATCAGTTTTTGAGTCTGTTTGCACTTGAATTTGATGAGGAGGTTGGTATGGTTTCTGTAGAATGGGCTGTAAATTTGGCTGTTTGATATGTAGTTTCTGTAACTGATGTGTCTGAAACGCCAGGTGCTGCTTGTTTCTTTGTGTTGATTCAGGATGCCAGAGCATTGGCTGAAATGGCAAGAAGGGTGAGGATGCCAGGTTGCTCTGAAGTGAAGAGTGCTGAATTATATCCTGGGTCATGTGCTCATGCACCGAATGCTCACTATCTGATGAAAGCTGTGCAGGCAAACGATGAGGGTTCTGAAAATGATCCTCAGATTGGCTGTCCTCACTGATGCTTTGTTGCAGCGAGTGATGTGATCCCAGAACTGACTGTGTAGCTCTTCTGGGTCTTGCCATGTCACTTGTTACACAATAGGATGTACCAATTAAAGCAGCTTGAGCAACATGGTCAGAATGCTCTTGTTTGATATTCAACTCTGAGATTGGCTCTTGAACCACTACTTCAGGATAGACACTGAGAGATGCCTGTCTAACCAGGTAGCCTCGTCTACGCTCCTTCATAGCTGAAGCACTTGCATATACTTCTCCTTGTCTTGAACCAGTTGAAAGACTTCCATAATCAAATGACTTACTACGTATTTCTGGAACTTCAGTGGGCAAAGCACAGGGTGCCTGCTCTGATGAGGAGCGTCGCATCTCTCTTTGATGATGGCCTGGTATAGACAGAGAATGGCCACTGCCTGGAACAGTTAAGAACTCAGACTGCTTGGCAAAGTCATCTTGTTTAGTTGGGGACACCGATTTGATGCTTTCCTCTCTGTCAAATGACATTGAAAAACTTGAGCTATGAGATAAGTTACTCTCTTGACTAGGGCTTCTTGAAAGGCTAGTACAAGTGGACTCAAAGCTTGACTCCCCAGAAGAGTGCTCCATATCTGCGAGACGCAGACGTTTCTTCTTTGGGGGCAGCTTCTCTGCAGGAAGCTGGGACAATGTTTCACTCCTTTGTGGCCACTGAAATTCCTCAACATGTTTCTCTGGTTCTTTCACTGGTACTTCAGGTTCTTTTTCTGGTTTGTCAGGCTCTTCCGTAACTCTTATTTCAGGCACTTGAATGTTGGGTTGTCGTACAAGTTTGTGGGGCATATGATACAACGGGTTAGAAGAGAAAGATCCATGCTCATTGTCACCCTGCTGCTGATGTTCCATGCTTTCTGATCTATGATGAGAATCAGGGCTCTGCACATCATCAATATTTTCTGTGTCTGATTGCTCAGAAAGATGTCCAGCATGCTTATCTGGCTGATAAAATGGATGTTCAATTGATTCAGTCTTCTCAAATGAGTTTGGCCTGCTCAGTGAATTAGTATGTTGAATGACAGATATTACATTACCAGCAGTCTTTGTGTCTGAATCTTGAACAAGTACCACATCCTCTGGAGTCATACATGAGCCTCTGTCAAAACTGTCTGATGGACTGTGTGCTCTAAACATGGATCCCTTACTAGCAGGAGCAGCCTTGGCAGAATCTTGACTTCCTTGTCTTAGGTCATAGTCTCCTGTGATTTCAGTAGAGCCACTCCGACTGCCATCGTCTTGTCCAAGGCAATCTTCCTCATCACCAACACTCTTTTTCATGCGCCGTTTTCTTGTGGTGATCTCTGTCATTCCCACTTTTGTACCATATGAAGCATATGCTGTGCGTACTTCTGGGCAAGCCATCTCTGAGCCAGAGCCTTTAAATTCAGGCATCAAAGACCCCCTCTCTCCCATTTTCAAACTTGAGTTTAGACCTGTGATCTTCCCGTAGTTCTCTGAGTCTCCATGCCCTTCTTGAGCAGAGTGTTCAAAGGCACCCTGTCTCCTTAACCTCTTTAGACCCACGGCTCCTGGGTAAAAGACATCATCTTGGGTCATCATCTCATCAAATGAGTGACTCCCTCTTAGACTTGGTGGGACATTGAGGTTGGTAGGGGAAGGTGTTGGCATTGAGTTGCTTCTAATAAGTGGCCCTGAATCAGAGGGTGCTTCAAGAAGACCTGTGTTAGTTTGGCAAGAGCCAGCATGATAATGCTTTGGGTCACATCCAGCAACTAATTGAGATTCTGCACAATCACTTTGATAAAATACATGACCCTCTGATATCTTTCCCATGGCCAACTCCTGCATGGCACTAGACTTGTTGATATTAGTGTCTTGACTAGCAATAGCTACCATCCCAATTGTGACTGACTGTCTAGATCTGGAGTTGGTTCTGTGGTACCAAGTTCTTCCAAACATTATCTCTTCATATGTCTTTACATTGGTATTGGGTGGACTGATCTGCTGTTCAGCGCTCTCTGAGCGGGAAAAATAACCCGAATCAGTGCTACCTTTGCTGTGGGGACTTAAGAGATTTTGTGACTGCTCTGAATCATGGTCCTTTTTCTCAGTGAGTCTTAAGGCAAGTCTCTGTTTAACTGTATGAGACTCATCTCCTCTGCCCATTTGTCCACCAATAACTGAACCTTTAATGTCTGTAAACTGGGGACACTCTGTGGCAGGTGATGGAACCCCTTGTTTTGGAACAATTAAGATAGGCACTTTCATAGATGCCACGGACAGTTCCTCTGCTGGATCTGCATATGCTGGTCCCCTTTCCATTTGGCTCTTGTCAGACTCAAATGATATCTGTGGGCTACGTTTTTCAGGGAACATTGCCCCTTCTGCAGTTTCTTCATCAGTGTCTGTGCTTTGTTCACCATCAGAGTGTGCCTCTGCTTCCCCAACTGAAGATGCTTGATCAGTGTCTGTTCGAGTTGCTAGCTCAGAGAATGGAACAAGTCCTGCTTTGATAGCATGAGCATGAGATTTTCTATGTTTATACAAATTGCTCTTGGTTTTAAATGAGAAACCACATGGAACACAGGGATAAGGACGCTCCCCTGTATGGGACCGGATGTGTTTTTTGAGCACACTGGGTTTAGCACATGCCCTGCCACAGTAGTGACATATGTACTTTCCTGGCTTCTTGGGTTTTTGTTCCTTCTTATGACTTTCATCTGGCTGCTCAGGTCCGGATTGGGAAAACTGGCCAAAACCAGCTGGAGACTTCTGACGGGGAAATACTCCATGAGAGCGGGAGTGAACAGGAAACATATCATCTGGTGGCAGAGATTGCAGTTGACCAGAGAAAGGCCAGGCATGGGCCTCTAACCCAGGTTGTGGCTTTGTACCGCCAAGGAAAGGCTCTTGCGGGTATGAATGTGGCAATTGGTAGGAGTAAGGCCGAGGGAAAACCTGTTGAAATTGACTTTCTTGTGATGAGTGTGTCACTGCAGATGAAATCAGCTTTCCAGAGCTAAACTTTTGAGTTGAGCTTGCAAGGCTTGTCCCACTTGTAAGACTTTGCTCACGATGCGAGTGTCTTTTAACATCTGGATCTGCAAAGGTACTTCTTTTCGTTACAGCAGAAGGCTCAGAGACCCATTTTCTTTGTAAGAGGTTCTTTTCCCGTTGATCCTTGGTGCATTTTTGGCCAACAGCAGGTTCATGTGGCTCCATTTTTATTAGTACTTCAATGGGGTTTCTTAAGATGGGTGTTTGCTAAATTTCATTCATGTACGCTGTCATGCCAGATGAGTTACTTAAGTGACTCCTAAATAAAAGGTCCTTCTACTTCCATAGTTCAAGTGTCGCTCCACTTTAAAATGTAAATTATGTCCCTCTGTGACAATCAGGCCAGTATTTTTCCATCACTCATTTCAGCAGTCCATTCACTTTTTGTTCCATCTAAGCTTGTTCCTCTTCTGTTTAAAGACCTCTGATGTTTCAGTATCTATAAGAGAGAAAAAATAAAACCAAAGTTTAAACATTGCTTTTTAGACAAAGATTCTAATTGTATTAAAGTAAATACTACATATTTAACATTACTACCTTAGGATTTTGAAAGTTGATATCTAAAAAAGCTGGGGGAAAATCATACTCAGCTGTCTAAACAAAACAGTATGGTGGTTGATCATGTGACTCTTGCTCATCATACTTCAATTACAGCTTGCTATCTTGTTTTATTTCAGTTTGATATCTAGGCAGCTGCACAGATGTGTACTTCTCGCCTAGCAAGTATGTCAAGTGTGTCAAGAGTTTTCAATGAACCGATGCAGAGGAGCTACCACCTCCCTCTGCTCATGAGTCATCATTAACAACCTTGCCCACTCATTTCCTAAAGTGACACAAACATATAAAAATAGCCCAAGGAATGCAAATGGCATTCGAAGTAGTGTGGGTGGGTGTTTAAAGGGTAAACTCTAAACATTTTCTTCCTTAAGAGTTTTGGGTTTTTCTAAGCTTTTAAAAACATTAACACTGTGAACACTTAAGGACAAAGCATTACAGACCAAAATACAGCGTTGTGGTACAGTACAACTTTGGACAACTTTTTGTACAACTTTACAGTACTCAAAGCAATAAATAGAACATGAATGTGTTTGTAAAAGGAAGATGCTGAACACGCTCTCCGTGTGATGTATATCTTAATCTCAGGCTCGTTCTGATTGCAACAGACAGCGCTGCCTGAGTTTGAGTGAGGAAACTGTGTGACGCTGGTGTCTGGAAGGCGATGTGAGCACTAAAAATAGCAGGGCAGAAAAACCACTGGTATTTATAGCACTTGAAACATTAACTTTTGGTTCATTTTGTTTTCATAATTCTTCCATGCCTGACACAGGAAAATATGTGTTCACAAACCATGAATTGAACTAAAGCAGTGATTTTAAATGTATAGCAGCCTTGTCAGGCATTGTTTCCAACAGCAACATGCACAACAAAATGTCTGCCCAGTTATGTATATTAGTGAGGCTTTTAGAACAATGATACAGATACTACTGACACTAGATATGATAGATATAGCTGCTGTTACTTTAAGACCTACTGCACGGATCCAATATATTGACATACATCCGGTCTTCTCCCAAATGTTTACATTCACGTAAGACAAAACTGACTACGTTTTCATGAATACTCACCAAGACGGGCATTTTGACATAATTCAAGTGCGATAAGCCACAACTTTTTTTTGCTTGGTCTTCGGTGTGTGTCAAGACAGTATGAGTACCGCATTGAGTTCTATTTTGCTGCTTATTGCACTTAGTACTGTGCTGCATGGGTATTTACCAATATAAACAATATAGAAAAACCTCTATCAATAGACACTTTATATCATCACCATGATACATATCGTCATACCGTCCACCCCTATTGCTCATGCTTTTCTCCACTTTTTTCCTGCCTTTCGTTACATGATGGATTTTTGGGTGGCAAGATATCTACTGAATGAATTGCATAATCTATGTTTTTAAGGGAGGTTAAAAATACTTTGAATCACCTTTTTTAAGAGGCAAATGGATGTGCTTACAATTTGAGAGCACATGTGTGGGACACACACTATGAAGAGGATAAGAGCAGTGCCTCCATTCACAGCAAATCCATCAGAATTTGGAATAGCATGACTAAGTCATATTACATAAACCAAAAGAGGTTACAAAAATCTTACATGACATGAAGTCCCTGTGCTCTCCGCTACTTTTACCCTGTGAATCTACAGTATGTCCTGTTCTACACACATAGCTCAAAACATATTTTTCAACCATAACATGTTGTTAGATGGTTATGAAACTTGTTTATGCCCAAAGATTAATGTGATCCATGCATGGCTGAGATCAGTACGCTGCTGTCTGCTGTCTGCTGTCCCACTCATCTTCCTGCCCCATTTTAACATACAAAGTGTAGGAGGTTCGTAGCCTGGGGCCACAGCAAGGCCTCCACACTGGATGCATAATACCAGTATAATAAAGAACATAAAAACTTTTATGAGGATACTTGCTCATGAATAAAAATACACCACCTAATCTAATGCAAGGATTATGCATTTTACAGTTCTGCTGTCAGATTTCAGTGAGAGGATTAACATCAGTCTTCTCAAAGTCTGTTTGTCAAGGAGTGCTGCATGGTGCAGCAGTCCTAAAAGGATTTGGAGAGGCATTATGTCACATTCTAAGCCATTTGGATATCCTTTTCACTTGAAGGGAGACTCCCTGTCTTTTTTAAGTGCCATCACATTTAAAGCCATTATGCAGTGGAAATGCCTAATCCCCCAGGAGTTCAACACAGGACACTGCAAGACTGCAAACAAATAAATATATAAATTAACAACTAAATAAAGAATAAAAAAGAAGCAGACCTTCAAAAAAAAAGAAAAAAAAAGGGATTTCGCCAAAGAATGTTCTTAAAATATTCTGAGTCATGCTCTTTAACAGGGATTGTGATTATCAGCTGCCTGGCTGTTTAGCTCCTGGCAAAGTTACAGGGCTATAGCAATAAACAACTAGAGTAATTCAGTCAAGCTTGTCCATTTACCGCTCCCCACTTTTTAAAGGGATGGTTTTGCAGTCCCAAAGCCCTTATGGTGTGATATGTTGGTTTAAGTACAAAGATCTGCAAATTCAGTAGTGCAAATAACTCAAAGAATTAGGATATATATGTGGCTGTTTACATACTTAAGCTAATGGACTCTTTGGAGGCAGACAGTGTTACTAGATCATGTAGTTCACTGAGGTGCACCTGGACACCGAGCGGTATGTTCCAGAGATTGGGTTCCACCTTTTGTCTACTCCCCCATGACATCACAGCCATGATGCTGGGGAGGTACACAAGCCAGATCTCATTTCCCTCAGTCCAAAGTGGGACAATTTTTTGTTCCTTGTAGGACAGACACTGAATAATTCAATAAGCTGCTAATTGTTTCAATTCAGTGGTTATAGAGGTTATAGTGACAAATTCCTACCACTACAACAATTGTGGTCAATCCCTGAAACTTTATTTTGCACCTTATTTGTATTTGTCTTGTTGTCGTGCATCTATATTTTGCTTACACCTTGCTTGGTTGTCTCAAGAGGAACTTTACTGCCATAAGGGAATTTCAAGTGTGCACGAATACCACTACTCTTGCAGAGGAGGAGAGGTTGCTGAGTTGATTTTCCATGGCCCTTGTTCCAGCTATCCCAACTCATTAGTGATGGAGGCAACTTTTACTACTCTAACTGAGCTTTATCATCTGGCACAGAGCAGATGAGAATGAGTCTGAAAATAGATTGAAGTAAGGACACCACAATAAAGTCTTCTGTTTTAAAGGAACTGGCACATGTCTATTCAAAGCAATTATTCAAGCAAACTCGACTGCATGCTGGAAGGATCTCAATAGCTGTTCTTTTATTTAACTTCCTATAACTGAAAAAATCTAACGTACGTTTGCTCAAATAAAGGAAATTTCTGAGACAATCCTGAATTATGACCCACTAATGCTATCCTCACATTACCTTTTCCTTCACTCGCACAGAACTTTTGTCTTTGCAGTTTATCTCAGCTCCCCGCAAGATTCACCTTTTGCTCATCCAGCAACTTTTACGGTGTGATTTTGGTCTGTGTTAGCAGGACCAGAGGATGTATCACCCAAAATGTGTGTGAGTCAGCCCCCTGGAGTGTCATACTGACTCCTCATTAAGACTCCAAAGTTGAATCTTGGGCAGGCGACTCATCCAACTCCACATGCAGCCGGGTGAGAGGCCAGCACAGAGACACAGGCCTGCTAAAATCATGTCCAGATGGTCAGCATAGGGGAGTTCTACACATCGGCAATATCACAATCACATTCCAAGGGCACAGGTCTTCCATAACTCGCTACTCAACAATAGCTACAATGCCTTCAAAGCCTTCTGAAAGTAGGAAATAGGAGGATCGATTGGAGTTCATAAAAATACAGCCGTATTAGCAGTTCAGACTAGGGCTGTCACGATATCATATTTTTCACTACATGATTATCATGGCCAAAAAAATTCACGATAATAATATGAAGAAATCAGTCTGACATGTTTTCTTTTAAATTAGCATTTTTTACCAGGTCTTCCTATGTTTAGGTTCAGAAATTTCACTTTAATGGCAATGAAAAGGTTATTAGTCAGTTATTGAAATGCCTCATTTTCAAAAATGTCACTTTAGTCAATTCATTGGTTGCTTTGCAATCAGTTTTTTTACAAAAACCTTTAAGTCCACCTCTTTGGACAACAATACATAGTAAACAGTTTCAAAATCACTAAAGATGCAACTGGAAACATTGCAAATGATGAAAGCAGAATTCAAAATGTAACAATGAAGAAGGTGTGATGCAAGTGACACGTCCGTTTCTGTCAGACGTTTACAGCAGCACACAGAACACTGTTGTTTACTTGCGAAATCCTGTCATTGCCACTGTAACGATGGACAAAACATGATAAAAACTTGCAGCTCGGCAATTGAAAGAGGGTTAGAACCTTAGAGGGTTTTGCTTACAAAGGGAAGTGGCGTTTAGCGGTTTCTGGCAACTAACTGGTATTTCTGAATGGGCTGACGCTGGGATTTAGTGCGAAAGTATGAACGTATACTATGTGCGGAAAGCATTCGCTCGATATCATTATCTAATTTTGTCAGGGATAACCGGGTAGAAAAGGGAGCGAGGACTCATTTGCAGGAAGGGTAGATTTATTGTAAAAATAAACACAAACATAAACAAAACACCCGCGAGGGGGAAAACCAAACTGAAATAAACTTAAATACCAGGGGGAAAACAGGAAACACGACAGGGAGCAGACGACATCCAACAAGACAACGATCCAACACAGGACTGCAGACACGAGGAGACTATAAAGGGTAACAAATCAGGAAGGGAACTGGGGCCAATTAAACAATAATCAGATAACAAGAGGGGTGGGGGTCAAGACAGAACACATGACACAGAAATTAACCAAAACACCACATGTGCTAAACAAGACAAGACAAATTGTGACAAATTGACGGAGGTGGCGTTTAGCGGCTTTTGCATTTGAACTCTTCATATATTGCGATTATCTATAGAAATTTTGAAAAAAAAAAAAATAATGCTATCAGTCAAATTCATCCTTACTGTTTCTTTTGTGTGTGTGTGTGTGTTTTTTCCCCCGAAGAATCACACCATTGCATACAAAAGGAACAATTACACTTACACTAGCAACCAGTTTGAAATAACTTCCTTTTGTGAACTGATGTGGCTTCTTATCAAAGAATGAGGCAAAAATTATATTATTTTATTGTATTTAATACAGTGATAAAAGCTGTCGATTGGCATTGCATTATAAATATACATTATCCTTATGAAAATACCCGAGACAGCTTGAAGAACACAGATAAATCACATACTGTCGCAATGGTGTGTTAATTCTATTTATGTTTAATCAGTCAAAATGTCACTATCTGCATTTTATTCAGCTACAGCGTACGATATTTGGATGTCTTTGTCCATATTAGGGTTTTCCTGGAAGTTTTATTACTCCTATGAGTCTCACTTGTGGACTTTTTGTGCGATTACACCCTCCGGCGTCGAGTATGAATGAAACAGACCTTACTTGTTAGAGTTTAGCGTTCCATAATGCTCACATCGCCCTGTTTTGGGTAAAAATAGAAAAAAAGCCCTGAGGGATGTAAATGTAATAAAACACATCAGCATCAGCAGTTAACAGGTTAATGTAACATTTCCTGTTTTAGGACTAGCAAAATAATAGCAACTTACTCTCTGTACCGTGGCCAAATCTGCAAGATAACTGAGGCGGAGGTGGGTGAACAGGTTGTTGGTATTGCCCCCTTTGTTGATCGACAAGACCTGCTGACTGGGGTGATTAACGAGTCATTTTTGATGGATTCCAAAAAACTCCCACACTAGCGCGCCAACTTTCTTGTAGTGCAGGTATAGTCTCTTGTCTGTCATATCCGAGTACGTTTTTAAACAGCAGTAGCAACTGCGCGTTGTGTCTGCTTGTGTTTTATGACAGGTGGCAACCAGCGTTAAGGTGCAATACCACCAACTATTGTACGTTGGGATGTCAACCAGATGCTGGCGCTGGATTGTTTACGTGTCATATAATCATATGGGTACTATTCATTTTAAATATTACGGTTAATGCCAATAATATTGCGACACCCCTAATTACCACGATATTTAATTTTTTAAATATTACATTTGTCAATACCAGTATATTGCGAGACCCGTAGTTCAGACAAATAAACCAGTCTTCGAAAGCTATATGGAGGAGAGGAAAAATCCATTAAAGCAGAGGAGAAGTATTTTTAAAACTCTGTACAGGAGAGCCTGAACCATTTATGTGTGCACTAGATAGAGAAAGCATGCGTGGGAAGCATCTACAGCCATCTCGAGACGGGGTGAGGAGAGTGGGTGACTGTTCCTGTGTGGGTGGAGAAGGCATGAATACCATGCAGGGTTATGGTGTTGATGAATTGCGTTATGAAAGGGGCTTCAGTTACACAACCCAGCCCATCCAATTCTCTGCCTGTGTGGGCCGAGAGGGATGGCAGAGCTGCTGTGATCCGTGCGCAGCCGGAAACGAGGTGCATACAACCCTTCAAGACATTTGGTCGAATGCGTAATTATCTAGCAGCTGTGATGCCAGCGACTCAGCGAGAGTGAGAGAGTGAATGTGCCGGAAAAATCAAGCATCAACAGACTCACATTCATGAAAATGATGGGCAATTCTTTCATAAGGACAATATCACTGCATAAAGAAGAGGGAGAAAACGCTCGCTGGCTCTGATTGGTTTTGAGATACGGCAGCGGAAAGGACACATTATCCATTAGCTTGTCATTATAATCATATCAATGGTGATTATTTAAATAACATCATCTGTCCAGACGGCTGCTCTCTCAACAAATTGCTATGCGCTAAAATTTGACTGGGCCTTGACATCAGTCATTAAATAAGACATTAGCACTGTCTCAGTTTGGGAAATGTTGCGATTCATCTTGATGAACAGTAACAGCAGTTAAGAAAGTGCCCAGTTATTATGTCCACCATTTATGTCCTAATTTTGAAAAAGCTACAGATATCTGTTATTTGCTACAAGCCAACAACCATTTGAAGGGCTCTGATGGGATTCCCCAAATAAACCTATCACAGTGAAGCAACGTTTTTTTCTATCTTCTTTCTCTGTCACCAAAGAGGTCTACATTGGGACAATACCACAATTGAAGTGCTGCTGTGGGTGTCAGGTCAAAAGGCAGTGCCTGCTGATAGAAAACACAACAGCTATTAAGGAGAGAATAAATCCCTTTCAACATGAGGTCATGTCTAATTTAACTGCCACTCTGAAAGCCCAAGCACTATCCCCCAGCACGAGATACTGTTACCAATCAAATTAGTGACCGGACCGGCCAGTAGAGAAAGGGGGGACCTGGAAGGAAAAATGTACCCCGGTCTGGGATAGAGGTCTGGCCCGGGACTCTGAGGCACACCAGCAGTCCAATATGAGGCAAAGCAACGTAATTACAGGATAGTTTGATAATTGAAAACGGCACAGATGAAAACATTCTCTGTGAATAACCCGCTCCCAAAACAAGAGCTGCATATTTGTGGACTGGTGCAATGCAGGAAAACGTCAAGGAAGTAAATGGAGAAAAGATCATCAGCACCATGTATAGGTCATTAGATGGATTTATGACACATTCCTGGAGGCGGTGTTTAGAAACATGCCCGCCTTGCGGACTGTGGGGGGGGACGTGTGATTTGACACTAAATCTTCCTGTAGGTGCCATTGCTTAGATTGCTTAGCAAAGCGCCAACAATCCTAGGGGTTTTTCAGGCTCCACAGCTGTATCTGTTTTAATGTACATGTTTCCATTTAGCCTTGGCTTAAACACAGAACACTGCCCTATGGAAGGAAAGACAGATTCAAAAAAAGTGAAAAACAGGGCTTCATGTTGGTCTTAATTGTCTATGGAAAGACTGTCATATTTTCCACCGGGTAAGCTTGAAACCATTACAAGCTAGCCTTCATTAAATTTTCCACAACATTTTGCGGAAATGTCAGGAAGCAGCTGTGGAGGCACTGATTAATTGTCTTTCTTACTGGTTCCCCACTTACAAAATTATGCTTCATTGAAATATATCCTTTTTTTTCACCTCCTCTCAACTACATTAGAAAGTCATCTGAAGCATGTATAAATGTAAAAGCTGTGGCCAGTTGTTGACATTTAAAATCACAGAACCCAAAGGGAAATGACTACCTCCAAAGCAGGTCTTAGCTTGGCTCTACCTTTAAAGGGGTTTGGACACATGTAAACTAACACAAGTCAACCCTTCAGCCACATGAAGGTCTCCCCACAGCTTACTGGATGCAAGTACATCAAAAAAGAAGGTGCTGCACAGGACTAGGCAAAGCAAGTGGAACAGTATACCTCATAAGTATGTCCACAGCCAAAATTCTATAAAGGGAAGGTGCAAAACAAGAGAGGGAGCATCTGGAGGTTGTGATCCCGAATGGAAGAGTTGAAACATCTGCCACAAGTGTGCCCTGGCCTCTTGGAGTAAAACAAATAAATGACTCTAGTCACTGTCCGAGGTTAAAAGCTTAATCACTGGTGGGCGAGCATGCACGAGTGGGACGTCTGGCTGCCACTACTCTGAGCACCACTGAAAATAAACCATCACTGTTTTCAACTCTGAAGGCAGGCTTTGAAGCACTGGCATTTGTGGTGTCCACAAACACATCATAGAACTGTGGAAAAGATTCAACAGTCTGATTTTGGTTCTGTTGTAGGGGACTAAAGGCTGGAATACCCTGCACGACTTTTGCCCAGAATTTTGTAGTCTGGACCCATTGACGATAGTTGCCCAAAGTCAGTGCCAATCTGCAGATTTTGGTCAGTTGACAGAATAAACAGAAAACACCGTAGTGTATAATGGCCCCAGACTCTAATTTTTTTTTAGCTTTAGACTGATTCTATGTAGTATGGGGATATCAAATACATTTGATATTTTGAGCGATTTTAGAACACTTTTGAGCGATTTTAGAACACTAGTAATGAGGCGTATAATTCTGAGTGAGTTTGTTGTGTTTAAAATTATTTGAAAGTCTTGTGGTGTGTAAATCCTCAGTCGTTAAGTGTATGATCTCTACACTATCCATCAAAAATGGACATTAGAAATTACATTTAGAGGACTAAAAACTGGAATTGATACCAAAATAACCTTTGATCTTTAAACTTACTAAAGTTACTTTTAAATAGTGATGCATCTACTTTATATGATTCCACTAACATGCTAATCAAGAGTTGTATTAGTTGTGGTAAATCATATATCATCAGCGATGCACTTTTATCTTCCTACTGCATCTGTGAGGCATGCAACCTCAGCACACGGTCCCGCCAGATGCACAGCCCGCAGAACATGTGTCTCCCTAACCTCGCTTTTCCACTTTTTCCATATTAAACACCTGGGTCCTTCATGGGCTCCCAGATATTCCGCATCCTGCTGTCTTTGCTCTTGTGTGGTGTGACACTGTGAACTCACCCAAATGTTCTCTGCAAGTTTGGGATCTGCTTGTTTCTCAGGGTAAAGGCCTTGCGCTGCTTCCTCTATGGTAGTCGGGTTAGGCAGGCGAAGGCTGGGCAGTGGGGTGACAAGTAAGATCCCCTGGCCAGGGTGCTGAGATTATGCAGACCACTGTAGAGACAATGAAACAAAACAAGTTTAATGATAATGTGTGATATGAGACCATATAGACACTATCAGAGTAGCTGAAGGCTCTTCATATCGAATAAATAAACTGAACCTGAGCATCTGCTAGAACAATATTTCCACTCCCCTTGGAGCAATCCTGCTCTATTAATATGAATCCTCTGATGTGTTTATGCACAAACCATATTGCATTGGAGAGCTTGTCTGTGGGATAATATATAGGCAAAGTATTTTGAGACATGGCAGTACAAATTCAAACTAATTAACCTTTCCTTTGACATCTGAATGATGGTACAGTGTATCTTGCACATTATTCTCTAAAATTGTTCTTTTGCCATTTCATACATTTTCAAAAATTGTTCAAACCATAATCAAACACTGGGCATTATTATATTGATGTGAAATGAAGTGACGTGTAGCCAAGTATGGTGTCCCATACTCGGAATTTGTGCTCTGCATCTCACCCATCCAAGTGCACACGCACACAGCAGTGAATATTGAACACACACACATACACACCGTGAACACACACCCAGAGCAGTGGGCAGCCATTTTTGCTGCAGTGCCCAGGGAGTGATTGGGTGTTGCTAGATGCCTTGCTCAAGGGCTCACCTCAGTTGTGGGTAATGGGAGTGGAAGAGAGTGCTGTTCATTCCCTCTCCCCACCTACATTTCCTGTCAATCCAGACTCGAACCTGCAACCTTCGGGTTACAAGTCTAAACATTAGGCCACAACTGCCCCAAAAATATGGAGCGCTTCACGGATTTGCATGTCATTGATTGGTAATCTGACAAAATAAAAAATCCTTATCATAAATAGAAAATTGTCTGACAAAATATGTTCCCTTTAACTACACGGCCACTAAAATAGCAAATGAGGCCATCAAGATAATAAAATAGCAAAGAACCCAAACGACGACCATAGGGATCCATTGTTTGTGCCTGGATGAGACTGAACCTTGGCCAGCAGTCTATGATAGAGAAAGAAATTTGCTGTAATTTTGCTATAAAAGGGCTCATGATACCAGGACTGAAACAGAACAATGATTAAAATAGAACACGACTATGAATTTAATATATTTTTATAATGATATTGTACTTTAAATGTAATGTTACATGCAACTCATACATTTAAATAGGACAATCAGTCTTAATGCTACATACTGTATCTACAAATTATATAAATATATACACCGATCAGGCATAACATTATGACATTATGATCCTAATACTGTGTTGGTCCCCCTTCGCTCCCCACGTGCATCAATGAGCCTTGGCCGCCCATGACCCTGTCGCCGGTTCACCACTGTTCCTTCCTTGGACCACATTTGATAGATACCGGGAACACCCCACAAGAGCTGTAGTTTTGGAGATGCTCTGACCTAGTCGTCTAGCCATCACAATTTGGTCCTTGTCAAACTCGCTCAAATCCTTACGCTTGCCCATTTTTCCTGCTTCTAAAACTTCAAATTTGAGGACAAAATGTTCACTTGCTGCCTAATATATCCCACCCACTAACAGGTGCCGTGATGAAGAGATAATCAGTGTTACTCACTTCACCTGTCATTATGTTATGCCTGATCGGTATATATATGTATGTATATGTGTGTGTGTGTGTGTGTGTGTGTGTGTATGTGTATGTGTATGTGTGTATATATATATATATATATATATATATATATATATATATATATATATATAGTTATTAGTTAAACAATTTGCTTGGCCTTTGTAGTGCTTTTGAGGCCTGCTCTCCAAAAGGCCATCTAGAGAAGAATACTTCACTGTGCTTTTATGCTCCCTGTCTTGGAGTGAATGCAGCCAAGCTGTGCTCTTCAGCCCCGCAATCTAAAATGTGCCCCAGGGCTGGAGATATTACAAACACCATTATGCTGCTCTGCTGCACTAAGACAAGCTCAGCTAACCCAGAAAAACAAGACATTTCTGTGAGGTTGCATCACAATCTGCAGTGGAGCTCACCCAGGGTAAACACAGGCAACACTTCCTCTCACCCGCAAAAAAAGAGAAAAAAAAACCCTTTTCACCAGGACTCGCATATATTACATTGCACACCAAATCAAGACATCAGACTTTCAAAATCTCTTATAAACATATTAATGGCAAAAGTGTCATTACACTGTATTCAGCACAAACTGGGCTACCATAATATGTGAGCAACATGTATGTATATTTTGAAAAAACAAAATTTAAGACACTCAAATAAGCCCACAAAACACACAATAGATATGTGTCCACAAGACTTTTGACTAATGGGTGTTGTTGCCTAGAGTTTTTGCTTCAAACTGATGTGAGAATCATTGTGCCTACTCATTCACATAAAACAATATATTGATTTAAATTTTCTAAGACACTTTTTCTTTATAAAGCCCGTATGCAAAGAGGCGTGAACAATCATGAATAATGCTGTGATTTACACCTGAGAGAATAAAAGACCCGCATAATGAGCTGCATAATGAATGAGCCTTTTAGTCAGGAATGTGACAGAGGGGAAATCTTTACAAAATTTACAAAAGAAATATATTTTTTGTAGTTTATTTAGAATATAGTTAACAATATAAAGGGAGAGCCAAAGGCACATTAGAAAGGCCTACTATATTTTAAATTATCAAAAGATTTGACATTACTATTTTTAATGTTTTTGAAAGAAGTCTCATGCTAAAAAAATAAAAACAGTAATATTGTGACCTTGAACAGAATTCAGCATTCAGTAAATACAAATAACTGAATAATTGGTAATGATGAATGTTATAAGTAAAATATTTGGGATTTAAAACAACATAATGTAATGCAATTATGATTTCAAAAAGTATAGGGTGAATTCAGGTTGATTGGGACACTTTTTTCCCAGTCATTTCAATGGCAAAAATGTTCTGAATCATTTGATTTTGTAAACTATCCGATACAGACAATACTCAAATATCATTTTGAGGTTCGGTTCATTTATGAGATGCGCCGTGCAATGCATGATAGCGCCGGCGCCTATTATAGGCTATTGTCTGCTATATTTGCTTCTTATCTATTAAATCCAGGCAATTGGCTGATGAAACATTGATTAAAATTAAGATACAAATTATACAAAACGAAATTCACTTTAAAGAAAGGCTTTCTACAAAAGCAAAACTTAATGAAGTGGTCAAAATCATGTCTGACCCACTCCATGTCTCCCGACATATTGCGCATCTTTTGTAGCATATTTGTTATATTATAAAGCCTATAAATGTTAATTTGCAGTTTAATACGTCACACAGACACATGCAGGATTCATATTTAAACGGTCTTTTTGTGGTTTAATATTCACAGACACTAACAGAATAAACTTACCTCACAATCATCAGCTGGATCCGTTGCTCTTAGAAATAAACAGCTTTTCTTCTGAGGTAAATTATTCCAGGATTATTCTTCACCGCGTCTCAAAACGATGTAAAGTACATGCTCTAAACTTGATGTGTTTTTTCGAGTTGATGTGGGTGGGGATACTCCACTTTGAATTTCAAAAGAACGCGTGCTCGGTGGGCATGGCCGCCATTAGTGGATAATGAGACACTCGCGAACGACTGACATCTCTCTCTTTTCAAACAGATTACATAAACAGAGAATATTTGTGTTCGATTTGATTTACATTATTTAAAACCTGACATTTCAACGTTTCTTTAGACACCGTTTCATGTTTGTGTGACAAGTATTCACTAAGTTTCAGTTCATTTTCTAAAGAGTATCAGATTGGACTTCATTGACAGAGAGGCTGCAGATCGCGCATCATGTTTGTTTTCTTTATTTTGCAAAAAGCACAACATTTTGTTTTTATTGTGAGTATACACAAATAAAAGTAGATACTTAACAGATTATAATGAGGTTTAACACTTGCCTGAATGATAAAAATCGACAGAGTTATTTGAGTCTCTGGCACTGATAAGAAATAAATCGAGGTGGTCGCGCCGGCGTGATCTTCGACCTCTAGGGGTTAAGAGTGAATGAGCAGAAACTGATGCATTTACTATACTGTGCTGGATGAACATGATTTAAAATGTGCTTTTATTGTCATTCTTCAATTCCAATTGTCTACCACTCACTAAGCTTATTGTAGGAATGACAATTCCTTCAAAATTATTTAAAAAAGCAGAGATTTGTCGCTACATATGCACATTAAGTGAAGGAGCTCCTTGATAAAAGGTTTTGAGCAAGTAGCTCGAATAGCTGGACTGCACTTCCCAAAAGCATTGTTATCTGTAGATCTTAGAGACCACTGGTGCCAATGGTTTCTACAATCTACAGTATGTAGGCTTATAATGCTTTTTGATTACTTGCTCAAAACACTTTACCAAGGAGCTCACCCACAACAACTCGCAAGAAGAAATTATTCTTGCCACGGAGATGTGCTGTGATGAGGCAATGATGAGTGCTTAAAAAAAACATCCAAAATAGAGATCCAACATAGGGCTGTTAGCTAAATGAACAGGCGATGAATTGGAGATGTACAGGGTATAAATAACTGCCTGTAATTATATGCCTCCACTTTTTTCCCTGGAAATTATCATTTGAAAGTACTTGAGGACATGTGGCACATTTTGTCAAAGCTCTCATAAACTATGCTCTGTGCCACTCCACAGTGTGTGAATTAAAATGTAAAGAGTGACAAGTGAATGCATATTTTCTATTTCAATGGCCTGAGTAATTTCTGCAAAATGATTTCAGAGGGAAAGGCGCCATATAATGTCATGTCATCAATGCGTTTCCAACCCCCTTCCCAACATCCTCACACCATTTTCTGCCTCTTTGTCTTAAAGTGAATAGGATTACAGAACTGACACAGGAAATATATTATTATGAAGCTTTTCCTACCCTAATCCATTTCATTTACTTCAGTGAGAAAACACAAATTCCTCCAGCAGCCTGGTAAACCAGGAAGAAATCCTACTTGTTCAGGTGGATCTTATGTAATATCAAAACATTTAAGCAATTCTCTACTTAAACATTCCAGTATTTTGTACTTCTATGGAGAGATCTGCAGTATATAAGTCACAGAATTTCAGATACTGATTTATACAGACACTTTATTGAGCACATCCTGCCCAAAATCCCAGCAGCTGAGTGTAGCTTAGTGCATTTAGCCTTATTTACATTGACCCGGCTCTAATGTTGCACGTGGTCAGTGACCACATCCTTTAGGTAAAATTTGTCAAGGCGACGAGCCTTCCTGTTGCCTCACTTCCACAACATTATTCAGGGTGCTAAAAAATTCATGCAGAGTAATACAGGAAAGTTAGCAAGATCATTTGAGGTGGCATTAAGAAGCTAAATGTATCACGGAGGAGGAAGGGCCCTGGGGCTAGTGGAGCTGTCATCATTCTGACTCGCCACACATCGTACCAGCCCTGCAACCATGGGAACCAATGAGCACTCTGTCAGGTGCACCTGCCTCAGCCTGACACCTCCACTGCACTCTCTTTCATTTCCTCTTGTACTCATTCTCTTTTAAATCTCTTTCCCTCTGCCTGTGTATCATATTGCATTCTCTAGCATGTCTGACAAACCATGACGCCATCCTTTCTAAAACGGAGACTCTTTTTACTTGAGGAAGTCGGTTTAATGAAGCCCAGCTGGGGACAAATAATAGGGTGAGGAGGAACTGCTGCTACCCAAAATAGATCGGCCCAACACCAGTCAAATCATCGATATGCACAGTATTGACAGCTTCATGAGCAAATCGTGCTAACGTTAAAATGGCAACCGTGACCCTCGCAGCATTGCAAGTTCTCCTCATCTTGCGCTCTCCTCCTCTTCCATTATTAATTCCATACTTTTTATTAAATACTCTTAACACTCACTGCCTTTGTGTCTCTTTAATAGGACTTGTAGCTCCAGGCACCATATAGAGACAATGCAATTACCTTATATTTAATGGGCCGATTTAAAAATTTATGGAAGGAAACTAGAAAGTACATTTGACAAATGACACAACCAACAAAGGTGACAGCTCCCTCCTTTAGCTTAGTCTTAAAAAAGAAGGCAGAACAAAGGAAAGGGCCCCGTTAAACCATCACATGTCTCCCAGCGCAAACAAACAAATCAGTAGGCTCTGTTGTTCTCCTCCAGCCCCAGCTGCACACAATCCCCCACCGAAACCCCCCTTTCAGTCTTTCTCTCTGGTTCCTTCCACCCTTTGATTCCCATGTCTCTTCATGACAGGGCGTTCTAATGGAAAGAGCACCTCTGATAGATGAGTGCATCAGAGAGGAATTTGGCGCATAGTTGCGGTCATGACATCAGAGTCACACGTTTTACTGTTGGGCGGTGAGTGTTCCCCTGACAGCCGGGGTCCAGTGTCATGTTACCCCTCACAAGAGCCAGGAAATCGGGCTAAGTGGATTTCCTGATGGCACATGCAGACTTGTACTGGAATTAGCTCCAATGATGGGCTAAAATCAAGATCTGAAACAAAAGTGGCAAGAATGGCTCTCTGTACTTTTAACTTATATGTCTGATCTTTACAGCAGACTTAAGCCGGGTGCACACTGTGCGATTTATAATAGTCCTTTATGAATGTTCCTTGTCAGACTGTACGAACATGATCCCTGCTGTAAGCTATGTCACACTGTACAATCTAAGTTGTCATTAATGTCAGACTGTACGATAGTCAAAATGGTGGCTACAAAGAAATCTCTAGTGCTCATTTTGGTCATGGTTTGCCTTGAAAAACGAAGACAACTTGACGGTTGTAGTAGGAGAAGTCACACTGCAGGACTGTGCGGCAAATCTTCTGACACTGCCAGAATTTCGTTGGGAGGTAAAATTTGATCGCAACGGTCATTAATCGGCTGTCAAATGATCAAATACTTCCGATTTTAGCCTAGGTTCAGAGGAATCTTTTAGGATTTGTAAAATGTGTCTCAGACGGCCAAATCATCGCCAAAATCGCAGAGTGTGCACCCGGCTTAAGGAATAGTTCACTTCTGGTCAGTGGGTTGGCCATCCAAACTTCTTTGTACTATATATATATATATATATATATATATATATATATATATATATATATATATACACTGTTTATGTTTTACTTAAGACATAACCTGCTATGTTTGCTAGGATTACTCACCAAGACAGGCATGTTGACATTTTTTGTGTGAATTTGTCCGTTCAAGCGCTCGTCAATGTCAAAATGATCGAGATGGCCAATCAAATCAAAGAAGGCGGGTCTTACTGTCATACTGTTCAGTCTGTCACTGTCACAACCGTCTATGGTCACAACGCAACGAGAGTTTGTGGAAAGATGTAAGTAGATGCAAGTATTAGACAACTGTTTTATGATAGAAATGTTCAGCTACCGATAGTAATAGACTATATAGTGATGCAAGCAAACTACTCAACCTTTTATGAAATTTCGCCGTTTTGAATTGAAAAAATGCGATCATGATTCATGTAATTCATAAATGAATGTGACAACGAGGCAAAAAAACTTTGCATTTTCTACATATTAGACATACGAATAAGAGGGAATTTGTGTACATTTTATAATAAAATATTATTTGCAAATAGTTTAAATTGATTACTTCATTAGCCTACTACAATTAGACCTAGAACTTATTTTACCATTCTTATTTATTTATTCCCTTAAATCCCTTTTAATCCTTTAATTATTCAATTCCTTTATTATTATTATTTATAATAATAAATTATACCCCAAGGTGCCCCCCCAAGCACAAAAGTGAAACTCTGCCTATGACACACACACATCTTCTCTCAGCGCGAGCGAGTTCTCTTTCGCGTCTTGTTCTTGAATGTTTAAATTGGCAAGGCTTAAATGAGTTTAGTTTAACACAGACAGCAGCGTGTGCCGTTCAGGTCTCGACCTGCGCTCGCGCGCTATCGTCACCCATGTGATGACGCCGTAAATGACTGGGTCATGGTCGAGCATACGCATTCGCATACAAGAGTGACTGTTTTGTCCACGCTTTTTGAGCATCGCTGTTGTAATGTATTGGGAAGCCAGAATGTGTATCCATCAACAGAAACATACATTAACCTAACTCTGTCTGTTTTACACGTTGTTATTTTCAAGAAACAATATTATAGATGCGTCGTCAGATTTGAGATGAACCGCGGTGCAAGTGCGTGCCGAACCGAGGGTGGAGAACCGTACGGTTCGATTTTTTACCGAGAACCGCTCCACCCCTAATATATATATATATATATATATATATATAATTTTTATTTTATATAATTATATAATATTATATAATAAAAGAAATTGTGTACAGCAACCATTTTATCACAACTCCACTGTCAAGAACAATTTAAATGCCTTGCAAAAACTTCAAGATAATAAAAGACACACATAACAGAACCAGCCAGATGCCCCTGTGGAAAATTATGTTAGGTATTCAGTAATTTACGAGTTGTCCAGTCTTAAAAGGTGAGAAATTGATTCATTGCTCACGACTAATTTGAAACATCATGAGGCAAATACCTCTAGAGGTTTTCTAGTCAAACAAAACTGCTGAAACAAAAATATTTAAGTTTCATGGTTTATTGTGATTTAGACGAGCTATAAAGCCCCGATCACACAACGTTGATTAGGCAAAGTTCCACAGGGAGTGCTGTCTCTTCATTGCTTGTTTATCTAAAGAGTCAGTGGAACCACATGACCAAGAACGGGGCACAATGAGCATCTCCTCAATCCAGCAGGTGTAGAAGAGCTGGGCTTTCGCTCTGTAATCAGCGCATTGGGAGACAGGATTTGGGCTGCAACAAATTGGAGCCACATGGTGTTTAATGGGCATTAAATCACAGAGTGGCACGGCCATCCTGCGCAAGCCACGACAGTTGCCCCCAGAGCGAGCTAATCAGTGTCATCTTCTCCAACCCTTCCCTTCGCAGTGCATCTGACTCTAAGGCCCAGACTGAAAGGGGGAAGTGACATTTACGTCATTGGGGGATGAGTGGACCGGTTACCATCCCTGTCACCCCTTTCACAAGCAGCACACTCTTTTCGGATAAGAGGGGGGCCGTGACGAAGGAACCGTGCCAGCGTCAGCGCGAGTCCATCCGCTGCCAAGAGAATCCTCCCGAGATTAAAACGGGGAAAGTGTGACATATCGCACAAGCTGAGCACATTACATTGGGTGTGATAGTAACACTGAATCGTAACAAGCACACCGAGAGAACGGCTAGAGGAACCCATTTGTAGAACACCCCATCCCGGCATCCATGCTGGCCGAGGGCCGAAGAAGAACCTCTCCTCGAGGACCACACCAAGGTCACTGGGTTCAGCTGTCTTTTGCCGTGTAAGGCAAGTCCGCCCACTTGTCCTTCTGTTCTTCTCTCTCCTTCCTCTACTAAAGAAAAACAAGAGCAGATTCTCCATGATAGCACCGTGAGTCAAGCTTGCTCTATCTGTTCCAATCTCCGCACTGTTATACAAGTCAAGAAGCTGGCGCTGAGCTGGTGTCTGAGTCAGTCTGTAAAATACATCCAGGCCCCGTCTGTCCAGTTTCCACTCATTTTCTCTCTAACATGCCTTTTCACCAATTTACTTCAGCTGAGGGGGAGGGCAGTTGTTAAAAGTACCCAGGCAGTTTGGTGGGGACTTTGACACAGCAATGGCAGCTATTTGGGTTGAAATGAGAGCTTTACGGCAGTGTAATTGATGGGCTTGGGCAGAACAACCGCACAGTGCCATTACCCTGCGAGAGTCATGCGCTTCTTTTATAGAAGCCCACCATATATAAACATACCAACTCAAGTCAGGAGACTTGAGGCAGCAATGGCTATTAACACCCAATCAGCAATGGCACCAGTCAAAATGAAACACAAAATAACACATTTGCCACCTTTTTGGTTTTCATTGAAAATACGTCATTCCACATGGCTGGCTGGAGAGCAATGGGAGAATATATACTGTAGGATCAGTACGATTCCCTGGTAAATGTTCTGAGGTGATGCAGGGCAATTTTCTTTCTGGATATTAGGTACTGCAGCAGGAAGAGGGTCTTCCTGTAATGGTCTTTGATAGACCTGTAGTGAGAAACCAGCTGCTTTCACCAGCATCCTCTAACCAATAACCCACTGCTTTCTCCTAGGGGGGTAAACAGCACTTCCTGTGCAGCAGTCTCGTAACACGGCACCACTCCTTCCATCCCTGCAAACCTAACTCTGGCTTTTAGTCTTGATTTATGATGAAATTCCCTGAAACCTGCAATACACAACTCACAAGTGAAGAATGAGTATACAATATTTCCTTCTATACATCAGGAGGAACTTACAGTCAATGAGGGTGTCCACAAACATTTCAATACAGCTTTATTGACAAGTTTCCATGAGAAATAAGTTTTGTATCTCCAAAGCACAACTTTCGGTAATTCTAGAAAGAATCAGTCACTGCCAGAACAGGTTCTGAACTTCTATTTTAACCTAACTGTATCCAGAATATATCTAAAAAAAAAGAAAAAAGCAACGAGAGTGAATCAGTGATGATCAGTGTCTGAGTATGTGTGAAAATATTAAAACGAAAATGCACAATTCAGAATTGAATTTTGAATGTAATTTGAAATAAGGTAGCAAACAGGATGCAGAATTGCAAGTCAAATTTGAATGTAAGGAAGTAGAATTAAATTGATTAATTGGCAGATTAAACCAAACCTCAACCTCATTTAGGTTTGTTTATCATTGGTCACAAACTATTCATTAGTCAAGCTGTACATCAGTCTATTCTATTTGTTAGGGTATCAATATAGAAACTGTTGTTATTAAGTAAGTTTCATTCATAATTTTTCCCCTTTTATCTTAAATAAAATGTAGATGGATAGATGGATAGATAAATGGATGAATGGACGGACGGACGGACGGACGGACGGACAGACTGACAGACAGCCGAACAGGAAATCAAGGAGTTTCACACTGAAGGGAAGTTGCTCATAAGACTTTTCCATAACCCCAATGACATTTCCAATGAACAAACCTCAAGGACACAAATAGGTCAGAGGTGACAATGAGTCCAGGAACTAATGCAAGAGTTCTTCTCGCACTCATCGTTCATGAACACACTTTTACCAAGAGACACTTCCAGGAAAAAGAGTATCACAGTTGTTAAAAGTAAGAAAGAGTTGTGGGTCTACTTAAACAGCACTTTAGGGAACATAAAGAGTTATTAAACTTCCTGTTGTCTTTCTGAAAAGTGGATCTAGCATTGCTATACCACAAACACTGGAGAAAGCCGTTTCGACAGGGTGAAGTGCTGATTCACCACGGCAGGGATAACAGTGCCGTGGTCATACCATTCTCTGGCCTTTGATATCCACTCTGCTGTGTCTGCACTGAGCTGTTTTTAAACCAACACCAGCGTCAAGGAGGCTGTGCCGCTGCTGAAAGCCCTTCTTCAAGACAAAGAGTTTCCTGAGAAGAGCCTACAGTGGTTAACACATAAATGAGTCGCTCACACACAGCAAAAGTGAAGCAGACAGTGCAATATACTGATTCAACCTCGACCGTGCTCCATTTCCAACTACACAGGAGGATTTTACCCATGATCAGAGTGCATCACAAAGCCATTAACGGAGCTGAGAAAGTTTGACATTTTGCGGCTTTCCCCTAAGACCCGATAGAATAATATTATTACTGGAAAGAGAGTGCCCTGCCCTCCAACCACTCCTATAATTAAGAGTGAATACAGGCCACGGGGGACAATCCTGGGGGCCAAGAATATCAATCAGTCACCCCACAGTGTTTCTCTGGGCTCTGCTGGCTGGCCCACATCATAGAGAAAACGAGCCTGTTTGCTCTGTGGCGCCTGTCCCTTTAACTGTCACTCTGCTGGAGACAGACATGCACAGGAGATAATAACAGCCCCCCTCCGCAAGCCTCCTGATACATTAATATTGAAGTGCAGGACTAAAGTGGCCCACTACAGTCAAGCCCGACAGTCAAGGCCACATAATCCAGCGGAAACAGAGAGGGAGGGAGAGCTTTTTGAGCAACATGAGTCCTAAGGACATTCCAAAAACAGGACCCTGTCTTTATGCTGTGCCTGTGGGAAGAGCTTGTAAAGTAGCTTGTGTCCCACACACACAACAACAGAGCCAGTCACACCTCGTCATGTTGTCCAGGGGCCAACTTTCCCAGGATTCGGCATATTTCCATTTCCCACTAAAGGAACACTGTCAGAGTCTCGCTCTACTGACACCAACCGCAAACAATTCTTGATGCTAAGATCTTTATCAGAGTAAGGCCTTTTTCACAAATTGGGCCTATCTGTGTAATACGATTAAAGCCTTTACTTCCAGGAATCTGACAGAGAGACAAAGCGTCTTTGGTGTCTGGCTCAAGTACTGAGGGTGGAACTGTCACAGCTGTGTGAGGAAGGAGAGGAAGCCACAGTGGCATCATAATTATGGCATCTTCAGTAAAATAACAGCATCTCCATTTCCTGTACACGGCTGCTCTTTACCCCTGGCTTTGTGCCTTTAACACATCGACTGGCCAATGCAAGATGAATTTTCAGTCTTTTCACGTGTGTTTTTTGGTGGTCACTTCTAAAAGTCTGTTTATTCCTGTAAATGGAATAAATTTGTACAGACTGTCACCGAGAAATTATTTTAATTGTACACCTATAATTGCAACAAATCCATCCAGTCCTTTTCAGCATGCAAGAGGTGGCTAAATAATTATTATTCAACATCTTTTGACAGAGCGGCTGCAACAATGTTTTCAGTGCCTCAAAAATGGCGATCTATGGAAGCCTGTTTTCATCTCAGAGTAAAAAATAAAACAGGTAATTTTGAGATAAAGTTTAAAATAAGAAATAAAGTCAGATTGTGAGATATAAAGTCACAATTGTGAGACAAATTCATATAGTTTTTGAGATATTGACATGTAAGTCACAATAACGAGTCATGGAGTCATTGCAATTATAAAGTCACATTGTGAGATATAAAGTTGTGAATACCAGAAATAAATTTGCAATTGCAAGATATAAAGTCACAATTGTAAGACATAGTCACAAATAATAAAAAATAAAGTTGTAATTATGGCATATAAAATAATATTGTGAAATATAAAGTCATATTGTGAGATATAAAGTCACAATTTACTTTTCTTTTTCTTTTTTTTACTTGGAGGCAGAAACAGGCTTCTACGGATCAGATGTAAAGAGGGTTTTGGTGAAAGAGAAGTGCCAGACAATATATTAATTCTGTATTCTTATCTAAATCTGCCTGTCTCTATGCCTGAAAGGGCCTCAAGCATGTGCTCAGTGAGGACAGATTTTTTCGATTTTTCTCAAGTGGCTTGACCTCTGAGGAGCTGCTGAAATCAGAAACAGGAGATATTACATTAAGAAAATACACAAGCGTGACCTGTGATTTTGATGCATTTACTAATCCATTCCGTTGAGTTACGCATTGATGTTCAAGATGATACTTGATCATGGTAACTGAGAAGATTTTTAGCACTAACACTAAAATTACAAATCACAGAAAGTCAGTGAATGTAAAATCCTGGGTGGCATCCCAGGTTGCAACGCTCAGATCCACACAGCAGCTACTACTGTTGAGGCCGGAACTGTGTCAGTGACGTTGGAGGAAGTGGTAATGTAAAGGTGTGAACTCAACTCCCACAAGACTGTAGCTACAACACCACAACAGTGCAGGCGATTGATTCGCTCACACACACGTACACATCCACCCACATGCAAATCTCTTTAGCTCTCTTTGAGTGAGGAGACAAAGAAAGTGAGGTAAAGAATGGTAAAGAATTGTTTCTTTTTGTTGTTTTTTTAAAGTTTGATCTGACTAGAGGGGCAGGCCCCAGGTTTTCCGGCCATGGAATTGGCACTTATTAATAATAACAAACACTTATTAACAGTTTCAGGCTTGGAAACTCTGGGTACCACTGGAGGAAAAAGAAATGGAAGAACAGGCCAGATTTCCCCAGACCAAATATTACCCATGGAAAAGCTAGGCACTAGCACGCAAACACACATATTTCTGCAAACAAGCGCAAAGTACTTTCTGATGGCATTGTTGTTTTTTTCTTTCTCTTGTTGTGAGTTTCTTCGAAAAATTATTTTTCCAAGCTTCTTGGAAAGTGGAAAATCAAGCAGCTCTCTTCCGTTTTCCACATCTGTCATAACGTGACGAGTCCTCTCCCTGGGCATGTTCATTTCCAGAGACAGGTCCGTAGTGTAATCTGACCATGGATTTCCATTTCTAAAGACACAACTACATCACAAAGGCAGCACAGTGGGGATGGAACCGCTCATTCAGAATTTCTCAGCCTCTCCCAGCACTGGGACGTATCCCCTCAATACGAAATTAAGATAACTGTTTTTCCAGTTCCATTGACATGCAGCTGAGCCGTTCCGTGTGCCTGTGTTTCCCACTCAGATCATGTTTGTACCATGGACTCATTCATCAGACTGATTCACATAAGTAACTCCTGAGTTTGTGAGTCTTATTGAACAATTCATTAAAATAATAATTTGTTATTGAACAAGACTACACTGGTCATGTTGTATGCATGATTCACTAAAAAGAACCTTGTCACAAGAACCAGTTATTTATTTAATCACACTACACTTGGCATGTAGAACAGAAAAAAGTGTATTCTATTATTTACATGTATGTTTATCTCATCACATTCAAATCAGACTACAAACTCTAATTCACAACTCAGGTAAAATGCCCTGCCACTTTTTGAACAATTTTCAACCCCTAAATATCACAACACACCTATGTGCCTCATGTAATTAAATTTACTTTTAAACATTTTTTAATAACTTTCAAAACAACACTGAGTGTATGAGTCATTCTAAAAGCAAAGTATTGTCTATCAGCACCTGTCAAAGTGAAAACAACATCCATGTCCAGACACAAATCAAGTGCTCCAGTCTGAATGGCCATTGCAATTTCAACAGGCAATTTCCCCTCCGATTTCGGTCTTATAAACACGTCTGCCACACTCAAACAACCTGAACATTCACTCCACCTGACAGACACAAAACTTGTTTCAGTTCTCTGCGTGCAGGAAAGTGTAACTGTGGATGAGAGAAATGTTCAGTTGATGTCATACGTTGGCTCTCAAGGGGAAAGCCCTGTCTTACAGGATCAGACCCAGACAATGAAGTACTTGCGTCCTCTGAGATCTGAGGTAAGTGTGGAGCAAATACAATTCACTGCAAAGAAAGACAAAAAGAGGGATGAGCCTCCAAAATCCTGAGATGTGAGTCTGTTATGTAACACCCAGGATGCCCTCTTTTGTGTCTCTGACAATGCAGACCTCCTTGTAGATGGAGGGGACGAGGTGTCACTGGGGTCCACCGCCTAACTCAGTTGAGAAACTCGCTATGAACTCTGGCAGTGTGTGTATGTGACTTACATAACAGATGCTGCGCTGTTTCGCTGGGGCGGAGGGATATACAAACTGTGCTGTGCGAGTCTGTGTGTGTGTGTGTCAGAGGGGTGGAGGGGTACACTAGCTTCTCTGTTAAGCGTCTGAGGTCACTGCTGGCCCCCATCACAAACAAGTCTTCATCATCTGGCCTGGAGCAGGAACGCACACATGAGGCCTCTTGAATGTTTAAGTGTGTACGCATGCTGTTTGTGTACGTCTCTTAAGGGTGTGTACGCAGCCCAGGAGAGCTTGTTTGTATGCATGTATTTACATTTATCCCAGGAGACATCCGATTAGGGGTAAGAGAAGTAAATAAACACAAACAAACTGCATATGCAAATCACGATTGAGTTTTTTTTTTTTTTTAAATGAGGCAAAAACGGATACGCTGTCTCGCAGCTGAGGTTTTCCTGCCCCACTAAATACATTTACATGTGGAGTTATAATTGAGTTAGTCTTTATCATCGTTGAGACCAAATGTCATCCAATTAACATGTAATGTATACATGCTGGATGAAGCCGAGCTACAGTCATATTATCTAGGTCTGTTATGATGTGTGCACACCAAAAGTGAAGTGAATTTGCATCACATTACTCGCTGGATTACTTGTTTTCACACGATGAGTGTCTTCACGCACATCAACAACAACATTTCTTTCTGCCATTTTTTCCGTCATCAACCATGTTGGAGATAACTACTATTGCTGCTCTGTACCTGTTGTGGAAGTCACAAATATGATGGAAAGCCAAACGCAGATGTGTCTGGGTTCACAGCACCATCCAGAGGCACACACAACTCGGCGAATTCCACCGTCTTCTCCAGGAACTGCGCCTGGATGTCAACGTGTCATGTGAATTTCCCGCTCGAGTTGAAATGTTTCAACTTGAGCGGAGGGCGCGATTGAGGCGAATATCGCGTTGCCCTATTTGTGTCATTTGCGTCGCCCGGCATTGACTTTGTGTGTAATCTCCTCACGCAAATAATTAAATTCGCTTTTGGTGTGCACACACCATTAGTTCTACAAATGATGAGTCTGACTTAAATCGAACTATTGAAGTACACGTACATAAAATTCTATACTATTTTGTCTAAATAAATAAAAAATACAACACAATTCAAATCCATATTTGTAAATGCTACAACTAATTTAGGCATCACAACATTATAATTTACAGTACAATATAAAGAGTATATTAATTTCAAGATTTGCTAAAGATTACACAGGTTTTTTTAAGATTAACTTTAAGTTGGAGGTAGATGATGGCAAAGGTAATCTAAATGTAAAAATAGGTTAAACAATTCATGCACAATACACAACCCATACTGCTAAATTAAATAAATGTCTAATATCAGCCAATAAACAATATAGTACATAAATAATTAATGAGATATGCATCACTGAACTTAATGCCACTAGTCAAAGTCTGTCTAGCATCGCTTTTGGGTTCACACTTTCATTAACCTGTTGTCAGTAAGTAGTCGGTAATATTTGCAACCCAGTAATCAAAAACTGCTGAAGTCGTCTAACAATAGTTCTGGCGTAAATATAGGATGGAACATCTACATAACGTAATCTGTCACATTTGTGAAAACTGTAAACTGATAAAACTGCCACGTCACTGCAGCACCTGACTGAGATGCAGGTTTAGATTAATATAGAAAGGACACCAAAATACTACGTAATCTATGATGCTTTTCGAAAGCTGCCATGTCACAGCTGCACCTGATTAACACATGTTGCTATAATCTAAAAGTAGTTCTGAGGTAAATATAGAACAGAGCACCCAAATAATACCAAAAATGGATTGTAACACTTAAAGCAAAACAAGGCTGATCCTATTTTAACCCAGATTAGCCGTTCATGTACCCTCTATTGTGGAGTTGTAGTGAAATACGACGTCAAATCTGTTGAAGAATCTCAGACGTAGTCGTAGACGTCACACATTCCGAGTGTTTAATACGGATTTCAAAGGGAAAAAAATCCCAGATACCATTGTTACTGTGTAAAATAGACTGCTCTATGAATTCCAGACACAATCATTTATTTGCTGAATAAGCCTGATTCAATATCCACTGCACTGTATGTGAACTTTGTGTGTATTTATATAACTGACGCAGATAATACAAGCATATGACTTCTAGAAGGTGAGAACTGGTATTGCTACATTACATTATGCATTGTGCTATCTGTATTGCATCTACAGGATGTGATCTGGTATCCTTTTTGTCAAAATATGTTCTGACAACCATAAATTCACCCATTTCAAGCACTAACAATGAAATAACATTCAAACTGAAGTCTGGCTTAGAAATCCTTTGTCCACCCTGCATATTACACAACCAGTCATATTCCATGACACATTAGAAATCTATCAACAGTTCCTTTTCAATTTTCCATCGCTAAAAACACTTAACTGGCATTTAATTACTTTTGGATCAACAAACGCTGAGCGAATGACTGCCTGACCTGCCAGCTCATGAGGTCACAGTATATCGCACGCACAAAAACATGCATGCAAGCAACTATATACACATATTATGTGGTGTTGCGTTGCATGCTGATGACTGGAGAAGTGGGGAAAAGGAGCATACCAGTTTTTTATACCACTATTAAACGAGCCATGAAGGGGCCACCCTAAGTTGTCTCGGAAAGAGGCCCCCCAGTCAGGAATGTAGCGGCCGTGCCGCCCAGCGCATCTGTGCGCTGGAGCCACCTCAACGGAGGAATTTCCAGCGTTCTTATAAAACTGATAATGGGATGTGTACGCAGCAGGAGTGGAAAAATCAGAGGTGCATTACAAGGTTTTCCACATTCCTCCCTCTCCATGGGCCAGACATGCGTGCCCTGTATATGCTGGAGTCTGAGTGTGTGAGGATCTCTCGGTGTGTTTATGTCTACCTGCTGACGGGACATCCCCACAGGCATCCACACTGACAGAGTTTCAGTATATACACTGCAAAACTTATAATGGACTTGGAACGCTGTAAGGCATTTTTATTTGTGAACATGCAGACTGAATCAAGTCTAGACAATTTAAAGATATACACACTACCAGTCACAAGTTTGGAGACGGTGAGATCTTTGAAAAGAAAATTTTGAAAGAAGCCTCTTCATGCTCACCAAGGCTACATTTATTTGACAAAATACGGTAAAAACAGTATTTTAAAATGAAATGTATTCCTGTGACGTTAAAGCTGAATTTTTAGCATCATTACTCCAGTCTTCAGTGTCACATGATCCTTCAGAAATCACTCTAATATGCTGCTCAAGAAAAAAATATTATTATTATCAATGTTAAAAACAGTTGTGCTGCTTAATATTTTTGTGGAAACCGTGATATATTATTTTTTATACTTTTTATATATATACTAATAGAAAGTTAAAAAAAAGTCTTTATTTGAAATGGAAATCTTTTGTAACATTACAAATGTCTTCATTGTCACTTTCTATCTATTTAATGCATCCTTGCTGAATTAAAGTATTCATTTCTTACTGACCTCAAGCTTTTGAAGGGCAGTGTACTGTATCAAACTCACTCAACAGCGGTGCTAATGGCAGCTGAGGATTCATTCTTTAAGGCCACATGCTGACTGATGCAACCAATGACTGCCTCCACCAAACTGCTGTAATACAGTCCAATAGTAAAGCCAAAAACTGATATGTTCTCCCATGTTCAAAAAATGTTCAAAAACCCATGTTCTCCAAGGACGCATTTACTTCCAACCTGGGCAGCTACAGCCATCTCCACGGATGACAAATGCAGACAGAAACCAAATAAAGATCCAGTTTCTTCCATTGGTGAAAGGCTTCCTGCTCAGCTTTTGTTTGGTGTGACTGTACACAGATGGACGAATGGCAGTCTCCTCTCCTCTGTATCACAGAGCGATCTCCCTTAACTGGCAATGAGAGACGAACAACATGAACTACACTCAGCACAGCGGGCATATGGGGATCGGCTCTCTCTGTTACAATGATTCAACAACGTTCTTATTCCTGGGATAACAATTTAAGTTCAAGTTAAGTTCTTTTTTATTTTAAGAAATTAATATTTTATATTTTATTAATTGCTGTTTACTTCAACAAAACCACCATTCAAAAGTGGTAAGTAAGGTTTTTTTAATGAAATTAATTTTATTTAGCAAGGACACATCAAACTGATCAAAAGTTGCAGTAAAGACATTTACAATGTTACAAAAAAACTATTTTAAATAAATGCTCTTCTTTTGAACTTTTTATTTCTCAGAGAATTCTGAAATCTCCACAACATTTATAATAATAATAAGAAAAAATGTTTCACCAAATCAGCATATTAGAATGATTCCTGAAGGATCATGTGAAACTGAAGACTGGAGTAATGGCTGTAAATTCTGCTATCAAAACAAACCTAGTTGATGCTGAAGTGAATACTGATAAAAAAAAAAATCAATCAATCACTTCAATGCTCACCAAGAACAGGGGTCAAAAGACAGGGATGTTAAACCGTAAATGGTCATGCTATAACGTTTATAGATAAGTGTCATGCCCACAGCAGTATGTGGCCAGATCTGTGTCGCACTGTAATGAGGGCTGCAATGCTAGCGGCAGTTTTTCTATTTGCTACCCTGTGTCCTCCTACTTACTTACACACTCCTGTCTCTCCATCTCACACACATAACATGTACCCCACGGCAGCATTAACAAACTCCTGTGGTTTTTAAATAGAGCAGCACAATCTCAGTCACAGCAACCCACGGCTGCTGCCTCTCCATCTGCCTGCAATTTTTTTTCCTGTTTCCTTCCATTTCTTTTCTGTCTATTCTTCCCTCTGACTCAATTCATGGCTCCTTCCATTCACAGGCTAAAAATATAAGTGAGGCCCTCACCTTGCCTCTATGTCAGCGCGTCAGTAGGCTGAATAAACATCAGCTGCTCTCTTCTCTTTAGTGGTTGAAGATTCAGGTGGGTTCCATTAGAATAACCTCTCTCTTTCTCTATTAATCTGATTCTACCTTGTTGTGAAACCTCTGTATGATTCCCATAGGATGTGTCACACACTGTCTCCCAACATGTGTTCTTCACATATTTAGCTGTGGTACTACTGTGGGAAATGAAGGTTCGTCTCATCTATGCCCAGTTCCCTGTCCCCTCCTTGCTTAAAAGACCAGACACCAGAATGATTCCCATGTTAATCCAGGCTGGTCTAGCCGGTTAATCTAGTCAAGAAGCCTCACTGGAATCAGTTGTTGATGTTAACTAAAACTAAAAAACTTAAATAAAAAAAAATAATTATATGATAATTGACATTTACATTAACTAAATTTTTATATTATTTCTAGTGCTGTCAAATTGATGAATTGCATCTAACATAAAAGTTTGTTTGCATAATATATGTGTGTGTGTGTGTGCTTGTTTGTGTATATATACATATACACACACACACACATATATTATGCAAACACAAACTTTTATGTTAGATGCGATTCATCGATTTGACAGCACTAGAAATAATATAAAAATATGTATATATATACACATATATATATATATATGTATATATATACATATATACTTAGTGCTGTCAAATCGACTAATCCAAAATAAACGTTTGTTACATGATATATGTGTGTGTACTGTGTATAATTATTATGTATATATAAATACACATGCATGTATATATTTAAGAAAAATGTGTTATATTTATATATAAAATATTTATATTTATATATAATATAAATTATATAAATATATATACAGTATAGCCTATACATGCAAATATTTCTTAAGTATATACATGAATGAGTGTGTATTTATATATACATATTAATTATACACAGCACACACATATACTGTGTAAACAAACTTTTTGGATGCGATTATTTTGAATGTGATTAATTGCGATTAATTGATTTGACAGAACTTATATGTATAAATACATGTGTGTGTGTGTATATACAGTATATATATATATATATATATATATATATATACACACACACACACACACAGAAAGAGACATATATATATAAATATAATATTATATATACACACACATATATTATGTAAACACAAACTTTTATGTTAGATGTGATTAATCGATTTGACAGCACTAATATTTCAGTTAGTTGCAAAGGCAAAATTTCTAATTTTCTTTTATCCTAAGTACTAAAAAAATGTGCTAAAACTAAAAATTTTCATTAATAAACACTAAATAGACAAAAAAAAAAAAAAAAAAACAAACACAACAAAATGACAAAATCTTTAACTAAGATTAAAATGGACAAAAATATAAAAATAAAAAACTAATTTAAAGGTACACTATGTACCTTCGGCACTCTAGTGCTTAATACACAAAACTGCATGCGTCTTGCGGAAGAACATTGTTGCCGGAGCTACTTCTCTCTGTTTATGTATATGACGAGTCACGCAGGTACTAGGATACTCCGCAGCGGCTGTCGTCCCACCCGGTCTAAAATAGTCTGAATATAAACCCTTATATTAGAAGATGGATTCATAATGTACTCACTCATTACATACATTTTGTAAATTTTGAACAGCAAAAAAGTTACATAGTGTACCTATAAATACTAAGATAGTATAGTAAAGATAATAAAATAACTGAAATACAACATATGCTTGCCCTCCAAAAACAGGATTTGTTGAAACAATTGCCTATAAAATCTTGCGTCCAGCCTGGAGTGACTCATATGCTGGATGATATGTTTTATAGGGTACAGTGCAGTCCACCAGCCTGGTGTGTAAAGCCAGATTTTTTTCAACATTAATAATGGAGGCCACAGACTCTCAGAGAGCAAAATGAGTCTGGGTGAGAAAAAGAGAAGGGGAAAAAACTATGATCTGTCTGACAAGGCTGTTTGAAATAAGAAGAGATAAAAAAGACCCTAATTTATATTAAAAAAAAAAACAAAAAGCATATGACATTCAACTTCAAACTTTTACCTTTAAACCATGCCGTAAAGATGGGTTCAGGCAAGGTTATCTGATGAATTTATGCCTGTGCAATAAAAGTCACTGAATATATGCTATCAAACCAGTACCTGGGATAGATCTGGATCGTAAATTGCTTTTATGTGAATCTCGATCGTAGATAACTGATTTTCTGGCGTTAAAGCTGCCAGGAATGTGGTTGATTCAGGCCAGTAGAGACAGGTGGTCTCACCTGTGATTTCATGGAATAAACCCACAATTTTCCTGGCTGTTCTCGAGCATCTCTCTCAACTCTGCATCTCTGCTCTCCATTTCTCAAAATCTCGCTCAAATTCGTCAACCCTACAAGCCGCCTCACCTGAGCAAAGGTAAAGTGTCTTTGTGCGTCTTTCATCTGAGAGTCTCATGCTGTTGTCTTTTCATCCTTTCGGCCTGAGAATGTCATGAGTCTCGCTCTCTCTTTCTCGCCATATGATGTCTTAGCTGACCCCAGGCCTGGGCTCATGTCAGTGGGCCATCTGTGATAGGAACCCTGGGGCCCAAGTGGCGGAGGGCCACATGCCTGCCTGCCCACTTCCTGAGTTCAGCCCACACACTGGGCCTGGCCATTGCAATGCCTGCACACACACATACAGTATGATGCACACAAACATATACAGACACAAAAAAATGCCGCCGGCAATACACAGTACACACTCAAACACTGAAATCTACATTAGCATGCTATAAGCCAAGGGGTCAGCATGACTGAACTTCCTGCCCACTCTGTTTCGCTTGTGCTCACATTATGCATTTCAAGCCATTCACAGCATAAATAACTATACAATCATCTGGTCATCCAGTCAGGAGATCACAAATAATGTTAAAAACAACTCATGATTTTGAATGTCAACATTTGATCCCATCTTTTCCACCTTCTCTCTCTCACTGAAGTGTGAGTCACTGAGTGCTTGCCCATTTGGCTCAGGCTGGGTATCCAGGTCTCACTGTTTGCTACAGATCTGGCATTGGCCAGGACCGAACAGAAGGTATGGAGAGCTTAGCCCAGTCGGAGCCTAGGCCACAGACACAGAGAGGGGACGCAGTCAGGGTATGTCCAACCTCCATCCACACACCTCCACACTCTTCTGGCACTCGGATCAGTGACATTTGCGTCACAAGGCACAGCTAGAGTAGGTTTGAATGAAAGCCTAAGCATTCATTATGAAAACCTGGCCATGCTGTTTCGATCGGACCCTGCTGCATTCGCCCTCTAGTTGCTCATCTGTGGTTTCTAATGACGGCAGCTGTACATTTCGGCAATGTTTCTTAGTTCTAGCTTTGATTACTGACAGCTTTGGTCAAAATAAAAATATGATTTATATGGGCCATCTGTCTTTTAGCTACTGTATAAAAGTATAATTAAATAAAATTATGTGTACATATTATAAAATATGATTATTACATTATATTAATACAGCTACTGTACAAAATATAAATATATAATAAAATATTTAATTTGAACAGATTTTTTGGAACAGATGTTCTCACTGTAATGAACTAATAGAATATATACAGAAAATAAATTCAAAAATATTAAAGCAACAGAAAAAAATAGCAGCGGTACATTTCAGCTTTGGTAAAATAAATAAATAAAATAAAAATGGGTCAATGGGTATGCCTTTCAGGTATACTTTACAATAATATAATATGGGAAATAAAAAGAATGCACTAAAACATAAATAATCAAGAAAATGATTAACCAAATAGAAATGAATGAATAGTGAACACAGGAAGCAGCCACGAAATATGCAAACCATACACGTCAGCATAATTAATTCATAGAATAGCCACATTTACTCACACAAAGGTCGGAGAAGTTAATAGGGGCAGAATGCCAGTCATGTCACCATGGACACGCTGCCTCTCTCCTGTGCATCTCTCTAATGCTGCTCAGGTAGCAGTCTTGACTTTTAACTGAATGCACTGATTGTCACTACAGAATCATTCAAGACTGCAGATGCCAAACCCGTTGTCAGGAGACAACAAAATGCTAAGCTATTTCATCGGTATCTGTCAACACATGACAAAAAGGGACCTCTGTGTCAGCAGAGATTCTCGGGGAAAAAAGGAAATCATGTGGGAGTGAGTGAGTGAGTGTGGATGTGCTGATTGTCTCTTTCACTCCTCTTCATCAGAGGGAGGAGCGCCGTGGCGCAAGGTCATAGAGGATCATGCCTCTCAGGTGTACAGGTGGCCTCCTCCTGCCATCTGTACTCTATGGTTCTCTATTCATTTCCAAATGGAGCTGCTTTTAGCTTCGCCACTGAATGGTGGAATTTATCATCAAAACACTATTTTCTATACTCCTAAGAAATCAGGTCCTTAACGGTAAACGTCTCATTCTAATCAGCATGCAAAGATGCAAAACATCCACTTCTGCCTGGAAAGGGAATGAAAATGTGTCATGATTATGAGGAAAATGCATACTAATGTGTGAAAATGAGTGGCAAGCCTTTCGGCAGAGAAATTGTTTCATTCAAGTAAACGGTGAAAAGAGGAAGTGTACAAAGACAGCAAATGCAGGAACGCTGTGTAGAACACACAAAGGAAGACAAGGTCAGATGGTGAATGAAGTGCCAACTAGTTGTGCTCTCTGAAGGATTAAAGAATCTTGATGGTTGGTCAAATATTTATCTAGCATTTTCACGGTTTTAAAGAAATAGTTCACTTTGACTCATCATATACTCACCCTCATGTCATTGCAAATCTAAATGACTTTATTTCTTCTATGAAATGCAAAGGATACAAATACAAAGAATTTTGAATAATGTACTGGTCGCTCTTTTCCTTGCAGTTACAATGAGTTGGGACAGGAGCTTTGAAGCTCCAGAAAAGAAAAAAAACAATAATCACCATATAAGTATGATAAAACTAAGTGGTCTATATGACTCATGCACCATATTCCAAATTTTCTAAAGCCATAGTGAAGCTAAAGCATTTGCATGATTAACAGATTCAGTCATCATCTGCTCACCTTTCTTGAAAGAAGTACTGATGTACAATTCATGAACAATCAGTGTTGTTAAATATAAATATTAGGTGAAAAAGTTACAAAAATAGAAATATTGCCTTGGCAACTAACTGAAATAGTTGAAGTTGAAGTTGAAGTACTACAATTACTAAAACTACAGTAAAACTGAAATAAAAATAGCCTAATTAAAGCTAAACAGAAATACAAAAAACTAATAAAAAATGTCATGTACATAAAAGTGCAAAAACTAAAATTAGAAAGAAAACAAAATATAACAAAAAATTAAATAATAATTCAAAATATTAATAAATACTGTAATACTAAAACAACCCTGCGAACTGTTCTTTTTAATGAATCAACTGATTCACAAAACCTGAATAATTCGTTCACAAATTGGAATGATCCATTCAACTCAGTGACCCGGTCAAAGCGGTTCACAAATTCAGATTATTAAGTAAATGGAAGACTATCAGTTAACAGCTGAAATTATGGTCTGTTTCTCAAACAAATTTATCCAACGTCTTCAGAAGACTATTCTGCTGAATCATATGGACCCCTTTTATGATCCTTTTATGATTCTTTTGCATTAAATCTTGAAATCTTCAGTCCAATTTAATTAAATGATATGGAAAAGAGCACATTATTAAAAATTTCCCCCCTTTGTGTTACACAAGAAGAAAAAAAGTCATACAGGTTTGGAATGTCTTTTTAAGTGAACTATTCCTTAAATGAATTTAAATAATTCCTTTAAAATTGATCAGTAAATTGGGGAAACAAACTAGTAGACCATTTCAAGGGCTTCTGGGTGCATAGATCTGTTATGTGTGACACACACACACACACAAATCCAGAAAAACAAGACTTTGAGCAAATCAAATAATGGCAAGCAGAAAACAAGCAGTAAAGAATGCAGTGCCCAAACCTGGACACAATTACTTCCTGTCCCACTGCCAAGACAGAGCAATTGATAAAGTGGGGTCTGTATCGGGTTGTTGTGCACAAGGGTCTGCTGTAATCCTGTGAGTGCAGCGGTGGCAGGCAAACATTGCATTACTCTCATGCTCACGAGCCGGTCATTAATTGCTTTCCCTCACGCCGGCAGGTCAAAAAGATCAGCCGTGGCAGGCTTCCCTCCGCTGACACACTTTAGATGTTCAGAACCCAAGGGAAAAGTGGAAACTCCAAACAAACAACAAACCAATCTGTACACAAGAAATGCTTGATATTCCTTGATGCACGTCAAACGGGGCATTTCCCGAGCCCTGTCACAGAGACACCTCTCCGAACTACAGTATAGCAGACGAATCCAAAGCGCGGAGTATTTGTGAATGGAAAATGCTTTAGCACACTTGGCAGGGAGGATCATTCCACTGCTATCAGACAGACTATTACAATTCTTTCTCTACACAAGCAGACATACAACAGGAGGAGGAGGATGGAAGAAAAGGAGGAGGATGTGCTCTCCTGCATTTCAAGGTCACTGTTGAAAACGTTCAGCATTTCTGAATGGAACTTAGATGGTACATGCATATTAGTGTGGGCTCTATGCGAAAGAAATCGCTGCATCTTTAAATTTGTGACGTTTAACTAAGACTGGGATAGATGCGCCTGTGACATTCGCCTGGTGTCTGCATGGTGTTCCCCTGCATTATCGCCGGAGCCTTCCCTCACGTAATGAATTATGCCCTGCTGATAAGGCAGACAGCTGTATGGGGGGGTTAGCATATCCGGAGACAGATGAGACGCAAACAGGCATTTTTTAATAATTCCTGGTGCAATTGATGGATGACATGAGGCATGTGAACCCTGGGGGAATTTGCTGGGGGTATGTGAGGGGTGTCCCTCGACAGAGAAGGGAACTGACATTCCACTGCACACAGACGCTAAGGATGCATCAGTATCATTGGACGTCTAAATCTACCATCCACGGCATAACAACAAGTGCACTGCCAGGAGAGAATAAACGCAGGAGAGAATGTTAAAAGAAAGGGACATGCACAGGAAAAAGATTCCTAACTAATGCAAGGTTATTTCCCTGTGTTAATGTTATGGCACCATGCGAGCTGTACGGGGAAATCGAGCAAGCAGAGACTCTGTCACTGACAGCTTGCTGCAACCCACAGATAAACAGCTAACACACGCTCCTCCGCTCCCGTACCTCTCATCAGCCCCCTGTCAGTTTACAAGCGCAGATGGGGATATCACCTCTCTGATCAACACTAGATACACTGGTAGAGACAACACGAGAAGGGGAAAAATGAATTTGTAAACCAACCTGGCTTCTCAAGGTCCTCGGTCATCCACAACATTCCGCCGATCTCAAATTCTCCTTGTCCATTCTAGGAGATCAGGAATTAAACGCCAGCCAGCCCCAGCCGAAACTCCCATCAATCAGAAGGCTCTCGCTGATAGAGCGTATACTAGGAGACCTACTGATGTAAGCTAGTCACCAGAGAAAATACCCAGTCGTGACGCATATCCAGGAACAAAAATAGCACTGGGGCCCCTAGAGGGATTATACAACAGACTACGCTGAGAGGTACTTTCGCAGCGCCTGCTCTTCTGGGCTATTATGGTGCCTTTTAAATCTCTAAAAAAGCTTGACATGAACACAAATAGATGGGATAAAGTACTTCACGAAAAAACACAGATGACCTTTTGAACTTTTGCTTGCATTTGTGCGCAACGACTCTTGGGTCTTATTGGACAGCGATTTAATCGCAGTCTGGCCTCGGTGCCTTTGACCCTGGGATTGTCCACAGAGTGCGGTGTATAACAACACGGTATCACCACTCACCCCTCCCTCCCCACCTCCCGCAGGGCTATAAATAGCTCACCAGGCTAATTCTTACAAAATCCCTTTATAGATGTGCTTTCACCGATCACTCTCGGCCAGGCCTAGACCCTGATACGATTATTGTTTAGATCATGGCATGTAATTGTGAGTCTGCGAGCGTGTATGCATTTAGCAAGGGTTATTTCACTGTAACAACAAACTGTTACATTGGACAGGTGTGCACTGCGACAATCCCGAAGAGAGAGCATTTTATGGGGGAACCAGGCTGCTGAGTGGAGACTTCCGGCCACCCCCTTCACCACAGAGAAGATTAATTCAAACTTATGCTAATATATTTACCTCCACCACTCTGTGTCATGAATGACAGCAATGCAGCCCTTCTGAGGGTCACCTGAATGAGCTGTCGGCTCAAGAGTTATGGCCACATTGGCCCACAGCTGCGGCACTGTTCCAGGGAGCATTTACTCAACCTGCAGGATGACATCAAGCTGTCAGGAGTCACCATGATAACAACCATCCCGGTTATCCTAAAGATGAATCAGTTAATCACATCTGCGAGCTAAACAAACACAGCTATTCAGCAGACTTTTGCCCTTACCACAGAATCCAATTTACACAGCTAAATATATTTGACCAGGTCTGACCTCTGGAGAGCGATTCAGTGACTAACCGAGAATCTGGCCAACTGGGAACCAGTATCCCCCATGAAATCGCCCACTCAGAGATGCAGAGAATAAAAAAAACACTGAAAGGACCCAAACCAGTTCCCTGGAGGTTCTCACTCACTGTCTGAACAAGTTTCTCTGTAAGCCACTCTGCTGGTTTAGCTACCAATAGATCTCCAATAGGGCACCACATTAAAATGTGTTGGATTGTTTTTGATAGAGTGTGATTTGTCAAATTTGTCAAAATACTTTTAATTTAAAAATATACATTTAAAAATGCATGGTATATACAGTAAAATGGAAGCTTTTAAGGCATTTAGTTTTTTAAATAACTTTAATAAAGTTACCGTCTTTCATGGTCTGATTCTCACAAATCTCAAAAAACCATTCAGAGTTGGTAAGTCGTGAGTTCAGAGTTTTTAAAATGTTTTTAAAATAAGTTATATATAAAATAAAATATGCTCAGCAAGGCTGCATTTATTTGATAAAAATACAGTAAAAAAAACAAAAAAAAAAACAGTAATATTGTGAAATAGTATTACAATTTAAAACAACTGTTTTCTATTTTAATATATTTTAAAATGTAATTTATTCCTGTGAAGGCAAAGCAGAATTTCTTCATAAATCCTTATAATATGCTGAATTGGTGATCAAGAAAATTTCTTATTATTATCAGTGTTGAAAACAGTTATTGTGATATATTTTTTCAGGATTCTTTGATGAATAGAAAGTTTAAAATTGATTCATTTGAAACTGAACAAACTGTTAACTAACTATTAACTATGACTTTTGCCTCAATAAACTCCTAATTATTGCTTATTAATAGTTAGTAAGGTAGTTGTTAAATTTAGGTATTGGGTAGGAATTGGGTAGGATTAAGGATGTAGTATATGGTGATGCAGAATAAATCATTAATATGTGCTTTATAAGTACTAATAAACAGTCAATATCCTAGTAATATGCATGCTAATAAGCAGCTAATTATAAAATGAGAATTGGAACCTAAACTAAAGTGTTACCAAAATCTATTTTTTGTAACAATGTAAAATTCTTTACTGTCACTTTTAATCAATTTAATGCACCCTTGCTGAATAAAAGTATTAATTTTTTTTTTTTTTTTTTTTTTTTTTTTTTTTAAATCAGACTAATCCCAAACTTTTGAATGGTAAAGTTTATTTTAACTGCAAAGTTGCCACAGCAAATAAAGAATAATACATATTGCAAACCCATACTGTAAAGTTGGAAAAGGATTTCCAGATATTGATATCGCTATCAATATCTATGAATCTAAATCAATCTTTTTCTGTTTTACTGAACGATCAGGTGGTACACTACAGGTGTACATCATAAAGAATGCCATATGCTTACTGTGGAGAAATACAGAGCAGGCTTCATCTATGTTTCACTGTTTTGTTGCACAAATTAATTATTTATCCACCTATGCCCACATGCATACAAGCGTACAAATGTACACAAACTCCTACTAAACGCAGTAACACATAATAGTGCATTTCTTGCTAAACTAGGCAGGTGAAGTTTCATTAATATTTAACTACTCAGAATGTGATTGCCCTTGATCTAAAAACAGCGTCAGTCCACATTCTGCCTACATGTAGGTGCCCCTTAACCCAAGACATTGCTTATGACACAATGTGCTGAGCGTGAGAGCAAATAAAAAGGCTGCAATGCCATCCATGTAGACAGGTACAGGCCTGTCATGTTCACGGTAATGGTCAGAGAAGAGATAACGGTCTAGGACAAGATCTAGAGCAGGATGGACGTCTGGCTGTTTCTTTGCATCATCCTCAATAAGCAAGTAGCCTGACAGGTCTGTGGCCAAGGGACAATAGGACAGGAACAAGATCTCAGCTGGCATTAGTGCTGAATGAACAAGTTAAATCGCTGAGGTGAGGCTGTGGACCTTTGCCAAGCTGTGAGCACTCCTCTAATCAGCAGGCTGCGATGATCCTCCCATCACCACAGTACACTCTGCTTACCTCACAAACCCCTAGCTGGCATTGGGCTTCATTTTTCCCCTTCTCATGGAAGTCTTCCCTCTTTGACGTTAATGGCAAATCTATTGTACAAACTACCTTGAGAAGTGACCTCACTGTCCAACTGCCACTGTAGTGAGATTACAGTTACCATACCAAACCTTTGAACCTTTTGACACTGATATATTGCAACTGATTAGTCAGGGTATTATTCATAGGATTATCATTACTTCATCAGTAACCACAGAGAACTTAGTGAAGTTAGACATCTTGTGAAACAAGATACAAGACATGTCAACCTCTGTTTCTTGTATATTTAGCATGTATTAATTCTAAGATCAGATGGATCTAAACTTTGCTTATAAGTACAATCCTCTGCTTATGACACAATCAAATCGCCATCTTCCCTCAGGGCATTTCATGCAGTATTTCTTAATTTGACATTTCAGTTGAGGACACAAAACTTATTGCACACACTTGCTGTACATCAATAACTCTCAATTACTTTTCAGAATTAGAAACAGAACCAATATATATAGTATATATACTGTTTAACATATACTATTATTATAATATAATATAATTTACTGTAAACAATAATAATAATAATAATAATAATTTAGGAACAGACCATATATATGAAGACTAAGTTCGTCTGACATTTTTCTTTTAAATGAGCATTTTTATGTTTTTAATTTTACTCTTGTCAGTGACATATTTGAAAATAAAGCATTTCAATAACTAATAACCTTTACATTGCCATTAAAGTGAAATTACTGAACCTAAACATAGGAGCCTGATAAAAATGCTCATTTAAGAGAAAAATGTCAGACAGACTTAGAGCTTTGCATCTTAAGTTCACACACACACACATACACACACACACACACATACATACATATACATATATATATATATATATATACATATACATATACACTCACCTAAAGGATTATTAGGAACACCTGTTCAATTTCTCATTAATGCAATTATCTAATCAACCAATCACATGGCAGTTGCTTCAATGCATTTAGGGGTGTGGTCCTGGTCAAGACAATCTCCTGAACTCCAAACTGAATGTCAGAATGGGAAAGAAAGGTGATTTAAGCAATTTTGAGCGTGGCATGGTTGTTGGTGCCAGGCGGGCCGGTCTGAGTATTTCACAATCTGCTCAGTTACTGGGATTTTCACGCACAACCATTTCTAGAGTTTACAAAGAATGGTGTGAAAAGGGAAAAACATCCAGTATGCGGCAGTCCTGTGGGCGAAAATGCCTTGTTGATGCTAGAGGTCAGAGGAGAATGGGCCGACTGATTCAAGCTGATAGAAGAGCAACTTTGACTGAAATAACCATTCGTTACAACCGAGGTATGCAGCAAAGCATTTGTGAAGCCACAACACGCACAACCTTGAGGCGGATGGGCTACAACAGCAGAAGACCCCACCGGGTACCACTCATCTCCACTACAAATAGGAAAAAGAGGCTACAATTTGCACGAGCTCACCAAAATTGGACAGTTGAAGACTGGAAAAATGTTGCCTGGTCTGATGAGTCTCGATTTCTGTTGAGACATTCAGATGGTAGAGTCAGAATTTGGCGTAAACAGAATGAGAACATGGATCCATCATGCCTTGTTACCACTGTGCAGGCTGGTGGCGGTGGTGTAATGGTGTGGGGGATGTTTTCTTGGCACACTTTAGGCCCCTTAGTGCCAATTGGGCATCGTTTAAATGCCACGGCCTACCTGAGCATTGTTTCTGACCATGTCCATCCCTTTATGACCACCATGTACCCATCCTCTGATGGCTACTTCCAGCAGGATAATGCACCATGTCACAAAGCTCGAATCATTTCAAATTGGTTTCTTGAACATGACAATGAGTTCACTGTACTAAAATGGCCCCCACAGTCACCAGATCTCAACCCAATAGAGCATCTTTGGGATGTGGTGGAACGGGAGCTTCGTGCCCTGGATGTGCATCCCACAAATCTCCATCAACTGCAAGATGCTATCCTATCAATATGGGCCAACATTTCTAAAGAATGCTTTCAGCACCTTGTTGAATCAATGCCACGTAGAATTAAGGCAGTTCTGAAGGCAAAAGGGGGTCAAACACAGTATTAGTATGGTGTTCCTAATAATCCTTTAGGTGAGTGTATATATATATATATATACATACACCAATCAGGCATAACATTATGACAATATTAACAATTCTAATATTGTGTTGGTCCCCTTTTGCTGCCAAAACAGCCCTGACCCGTCGGGGCATGGACTCCACTAGACCCCTGAAGGTGTGCTGTGGTATCTGGCACCAAGATGTTAGCAGCAGATCCTTTAAGTCCTGTAAGTTGCAAGGTGGGGCCTCCATGGATCGGACTTGTTTGTTCAGCACATCCCACAGAAGCTCGATTGGATTGAGATCTGGGGAATTTGGAGGCCAAGTCAATACCTCAAACTCGTTGTTGTGCTCCTCAAACCATTCCTGAACCATTTTTGCTTTGTGGCAGGGCGCATTATCCTGCTGAAAGAGGCCACAGCCACCAGGAAATACCGTTTCCATGAGAGGGTGTACATGGTCTGCAACAATGCTTGGGTAGGTGGTACATGTCAAAGTAACATCCACATGGATGGCAGGACCCAGCAGGACATTGCCCAAAGCATCACACTGCCTCTGCCGACTTGCCTTCTTCCCATAGTGCATCCTGGTGCCACGTGTTCCAGTTCTGATGCTCACGTGCCCACTGTTGGTGCTTTCGGCGATGGACAGGGGTCAGCATGGGCACCCTGACTGGTCTGCGGCTATGCAGCCCCATACGCAACAAACTGCGATGCACTGTGTATTCTGACACCTTTCTATCAGAACCAGCATTAACTTCTTGAGAAATTTGAGCTACAGTAGCTCGTCTGTTTGATCGGACCACATGGGCCAGCCTTCACTCCCCACGTCCATCAATGAGCCTTGGGCGCCCATGACCCTGTCGCCGGTAACACCCCACAAGAGCTGCAGTTTTGGAGATGCTATGACCCAGTCGTCTAGCCATCACAATTTGGCCCTTGTCAAACTCGCTCAAATCCTTACACTTGCCCATTTTTCCTGCTTTTAACACATCAACTTTGAGGACAAAATGTTCACTTGCTGCCTAATATATCCCACCCACTAACAGGTGCCATGATGAAGAGATAATCAGTGTTAATCACTTCACCTGTCATCACTGGTCATAATGTTATGTCTGATTGGTGTATATACTGTATGATGTATTTAATAATGTTTTATAATATTATATTGGTTATTGTTTTTGTTATTTGTTTTGTTTTTACAGGCCCAATGTTGATTGGGAACTTTAATTCTCCCAGTACACCTTTACTGTATCAATTATTAATATTACGTATTGCTAAAAGTATTGTTTTCCCATGGAAGTGTAAGTATTGTTTTAACATGGAGGTATACAAGAAAGACAACTTCTGATATCTGTATCAAAGTGGATTCATTTAATACAGAAAAATTAAACGTTTCTCTAAAACAATGTGTTTGCATCATAATCTATTTGTGGAGCTGTGATGAAAAAGCATCTGTTTAGAACGGAAATTAGGGATGTTTTGTTTCCATGCTTAGCTGACAACAGAAGTTCATGCCTTTAGGAACCATCAATCCTCCAGAGTGGTGTTTGTCAAGGGAGAGTACAATTGTATATAACTAGCAGCCAAATCAGCAGGGTACATCCTGAAATCACTTTTCCTGAGCTTGTTTTACTTTAGCAGTCATTCATTCACGTTTGCTGGAAGATCTGGGGTTGTGAAAAGATGCTAAAAAGAGGGAAAATCATGCAATAGTTGATAACTAGAGCAGAGAAAATTGGGAGGCAACCTGTGCTGGGTCTCATTTGTAACGCTGCACAGTACTTTCCATCAGATCCCTCAAGCGCATGAGAACAGGGAACAGCCAACTGCTCGAAAACAAGAGCTTACGCACACATAAATGAATCACACAATTAGAGCATGTTAGCATGTTAACAGTACAGAGGGGTTTGCAGATTCAGTAAGTGATTAACCTGAAGATAGTCTGGAACTGAGGCACAGTTCACCAAAAGCACTGCAGTATCCAATTAACACAAAACATCACAGCTATCAAATACCTACAAAATGTCCCTCAATACAGGAAGTGATAATTCAACTGTAAATACAGAGTGATCTTGAGAAGAAAACTATTATTGACTAGATTATCTGGGATATATAAAAGAAATTAATCAATCAGCCACAATGAATCAAAATGAAATAAATGCATTCTTTTATTCAGTTGTACATATTATTTATTGAGTAAAAATAATCTAATCTTAATCAAAAGCTGAGTATTTTTTAAAACTACATGATTTCATAATTACATTCAAAACAGTTCAATGAACACAATTTAAACACTAAAGATTTTATTGTGCAAAAAACGGCAAACGAATTATAGGCTACTAGATGTTTTACACAAACTAAACCAATGACATTCAAATGGCGGACCACGAGACAGAACGGTAGCACCATTTTCCTGTTTCTAGTTGAAGTGAGCAGAGCGTCAAAACTGCAGTGCGGATCACACCACAAGCACTCAGGATATTATATTTCAGAGCTATCTAGTAGTTTTATCTAAAGCCAATCGCGCTTCATTCAAGCCCTTTCAGCTCTGTGCAGATTCTCTCTTTCTCCAGACGTGCGCCACATTAACAGAGCTTAACGCTCAAACGCAACCCCCTGGTGTCATCGTCCATCGCAATGTTTCACTGTATACATCGTCTGATGACAATTTGGTAGACATCGCCCAACCCTACTGTATATACATATCTATATCAACTAGTTGACCATCCTGACTGTTTATACTCATTCATCACAATTGTGCACTCTAAAAACAGCTTATGAAAAATATATTCTGATTTGCATCATACAACTTTCAGGCTAATCTTCCTTAAATGAACTGGCTTTTTTTATTTTTTCATACTGTTGTCTGAGGTCAACTTATGACGTTCGCGTGGTTTTTACATTCAAAAACATCATAATGAATAAGTAATAGGCTATTTTCTACCCTGGTTTTGAGCCTAGCTCCTGGAACGCTCAGTTTTTATGGGCGTGCCGTATTGAAGACTTGGAAGTAAACGCCCACTGCTATGATTGGATAACAGTTTTGCATATTATAATGAGCTTCGGCTCCCCTGTCAGTACACGTGGGGAATTGTTTTGAAAATGTGTGGAAAAACGACAACTGGAATGATTTGCCCACAGGGCTCGCAAAATGTCTTTATCAAACAAACACAATGATTTATCTCATCCAACCGCAATTAATTGGAATGTTATTTTTTATTACTTGGCCCACCAGATCGGTGGATATAACCGCAAACCGTGCATCACTAACACACACACACGCGCGCAGACACACAAGCCAAGTGCATCAGCAAAACTTCACTGCAGACAAATCAGCATGTTCAAAACTTCCGCGATTGCATTTCACAAGAGAGTGAACAACGCACATCAAGAAAGGAATGTTATTTCACTATTTAAGATAGCCCGTCGGGCAGGCCGGTAATACATTTTGGTAGCCCGACTGGAAAACACATTAGTCCCGGGACGTCGGGCTAGCGATTTTGCAAGCCCTGGCCCGTACATGTTTGAGTCTGATCCCGAATCGCAGGACAATGAACCAACAACACCTCAAATACAAAGGATACTCCAGCCTGTGACAGCGTGGTAAGTTATGTTTAGTTAGACACGTACACATAATCAGTAGATATCAAACGATCTGTAACAATGCAATACTATCACACATAAAAAACATTTTTTACTCACATAAGTGTGTTGCACCATTCCTGTCGGATCCAGAAGGCACAGCATCGTTTTTTAATCTCATTCTGTCTGCAAATCCAGTCTCGACCGGTGTCTTGTTTACAAATGAATCCCCAGTGAAATGAAGCAAACAAACTCCTTACCCACGTGAGCTGGAACTTCATTAAAAATAAAGTTCAACCATGCATTGCTAATATTGGAATCCGAAGGAAGCTTATGCGGCATGTTTATTGCTTGGTAGCTCAATCCAGTTTAGCTCCACGTAGGCCTATGTTATTTATCTATTACATGTCATGCGTGAATCGGTGGGCGGGGCTACAGAATTAGGCGTTCTTCTTCTTCGGTTAAGGCGGCGTTTCACTGCTCTCTGACGTCACAGACAAGCACATTCGCAGATCGATCGTTTGCTGAGCCAGCTGTTAATAAAAGCTTTTCTTTGACTAACAAGGAAGTTTTCAGCTCCGAAACTTACAGGATATTCTTATATTAAGATGACCTTTTATATATCAAAAGCTCAAGGGAAAGTTGATTTGTCAATTCATGACCCCTTTAAAACACTGCATTCCAAACTCAAGGGTTCATGGAAATCAAGATTAAATGAGCTTTTCATTCAACACACTGCAAGGTCACAGTCACAGATTTCTGACATCTCACTTCAGGCCTTGTTGAACTGAGAACAAATTCATGTCAGTATTCCATTTGACCTCTCAACCCCGGCGTGACTCGCGGCAGGAGTGATTCTCCGATCTAGGAGGCCCGGTGGGAGTTCAGGGGGGTGCGTGTGTAGTCTGATGAAAACAGTCACTCAGCAGCCATTCCAAAACAAACAGGCTCTCAAGCGAGGGCTGCACAATTGCTCACTGGAGTGCAAGGCAGTGGCTCACACTCTGTGCAACATTGGGGACCTGCTTTCTCCTGTTATGCAACCCAGGAGCGTGTTTTCCTATCTGCGCCGCTCCCCGGCAGCTGTCTCCAATTTTGCCTGAAGGAAAAAACCAAGGGAAAGAAACCTTCTGGAGCGAATACCCCTCTGAGCATACTCCCCAGAGCAGCTCTCTCAGCAGTCTGTCATTCCACAAAGCTCAAGTTGCCCCGCTGCACCTGTTGCGTTCAGAGGCAAGGCACGGAGGGGGCAAGGCCACCCCAAAAGAGACCCCTTGTCCGCAGTGTCGGTTTACAAAAATCGCCCAGACAAGCACGACCAATTTTAGCCCTGGCCCTGAGTCAGATCAGCTGGAATGAACACCGGGGGCTTCCCAAACAGAAGACCCCCTGTTGCGTCCAATTCCCCTCGACTTGCCCGAACCAAAACACATTGCGGCGCAGGTGTCTCACCCGCTGCTGCCTGCCCGATGCAAGAAGAAGACTTCTATTAAAATGCACAGCAAACGGATTTGGGCTTTGTAAATGCCGCCCACCTCTTATTCAGTGCCCAGAACCGGATGCAGTCCATCGGGGCATGCAAGGCTAATCATGCATACAAGTGAAAAAAAATGCTAAAAGTCAAATCTTTAAACACTCCATTTTACAACAAATAGTCTTTCTGAAATTCAGTGCTTGCTCTGTTCATCTATCCATCCATCCATCCATCCAAAATTGCAATTCTGAATCATGTTTGCTACAGTAAGTCAAAGTCAATTCAAATCCAGGAATTTAAATCAAATTTAAAAGGCATTCTCAATTCACTTTTGAATGGCGCACAACCCTGCAGGTCTAAACTTGGCCCTTGATACTGGATGAACAGTAGGGCACATTGGACATATTGTTGGACTCTAAAAATATGCTAGGCTGTCCCGTGGATGTCCCTGAAAGACTGGAACATTCTTAGAGTAAGTGTATGAGCCACTCATATTCTCTAAATGTACGTCAGCGGTAACAGAAGCAGATGTCACTATTGTGACCTCTGCACTGTGAGAAAAAAATAAACTATTTCTGTTCTTTTAGCTTCAAAAAATATCACCAATATACCACTTTAGTATAAAAATAGTCATAAAAAACTAAGATTATAAAGGTTATAAAAGCTGTCAGGACTGGACAGGTGGTTAAAAAAGTCAATTTTCAGTGGGAGGATTTATTCCAAGGCTAAGCAGAGAAGTTAATGAACATGAATAGTTTGCTGGAGAGGACAAATAAATGAATTTCTGTCAATGAGCTGGGCAACAGTATATCTATCTCTCTGGAAATGTGATCCACTCACGCTGTGGTGGCCTGGTCACAAGCGCCCCATCCGAGCACCCCCCAGGTGCCACTATCATCTCCGGCCATTGCAACGCAATCAGTTAGCACTTAGAGAACGAACCTCAACATGCCGTGACATTATTTCCTGCAGTGGGAAACAAACACAACCATCAAATCTGCCTTGTAAGACTTTGTGAAGGAATGACTCAGTTGGGTGTATCTGTGTTAACTCACGTTACATTACCATATCACGGCCAGGTCATGACACTTAACGTTCCAGTTGTAAACTCCACAAATGTTCCTCTCCTGAGGGGTTATTATGTTGCAGCCCGTTTCCAGTCAGATATTTGTAAGCTGGTGCCATGCCATGAGCTTGTTTACATCTACTGTAAACCTCTCCGCTTTTGGGAAAAGAAATGACTCATTGAGGCTTTCAGCAATTACTCCAACAATCAACAAGACCTGTTCGTTTACAAAGAACGTTGTACTAGAAAACATCTTGAATTGATCTCTCATAGAGAGATTCTGACAAGCTAATCACGCACAACAATGATAAGATGCCAAATATGCAATGACTTCAAAAACACATTTGCTGCAGAATTTTTTTTTTAATGTTAGCAGAAGATCAGATTTTTTTTACATTAGTAGCTTATCAGTCCATTATAAGACAATAAAACAATCCAAAGCGATTTCAGTTTCTACAGGAACAGTGCCTCCTGATACTGATATTTTTTTTTTAAAATCTGTCTATCTATTTTATTAGTTCTGCCAAATCGATTAATTGCGATTAATCGCATTCAAAAATAAAAGTTTGTGTTTACATAATATATGTGTGTGTACTGTGTATAATTATTATGTATATATAAATACACACATGCATGTATATATTTAAGAATTTTTTTTATATTTATATATAAAATAAATTATATAAATATATATACAGTATATGCAAATATTTCTTAAATATATACACATGAATGAGTATGTATTTATATATACATAATAATTATAAACACACATACAGTATATTATGTTAACACAAGCTTTTATTTTGGATGCAATTAATTGCGATTAATTGATTTGACAGCACTAATTTTTATATATTGTCACTGTACTAAAGCTAAAGCCAAATATAATTTGATAATTATTACCTTTTGCAACCTTTTGATTACCAGCTCAGATTTGACAGAACTGACATACAATGTTCCTGGTTAATGACAGCAGCACTTTCCCCTCAAGCTGCCTCGTATCTCCAAATGGAACATAAGCTTGTACTTTCTTCTTGACACTAGCACTCATCTTCAACTACAGGATGGGACTGCAAAGAGCCTCCCTCTCCAACATTCAACATGAAATATGCATCCAATTATATAACATTATATAATGCATCCAAGACGTACTCTGCCATGCTGTGTGCTAATTAAGCCATGCATGGCAAACACAACAGAGAGAGTGAGGGGCTGCTAAATTTAGGTTTCTCCCAGAGCCCATCCGCAGAACTAGAGATACATGAACGGATGCCCATTCGCTCACCCAGATCCGCATCTGACATCACACAGGGGAAAGATCCTGAGCTCGTTGGGGGAAAGAAATACAGACCTACAACAGCCAGGATGCAGAAATAGAGGAGGACAAGAAGGGAGGGAGGGAGGGAGGGAGAGAAAGAAATAGAGAGAAAGAGGAAGAGAACATCTATCAAGGTTGCAGCATGCGCTTAAAGCACACTCACAGCCAGACGCGACAATATATTCAGAGATAGAGGGGAAAAAAAATGAGTGTCAGAAGGAAAAAAACATGATAAAGTGTAGGAGCAGCAGAGAGTGTGAGGAGAGGGAGGGAGTAGAAAACAGTAAAGGGGGGAAGGACTGGGGTTGGAAGTGGCCTTGATGCAGAATAGTGACAGAGAAAGAGAGATAGAAAGAGAGAGAGAGAGAAAAGTGCAGCTGTGTCACTCCTTCGCACACAAATCCAGGGTCTGTCCCACCAGAGGAAATCAATTCACCCCGCCACTGCCAGGGCTTCCAGCGCTGTGTATTTACACAAAGCAGATAGTCTAAGCCAATAAAGTGCTTCTCTCAGCAGGATATTTGTAAAATCCAGACTACGATTCTTTTCCATCTACTCTGACCATGCAAATCCAAGACTGAATATATGTAAAGCAAGACCAAAATATTTCACACATTAAAATGCAAGGCTCTCCATAGTAATTGGGAGTTCCCCTCTCAAATGGGAATGAACTGTGTCTCTACAATCCCAAAGCGGCTTGGGCAGAACACTGTCGTACCTATTTAGGGCTAATTAACACAGTTCAGCTTCCTGTTCCGAGTCCCAGTCTCATTGGGAGCCACATCTAGTTGTGGTAAACACAGCAAAGCTTTCTGTGTCTTAAACTTTTCCTGCATCCCTCGATTCCCTCCCTGGATCTTCAAAACATTACTCACCGTGCTGCAAACTGGCAGCCCATGACAGTGTTAAATGTTGGTTACGAAACCCTCAGATGGCCCCTGCATATATTTATGGAAAGGAACCTCAGCAAAAATCTTTGTCAGAAATACAGTGTAGAGCCTCGAAATCTGCTGCTTCAAAATAAAATAAAAAATTATCCATCATTCCATAGTGGTGTGACTACAATAACAAAAGCCTATATTTACTGAAAGTTTCTATCATGTACTGATATATAATTATTAATATATAATTATATTACAATTTTTATTATACGGTTTTATGTAATTTTATAATTAATTAATTAATTTATGGATGCACTGAATGTTCGGCAACCGAATAAGTGAAAAGACCGAATACATTTTACCGAACAATGACGTTTTTGATGACGCGATCAAATATAGCAACCAGCGCGTGTGAGAGAGAGGCGCGCACGCTTCTAAATGCAGCAAACATGTCGGAAGTGTGGAAGCATCAAAGTGTCCGAGAAAGACGCAAAAATGGCCGTTTGCAGACACTGTTCTGCTGAATTGTCTAAGCACCCTCAAATGCAAGCAAGAGCACCCTCAGTTGATACTGTAATAATATATTGGCAAATGCTCCAGTGCATATTCGTGTCTGTAGAACATCAAATGTATCCATTTACAACGTGTTTCTGCAGCGGTGACATAGTTGTTGACCTCTTGTACGCAATGGCCAATGTGTTTAAAGTTAGTCAGAATCCACTCACTGCTCAAACCGGCAGAGTTTTTATTCAGTGCTGAGCTATACAGGCTCGCAAAACCTCTCATGAACAAACAAAGTGTAGACACGAATCGATGTAAGATATTTATTGTGCATTGTTAGCAGCTTCATTGAACTTTGTGAGATCGCAATGAACTGACATAGTGACAGCGTTTAGTGATCGTAAATGGAGCGGTCTCGGCTCGCTTTCGAGTCTACAGTCTATATAATCCATTGAATAAAACTATTGTTTTTCATGTTGCAAAAAGGATTAATGGCCAATTGCATGCTGCAAAGTTTCGGAGGTGACATAGTAACACATTAAAGCAATGTAAAGGCAGACTAATAGATTAATAGAAAAATATTCGTTGCAAAATATTTTTTAAATTCTAAATAATCTTAAATGTCTCACTGTACACTCACTGCTGTGGTGGAGCCGTTGCTTAGCCTACATCTGCACTTAATAGAGCACCCTCAGTGATTTGATTATGATACCTCTAGGCATAATAGGCCAAAGATAAGATAAGATGGCATAAGATGGCCAAATACTAATATTTTTATTTTACTTTTTTTTAAAAATGTATTTAAGTTATATTGTGCTTTGTTTGTATAATGTATGCTGGAATGCTAAAAAATGTTCAGTGTTAAATAAATATTTTTAAATTGTAGTTTTGTAATTTATTTTTCTTTTAAAAGCAAGACAAAATAGAAAAAAGCAAATTTTTACTATTTAATTTATGCAATGGTGAAAAAATTGGAAAAATAAATCGAAAAATTTAGAAAAACCACGTTTGGTATTCGACCAAGTGTTTTATTATTATTCGGTTTCGGCCAAGAATTTTCATTTCGGTGCATCCCTAAATTAATTAATTAATTAATTAATTACATTTAATTAATTTAATTAATATTAAATATTTAATAATAAAAATAATTTAATTTAAAGCAAAAAATATTTTAATTTAATTTAATTTATAATTTCACAGGTTTCTATTATTTAATCCCCTGCATGCCATTCCAAACCTGTATGATTTTTGTAACACAAGCAAAGACATTTGGGAAAAAAAATTACTTTAGATTTTGTTTTGTTTTTTACATCCAGGTTTGTAACAACATGAGGGTGAGTAATCGATAACAGCATTTTCATTTTTAGGTGAACCATCCTTTTAAATCATGACCAGAGAAATTATTATTTCAAACAACATCCTGAGGACAGTCTGTTAAAAAAAACCTGTACAGTACTTCAGGAAGTGCACTGGTGCACAGTATACAACAAACTGGCATGCCACCACAGACCACGTTTCCTCAACGCCATGGAAACCAGCAGCACGGGAGAACGGATACACTTGCGATTCTTGGATGGGCTGCAGGGCAAAAATTAGAAGGTGAGATAGGAGACTAGCAATGTCAGTTTAACAAGGCTGCCAAGCTCACAGATGGGATGAGGAAACAGACAGAATTGAGATAAAGTGAAACCCCCCTCCTGCCACGCTACCGGTACAGCCCTGCCAAGATCCAGTCCTCCAGGAACAGCGCCTCGAGTCTCACTTAAAATGTTCCTGCTTTGCCACACAATTTGTTTTGGCCAGAGGGTGACTGGAGGGAGAAAGTGAGCAAGGGTTGAGATATTTTGGTTCCGAAACCATTTGGACGTCGTACTTGCAGGTTGCAATTTACAGAGATTGCAAAGTCGCTTTCTTATGTTGTTCCTCCAAAGCTTTCAAGGCTAGTAAAATCTTTCCAGGGAACCGATAGACGCCTTGTGACTAACACGGTTTTGCATTAGGCCTGCGCACCTGACATTTCAAAGGAACAGAATTTCACAGTGTTTGCACTTGCATGCACAAACGCACACACATGCTCGCACAAGCAGTCAGAAGAGAGCAGATTGTCGGCTCAGGCAGGAAGCTGTGAGTGTATTCAGAGTGGGTTGCTGGGAGCACCAGAGACCTGACACTGTGGCAGCTCACACTTCCTAAGCCTTCCCAGTACGGTGTGTGCATGTGTGAGGGTGCGCGTGTGCGCGTGCACCAGCAACACCTCCTCTCAACCACCCTACATCACACCACATGTTGAGCACGGAAAAGCAGAGATCACTGACATCCCACTGAGCAGGTGGCTACCCCTCAAAGAAGAGGAAACCAAGATCAGAAAGTCATCGAAGTGTGCTCCGCTAAACGGCTGTGTAATCTTCCATCTATCTCGTGACCACAAAAAAAAACATTTTGAAGCTTGGAAAGTGATCAAATAATGATTTTTATCATCAGGTTTTTTGTTTTGATTACGATTGTCTCGTTTCAACTATACAAGTAATATGAAATAGCATTTAAAATCTGGATTATATACTGCCCATGAACTGTTTAATGACCATCTGATATATTGTGCATATTGCACAATTAAAAATAAGCAATAACAAAGAAAATAGTATGAGAGAGAGAATATTGTGCATATTGCACATTTAAAAATAAGCAATAACAAAGAAAATAGTATGAGAGAGAGAAAAAATAAATAAATAATAATAATAATAATAATAATAAATTATAAAATAAATAAAATGCATTATTCAAAGCTGTTCAAAGGTTTGGGGTTGGTAAGATTATTTTCATGTTTTTGAAAGAAGTCTCTTATGATAAACTGCATTTATTTGATCAGAATATTACTACAATTTAAAATAACTTCTTTCTATTTGAATATGTTACATTTTCATTTATTCCTGTGACGGCAAAGCTGAATTTTCAGCATCATTACTCCAGTCTTCAGTATCACATGATCCTTCTGAAATCATTCTAACATGCTGATTTGGTGCTCAAGAAATTATTATTATCAATGCTAAAAAAAAGTTGTGCTACTTTACATTTTTTGTGGGAACCATGTACATTTTTTCAGATTTTTTAATGAATAGAAAGTTGAAATAGAAATCTAATAAATGTCTTTACTCTCACTTTTGATCAATTTAATGCATCCTTGCTGAATAAAAGTATTAATTTAGTTATTTAAAAAAAAAAAAAAAAATCATACTGATCCTAAACATTTGGTAGCACCTAAAAAAACTGTGGTTGGTCAAATGTTCTCTTTCTGTGTAAGTGGGCAGTACTTTGCCAGAATAAGCTGCAGTAAAGACCTGACTTGTCATAGTCAAAAGTCTGGCAACAGGAGACATATCTGGCATAATGAAACAAACCATGCTAATGGGGTCAGTTGTGAAGAAGACCAGATGGATGTGGCCAGATGTAAACACACTCAAATAATGATAGCACAGGCCTATTTTATCTCATCACAAACTTCACACATCTGGTAAGGCATAGTGCATGTCTAATATTGTTGTATTTTATTTTGGCTGTCAGCATAATAATATCTCTATTTGCAATGCTTCCTGTCACACGGTGGCCCAGACAAGCTGGTGATCATGCCGCTCAAGCAAAAAACCACCGCACGAAGAAACAGCCGTTCACAGCCAAAAGCGTTTAAAAAAAGCATGTCATGAAGCGTAGCTACCCCCTCCCTCTTCTTATTCAAAAGACTCCCAGCTTGCTCAGTGGGCTCTCAAAGCAGGGCATGTTTCGACACACGTCAAGTCGAGAGCTCATCTCTTTTGCTAATATTGTCAGTGTTTTTATTTCTTTTTTTCTGAGAGACTGGGATCAATGCTCCTAGGCAGACAGCTACTATGTCACTTTGAAGCGTCGTGCGGCACACATACTGTATGTCGAGGGGTGCAGGCGGCTGTAAAGCCTCTGAATATGCAGATCAAGGGATCCGGGCTCAAAGGAGGAAGAGTGGCGGCCCTTCCGTCCTCCTGTGATGAAGAAGAGCTTAACACAAATCAAATGCTAAGATTCAAAATGCGTGTACATCAGTAGCCTGTGCATCTAAATGCCTCAGAAACACGCTGGGCACAGCACACCAAAAGTTTTGCTACTTCAGTTTTGTTCAAAACATGCAGTGATTTAGAGCAAGACCGTAACCAAACCTTTTTTGGAGGATGGGCTCTTTTTATTTTAAGGATTTAAAAATGGATTTAAGGGAATAAAGAAAAGAAATAAGAACAGAAAAAGAACTACATTCAGTTTGAACTTAAAATAATATTTTTTATTTTAAAACATGCACACATTCACTCTTAATCGTGGGGTTGGGCGATATGGCCAAAAAATGATCACGATTACATTTTCAAAATCAGTCGATATCGATAATCACGATAGGCCTAGATGTTTAAAGTTAAGTTTAAAGGCAGATTTTCGCTCCTAAGTGAAAGTTGTAGGAACCAGACCGTTAATTGTGGTTTTAAACTACTCTTTATTGTCAGAACGTGACAAAATAAATATCTTATTGGAAAAAAATTATTTCTTATTTTTTGCATGTGCTAACGGGTGATTTTGTTTCAAGTCATGAAGCAGGTTTGTGTTGCCTGACTATGATGATGCACATTTTCAGCACAGTTTGCAGTGCAGGCTGCAATATTAATAATATTACATGTTTTGTCTCATTTGACAGTAGCTTGAGTTAGGATGCAGATGTAAATTTATGTTCATTAACAAAAACAGTAACATATTACATTAACAATATTCTGACTGTTTGAGTTTTATTAAAATTAATAAAACTGGCCTTCCATAGTAGCATACATTTAAATCATGATAACCACAGTTAAAACCACAAATATAGCACCCTGAATACCATAGTAAAATGTATCATGTATTCTAAGGTATTTGTATGAAAGCAGTAATTGTAGCCTAAATGCATTTAGAATAAATGCACAAATGCTATAGCTTAAACAAAAAAAATACTGTAATTATTAATTATACATAAACATTATATCAAACATTTATCAAAATCTTGTTATCATTTTATGAAGGAAAATTATATCGCGATAATTATCGTTATTGTTTTATCGCCCAGCCCTACAGCTTGGTTAATGTTTCTTGTCTCGTCACATTTTGTTATGAATTAGCCTACATGAATCACATAAATTATATAAATATATATTATATATATATATATTTTTTTTTTTTTCAATTCAAAGCAGTGAAATTTGACAAAAACGCAGAGTAGTTTTGCATATATTACTGTCAGTCATTTAACATTTCTATCATAAAACAGTTGCTGAATATTAAATATTTAGCTACTTACATCTTACCTCGCATTGTCGCACCGTTAAAACGGAAGCATCGTGCTGTAATTCATGTTCGGCTTCTGTGAACAGTATATCCCGCCTTCTTTGATTTGATTGGCCATCTCAGTCATTTTGACATTGACGAGTGTTAGACCGCTGAGGCAAACCGACCACTGAGGCAAACCAGCCTAAAAATGTAACTTAAAACTTTTCGTCAAACTGCGATGCATGATGGATTTGAGGGGGACAATTTGGCCATTTGTCTATGCCTGATTTAGAGTACAAATATATGAAATGTCTTAACGTTTTTGTCTAGCTAGAGACAAATATGAAGTTAATTTGTGAGGCACATTAGAAAAACCCAATCCCATGATGCTGTTGTTTCCAACATCTCTTTCCAAGTTGTCTGGAGGGACTGTTATGGTGGAAAAAGAAATTCTGTGACAGAGAAGTCAGGTGAGTAATACGTCGCTTTGATTCATAATGTCTGTAACTCCCTGCCTTAGCGGTATGAGATATAGTAAGAGTTTCCTTAGTCAGAACCTTAATCCAACCTCAACAGGTATAAAACAAAGCTGTATCCCAATACAATGGCTATGAAATAACAGCAAAGATGGGAAACGAGGAGATTATACATCAAGAATGAAATTTGCCATCTATGTATACATACTGTAGCAGCTACAATGAAATCAATGTTACAATGAACATTTCTTACAATGAAAGAAATGTTAACACATAGAGTAAATTAATTTACTGGCCTTTAAAACCTAATCATCTAACTGATAGACCCAAAATAACCGACATTTTGATCCATCACTACTTGAGTATTAGTAAAGGTGACTCGCTAAGGTGTATTTCCAAGGCAGTGATACATAGATCTGTACTACACCTGTAATCACCTTTCATGTACAGGGAGAACAAAGAGCTTTAATATGTGTCTCCGCTCGCATGCCGTAATTAAACTTTGGCTTCTATTAATCCCTGCAGTAAATTGGAACAAGGGAAAGATTTAGCAGGCCATTCATCACCAGACTATGTGAAGATGGCAGTTTTAATAAAAACATTCCAAGCTGTCTATTAGGTAGTCCAAAGAGTTCAGAGTTTTCTTATTTAGCAAGGAAGAACAACAAATTATAAGAGTCATCCTGGCCATTTCATGACAAAATGTCTCATTAGGAAACAAAATGAACACTCCTGAGTATATGAAATGTTGGCAATCCTGCATGGATGGATCAGTCAAAAGCTACGAGGAGGGCAAAAGAGGGATTATTAACACAGATGCAGATTCAAATGTTGTCTTCCATCACAAACGGAAAAAAGATCAGAACTACATTTGTACTATCCATCCAGAATTCTTCTTTCCTGTCTCTCACCTCATAAAACTACATTAGCATAATTAAATCCATTGACCAATTACAGATGTCCAATAGTTGCCAACCAATGTGGGGGTTTTTTCTCAATGGCTATTGAAAAAATAGGGTGGCTCATATCTAATTACAAGAAAAGGGGTTATAATAAAAACTGATGATTCCAGTTTCCTTGATGCCATTAATTTTAGTCCTTTTTAGGTATAAATAATTGGAAAAAAGAAACACATTTCCATTGCCAAATGTTGAGATAATTTAATAATAAATAAAAAATTATAGCAAAAGGACTTTTCTTTAGAGGTGGCATAAATGCAATAATTGGCCTTAAATATATTCATTTCAATTCACATTTATTTGTATAGCACTTTTCACAATCCATATCGTTTCAAAGCAGCTTTACAGAAAATGCATGTTTCTACTATTCTAATCTGTTATCAGAGGTGACTGTTTAATGTCCATATGGCAGAAATGTACAGTTCTAAGATGATACAAATCATGTAGTTACAAGGGGGGGCGGGGCTTAGTGAAAGGTCAATTGTCAAAGACATGCCTTGGCGGATATTAACTTTTGTTAATTGGCCAACCACATGCAGTTATTGGCTAATGAAATTCAATTTGATGTTGTTGTTGGTTATCAGATTCTTTTTTATCTCACACAAACCTAAGAATTTAGTTTGACACAGAATTAAGTAACCACTTCTTGATCCCCATGTGTGCTGTTGTTAGCCTCCTGACCAAAGTACAAACATCTTAGGGCACCTCTTGGCTGCATCTTCAGCTGGAGAGACCACTGCTAATTAATCACAAGCACCCTTCCTGATTGCAGAGAGGCTGAGTGTCATCCGCCGCTCATTTGTGTCAATAGAAGCACACTGTCCGGCCTATGCTCTGTTTAATAAGCACTTCAATGTACTGCTATCAAGTGTGAAGGACAGCTGCTGAGGAACAGCGTGGGAGCGCTAATGACAGAATGTTGGATTATTGACCTGGGAAGTTGAGCCAACAGGCCAGTGTCGGAGGTGCTCCATTCCCAGCAGGGCACTCATCGTGCAGGCAGGGGGGTGGCCTACCCTCTCTATACCCCTCATCACCAGCCAAATCCTCCATATGCAAGAGTGCTGGATGACAGATGACATACAGTAAGGATTACCTGCCTTGTACCACCCAATAGGGGAAAATACTCTATGTCTACTTATAAGTAGGTCACCTTCAAAAAGAGGAGATAGATGAGATTGCTGTTGCACCAGTGAACAGAAATCGAGCATTTATGATAGAGATAGGAAGTAAATCTTGGATATGACGACTGACAAAATGAGCAAAACAATGACTAGATAGTGCTTAGATACTAAAAACAGTCAAAAAGGCAAACAATTACCCCTGAATGCAGGATTAAATGACAAAAATAAAATAATATTTAGCACTGTTCATTTTTACAGTTTTTGTTTTAGTCATAGTTTTTGTCTTTAAATTTAGTCAATATTTTTGTCATATTATAATAATTTATTTTACACTAAAAAGACATTCAATCAGTGTTGTTATTGTTAACTAAAACTATCAAAAATTATTTCCATTCATTGAGACAAAGCTGAAATAAAATAATATTTCTAAAATAATAATAAAAGAATAATAATAAAAGAATAAAATTACAATAAATGTTATTTTAATAAAATACAATAAAATAAAATAAACATATTAATGAAAAACTTATTCCTTTAAAATTTTTTTAAAAGAGAAATGTTGTCTTGGCAACTAACTGAAATACCAAAATTACTAAAACTAAAAATATAAAAAATATATGTATAAAAAATTAAGGCAAGAAGTAATTATACAAATATTTAAAAAACTAATAAAACTGACAAAAAGCAAAAATTACAAAAACTAAAATTAAAATGTAAACTGGAAATATAAAAATAAAAGTTAAATTCAAATTATTAACAAATACTATAATAGAATATAAATAATATTTAAATACATCTAATTAGAAAATAATGTTTTAGTTTACAAGAAAAAACGAAATAAACAGAATATTTAGATTATTAGTGCATTGTTAATATCTAGCAATTGTAATGTATTCTCATATTTTTGTAAACAATAGGTTAAATTGTGTAATAGAAATGTGTTTTTATGTCCATATTATCATTGACAAAAACTTTTTAATGAATATTTCACTGACGAAATAAACACTGACATTGATCTATACTGAAATCTTTCCCCATCTCTCCGTTGCACTGATTGCAACACCACACCACACACCCCCCCCCCCACCCAACCGCCCCCTCACTACACCCTCATCCCGTCGCAGCGAGAGTGGGGCGAGAGCAGCTCTTTTCGGCATGCGGGTGGCACGTGGGTGTGCTGAAAGTGAGGCGGGGAGGGAGGAAAGCGCTACTTTTTGCTCGGTGCTCAACGCAGCTGCCACCTCACCAACTCAACGAACAGCCTATGCCAACCAATCCTACCGAGCTCAGCTCACCACCTGTTCAACAAGCACCACAGGAAAAGAGAGAGTAAAAACAGATCTCTCCTTGAATAACCCCCAATCAGGGTTTCCTATTTTCTCCAGCTTTCTGACAAACCACTGCCAAAAAGTCATTATGATGAGCAATTACAGTCGATTCATGTATTAAGTCAGTAATATGATATAAACATATTCCTCCATCCAGGAATATTTGATCAACAACAAAAACATAGAGACAAAGGACAAAAACTAAAGAAGCCTAGGATCTTTTTTTTTTCTTTTTTTTGAAAACTGGGTGCATTAAAAAAAGTGGTCATGACATGAAAAATCAAATTTTCCTTGACAGTTTGACATATAAGAGGTATTTTTACCATTAAAATGTCCTGCATGTTTCATAGCTTACAATGTCCTCCTCATTATATTATATGGATAATGTTTTCAAAACAAAAAAACATTTTCAATAGCGAGGGTGATACTTTTTTCTATTCAATGATGTTAGCCAACCATAAGTGAACCTCAAGGGACATCTTCAAATAAAAATATCCATGTCATGACCTCTTTAAAACTGATTGTGTGAAGAAATAAAACAATTATCTTATAGTCTCTGATTTCATTGCCATCTGGTGCTATCTTAGATACATCTAGTAATCTGCATACTGGGTATTAGTAATGTAATGATGTCATCTGCAGATGCTGGGTTAATAGATTAATATATAGATTAAGCATGATTAAAAAACAGGATCAAGTTAAAGAGGTGTCATAAAAGTGCTTTTTTGTCCGCCTTTGTCTCCGCACACATCCGGAGAGAGACAGCAGTGCACAGGGGAGCCTGCGAGATAGGGAGATATGCATCACTAGAACCCAGAGTTCGACTCGTGAAACCGCCGCAAATGTAATGGGTCTCTTGCTGTGATGCAATACCATGCCAGAAACAGCATCGCCATCTGACCTTATCAAGACAGCTGAGCGCCCGCACACGCACTTGCATGTGGCAACCGAGTGGGCATGAAAACCACAGGCCCGGCTTCATCTCCAGCACGCATCCCTCCACCTCTGCAGAAGCTCATGCATGCACCTTGTCAAACAGGAAGCGTGCTCCGTTGCAGCGGTGCAGTTTTTGGACGGTGTGCGATTTGCATTGACAAAGAGAAGGAAACGAAAGGAGGGCGTATTTCAGCTCTCTGCCAGCACGCCGCATATAGTGTGCGGCGCGATGTGTGGGAGAGCAAGGCAGGACAGTTCCTGCTCGCTCTCTCGCTGCTTTCCATGTGCTTTGCCTACGGACACACGCCGTGCGCCTCGTCTCTGCCCGGCTACAGGAAACAGCAGCGCGCAAGCTTGTTGTCCAATCCTGGACTATTCAAATTCAAATGCTCTGTTATCTGGAAGTGGCATGAGGAAGAATAGAACAACTGAGGGGCTATGAGGTGCTGAATGTCTACTGTATGGCCTGGCAGTGAAAATACAGTTATTTAAAGGGATGGTCCACCCAAAAATGAAATTTCTGTCATCATTCACAACCCTCAATTCATCCTGTATAACTTTCTTTTTTCACTGGAACACAAAAGGCGTTTTAATAAATCAAAATGTTTTAAAAATATTCTTTCAGTATAATGAAAGTAAATGGGGTCCAAAATGAGAAAAATCCTAAAAGTAAGACTAATGCACTATATTCTAGTGCTGTCAAACAATTAACCGTGATTAATCGCATTCAAAATAAAAGTTTGTGTTTACATAATATATGTGTGTGTGCTGTGTATAATTATTATGTATATATAAATACACACACATATATGTATATATTTAAGAAAATAAAATTATATTTATATATATATATATATATATATATATATATATAAAATATTTATATATAATATAAATTATATAAACATATATACAGTATATACATGCAAATATTTCTTGTGTGTATTCAGATATACATAATAATTATATACAGTATACACACATATATTATGTAAACACAAACTTTTATTTTGGATGCGATTAATCGCGATGAATCGTTTGACAGCACTACTATATTACAAGTAAAGCAATACAATAGATTTGTGTGAAGAGCAAAGTTGTGATTCATTGAAAAACCTTTCAATCTGCCCAAGCTCATGCGAGAGTTTATGAGAGAAAAACAAACGATTCTTTTGAATCAAATCTTTTTCAATTAATTGGTTGATCCAGTTCACAAAACCAGATTAATTCACGAATCAGACTGATCCGGTTCTCAAATTCAACTCACTAACTAAATGATCCATTTGTAGCAGGCCCACTGGATTGGAAGAAAAATCAGTGAATAACTACTTAAATTTCAGTTTCATAGACTCTAGACTCTCGAATATAACACACAAGTTGTATGAACTACATTTATGATATTTTCGGATACTTTTATGGTGCTTTTTTGAAGCTTGAAAGCTCCCCATTCATTTCAGTTAAACAGAGAGTGACCAAGACATTTGTCAAAAAAAATCTCCTTTTGCATTCCATGGAAGACAGAAAGTCATAGAGGTTTGGAACAACATGAAGGTGAATAAATGATGACAGAATTTTCATTTTTGGGTAACAACTCCGTTAACCTATTTTCCGACCCACAGACACTGTCTCTAATGTAACATTGTGTGTTAAAGAAAGGTGTGCTCCATGCGTGGTTACTCATAAACGGTTTAGGTGAATGAGAGTGTATGTGTGTGCTCGTTGGTGCGTATGTACGAGTTTCCGTGTGTCTTTGTATAACTGTATGTGTGTGTGGGTGGGTGGGTGCTCTATTTCTGATCAGATGAAACACCTGCACATACTATTGTTCTGCTTGGGAAAGATGAGACTGGTTTTGTCCCTGTGCAGCATGTGCTTCATTCTTCACATGTGTATGCGTGCGTAGAACCTTTTGCTTTGCCAATACACTGTTGTCTTTTTTAATGTTACCTAATTAGTCTGCAAAGAGCTCATGTAATCTAGTGACATGTCTAGCAGCATTATAAATTCTTAATGTATTGAATCAATACAGACAGATCAATCAGAGCAAGGGTTGAGGGTCAAGAGTCTCCCCATCGTGATGAAATTCACTCAAAGGCAGATGTACTGTATCTCCATTCATCCTCACACATGCTGCTTCCTGCTTTTTATGCTTCTTTCTCTGTCTGTTCCTCTCTCTTCTAAGCTCCACTAATACAGCTTCTCTATCCATCTGATTCCATCAAGGACAAAGCACAGTTCTGGTAGGTTCCCATAGTAACAAAGTATGTGTTGCTGCTTTAGGGGGCTTTTGTGCATTGTCTTCATCGGGGTTCTCACAAAAGCGGCGGGCTGACCAATAGCTCTCGTTTTCCTCAACCTTGAGCCGTCGGCGCAACCTGGAACCCATGCCGTTGTTCAGATCATAAACATCTCAGTGTTGAATATCAGGGAGGTTGTGCTCTTCTGATGTGCAAGATCCTTCATTAGCATATTACACGCAACTGCTGACAGGGAAATATTCATATAATCATCATGCATAGTGTTTTTGCTGCGCCGTATGTTTTACTAAGTCAATCGCTCATACTAGACCGCCTCCTCCACTTAAGGGCTAATGGACGACTAAATGTATCAAGGAAGGATTTAAGTAATATCAGATGGCATAAAGGAACTGTAAACAGGCAGTGCATCTGGGTAAATTATGCTGTACTACCTGCACACTATGTCTGAGAGATGGAATTTGTTTCATAGTGCATACTATAAGACCGACGTCTCCCAGCACATATTTAATTAAAAAAAAAATCTATTTTTAATACAAGATGGGCTCAATCGATAGCATTTGTGCCATTATGGTATGTGTATCACAAAAATATATGTCCATGATAAAATGTATTATCTTAAAAAAGCAAGAATCTGAGTTACAGTGAGGCACAAGTAGGACTTAACCGAAATAAAAACCGAAATCGTGACTTAGTGTGATTAGCAAATTGCAAAGGCTGCAATTTAATTATAAATGTATTAGGGCTGCATGATAAATCATTTTAGCATCGATATCGTGATGTGCGCATCCGCAATAGTCACATCGCAGGATGTGCAATGTCAAGTGAATCGTAGTTGTTCTGTGATCCGTACGGATCAAGCACAACCGGTTTGAAACGCATGTGATTCTCGGATTAATTGCAAAGTTTAACCATCATAGAGTGAAAGTTTATCATTTGCACGTGTTTTAGGTCCTGTCAGTTTAAACATTCAAGCGATTTTAAGCCATGCCAGCGCAAGAAGACGCATTTCGAACTTGCTGCGTTTTCTGTGCACACACACGGAGCCCTTCAGACTGAATACACTTTGTTACACTTACCTGAAAAATTGTATTAATCTAATGCTTGTAATTATTTTCTATGCAGATTTACTCACCTACAAAATCACCTCAATCATTCTAGAATGATTAATTCTTTCCAAATACAGCTATTCAAGTCATTTGTTTTCATATCACAATACACATATCACAACAAAATATCGCGATGTCAGTTTTTTCCAATATCGTGCAGCCCTAAAATGTATGCACCTAATTGTCCAGTCTGTCATGGAAGAAAACGGGGCCACCGTGTTAACGTTAAAATACTCACTGTTTTAATAGTTTACCCAAAATACACCAAAAGTGACTTAGCGTTTTAAAAATATTGTAACAAATAATGTTTTTTTTAAATATTGTAATCATTTGCATCCTTTGTAGTGCCTCACTGTAACCTTGATTTTTGCTTTTTTAGTCAAAATGATTTGTTTTTTAATTAACATTATCCCACAAACTTATATTGAACCAAGAATATTCCTTAAAGTACAGAAAAATCGCATGTCAAGCAACTTGAAAGAAGAGCTTGCAAATGTTTTTGCACTGATTTGTACAAATAAAAGAGAAAAATGTGCCAAATAGTTCAATCCCTCACTCTCCTTGCATAATTTCATTCAGTTGCTTATTGCTTTCTCCCTATTTGGTTCAGAATGCACACCTGACGACCATTCAGAGAGATTTTAAACAGCTTGCGCTCTGAGTTGGCAGCAATCAGAGGCTTTCTGTCGCAGACTAATTGTAGACCAAAACATTAAAGAGCTGTAAGGCAGAAAGCATGCCTCTCTCCAAAGAACTGTGGTCACTGCATTGGCAGATCTGACCTTTTTGCCTTGGATGGAAGATGTCTGACCTGACAGCCCCTCAATAGGGTGAAAAGTGTCATGCACTATAGGGACAAACATCTACTTATACACACACACACACACACACACACACACACAGGTCAGGAAATGCCCTGACCATGACCATTTTATGAACAATAATCCATAACAAAAATCCTCCATCACCACATTGAGCTGAAAAGGTGAGCAGGTGAGAAGCATTACTCGGTGCTGACTTATTACTGTTATTACTGGACTGTTGTTGAGCTGAGTGAATGACATCATGCTCATGCTGGTCAAAAGTTCAACTGGTATTTATGGGTGGCACTAATGTCACAAAAATGTGATGTTGAAAGAAAATATTTTAAGCATTTTCAAAATGCATTATTTACTACACCAAGAGTCATTATAGTAACACACACTAAAAATGCCAAAGACAACTTGCAATAATGGGCTGAAACATCAGTCAGAATTTCACCATAAGACACCAGAAACAATATTAGTTATGTGATTAAATTTACAGGGTGCTGGCAACTTAAAATAAAGACTATGTACTTCAAAATACTGACCAAAAAAAGTCTTTCTATTGAGTTGTCCTAGGGCTTGAATCAGAAACATACAGCATGACCAATGTAGCCTGAATCCTGAAACAAATTCATTCTTGAGCCGGTTCTTTTAATAAACAGTTCAAAAAGTTACTGATTTGAATCCATCTGAAACACCCTGTGTAATTTACAGCATTTCTTTCATTTTTTAACAAAATGAACTTTATCACTGAAATATAGGCTACACAAAAAAAAATTGAATCAATTCGAGCTCAGGAGATCTGTATCAATATCTAGTCATACTCAGCATACCAATGTTCAAGTTAACATATTATCTGGCATGATGATTCACTTCAACAAGTTGCATACAGCATAAATGTAAATGCTGACGTAGTCCAAAATGTGGAAGTATTTTCCATACTCAGAAGCACCCATACCAGAGTTCCTCTTAAAGAGGATTAGAAGTATGACCTATTGACCTCTTCATGCCCACCACGCTCATGCTCCCTGAGGTAAACAAGGGCAAATGCCACTCAGAAGAGGGCATAAGAATGCCTGACTGTCGTACAGCTGTCTTTCTTCCAGGGGCCGCATATTTTTCCAATTAGCACAGCGTATGATAACCAGAGGGCACTTTACTGTCAACTCAAATCAGCAAAAAGCATCACAAAACTCCTAGCCAACAGGAGTCAAGAACAATCAAATGGCATTTAACCCACACTGATACACATCAGCATGCCTATCGATCAAACTATTTAAAACTGTTGCTCAACATTATCTGAACTTTACAGACTAAATACAAACAGAAAAGTTCAATGGCTTGCCTGTTCCATCCCCTCGAGCAAACTGTGGTTACATCACTGGATTGCTTCAGGCATGGATCAACATTTGCCACCCACAATACTCCGGTCCAGACAGACACAACAGTTCACACACTACCTACGGCCCGGTGGTGCTAACCACCAAGCTTCACATCGACAAACACACACTATAACAAACATGACTTCACCACACCCTGAATCAACCAACGCACGTTCAATTTACCTTTATAAACTCTTGTACAATTTACTCAGCGTAGCTGGTGCCTTAATTTTGTTGATCCACTGGCAGGCTTGTGTGGTGCCTGATAGTTATCAACATTTTATACATCTATTTAAATGGTGCAAACTATGTACAGTCACAAACAGCTCTTTGTATACTGAGCATATGGTCGAGGGAGACTGAAAGAAAGAAAAACAGAAGAGGCCTGGTCTACACAAAGAGTGGTACACAACAGGACTAACACCAGGCCTACCTCAAAAACCTCCGCTAAAACAATGCATGCACTGAGGATGACTAAATTCTAGAATAGATCAGAAAGTGCATTCTACTTTTACTATTTTCAGTTCCTCTTTCCAGTTCTAGTCCCACTAATTCATTCTCTGTTATCTTAAACTCATCCCTGAACAAAGTTGAACGAAAAGTTCATCAAAAAGTGACTGAAAATAATGAGAGCCGAGAAATACTTCCCAAATCGGTCTGTTGCGATGATATTCATCATTCTTATAATGAATAATTAGCCCAACTCAATTACCTGCACATTAATTATTCAGTCCTATTAACAAAGCTCGGAAACTGCAGTTTAAAAAAGTGTGAATACACCCTTGCACAAGCGTTTCTGGGGATGCTTTACCAAATGCACACAAACCGATGACGTCGCCACTTTACGAACTTCTGATTGATGCAGCTATAAGCATAGCATAAACACCTGTGCTAATTTATGTAAATCGACATGGCACAATGTATCTTAAACACAACATATCTCAAACATACTGTACCCAGTGTTTGGTTTTCTTCTCCTGATGGTCCCGGGAATCTAATCCAGGTACACACCCTCCTCACACACCCTGTTCAGAAAAAGATAATGTCATTAGTGCATGCAACACTGGTTTTATTAAAGTACACACACACATACCTACAAAAAAATATGTGCAGCAATATTCATTATGCCATGTCATCTAGTGCACAAGTTACCTATAATCAGGTAAGGTATCTGTATTTTAACACTACACATTATCAGCAAAGGTATGACAGTGGGTTAGCAAACTTGTTCCAGTAAGCCAATAAACTTGTGCGAATATGTCCAGCATCGGTCAGATCCCCTGTCAATGCCCACTAGCCAGCTGTCAGTTCAGCCAGACTTCATATAGGACTTAAAAACAAGCAGCAAAGCAGCACAAAACCACAAGCCACAACACAAGCAGCTTTTCTTTACTTTCATTCTCATTTGTTTTCACCGCTCCTCTACTATCTCCCCCTGTTCAGGTCAGTTGCTCACCTGACATGGCATCCTTCAGATCCTCAGGGGCTCCAAACCTCCTTCCTCTCTGCTGTGGCAATCGCGCAAGCCCGTACAATCACCATTCGCTCACGTTCTGTGCGAGAAGCTATTTCCCTACCGCTGTCTGCAGCCTTCTTGCTCTCACTCTCTCTCGCTCTCTCTCCCTCCCTCTCTCTCCCTCCTCCTCTTTCGTACACTCTTTGGTTGCTCCCACTCCTGCTACCTTCACTTGCTCAGAGAAAGGAGCAAAAGAATGAAAAAAACGATCATGTTTCTTCGGCGTAAGCAGCTGCACTCTGATTGGCCGGATGGTCCGAAGGAGGTGTCAACCAAGGCGAAGGCACACAGGCAGTGGCTGCAGGCATTAAAATAGGTCTCGCCTTGCCCTGCTGCTGCAGAAAACGAAAGAAAAGAAGGGCAGGAGAGTGAGCGCGAGTAAGAGACTACCTCTTTTTCAAAGCAGGAAGGAGGGGAGGCCGTGAGTATTTCCTGTTGTGCAGCTGAAGCGAGCGAGGACGTCACGCGCAGCATTCTCACTCTGGCGGGGTGTCAACACAGACGCCGGCTCATCTTGACACTCTCAAGACGACCTCAGGATTACAACACACACATGTAGATTCTTCCCAGCATCCTTACCAGATTCAACTTAGCACTGCAATGTAAGTTAGAGAGCTAGATCTAATGTTTTAATACTGCTTTAAAATAGTGAGTACTGGTTGTATATGCTGTACAAACTATTATGAGACAATTAAAACCACACTAAAAGAAGCACATACGCATATCACTCATCTCTGATCGCCCTCGATAAGGAATCGGCCCCAAGTATGTGGCCACCCCAGATAGCTATCTTCCTTCTTAACCTTGTATTTTTAAAAAGAAATCCAATTATGTAACCTGAAGCAACAGGTGGAAAAGCACAGCCCAGATGCAGGCATCTATTCTGTCACACTGTATAAGCGGTGATACGCCTCAACTGTTTCCTTCCATACCAGCACCATGAGAACAAATCCTTCCCCTCATCACGCAAACAAAAACAACAGTGGCTCACTGCACAATTCAGCATTTAACCACAACTGGTGCATGTCAGTTTTCTCGTAGCTCAAACAGCATGCCGATAACAACCCCAAGGTCATGAGTTCAAGCGATTAAATGTATATCTTTAAAGGGTTAGTTCACCCAAAAATGAAAATTCTGTCATCATTTACTCACCCTCAAGTTGTTCCAAACCTGTATGAATTTCTGAACACAAAAGAAGATATTTTGAAGAATGTCAGTAACCAAGCAGTTGATGTGCCCCATTGACTTCCATAGTAGGAAAAAAATACTATGGAAGTCAATGGGGCTCATCAACTTATCAATAGTAATCTTCTTTTGTGTAGATAAATTCATTTTGGGTTAACTATACACAGTACATATTGTCGCCATCCACGATACATACGGTTGCATTTTTGTATTGTGATATATTGTGACATTGAATGCAAAAGCTGCTTTGGATAAATTAGTCTGCTAAACTGTAAATACAATTTGTGTGCAGTTTGTTCCTTCATCCAATTAAAATGGCATGAGCTCTAAAAGACTTGAAACCAGTGCCCTCTGAAACCAATGACAGTGCTGTGGTTTGAGTAAGTGCTGGAGAGTGACCTTTGACTTCCTAAAATTGTACTGAGGGTTCTCTGCAATTAATGGTTCGATTTGCACCGAGGAACAGGCTGTCACAAAGAACGCTTATTAAAATTTCCGTCAAAGGGGCACTTAAGAATTTGAAGCCTTTGAATATGCTTCCCTGATTCCAGGAACCCATTTGTTTATGTTGGCATTAGGGAATGAAAGCCATTTCGAGAGGTGAATCATAAATGTGTGTGTGTGCGTGGGTTTAAAGTGAGAACATAAAGGTGGGTCAGTTTACCTTTAAAAGTGACTTTCCAACAGAAACAATTACAAACAAATTGCCAGAAAGCCTAGATGTGTCAAAGCTCAACATGGAATCAATGTGATTGATTTTGTTGTGGAAAAAATGCGTAAGGACATTTGTCAAACCTCCAACTCTGTCTGTTGCTTCTTGATGGATAGAACCCAGGTGATGGAAAACAAAATGATGTTTATGTATCATATGTCAGTGTCAGGAAGAGATACTGTGGGTGAGTTTATGCATTGCCCTGGACATATATATCAAGCCCGAGCAAAGAGCACTGGCTCATCTATTTGGCATAGTCAAATAAACTAATTTGCCTGATGGGTTGTAAATACTTGGCTACACCCTTGACCCTGCTCTACTGCTATGATGCTGTCAGGCTGTTACATAACCTTACTGCCTATGCCTACCGGATACACAATATATGTCTTAAATTAATCACAAAAGAACAACATAGTACAAATTCAGCCTAAAAATGAAATAGAATGCAAATAAAGATATTTCTTTTGAAAAAAAGACTGAATTGATTGATGCGTGATATGGGTCATTGGACGTGTGTGTACAGGTATATGTGGACACAAATGTGTACATGTTACAAGGTAAACATGGTTTATGAGGACGCTTCCTGTCTCCTCGTGAACCAAATGGCTTAAAAAACATACTAAACTGTTTATTTTAAATTAAAAAACGGTTACACTTTATTTTAAGGTGTCATTGTTACAGTGTAATTATATATTTAAGTACTGAGTAATATTTAGTAACTACATGTACTTACTATAGGGTTAGGGTAGGATTAGGGTTTGGTTTAGGGTAAGTTGCATGTAATTATGCATAATTTACTGTTATTACTATGGTAAGTACATGTAACATATGTAACAAGGACACTGTAAAATAAAGTGTTACCTAAAAAACTGTCAAAAGTTTTGTGTCAAGGGTAGATTTAGGGGTAGGGTTAGTGTAGGGGGATAGAATATACCGTTTGTACAGTATAAAACCCATTACGCTGGAGAGTCCCCGTAAACCACATATTCAAGAATATGTGTGTGTGTGTATGCATACATACATGCATACATGCATCCATACATACATCCATACATACACACATACAGTACATTATATATATATATATATATATATATATACACACACACACATACATTTTAACATTCTTTTAATTATTTCAGCTATCTAATTACATGTAAATTAAAGACAGTGTATGTAATGTATGTTTGAATTGCCACGTTAAACAGAAAATAATAATAGGCTAATTGTTCTACCATATCACAACATGGTCATTTATAGCAGGTGCCACCTGACTTAAGCAACAATCGCACATCGAGAGCCTCCCTAAAAGGGGCCCTTCTCTGACTGCGACCGCGTCATGGAACATTCCCGGAACGAGCCAAAGTCCCACCCACCTTCTCTCTTGCTCACACACATACACGCGCACTGGCGGTGTGTACATGAAAATACAGATCACAACATTACCCATGCTGAAAAAGCGAACGGTCTACAGCAACACATACAGCACAGACCCTTCAACATTAATGACAGTCGCTCTTAGGATAGACATTTATCTCGCTTTTCGCAACAGACCTGCATTCTTTAGCATATTACGCAATATTCACTATCTGCAAACCAAGCAAACTGGGTATTCCCCACATGTCCCAATAACCGGAGGAGACCCATCCGCAAGGCATGTTACTTAATCACGCTTTCAAAAGAATTGTCACTCCCTGACATACTTAGAACAAGGTGTACTAGCACTTACCGGTAGAACGTTTTCAAATCCTCCCACAGCATTCCAAAAGAGTGTCAAACGCCTCATGCAAAGCCTCATGCCACTGTCGCTTCCAGACTGACACAAGATATCAGTTAAATTCAAATTGTGGTAACTGCAATGCTGCAGACGGCAGGTGTTGGAGTACAATGTGGTGCGTCTTTGCTTCAGGAAGAGGTGAAAGTGAGTTAGTCCGCTTCGGCTGGGGCTTCGCGACCGGCTGGGGTGAGGGGGGGAGCAGACGGGGTTATTCCTAGCGTCGCTTCCCAGAATAGAAAAGCGAGAGAGGGAGAAGTAGAGAGAGAATCTGCGCGCGTGTGTGTCAGCGTGATTGTGACGTCATCGGATCCCCCAGCGCGCGTCCCCGTGGAGCAGCAGGAGGAGGGTAGGGGGGTAGTGGGGTTGACCGAGACTACCCGCCCGGCCTCTTCCTTGTCTTGATAGGAGGAGGGAACTCCCTTGGTGAAATTTCTCCAGAACGAGCTCCTCTGACTCCAAACCGCGACAGATGTCTTGTGTTCCTGCAATATGATGCATCAGGGCAGGGCGAGAACGCGCAGTGACATTAGGTCTACTTGAATTGCACATCACAAGATTTAATTTTGAAATGCCCTTTCATAATGTTAGAGGAGCAGCTATTAAATGACAGATTGAGATTTATTATCTACCAAGATGTATATCATCCATGAACTGTTGCATATTTCAACATCAAATTTTTCCATTTTCTATTCAAAAATCACAGTGACCTGTTTTCCCTGCCTCCATGCATAATATTGTTTAGGAAAGAAAAACTGTAGGCAGTAAATGGTGAGGCACTTACACTAATTGTCAACTCTGCATCATTGACTGTTTACATACAGAATATTCTGATATTAATGAGAATTTGGTCATATTTTGATTATATGTAAGTGTCATGAAAATGCACTATCGAGATTGCCATATACTTTAAATCAATATCGCAATCTGATTACGGGATATCCCTGTATTAATTATAATTTTAGATCATGAAAACACCTTAATGTCCAAACAAAGATCCCAAGGAAAGACATTTTATAAACATTAAAAGAAATGTCATGGCCATCACACATTTCCGTGTTATTGTTAAGGACACAAATAAAAATAATAATATAGAACATTCTAATATTAATGAGAATTTGGTCATATTTTGATTATATAAGTGTCATGTAAATGCATTATCCTGATTGCCATACTTTAAAGGTACAGCTGGAATATCATTGTATTAATTAATAATTTTGGGTCATAGAAACAACCGCTGTACACAAAATAAGATATTTTAAAGAATATGGGTAACCAAACAGTTGACGAGCCCCACTGACTTCCATAGTATTTTTTGTTTCCATACTTTGGAAGTCAGTGGGGTCCATCAATTGTTTGGTTACCCACATTCTTCAAAATATCATTCAGCAGAAGAAAGAAATTCATACAGGTTTGGAACAACTTTAGGGGGAGTAAATGATGACAGAATTTTCATTTTTGGGTGAACTAACTCTTTTAATGTCCAAACAACGATAATTCTGGGTACGAAAGACATTTTTAGAGAAAGGCGATGCTTCAACTTTGTAAACATTAAAAGAAACGTCATGGCCATCACACATTTCTGTGTTATTGTTAAGGACACAAATGAGAATTAATATGTTAATTACTATGTCCATTGTCCAATATTACTTAAATGCAGCACAACATGAGTACATCTTTTTCTGAGTAAAGTCTTAACCAGAATTGGAAAATTATATACATGTAAACATGGTCATTGTTCACGTGTATTTATCTTGTTTGGCCCAAAATAAACAGTAAACTGGGAGGATTTCTTACATAGTTATTCAAGGACCTGTTGCTCATTATTGACGCTGGCTCATTATTGGCTAGCTCCTGCGTCAGCATCACGCGCATGCAGGGGCGCCGCTAGCAATTTTGGGCCCTATGAAAGAATATGAGGTTGGGCCCCCCTACTGTACCAAACATACAGGCCAAACTATAGCGATCCAAAATCGTTGTCAGCAATTTAATTATATGAATATCTGTGTTAAATAGCACAATACCTGCTTCTCATCTCTATCACCTTCTCCTTCCTGACCTGCATATTTCCCTTCCCAAAGCTGAGGATTGGTTGATACAGTCTTTGCAAACTGATTGTTTCTGTCGCTCGTTTAAAACTTCTATTGTAACACAGCTGTTTAGTTTAGCTACACATCTCATCTTGCACTTCATGACCGTTAACTGAAGCGTCACGCTGGAATTCACGCTCAGCAGCTGTGAACATAAAGCCAGCAGAACTTTGTATATGTTTGGTTGACTGTATTTTATTTTGATAATGAACAGGCTGCGATGTCAAATTGGCAGTGCTAGAACTGACATATTATGCGCGCGTGCGAGGCGCCGGCGCGATCACTTGGATTTTTCCCTCAGCAGTGGAAACAACTTAATTTTGCCGGATATAGAAAATATCATTAGCTCATTATAAAGTCACTAGAAATCAGGGAAAAATCCTGTTTGTGATATGAAACGTGTATTGTCTTGTCAGGAGTGGTGCATCTGTTCTGTATTGTGTTAAATGGATTACTGGCTAGGTTAGAGTGGCTTACGTTTCCTTTAAGGAGCTTGTGATCACATCAGCTGTGACCTGGAGTTCCCATCACATTGGCAATAGGGATCTCCTCTGTAATCCTCAGCAAGGGCATCCCCAAAGAAACACTGGCATCTGAGTCACTCAAGCATAATCGACAGCACACAGACATAAATCAGAGTTGCCGGACAAGCTTAGATATCACAGCCAATGGCACTTTCCCACAGGAAATAAAGTGGAAATGGAAATGTCTGCGTTTGACCCAAAGGGCATGCTTCATCAACATTTATCAAGTCATCTTGCTGCACTGGTTGGCTTTTGCTTCTGGTGAGTGCCTGTGCAGGTGTCTGCATGTATTCAGTGTGCAGAGTCATTTGCTCAAGGACACCAAGGGTGTTCCCAGCAGCACAGAGCTGTTCTCAGTTAATTATCGGTGGACCGGATAAAAACACTGCTCCATGCTATTATAAGCGTTTGAATGTCATGAATCACAATGCGCACTCTTGTTTCCCAGAAGTGATCACCACTCCTAGAAGCAAAACATATCTCCCATGACTGTGATGACTGACATATATTTCTCCTCCTCTGCATCTTCATTTATATACGTACATATATATCAAATACAGAAGTTGTAGCTTTTGTTCACAAGCAAGGAAATGACGGGAGGGCCTTGTACGTCCAGTATATCTGTATGTGCTGTTGTGCCACAGATCTTTGTTTGTGACTGTGTGCATGTACAGTATGTATGTGTGTGTGTTTGTATTTAATCAGAAATAAATGCTGGTCTAAGCATGAGCATGACTGAGTCATTCTGAAATATTCATATATTACTGTGTCTCTTTCATTTTCCAGATTTGCATGACGGGTGGGTTTTAAAGTAGTAAGACATAAAAGTTGTTTTGGGCAATAAAAAATAGAATTAGTCAAAAAAGACCATGGATTAATACTTATATTCTGCAAGGGTGCATTAAATTGATCAAAAGTAACAGTAAAATCATTTTTTATGTTACAAAAGATTTATATTTCAAATAAATGCTGTTCTTTTGAACTTTCAATTCGTATGAAAATGTATCACGGTTTCCACAACAACATTAAGCAGCACATTAAGCAACTGTTTTCAACATTGATGATAATAAGAAAAGTTATTAAGCACCAAATCAGCATCACAGGATTAAATCACATTTGAAATTGGAATAATTAAGTTGCATTGTAATGATATTTAATGTAATGTATTTTTGATCAAAGCAAAGAGCAAAGAGACTTCTTTCAAAAACAGTAGTGTGTTTTGTTTTATACTTTCTATTCCTTTCTGAAATAAAGCAGATCTGAAATATTTAGCATAAAAATAGCTAATCTAAAGCCACATTCTTTGTAATCAAGATGTCAATAGAACCATACAGTGGTGAACTTCCTCATGTTTTCTTAAAGACACAGAGTCCCACTTCTCGTCGCACTTCAACAATCTGAGAGATGTCACGTACACATTCTCGCCTATATATGACACAGAGGAATATAGCCCAAGGCTGTATCTGTTTCTCCAGTAGAAATGGTGTAATATTGCTTCGACAGCAGAGCTTACACAGAGGGATCTGCCTCTCCCTTTTCCACTCCTAGTTTTACCCCCAGTAATCTGCGACTATTGTGCGGCTTTCACATCCCTGTGATTAACCTCATACTCAGGAACACGTCATTCTCAGGAATCCCAGAGCTTTCTTTCTGCTCTTATAGCACTGCCAGGAAATTACATAAGAATATGTTACACATGACAAAGGTCGGGTTGTCTCTGTGATAAGGCAGGGCACTAATGTGTGAATCCTTGCCAAAGAACTCCTTTCATCTCATCCACCAAAGCTGTAAAACTACCATATAAAAATGACAAAAGCCCAGCGAGCGGACACACCTAAAGTCTCAAGAGTCCATATCATTTCAAATACTGCTTTAATGGGTCTGCTGACTTTAAAAGAAAATGCCGCCGTTTGTTCAATTGCAAGAGGTCACCTGGATTTATAACGAATCACATAGTTCTTTAATTAATATCTGTTGAAATAACACCATCAGGACCACTAAATTAATCTTTAACATTTTGTTGTTTTCATATACTAAGATTTTATCTATTTGAAATTTTGAAAAATAGTACTTTGGAAATAAGTTTTCAAGGTCAGTCATAAGTTCACCCTAGTTTGAGGAGCTGCCTCAAGACCTCTGGTGGTTGAGAATTATATTGCATTATCATCTGATCAAATTTGGGCTGATTATACCTTAAAGTGATAGTTCACCCAAAAATAAAAATTATCCAATAATTTACTCACCTTGAAGCCATCCTAGGTGTATATGACATTCTTCTTTCAGACGAATACAATCAGAGTTATATTAAAAAATGTCGTATAACGGCAGTGAATGGCAGCCCAAAATTTGAAGCCCAAAAAAGTGCATCCATCCACCTTCTGTATTCAACTTATGAAGAAAGTGTAACGCCTCTCTCAGTTCAAAACGCTTACGATACGTCCGACGGCATCGTCACAACAGTTACGTTTTTTTCGTAAGTTGAATACAGAAGGCGGTCTGCCGGAAGCTAGATATTTTACTTTATAACGTGTAAAATATGGATATTTTTCTTACAAAAACACATCGATTCGCTTCAGAAGGCCTTTATTAACCCCCCGGAGCCATATGGATTACTTTTATACTGGATGGATGCACTTTTTTGGGCTTCAAATTTTGGGCTGCTATTCACTGCCATTATAAAGCTTGGACATTTTTTTTTATAACTCCGATTGTATTCGTCTGAAAGAAGAATGTCATATACACCTAGGATGGCTTGAGGGTGAGTAAATCATGGGGTAATTTTCATTTTTGGGTGAACTATCCCTTTAATTACATTTTATTTCATTATAATGTTTATATTTTACTATATTGTTAATAACTAAATAATAAAATAAAGTCATGGCTGTGTCACATAAAGCACTACCGTTCAAAAATTTGGGGTCAGTAAGATTTTTTTGTTTATTTGAAAGAATTAAATACTTTTAGTCAGCAAGGATGCATTACATTTGTCAAAAGTGACCAAAAAAAAGACATTTATAAGGTTACAAATGATTTCTATTTGAAATAAATGCTGTTCTTTTGAACTTTTGAACCTGAAAAAAATGTTCAGGTTTCGACAAAAATATTAAACAGCACAACATTCGACATTGATAATAATAAGAAATGTTTCTTGTGCACCAAATCAGCATATTATAATGATTTCTGAAGGATCATGTGACACTGAAGACTGAAATAGTGGCTGCTGAAAATTCAGCTTTGCCATCACAGGAATAAATTACATTTAAAATATATTAAAACAGATAACAGTTATTTAAAATTGTAATAATATTTCACCATGTTACTTTTTTTAATCAAATAAATGCAGCCATGTTGAGAATGAAAAAATTAAAAAACATGAAAAAATAATAAAATTTTAAATGTACTCATTTCCTATAATATGCCACCTGGTATTTTAGTGTGTCACCTGATATTATACCCCATGCATTAGCATTCTGTTTGAGCCCTAATTGTGTAGCGGTAGCCTTTGAATTGTTTTCTTTTTCATGGTCAGTATGACTTTCAGTGTGTGCTACCTCATCCCAGAACGTCTATCTCATTTTCCAGGACCCTGGAAATCACACAGGGGCCCCTGCAAAAAGGCAGTTAACATGTTTCCATGAGATAAAAGCGCAGTGATTGCAGACTCCTCTATCCCGTGAGACAGAAGCTTTGCGTTTGATGTTGAAAACTGACAGAAAGCGGTAATACATTGATGCCTGGCAGTGCAAATGTTTTCCACGGTGGACTTGGCACACACAGATTCTGTCCTCATGTTTTTCCACAGATCAGGAAGGACATCATTCTCACAATCAAACCACATGTTTTAACAGCCATTGGCTCATTTTTGACTTTTGGTTGTCTGTCAAATGCAGTGAGATTCATTGAATATAGTCAATGAAAAGGATTGTTATCTTAATAAAGCCTTTTAATGAAAGACAACACAGTCGTAGTGAAGTGTGACTGCTGATATTATTCTAAAGGTCTACACCAATGATGAATAAAAATAACACTCTTGGCTGAACATCAAATTAATTAAATGAAAATAGTGTATCCATGCATGATATAAAACAAGACAATAACAGAACCACACAGGAGCTCCTATAAGATCACAAAATGATATCTCTCTCCACAGACAACCAATGTTGGGGAGGTTACTTTGGAAATGTAATAGGTTACAGAGTATCCTTATATGTAATAGTTACACAAGTTACCCTATTTAAAATGTAATAAGTAGTGTAACTTTATTAAAGTAATGTAACTGATTACATTTGATTACTTTTTGATTACTTATAGAACACTAGAACACATTTTTATCACTCGTCATGGTGGCAACTCTCAGACAGGTTGTAGCCTAAAGCTTTCAACTATGGAAGCTCATGAGAGTAGTAATTTTCAATTTGCAATGTAATATGCAAAATGGTACTGCAATATGTAAAATGGCAATGCATTTCAGTATTTAAATTGACATTTTCCATACCATGTGTGCAACATTTGGAGCAAAATGATCATTCAAACTGAATAATTTAATTTACATTTGCTATTTCCTACACAAGTTTTAACATACAAATTAAACATATTTTAATGATTTATAAGTTGCAAAACTAAAATGAAATTGTATTACAGAAATGATTAGATATGTTTAACGTTCAAGCAAAAAATTGTAGCAAAATTATCATTTATTTGTTATTTTTTACAGTTAAGATACTTGCGATTTTCTCGCATTTTCATTAAATGTCCCGCAATGAATGTAGCAAAACGTGACAACCTAATCTTCAGTGTATTCCGGTTCAAATAGATACGGTTCAGGATCTTCACCAAAGTAAATATCTTCTGAATCGTCTCTCAGAAATGTCTCCATGGTTACAAAGCAAGCTCCCTGTGCAAGCAGGTTGTCACGTTGGTTGTGTTGACGGAAGTTAGCCTATTTTCAGGCGCTGCGTAATATCATTGCGCCTGCTGCACCCATGGTATGGCAGAAAAGTTCCTTGATTAATACGCAGGAATGAGAGTATAGTTCCTAGCCATATCGGCCTAGAAAATCGCAACTTTTCATTTTCGTCTTAGTGCACGATGTAACTACAGAAGAGTCAAGTTTTAAATAGGAAAAATATCGAAACTCTTTGGTCATTTTTTTGAGCGAGATGCTAACAGTCTAGTCAGATTCAATGATCTATGCTAAGCTATGCTAAAGGTGCTACCGCCAGACCCGGATATCGGTTGAATGGATTCGAAAACGGTAAAACTCAACTGTTTAGCTCTAGGGGAGTTGGAAAATGAGCCTATTTTCAAAAATAGTGGCGTGTTCCTTTAAGAGCGAGGCATTTACTGGCAAATGAAGTGGAGCAAGAACAGAGAAATATCAATGTTCCTGAAGATTATGCGTGTCTGACAGTGATAGAACCAGTACGTTATTAGAACCATCTTCGTCTTCTCATGATAAGGTGCAAGAGCGCCAGGCGCATTCTCTGCGAGACGTTCTAACCATAAATATCTATGGTTCTAATAAGGTATTGGTTCTATTACTGACAGACGCACATAATCTTCAGGAACATTGATATTTCGCTGTTCTTGCTCCAGTAAATGCCTCACTCTTAAAGGATTAGTTCACTTCAAAATGAAAATTTACTGATATTTTACTCATCCCCATCTCATCCAAGGTGTTCGTGTCTTTCTTCTTCAGGCGAAAAGAAATTAAGTTTTTTGAGGAAAACATTCCAGGATTTTTCTCCACATAACGGACTTTGATGGCAACCAACGGGTTGAAGGTCCAAATCAATGCAGTTTCAAAGGGCTTCAGAGGGCTCTACACGATCCCAGACAAGGAATAGGGTCTCATCTAGCGAAACCATCGGTCATTCTCAAAAAAAAAAAAAAAAAAATGTATATACTTTTTAACCTAAATTGCTCATCTGCGATGCGCCAAAATCCTGGAATGTTTTCCTCAAAAAACTTCAATTTCTTTTCGACTGAAGAAAGAAAGACATGAACATCTTGGATGAGATGGGGTGAGTAAATTATCAGGAAATTTTCATTTTGAAGTGAACTAATCCTTTAATAGCTCTGCTGCCGGCCGCCATGTTTCCAACACCTGGCCCCGCCTTGATACAATGGTTGACAGGGCGGGGCGGGAACTTGGTCAGCTCGGATTGCATTTTCAATTCCACATTGAATTTTGCTACATTCAATGCGGGACATTTAATGAAAATGCAAGTATCTTAACTGTGAGTGTAAATGCAAGTAAGAAAAATAACATTTAAATGACCAATTTGCTAAAATTTTTGCTTGAGCATGTGAAAAATATCTAATCATTTCTGTAATACATTTTCATTTTAATTTTGCAACTTATAAAACGTTAAAATATAGGCTACGTTTAAATTATATGTTGAAACTAATGTAGGAAATAGCAAATGTAAATTATATTATTCAATTTGAATTATCATTTTGCTCCAAATGTTGCACACATGGTATTAGAAAATGTAAATTTAAATACTGAAATTACCATTTTACATATTGCAGTGCCATTTTGCATATTACATTGCTAATTGAAAATTGCTACCCATAAGCTTCCATATTTTTAGTGGCAATGTGGATTGATGTAATTGGCAGACGTGGTGCACTGCAAATTCAAAAGAAAACCAATCAAAAGCATCAGAATAGCATCGCTTTACTAAACACCCTTTAAATGGCAGGAGGCATCGTGCACATCAAAAACAGGCAAAGCAACAAATTAATATTATTCAACATATCCTAGCTTTTTACAGAAAATATTCAGATGTAACCCCCTTTGTAATTATTAACATTTTAGTTAACAAATAACTGTAATTGAATTACATATTTTTTTCTCAGTAACAGTAACTGATTACAGTTACATTTATTTTGTAATTAGAATTACATTATCTAATTACATGTAACTAGTTACTCCCCAACACTACAGACAACCCAACATTTTATTTAGTTGAATGATTCAGTTAACAGTCTAACAGCCTGAGTGACTGGTTTAGGGCCTAAAATAAAAGCCAATAAATGCATTGAAAAACATTTTGTGATTTCAAGAATCTGGTGAGTGACCTGTTGCAAGCAGGTAATGGAATACTTCAGCATAAGGAGGGAGTTATTCTTATTCGGTCGTCACATCCAAAAGCATCTGCATGTTATTATTGCTCATAATTCTGTTTGCCCAGCTCTCATATTGTCATTGTGGATGTTTGCCTTTTTTTTTTTACTCACTTTCATCACCAAACCAGCGAAAGTACAGTGTTTGCACACCTCTCATCGACCATCTGCGTTTTCACACCTCTCCATTATGGATACACACCTTGTGCTTTAAATATCTCTGCAGGTGTGTATGTGTGATCTGTATATTTGGACAGGCTGTGACCATAAACAGTAATGATATGGAATGTGTGGTGTGACTATGGAAACCCAATTGCTTTTGGTGACCATTTTATATACACACCGTATCATTTATGGCATGTTAAGATAATGATGAGAGCCACCGACACAGTAAACAACAATCAAATCTTGAAGTCCACAGGGACCATCATAAACCGCACCACATGCATCATTCATTCTCAAGCAAATGGGCAATCAGAAGGAGAAGGGAAGATACAGGATGTAGACCTGCAGGGCTGTGAAAAATTCAGAATTGAAGAACTGGCACTTTTTCATTTTACATAAATGTGAAATTAAATTAAAAACATATCACAGGAAGTAGAATTGGAATTGGAATAACAGGAAAAGGAATTTTCTGAATTGTAGTTCAAAGAAATTTAACACAGATGCATGGGAAATAAAATGTTCTCCCAACTTGGTCCACAAAAGTGAATTTTATAATGATAAAAAATATATAAAGTGAATAAAAATGTCTGTAGGTGGCATTTCAAACATTTTGGGGGCAGTTTTTAATGTTTTTATAAGAAGTCTCTTATGCTCAAAAAGGGTGTCTTTTTAAAATAAAAAATCAAGTAAAAACAGTAATGTGAAATATTATTACAATTTAAAATAACTGTTTTATATATATATATATATATATATATATATATACACTCACCTAAAGGATTATTAGGAACACCATACTAATACTGTGTTTGACCCCCTTTCGCCTTCAGAACTGCCTTAATTCTACGTGGCATTGATTCAACAAGGTGCTGAAAGCATTCTTTAGAAATGTTGGCCCATATTGATAGGATAGCATCTTGCAGTTGATGGAGATTTGTGGGATGCACATCCAGGGCACGAAGCTCCCGTTCCACCACATCCCAAAGATGCTCTATTGGGTTGAGATCTGGTGACTGTGGGGGCCATTTTAGTACAGTGAACTCATTGTCATGTTCAAGAAACCAATTTGAAATTATTCGAGCTTTGTGACATGGTGCATTATCCTGCTGGAAGTAGCCATCAGAGGATGGGTACATGGTGGTCATAAAGGGATGGACATGGTCAGAAACAATGCTCAGGTAGGCCGTGGCATTTAAACGATGCCCAATTGGCACTAAGGGGCCTAAAGTGTGCCAAGAAAACATCCCCCACACCATTACACCACCACCACCAGCCTGCACAGTGGTAACAAGGCATGATGGATCCATGTTCTCATTCTGTTTACGCCAAATTCTGACTCTACCATCTGAATGTCTCAACAGAAATCGAGACTCATCAGACCAGGCAACATTTTTCCAGTCTTCAACTGTCCAATTTTGGTGAGCTCGTGCAAATTGTAGCCTCTTTTTCCTATTTGTAGTGGAGATGAGTGGTACCCGGTGGGGTCTTCTGCTGTTGTAGCCCATCCGCCTCAAGGTTGTGCGTGTTGTGGCTTCACAAATGCTTTGCTGCATACCTCGGTTGTAACGAGTGGTTATTTCAGTCAAAGTTGCTCTTCTATCAGCTTGAATCAGTCGGCCCATTCTCCTCTGACCTCTAGCATCAACAAGGCATTTTCGCCCACAGGACTGCCGCATACTGGATGTTTTTCCCTTTTCACACCATTCTTTGTAAACTCTAGAAATGGTTGTGCGTGAAAATCCCAGTAACTGAGCAGATTGTGAAATACTCAGACCGGCCCGTCTGGCACCAACAACCATGCCACGCTCAAAATTGCTTAAATCACCTTTCTTTCCCATTCTGACATTCAGTTTGGAGTTCAGGAGATTGTCTTGACCAGGACCACACCCCTAAATGCATTGAAGCAACTGCCATGTGATTGGTTGATTAGATAATTGCATTAATGAGAAATTGAACAGGTGTTCCTAATAATCCTTTAGGTGAGTGTATATATATATAATTATTTTAAAATTAGCAAAGCTGAATTTACAGCAGCCATTACTCCAGTCTTCAGTGTCACATGATCCTTCAGGAATCATTATGTATCTGATTTTGGTGCTTATTATTATCATTGTTGAAAACAGTGTTGTTCATATGACTTTCAATCCATTTTAATACTTATTTATATTAAAATGCTTTGCTACCTCAATTCAAATTCAGGAATTGAACTGGAATTTAAAAAGCACCTGAGCCCTCAGATGTGCACAATGTGACGCTGAAGTTCCTGCGGTCCTGCCATCCTCCACCCAAAAAGCTCATAATCTGTGTAGATGTTTTTTGATTAAAGGTAGGGTAGGCAATTTTTTTAAAATACTAAAAATAACATGATTCCTCTATGGAGAAGCGTTCAGTCTTTCCGCTCGCAAATTCTGCCATGTATAAATAGAGAATCCACCATGGTGCAAGGACAACTGGCTTTTAAAAGGAATGGGAGATGAGACTCTGATTGGTTTATTGCACGTTACGTCCAAAACACACCCATGACTCATTAAGAAACTAGGTTCAACGCTTTTGTACCATGTGCCTGGCGCGCCGACCATTTTTTCTGTCATTAAACTAGCAAAAGTGGATTCGGATACGCACCTGTGCCATGCGCTTCAGACCATGCACTCAGATCGTTAAAATAGGGCCCCATGTCTAAAACTCAAAGCACATAACATTACAATAATAATGAACATAAACAACTTAAAGAGCTCTTACCTGTACCACCTGACTGCTGCAGATTAATTTCAGCGTTGATAGTGTTGCCATTGAATCGCATAAATTCGCAGTCCCTAACCTCTCAAAGTATAAAATCATGGTTTTCCAATACTTCCAAATTACAGTACTTATGGTGTGAACAGAGCATAAGCTCGTTGTTTTGGTTCAGGAGGAACTGTAAAAGGTGGCTGCTGTTTCGGTTGCGGTGCTCGCGCTGACGTCTGTCTGGTGCTGCGCCCCAATTCAGAGGCTGCATCACCGCGGAACGATGAAAGCTGTCCCAATTCGAAGGCTCCTTCAACCGCGGCCTCCAAATGCGTCCTTTGTTTCCTGTGAAATACAACAGATAAATACAACAGATATCCCATGAGAATACAACAGATAAACCTTTACGGCCTTGCCTACCAGAGAATTCATTGCGCCAGTGGGGATTTGTTTGAGAGAAGTTGCCAAATTGCACTTTTAAATGTAAGTATTGGGTTTCAACTTACTCAAATATCTAATGATACTAATGTAAAAATAATAATAAAAAAACTTTAAAGCGGTTAAAATGTTGACATATCCAGAGGTCGCGTTAGTCTTACGTCTTCAAAATTCCATAATCCATTATTACCCGTCATTTTAATGTTCATATTTGAATGATAATAAACCATTTAATAGGCCCTGTTTTTGTTCACATTTTAATTTTATTCACAAACTCACATGACAAGCATATAGGCTAGATTATGCATTTATTTATTTATGAAGAGAAAGTTGAACAGAGACTGTGGGTCACTTTTCAGGTTTCATCATAAATGTCTGTCCGATAGATCACAATAAGCTTTGTGCTTTGTTACTTAGTTTTTAATGCGCTCTTTAATGTGGCACTATTCAAGCGAAGCGGAGCGCGAGTGAACGTCTCGGTTACGTATTTAACCCTCGTTCCCTGAAGGAGGGAACGGAGACGTATGTCAGACGCCACCGACAAATTGGGATTACTTCTGGGAGCCCCTATCAGCTTCGAGTATATAGAGAACAGGCCAATGGCCATTGTCGTGCGAGATTTGCATCTCGCGCTCCGCCCCGCAGCGCGGGTATAAATAAGGAAGCGGATGCAGCGCACATTTGTTTTTCACTGAGGAGCCGAACTAGTGACTCGGTCATGCAGTGACGGTACAGCAACCGTGGCGACGGGACGCACGTCTCCGTTCCCTCCTTCAGGGAATGAGGGTTACATACGTAACCGAGACGTTCCCTTTCAGTCGGTCATGTTCGACGTACGTCGGACGTCACCGACGAATTGGGATCCCTATGGAAACGCTGGGAAAGCGTGCCCTAGGGGACGCTGCGGAGACCACATCCTACCCGTAGGGAGGTATCATGTGGAAAATACACATATGGACTGGCCATCCGGGCAGTACAACATACGAAAGTCCCAGGGGTGGCCCCGGCCGACCTAGGCGGGGGACTACACTGCTCAGAGACGGCAGAACAGGCTCTGCCAAGGGAAAGACATGGGCTCACCGTAGGGAGCCGTACCGTGGAAGAATACACATATGGGACCGCCGTAGGGGTCACAACATATAGATACCCAGCCTAACACAGGTTCCACCAATGCATACGAGTGTTAGGCCTGGCGTCGGACGCTCCGCCACGTCTGACTGCCGCGGGTTGCGGAGGAGCTCAACAGGATTCGCCAATCTGGAGAATATAAGCGCACGTATCCGGTCCATGAGGAGGGGAATGGCGCAGCAAGCCGACACTAGAACGGGCACTTCGGTGTTACTGGCTGGTTGAAGCGAGCACACGGGAAGAAACCGGCTCTACACGGAGGCTATAGAATCTAGTGAACATGTTAGGTGTCGCCCAGCCCGATCAGATCGTGCTTCCCCAAAGACTTACCATCAACTACATCATGATGTGCGGCGATAGCGGCAACATACACTTTGAGGGTGGAGGGAGACAGCCTTCACTCCAACCCATCTTGCAGGAAGGAAAGCACAGAACTGATCGAACTTCTTCGGGGGTCTTCTCGTCGAGAAGAGCACCACTCGACGAACAGGTTCCACTTGAAAGCATAGACAGGATGTGTTTGATGGCCTCCGTCTGCTTCTGGGTGGCCGAGAACTGCTGGGCAAAGCTCTAGCCCAACCTGGGAAATGGGGGAGTCCAGGAACCGATATTTATTGGCCTCCCTCATATCCGCTAGGTTGAGCCAGAGATGTCGCTCCTGGACCACCATAGTGGACATCGCCTGACCGACTGCACGAGCGGTGACTTCCGTTGCCCGGAGAGCGAGGTCCGTCGCCGCCCGGAGCTCCCGGAAGAGCTCTGGGTCAGGTCTACCCTTGTGCATGTCCATGAGTGCCTGGGCCTGGTGCACCTGGAGCAATGCCATGGCATGCAGGGCGGACGCAGCCTGTCCACAAGCTCTGTAAGCCTTGCCCTTTAGACTGGACATGAACTTACAGGCCTTGGATGGGTGATGTGGATTACCACGCCAGGAGGATGCGGACGCCGGACACAGTTGCATCGCGACAGCCCGTTCCACCGGTGGGATCTCCACGTACCCCTTGGCTGGCCCGCCATCAAGGGTAGTGAGGAGTGAAGAGCCACTCGGCCGGGTTCTGGCAGAAAAAGGTGCCGTCCACGACCTCGTGAGCTCTTCATGCACTTCCGGCAAGAAGGGCACTAGGGCAGGCCGGCCCGAGATACCAATCATCCAACCTAGAAGGCTCGGGACACGGTGGAGGGTTCCACATGACACTGGTTCCACACTGTACTGGAATGCCCCCACCGAACCAACAGAGACACTCTTTTGCTGTGAAAACAGCACTTGTTTCTCTTCAGTGAGATCGCAGTCCTCGCTGTATGTGCCTTCTCTCCCAGCACTCGAGCTCCTTCTCCTCTCGTTCTCTCTCTCTTTCTCTTAGAACACTCTTCAGCAGCGCGAACATTCGGCTCCGAAGTGAATGACAAATGTGCGCTGCATCCGCTTCCTTATTTATACCCCTGCTGCGGGGTGGAGCGCGAGATGCAAATCTCGCACGCCAATGGCCATTGGCCCTTTCTCTATACACTCGAAGCTGATAGGGGCTCCCAGAAGTGATCCCAATTCGTCTGTGATGTCTGACATATGTCGAACGTGACCGACTGAAAGGGAACGCGATTATCCCTTCCTCTTTACTACATTACAGAACTAAATAAACATGAAGGAACATCATAAAATATGTTGAAAGATATAGTCCAATTTACCGCAATCTGTATCATGTCTCTCATGTAATGGCTCAATCAGTGTTTCAACCACAGAAAGACCTCAATAAAACAGATTGTAAACAATGTCATGTCAACAACTATATGCCATTTGTTGACCATTAACTTGATAGTCAGCAAGAGCGCACTCGCCACCAAGTGTACAGTGGTGAGAATTACAGTTACAATTTACAACAGATCACCCACAGCCTAACTCTGCATAGCATGAAATGCGCTTATGACATGTGATGTCTGCGTGAGCAGGGTGCGGATGGGATATGAAAATACATATGTTGACAGGCAGGTAGGACATTTTATTTTTTCAGTCCGAATGCAATGATTGGACGAACATTTTATGGTCCTACATCTCTCACAGACAATATATACATATAAATACTGTTAGACCACTTAACTTAGTGATTGCTATCAAGATGTGAAGACACTTTCAACCAGCATAACAAAAAATGTTTCTGGAACAAATCACATACCCTGCCTTTAACCGCAGGACACTTATGAAACCAAATTTGAATCTGGAGGCAATTGTAATGAATGAATAATATTTCCTCATTATCTGTGAGATTAGAGTGGGAGGTTTGTAGCAACTCATAATGTAATAACTGCACATTGTAATGAGTCGTCACTCGAAGTGGGATCCATGTGCGAACTTTAATGAAAACGTGGTCGTACAGGCAAAGGTCAAGCACCAGTAAACACAACAAACGGAGAGTACACAACCGTGGTCGGTGAACAGGCAGTAGGTCTAGGCAGGCAGACAACAATCACTAGTCCAAAACAGAGCAGAGAGTCAAAAGGGCAGGCAGCAAAGGTTCGTAGTAGAAATACACAACAGGGTCACAACAGGCAGGCAAAGACAAGGAAATAACGCTCAGAAATGTTCACCGTGGCAAAACAAAACTTCGTAGTGGGGAAAGGGAGAGCGTCGGGTTAAATAGGCCAGAGGATGGGCTGCAGCTGGAGCGGCTGATTAGAGCCGGGTAAGGGACTGATGGGAAATGTAGTGAGGAGATAGAGTCAGTACTCGGGCGATGGGGCCCTCTGGTGGTCGGTGGAGGGGATCACGGAGGGGCCGGCCTATCGGGATGAGTATGGTGGAACTCCTCCACAAGGTTAGGGTCGAGGATGTCCTCCGCGTTGACCCATGACTGCTCCTCCGGACCATACCCCTCCCAGTCGACCAGATATTGGAGGGTTCTTCCTCGGCGTCTGGAGTTCAGCAGCTCTCTAACCTGATACGCCTCCTCACCTTCCACCAGGATGGGTAGGGGGCGCTGATCACCGGACACCTCCTCTCCCCCCCCTCATTCGGACCAATAGCGGGCTTGAGCAGAGAGACATGGAACGTGGGGGAAATACGATACTGGTTAGGCAAAGCAAGGCGGTAAGAGACAGGTGTGACTTGTCGGACAATTTGGAACGGGCCCACGTACCTGGGGCTGAGCTTCCTACAGGGGAGTCGAAGCCGTAAGTCCCTCGTGGATAACCATACCCACTGGCCAGGGCTGTACTCGGGGCCGGGGCAGCGGTAACGATCAGCCTGTCTCTTCTGTCGACGAATGGCGTGTTGGAGGTGAATGTGAGCTTGGTTCCAGGTCTCCTCGCTCCTGCGCAGCCAGTCATTAACAGCCGGGACATCGGTGGGTTCTCCTGACCAGGGGAATAAGGGTGGTTGGAAACCAAGGATGCATTGGAAGGGGGTCAAACCAGTAGAGGGCTTTCATAGGGAGTTTTGGGCGTACTCGGCCCATATCAAATAGCGACTCCAGTCATTCTGGTGCTGATTGCAGTAGGATCGGAGGAAACGGATGATATCTTGGTTCAACCTCTCGGCTTGACCATTGGACTGAGGGTGATACCTGATGTAAGGCTTACGTTGACATCAAGTGTTTTGAAGAATGCGGTCCAGACTCGTGAAGTGAACTGGGGTCCTCGGTCGGAGACTATATCTTCAGGTAGCCCATAGAAACGGAAGACCAGGTTGCAAAGGTGTTCAGCTGTCTGTAGCGCTGTGGGAAGCTGGGGTAGTGGTATGAGGCGACAGGCCTTGGAGAATCTGTCTACGACGGTGAGGATGGTGGTGTGGCCGTTGGAAACTGGCAGATCGGTAATAAAGTCAATGGCGATGTGTGACCAGGGACGTTGTGGGATGGGGAGAGGTTGGAGTAGGCCGGCTGGCAGCTGCCGTGGTGTCTTCTGTGTGTTGCACGTCTGGCATCGGTGGATGAATGTAGTGGTGTCTCTGGACAATGATGGCCACCAGAACCGGTTTTGGAGGAGTGAGATGGTGGCCGCAATGCCGGGGTGACCAGAGCTGGGTAGGGAATGAACCTGTTCTAAGACCCGGTTATGGAGGGCTTCCGGAAACGAAGATCTTGCCAGGCGGGCAGTCGTTGGGAACCTCTGCCTGAGCGTTGGACTGCTCGATCTCGGTCATAATGTCCCACTGGACAGGAGCGACAATGAGGTTGGGACTCAAGACGGTTTCAGGAAGTTGGGGGGATTGGTCTGGCTCGTGCTGTCTGGACAGGGCATCGGCTTTGGTGTTCTTGGACCCAGGGCGGTAAGTGACCGTGAAATTGAAACGGGTGAAGAACAGGGACCAGCGTGCCTGCCTGGGATTGAGTCTCTTGGCTGTTTTTAGGTACTCCACGTTCTTGTGGTCAGTCAGAACGGTAAAAGGGTAGATGGATCCTTCCAACCAATGGCGCCACTCCTCGAAGGCTGCCTTCATGGCCAAGAGTTCCTTGTCGCCAGTATCATAGTTCCTCTCTGCTGTATTCAGTTTCCTAGAGAAGAAGGCACATGGGTGTAATTTGGGAGGTGTACCTTGTCTCTGAGAGAGGATGGCACCAAGACCTGCGTTGGATGCATCTACCTCAACGACGAAAGGGAGGTCGGGATCGGGATGGCGCAGGATGGGAGCTGAGACAAACCTTTGTTTGAGCTGTTCGAAGGCCTGGACAGCTGTATCGGACCACTTAAGGCGGTTGGCTCCCTTCTTTACCATAGACGTTAGGGGATTGGCCACAGAACTAAAATTCCTAATGAAGCAACAATAGAAGTTAGCGAACCCCAGGAAACGTTGAAGTTCTTTCAAGGTGGTGGGTTGTGGCCAGCCAAGAACTGCTCTGACCTTGCGGTCATCCATCGCGATCCCATCTGGACTAATGACATACCCCAGGAAAGTGGTAGACGTCTGATGAAACTCACACTTCTCTGCCTTTGCATATAGTTGGTGTTGAATGAGTCGTTTGAGTACAGCCCTTACATGTTGGACATGTTCCTCGTAGGTGTCCGAGAAAACCAGGATATCATCAATGTACACGATAACAATCCGGTTAAGCATGTCTCTAAATACGTCATTGATGAAGGATTGGAAGATGGAGGGACTGTTGACCAGGCCAAAGGGCATGACCAGATATTCGTAGTGCCCTGTGATCGTGGAAAAAGCTGTCTTGCATTCATCCCCCTCTCATATGCGAATGAGATTGTATGCACAGCGAAGATCCAGTTTGGTGTAGTACTTGGCGGTTCGGAGTTGTTCCAGAGCTGCGGGGACCAGTGGTAGGGGGTATCAGAACTTTACCGTTATTTCGTTCAGGCCTCGATAATCGATGCTGAACAAAGAAGAAGCCAGCAGACGCAGGAGACATTGAAGGTCGGATGAACCCCTTGGCTAGCTCCTCCTCTATGTATTTCTTCATGGCCTCTGATTCAGGCTGGGAGAGTGGGAATATGCGACCCTTAGGAGGGGTAGAACCCGGGAGCAGATCGATGGCACAGTCGCAGGTCCTGTGCGGAGGCAGTTTAGATGCTTTGGTTTTGCTGAAGGCTTCAGACAGGTCGGCGTATTCAACTGGGAGGTTGGGGTTGGGTTCCTTCTCCTCCGTCACTGTCAAAGACCGGACCGGCAAGGGTGAGACATAAGAGAGACATTTGGGGTAACAAGAGCTGTTCCACTGAGCGATCTCACCATCTCTCCAGGAGGCGTGAGGGTTGTGTCGACAGAGCCAGGGTAACCCAAGGATGACTGGTGTGTGCGGTGTCGTCAGGATGTAGAATTGAATAGTTTCTGAATGGAGTATACCAGTGTGCATCAGCAGTTCTTGTGTGATGAATGACACTCGACCAGAACCCAGTGGACGCCCATCTATCGCCTCCACTGTTAGGGAAGAAGAGCAGCGGGTGAGAGCAATATTGTTCAGTTGGGCGAATTCTTTGGACATCAAATTTCCAGCTGACCCTGAGTCGAGTAGAGCGGTAGTGAAGATCTTACGACTATTGGCAGTAATAGTAATGGGTACGGTTACACATAGGTCAGGGTTCAGGGCATCTATGGCAACACTCACCGACTTCCGGGATTCAGGGTCTGGTCTTGAAGGACAGGCGACTCGTAGATGGCCGGGTTGTCCGCAGTACAAACATAGGCGGTGGGCCAGTCGCCGATCTCTCTCTGCAGCGGATAAACGGTTGGTGTTAATTTGCATGGGTTCCGGTTCGTCGGTGATGGGAGTTGTGGGTGCTCGGAGGGGAACACGGGTGTTGGACCTTCTTGACCTGATGAGATTATCTATCCGAATGGCAAGCTCAATGAACTGAAACACAAAAGCGATCTTCCCAGCCTCGGTAGAATATAGTGTGGGTTGCTGCTCTACAAACAGCGAGCGTTGGAGGATAAATCCCTTACACTTCGTGGGATCTCCATCGAACTTTTCCGGGAATGCGAGACGAGGACTCACTTGGGACGGCGTTCCAGACGCGGGTGTAATGGCGGTGCTCGGTAGTGTTGCAGCAGCCTCTGGTGGAGAGTGGTGGAGGCTCTGGAGTGCCTTTACTAGTTCCTCCGTGAGCGACGTCAGGCGGCAAAGCTGATGCTGGTGCGTGGCGAGTTGATTAGCCTGGGCAGACAGCGCTGACGAAAGATGGGTGACAGTCGCTGGATCGTGGGGTGGCGAAGTTTTCTGTAATGAGTCGTCACTCGAAGTGGGATCCATGTGCGAACTTTAATGAAAACGTGGTCGTACAGGCAAAGGTCAAGCACCAGTAAACACAACAAACGGAGAGTACACAACCGTGGTCGGTGAACAGGCAGTAGGTCTAGGCAGGCAGACAACAATCACTAGTCCAAAACAGAGCAGAGAGTCAAAAGGGCAGGCAGCAAAGGTTCGTAGTAGAAATACACAACAGGGTCACAACAGGCAGGCAAAGACAAGGAAATAACGCTCAGAAATGTTCACCGTGGCAAGACAAAACTTCGCAGTGGGGAAAGGGAGAGCGTCGGGTTAAATAGGCCAGAGGATGGGCTGCAGCTGGAGCGGCTGATTAGAGCCGGGTAAGGGACTGATGGGAAATGTAGTGAGGAGATAGAGTCAGTACTCGGGCGATGGGGCCCTCTGGTGGTCGGTGGAGGGGATCACGGAGTTCGTCTCTGTGACACACATAATGTAAAAACTACACATAATGTAATAAGTATTACATTATTATTATTGTAATAAAAAGCTCATATGTAATAATTTTCTCAAAATGTAATAACATCTTGAGCTCATAATGTAATAACAATTTTTACATTATGAGAAAATTATTACATTATCAACTCACCAAAAACGTCATATTTTCATTATTGTAATAGCTTTTAAAACATATAAAAAATATTAGTATTCCCTACAAATCTAAAACCAGTCTTAAACTACCTGTGAAATGCAGCATTTAAATATTCATGCAATTATTATTATTATTATTATATGTTTATTAAACATAAAGCATTGGTATTCCTTTAGAGTACATTTTGAAAATCTAAATCTAAGTCTTAGCCTGCCTACAAAATCCACCAGATTACTGATACTGCTGCTGCTACTACTACTACTACTACTACTACTACTACTTCTACTACTACTACTACTACTACTACTACTTCTACTACTTCTTCTACTACTACTACTACTACTACTACTTCTACTACTACAACTACTACTTCTACTACTATTACTACTACTTCTACTACTACTTCTTCTACTACTACTACTACTACTTCTACTACTACTACTTATAGTTCTACTATACATATGGTATACTTACTATTAAATGACAAACAGTGTTAAATACCAACACTGTGTTCAAATGTTGTAAAAAAAAAAAAAAATGTGTGTGTGAGTGTGTTTGTGTACAGGTATATGTGGTTTATGAGGACACAAATGTGTTTGATGACATGGGTATTACAACATAAACATGGTTTATGAGGACACTTCCTGTGTCCTTGTAAACTAAGTGGTTTAAAACAACATACGGAAAAATGTTTTGTGTGCTGGGTAGGTTTAGGGGTCGGGTAGGGGGATCGAAGATACGGTTTGTACAGTATAAAAATTATTACACCTATGGAGAGTCCCCGTGAACCGCATATTCAAGAATGTGTGTGTGTGTGTGTGTGTGTGTGTGTGTGAGTGTGTGAACTAAAAAATACAGTACAACACACCCCTGCTAAAACTGTCGGGTTTTGTGATGTAAAAAAAGAAAAGAAAGATAAATAACTTTTACACCTTTAAACTACTACTACTATTACTAATAGTAGTAGTAGCAGTAGCAGTAGCAGTATCAGTAATCTAATGGATTTTGTAGGCTGGTTAAGACTGGATTTAGATTTTTAAAATGTACTATAAAGGAATAATTTTTAATAAAAATAATAATAATAATTATAATAATAATTGCATGAATATTTAAATCTGTTGCATTTTGCAGATAGTTTAAGACTTGATTTAGATGTACTGTAAAAATGTACTGTAAGGGAATACTAATATTTTTTGTTTTAAAAAAGCTATTACAATAATGAAAATATGATGTTTTTGGTGAGTTTATAATGTAATAAATTTCTCATAATGTAAAAATTGTAATTACATTATGAGCTCAAGATTTTATTGCGTTTTGAGAAAATTATTACATTATGAACATTTTATTACAGTAATAATGTAATACTTATTACATTATGTGCAGTTTTTACATTATGTGCAGTTATTACATTATGAGTTGCTACAAGGTTTCTGAGAAGGGACATGTAATTGGCAGAACCAGGACAAAGGTAAGCAGGAGGCGGGTGAGCGGGGCAGATGTGTGCGTTCGCTCTCTTCATTAGATTGATTGGGCAGACTTTGATGTCTGCAAACAAGTCCAAACATCAGTGCCCGCTCCAGTGTTTGGTCCATAGCATTATGTTGTTGTAAACAAAACAACATTTTAATGAGATACTGATAGTCTGTTTATAGTCTGCTACAGTGCGCTTTGCTACAATGTCATGCTGGTATACGTATGTACGGGCAACTCACCCTAATTACATGGGATCTTGTTGCAGACCTGACCAGAGATTGATAAGAGGGAAAGAGATTAGCATGACTTTCCACACAAAACTCCAACCATGATGATAATGTATCCAAAAGACAGATATATTGCACTACGCGCCGCCTGTGAACTGCATTAAAACTTGCGGTTCAGTGCCTTAAACTCTCTTTTCAAATGTGGTTGAATGATGGTTGCCATTGCAAATTTATTGGCTATAAACTAGGCTATGAACTTTCTTAAGTTAATAGAAAATCTAAAGAGACATATAGAAAGCAGAGTAGGCCAGCCTTACAAGCCACAACTCCATCACCTCAGCAGGCCTCTCGACAGTCACTGCTTGTTTTTCCTAATGCATTCAAAAAAGGCAGTATTTCTTTGTTAATTCATTATACACATGTTTGGTCCTGCATTACTTTGAATAATAAAAAGTTTTACGCAGCTCTCTGGCATACATGATTGGTTAATCGTGGCATTCAGCGATCTAGAGAACGTTCCAAAAAGATCACATCAGTCATGAAAATTCTGTCCTCATCCATTTGCCCTGTTGTCGGAAGTAGTACTTTAGAATTTGAATAGGGAATGTCGGTACTACACAAGTCGGCATGACATACTTAACGACACATTTTGCAAAGTGGATCTTGCATGAAAAGTTTGAGTTAGGAAGCCCTAATATTTTTTTAATGTGTTTGAAATAAGTCTCTTTGAAAAAAGCCTGCATTTATTTGATCAAAAACTACAGTAAAACAGTAATATTGTGAAATATTATTACAATTTAAAATAACTTTAGAACTTTAAAATTTTAAAATGTAATTTATTTGTGATAGCAAAGCTCAATTGTTTTAATAGCCAATACTCCTCAGTGTCACTGTCACATGATCCTTAAAGGGATAGTTCACCCAAAAATGAAAATTACCCCGTGATTTACTCACCCTTAAGCCATCCTAGGTGTTTATGACTTTCTTCAATAAATATATGTTAAATAATGTCCTGGCTCTTCCAAGCTTTACAATGGCAGTGACTAGAGGATGATACACTATATTGCCAAAAGTATTGGGACACCCCTCCAAATCATTGAATTCCAGTGTTCCAATCACTTCCATGGCCACAGGTGTAAAATCAAGCACTTAGGCATGCAGACTGCTTCTACAAACATTTGTGAAAGAATGGGTCGCTCTCAGGAGCTCATTGAATTCAAGCGTGGTACCGTGATAGGTTACCACCTGTGCAATAAGTCCATTCGTGAAATTTCCTCACTACTAAATATTCTACAGTCAACTGTTAGTGGTATTATAACAAAGTGGAAGCAATTGGGAACAACAGCAACTCAGCCATGAAGTGGTAGGCCACGTAAAATCACAGAGTGGGGTCAGCGCATGCTGAGGCGCACAGTGCGCAGAAGTCGCCAACTTTCTGCAGAATCAATAGCTACAGATGTCCAAACTTCGTGTGGCCTTCAGATTAGCTCAAGAACAGTGCGTAGAGAGCTTCATGGAATGGGTTTCCATGAGCAGCTGCAGCCAAGCCTTACATCACCAAGTGCAATGCAAAGCGTCGGATGCAGTGGTGTAAAGCACGCCGCAACTGGACTCTAGAGCAGTGGAGACGTGTTCTCTGGAGTGACGAATCACACTTCTCTGTCTGGCAATCTGATGGACGAGTCTGGGTTTGGTGGTTGCCAGGAGAACGGTACTTGCCTGACTGCATTGTGCCAAGTATAAAGTTTGGTGGAGGGGGGATTATGGTGTGGGGTTGTTTTTCAGGGGTTGGGCTTGGCCCCTTAGTTCCAGTGATAGGAACTCTTAATGCTTCAGCATACCAAGACATTTTGGACAATTTCATGCTCCCAACTTTGTGGGAACAGTTTGGGGATGGCTCCTTCCTGTTCCAACATGACTGCGCACCAGTGCACAAAGCAAGGTCCATAATGACATGGATGAGCGAGTTTGGTATGAAGGAACTTGACTGGCCTGCACAGAGTCCTGAACTCAACCCGATAGAACACCTTTGGGATGAATTAGAGCAGAGACTGCGAGCCAGGCCTTCTCGTCCAACATCAGTGCCTGACCTCACAAATGCGCTTCTAGAAGAATGGTCAAAAATTCCCATAAACACACTCCTAAACCTTGTGGAAAGCCTTCCCAGAAGAGTTTAAGCTGTTATAGCTGCATAGGGTGGGACAACTCCATATTAAACCCTACGAATTAAGAATGGGATGTCATTAAAGTTCATGTGCATGTAAAGGCAGGCGTCCCAAAACTTTTGGCAATATAGTGTATTTTGAAGCCCAAAAAAGTGCATCCATCCATCATAAAAGATATCCACACAGCTCCGGGGGGTTAATAAAGGCCTTCTGAAGAGAAGCGATGCATTTGTGTAAGAAAAATATCCATATTTAAAACTTTAAAAACTAAAATAACTAGCTTCTGGCAGATGCAGAGTCGCCTACGCAAGTTGACTTACGGCAAAAGAGTAACCCTTCATTAATTCATTATACACGTGTTTGGTACAGTATTGCACTAGCCAACTTTATAAACTTGAATAAAATAACGTTCTACGGCTCTCTGGTATACATGATTCTGATTGGTTGATCGCGATCTAGACGAGTCAAAAGTGAGCGTTCCAAAAAGCTCCAATCTTGCATCGGTAAAATCCACCAGGCGAATGCAAGTATGCCAGCCTGCCAAGCACTCGCGTAAAGTATGTTTCTGGCCTAATGCCTTCTATTTTCTTTTTTCAGACCACTCTTACGGCAATGGCCCTTTCCCGAATGACACACTTCATGTGCACTTGCGGTCTTGTGGACTTACAATGGCCACTGTTTGCGTGTATCCGTTAAGTCTACAAGACCGTAGGGTGTCCCATTTGTCATTTTAGGTTTCAGAAGGGTGCTCGTGAGCCCCCCATTTGTGTCTGATATGCGCCCTCGATGCACACTTTTGTAGAGCCTGCAAGCCCACGAGCTCCGCAGCAGACTTCTACCCGACAGTCAAAGCGGCAATACATCACGAAAATGTGAACTCAGAGGAAGATGGTGAAGGCTTATGGTTCCATTTGGGACATGGCCAACTTAACCGGTGCGACTTTCATATTTCTTGTATCATCCCGCAGGCCCACTCTCTCTTGTTTAAATTGCACCATCTTACGTACATCGGTTGTATTAAAAAATAGATTGTACAGTAGTCAGACCGAAGAGGGCTTTAGTAGGCAATTACAGTAATATTGTTTGTCTTGTTGCTAGGCTGATTGTTTTGCACATTAATGGACTTTTTTCTTAGTGGAAGTCTCAAGATAATATACAGGTAAAATTATATAATTTCAACTCAAATCTATATTTGCTGTTTGTGTATTGTATTTATTTATTTGAGGAGTAGGCGTATAATGTACAATCATCCAGTCATGATCGCAAAATAAACCCCAGGAAAACCAAAACCAAAATAGATTGGCTGGGCGGACTAACTGAATACGCTTATTTACTTAGCAAGCATGTTTTTCAAGTGTGAGATGGGCCACCTAATCTGTGTTTTCAAGACTTTTGGCATGCTAATAAACACATTTCACTGAGATCTACTCATGCACATATTTTGGACTTGAAATCTGAGCTTCCTATGTCAGGGAGCTTCGGGCCAACTGAATGGGAAGAAGTTTTGGTTTGCTGGTGGGCGCACTCATCTAGAACCACACATGCATCTCACTCAAGTGCACTTACTGTGAACAAGCTTCCTCAGCTCTGGAAACTCTTGCACGCTCCCCACAGCTAACCACAAACTGTGGAGCACTCCTGCACTCTGGCAGACCCCATCAAACCCCACAGTAGGTGAAGAGCCTGCACAGCAGTCAGCATGCCTTATATTTTCTTTGCATTTTCTCATTTTGCTCATGGGGCTTAGGTCGAGTTAGATAAATATGAGGTTTTGAATATTTCAGAGGAAAAAATAGGATTGTACACACATCATCTTCAGTGACCTGGTGTGTTTAAAATATAAAAAAGCAATAACATGCTGGTAATAAGTGGATTTGGCGTGTGAGTGACAGTAAGTCTAAATATGAAAGTGTCCAGTTTCATTATGCTATTTGAAATGTGACGACTAAAGTTGTGTATTTTATGCAGGTTATCCCTTTATTCTAAAAAAAATACACTGTCTTAGGTAATATATGGATAAACTCCATACGGCTCAGGGGGCCTTTTGAAGTGAATCGATGGGTTTGTGCAAGAAAAATATCCATATTTAAAACTTTATTAAGTAAAATATCTAGCTTCCGGCAGACCGCCTTCCATATTCAATTTATGAAGTAACCCCTCTCGCAGTTCCAAACGCTTACGCTATGTCCGATGTCATCGTTGCGCCTATTCCGCTTTTTTCGAAGGCGGTCCGCCGGAAGCTAGATATTTTACATTATAACGTGTTAAATATGGACATATTTTCGCTTCAGAAGGCCTTTATTAACCCCCCGGAGCCGTGTGGATTATTATTATAATGGATGGATACACCTTTTTGGGCTATTTTAGGCTGCCATTTACTGCCATTATAATGCTTGGAAGAGCCAGGACATTTTTTTATTTAACTCAGATTGTATTCGTCTGAAAGAAGAATGTCATATACACCTAGGATGGCTTGAGGGTGAGTAAATCATGGGGTATTTTCATTTTTGGGTGAACTATCCCTTTAAGAACTGTTCTCAAACATATAACATTTTAGAAACATAATAATCACAGCAAATAATAATGTCATAGACTCTTAAGTATTTGCCTATTTAAATCCAAACAGCCAAGTTTTTTTTGTTTTTTTGTTTTTTTTACACTGCAGGGTAGAGCAGTGTATGTTTCATTCTATTCTGGTAACTTTGCCTGATATTGAAAATGTAATGAGATTCATATATGTTTTATTATTATTATTATTATTATTAAAAGCTAGGTCCATTTTACTTCATCTAGACAAATTATCTCCATTTATTAAATTAACTAAAAAAAAAAAAAACTAGTAAAAATTGAAAAATGACCTTGAATAAATAGTAGGCTATTTGTTTCATCTAAATATTTTACACTATATTAGGACAGTAAATAAATCCAGAAAATGATTTGACTAGTGAGAAACAAACGAAAAACACCAATCCCCCCAAAACCCTCTATGAGCATGCGCGAGCAAAAAGAACAGTGACACACGAGCTGCTCTGCACAGGCAGCGATGCTTGTTCCTATAGCAACAACCTCTCGCGCACATCCGCCGCCTCCACCAACACGGATCTGCGCGACCCTCTCCTCCCCACCGCATAACAGCATCCCTCTGTCAACAGGATATTTCCTGAGACGGAAATACGACGGGGGAAGGAAAATGGCGCTCATCCCATCACAGATCCTCAGAGTAGCGATACTCCTGTCTTATTTTTCTATCCTCTGCAATTACAAAGCCATAGACATGCCCGCGCATCAAACATACGGCGGTAGCTGGAAGTTTCTTACGTTCATAGATTTGGTAAGTGCATGTGCATCGTTCCCATGCAGTGCCTGATTATTATATATATGAGATCTCCATAATGCATTATATATAGACAGGCCCCTGTTATGCTGATATATGCCAGGTTCCTACAAAAAGGAATAGCCTACAAACGCCAACACAAATTGTCTTACGTCATATTTACTGATCATTAAACGTTAATCACATGACGTAATGACTTTTTAAGTCTCTAACGATGATGTCATGCTTTTCATATCTCTCATCCTCATTAATAATGAATTTTATTCTGAAGGGTTGTGCTGAATTACGACCAGTTCTCTGAATAATTAGGAGGACAAATTAAGTATGCATACACAGTTTTGAAATATAAAAATATAAATAGCAGCATCTTTGTCTTTTGTTCTGGCAGTCTGTGCCAGCATCTGTATATACGCACACACACATACACATTGACTGTTATGACAGTCTGTGAGCCAATGACTCATGTTTTCCACATAAACATCCCATTTTCTCCCCCTTTTTTGAACAGTGATTTTTAATAGCAATAAAAGTTGTTTTGTTACACTTCACGTTTGCACATCTGTTCCAGTGCACTATTAGGGTTAGGGTTATTTTTTTTTATTCTTGTCTGGGAATAATTTTACGTACAGATCATTTCTGTACAGATGTGTTTGGATTATTGTAGATGTAGCTTGTTAAAACTTATGCTGTTTCATAACACTTGTTATGATGTTTCTCTAGCACTCTAGTGACTGCACTAAAATTAAAATATATAAACTATATTTCATAATATTGCTGTTTTTACTGTATTTTGCAGCCTTGGTGAGCATAAGTCTTACTGATTCCAAACTTTAATGTACCAGCAGTAACTGCATTACTATTCCAAATTGTTTCATACATTAAAAATACCTTGTTATTTTAATACTTTAACACAATGACACTTTATATTAATGTAACATTAATAAACTCTTTCATTGTCTGTAAACACAGAAGAACTGAACTCACCTTCACCACAACCACAGAGAGATAGGGAGTGATTTATTGTTTGTGCTGCTTTGTGTTATAGTATAAAGATAAATTATGACAGCATTTAAGGATCTTTGACAACGATAAACCTGGCTGTGTGAAACTAATATTAGAACAGACAATAAACACATGTCACATTCAGAAAGGCTGATTTTCTCATCTTGGCACAAGAAATGCAAGTATGTCTGGATCAAACACTTGCACTGTAATAGCCACACTCCACTGTAGCTTTGTTACATTTATTAACACTAAGTAACTGCCATTGTGCCATAACTGTGCCACTTTGATTTCCGCCATTTATGTTTTCATCAGGCCTCATTAATTATTAAATTTAAGGGTTTAGATTTGGCTTTGTCACAATAGGACACTTGAGGAGCCTGGCATAGGAGTTGAGCTCTCTGTGTCATACATAAAGTGCCTGGTCAAGTGTGGCCGAAAGCTTTCAGTGATCTGAAAATGAGATACGCATGGATTAATTAGCAGAGTTTAATTAGCACAGTTGCACAGGTTTTCTGAGTGTATCATTATTGTGATGAAAGGCAGTCTATATTTTTATGAGAGCAGTTGCTATGTTGCAAATGCTTTGCAACTAATTATAAATTGAAATGATGCATTTGAAAGCATAGCGTCTGAACTAATACAAGTGCACATAGTTTTATGACATTTATTTTAACATGAATGCATTACCTTAAATTTCTATGACTTGCAAGCAACTGTTTCTGCAGTATACTGTAGCAGTCTGTTGTTTGATAAGAAGTGAGGTTTCCTAGCCCAATTATTATTATTCCCAGCCTCAAACAAGCAATTCACTAGATTTCATGGAGACTTGAATCTCCGTCCAGGAATCCTTGTGGTTGATTATAAGCACAAAATAAGGCTTAGTATAGCTAATAAATGATTTTATGCCTCTTTTGGCTTCATGTCCTTGCACCGAGGCTGTTTTTTAACTCTCAAATGATGTGAGAAAAGGATCAACGTCCATTTTTAGCTCAGCTAAAGTGAAGATCAAACGCATTAGTGAGGGTAGAGTACGAAAAATAGATAATTTTAGAGGGCTGGTAATAGGGATTTAAGACTTTTCCAATAAAAAATTGGTTTTGGGCAAATCGAACATTTATATGAAGCCTTAGCAGGGCTTCTCCTGTCTTCAGACACCAGGAAACAAATTTAGGAGCAGAAAGATAATGAGGAATGAAATATTTAAGAGTGTATTAATGGGAGACTTTTTTGCATGTTGGATATCTGTGGAGGAGATATAATAAAGAAACCCTCATAATTCCATAATGTCTTTCCATCGTAAATTAATGTCAAAGCAATCTCCTAACACTCTCATCACGAATGTTCACTAATGGAAAATGGACTAAAAAAAGACATATTAGCTTAAGACATGAAATAGGTTATGGAGGAAAGGTTGTGTATTAAATCATTTCAATGCCGGTTTTCTTGCGGCCCGTCATGCATTGTAACATTTTAAAGCATGTCAACTGTATCTGTATATTGTTCTGTTTTCAGTGATGTGAGTTTGTTTGCTCTTGGAAAATGACGGCACTTAGAAATACTCGTATTCTATTTTCAGAGAACCAAAGATGAATGCATGGCTTTCATCAAGTTTCCCTTCAACTTCCCTCTTGTGTTCCTTTTAAAAGACAGCTTTGGTTTGTATGTCAATGAGAGGCCTTCAAAAAAAGGACATTTTATTTATTTATTTATACAAAAAAAGCTATACCTAGTTAGGGCTTCAAATACAGCTAAATATACAGTTTGCAGTTCCTTAAACCAAAATAAATATTTCATTTTCTACAAACTGCCATTCTTGGCTCATTTTGAGTCAGACTTGTGAATTCAGTGAATTGTTAACTGGAGACTCGCTCTGACTGGATCATTTGAATCAGAACAGCTGCAATCGGATTGGTCCAATTCACAAATTAATCATTCAGTGAGATTTGCAAACCGATTTAACAGGTTAATTGAAAAGAATCAGCTCATTCACAAATAAAATAATGAGGAATGACATGTTTTTATGAAATGTAGTAGAGTTAAAAGTTTGATATTATGCTTGGGAATGTACAGTAGTGAAGGAAAAGGAAAAGTTTCCTGCTACATGTACAAATCTTATCTTAAATCTTAAAGCTTTGATATGACATGTATGTAGACTGTACAATGATGACACGTAATGAAATAGAAGAATAAAACAGAAATTTTGCATTATCATCTCATGCTGCTACCTATGTCTGCTGACTAGACTAGCCAATAAAAATGCAACATGAAATGGCGCATTGATCAACATGACATGGCGTTAAAACTACTTGCCTCAAGCTCCATTTACAAAATATGCATTCCATATTTTCCTCTTTCGCTTCCTCTTTTTCTCAGAGCACATAAAAACCACAATTGCCAAAGATTCATCTTGCTCTATTTGTTTACCTCTAGCGCATGCTGATGATGTTTTATTCATCTATTTCATTACGTGTCATCATTGTACAGTCTACATACGTCATATCAAAGTTTATTATCCGTGTCGTACAGTGTGATTTGTACATGTACATGTAGCATTCTTATAGTATGGCTGAAATCGCAGTCTGTAGCAGGCATAATACAATTACTCATTACATTTTGCATGGCACTTAACTTTTTCTGCAGCAGTTTATTTCTGCTACAAAATAAGTAATATCGCCATCTACAGGGCATTGAAGGTACAACAAGGTGTCAACAAGGCTACTTTACATGAATGTGAGTGTATTAGTGGCTAGTTGCTGAACTGCAGGTGTTTCATATATGAGATGAGGATGAGCTGGGGATGAGGCCTAAAGGCTGATTTATACTTCTGCGTCGAACCTACGCCATAGCTACGTCTTAGGCTGTGCGTAGCCCGCGTAGCCTGAGGCATAGCCTGACGTACACCTCTCCAAAAATGTAACAACGTGCCAATTCTATGTGGACCACAAGCGCTGTGAACCCCTACCTCAGGTCAAAAAAAAAAAAATCTGCGATAGCGACGCATTACCTATACACATTTCTGCTTGCGGATTATAAATAGTCTGTTCTTCGATATTTAACAACTCAAGCTGCAACAAAACTCGCTGTTTATTTGCCACCATCACTGCTGCTGCTTCTTTGACAACATAGACAACAAGCTGCTTCTTCTTCGGCTTTTGCCTTGATACTGGGTTACACCATCAACATACCCGTGGACACTGCCTACTAGCCGTCAGCATGTGTAATTGCACGTCAACGCGGACAATGATGCGTTGAAAACCAATGCGTAGCCTACGGTGTAGAGGCAACAGCGTAGAGGCAACGGCGTAGGTCTGACGCAGAAGTATAAATCAGGCTTTATCCAGCACATCCAATGAAAGTAGGCTTTGACTATAAAATTTTACTTAATATTTTATTTAACTGTTATATTGAAGAGACATTTTTGAAGGATATTGGTTTACTTATGTCCTTCTTGAGCTTAACTGAGACTTAAGTGTTTCTAGACGTTTAAGAGGCTGTGGTTGACCTTGATTTATTGCAATGTTGAGGTGTTTAGTTTTATTTTTTTATTTGCGATTTTAGAAAATCAACATGTGATTGCTCTCCTCATAAATCAACTATTTCTTGTTTTTCACTGGCATGTCTCTTACGTGTTGAGGACTATATTGCATCTTTGAGCCTACATTTAGTATGAGTAAAATACTTAATTAGCTACTGTTAAAATCAGATACAATAAACCCCTGGTTTCACAGACAAGGCTTAAACCTAGTCTCAGACTAAAATGCATGTTTGAATGTTTTAACTGAAGACAACTTACACTGGCATATCTTAAAACATGTCTGTGCCATTGTTTTGTCTCAAGATGCACACCAGTAATGTTTTTTTCTAAGGCATGTTTATAAAAGCTACTTAAATGTCCTAATTGAACTAAGGCCAAATCCTGGTTTAATCTAAGCCCTATCTGTGAAACCAGGCCTATAACTTAATCAAGTCATATTGGAATTGGTGACTTGTAACAAGTCATTTTCACTGTAAGGTATCTCTACTTGCTGTTATGTACTGTTTACACCTTACAAATCTGCCCCCTTTCTTAGGTATACTACTATACTCTTTCCTAACCAGTATTTTATGATTCTCTATCAGGTCATTCAGGCGGTGTTCTTTGGCGTGTGTGTCCTAACGGACCTCTCAAGCCTTTTGACAAAAGGCAGTGCCAGTATGGAGCAAGAGAGACAGTTGAGGAAACTGATTGGCTTACGAGACTGGATGATGGCTGTTCTGGCTTTTCCCGTTGGTGTGGTACGTATAAATCACCAATCAGATTTCTCATTTTGCATATGTACACTAACTGACTGATTATATCCATAAAAACACACTTTATTTGTGTTTGTTGGACCTATATCCGGAGATTATGAGCAGTGCTGCTGGCTCAGTGAGGATATGTTGATGTTCAGATAACATCAATGCTTAGAATCAACATTGAAAATTGGATTGAAATTAAATAAAAACACCAATGTGGCCAATTTTCAAAGTAAAATAATGTAGTGATCCAGATTATTTCAGTGCAAAATCAGTGTTTTAACTTTTTCCAAACTAAAGTTTGAAAAAGTTTTAGCTTTTATATAAGCTCGTACATATATGCAAAATATTGCATTTTTTGTATACAGAAAATCAGAAAAAGTAATTGGCTGGCGGTGACTTATAGTGCGGTTAGTTTAAAGTGTGTGAACCTCCCGTAAACTCTCTGAGCCATCAAGTTCAATTGTTAATGTGTGGGAAAGAAAAAAACAGTACTGTAACGGAACATGAATGCAATACTTTGTCTGGAGCTGCCCTTCCCCTCCCACACATGTCACTGACATTAAGATGTCTGAAACCACAGGAAAACAGAGGCGACTGTTCAAAACTTGTTTCAAGCAATCATTCACTGGATCTAAGAAAGGAGGGTTGTGTATTGAGCACATTTATAGAGGGTGCCAAAGGTAAAATACTGCTTGCTGCAAATGCATGACCAATGTTTTAATATTTTTGCAACTCAGCAATTTTCACTTTGTTTCAACCGTTTGGGGTCAGTAAGATTTTTTTGATGTTTTTGAAAAAAGTCTCTTATGCTCACCAAGGCTGCCTTTATTTGATCAAAAATACAGTAATATTGTGAAATGATTACAGAAAAAAATGCTTTCTATTTTAATATATAAATAATACATTGCAAAGCTGAATTTTCAGCAGTCATTACTCCAGTCTTCAGTGTCAGAAATCATTCTAATATGCTGATTTGGTGCTCGAGAAACATTTTTTATTATTATCAATGTTGAAAATTTCTGTGGAAACCATGATTCATTTTTTTTTATCAGGACTCCTTGATGAATAGAACGTTCAAAAGAACAGCATTTTGTGTGTCCACCAAAGCGTTTTTCCCGAGGCTAGCGTTTTTTTCCCATTTGTTTTCAATGGGAGCGACACGTTTTTGAGCGTCTATTTCACGCTGAGCGCTCTGCATTTTTAGAGAATGGTCAACTTTGGGTAAAACGCTGTACTCATCACTGTCACTTTTTACTCAGCCGTCCAGTGAAGGAGGGGTGGGATAAATACCACACCAACCAACCACCACATTCTGCTTGTACAACGATTAAAAATGACAACAACAAGAACATCTCTTCAACCAAAACTAGTGTCAGAGCATTCTTGTTTTTAAAAAAAAAATCTTATTAACCCCAAAATGTATAAAAAAAACACTTTTTCACATTTTAAGATAAACATAAAAGTCCCTCTAAATAAAACAAGCAAACTAAACAAAATAACAAACACAAGATACATATTACATAAAATCAACAGCATTGTTCAGAGGTATGGATTAGCATATGTGCAATCCAGTTTAAACATTAACTGTGTTTTGTCTTTGTAAGGCAGAATAAACACTTGGTACCTTTAGATAAACCATCAAAACAGTGAATCATCGCATTCCTTAAAATGTATAAACTGCAGGTCAGGTCAGACAGCATTTGTATTTTCTCAGCACATACCACTATATCTGGACACATCAACACATGCTGCTTTGCATAAGGGGACTATACAGACACCAATACGCATTGTCTTAAATGTACATCTCATTTGCTTTGCAAATCCCCAGTCATCTATCTGGCACTGCCACAAAATCAGCTGTGCAATAAAATCCCGTCCTGCAAAGTGGAGAAGGAAACACTGTGTTTTGTGTATGTCCGTGATGACCATCAGATAATTACATGGAAAATATTTAAATTGTGCTCATGAATGTATCTGGCTGGCTTAAGATCTTTTAATATTACATGGCACAATGTCAGTGAAGAGTTTAAGATGTCAAATGAGTGTCAAAGTGACTTTAAGTGACTTTAACCTTAAGTGGAAAGAAAACCGACTCTGCTCATTTCATTTTAATGAAAGAGTCACAGGCAATCTCCTTACATTGCAAGGGAGCACTAATAATATAACTTTTCTCTTAATATAAATAAAGCAAAGTGTAGAAATATTAAATACATTCTGAAGTGTGCAAGTATAACGGGGGTTACATTAGTAACCAAGATGTTCTTTTAAAATCAGTAATTTACTGTATTTCTGTATTTTTTTATCAAATAAATGCAGCTATGATGAGCAAAAGAGACTTTTTTCAAAAACATTTTTAAAAAATGTATTATTCCAAACTGGTTTATTTTTAAATATAAGATACATACACACACAGATGACACACAGATGTTAAACACAAAAATAAGCTATTTTAAATGTGTTATGCAGTTTTGTTTTTAAATATGTTTTGCAGAATTCTCCCCAAAAACAGTAAAGAAAATTATGAAAAAAAGTTCAGATTCAGTCTGGTCATATACGTCGGACTGAACTGACGGATTAAGATACCAATACGTCACTTCAGTCTGATGTAACGACGAACGTGACTGACTGATAGGGAACTTTTTCTATTTTAATATATTTTAAATAGGGCTGTCAACCGATTAATCGCATCCAAAATAAAAGTTTGTGCTTACATAATATATGTGTGTGTACTGTGTATAATTATTATGTATATATAAATACACACACATACATGTATATATTTAAGAAATATTTGCATGTATATACTGTATATATATTTATATAATTTATATTATATATATATAAAAAAAATCTTAAATATATACATGCATGTGTATGTATTTATATAAGTATAATAATTATACACAGTACACACACATACACTATATTGCCAGAAGTATTGGGACACCCCTCCAAATCATTGAATTCAGGTGTTCCAATCACTTCCATGGCCACAGGTGTATAAAATCAAGCACCTAGGCATACAGACTGATTCTACAAACATTTGTGAAAGAATGGGTCGCTCTCAGGAGCTCAGTGAATTCAAGCGTGGTACCGTGATAGGTTGCCACCTGTGCAGTTCCTCACTACTAAATATTCCACGGTCAACTGTTAGTGTTATTATAACAAAGTGGAAGCAATTGGGAACAACAACAACTCAGCCACGAAGTGGTAGGCCACGTAAAATCACAGAGCAGGGTCAGCGCATGCTGAGGCGCACAGTGCGCAGAAGTCGCCAACTTTCTGCAGAGTCAATAGCTACAGACCTCCAAACTTCATGTGGCCTTCAGATTAGCTCAAGAACAGTGCGTAGAGAACGTCATGGAATGGGTTTCCATGGCCGAGCAGCTGCATCCAAGCCTTACATCACCAAGTGCAATGTAAAGCGTCAGATGCAGTGGTGTAAAGCATGCCGCAACTGGACTCTAGAGCAGTGGAGACGTGTTCTTTGGAGTGACGAATCACACTTCTCTGTCTGGCAATCCGATGAACGAGTCTGGGTTTGCCGGTTGCCAGGAGAATTGTGCCAAGCGTAAAGTTTGGTGGAGGGGGGATTATGGTGTGGGGTTGTTTTTCAGGGGTTGGGCTTGGCCCCTTAGTTCCAGTGAAAGAAACTCTTAATGCTTCAGCATACCAAGACATTTTGGACAATTTCACACTCCCAACTTTGTGGTAACAGTTTGGGGATGGCCCCTTCCTGTTCCAACATGACTGTGCACCAGTGCACAAAGCAAGGTCCATAAAGACATGGACGAGCGAGTTTGGTGTGGAGGAACTTGACTAGCCAGAACTGAGTCCTGACCTCAACCCGACAGAACAATTTGGGATGAATTAGAGCGGAGACTGCGAGCCAGGCCTTCTCGTCCAACATCAGTGCCTGACCTCACAAATGCGCTTCTAGAAGAATGGGATGTCATGAAAGTTTATGTGAGAGAAAAGGATGCGTTTTTAAATGAAAATGTATTAGTGTGGACAAGGCCTCAGCATATTAGAGTGATTTCTGAAAGATCATGTGACACTTTGACTGGCATGTATGTAATATATATATACACTCACCTAAAGGATTATTAGGAACACCTGTTCAATTTCTCATTAATGCAATTATCTAATCAACCAATCACATGGCAGTTGCTTCAGTGCATTTAGGGGTGTGGTCCTGGTCAAGACAATCTCCTGAACTCCAAACTGAATGTCAGAATGGGAAAGAAAGGTGATTTAAGCAATTTTGAGCGTGGCATGGTTGTTGGTGCCAGACGGGCCGGTCTGAGTATTTCACAATCTGCTCAGTTACTGGGATTTTCACGCACAACCATTTCTAGAGTTTACAAAGAATGGTGTGAAAAAGGGAAAAACATCCAGTATGCGGCAGTCCTGTGGGCGAAAATGCCTTGTTGATGCTAGAGGTCAGAGGAGAATGGGCCGACTGATTCAAGCTGATAGAAGAGCAACTTTGACTGAAATAACCACTCGTTACAACCGAGGTATGCAGCAAAGCATTTGTGAAGCCACAACACGCACAACCTTGAGGCGGATGGGCTACAACAGCAGAAGACCCCACCGGGTACCACTCATCTCCACTACAAATAGGAAAAAGAGGCTACAATTTGCACGAGCTCACCAAAATTGGACAGTTGAAGACTGGAAAAATGTTGCCTGGTCTGATGAGTCTCGATTTCTGTTGAGACATTCAGATGGTAGAGTCAGAATTTGGCGTAAACAGAATGAGAACATGGATCCATCATGCCTTGTTACCACTGTGCAGGCTGGTGGTGGTGGTGTAATGGTGTGGGGGATGGTGTGGGGGTTTTCTTGGCACACTTTAGGCCCCTTAGTGCCAATTGGGCATCGTTTAAATGCCACGGCCTACCTGAGCATTGTTTCTGACCATGTCCATCCCTTTATGACCACCATGTACCCATCCTCTGATGGCTACTTCCAGCAGGATAATGCACCATGTCACAAAGCTCGAATCATTTCAAATTGGTTTCTTGAACATGACAATGAGTTCACTGTACTAAAATGGCCCCCACAGTCACCAGATCTCAACCCAATAGAGCATCTTTGGGATGTGGTGGAACGGGAGCTTCGTGCCCTGGATGTGCATCCCACAAATCTCCATCAACTGCAAGATGCTATCCTATCAATATGGGCCAACATTTCTAAAGAATGCTTTCAGCACCTTGTTGAATCAATGCCACGTAGAATTAAGGCAGTTCTGAAGGCGAAAGGGGGTCAAACACAGTATTAGTATGGTGTTCCTAATAATCCTTTAGGTGAGTGTATATATATATATTATTTTTAAATATAATATAAATATAACATTTTAAACATTTAAACATTTAGACATGTAGCTTTGACCGTAGCATCATTCTGTGGATATTTGCAGAACTTGCGCTTGCAGATTCTCAGCGGGGCTTAACGAGATGGCAGACAGAGGATGCTTCCTTGTTAGCTTGTAAAAAACTTAGCAGCCAGACAGCCATGATACAAAGACGAAATAGATGCTTGACTTGGCCCTGGCCCCCAGTCTAAGAGCTGGGCATGAGGCTCAGCTTACAGCCATCACAATGAGCATCATTAGTGCTGACGTTAATATTGGCAAACAGGCTCTACTGTATTTGAGTGATATGCATACTTTGTTAGCTTTATCCAGGTCATTTCCTGACACCTATTAGTGGTATGTGTGTCTTGCTGATATCCACTCTTTTGAGATACAATGGGACCGAATTCTGCTCAATCTGCCTAACGACCTTAGTCTATACAGTATGTCAGGCCACAGGATGAAGTCTCCCAGTCCAGCTAGGCTGGCTGGATAATAGAGAAGGTTTGCCACAGTGTCCAATGAGAGTGCATGGAACGGGCAAATCCAAATAAACCACCTGTCCGGCAGTGAATTTATTTAACTTGCGCTTCCAAAATGAAGCCAAGGTTTACTTGAAATATGCCTCAAAAGCACAACAGATCCTTTCACAAGGCCTATCCTCACAGTGCCACCCGTTTATTTGGATACAGTGACCATCATCCCAAGCCCTTACTGGAAACAAGAATCCTGCAAAATAATCGGAGACACCCAAACCAAACAGAAATCTGTCACGCCCATAAATGAGACCTATTAATGCAAATACATTTGAGCAGTTCAGGATTACAGCAGGGGAAGTGAAATTCTTCCTCAGAGAGCCTGGGACTTCAAACGCTCTTTCACAAGGCCTGCATGCTTCACACCAACGTGCCTGTGTGTGATGCCCTCATGATCTTAACGCTGTCCTTTTTCAAAGAAGGCATCTGTAGCTCCAAGTAAGTGCTGGATAAAAGCAAGGAAGAAGAAGTCAGCTCTCAGGGATTAATTATGGTATACTGATATGAAAATATGAGGTCTGTGTGTTGGTTTGCTGTGCTCATGGCTGGTTTTAGTGCTTGTCAGGGTTTTGCGCAGAGATTGTGTCCTGTAGATGGGGAATCAAAGAGGATATTAGACAAGTTAGACTTTCCTTAATGAGATGTGCATAATGAGATGTGCCGGCATGAGGCAGTAGTTAGACAGTTTGCCCGAAGACCTGCTGAGAATCTGGGGGCGAGTAATGGGCTCAATTTAAAGTCTTTGTGGGGAGTGATGAGTGAGAGGTCTTAAAAAGTTATGAAGTTCCTCTGAAGATAATATATAGTTGCAGTTTCCCTTTTTAAGCTCATTTCAAGAAAGGCCATGACTGAGATGGCTGACACCTGACAAAGGGTCACACCTTCAGGGGTCTAGTGGAGTCCATGCCTCGATGGGTCAGGGCTGTTTTGGCAGCAAAAGGGGGACCAACACAATATTAGGAACCTTCCTAATATTGTGTTGGTCCCCCTTTTGCTGCCAATAATGTTATGCCTGATCAGTGTATATATATACATATAGTCATGTGAAAAAGGAAGGACACCCTTTTATGGAGTAAAAACAACTTCAGATTTACAACAACAAATTACACTGTCATTATTTATTTAACAAAAATAAAGCCAAAATGGAAAAGCCACGGGTGACCAACTAAGTACACCCTATGATTGCTTGTAGAGCCACTTTTAGCAGCAACAAGTTGAAGGAATCATTTTCTGTATGACAGTATCAGTCTCTCGCATCATTCTGGAGGAATTTTGGCCCACTCTTCTTTACAACGTTGCTTAATTTCTTTGAGGTTTGCGGGCATTTGTTTATGCACAGTTCTCTCAAGGTCCCGCCACAACATTTCAGTCTGGTTGAGGTCTGGACTTTGACTGGATTCACCTTGATTCTTTTCTTTTTCAGCCATTCTGTTGTAGATTTGCTGGTGTGTTCGAGATCATTGTCCTGTTACATGACACAATTTCGGCCAAGCTTTAGCCGTCAGACGGATGGCCTCACATTTGACTCTAGAATACTTTGGTATACAGAGGAGTTTATGGTCGACTCAATGACTGCAAGGTGCCCTGGTCCTGTGGCTCCAAAAACAAGCCAAAAATCATCAACCCTCCATCAGCATGATGGGCATTTGAGGTGTTTGTGCTGATATGCTGTGTTTGGTTTTCGCCAAATGTAGTGCTGTGCATTATGGCCAAACATTTCCACTTTGGTCTCGTCTGTCCAAAGGACATTGTTCCAGAAGTCTTGAGGTTTGTTCAGATGCAACTTTGCAAACCTAAGCCGTGCTGCCAAGTTCTTTTTAGAGAGAAGAAGCTTTCTCTTGGCAACCCTCCCAAACATGCCATACTTGTCCCATCTTTTTCTAATTGTACTGCCATGAACTTTAACATGCTAACTGAGGCGTGTAGAGTCTGAGGTGTAGTTCTTGAGTGTTTCGCGATTTTCTCTGAGCATTGCATAGTCTGATCTTGGGGTGAATTTGCTGGAAAGATTTCCAGGGAAGATTGTCTTGAATGTTTTCCACTTGTGAATAATCTTCCTCACTGTAGAATGATGGACTTCAAATTGTTTGGAAATGGCCGGATAACCCTTCCCAGATTGATGGCAACAATAATTGCTTCTCTAAGATCATTGCTGATGTCTTTCCTCCTTGGCATTGTGTTAACACACACCTGAATGCTCCAGAGCAGCAAACTGCCAAAACTTCTGCTTTTATAGTGGTGGTCTCGCTTGCTGATGATCAATTAATCAAAGGCATTTGATTAGCAGCGCCTGACTGCTACTTACCTCTTAATTCCTATGGAAGCAGTAAGGGTGTACTTAGTTTGTCACCCATGGCTTTTCCATTTTGGCTTCATTTTTGTGAAATAAGTAATGACACGGTGTAATATGTCATGTGTTGTAGTTAATTTTAAAATCAGCCAAGGACCAAATAATTTTTTATTATGTCCTGATACATAAAACCATAGAATTCTTTCTTTTTCACATGACTGTATATATAATTAATTTAATTATCCCAAAATAGCTAGGCCTATTACTACACAGTCATGTCATATATAAAACAATTTTGGGGTAAACTTCCAGCAAAAACAATTATATCATGATATAAAATTACTTGTATTGTGATTGTGATTTTGGTCATGTCGCATATAACACATAGTCTACTCATCTCGTCAATATTAAGGAATTACTATAAAAAATTACTATAAAATGTAAAAAATTATATTGTACAATATGCTGATAAAAGGAACTCAAACTGCTAACGGAATATGTTTTTGTGATCTGATGATTATTTTTCAGTTTCTTCTTTCTTTTTGCTTTGCAGTTTGTGGTGACTATGTTCTGGACTCTTTACCTATATGACAGAGATTTGGTTTACCCAAGACTCCTGGACAACTTTATACCACAGTGGCTAAACCATGGCATGGTGAGTGGGAAATGCTTTTCTTTTCTTTTTTTTTTAGAAAGTAGACTGTACATATACTTCACTCTCAGACAGGAACAAAAGAAAAAAAGCACATTTTGTTCTTTATAATCTCTTGGGCCACATTGACATCAGATGTGAAAATGGCAGTTGTTGTGCAATCATTTACTTCAATCAGGTGGAACAAAAGCTCTAAGGTGGGGTCAAAAAGTGGCAAGTCTTGTTTTTATGACAGGTGAGTGTTCTGAATTGAAGTGTGGTGGCATTATTGTCTGGTGTGTAATTCCAGTAGCAAATAGCAAATGTGGCTCTGTTGGCATCAGTGAGCAAGAATGTTTACACACATATTATTATAAATGCATCATTAATGTATCTACAAAACTGAAAAGGTTTCACTGCAATTAGTCTAGAGGAGTCTCCACAAGAGATATTTAATAACCTAAATGCTTCCATATTGAATCCTTCTTTAATCTGCTGAAGTGGCTTCGACAAAAGAGGTTTTGGGACCTAGAGGCTTCTGATAGATTGATAGGAAATACAGCTCAGAATGAGGCTATTACTGGAAACGTGGTTGGATGTCTCAGTCGTCGCTAATCACAGGATGTATTCAGTTGACTTGGGTATAGCCCGGGGCCAATGACAACACATGTAGCGGTTGCTAGGGAAACATGTCTCAGTTATTAATCAAAATGAATGTAACCTTTGAGCCTAATCAGAAATCGCCTCTATCTTTTTAATGTGCAGTGGCATTGTGAAATCATATGCAATTGGATTTTCCGCAGGGTTTCTAAACCTTTCAACATTTGTCATTAATACACATTAGCGAGTACATGATTTTTTTAGGTTTGGTTTTTAGGTATGTGCTAAAACGTACATTTCTTTGTTTCGTTTTTCCTTAATGTTACATCAGTGATTGGGTAGATTGTGAGCCAAAAATGGGTTGAGAGTCTGTTCTGGTCAAAGACAGCAGGGAAAAAGCAATGCAAATGATAAAAACAAAATGCAAAAGTAAAAGCTATGATCATACATTGTTTGGATAGAAATAAAAAAAAAAGTTCAACCCCAAATTTACATAATTAGTTGAGCCGATAATGCCAATTCAGGGTTTACTATGAAGAGAATGCTCTTTCCTTCTAGTCAGTGGTTTTCTCCAGACAGCGATCAGTACAGTTGGGCTGCTGAGGGTTGACCCACGGGAGAGAACTACCTTCCAGCTGAGAACAATTTGTGCTATGCAAAACGTTCCAGATTATCCCGCCTGCAACCGAAAGAGGGTTACTCCATTGTAAATATTTTGAAGCATTCCATGGTACCACATTTGTTTGTTTACCCATGCTGCCATGGCAACTGTCTTCTGTTCACTGGCTGCTCTGACAAAGAAACAGTGATTAAGCCTTGTTACTGTTTTAGGCAGAATCAAGCACAGTCAAAAGTTGAGTCCGAGCTGTGGCCTAAGCATTTGTACTAGAGATAGACAGATTATCAATGTGATAGAAATTCTTTACAGATATTCACACAAAAAAATAGATATACATTTTTTTTTAAATAATAATAATCATAATAATAATAATAGCCTAATAACAATTTTCTTAAAAATTAAATAAACTTAAAAACAATTTATTAACTTACACAAATTATAAGAACAAATAATAATATTAAAAAATAAATCTGAAAAAGAATTAAGACCATTTAGACAGCAAAATAACTTTGAATAAATAGAAATAATAATAATAATAATAATAATAATAATAATGTTAATAATAATAATAATGACGATGATAATAATAATAATAATCTTATTGAAGTTATACAATTTATAAACTTACATAAATTATAACAATACAGTTCTAATATTAAAAAATATATATAAAAAATATTTAAAAAAGAAGACCATTTAGACTGCTAAACAACTTTTGCATAAATAGAAATAATAAGAAGAATCATTTTCTCAAAATTATACAATTTATTAACTTACATAAATTATAACAATAAAATTATAATATTAAAAAATAAATATGAAGAATATATTTATTTAGACTGCAAAACAACTTTGAATAAATAGAAATAATAATAATAATAATAATAATAAAAAATTTCTTATAATTATACAATTTATTAACTTACATAAATTATAAAACTAAAATTATAATAGTAAAAAATATTTTAAATATTTTAAAAATGAAGACCATTTAGACTGCAAAACAACTTTGCATAAATAATAATATTCTTAAAATTATATTATTAATATATTAACTATCATAAATTGTAACAACAAAATTATAATATTTACTAAATGATTAATAGATCACAATGTTTATATAAGAATTATTATTTTAATATAATATTTCTAATAATAATAATAAGAAGAATTTTTATTATTATTATGTTTTGTATGGTTGTAGTCTAATGATCATTTAGTTATTGTGTCAAAAACACAAATATAACAAACTGATTTGGCATATTGGTTTAAAAAACATGGATATATCGATCTATCTCTAATTTATAGCATGTGCCCGTCAGTGAAACCCCCACAACAGGGCATTTATGAATCCTTTACACCTTGATACACTGAAAGAGAGAGAGAGGCTGCTTTTCACAGGCTTTCTTAGAAATTAGGCCACAACAAACTATAATAGAGCTGGGCGACTGCTCTTTTTAAGTCATTGTATTTGAATACACTAGACATATTTATAGTTATGCTGGTGCATACAGCTCATATCTACAAAGTCCTTTGAAACTGTCAGGGACTCTCTAGATATGACACAAGAAAACATTTATGAATATTAATCACATCACTAGAATGTAAAAACTTTGTCTCTGTAAGTGCAGACAGGAAATGACATGAAAAGATAAGACAAAAAACATTATTTTCTACCAAGTGACAAGGGAAAGGACATTTTCCCTGTTTTGAAGCTGTCAACGGCACTGCTGTATATTTGGCAAGCCTATCAAGACTCATAATGTGGTGATAACAATCAAAACAGAGCCTCTTCAATAGGACTCAGAGGCCACTACTAAACTTTCATGGCATCATCGGGAGGCAGTTTACCTGCGACAAAGTATCTGTGACAATAATCCCGCCTTTGCTTTGTGAGTACTCCGCCTGCAGAGAGAGAGCTGTCAGAAGAGCGTTGCGCTGCTCTAATGTTAATGCCAGTGGCCTCCCGCTGAGCAGCCCCCACGTTCAAAGCGACTCGCTCCAAATGCATACCACAAATAAACATCTTACACCTACTTAGAAACAACACCACTGCTGCACATCTCAAAATAAAAGGCCGACGTCCCACGTGAAGGTATTTTCTCAGTCTGAGCTCTTAGCGTTAACTTTCCTCATATTTAATTCAGAAGGTAGGTTCACGGTAGCTTTTAAACGATACAGGTCATTGTGCACGGGGGCTTTTATGACTGATTACCTGTGGTAAACAACCCCAAGATCTCCGTCGCGCTTTTATTCACACTGCTAATTGTTCGGGGGAAGCAAACACGATACACAGCAATTCCTTTTCCACAGCGTGACCTTGAACGCACTTGATTCTGCTAATTAATCATGCAGTAAGTTCAAAGCCGATGTCATCAATATTTATGACTAACAGTTTCAAAACCTTCAAAAACAACCATTGCTGCAACGGAGAACAGGGATTTTTACACATGTATCCCAAGCAATATAGGTCAGTAATGAATGCCAGTTGCAATTCCAGCTTCTCTTGGCCTGTAAAGAAAAACTCACACTGAGAGAAACCAGACTTCGCAGACCAACTCTCATTTTAATTGTCTCTCAACCTGTCCTTCTTCTGGATTTGTGGGATGTTGTTTAGAGTAGAAAATAGCTGTGCCCACAGGCCAATTTGAAGAGTGCTCTCCTCCGAAAATTGTCTCTATCTGTACACTCCCACTGCTCCCACTGTTTAGACTGTGGGGATAAGTGTTTCACCATTTACAGTAACAAGAATCCATCCTCCGAGAGAGAGGAGAAATACATCCATGTGACTGAAATCGATCAATGTCACAGTCCATGGCTGCGCTAAACTGATCCGGGATTTTGATGCACTCCAGTGGTGTTTTCTCTGCATCTAATAACATGTTTGGTTTGCCACTGTCAGAGGAACCTCAGACAGACTAGTTTCTGCTTAACCAAGGGTATTACCCAGACCGTCTTTAGGATACCACAAGGATAAGAACCAGATGTCAGAGCATATTAGACATTTTTCAGGATCTGTTACACTTTTCTGAAAAAAAAATGGTAAATTCTGGCAAATTTACTCATCCTCATGTCAATACAAACCTGTATGACTTTTGTGAAACACAAAAGAAAAAACACTGTCCAAACCAAGTCAATGGAGTAAGTGATGATAAAATACACCTAAATTCAATATTATTCTGGCATAAACTGGATGCAAACTACCCATCAATTATCAAACTGGCCAAGTATACAAACCAAAAGGGCTGTCTGACAACTAGAAATTACAATTTACGCAGGCTAGTAATCACTTGCAATGCCAAGGCCCTGATTCATATGCATATTATTGAATGTATTAGTCTCCATTAATGTAAAAAATAAGTCAGGCTGTTGACAGATTGCCACCTGGTGGTCGTTGCCAACTTGGGTACTGGTAGCATACAAGCTAAGACTGTAATTCCCCAGATTGCTGCAAGATGCAGAATCATTTTAATGACATGTTAAAACAAGGCTCCCCTTCATTATGGCCATTGAGGTTTCCCTGCAAAATCCTTTGTCCCGTGGCTTGCCATTCCTTGTATGCAATGAAGTAAAGTGAAGCAAAATAAATCATAATTTTTGTGGTATTTTCCACAGTGGAGTGCCACCGTCATCATCCATAGAACATTTACCCGCGGATTCTTTCATGCATCGCTGGAGAACGCACGCTTTGATCTTATATCAGGCTGGCCGAGAAACACAAAGTGTCTCAGTTTTGTTGCAAAGAGCGTACAGTCAGTGGTTGCACTGTTGAACATAAAGGAGAGGTCAGTGTTATTATTGTTAACAAAAACTGAAATAAAAACATAAATGAAAAAAAAAAAAACATTTTGACTTCAATGCTAACTAAAATAAAAATAACTAAAACATTATTTCAGTATTAGTTTATAAGCCTCTACATCAGTGGTATTCAAATGGCAGACCGCGACTTGGTTACATCCGGACCGCGGGACATAATTGCGCAATTTTACAATTTCTAGAGATTAAAGTGAGCAGCTCGTCAAAACAACGGAGTGATATAAACCACAAGCGCTCAGGGTCGTTTATGGTAATGAACAACCCAATGCACTTCATTTAATCAAGCCCTTTCCGCTCCATGCGTGTTGTAAAGACGTAAAGCTCCACATTAAAGGGTTAGTTCACCCAAAAATGACATTTCTGTCATTAATTACTCACCCTCATGTCGTTCCTGACCCCTCCATAGACTGCAACGTAATTTCAACTTTCAAGTCCCAGAAAGGTAGTAAAGACATGGTTAAAATAGTCAATGTGACCACAGTGGTTCAACCTTAATGTTATGAAGCGACAAGAATACTTTTTGTGTGCAAAAAACAAACAAAAATAATGACTTTATTCAACAATCTCTTCTCTTCCATGCCAGTCTCCTACGCAATTCACGTAAGCACCACAACGCATGCATGTGATCATGGGATCGTGCTCCGTAATAGTGAATAGTGAACCGTAAGAAAATAGCGTAAGAAAGTGACAGGGAAGAGAAGATATTGTTGAATAAAGTCTTTTTTTTTGCGCACAAAAAGTATTCTCGTCGCTTCATAACATTAGGGTTGAACCACTGTAGTCACATGGACTATTTTAACCATGTCTTTACTACCTTTCTGGGACTTGAAAGTTGAAATTACATTGCAGTCTATGGAGGAGTCACAATATCTTAATTTGTGTTCAGAAGATGAACGAAGGTCTTACGGGTTTGGAACGACATGAGGGTGAGTAATTAATGACAGAATTTTCATTTTTGGGTGAACTAACCCTTTAAGAGCTGCAGATGACGTGGTTATTTTAACAACAGTAGCAAAAACATGCAGAAAAAAAGATGTTTTTTCTAAAAACCTGCAGATAACGAGAATGCAGCAAATACAATTATTGGACAATTTGGAAAATTATTTAGAGATGCAAGGAAGACAAAAAACTTTTAATCTAGGTACTAGGTAACTTTGTTTTGTGCTCATGATGAGAGTTTTGATTATTAAATTATATACTTGTTTTTTATATACTTGTTTTAAATTATTTGTTTTTAGTAATTTATTACTTTGAGCAAAATATTTAAAAAAAAAAAGAGGTTTATTTAAAAAAAGATTTATTTAAAAAATTCTTAAGAGTTAAACCCTGCACCCCCAGTATGTTTTCTTATGTGCCATACACATGTCTAAATGTAAAAAAATAAATAATAGCCTGATAAAACATCTGATCTTTTATATTCATATCCAGTTGGAAGAAATATTTACTTTTTTGGTAAATATTGGTAAAACTTCTAAGACATCACTGCTTTGGCTCTTGGGGACTATGATTCTCATCTTTGATGACTATTTTGAGTGTTTAAGATTATTTTACAGTATTGTCCGGACCTCCGCTGGAAAGGAAATATAGAGACCGGACCTCTTGGAACTGTAATTGAATACCCCTGCTCTACTAAAATAGAAACTAAATACTAAACACTAAAAAACAATGCAACTAAATAAGAAACTAGAAAACGACTTCAATACTAACTAAAATAATATAAAAAATAACAAATAAATTATCTAAATATTACTTTTTGATACATAGTATATTATAAACTTGAAACCGTTACAAAAATGAACCGTTTCATTAAAAATGAAAAGGTCATGAGATTGCTATATTACTAGACTGTGGTTAATAAGAAACAATATGATGTCAAACATTTTAAATGATACCAGCTAGCATATTAATTTTGGCAGCCCGAGAAAAAAAAACTATAATAAAAATACTATACTAAAATACTAAAATACTTAGTACTATAATAAAAACTAAAAAAAAAAAAAAACACTAATGCAAAACCAGAAAACCTGAATGGCTATTTCATTATTTCAATATTAGTTATTTTATTTTATATTAGATAGTAAGTTATTTTAACGTGAAAATGCCACTAGATACCAATAATACTGTGCTGAAAAAATGTATGCTGTTAAAGAGTTTTAAATGATACCAGCTACTGCGTCTTTGGCAGGCCTACAAAAACTAAAACAAAAAAAAAATCAATAACAATAACTAAAAGGGGGGTTAGGGTGGTATGTCTGAAGTAGTGCTGTCAAACGATTAATCGCGATTTATCCAAAATAAAAGTTTGTGTTTAAATAATATATGTATGTATATCAAATATGCATAATAATTATACACAGTACAGACACATATTATGTAAGCACAAACTTTTATTTTGGATAAATCGCGATTAATCGTTTGACAGCACTACTTCAGACATACCACCCTAACCCCGCTTTTAGTTATTGTTATTGATTTTTTTTTTTTTTTTTTTTTTTTTTTTTTTTTTTTTTTTTTTTGTAGGTGCAGTTAATCGCGATTAATCGTTTGACAGCACTACTTCAGACATACCACCCTAACCCCCCTTTTAGTTATTGTTATTGATTTTTTTTTTTTTTTTTTTTTTTTTTTTTGTAGGTGCAGTTAATCGCGATTAATCGTTTGACAGCTCTGGGGTCCGTTCTTCGTACCTCGCTTAATACATCTGAGATGATTTGACAGATGCCAGATCTTCTAATCGTGATAACTGAATTCTGGCTAATTTGGTTCTTTAAACAAATTTGTGGATTGGATTAAAATATCTGGATTAAACTGTCTGAGATTACTGCGCGTTCTTGTGTTCCCTGAAGAGGGCAGATGTATCCAGAGGTTAAATTGGGCCGGAGCGCACCGGAGCACAGCTCCGCCTCCTCAGGTCCACAACACACCCTGACGGAGCTCAGCTCCGTCTCCTTCAGCACCAAATATTGTTATTCCACTTGAATTATTTTTCATCTCCTGGCAAATACATGGTTTATGAGACTGAATAATTAGCAAGACTACACAGAGACACCCAGGCTACTTGGAATTATCAGATGTCATAATGCATTAATCGCTGCGTTCTCTGGTTCAGCACCCCGCCCACAGCCATCAAGGGAAAACTAGCTGTCACAATTCTAAGCGTAACAGCGACTTTACCATGGAAACCCACGAACGGGTTGAAAAGTTTTTATTTGCGGGCCTAATCAAATGTTTTATGGTCACGATTCATCTCGTAGCTGGCTGCCTTGGACTTAAAACTCTTTATATCAGCAGTTTAATGAAACGTCAACTGAGATATTGAACGGAAACAGAGCCGTTAAAAAATGGACGTCACTGTTGATATCTTGGTCAAATGAAAGCGAGCCTCGTTCTTCTTTAAAGTCTGCCTCTTCTGGACAGATGGCGCCTCTCCGTTGTGCTCCGGTAAGTGATAGGAAAACAATAAACTAGGTAGAAAAAAGTTTGAGCTGAAAGAAATGTTAGCTGTCTGTATTTTTAAAGTAACGAATTACATTTACTCGCGTTACTGTAATTGAGTAGTTTTTCTGTGTAGGCTACTTCTACTTTTTTAAGTAGGCTACTTTTAAAAATCTGTCATTTTACTTTTACTTAAGTAGCCTATGTTTTGTTTGAAGTATTGTACTTCGCTACATTTTAAACCATATCCGTTACTGAGTAAAAATAAATAAATAAATAATACAAAGGGGGTTAAATCGCGCTCTGGAAACTACTGCATTGAATTGAAGGGCGGGAGAACAAACGCGCAAAAATCACAAAAAGATGGAGACGGACAAGACAGACGTCAGTGATGCAGTCTCATCTGAAAGCAAAACACCGTCGTAAACCCCTGGCTAGTATGGAAATACTTTGGATATAGAAAAAAAATTCACATGTGGTTGTCCTGGAGGATATCCAATTTGTTCGGAAACATCATCCCTCTGTGCAGATAAAGGTAGGCTATGTTTATAACTTAAAGCCGGATGATTTCTGTGATGCAGAGGGAATCCCGGAATCCAGTCATGAAAATTTAATTTACAGTATAACGCAGATGTCACATAAAACACGCAAACTGATGGATGAATGATTATTCATTCATCCATCAGTTTGCGTGTTTTACGTGACATCGAAAGTAAAGCTGTACAATAAATCAAATCGCGACATGGTCTGTGAAAAGCGCAAAACACTGCTATATAAATAAGATATGATCTTGTTCTGTCTCTGTCTGAATGAGCAGCGCCGTTTCGTTTTTTTTTTTTTATTATTCGAAAACAAATAAATACCTTCAGGAGAACATTAAGAAGCATTAAAAAAAAACATTTGTATGTAAATACAAGACAGAAGTAATGATAATCACATATATGAAGAGGATCAGGTATCATACAATTCCTATAAAGAAACAATGATAACAAGAGAAGAATAATTAAAATAAAACAAATAAAAACAACAAAAGAAAATTTTCAAACATGTTCAGTTTTCCGAGGGTGAAATCCGTTGCCTGCCTGTTAACATTAAAGGGAAAAAAATTATAATAAAGTAAGTGAATTGTAAATTATTTCTCTTTGTTTGAATAACTACTCAACCCTACCTTACACATTAATACTGGAAAAGAGCCCCTTTGGTGTAAAAACACATCGTCATTTTACGGTGCGATTTTGAATGATGACCATTCACCGTAAATAAGGGCTCCCCCTCCCTACAAAAGCCAATTTAACCAATGAATTTATCGATACTTGAAACCATGATGAGCAATGCAGTGATTGGCTGGCATCAAGACAGCAACGTAATGACATCATATACAAACCCGATTCCAAAAAAGTTGGGACACTGTACAAATTGTGAATAAAAACAGAATGCAATGATGTGGAAGTTTCAAATTTTTTATTCAGAATACAACATAGATGACATATCAAATTTTTAAACTAAGAAAATGTATCATTTTAAGGGAAAAATAAGTTGATTTTAAATTTCATGGCATCAACACATCTCAAAAAAGTTGGGACAAGGCCATGTTTACCACTGTGTGGCATCCCCTCTTCTTTTTATAACAGTCTGCAAACGTCTGGGGATTGAGGAGACAAGTTGCTCAAGTTTAGGAATAGGAATGTTGTCCCATTCTTGTCTAATACAGGCTTCTAGTTGCTCAACTGTCTTAGGTCTTCTTTGTCGCATCTTCCTCTTTATGACACGCCAAATGTTTTCTATGGGTGAAAGATCTGGACTGCAGGCTGGCCATTTCAGTACCCGGATCCTTCTTCTACACAGTCATGATGTTGTAATTGATGCAGTATGTGGTCTGGCATTGTCATGTTGGAAAATGCAAGGTCTTCCCTGAAAGAGACTACGTCTGGATGGGAGCATATGTTGTTCTAGAACTTGGATATACCTTTCAGCATTGATGGTGCCTTTCAAAATCCAAAATGACATAAAAGTTATAATAGATAACTGAAATGTGCACTGTTTTTTTTTTTTTCTTTTACATGGTTCCCAATCATTTATATTAACGATTTCTAGTAGTATTTGTACAAGCTTTACATTTTTATTTCAATGTTGTAATTAGCTATTCATTTAATTTTAGCTTTGAAGCAGAATTGTTATGTGACAGCATTAATATATTAAAAACATATATCTATCTACTAAAGTTTCTTAAGGGTCAAGATCTAATGATCTGCATCTCATGCGCTGTATCAAGCCACTCCCATAATATCTGTCACCACCACTGATCTATATAAATATTATTTTCAAATAAATTTTTATATTATTATTATTTAAATAAAATTATTATTGCCCCTGGTTCAGTAAGGAACTCTTGTAATAAAGTAGCAGTGGTTGGGACAAATTTTAACTATCAACGCCGCTTAAAAAGATGCAATCTAACTGCTAGGCCAGTAGTTGGTGAGGTCACTTTGTAAAAAAAAACAAGTGACTATAGACTGAACATGTAATACGCATGCACAGGACGTCACCATTTTCACAAATTCGCGTTTTTGTAGTTTACACGGAGACAATAACAGTAACGTTTTCAAAAACTTGCATTCTGAAACCTGTTTTGCGTTTTAAAGCCCCCAAAATGCATAAAGGTGTTTTTAGTTGAAAACGGTGTCGTGTAAACAGCCCTTAAAAAGCATTCTATTAACATGACTGCATCTCTGTAAATTCCCCTCATTGTGATTTAACCATGTATGCTGTTCCGCATTACAGAGCGGCTGCTCTTGTTTTCTCTGTCATTGTGCTGTGGTGTTAGCGTTATCTTTTTGCTTGGAAACCATCTCACTCACTAAAGCTCTAGATTGACAGGAGGGATCTGGTTGTTTTGTCTGGCAAGCCTCCAGCCACTTACTAAGGAGATAATGTGCTAAGGTCTTATGCAATGCGACTTCATTGCAAGTAACTCTACATAGTGAAGTAAAATGAACTATAATACTGTATCCTTGTGTTTTATCAAAGACCTGTTACATTTTGTTTGAAAACCAAAAAGACATGCCACATAAGGGCTTTGACATCTTAAGCTGGATTTTCACAAATGCTATTTGATTATATCTGATTACAATGGTCAGTTCCTAATGCGTTATGGATTAAATTAAAGCAAGCCGTGATGGAGAGCAAATGAAAGCAGGATCAGTGCTCTGCATTAGAGTGTTGAGGGACAAATTAAGCCTAGATCAGCATCCTGTCATGTGATAGGCCAAAGAGCAGCTACCAAACCAACACACTTCTTGGCACAGGGAAATAAAAAGCCCCATCATGCCAGCCCTGTATCCATGCTTGCCAGAGAGCATCCCTGCAGCTGTGCCAGGCGTATACTGAGCCAAAATAGCCTGTCATAACAAGAGATCATCTCCCCTAGAGACTGCCAGCAGAATCCAGCGTTCTGTTCAAACGCAAAAACACAACTGCCTCAAATCAATCAGACAGGGGGAAAACATATTATGATTTATTTTTACAAATTGTTCAGTGAGTATTTGTGTGTATTTTTATGCAAAGTTTTACTTACGTTTTCATACACACTGAAACGTACAATATTGACATATTGACAGCAGTAAAACGGAAATTGTTCACGTATGAACAACTTTTAGATGTACAAATGTGTACGAATCCTTATTTATCCATATTAAAATAACACAAATATACTTTATGTATTTAATCTCACTTTATTAACCAATGTCTTTGCTGCTGACCTTCTATTATCTATTATTATGCATCGTATTCTTCTGCGATCCAGAATGGCAGCACAGCTGAAAGGTTTGTTGGAGCTGGACCCCTTTACTGTAAAGGCGTGAATTTGCATTTCCTTCAGCCTGAGGCTTAAAGCTACAATATGTATTTTTTCGCCGCTAGGGGTCGCTAACCTCTTCAAAACAATAACACAGGTGTAGATTGATGACGCAGTGAATGAGCGTGGAATCATGGAACTTGTCGTCATACCAATGGATCTAATAATGTTTATGGATGAGTGAATGCATTCATGTTTTTTAACATGACTGTGATATGAAGCAGGGCGTGATTACTAATAAGAGAGAGATATCAGTGCCACACGCGAGTCCCGGGGGATATAAAGAAATGAGGACATTTCATTCTACCGAACTACCCACAAGTGCTGAATTACTACTCATACAGGTCAGTTTATTTGACGAATTAAAATTGTGAGGAAACTCAATGCTGTTTCACTTGGTCTACACTATCTAAACTGCATTTGAGTGTGTTGAAAGTTATAATGTTATTCTGTGTGTTAGTTTGTTGGCTGTATGAGACTAGCAGTAAGCTACATCAACATTAGAACATCATTGATTCGTTTTATGTAAATTTGCTCACCTGTCTAATAAAGCACATGCAAGAACGGCATCTCTCTCAAGTCGAAGTTTGCTAGACGTTACGCAGTTGTCCACGTCTGTTGCCATGGTTTCTACGGCAGTAAAAGCAGAAACCGAGGGTAACGTGGAAACGCAATTGACAGGCGACTCCCTCACACGTCCCGGTTCCTTGGTTAAAATCGCAATTTTCTCACGATTTACAAATAGTCGGAAACATTTAGGATATTGTAAGAACTCAACTGAACAAAATATATAACACTGGCCTAGTAGTTTTTGGATATTTTACTGCAAAAATCTTACATATTGCACCTTTAAGGCCCCGATATACTCATGGCAAAGTTCTTTTTGGTTCTTCGTTTAGGGGTAAAACGAAGTTCGAAATATGTGGCCAGCAATATGACGCTGAGAACAGCGTTTAGATGAATATGTGCTTGCCATTTTCCTCTCAATAACAAAATAAATACAATAAAATTGAGAAAACAGCAAGCATTTTTTTTTTATAAAGCATAAGAAAAACATCTGATCATAGCAATGTGGATATGTTTGCATGAGCTCTGCAATTTGGCACTAGTAAAGTCATGTGCCAGTAAAGCAGCTTTACCATATTAAACTTGAAAAACAGTGTCAGTGTCTTGTTTCATCAGAAGTACAACGACTGAACAGGAGAAATTAACCAGAAAAGATTTCCATGTGAAAGAAGGCGGAGCCTTTGATTTGACAAATGATAAAAAGTTGTGATAACAAATCATGAAAAAAACATTTTACAGTGCAGATGAGAAAAAGTAACCAAATGCATTACTTTCTATAAAAAGTTACTATGTAACGCAATTAGCTACTTTTTAGGGAGTAACACAATATTGTAATGCATTACTTTTAAAAGTAACTTTCCACAACACTGCTATCACAACAGGTGTCTAGTTGACAACTACATCAGGGGGCAGGTTCCTGTGGCCTCCCTCGACCTGTTTTTCATTGATACTCAGCTTGCTTTTAGCATGGGTTTCAGAGAACAAGACTTGTGGATGATGACATCTGACACAATGAACAGTCACTCTTTCAGCCAAACCGAGGGGTCCTATCAACAAAACCTCCTCTGAGGGGCCACTCAAGGGCTATTATAAAACAGTTTTATGTTTACAAAAAAAAACTTTAGAGGCAAAATGAGATAAGGCTATGTTCAGACTGCAGGCAAATTTTTTATCAAATCAGATCTTTTCAGGCAGACTTTCTGCACTATTAATTGTGTGTCCAAACATAACCAACCTATCTACATGAGTTGTTTATATCTCTATAAAAACGAGCTTGTTGCATTCAAGTGCTTTGTGGTCGGAATGAACAGGAATCATGGACACCAGGTTTATTCTTGCCTATTAATTGGGAAAATCTTATTAAAACCAAAATTGTATGTAGTGTCACATGCACTGAACACCACATAAACATTTACTTTCTGCCGATTCTGTAATTTCTGTCAAATGCAGGCTATTTTCGCTGTATATAAAACATGACAAGACAAGACGATCTAGCTATTTTGGGGAAAAAAACTAATACCTGACACAGCAGTAGTTCTATGTTTAAAGTTTATGGCATGCCCATTTCGGGAATTTGGGTATCAAAATTATTTCTGAACTTCCCAGTGGTAAACACGACATCAGAGGGCGTTCATGTGCAATGTTGACCTAGGAAACTCGTATTTACGATAATTCTGATAGCACGTGAAGGCAGCAATAGTCACGGCTGAAATCTTTGGACATACGCGAATTTGAAACCTGATTTGAGCAGGAAGAGCGTCCAGACTGAGACACATCTGTAAAAATATGATTGGAATCGCGTTTCAAACCACCTCCAAATGTGGTTTGAATCAGAAAGTCTAGATATGCAAAAAAAAAAAAAAAGATTTTTGCAGGCAGTCTGAACATAGCCTTAAGGTGATGATACATGGGGCAACTTTTTGAGCAATGTTGCCGTCAATGGGCAACCAGGTGAGACAGGGCCCACGACCGATCTAAAGTATCCAGATAGAAATTTGTTACCCGTTCTCAATGGGAAAGTGCCCAAGCAACATCGCTCAGCAACATTGCCCGGCAACATTGCTCAAAAAGGTTGCCCCGTGTATCATCACCTTTCGTCTTGTTTTCAGAGAAATGTAACTTTAGCGAGATTTGCTTAAAAAACGGGGAGCGGGGTGGGGTTGGGGGGGAGGGGTTATGACACATAAACAAGTTTATTTTTCTTACCCCACTGGCAATTTTTTCTCATTTTAAGCATAAAAGTCACTATTATTTACAAAGATTTCTCTGAAAACAAGTCTTGTAAGGATGTTTAGATATTTACATTGTATCTCTACTCCAACTAAAAAATATCATGCACATTTTTGGCTTGAGATGTGCTAGTAATTACACTAATACAAATTATAATATCTCTAAAAAATCAGCAAAAATGAAGGCCTCACATTGACCTTTCTGAGTAAAAGCAGACACTTAGGTCATTTCTTTCAAATATTCAGCTGTGCATGTCCATATCATCAGGGTGAACCAGGAGGTTTCAGCTGACAGTCATTGTGATTCTATGTGGTCTGAACTGGTTTTACATGGAGCAGAGGAAACAGATGTGTTTTTCTGCAAAGATCAAGAGATAGATTGGGTTTTCACAGAACAAACCCAAAGTCTTAAACAACTGGTGCAAAGAGGCAAAAAAAACTACTATGTTCAATGATATTGATTCTCTATGGGAAAATAGTCTTTTAAAGTGCTTTCTGTTCAGCTATTTCCTTTGGTTTCCGTAAGTGCTGGCGGATTACTTTATAAAAATCAATAATTGCAGGTCCATTTTTCTGGACGCTAATATTTCACGGCATGGCGGTGTACGATGTCACCCTTGTACTCATGATTGAGTTGCCATGTTGAGCCTGGAAAAGTTACTAGGTGATGTTCCTCCATCCAAACCCCGTCATTAAAACGAGTGCATAGCTGGCTCGCTAGCTCATCCTTAACAACTGGGAAAATATTTACCCATCTCAACCCAGTGAAAGACGGCCGTTTCGTAGTTTGCTTTCTTGCCATTTGTTGACAAAGTTGGCGAAGAAGTTTTCACATTGGAGGGGCTGGAAAACGTCTCTAGCTCAGAATTCTTGGAGTATATTCGACAGTAGAGCAACCAGTAACCCCTGCTTTTAATTTGCGCATAGAAACATCTGTGTTCACACCAGTTTTGGTATAGCAGGCTGCCAGTGAAGTGCGATCAGCAGTGCATAATGAGCTTGTGAAATCTCGTCATGTGCCTCACACCGAAAAAGTAGTCTCACACATTACGCTGGAGTCTTCTGCACTTGGTCTTGCACAAAACTTGCTCACAGTTTTATGCCTAGTAATTCTATTTCACTATCCGTTCTGTTATCATGGACCAGGTGTCAACAACAGTTTTTATAAGTGAAGTAACTTAATGTATCGATCGTTTGGATAAATACTCACTTTTTCAAAAATAAAATGTCTTTCATTTATAAGTGAGAAATATAGCTTAAAAATTAGATACCCTAAAACAAAGCTGAAAAACATCCATTGCAAAACAACTTTGGAAAATGGATTGATAATAATAATAATAATAAACTCATAATACATATTTTTTCAGTCTAATGATAATTTATTTAAAACAAATACAAATAATTTCTTCATATTGATTATCTATGAATATGATTTTTATTATTAATTAATTTATTATTAAGATTCTAAATAAATAACAATAACTCAGGGAGTGTTGATTAATTTAATTAATAAATTAATTAATTAATAAACTCCTAATTCACATACACTATATTGCCAAAAGTATTGGGACACCCCTCCAAATCATTGAATTCAGGTGTTCCAATCACTTCCATGACCACAGGTGTATAAAATCAAGTACCTAGGCATGCAGACTGATTCTACAAACATTTGTGAAAGAATGGGTCGCTCTCAGGAGCTCAGTGAATTCAAGCGTGGTACCGTTATAGGTTGCCACCTGTGCAATAAGTCCATTCGTGAAATTTCCTCACTACTAAATATTCCACAGTCAACTGTTAGTGGTATTACAACAAAGTGGAAGCAATTGGGAACAACAGCAACTCAGCCACGAAGTGGTAGGCCACGTAAAATCACAGATTGGGGTCAGCGCATGCTAAGGCGCACAGTGCACAGAAGTCGGCAACTTTCTGCAGAGTCAATAGCTACAGACCTCCAAACTTTGTGTGGCCTTCAGATTAGCTCAAGAACAGTGCATAGAGAACTTCATGGAATGGGTTTCCATGGCCGAGCAGCTGCATCCAAGCCTTACATCACCAAGTGCAATGCAAAGCATCGGATGCAGTGGTGTAAAGCATGCCACCACTGGACTCTAGAGCAGTGGAGACGTGTTCTCTGAAGTGACGAATCACACTTCTCTGTCTGGCAATCTGATGGACGAGTCTGGGTTTGGCGGTTGCCAGGAGAACGGTACTTGCCTGACTGCATTGTGCCAAGTGTAAAGTTTGGTGGAGGGGGGATTATGGTGTAGGGTTGTTTTTCAGGGGTTGGGCTTGGCCCCTTAGTTCCAGTGAAAGGAACTCTTAATGCTTCAGCATACCAAGACATTTTGGACAATTTCATGCTCCCAACTTTGTGGGAACAGTTTGGGGATGGCCCCTTCCTGTTCCAACATGACTGTGCACCAGTGCACAAAGCAAGGTCCATAAAGACATGGATGAGCGAGTTTGGTGTGGAGGAACTTGACTGGCCTGCACAGAGTCCTGACCTCAACCCGATAGAACACCTTTGGGATGAATTAGAGTGGAGACTGTGAGCCAGGCCTTCTCGTCCAACATCAGTGCCTGACCTCACAAATGCGCTTCTAGAAGAATGTTCAAAAATTCCCATAAACACACTCCTAAACCTTGTGGAAAGCCTTCCTAGTAGAGTTGAAGCTGTTATAGCTGAAAAGGGTGGGCCAACTCCATATTAAACCCTACGGATTAAGAATGGGATGTCTTTAAAGTTCATGTGCATGTAAAGGCAGGCGTTTCTTTATATCAGTCATAAAAAGGCTACATCTGTCAATCTGTACTTCAGTAATTGTATCTCACCATTTATTCTGCTATCAGAGAGTGTTTGACACTCGAGCGGCATCAATCTGAAGTGTATGCGGCACTTTCACTGGAACGGGAGGATATGGAGTCAATCCTGGGAGTGTTTGACAAGGCCTGTCTTGCTTATAGTTCAGGGTCCTCTGAGTGAGTTGTGCTGTTTTGTGGGAGGGGATTTTCCGCAGACAGTCCAGGCACGCTTGCCAAAACCACAAGACTCCAAGAGCTTCTCAGCCTGGTGGTCAGAGAAAGAGAGCTGCCATGGTAAATTAAGACAGGGGCCCACAAACACGAGCTAAAATAAAACAAGTCTGGGTCACATTCAAGCTCATCTCAGTGGTGAAAAATGCACCGTCAGGCCAAATCTACTGATACCCATCCAGCTGAGCGGGGACCTAAACAGGCTCTCCTTGTGGTAGTGGCTGTTTGCGGTGCAGCTCAGGGAGGTATTTAGTGGGGATTCACGCTGCCAAGGGGAAAAAGGCTAAGAGGTCATGTCAGCCCCTGTTGACTGGGAACTGTGGGGAGTATGTCACAACCAGCCTGGGAGGTTAAGCAGGGAAACACAACACCTGACCTTGAGAGCACTCTCTCCGTCACACTAAACCCTCTGTGAGCCTTCTATCAGGCGACCCGCTGCACAGTTAGCACGCATATCTCCCGTTCGGGTTCCACAGGGCTCTGCCGTTTTGACAGGTCGGGGCAAGCTGGACTGTGATAAGACGGCAGTGCAAAGTGAATCATGGGCCCTAAACCAACTGGCTCATCTGTCACAAGTAACTCTATCCACAATACCAAACAAGCTGTAGTATGTGTATTTATGACATCCCATTAATCATAGTTGTCTTGTCTTTTCAAAAAAAAACAACTGCTCTCTTTGCACAAATACTAATCACTATCGATTTCCAAGAAGAGCATTTTTGTAGGCCTCTTTGTTAAGGCATATTTTCTATATTATATATGCTTTGTCTTTTTTGTCAGCAATGACTAGTAATGACAAAAAGGGATGTAAATATATGTTCTGACACTGATTCAATTTGATTACTTTTGTTTGCCCATAAAAAAAATGTTCAATAGGATTCAGTCCCATTTGATTATTTTGGAATGATTCATAATTATTTTCATAAATATGCTGCTGAATACATAAATACATAACTAGAAAGATAATTTACACTGCAGTTGAATGTAGACAAAATGATAGCTACACCAAAAATGTACTCTACCGTTCAAACGTTTTGGGACATAATACTTTTATTCAGAAAGAGCTTATTAAAATGACCAAAAGTTTTATAATGTTACAAAAATTATATTTTGATACATCGATATTTCTTTCTCAAATAAATACGGTTCTTTTGAACTTTTTATTCATCAAAGAATCCTTAAAAATGTATCACAAAAAAGCAGCAAGTTTCTTGAGCAGCAAATCATCATATTAGAATGATTTCTGAAGGATTATGTGACACTGAAGACTGGAGTAATGATGCTGAAATTTCAGCTTTGCATCATAGGAATAAATTACATTTTTAAATATATTCAAATAGAAATTTTAAATTACAAAAATATTTTACAATATTATTGACTATTTTTGATTAAATAAATGCATATAGGTTAAAAAAAACAAAAAAAAACTTACCAACCCCAAACTTTTGAATGGTAGTGTAATTTTAGATACATGTTGATCCAATAAAAAAGAAAGGTTAATATTGTGTCGCTAAATCAAGCTACATTGTAGAATTAACAACTATACTGTATATTAATGGCACTTCACAGCTAATTTCTAAATATATTGTCCAAATATTCTAGAATACACATAATAAATAAATCACATTTGGGAAAGAAAATTACAACAGCTTACTTTGGTCAAATGGATGCAGGCATTTATGAATAAATAGTGAAAGTAATCTGCAGTGGTGCCTGTAACACATGGGGTATTATTATAGTCATCATAATCGATTACTAAATGCATTGATTCCGTAATCAATGCCTTGAGTTTTTATGATCAGATCGATGCATCATGATATATTTTTATACCCCTCTTGACAAACTATGTCCTAGGTTCAAGTACAGAGTGGCAAACCAGAGCCAAACTAATGTGGCAGCAGCTGAAGCCTTGACACTTTGACCACAGAGTGTTGGGTTGAATCCCAACTGGGACACAGCTGTGAAATCCTCGCATACGCCGTCTCACCACTGTCAGAAAACAAAACCAAGAAACTGTGCTGCTTAACAGACTCCAGGAGCTGGAAGGTTTGGGCAAAGGTTCTGCCAATGAGCATATTCATCTGGAGCGCCCCATATCATGAAATAACTATCAGTGTCAGTAAGCATTAAACTATAGCTTATCATTGATCACAAAGGATTAAGTGTGATCACCATGCAGGCAGAGGGCTGTTCTTGGAGCTTTAGCTTTTTGCACCCACAGATATAATCTCTCTTAGTCTCGCTTTTCCCACATTGGCCAAATTTGGTCTATTCTGAGATCTGGCAGATGTGCATCCATAACCACAGCTTATAATTGCATGTGAGGTTATGATTATCATCATTTTCAATGAAACAGACACAATGTATGTGAAGAGAGGGTCCTGGGGTCAAGCTAAACACTATTCCCAGATGCAAGGCTGCGCTCGGTCTGTGAAGGAAAGTGACATTTTATGATGGGGACAGTCAAGCAGAAAGAAACTAATAAAGTGAAGCAATAGTAGTGTGGTTTATGTCAGAGGTCATGTAGAGTCAATAACATTTGAATTTTAATACTTTATAAAAGTAAAGTGTAAAATATCACAATCTTCTTTAATCTACATGGATGTGTGAATATGTGACCCGTGCTAGCACGAGTCGCAATGAGCAAATTTTCAAATTATTAAGTAAAATATCTAGCTTCCGGCGGACCGCCTTCCGTATTCAACTTACGAAGAAAGTGCAACACCTCTTGTGCTTCAAATCGCTTATGCTACGTCCGACGTCATCGTTGCGGCAGTTATGTTTTTTCCATAAGTTGAATACGGAAGGCGGTCCACCGGAAGCTACTGTAGATATTTTACTTTATAACGTGTTAAATATGGATATTTTTCTTACAAAAACACATCGATTTGCTTCAGAAGGCCTTTATTAACCCCCCGGAGCCATGTGGATTACTTTTATAATGGATGGATGCACTTTTTTGGGCTTTAAATTTTGCCATTATAAACTGCCATTATAAAGCTTGGAAGTTTTTAATATAACTCAGATTGTATTCATCTGAGAGAAGAATGTCATATACACCTAGGATGGCTTGAGGGTGAGTAAATCATGGGGTCATTTTCATTTTTGGGTGAACTATCCCTTTTAATGAACTCATTTTTGTGAAAACCTCAAAATCGACATTTTTCACTTGTTTTGCCTGTAGCTCGAAATTATCCTGTGCACATTCCGACTCCTTTTGCCAGCACGGGTCACATATATACATGAATATATTTTGAATATATCAGTGACATTATTTAAAGAAAATAACTGATCAAACTCCAGATTTTTGCTTTTACAATATTAAGATGTTTATAACAATAGATGTTTATAAGAAAAATACATTTGCTGATACATTTTTCTTAGTAAATATATATATACATATTGGGAGTCAGTATGATGTTTTTAAAGAAATTAATACTTTTATTCAGCAAGGATGTAAATTGATCAAAAGTGACAGCACAGACATTTATAATGCTATAAAAGATTTCAATTTTAAATAAATCCTGTTCATTTGAACTTTATATTAATAAAAAATCCTGAAAAAAATATCACAGTTTCCACAAAAATATTAACTCTTTTAAACATTGATAATAATAAATGTTTCCTGAGCAGTAAATAAGCATATTAGAATGATTTTTGAAGGGTCGTGTGACACTGAAGACTGGAGTAATGACTGCTTAAAATTCAGCTTTGATATCACAGGAATAAATTACATTTTAAAAAAGACATTAATATATATAGTTAGTTACACATACTTTTGAAAAAGCACCAGACACTTTTTTGAATTTTATAAAGAACTCTGAAGTGCAATGGCAAATCATTAACAAGTTAGGCCTCATATTGTGTCCGATTGAATATTTTTGGCCTTCTTTGTTGTCACCTCTGTGTAAATATGATTTTTGCTAGTTACAATTCACTTATTGGTATGCAGCTTCAAAACCCACGCCGATCTCTGCTCAAGAGCTCAAGTACAGCCACAAGTCCCTCAGGATCAGCCTGGAGAGGTTGAGAGACATTTCAGCAGATCATGAGGGGATTTGATAGCGGGGCATTAATGATTACCCCTCACTGTGATTTGTTGGATGGAATGTGTGTGGGTGAATGAGCTCCTTCGAGAATACTTCAGTGTTACATGCGTGCCGAGACACATCTCCACACCTCTAGAAGCATACGTTCTTTGTTTGGCATTATAGCAATTAGACTGTAATCACCATAATGAACAGAATAACTATTATCCAAGTGCCAACTTTGACTCCCTGACTTGTTTCTTGGAACCGATGAAAAGGTTTTCTGAATCTCGCAAACTTGTCGCAAACATGTTTTGTAAATATGTGAGGGCATTGGACAATTAGGGAAAAATCATTATGGTGAAGAAAGACATACACAAGCACACACAAGAAGAACAGAGAACACAAAGGTTTAGAGTGAGTATCCAATATCACTGCAAAAAAAAGTTAAAAAATGTTATACAAAAATTATATTATGTACAGCATGAATATCCTTTGAATGTACATAGAAAATTGTTATTTTATTAGATTATCAATCTTAATGACAAAGTAATCTTTATGATGATTCATTTATATTAATAAAAGAAATTAACTACAATAAACGTCTCATGTACCAACTTAATGTCTTTGTAGCCTGCAGTCAGACTAGCAGTCACTAAATGCACTGTGTCAAACCATACTTACTGAGAGCAGACAGCACAGAATGAGTCATACTCATTCACACAGGACGTGTTCTAGATGGGGAAGTTATGCAGGGGTCTCACAGCACATTTGTAAAACCATCTTTATGAAGGAAAAGTAAAACACTGAACTTGGTTGAGGTATTTATCTGACAAAATTATTTGTCAAAAACGGCTACAGGTTTTATTTTACTAGGCTATGCAAAAAAATGACAATCAAAAACAATCACAGGAAAAAGCATTCACTGAATACAACATAATCAGTTGGTTCTCTCTTGTTTTTGCATGTGTTTATTAATTTATTTGTATGACCACTTAGCCCAAAATTATGTCCACACAATTTGCGTTTCATTGCGTTATCACAAATAAAACAATTGAATCTAAGCACAACTAGTAATATGATTACAAAATAATATTTAAATAAAAGGTAAAGATTTCAATTTTCCTAGGCCGAACATCACTTTTGGCCACAACTGTATATAACTTATAAATCTATATGGCCCCACTTTATATTAGATGGCCTTAACTACTGTATCATTGCATCAAAATATAAGTACAATGTACTTATTGTGTTCATATTGTAATGCAAAACACTTTTGCTTATATTGAGGTGGGATACGGGTAAGGTTAGGGACAGGTGTGGTGGTATGGGTAAGTTTAAGTGTAGGGTTAGGTGTAAGGGAAGGGTCAACAGTGTAATTATAAATGTAATTACAGAAATTAATTACAGATGTAATTACATGCAGGTATTTTTTAAAATGTAAGTACAATATAAAAACATGTATGTACACAATAAGTGCATTGTATCAAATTATTAATTAAAATGTTAGTACAAAGTAGTTAAGGCCACCTAATATAAAGTGGGTCCATATGTATAAATACGTATTACATATATACACTATATTGCCAAAAGTTTTGGGACGCCTGCCTTTACATGCACATGAACTTTAATGACATCCCATTCTTAATCCGTAGGGTTTAATATGGAGTTGGCCCACCCTTTGCAGCTATAACAGCTTCAACTCTTCTGGGAAAGCTTTCCACGAGGTTTAGGAGTGTGTTTATGGGAATTTTTGACCATTCTTCTAGAAGCCCTTTTGTGAGGTCAGGCACTGATGTTGAACGAGAAGGCCTGGCTCACAGTCTCTGCTCTAATTCATCCCAAAGGTGTTCTATCGGGTTGAGGTCAGGACTCTGTGCAGGCCAGTCAAGTTCCTCCACACCAGACTCGCTCATCCATGTCTTTATGGACCTTGCTTTGTGCACTGGTGCACAGTCATGTTGGAACAGGAAGGGGCCATCCCCAAACTGTTCCCACAAAGTTGGGAGCATGAAATTGTCCAAAATGTCTTGGTATGCTGAAGCATTAAGTGTTCCTTTCACTGGAACTAAGGGGCCAAGCCCAAACCCTGAAAAACAACCTCACACATAATCCCCCCTCCACCAAACTTTACACTTGGCACAATGCAGTCAGGCAAGTACCGTTCTCCTGGCAACCGCCAAACCCAGACTCATCCATCGGATTGCCAGACAGATTCGTCACTCCAGAGAACACGTGTCGACTGCTCTAGAGTCCAGTGGCGGCGTGCTTTACACCACTGCATCAGACGCTTTGCATTGCACTTGGTGATGTAAGGCTTGGATGCAGCTGCTCGGCCATGGAAACCCATTCCATGAAGCTCTCTACGCACTGTTCTTGAGCTAATCTGAAGGCCACAGGAAGTTTGGAGGTCTGTAGCTATTGACTCTGCAGAAAGTTGGCGACTTCTGCGCACTGTGTGCGCCTCAGTATGCGCTGACTCCGCTCTGTGATTTTACGTGGCCTACCACTTCGTGGCTGAGTTGCTGTTGTTCCCATTTGCTTCCACTTTGTTATAATACCACTAACAGTTGACTGTGGAATATTTAGTAGTAAGGAAATTTCACGAATGCACTTATTACACAGGTGGCAACCTGTCACGGTACCACGCTTGAATTCACTGAGCTCCTGAGAGCGACCCATTCTTTCACAAATGTTTGTAGAATCAGTCTGTATGCCTAGGTACTTGATTTTATACACCTGTGGCCATGGAAGTGATTGGAACACCTGAATTCAATGATTTGGTGGGGTGTCCTAATACTTTTGGCAATATAATGTATATATAAAACGTATTATATGTTTATAAGCTGCATTTATTTGGTCATAATTACAGTAAAAACAAAGATATTGTGAAATATTATTACCATTTAAAATAATTGTTTTCTGTTCCTCCAGAAATCATTCTAATTTTCTGTTTTGCTGCTCAAGAAACATTTCTTATTATTATTATCAATGTTGAACAGTTAATATTTTTTTGTAGAAACTGTGATACATTTTTTAAGGATTCATTGATGAATCGAAAGTTCAAAAGAACAATATTTATTTGAAATAGAAAAAAGGTGTATTTTGGTCAGTTTAATACATCCTTGCCTAATAAAAGTATAAATAAAGTATTAAAATGCCTAAAATAAAGTATTAATTTCTTTAAAAAAAAATATATATATAAATTTTGGAAGTGTAGTGTGGAATGTGTACACTACTGTTTCAAAATTGTATAATATATAAATAAATACAATATACAAAATACAATAATTAAGACTTTAATTAAGAATTTATTTTTAATGCAGAACATATATATATATATATATATATATATATATATATATATATTCAAGCAAAACTTTAGTCATTCAGCCATTACTTTAGTGTCAAGACAATTATCAATTAGTATAGCTTGTTGCTATTTCTAAGAAATGACAAACAAATCTAAAGAGAACATATAGCAAGGCAAAGGCATTACGTGCAAAAGTTGCACAAGGATGCTCATAGACCGCAACACTTTACACATAAACCTCAATGACGATGATAGTCGTCAAACAATTCTTAGGTTTAGAAGGAGGAAGTAACAGAAGAATAATTTTAAAAATCTTTTTTGACCTCTGATATGTGCCATATATAGTACTTTTTGAGTTTATTGGCTATTTGGGACATTTTGTTTTTAGTAAACAAACAAATTCAACTTGGATAAACTAAGTAGTGTCACTGAGAAAAGATATTAAGACTCAAAAAATCCCAATGCATCACACTGCCTTGAGTTTTTACAGTGAGGTGCTTATGATGCTCTGTAAACATGAACAACACTGGTGAAGACATGCTGAAAACTGGGTCACAGTGAATCAGAGCTGATTAACCAACTTACAGTATATGACTTTTGATTGACAGCTGCCACTTTTCTAGAACAGTATCTGTTTGGTTAGCAATAACGTGACTCATAACTGGTAACTAGCACACCATGCGTTCAGTCACATGATGACACACACACACAAATAGCTGCTTTCTCACTGACTGTACATCTCACTCCCGACACTTGTCAAAGACAAGTTCAGACCTGCCGATCTGATGAGACGACAACACGCTAAGGACTTAAATACCCAGCATCCGAGTTTTAAACGGGTTGGCGCATTCATATCTAGGGAAAGCCCAGTAAATGTGGTCTGCTTTTTATTTAGCGTGGAAATATGATTATGTGTTGCAAAAGCAGGTTCAATAAGAGCTGTGGTGGCATGTTAAAAGCATATCAGAATATCAACATGTCATGTCATTTCGGTAAGGCTCATAAGTCTTCCTTTGGATGCGTTTCCACCACAGACGTGGGGTCAAATGAGGCAAGATCTGCAGGGAGCAAGAGTTTTGACTGTCTTTATGTAAGAAGGTTGCCATCTGGTGACTAACAGTGGAAGTGAACATGCAATGAAAGGAGTCCCATGATAGCTAACATTAAAGGGATAGTTCGCCCAAAAATGAAAATTCTCTCATCATTTACTCATTCTCATGTCATTCAAAACCCAAAAGACTTTGGTTGATATTCGAAACACATTATAAAGGCATCGTAAAAGGAATTCAAATGCATTTAGCAGTTTAATCCAAGAGATCCGATCGCTTTATATAATGAACAGATTTCATTTAGTCTTTTATCTTAAAAATCAAGGTTCCAAAAGGGTTTTTTGCAGTGATGCCATAGAAGAACCATTTTTTGTTCCCCAATTAACCTTTCAATGAGCAGTCTGAATCTGAAGAACTTTTTTCGACTATAAAAAACCTTTTGTCCATGGATGTTAAAGGTTCTTCATATCATTCAATAATGCCAATAAAGAACCTTTATTTTTATGAATGATGAATGAACAATGATTGACACATACATTGAGTTTCTTTTTACCATATGTGATATGCTGTATGTGTATGTGTCGATCTATGTATGAGTCGATCACTGTTTAGATGTAAATAAATGCCTAAATTAAAACTTTTTATCATATAAAGCGATCATATCTCTTTACAAGACTAAGATTAAACCGCTCAATTCATATGGATTCATTTTACAAAGCCTTTATGACGTGCTTGGATCTTTTAAGTTTTGGTTATGGACATTCGACGGAGAGACAGAAACCTTTCGGATTTCATTAAAAATATCTTAATTTGTGTCTTATGGGTTTGGAACGACATGAGGGTGAGCAAATGATGACAGACTTTTCATTTTTGAGTGAACTATCCCTTTAAGTACACAATAATTGTCTGTTTTAAAATTATTAGCCTTTAATACTGACCTAATGTAAAATGTTATGTCATCATCGCAACTTTTAATAATCGGCCGGAATATTTTCTCATGCACGATGCACATGGTAGCACTCTCATAAAAATAAAACATTAGGGAAAAAAAACAATAAATGAACTTTATGTTACCATCCTTGACTTGAAGTGTTTGTATTGGCTTGCATAATGGTAGTAATGGTTATAATGATAGCTCGCCCATTCTCATAACTCACATGGTTGAAGAAGCCCCCGTCCATCTCTATAGCTGGTCACATTATTCATGGCCTATTTTTTGCCACACACCACTTGCTTAATTCTTCTAAGTAAATGTCTGATAACACTTTAGTTTAAGCAGTGGCGCCCCCAGAAGCTTTTAATAGGGGTGGCCAGAGGAGGCCACAGCAAATCTTGGAGTGGCACCAAAAAAAAAAAAAAAATTCAGTTGTTTACTTTTGTTTGTTTTCTTTTGTTCCTGGTTAATGCATATGACTTTAAAGCTGTAGTCCGTAACTTTTTTTGGTTAAAATGTATCCAAAATCAATCAATCTATCTATCTATCTATCTATCTATCTATCTATCTATCTATCTATCTATCTATCATACAACTCAAAACATTAGATTCTTTTGCGTAAAGAAGATAACTCCACAAATAACTGCAGTTTCTGGGTTCAAACAGAGATGGCGACAAAGAGGTAAAACTTACAGAATGCAGCTTTATTTAAAGAGTAATTAATTGCTCTACTACTAGCCTAAATAACATTAGAATATGAATATCATGACTCATAATTCAATGTAAATAATGCAATATTAATATTAATTAGTGCTGTCAGTCGATTAAAAAATTAACTAATTAATCAAAATGTTTTCTGTAATTAATCGCGATTAACCACGATTAAAAACATTGTTTTTAATATTTAATATTGTAATGATTTCACAGTTACTCTCCAAATTAATGTAGAAGCAACTTAAAGACAGTGGGCCTCATTTATGAAACGTAGGCTACATAAACTGTGCGTACAGCCGTTTCCACGCAAAACTTGGCATTTATCAATATGGACATGAGCGGTGGCTATGATCAAATCGCACGTCAGGTCTCAGTTCATGTACGCAAGTTTTTGAATTAGCATGAACTTGCGTGCAGCATAGCAAATCTGGAGGAGAATTGAAAAGCTTTTTGTTCATTTAGAATATTTTCCTGACCGACAACCGAAGCTCAATCGATCATTAGACTTTAAGATTAGAATGTCAAATTAAAATTAAATTAAATTAGAATAGATGGGTGTCTGTGACCCATTTTTTTCAAGGGCTTTACATTTATATGCGCAACAGCATAAACAGAACACGAGGATTCTCACATCACGAAAATTAGCCTAAGTAGGCTATAAAAGGAATAAAATAAATGGACTGCACAAAATATATTTCACTTAACAGATTAACAAAATTAAAAAAAACTATGCGACAAGTAGCCTAGTATAAGCTGCGCTCATTTTAGTGACACTCTAACGCATTGTAGTTTTCTTTATATTTATTAAATCCAACTGATCGCGCAGGCGCCTCACACGCGCGCACACAACATAGGCCTATATAGCCTATTCTGGCATTGCTAAGTTGACATTTCAGCCATTCATTAAACTAAAATGCAGTCAAGCAAACATAAAAGACACTGCTCAAATGAAATTGTCTGCTGTAAAATCAGTGTGCCCAGCGCCCAAACAAACACATTTTTGCGTATGTGAAGGATGCTGTTTTCCGTGGATATTGGCACACGAGTGAAATACAAAGTCTTGTTTACATAATAAATAATTTAGCAACCAAACGTTACGTGCTAACATCATTGGATTCTTGCAAAAAATGATCTCGATAAAATCTTTTCATATCAGTCAATATCGATAATTATCACGATAAATGTCAAATATTTATTTCTTTAAAATTTAAAGACAGATTTTTGCTCCTAAGTGAAAGTTGTAGAAACCAGACTGTTAATTGTGGTTTTAAGCTACTTTTTATTGTCAGAATATGACAAACTTCACGTTTTTGAATTCCTTACACTTTTCCTTAACAAAATAAATTTCTTAATAGAAAAAAATGAATGTCTTAGTTTCTGCATGTTCTAATAGGTGATATTGTTTCTAGTCATGAAACAGGTTTGTGTTGCCTGACTTTGGCATATATCTTCGGCACAGTTTGCAGTGCAGGCTGCAGTATCAATAATATTACATGTTTTGTCTTAGAAATGCACATTTGACAGTGAGTTGACAGTAGTAGTAGTAGCTTGAGTTAGGAGGATGCAGATGTAAATTTATGTTCATTAACAAAAACATGGACATCAAAATTGTAACAACCTCATTTTTATATGGTTTTATTCAAATTAACCATTGGTCTTCCATTGTATCATACATTTAGATCATGATAACCACAGTTAAAACCATGAATATAGCTCTTCACTACCTTGGTAAAATATATCTATATGGTTTCTATGGTATTTGTATAAAAAACAGTAGGCTAGCCTAAAAACATTTAGTATAAATGCACAAATTCTATAGCTCAATCACAAAAAAAATTCTGTAATAATATTCCATTACTCCTTTTAATACATGTCTACATTAATAATATAATTAAATTCTATATGAATAGAATATCCCACATTTCTGCCACAGTACCATGGTGCAGTTAGTGTTACAGTAAATCCATGGTAAATTATCGAGATTTGTAGATCGAAAAGCCTTCTGGCTGTATCGGTTCTCCTGTTTGTCAACGCTGTTTAATCTGGCTTTAAACTAGTTGAAATCACCGAGACATTTGTGTTTTTCGTTGAATGCACGCGCTTCTCACTGGATCTCACAGCACTGTTTAGTGTCGCATCACCGAGACCGATCCGTTTGGACTTTGACCCGAGCGGATAAAGGGTCTTTGTGACGCGGTTCAAATAAGTAACAATTCGTGCTACCTTTTATTGACAAATTCGTCGTCTTTGGATGATAAATCAAGGTTAGTTTCACTTTCGATTTAACGTTCGTCGCCGCTTCCACTCATTTTATCCTTCTTGTGTTCAGTTTTCTTTGCGAGTAGAGCGTGTACTTTGACGTGCAAGCTAATAGCTGCACGCTGACTGGCTGTTGTCACGTTTATTTCTGCTGTGTGACTGGGTGTTAGAGTAATCCATATCGAGTAAAAATGTCCAGAGCTTATCATCGTTATCGACATCAATTTTATCGCGATTCGATATGATATCGTTTATCGGCCCAGCCCTAATATAATGTATAGCTAGGCAACGTCTAGGTTACATATGTAACCCTCGTTCCCTGAAGGAGGGAATGGAGACGCCACGACGGAGACCGACGAATAGGAATCTCGCTCGCGAGAGCCAATCTACTTCGAGTGTAACTAAACGAGCCAATGCACATTTGCATGCAATGATTGCAACAGGTGCTCATGCCACGCAGCGCGGGTATAAATGAGACACAGGTGCTTGCATCAAATTAGCTTCTTTTGCTGAGGAGCCGAGTAGGTAACTGGCACCCCAGCAGGGTACAGCGGACATGGCGACGGGACGTGGCGTCTCCGTTCCCTCCTTCAGGGAACGAGGGTTACATTCATAACCGAGACGTTCCCATTCAGTCGGTCACTTCCGACGCCACGTCGGAGACCGACGAATAGGAATCCCTACCAAAGCGCCATGGTCTCTGCCCCCTTCCAGTGCCCTGTGTGAGCCTCCTGAGCTCTCTTACCTGATGAGACGGGGCTCACACAGAGAAGTCCATCACTGCTGTTCCGCATGACCCGCGCAGTGACTATTGGATAGCAATGGGAAAGCGTGCCCTAGTGGAAGGGAACTCTGCGGAACCCACATCGTCCCCCGAAGGAGTTATGTGGAGTACAATGCTGAGCCGTAGCTCGCAACCGAGAGGGGGCTCCAGCCCCACTGAAGGGGGGGCTCTCCCAAGGGAAAGACACGGCTTCTGTTAGGAGCAATCGTGGAAAAATATATGGGATCCCCGCAGGGTCACTCATGTAACCCCAGCCCAGTACCGTTCTCCAGGATTCAGCGGCAAAGGGCCTGATGCCAGACGCTCCGCCACGTCCGGCACCGAGGGTGATGGAGGACTCGGCAGAGTTTGCTTCTGGAGAATATAAGCGTCGTAGCGCAGCAAGCCGACAAGAGCCAGGGCCTCTCAGTGCTTCTACCCGTTTGAGGTGAGAACACAGGAGGAAACCGGCTCTACACGTAGGCTATAGAATCTAGCGAACGTGTTGGGTGTCGCCCAGCCCGCAGCTCTACAGATGTCTGACAGCGAGGCGCCACGTGCCAGCACCCAGGAGGATGCAACACTTCTAGTAGAGTGTGCTCGCACCCTGAGTGGACAGGGCACACCTTGTGCTTGGTAAGCCAAGGTGATGGCATCCACTATCCAGTGGGCCATCCTCTGCTTGGAGACAGCCTTTCCCTTCTGCTGGCCTCCATGACAGACAAAGGGCTGATCTGAGGTCCTGAAGCTTTGCGTTCTATCCACGTAGATCCGCAGAGCGCGGACGGGACAGAGCAAAGCTAGGGCTGGGTCTGCCTCCTCCAAGGGCAGCGCTTGCAGGTTCACCACCTGGTCCCTGAAGGGAGTGGTAGGAACCTTGGGCACATAGCCAGGCCGGGGTCTCAGTACCGCGTGGGTGTCACCCGGCCCGAACTCTAGGCACGATTCGTCGACCGAAAATGCCTGCAGGTCCCCTACCCTCTTGATGGAGGCCAGTGCAGCCAACAGCAAAGTCTTCAGAGACAGAATCTTTAGCTCTGCCGACTGCAAAGGCTCAAATGGGGCATTCTGAAGTGCTCGGAGCACCAGAGCAAGATCCCAAGAGGGTATGGAGGGAGGTCGAGGAGGATTTAACCGTCTCGCCCCCCTGAGGAACCTGACGACCAGGTCGTGCTTCCCAACCGACTTACCTTCTACGTGATCGTGATAAGCAGATATTGCAGCAACATGGACTTTGAGGGTGGAGGGCGACAGCCTACGCTCCAACCCCTGTTGCAGGAAGAAAAGCACAAGACTTCTCGGTGAGAAGAACACCACTCGACGAACAGGTTCCACTTCGAGGCATAAGCCTGTCTCGTAGACAGTGCTCGTGCTGAAGTGATGGTGTTAACTACCTCTTGGGGTAAGTCACCTAGAACCTCCGCGTCCCGTCCAGGGACCAGACATGAAGTTTCCAGAGGTCTGGACCCGGGTGCCAAAGGGTGCCCTGTCTCTGAGTCAGAAGGTTCTTCCTCAGAGGAATGGGCCAGGGAGGGGCTGTCGCGAGGAGCATAAGCTCCGGGAACCAAGTCCGGTTGGGCCAGTACGGCGCCACCAACAGGACCTGCTCCTCGTCCTCCCTGACCTTGCACAGTGTCTGTGCAAGTAGGCTCACTGGGGGAAATGGCCAGCTGTGCGCGAGTGCATCCGTGCTGAGTGTACCCTCGAGCAGCAAATAAAACCACTGGCAGTGGGACGTTTCTGGGGAAGCAAACAGGTCGACCTGTGCCACCCCGAACTGTCTCCAGATCAGCTGGACCACCTGGGGGTGGAGTCGCCATTCTCCCGGGAGCGCAGCTCGTGACAGCTCGTCGGCCACACGGTTGCGCACACCAGGGACATGATTGGCCCGAAGCGACCTCAGACACTTCTGATTCCAGAGGAGGAGATGGCGGGCGAGTTGCGACATGCGACGGGAGCGCAGACCACCTTGTCGGTTGATGTACGCAACGGTCGCAGTGTTGTCCGTACGGACCAATACATCTTTGCCCCGTAACAGCCTTTTGAGGCGGCTCAGTGCAAGATGTACTGCTAGCAACTCGAGGCAGTTGATGTGCCAATGCAGGTGCGCGCCCGTCCAAACCCCTGACACTGCATGCCCGTTGTACGTGGCCCCCAAGCCCATGGCAGACGCATCTGTGAAAACCACAGCATGCCTGGACACCTGTTCCAAGGGCACCCCGGCCCGAAGGAACAAGGGGTCTGACCACGGGCTGAAGGTTTGGCGGCAGGCCGGTGTGATACTCACGCCCATCTCGGGACCCGGCCGTGAAGCCAATGCTGAAGCGGTCTCATATGAAGCAGGCCGAGCGGTGTTACTGCCGCCGCGGCCGCCATATGCCCCAGGAACCTCTGAAATTGTTTCAGTGGGACCGCCATCCTGCCTTGAAACGTGTTCAGGCAATTCAGCATCGACTGGACGCGCTCCTCTGTGAGGCGCACCGACCGTTTGACCGAATCCAACTCCATACCGAGAAAAGAGATCCTCTGCACGGGGGCGAGTTTGCTCTTTTCCCAGTTGACCGAAGACCCAACTGGCTGAGGTGTCTGAGCACCAGGTCCCTGTGTTCGCACAACTGATCCCTGGACTGTGCTAGAATGAGCCAGTCGTCGAGATAGTTGAGGATGCGAATACCCTGTTCTCTCATGGGCACAAGGGCCCCCTCCGTGAACTTCGTAAAGACACGGGGGGACAGGGATAGCCCTAAGGGCAGGACTTTGTACTGATATGCTCGACCCTCGAACGCAAAGCGCAGAAATGGCCTGTGTCGAGGGAGAATCAAGACATGAAAGTACGCGTCCTTCAGGTCGATCGCTGCAAACCAATCTCGGGGAGGGATGCACTCGAAAATGTGTTTCTGCGTGAGCATCTTGAACGGTAGCTTGTGAAGGCTCCGATTCAGAACTCGCAGGTCCAAGATTGGCCGTAACCCACCGGTTTTTTTGGGTACAATGAAGTACGGGCTGTAGAAGCCTGTCTTCATATCGGGTGGAGGGACCGGCTCTATCGCGTCCTTCGCCAGTAGGACTGCGATCTCCGCACGCAGGACATGGGCATCTGCAGCATTCACCGAAGTGAAGCGGACGCCCATGAACCTGGGGGGACGCCGGGCGAACTGAATCGCATAGCCGAGCCTGATGGTTCGAATGAGCCAGCGAGACGGACTGGGGAGCGCTAGCCAGGCTCGCAGAGACCCTACAAGCGGGACCAAAGGAACGACCGGCGTACCCACCGTGGGGCAGCGAGGTGGAATGCAGGTACCGGGCTGGGGCGGCTGTCTCGTGGAGGTGGCCCGCAACGAGGTTAGAGTGTGCTGTGCAACACTTACCTGATTCCATGAGTGGGCAGGGGGTACGTGAGGAGGCTTGGTTGCGTCCTCAAGCCGTCCACTGCTGCCCGCTGGCGAAGGGGGAGGATGAGTGTGGTCCACTGATTCGAACCACTGATTCGAAACTATATTCACATTAACGGTTTTAGATACATCTTAAGTAACTTTCTGGATCTTTAGAGGTTCAGTGACTTTTCTGGCAATGGAGGCCTCACTGAGCCATCGGATTTTATCAAAAATATCTTAATTTGTGTTCTGAAGATGAACGAAGGTCTTACAGGTGTAGAACAACATGAAGGTGAGTAATAAATGACGTTTTCATTTTTGGGTAAACTAACCCTTTAAAACTATCTTCACATAAACCCATTATAGTAAATGTATTTACCTGTGGCCTTCTGTCTAACAGATAAGAAATATACAGAAACTGAATAAAATTATCAAACAGTCTGCACTGCATAAATAAATTAAATATAGATTAATCCTTATTAAAGCTACACTTTTTTCTGTAACCTTTGTTCTTTTGATTAACATTAATGACAGCCACTGGTTTATTAGGCTAGCTACTGTGACGTTAAGATCTGCCGCTGCCGCACATGACGCGGATCTGACGCGCGTCTCATTTTCTCACAACTCTTTAAGTTAATTTAAGGCGTTATTTCACTAATTTAAGACTGCTCTTATGAGAATACACCACAAAACAGACATTTTGGCATAATTCTGTGTGTTATTGTTCGTTCAGGCACGAAATTAAGAGAACTAAATTCTCGCGCGTCACATGACACAATATTCACAGACAGTGCGTTCTCTTTGGTCTTGTCGCGCTTGAATGGTTTAAAAGCTACTCTGGTGGCGCCAAACAATCTACAGTCTTTTTTTGGTGGCTGCAGCGGGTGCTTCATTTTATTTTTTTATTTTTTTTCACTTCATGAACTATTGTGAATTAATTCAATTCAAATGAACAGTACCCAATGCAAAATCATACTAGGGGTATGATGCACCCCTTGGGGGCGCCCCTGAGTTTAAGGTTCAATTCTTACTATTAACTAGTTGCTTATTAGCATGCATATTACTAAGATATTGGTTGTTTATTAGTAGGCTACTTATAAAGCACATATTAAAGGCACAATATGTAAGATTTTTGGAATAAAATATCCAAAAACAACACGGTCTCACTCCTATTCGTCACATATTAACGCTTGGTCAGTTCCCTTTGGCGTCACTTTTTAACTCACAGGGTACCCCTTTAGCGTCGTTTTTCCACTCCATTGATTTCAATGAGAAACCTTTTGCCGTCATATACAGACGTGTTGGGCATGGTTATCATCATGATGAAACTATATATTGGGTTATGATTTTGCCATTATTACATGGAGTGTGATTCTCTATTTAATCAGCCAGCATAATTTTATTTACATTTATTTTCTTTTTTTATTTACGCTATTCAGACACGTTTTGAACACGTAACCTAAACCTACCCATTTGTGTATTATAAAAAACAGGATATAACAGGCAGATACGACTGCAGCCACAATTTATTCAAAAAGTACAAATATTCCAAGTGTTCCGAGGCCAAGCGATTGATTTGTGTGAAGAAAATCCCCAAAATTGATCAGCGTTGAGTCCATCCGCCGAAGATCATGAACACATTTCAAAAATTGCTGCCCGAGGAAACGTTACGTCAGCTTTGACAGCATTGGCTGTCGTATGTCTCGTGACCAATTGCGTCATTACGTCAGCTTTGATTGTCAAATGCCATTGGCTCTCGTGTGTCTCGTGACCGATCGCGTCATGCTAAAGAGTCAGGTGTATCATTGGAATGAGATATGATTGAGTGGAGTGTGTGTGTTTACGGAGCGGCGGGTTGGATCATCATTTCAGCGATTAAAACATTAAGATCAACTCTGTTCTTCACATAAAGATATTGTATGACTTCAGAAGACTTGGAATGCAACATGAGTTAATACTGTTTTTGGGCAGTTTTTGCAATAAATACCTGTGACTGTACTTTTATTTGCCTGTTACGTGTTTTATATTGTTGAGAAGTGGGTAGGTTTAGGGTAGGAGTGGGGTTAGTTGCTCCAAATTATAAAAGTAGCCTATAAATATTCATAAAATCATGTCTACTTTTACAAATGCAAAGAATTAAATGCGTCTTGATCTGACGCATTGGGCAAACAACTGAAATCAAATGGAGTACCCTGTGCGTCGGAAAGCGACGCTAAAGGGGTACCCTGTGGGTTAAAAAGTGACGCCGAGGGGTCCTGACCAAGCGTCAATATGTGACGAATAGGAGTGAGACCGTGTTGCCAAAAACCACTAGAACAGTGTTATATATTTTGTTGACTTGTGTACTTACATTATCCCAAATGTTTCCAAGAATGTTTAAATCCAGAGAAATAAGCTATTTTAACCAGGACACGGACTGTGTCTGTGTGTCGCCTATCAATGACATCATACCCGCATTACCCTCGATTTTCGGTTTTATTTTGTGGAAACCATGGAAACACCAAAGACGCTTTAATATATTGCGTTTTATTAGACAGGCGAGCAACTGTTTGGATACATTCATTGACAGAAAACTACTCATTGTTATATAGCTCAACACAGTTAGTCTTATTGTTTAAATCTCGTTTTCATGATTTACCATGAGTACCATGTTTTACCTTGCCTAATATCGATCTAGCTTACTGCAGTGTGCAACAAGTGTCTCATAGTGGATGCCGAGCGAACACAGAGTAGCATTATAACATAACTTTCAACACACTCAAATAATGTATCTAATATGATAAAACAGCGCCGCGAACGCATGGCCGAGGAAAAAAAAAGCAGTCGTCTGCAGCATAATAAAAGTTCCGTGAAATCCAGGCGTCATCAAGCTATGCCTTTGTTTTGAATAAGCGACCTCTAGTGGCGAAAAATTACATATTGTGGCTTTAATGCCTTATTCTGCATGACCATATTCTACGTCCCTTAATCCTACCCTAATACCTAAACTTAACAATTACCTTACTAACTATTAATAAGCAGTAATTAGGAGTTTATTGAGGTTGTAGTTAATAGTTATTAATAGTGAGAATTGGACCCTAAACTAAAGTGTGACCAAATGTCTTTATTAACAAGCGTTTGTGATCTAGGCTTTTGTGAAGCGACATAAAATAATAGAAAGAATTACTCGCCCATTGTTTGGGTTTGATCAAAGTTGTGATCCAGACGCTGGGACAAACAGCACTTTTGATTCAGTAAATCTGACTGAAATCAGATGATTCAAGCAAATTATAGCTATACACTTTGTGGTTTGGGTTTCGTTCTGGGCAGATTAAATAGCATTTGGACGTGAATGTGATCCCATTCCACTTGTAAATTACATTTCAACAACTGAATTTGTAATGATTATCATTGGCCCTCTCGCGATAACCATTTTATAATTTGTCGGCATTATTAAAGGAAACACTCAATGGAGTATCCTAGAGATAACTTATTTTCTGTATATTTGATTGCAGGTGGTTATTTTTTAAGAGCTTTGAAATTGTAATATATATATAATCTAGTTAATAGTCAGTAGGGTATCAGAGTAACAGAGTAACATTTAGAAAGTGAACATTTAAAAACTTCCCAGAAAAATTGGATTTGCAAGAGCCAGTGCATTACAACTTTTGTGAGATTCTATGCTCTAGAATAATTTGTAAAGCTAACTGTGCTGTATTTATGTCCTTTTCAGCACACAACAGTTCTTCCTTTCATCATAATTGAGATGAGAACAACACACCATCGATATCCCAGCAGGTCCTGTGGACTCTTGGCAGTGTGCACGTTTGCTGTGGGATATGTTGCATGGTAAATCTCTCCTTCCAGCACAGTCATTTTTAATATCACACTGGGTTAATTTACAAAGGACTCCCTGTAGGTACGTTGATCAGGGGAAATTGACTTTGCATTGTTCTAGCACAGTGTCAATCAAAAGACAGATTCCATCTGGCCACCTGATCTTCATGACCTCCAAATCATTCCCTTATGTCTTTCTGCACAGTAATTAATTTGCTCGAATTCTGGCACTTTCCACGAATCGGGTAAACTTTGGTCTCACGTTACATTGTAAAAGCATTAGAGGCACAAATCCCATGTAAACTATCATCTAACATGAAATTAACCTAACAAAGGGAGGTAGTTTTAAACACATGAAATGTCTGTATCCCCACTTAAAATGGAGACTTGGGTTTGTCCCTTTATGGAACATTTAATTTTATCAATAACTACAAACCAACAATTGGTTAACTAGCTTTAGGCGATATCTGCGACCCTGTTACACATTCTGGTGTCGTTTAAAAATAACAACAACAGCAACAACAACAACAATAATAATAATAATAATAATAATAATAAGTATTGTTATTGTTGTTGTTGTTGTTGTTAATGTTATTATTAATAAATATAAGTTATAATATTAATATAATAAATGTAAAAAAAATAATGAAAAATGAATACATATGAACAATGGCGATTAATGGTTATTTTATATTTTAATAAATATTGTTATTAATAATAATATTAATTATTATTCATGGTGACTTACCTTATTATTATCTTATTATTCAAGTTGATGTTATAATTAATAAATAAATAATAAATAAGATTAATTATACATATTAATAATAATAATATTAATAAGTATTGTTGTTGTTAATATTATTATTAATAAATATAAGTTATAATATTAATATAATAAATGTAAAAAATAATCATGTAAAAATGAATAAATAATAATATGAACAATGGCTATTAATGGTTATTTTATATTTTAATAAATATTGTTATTAATAATAATGTGAATTATTATTATTCATGGTGACTTATCTTATTATCATCTTATTATTCATATTATTCAAGGCGATAATTATACATATTAATAATTATTTTAATAATAGTAATTATAAATATTATTAGTATTATATTCTTAATTATTTTTATTAATAATAATAATAGTAATAATTATGTGATGTTATAATTAATAAATAATTAATGATAAATAAGATTAATCATACATATTAATAATTATAATATGTATATAATATAATCCAAATTTTGGGCTAAAAATCATGCAAATCAGGACTTTTAGACCCAATTAGTCTCAAATTGGCAACAGGGTTGGGGAAAAAATGGTAAACCTCAGAAAATGAATAGAAAATAAAACAGTTCATATAACATTTAGTTTGGATTCCTCAAAGAGTAAGTTAAAGGGACAGTTCACCTAAAAATAAAAATAAAAAAATAGATATTTTAGGAGTTTCAAGCCCAATTCATGGAAAGTGCCTTTTGCTGATACAACCCCAGTTTCAGTGCCTCAGAAACCTTTGAAAAATAAACAGCCAAGAATTTATTTAGTCTTGCATATAACAGATTAATTAGCACTGTTAAAGTCCTTGGAGCCAAACTAAACTAGTCTTGACGGCACGTAGGAGGCATCTGTCAAAATCACCTTAAATACAAGATTATCAGCACACACCTCTCTGTCTTATTTCCCTTCCCTAAATTAAGCTGATTAGGCATTGCTTTTTATTTAGTCAGGGAATAAGACTTGCCTGCAGTTGTTAAATCCATAGGCAGCCTTACATGAGGATTACCTTCCAGATACAGCTTTTATACACTCCATTTCACGAGTCTGAGAAAACAAGGCATTTGAAAAGTAGGTAGATGGGCCTTCTTTAATATTCATCAAATATTAAAGCTAAGGTTATGAGTGCAGGAGTAGATTAAACGGACACAATCCATTACATAAACGGACTGTCAGGCTGTAGATTATAACCATGTGACTGCATTAAAATTGCTCTGGCAAAAAATTTTTTGAAGCAGCACTGCATCGTAACAAAAAGAGCAGTGTCTAGCATTCACAGACATGAATGGTAGACACATTGACATTGTGGTGACTGCTTCTGCAGCCTTTCAAACGCTGGATTTAGCAGACAGAAGGACAAACACATTAGACAGATCACGTGTGCAAAGGTAACAGATTTTCTCTGTCTCGCTCTCATAGGATGTGCTGGGTGCACAGCATGACGGGGGTGTGGGTTTATCCTTTGTTGGAGCACATTGGGCCCATGGCCAGAATTTTCTTCTTCATCTGCCTCACGGCTCTGATCAACGTCTACTACGTCTTGGGAGAAATACTGAACAACTACATCTGGGATTCCTCAAAGAGTAAGTTAAAGGGATAGTTCACCTAAAAATGAAAATTCTGTCATCATTTATTCACCCTCATGTCAATCCAAACCTGTATCTACTGTGGAACACACACACAAAATAAAACCCATAAATGTAGTCCATAGGTCTCATGAACTATATTCCAAGTCTTATGAAGCTATTTGACAACCACCGCCATCATTTTGATCATTTTCACAAATTTGTATGGCCCTCAGAATATTTTGTTGTATGAATATCTGAACATGCTTAAAAAAGAGTTTTTTCTAGCTTAATGGATTATTTTTTTTAGTTTCATAAAAAAAGCAACATTTTAAACAAAGATCGGATTGTCCAGATCGGATTCAGAACGATGATCAAAACACAGATGGAGTAGATCGAGTCCATCAACACCCCAAAACTTCACAGTCCTGTCCTGGGTCGACATTTCATTCGGTAACATTAGGCAGTTTCGATTTATATGTTGTTTAATGTTGATGATCGCGTCTCATTATTTTACATATAGATCTGCTTACATATGATATCGCTTGTCTCTGCCTCTCCTTTCCTGTGTTTTGATCAGGAGATTCAGTCCTCTTTCAGAAGATGTGTCATAGCACCCCCTACCATATAACAGTGAAAACACGGAAAGCCAGAAAATTACAAGTAGGTATTACTGCAGACCGGAGACCTCCAAAATAGGGCATGAACTCCAAAAGTGGGCAGAACCTCCAAAAGGGGGCGGGGTTTCCAGTGCAAAGATTTTCGCTATTGGCTCTGGCTTCATCCAATTGTCATTGACTTACATTTCAAAATAAATGTTCGTAAATTAAACATTGTTTCTAGTTGATATTAGAACAAAAAAGTTATAAAATATGCTATATAAATAAATATGCCTATATAAATAAATATGCTCCGTGAGAGAGGAGCCCAGAGGAGTTTGAACCTCTGCTCAATGATATAAGTGGGAATCCCAGTGCCGCGCGTGATGAAGTTCTACTCTGTTGCTGTGTTCTAAGCGATGGGGGCATCCCGGGGCTCGAAAATTCGCTGGGTAGGATGGGGTAGTGACGCTGGGTGCAACTAAAAATGTGCCAATGTCCATTTGGGAAGTAACTGACGGCCCAGCTCAGCGATCTCATATCGCACGATCTTATTACTGCTTATCTCCTGATCTGCCATTTTCTTTAGCACGCTATTCAGCGCAAATCCCGCCTTACAGTCAATTTCAATGGTTATAGGGTGTAGGGTAGGTTTAGGGGTTAGAATTTGTTGTAGCGTTGCATTGTATGAAATCAGCACTGTGATTGACATGACCAATGAAATCTTTAGAATCGGCTGCAGGGTGGAGTTTGCGCTGAATTTGATTGGGGGGAAAATCATGCATGCGTGTCATGTGCCTGTCTGTCATTAAGAGGAAGCCACGCCCCCATCCCGTTTTGAGTTCCTACCCCCATTTGGAGATCTCCAGGCTGCAGCTATACCATTCTCGAAAATTCCGTCAATGGCGGGGAAAGAGTTAAAATCTGGCTGATACTGATAAGCCAATATGTATTTTTATCTAGCTGATAATTATGGAAGTATGGATGCTTGTTTTCGCCATGGAAAAAAGGGTGATTGCAACTTTTTATCTCACAGTTCTGATTTTTTCTTCAGAATTGTGCAATTTCAACTTTATAACTCACAATTGCGAGTTTATATCTTGCAATTCTTTTTTTCTTAGAATTGTGAGATAAAAATTCACAATTTATTTTTTTACTATGGCGGAAACAAGCTTCCATGTTTATTACTCTAAAGTGTCAATAACTTTAAACAGTACTGTGCTACGTGGATAAATTTACATACTGCGATATAAACCATATAGCAAAATCGTTGCCACAATATATATCATCATATCGCCAAGGCCCAGCCTTACTGGAGAGGATGTTCAGTAAATAACAACTTAAATTACAGGCTTTTCCTCACATAAATGTATTGTGTGGTTGCAGAAGACTTTGATATAAAAAACACAAGCCAAACACATTTTTCTATAGTGTTTTGTTGTGCTTTTTTCCTTGCTCACGTTCTATGGAAAAGAGCAGTGTAAACACCATCCCTTTGTGTTCCTCAGCAAAATAAAAAGTCCTACAGGTTTGGAATGACATTGCAAATGATTTTCAGGACTATCCCTTTAAGTGGGTTTGTATGTTTTTGGTTTTGTGTTTTCCACCATTGACTGGCTACATGTGTGAGTTTGTGTGAGCTGAACGTTTATCATGTCTTGCAACAAATTTTCTTGCTTCCCAACCTACGCCGGGATAATGGCTAGAGACATTATACACTTCCCCTCAGGTACATATACATCCCGCTTAGCTTCCTGATGCACCCACGCACACTCCTCCACCTGTTAACGCTATAGACTGAGAGCAGTGCATCGTGGGTGTAGCGCCACCAAAGGCAGCGCACAGCAGATGGGAACAGAGCCCGTGAGCAGTCTGAGAGCAGCAGACGGCGAAGGCTTCTCTTCCTCCCACCTGTATGACACTGACCTGCAAATCACCGAGGCAGCATACACACACGCGCACACACACACAGTCTCTCTCTCCTATAGAGCTGATCTTTGTCCCTTTGTCCTCAGTACAAGATCTCCCTCTTATGTCCAAAGCAGCAGTATCGTAATCTCCGATGGCCCCTCCAGCTAAACTAACCATGAACACTTCCGTCACTAATGCTTTGTGCTGTTGTTCACTCTGACTCACGGTTTGAACAGCTTGTTGAAATGCACAATCAGTTGCCAAGAGATCACAGATCTTGAATATGTCACTGCAGTATCCAACAATTATGCTAAAATATTAAAAATACTACAGAAACCGTTCAAGAGAATACTAATATTTTGAGATGTATAATATATCGCATCGGTTATAGTTACTGCTTATTAATTAGCAGCATTATGGTGAAGTTGCAAGCAAGAATGTAACCACATACTAATAATGATAATTACTAATTGAAATTTAATAATTTAATTGGATAATTTAATGGCAACTCTTTATAATAAGGTTCAATATGTTATAATTAGTTAATGCATTAGGTGTCAGACTTTTACAACATTTATTAATCTTGGTTCATTTCTACATACATTATACTAATACAGTTTTAACATTTCATGTTGGATAAATTAACATTAGCTAATGTATTATTTACTAACATGATTTAACAATGAACAATAGTGTATTTTTTTTTTTTTAAAAGATACACTACTGTTCAAAAGTTTGGGGTTGGTAAGAAGTCCAAGGCTGTTATATTTGATCAAAAGTACAGTAAAACAGTGATACTGTGAAATTTAAAATAATATTCTATTTCAATATATTTTAACTGTAATTTATTCCTGTGATGGCAAAGCTGAATTTTCAGCATCATTACTCCAGTCTTCAGCATCACATGATCCTTCAGAAATCACTCTAATATGCTGATTTGGTGCTCAAGAAACATTTCTTATTATTATCAATCATTTTTTAGGATACTTTGATAAATACAAAGTTCAAAAGAACATAATTTATTTGAAATATACATTTTTTATTGTCTTTACTGTCACTTTTGATCAGTTTAATGCATCATTGCTGAATAAAAGTATTAATTTAAAAAAAAGTATTCACCCTAAACGGTAGTGTACCTAATGCATTAACTAATTTTAACAAACTGAACCTTGTTGTGAACTGTTACCAATTTAATATAAAAAAAGAACCATTGAATAGCACATGATTTTAATGGTGATTACAGCCCTGAAAGCAAATTGCAATTCACATAGAATATACTCTTTTATATGCCTGCTACAGGTCACCTTCACCTTCAATACAATCACCTTCAACACAACTCTCTTGCTCGTGATATTGCTAAAAAGGTCATGTCAGTTAAGGTCATAATATAGCACTTTGGGTGTACAGAAGTACATAGTAAAAAGCCCTATATAAATGCCTTATTCATTCATTTTTCAATTATTGGTTATCAGTTTTAGCCGTAATGTCTACATAGAGTAATGCAGGGATGACGTATTTTTGTAGGTCAACCCGGAAGTTAGCGTCACCCTGATTCCCTCAACAAAACTCAATAGGATTTTTCCATTGGCTTTCGGATTATTGCAGAAAATAAGGTCTGTGACTAACAAAAGCTTATGATGCTTAGATGTTTTGTTCATCGTGATAATTTTCACAAATGAACACAACTTTGAATCGTAAATACAGTCGGCAGAAGTCAAAAGCTAAACGTAGGCTATAAACAACCTACACCACGGTCGCATGACTTCAGGCTAGTGCTGTATTGTGAATAAGTCATGGCTGAAGGCCGTTGTGCCGGTTTGCGTCATGCCTGCACCTCTTCAGCCGTGACTTATTTACGATACAGCACTAGCCTCGAGCACCTTATTGCTTTTAACCGTTACCACACAATACAAATATTAAAGCCAGAAAATATGTATCAATGCAACTTTAATGAAGTAAAATCACTAAAAGCCTTCCTTCCGCTGGGAAAAATAGTCCCTGACGTTGTTATTATTACGCCATTAGATGGCAGCAAAGCCTGTCTTTATGAGTGAGTCAGTCAGTATCGAAGACTTTTATACTGAAAGGACTGAAACTTGTTGCGAACACGGAGGAGCAAGTCACAACTGACAAATGCTTTGACTAGCGCTGTCAGTGGCAGGGCACAGGAAAACCTCTTAACTGTTAAAAGGACAAGACTTTCAAATTGATTTTTTATTACAAACATAGGACTGACCTGAAGAAAAATGCTATATCTAAATGCAGGTACATTTGCTCACTCGATCTCTCTCACAATACTCTACTCTACATAATACATTAACCTTCAATAAACAATATCAATGAGAACAAATATATGTTTACGTTGCTAAGAGTGGTTGCTAAGGGTGTTGTGTAGTGATACACAGAACCGTTGGGTGAAGCGGTCATAGCCGTGTTTTATTGTGAATAAAACACAGCTATTGACCAATCAGAATCAAGGACTGAAACTAACCGTAGAATGTACTGTAACAGGACATACTTTGTGTACTGTTGTTGTCTCTGTGTACTGGAAGCTTCTTCTGTCACCAAAACAAATTCCTTGTGTGTGCCTTTTGTGGCAATAAAGCTCTATCTGATTCTGAATAAAATGTGAAAATATCTTGAGCTTGTGTTCACCACAGACCTTATTTCATGCGTTTAACCAAAAACCCATTCAAAAAACTTCAGGACGATGGAACCAGAAATGCTAAAATGCTAACTAATTTCTAGGTTTTGGTCTTTAAAAATACATCATCCCTACACCACTCTATTGGTGCATGTCTAATGATATCCATACTAAAAAACATGTTTTTTCTTTTTCTAGGCATTCTTGAATCAGACAAGTCCAAAAATGACTGAAGACCACCGGCTCTTTCACTTCCAACAAATTTTTATCTCATCCTCATTACTGCCCCTTAACTAAATAAAGCACAGACCTGTATTGGCTTGAAACATTCATGTATTTAATTTATCTTATGAATGTTACCGTATTTCAGAATACCTCAAGCACTGTGTGAGCACTGAATGATGTGTACTATACACATGCTTTATTCGCGTGTCCAAAGCCAGTGTTACAAACAACCACATTACATATATAACTCTTGTCAGGTATTATTTATTTACCAAGGGATGATTTATGAGGGATTGTGTCATTCTTTACCCCAGTAAAACAAATAAGCAACACCTTTATATCCACACTAGCATATGGCAAACGACAATGAGCACAAGATAATTTGATTAGATGGGCTGTTTGTGGTCCTTCTGAAGCTGTATAAGTTTTGAGATTAAGCTGAGCAGATATTGCGGCATGAAATCCAAACATTGTCAGAAGACAAACTGACGTATTGGAAAGGCCTTTCCCTGTTTGGTAACACTTTACAATAAGGCGTCATTCGTTAACATTAGGTATATGAACTAACAGTGAGCAATATATTTTAAGAGCATTTATTAAGTCACCATCAATTCTTGGAATATTTTTAATGGAATATTGCAGTTTTCATGTGTTCATGTGTTTGGAGCGACATCACTTCTCTAATGATGTGTTTACTAGCGCGTGGGCGGGACAACCTGTCACTCACATGACATCACAGCAATAGTAAACCACAACCATCCAATCAATTCCCAATGGACAAAATCAAGTTCCACCCCACTTTTTTTCCAGTTTTACTTAGATATACGTCACTATATGGAAGGAAAGAAGAGCGTAACTTCGGTTTCATGCTGACTGTAAATTACTGTAAATTGTTAGCAGGGCGCTTGGCGTGCTTTATTTATTGCCTTTTTTCCCCATCACATGTTTTAATAATCATCATAAATTAGGTATCATTCGAAAATTCACACTGAAAATTCATCCTGTGAAAAACATTTTGAAATTGGGCATTGCGTTACCATGAAAATCCACCTTTTAGCAGGCTCAATTTTTGTGATATTTATTAACAATTTTGGCTTTAATTTTGTAGCAATTTTAGAATCCAAATTATTTAGTAAAATATACATTTTGTATGAAATGAAAATGTTCAGATCAGTACATTTGCATTACAGTAAATGTAAAATTCTATAACTTTTTTTGCTCTTTCATTTTACGGGGTTCTGCAGATTAAATTTAAGACTTATTTAAGACCAAGTAACAAAAATGTAAGTAAATTGAAGGGAACACAATACATCGATATGTTCTCTAAATGTACATTTTTAAGGAGAAACACTTCAGAGTTTGAAAATACATCTTTCAGATATCTGTTACTTTTTAATTTTTAATTCAAAAAGCTTGAATCATTTTGCTTAAAATCATTACAATATGGAAATAACTTTTACTGTACCTTCTGATCAAACTGCAAAAAAGTGATGTTTTTCCAAAGTATTTCTCTATTTTTCCAGTACAAATATCTAAAGATTCCTAAATCAAGATACATTTACTTCAGATGTATTCCAAAGCATTTATGAATGACTGAGTTCAGATCTATGCTCAAAAAGGGCAGGTAATGCAGAACATTAGCCTAGAAATCTAGACGCACCCTAGCGGCAGCAAATGTAATCATCTTGATGTGGGTCTGGCTTGTCAGGCTAACAGAACATGATTTCACCAAGTGCAATGTTCCTGGATCGACGTCTTTGTTGATCCTGGAACAACATTCCAAACAACCAATCAGATTTGAGGGATAAGTTTACAGTTTAAGTCAAGTTTAGCTTACAACCAGGGTTAGGTGCTTATACATCAGTGTTATTCACCTATCATTTCCCTCTGATTTCAGGGATAGGTTATGGCTAGGGTTAGGTTTAGAGGTAGGGATATGGTTATGAATTAAATTTTCGGACAGGAATGTTGATCCAGGATCAACAAAATATGTTGACCCAGGAACGTGTCTAACTCGAGAAAAAAATCAGGACGTGCGATATGTTTATGTTAGTTCATACAACTTGTTTTAAAATGTTTGTAAATGTTTTAAAATTTAAAGTAGTTATGTTAACAAATGGAACCTTATTGTAAAGTGTTACCATTTTTATCTTAAAGGGATGTAATTCTTCATATCTCATGGATATGACTAGCCTTTTTTTGGTTTACTTCACTAATATATGTTGTTTTTTCTTCTTTTATTAATAAAAAACTTTCGAAAATCACATTTCTCAATGTCATTTTTTATGTTCTTCCGAAGCTGTGGATGCAGAAGAATGGTGAAATGAAACCTAGTCTTCGCTCAGCTATTTTCTTTCTCCCCTTACACAGACGCACCACAATTCTGTGGGAAAAGTCGAGCCAACCGTTCAATTACAGAGAGAAAAATTGTTGTACTTATGATTTAATGTTTGTCCTATATTTTCTCTGGCCTTTTCGCCCTTGACTTTTAAGACACAGATGTTGCCCAAACATAACAATTCCTTTGTGCGGAGCTGGACATTCTTTTAATGAGAAACACACACATTTCAGGCCTGAGGAAAAGGTTCGCTTGACAAGGAATAACAATCACCTTTTGATGGACAAGTCCAAATAACCAGGCCCTGCTGAACCTCGTCCCCTTAAGTCCAAAATGTGTGTCCCGAACAGCCAAGAAAAAGAATTTGGTGCAACAGAACAGTGAAATGCCATGCGATGAAAGCGGATATGTGAGGAGCAAAGCCTCTCAGGCTGTTTCAAAGAAAACCGATAATGAGAAACCTTATATTATCACATCTAAATTTTCAGACGAAACTGTCAAAATACTCTCACACTCTATCATGCATCATTTTTATTCTCAGAGGAATCGTCAAAAAATAGATGCAGAATACCTTCAACAACGGCTGGCAATTATGATCCATCATAAATATTACACTTAAAATTCAGATAGGTCTGCCTGACAACAGCCTTGTTGACAATTTTGTCTGGGCGTAGTGTGTTTGGCAGCGCGTGGAGAGAGTGAAAGTGCGTGCGTGCGTGTGTGTGCGCGCTTGAATTCTCTGTCAAGAGTGTTAATTTCAGAACGACACTTCACAGTCTCCTCATTAACACTGCCTCTCCTGCATGTAGAAGTACCAAACTGAACGGTTCCCTAACGTGTATTAACAAACTTTAAAAAAAAATATGTAAATGAGGTGAGTACAGCTGATTTTGTGCAGTGCAAATGGTGTGCAGGATGCATTTGAAGGACAGCTCAATGATAAATGAACATCTATAAATTACTACACCTTTTAACACTTTGGATCACATTGTCTAAGCTTCATTACCTTTCTTAATGTACATTCCTGGTCTCAGTGGTACATGGTACTTTGGTAACACTTAAGTATCATAAATTACAATGACTAACAATTTTAACATAGGTTTTTATTTAGAAATAGTCCATTATTTGTTGTTAAAGGAATAGTTCTGTTATTCACTGATCCTCATGTCGTTCCAAACCTGTATGACTGACTTTCTTCTGTAAAACACAAAAGATGATATTTTAAAGAGTGTTTCAACCGTTTTTATCTATATTATGAAAGGAGGAGTATAAAACAACAACAAACCAGATTGTCATTGCATGCTTAATAAATAAATAAATAATATTTTGTGTTCCATGGAAGAAAGTAAGTATTAATGGTGAGTAAATGAGAACAGAATTTCCATTTTTGAGTGAACTTTACTTTTTTAATTTTAATGAAATGTTAAAAATGTTTTGACATACACTATCATTTGGGGTTAGCATTTTTTTTAAGAAATTATTTTATTCAGTGAAGACATATTAAGTTGACAAAAGATTACCGTAAAGACATTTTCAAATGTTACAAAATATACTAAAAAATGCTGTTCCATTGAACCTAGTATTCATCAAAGAGTCTTAAAAAAATATTTCCACAAAAATATAAAGCAGCACAACTGTTTTAAACATTGATAATAATAAGAAATATTTCTTGAGCACCAAATCAGCATATTAGAATGATTTCTGAAGGATCATGTGACACTGAAGACTGGAGTAATGATGCTAAAAATTCAGCTTTGCCATCACAGGAATAAATTACATTTTTAAATATATTAAATAGAAAACAGTTATTTTAAATTGTAATAATATAATATGTATTTTTAATCAAATAAATTCAGCCTTGTGAGCATTTTAAGAACGGAGGTGTATAGAACATCAACATTATCCAGGAATAATAAATGCTGTGAAAGTACAGTTCATAGTTATTTAATGTTAACTATAAAGTGTTACCAAATTTTGGTGCGCCTGCCGCAGTTGGATAATGTAAACTACTTATTTGGATATGTAACGCTTACTTTTCACAATCCAATTTTTAACTTCCATCCTATATGTAATTTTTATCATTGAATATCCTGTTTATCTCATAAATAAGTTGACAGAAAAGAAAAATAGGTTGCGAATGCCAGTACATGTTGACTTTAAGACTGAAGTGAACTGGGAAAAAAGGCTCAAATTTTCATGTAACCTTTCCTTCTGTAAATAATAATGATATCACGCCTTAATGTGGGATTATATATATTTTATTATACAAATCTACAATTGTAGCTCAGACAAAATAGTAAAAATATTATGAAATATACCAGCAGTGTTGGGGAAAGTTACTTTTAAAAGTAATGCATTACAATATTGTGTTACTGCCTTAAAAAGTAACTAATTGAGTTACTTTTTATGGAATGTAATGCATTACATTACTTTTGCGTTACTTTTTTCACCCTGTGCTGCATGGGCTTGCTTGTTTGTTTAAAATAAATTTACAAATATAAAGGCCCTTTCACACCAAAAGTGAAATGAATGAGCCTCAGGCTGAAGGAAATGCAGATTCACACCTGTACAGCAGAGGGCGCAGCTCAAACAAACCTTTCAGCTGTGCTGCCATTCTGGATTACAGAAGAATAAGATGCACGAGAAGAAAGTTCGACACTCTTCAGCAATAAAAAAAAAAAAAAAAAATACAATTGTGATGTTTATCTAAAGTCATATTTGCTTATTGGTATGATTGAATTGGATCATTGAAGGTCAGCAGTGAAGACATTGGTTAATAAAGTGAGGTTAAATACATAAAGTATATTTGTGTAACTTGTAATGCGTTACCCCCAACACTATACCAGTACTTCATATGAATTTGAAACTTTGATTCACTCTATGAAGCATTATGAAAGACCGTCTATGGATAAAGAGTTAGAGACAAAATATTGTTCTCCTTCCATGTGAACAGGGACCGCGTAGGTGGGTGCAGCTTGTTTTACGATGTTCTTTATTCGCACTGACTCATGGCGTAATGCTGCCAGGGCATAACACCTGTCAAATGTTTACCAGGTGTGGGACCAGTGCTCTGTTGTTTTGAATGGGTTACTAAGATACTACTTACACAATGAATCTATATGATTATTTTTATTTATTAATGACAGCTCCTGTCATTTCAACATCAAGAGTGCATTCATATTAAAAAAGCCAGCTGTGAGCTCTCAATGTCTGATTACTCATCACAAAACAATTAAAGCCATTGGTTCTCTTCTTACAATGACAATAACAGAGCAGTAACTGACCGAGGAAATGTTTCAAATTCATATATAATATGGCCGGCAGAACCCTTAGACGACAGGCCTTAAAAAAATGACAGACCTAAAGATCTCAGACACCTCATATCTACTTCCAAAACCGCTTGATTTCTCTTTCATATGCACCCACAGAAAACCCACTTCCAGCCACTAATAACACATTACAATTTAATAATGTGGGGTTTAGAAACCATTCATATATGATATGGCCGCTCATGAGAGCTATGTTATATTTTAATAGCCAGAAACGCAACATGACATGAATACTTTCACAACAAGTGGAAGTGAGCAGATCAGGGTTCAAGACTTTTTTTTCTTTTCTTTTTTTAAAGATTTACACTTCAGTTAATAGTAAAACTCCATCAATTTGAATTGCATAATCCTTACATATTAATAATTATTTCACATTATATTATTAATTAATTGATTATTATTAAGGATTATTTAATTAAAATATGTAAGGATTATTCAAAATCTTTTTTTAAAAGGCTTACATTTTTTGAGTGTTATTAACTAAAACTATTTAAAAAGTTTTTGTTAACTGAAATAAAGTTTGAATTATATAAAATATTAAATGGGGGAAAAAATTACGCAAAAAAAAATAGAAATTTTGCCTTGGCAACTGAAATAAGTTTAAGTTGACACACTAAAGTTACTATCGTGAAATAAACAAAAACTATAATAATAATAATAATATTATAAATAATAATAAAAATGACAAAAGCACATAACAAAATTGCTTTTTTTAATGATTTACACACTTCAATTAATAGTAAAATTCCATAAATTTGAATTGAATAATCCATTATTTTAATTGAATAATTGATTAAGGATTATTCAATCAAAATATGTAAGGATTATTCAATATAGGATTATTCAAAATCTAACTTTGAATTAGATTTTTTTTAGTGTTATTATTAAATATAACTATTAAAAACATTTTTGTTAACTGAAATAAAGCTTGAATTAAATAAAATAACTAAAACAACACTAGTAGTGAGGAAGAAACAAAGAAGAATCAGTGTTTTTGAAAGTTAGTGTGTGTGTGTGTGTGTGTGTGTGTGTGTGTGTGTGTGTGTGTGTGTGTGTGTGTGAGAAATCAGGCAAATCAAAGGAAAGATCTTTGAATATTTCACCCAAAATGAATGATTTAGTCATTATTTACACACCCTCATGTCATGGGAACACAAAAGGATATAACACAAAGCTATGTTTTATGATACTTTTATTGTAGTTTTTCCTATGCTAGAGCTTGACAGCCTCAGTCTTCATTCACTTTAAATATACTTAAAAAAAACTAGGTGGATATTCCTCAAAAACTTCTTCATAAAATTCACCTTTTTTGCTCTATGGAAGAAAAAATGTAGGGTGAGAAAGTAATGATAGAAATTAATTTTTAACTCTCCCTTTAAAGTTTCTGGCAATGAAGTAAGTGGAAACTCCACCTGGGTCTGCCCTGCATCTGCTAGACTGAGATCATTGAGAGTTCAGAAGCAGTGTTCTGGGTTGTATAAGGACACAAAGAGAGCAAGAGCTGGAGAAGAACCTGTGCTTTAATGCAGAACAGGCCCAGTCTTTTGCTTCTACATGCGGTGAAGAGACTCATGGCATCCAGCCACAGAGAATAAGAGGCCTGGAGGTTTACGAGCGATGCGGTCTGGGTAATGAGGCGATGTGGTTCCTCAAACAGAAGTAGATTAAATCAATGATCTCAAAAAGATGGCAAAATCATTGAGATACAAGGTCTTGTAAAAGTCTGAATGTTCAAATATTTTCCATTTCAGCTCAAAGGAGCAATTGTTTCTCTCTCCTCATCTTGTGGTCCTTGATTTACCTGAATGACTACAGCGCCACCTGGTGGACTAATCAAATCTTTCCTCACCTTAGGTTTAGGAGCTAACAAACGGGAGAAAAAACATATTTCAATGAAAACATCAATGGACATTAACATGCATACATTAAAAAGACTTCCCTTACCATTTGGGTTTTCTTGTTTATAAAATGTCTTGAGCATTTCAACAGCCTCTTCCGCTCTATATCCTGCGATGCACTGTAATGAGCAAATAAGCATGTGCTACAACAAAAAAATGCAATGTGGTCTAGACTAAAATCGAGGGAATGTGGAAGTTCCTACAAGAAAAATATTCTAGCCACACAGAACGGTTGGGCAAAATTCAGAATTGTAGGAACTGGCTTCCTTTTGAAGCATGAGCTGGAATTTAAATTTAACTGGATAGGATTTGGAGGGAATTCTTTTACCTTAAATGTAGTTCCAGTGTGTGGTAAATGATCTGATGAGACGTCCAGGACGGAGCCACAGCCTCCAAACCGCTCATTTTTGCACCCATATACAACAAAAGGTATGTCTGTCTAAATGTTAAGGTATCCATTTAGCGATGACATGATTATTTTAATACTACTAGACAATAAATACCTTTGGTAAACACAAAAACACATTAAAAATCTTTCTTTGATAGAAAGGACTAGGACTGACACAAATATCTACACTGCAGTTCAAAAGCTTGGTAGGATTTTTTTTTAAAGAAATTAATAGTTTTATGCAGCAAGGGTGCATAAAATTCATTAAAAGTGACAGTAAAGACATTTATAATGTTACACACGATTTCTATTTCTAATAAATACTGTGCTTTTAAACTTTATAGAAAAATAATAAGCAGCACAAATGTTACAATTAACATTGTTAATAATAATAAATGTCTCTTGAGCACCAAATCATGCAGCATATTAGAGTGATTTCTGAAGGATCATGTGAGACTGAAGACTGGAGTAATGATGCTGAAAATTCAGCTTTGCTGTTATAGGAATAAATAACATTTTAAAAGTATATTCAAATAGAAAACAGTTATTTTAAATTGTAATAATAGTCGAAATATTACTGTTTTACTGTATTTCTGATCAAATAAATGCAGCCTTGGTGAGTCTTCTTTCCAAAAACATAAAACAAATCATAGCCACCACAAATTTTTGTATGTGTACTGTCCCTCAGGTCATTTTGACCCAAAATAAATTTTTGAAAAATTTGTTCATCAGAGTGGTCCAAGAATAACAAATTGACTGGATCCGAGGAGTTTATGTGGTTGAAATTTTAAAAAGTAACAAATCAGTCCCTCGCAGGTTAATTTGACCCCCTAAGAAATGAATGGAATGCGAGTAATTCATACATAGAAAAACCTAAAAAATGCTCAAAATTAAAACTAAACTTTAGCAAAAATGATTTTATAATGTCTACATGTGTATCTAAATGCACACTGAAGAGATAAACTCAAGAACTAACATTAGGACCCAGCGGAACAGCTCATTTGCTCCATATAGCGCTATAAGGCAATCTAGTGGCAAAAGTCATGAAATATCATGTTATATTATTTTTTTTCCACAAGAGGTCGGAAGAGACACCCAGGGCCCTATCATACACCCAGCGCAATGCGGTGCCATGCGCAAGGCAAGTGTTTTTTGCTAGTTTCAGCCTGACGCAGTTACCATCCTACGCAACGTTGTTTAAATAGCAAATGTATTTGCGCCCATGGGCGTGCCGGTCTGAAAACGAGGTGTGTTCAGGTGCATTGTAGGCGCGTTGCTATTTTGAGGCAACTGAAATCGACTGCGCCACTGACCAACAAAAACCTGGTCTAAAGCCAATAGCGCAGTATTTTTTGTGTTGTTTAAAGAGCGTGTTAGTAATATGCGCCTATAGGTGGGTCAACAACGAGCGTACACTGTGCTTATTACACACACAGGGACGCGCAGCAGCACACAAACATTTTTAAATATGAAAAATTAAAGAATTAAAATGTAAAAGTTGATTATTGTGTACATAAATATAAAAATGCCTACATGTCATAATGGATAGTCATTGCATGTATCAGAATTAGCCTACCTATTTGCAGTAATGACGAGCAAGCAGGTGTCATTGGACGAGCGGATCCGTTTCCTCGCTAGAGAAGCAAAAACCGCCATGTAAATAGCGAATCCGCCATGGTGCGAGCACAACTGGCTTTTAAAGGGAATGGAGATGAGACTCTGATTGGTTTATTGCACGTTAAGCCCAAAACACACCCATGACTCATTAAGAGAATAGGGACAACCCTTTTAGACCATGCGCGGAGTGCGCCGACCGTTTTTCCCATCGTTAAACTAGCAAAAGTGGATTCGGACACGCCCTAAGTGCACTTGCGCCGTGCGCTTTAGACCATGTGCTTAGATTATTAAAATAGGGCCCACCCAATGTGAGATATTCTGAGCTGAATTAACAGGGTTATGCATGAAATGTTGAGTTATTTATTGATAAAATCTAGTAATTTAAAGGTAAATAAAATAAAAAATAATTAAAAAAAATCTCTAAAAAAAATTCCATTAAAAAATTTAAACAATATTATAAAAATGAAATGATATAAGCTTTCTGGAACAAAAAAAAAAAAAAGTATAATTTTAGGGTTTCGGGTTATTTCGACCCGGGAGGGACTGATTAGATACAGAGTGTGAGGGACGGATGAAGGTTAAACTAATAGTGAACCATATTTTGGCTTCAAGGATACGAAGCAGGCGCAGAGCAGCTGCACACATGATACATGGCTCCACTGTCACATAAAGTACAGTCTGTTCACACACCTCCTTCGGGTCCTTCTCTCGGAAACGACACCAATCTAGCACTTGATCCAGTGCCACCATTTCTGCATGCCGAGTAGCCTTGGGCAAAGCAGGCACAGACGTGAGGTTGTTTCGTGTAGTCCAAAGTTTCTCCCTGCTTTACTAGGAAGAATCATTAATCAAAATGTCTTGACATAACATAAACTGTAATATATGGGTCAATGGCAAATGTTTAAAATGACAAAAAGAAGAAATTCTTTTAAAAATCTAGTTCTTAGAAACTTACATTATGCAACCACTAAAGTGAAACATAATCAAATATTTTCCTTACACAATCATGAATCATTTACAAGAAAACAAGCCTTGCAATGAGACTTATTTTTTACTAAACCGTTACACCACCTACACATTTTGACTTTAAGCCTCACAAAAAATTTCAAAATGAATTTAAATTCAGAAATTGAAAACAAGTCCATCATAGAAGATGTGTATTCACATCACGGTCTGCATGAACCGCATTGTTTATGCATTTCTGAATAACTTAACATCTGAAAAATTATTGTCGTGTAATTGATAAATGATAATTTGCAGATACATACTGGAGCATAGGGTTATAGTCAGCTAGATTAAGTATTGTTGTTAGCAATTTCAATAACCGTAATAACTTGAATAATAATAAATTAAGATTTTTTAAATGACCAATTATTAGTCGCATTGTGAAGTCACTTACATTTTTTGTTTCATTCACCTCATTTCTTCCTTTTCCAATAATCTCATTGTTGTAAACCATCAGACAGCCAACTGGAACCTCACCATTCTCAAGGGCTTCAATTGCCTTTAAAAGTAATTCATGTTATATTAATTAATATGTCATATCATATATTATTTTCTCAAAACAACCCAAAGTACAATTTACCATTACCATACACATGTATATATATATATATATATATATATACATACACACACACACACACACACTTATACATATACACACTTATCATGGTAAATACTGGTAAGAGAAACAGTAAATATCAGAGAGTCTTTACCATGTCAAACGCCTTTGACATCCATGGTTGTATCTCACTTTCTAATGGCTGCAGAAAATCACTCTTCTCGGGATCAAAACTGTCTGCTTGCATCTCTATCAGTATCCTCAACAAAAGTATAACCGTATAAATAAAGCAGCACAAGTCGGGGGAAGTAGCGTTTTGTTTACACGCGCACGTGTTTACGGGGGAACGTAATACTGGATGGACCTTCCAGGAAGGTGAATCGATCGACAGTAGAATCAATCAATCGACTCAATCTGTTCTCTGTAGTTCGCCTGCTTGCTGCTAACATGCGAAGTTATTGCCATGTAGCATTGTGCTAGCTAGTGAGTTACGTCCAAACACGTTCTTGCATCTATTTTTTCGTGTGTGGTTTTTGTGGTGTCAGGTCTGTTTTTAAAATGTTGAGTTCTACATGGAATTTCATCAAACGCCATAAGAGGAAATTCATCTTCACTGGGGTTTTTGTTGGAGGTACGTGGGCAACGAGACCACCTGCATGCTTATAGTTCAGAGATTGTTAGCTAGGAGTGACTGTGCATTAAATATTTCTTGTTTTGAATAGATTAATAAAAATACTTGTAGCTATAACATCTTGTATATAGTTTAGCATGTTATTAAAATGTTGCCAAGCATTAGATCTTATTTCCCCATTCAAATCATTAATCTCAGCTCACCTGTCACCTAGATATTCTATTGGCAAAGTTAATATGGACTTTACCCTGGTATTTTTAGCCATAAGAAAGATTTTATATTACTGAATAGATCTTGCATATTGCATATCACTTTCTTAACATGTACATTATATTGTAATATATTCTCAAACTTCATACCCAGGTGTCTATATACTTGGTAAATATGCACAAAGAAAAATTCAGGAGATGCAGGAGCGAGAGGCAGCAGAATACATCGCTCAAGCTCGGAGACAGTTTCATTTCGAAAGCAACCAGAGGACATGTAACATGACAGGTAAAAAAAAAAAATCGCATGATCAGTTCATGAAAGTGATGTTTCTTCTGCCTGATGTATGTAATTGTGTCTTTTATTTGTAGTGTTATCAATGCTCCCCACTCTCCGAGAGGCCATCATACATCACCTGAACTCAGAGAGCCTCACCGCTTTGCTGAAGACCAAGTGAGTCATTCTTCATGTAAATTATAGATGATTATCTACATTATAAAATAAAAGAATACAACTGACGTAAGTGATCATGTCTTCCCACACAGGCCAACCAATAAACTTGAAATCTGGGAGGATCTAAAGATTATTAGTGAGTTCAAGAAGTTTCTTTGTTATAGTATTCCAGATGTATTCAATATGATGTCAAAATTTACCCTATTTACTTTTTTTGTTAATGCACATTCTTAATCTTATTGTGAACTATTGATTTGCATACTTTATTCCTTAGAAATAAATGGTTTGTCTTTGTAATCTAATATTTTTTTCTCTGCTATATATAGTTTTTGTTTAAATATATAGATGTATGGCAATTCAATGTAGCTTTTTCTGAGAAAAAAACAACAGTTGATCAAAAGTGACAGTAAATACATTTACATTATTACTAAATATTTCTATTTTAAATAAATGCTTTGAATTTTCTATTCATCAAAGAATCCTGAAAAAAAAATGAATCATGGTTTCCACGAAAATATTAAGCAGCACAACTGTTTTCAACATTGATAATAATAAGAAATGTTGTGCCATGTCATAATTACAGTAATTACAAGATTACGTCTTGTAAAAACATTCATGTCCTCGAAGAAATCGTAATTCCAATTTGTAAACTGGGAATTTTCCGAGAGCTTCCGACGTACCAGACGTACCGCTGCAGATTCATATTGCCGTTGATATTATAGCCATAGAAATGCATAATTCTGAGGATGTGACGTGAACGATATAATGTCATACACTCTCGTAATTATGACATGGTGTGACCGCAGCACAAATCAGCATCTTTATGAATGATTATGTGACACTGAAGATTCAGCTTTGCCATTACAGGAATAAATGACATTTCAATATACAGTATATTTAAATATCAAACAGTTATTTTAAATAATTTTTAATAATATTTCACAATATTTTTTTACTGTATTTTTGATCAAACCAATGACGACTTATTTTGAACAAAAACATTAATAAATCTTATACCAACCCCTAACTTTTGAACGGTAGTGTATTTATTTATTTATTTTTTCCTTTTTCAAATTCAGGTAAAATGTAATAAACAAATGTTATTTTCCATTGATGTCATGAGGGTTACTGGAAAATGTTGAGCAATGACCAAAGAGTTATGGCATTGTTTTGTCTGAATTCTAGTTTGGAACGCCCACTTTTCACAATCAAAATGATTCCCACCCTACAATTTTTTTGTTGAATGTCCTGTTTGACAATACGTCACATGGAAGTAAATGGGTTATGAACAGAAATCCAAGTTGACTTTAATTAAACTCTCATCCATTTCTGTTCTGAAACAATGATCTCCGCCCTCCAGGTTTTACCCGCAGCATTGTGGCGGTTTACAGCACTTGCATGCTGGTGGTGTTACTCAGAGTTCAGCTCAACATAATTGGTGGCTACCTGTACCTGGACAACTCTGTGACAAAGAATGGAACGGTATGTCAGGGCTTGGTGTTTTAAAGGCACAGCAACATCATTTTATTATGTTATAGCATGTAATTGTTACCACATTTCTCTTATACTGCTACTTTAGACCCCATTCGCCCCTCCTGATGTTCAACAACAGTATCTGTCAAGTATCCAACACCTTCTTGGAGAAGGTGAGGACAATGTCAGATCTGTATAAGAGCGTCTAATCTGTATTATAGTTTAATCCTGTGTTCATACAGGCCATATGCTCTATAGTTTACACTGCTGTTCCTTTTTTTCTGTGTTTTCAGGGCTTATTGAACTGATAACTGTGGTGAAGAAAGCTGTCCAGGAAGTTCTTGGACTGTACGCTGAGTGATTGATTGGATGATGAATGAATTTGAATCTAGTCATCCTATACTTGTGGCTTTATTTGCCATTGCAGCTATTGAGCCGTGTCAGTGTTCCTCAGCTAACTGCTGTCCATGTCTCCTCAGGGTGTCTCTAAAGCAGAGTTTGTCCCTACAAGAGTTGGAGCAACAGTTAACTCAGATCAGACAGTTAGTGGAGGAGGGCAGTGCTTCCTGTAAACACAAAAGTCTTTCTTGGTACATGATGCCTGATGAAGAGAACACGCTAGCCTCACAGGTAGATATATAATATATAATTTACAAACCCGATTCCAAAAAAGTTGGGACACTGTACAAATTGTGAATAAAAAAGGAATGCAATAATTTACAAATCTCATAAACTTATATTTTATTCACAATAGAATATAGATAACATATCAAATGTTGAAAGCGAGACATTTTGAAATGTCATGCCAAATATTGGCTCATTTTGGATTTCATGAGAGCTACACATTCCAAAAAAGTTGGGACAGGTAGCAATAAGAGGCCGGAAAAGTTAAATGTACATATAAGGAACAGCTGGAGGACCAATTTGCAACTTATTAGGTCAATTGGCAACATGATTGGGTATAAAAAGAGCCTCTCAGAGTGGCAGTGTCTCTCAGAAGTCAAGATGGGCAGAGGATCACCAATTCCCCCAATGCTGCGGCGAAAAATAGTGGAGCAATATCAGAAAGGAGTTTCTCAGAGAAAAATTGCAAAGAGTTTGAAGTTATCATCATCTACAGTGCATAATATCATCCAAAGATTCAGAGAATCTGGAACAATCTCTGTGCGTAAGGGTCAAGGCCGGAAAACCATACTGGATGCCCGTGATCTTCGGGCCCTTAGACGGCACTGCATCACATACAGGAATGCTACTGTAATGGAAATCACAACATGGGCTCAGGAATACTTCCAGAAAACATTGTCGGTGAACACAACCCACCGTGCCATTCGCCGTTGCCGGCTAAAACTCTGTAGGTCAAAAAAGAAGCCATATCTAAACATGATCCAGAAGCGCAGGCGTTTTCTCTGGGCCAAGGCTCATTTAAAATGGACTGTGGCAAAGTGGAAAACGATCAGTGATCAGACGAATCAAAATTTGAAGTTCTTTTTGGAAAACTGGTACGCCATGTCATCCGGACTAAAGAGGACAAGGACAACCCAAGTTGTCATCAGCGCTCAGTTCAGAAGCCTGCATCTCTGATGGTATGGGGTTGCATGAGTGCGTGTGGCATGGGCAGCTTACACATCTGGAAAGGCACCATCAATGCTGAAAGGTATATCCAAGTTCTAGAACAACATATGCTCCCATCCAGACGTCGTCTCTTTCAGGGAAGACCTTGCATTTTCCAACATGACAATGCCAGACCACATACTGCATCAATTACAACATCATGGCTGCGTAGAAGAAGGATCCGGGTACTGAAATGGCCAGCCTGCAGTCCAGATCTTTCACCCATAGAAAACATTTGGCGCATCATAAAGAGGAAGATGCGACAAAGACCTAAGACAGTTGAGCAACTAGAAGCCTGTATTAGACAAGAATGGGACAACATTCCTATTCCTAAACTTGAGCAACTTGTCTCCTCAGTCCCCAGATGTTTGCAGACTGTTATAAAAAGAAGAGGGGATGCCACACAGTGGTAAACATGGCCTTGTCCCAACTTTTTTGAGATGTGTTGATGCCATGAAATTTAAAATCAACTTATTTTTCCCTTAAAATGATACATTTTCTCAGTTTAAACATTTGATATGTCATCTATGTTGTATTCTGAATAAAATATTGAAATTTGAAACTTCCACATCATTGCATTCTGTTTTTATTCACAATTTGTACAGTGTCCCAACTTTTTTGGAATCGGGTTGTTAATGGCTAGTAATTTATTATTACTATTTAATTGTAATTGTATTTATTAGTATTAGAGCTGCACGATTAATCGTTAAAAGATCACAATCTCGATTCAAACAGCCACGCAATCTTATTCCTAAAAGGCAATGATTCGGCTATGTCTAATAAACCAAGTATGATCACAGCGGAACGTTCAAATATGTGTTGCCGTCAGCGCTAAGCCAGACAGAGCAGTTGTCGTGTAGGTATGGAACAGATTCACAGTCTTTTCAACTACACAGTATCAATTATTTCTGTGTTACAATGATTCATATTATCACAAAAGTACTGGGGTAAAAGTTTATAGTTCGGATATAAACACTGATGTCTACGGAAGCGATCAAAACAAATTTTTTTGTATCAATTACATCGTTAAACCAGTTGGTGGCGACAAGTGACTTAAAAATTTGTCATGGAATCATTTATTCAAGAGACTCTTTTAAATACGCTGATTAATCCAGTCATGAAACAAGTCAAGTCTTTATGAGTGAATCATTAATTCAAACCAATTTTTGTAATAAAAAAAAAACAATAATAATAATTCATTATTATTCAATAATAATTAATTAAATATATTTTTAAATAGACTGCAGCAATTAAAATTTTGTCAGAACCTCTAGTAAAAAATTACATGTTATTTTGTTTAGTTGTCTATTCAGAATTGTGGGAGAATCGTGATCTCTATTTTAAATAAAAAATGTGATTCTCAATTTATCCAGAATCGTGCAGCTCAAATGTATTAATCTATTTATATTTTTATTTCTATAGAACTAATATATAGCTTATTGGACTATTTTTTTTTTTTATGTATATAACATTTATTTGTTTTTATATATATATATGTGTATATATATGTATATATATATATATATATATATATATAAAACAAAATAATTTCTATATTTTATAAATCTATATAAAATGTATAAATTATTTAATCTTTTTTTCTGTTTTTATATATATATTTATTTCTATTTTTTTTCTCCTAGGCCTGTGGTCTCACAGAAAATGATGTCACAACAATAAAGCTGCTGAATGAAACCAGAGATATGCTTGAAAGGTGAGGGACATCAAGGCACCACCGATATAAATCTATAGAATTTAAAATTGAAAATAAAAACACTTAGGACTGTCAAAAATGTAAATTAATTAATCACAATTAATCTCATGATTTATTTTTGTACTGAATGCCTTAAAGGGATAGTTCACCCAAAAATTTAGTTTCTGTCATCATTTACTAACCGTCATGTCTTTTCAAACCCATAAGACTTTCGTTCATCTTCAGAACACAAATAAAGATCTTTTTGATGAAATCTGAGAGCTTTCTGTCCCTACGCAACTACCACTTTGACGCTTCAAAAAGTTCATAAAGAGATTGTAAAACTGAAGAGACTTGATCGCTTTATATGATGAACAAACCAAATTTAGGCTTTTATACACATATAAAAAGTCACCAATTCACACATCAGTTGTGGTAAACGGAAGCTCAAGCATGTTCGCTTGACGTGCGAGAACCAATGAGGTTAATTCTCGTGTTACGCAGCATGTTTGAGCTTCCGCAAGAACCAATGAGGTTTGTTCTTGCGCAGCAAGCAGGTTTGGTTGAGCTTCTGTTTATGTTCGCTGATCAATGTTTATATGTGAATAAAAGAGTAAATTCAATGTGTAAAATATAAAGTGATCAAGTCTCTTCAGAAAATTTGGACTAAACTGCTCAATTCATATGGATTAGTTTGACGATCTCTATGAACTTTTTTAAACGTCAAATTTTCAGTTGCTTAGCTGTCAATGGAGGGACTGAAAGCTCTCAAGATTTCATCAAAAATATCTTCATTTGTGTTTTGAAGATGAATGAAAGTCTTACAGGTTTGGAACGACATGAGTGTGAGTAATTAATGACAGAATTTCCTTTCATTTTCATTTAACACATTCAGTTCCTTTTATACAGTATTATATGAGTTATAAGAAAGAGTTCTGAATTCAAAGATTAATTAAACAAACGAGAGTAAATTGGTTGAAATCAATAGGTTAACATGGATCACTTAAGCATAGGCATATTTGGACATCATTGAGCTCTGTAGCTGGGTACTAATTGCATCTAAACTTTTTTTTTTTTCAGCCCAGACTTCAATACTGTACTCCGTACTTGCTTGAGCCGAGGCTTTATCCGATTCCTAGACAACATGGCAGAGTTTTTCCGACCCCCGCAGAGAGACTCCACCCCCTCCAGTACACCTGATCGGTCAGTGTACAAGCATTTATTTTTATTCAAGAAGGTATATACAGTTACCCCAAAAAGTGGTCAATTTGCACAATTAAGTCACATTTCAAAATGTATGAATGTATTTGCATTTATTTAACAAAATATCAAACCTATGAAAGCTTGATTCTGCCGTGGAATAAAAAATAAAATAAAATATCACAATTCAGGCATTTTTCTCACAATTGTGAGATTATATCTATCAATTGCAAGTTAAAAACTTGTAATTTAGGAGTTTACATCTTGTAAAACTGACATTTTTCCTCAGAATTGCGAGTTATAAACTCGCAATTGCAAGTTGACGTCTCACAATTCTGATTTTTTTTGTTTTTTCTTAGAATTCTGAGTTTATTTCTCACAATTCTGTTTTTTGCTTGCTTGTAAAGCATTATCTATTGTGAAGGGTCATGTCATTATGGTTATTGTAGCGCTGTGCTGGAATTTATTTTCAAGGAAGTACTGTGTCTATTAATGGGTATAGTTACAGTAAGGTCTTCAGCTAGTCAGGTTGAGATCCTTTCCATCTAAACTGGTTATCTCTTAAGCCTAGCAGTAAATGTTGAATGAGCAATAAGATAACCATATTCATCCGCACAGTCACGCAGAGCCAAAGCACAACCAAAACACAACCAAAACAGTGTTCTTCAGCAAAATGCATGCAGTTTTTTTTTTAACCACTAGAGGGACAAAAGTTACATAGTGGATCTTTAAATAAGGTTCCATTCAAACCAAACCATTTCATAGTCATGAAAAACCTGGAAAAGTCATGGAATTTTAAAATGGAAATTTCCAGACCTGGTAAAGTTTTTGAAAAATAAACCCAGAAAGTTTTGGAAAAGTCATGGAAATGTATTGGTAAAAATATACATTAACTCTGTATATCAGAAATGCACTTTAAAGGTGCACTGTGTAAATTTTAGTGGCATCTAGTGGTGAGGCTGTGAATTGCAACCGCTTACCCCTCCCTTTCGAAGCACATAGAGAAGCTACGGTGGCCGACACAGGACAAAGATGTCGTCGTCTGAGACAACAGAGAGTAGCTAGCACTCTGTAGAGCAGTTTGTCCGTTTAGGGCTACTGTAGAAACATGACGGCGCAAAATGGTGACTTCACTGTAAAGGGACCCGCGGTGTATGTGGATAGAAATGGCTCATTCTAAGGTAATAAAAACATAACGGTTCATTATGTAAGGTCTTTATACACCACTGAAAACATAGTTATGTATATTATATTGCATTTCTGTCAATAGATCATAAATCCTCATAAATACTACACACTGCACCTTTAAGCAAAAAATAAAAAATAATCACAAAAAGTCCAAATATGTCTCAAATAAAATGGATTTTAGCACATTTTAATGTTTGAATATCAGATGTACCAGGGATTTTTCAGATCTTCTTCCCATTTTACTGGTTTGTGAACAATATTTATGATGATTTTCATGCTTGTCTTCCAGACTATCACAAGTAAGCCTCCCATTAGCCAAAATCATTCCCATCATCAACGGACAGATACATTCAATATGCAGCGAAATACCAAGTCACTTTGTCCAGGTGAGAACCTTCATATGCATCGACAAATTTTGATTTCCATGTGGCGTAAAAGTTGCCCACACACACCAATGCATATTGTTTTCATTCATGTTTTAGGATCTCTTGTTGATAGACCAGGTGAAAGAGTTTGCCGCCAATGTGTACGAAACGTTCAGCACCCCTCAGGAACTTCAGAAGTGAGCGCGGGACTGAGCAAAATGTGAACTTGTGAAAGTCGAACACCTTACAAACCGACTTTAAAGAAACTCTCTGCGTGCAGAATTGTTCTCCTTGCACACACTAAAATCGACCCGAGAAAAGAAACTCGCGGCTGTTCTGAGAGACGAGTGCGTAACGGAGTTCAGATAGCTTCTCATGACCTGCTAGCTGTCCTGTCTGTATGTTGTGACCCTCTAACCTTATCCCAGGCATGCCAAGGGTTTTACAGGCTATAATAAACTGTAGTACATTTTATTTATTTTTTAATCCCTATAGCATAACATTCTAATAACTGTCACAACTTGGTTATACAGTATCTGCAGTATGGACTTCAAAGAGTGAATTGTAGACATCTCTGAATCTGATGTTGCAGCTGCTGGACCAAAATTCAGTCATGCCCACCTTTGCAACAGTAACAATGCATGATGTTTGCACTGCTACTGGTTAACAAATGCATATTTTGGGAGTATTTTCATTTGTATTAACTTTAATATTTGAATGGTTCTACTAATTGATATAGGAATTGTTGGACTCATTTTTGTTTGGCAAATTCTTAAAGGTTGTAGAGTATGCTATTCTTTTTGTAAAATGACCCATGAATGTTAATAAATAATGTGAGTAATAATACTGGAACTATTCATTTTTAAAATACCACAGGATATTTGATTAGAAAACACTGCATGTTGTTTTGGCTTTTAAAATGTGAAATTGTACCAACAGACTGCTATATTACAGTAAAAGAAACCTTGAGGACGTTTGTTTTCGTTCTACACTTCCTCGTACGCACAGTAAATCTTCCGGGTTCCTCTAGAGGGCAGCACATATCTACAATTGAGCTCATAGCAACTAAACAATTAGGTCATATCGTGGTCTAACAATAAACATTCTCACCAGTTAAAGTACAAAAATAAAAAAGGCAGAAAATTAAGTAATATCTGCTTAAACATGAGGGAAGCATATGACGACTGCTCTTGCACAAAACACCACCCTTTTGACGCAACTTCCTTATTCCAAAAAAAAAAAAAAAAAAAAACTTTGTCGCTTAATCTGCTTGCTTTGGATGAGAGCAAGCCGATTAAGCAATATATGCCACTCCTTACGTAATGTTCTGGAAATAAATTAATACATTCAGAAAATAAATAACTAATTGTTCACATCATGACACTGCATAATCTTTTTATTTGTCAATTCATATTATCATATTTGTATAACTTTAAGCATGTTATTGTCACTAAACAGTTCAAAAGTTTAGGGTCTTTTTTTAAATGTCTCTGAAGAAGTTTCTTAGTCTTTCTCACCAAGGTTGCATTTATTTTATTTAAAAAATACAGCAAAAACTGTAATATTGTGAAATTATTATAATTTTAAAAAAGTGCTTTCTATTTCAATATATTTTAAAATGTAATTATGCCTGTGATGGCAAAGCTGAATTTTCAGCAGCCATTACTCTTGATCCTTCAGAAATCATTCTAATATGCTGATTTGGTTCTCAAGAAACATTTCTTATCAATGTTGAAAACATTTGTGTTGCTTCATATTTTTGTGGAAAGTGTGATGCATATTTTTTCAGGATACTTTGATGAATAGAAAGGACAGCCTTACTGACAATTCTGATCAATTTAATGCATCCTTTCTGAATAAAAGTATTAATCTATTTTTCAATGATAGCTGTATGTGTGCATATTGTTCCATTTGTATCCTAAGACAAAAATAAATCATTTGTAAGGGTGAGAAAATGTAATTTAAAGTCAAACACTCTGTATCAGTATGAAATTAATATTTTAGGGATGTGGTGGTATCTGAGCTGATAATTCAGTGTTATTTTAGTAGATACTGTTGTGATACTATGCGAAACTATAGTTTTTATTAATATTTTTAATCTAATATATGTGTAATATATGTGTATCTAATATATCTAACATAATATATGTGTGTACACTGTGTATATACACTCACCTAAAGGATTATTAGGAACACCATACTAATACTGTGTTTGACCCCCTTTCGCCTTCAGAACTGCCTTAATTCTACGTGGCATTGATTCAACAAGGTGCTGAAAGCATTCTTTAGAAATGTTGGCCCATATTGATAGGATAGCATCTTGCAGTTGATGGAGATTTGTGGGATGCACATCCAGGGCACGAAGCTCGCGTTCCACCACATCCCAAAGATGCCCAATTGGCACTAAGGGGCCTAAAGTGTGCCAAGAAAACATCCCCCACACCATTACACCACCACCACCAGCCTGCACAGTGGTAACAAGGCATGATGGATCCATGTTCTCATTCTGTTTACGCCAAATTCTGACTTTACCATCTGAATGTCTCAACAGAAATCGAGACTCATCAGACCAGGCAACATTTTTCCAGTCTTCAACTGTCCAATTTTGGTGAGCTCGTGCAAATTGTAGCCTCTTTTTCCTATTTGTAGTGGAGATGAGTGGTACCTGGTGGGGTCTTCTGCTGTTGTAGCCCATCCGCCTCAAGGCTGTGCGTGTTGTGGCTTCACAAATGCTTTGCTGCATACCTCGGTTGTAACGAGTGGTTATTTCAGTCAAAGTTGCTCTTCTATCAGCTTGAATCAGTCGGCCCATTCTCCTCTGACCTCTAGCATCAACAAGGCATTTTCGCCCACAGGACTGCCGCATACTGGGTGTTTTTCCCTTTTCACACCATTCTTTGTAAACTCTAGAAATGGTTGTGCGTGAAAATCCCAGTAACTGAGCAGATTGTGAAATACTCAGACCGGCCCGTCTGGCACCAACAACCATGCCATGCTCAAAATTGCTTAAATCACCTTTCTTTCCCATTCTGACATTCAGTTTGGAGTTCAGGAGATTGTCTTGACCAGGACCACACCCCTAAATGCATTGAAGCAACTGCCATGTGATTGGTTGATTAGATAATTGCATTAATGAGAAATTGAACAGGTGTTCCTAATAATCCTTTAGGTGAGTGTATATATATATATATATATATATATAAATACACACTATGTATATATTTAAGAAATATTTGCATGTATATACTGTATATATATTATACAATTGATCTTATATATAAATATAAAGATTTTATATCTAAATATAACATTTTCCTAAATATATACATGCATGTGTGTGTATTTATATATACATAATAATTATACACAGTATACACAAACTTTTATTTTGGATGCGATTAATCGATTGCCCAGCATTAAAAAGAAGTTTACGTTTTTTATATTTTATTTTATTTATAGTTAGCGTTATTTTAAGTAACGTTTTTTTTTATGGTTTTAGTTACGGTTTTAGTTTTAGTTAATAATTACCCTGAAGCAATGAAAGGAATTAGTTTGTCGTTCCAAATCCAAACCTGTATTCTTCTGTGGAAATGTGTCAGGGCTTTTTTTTTTTGTGTCAGTAGTCACCAAAACAGTTCATTACCAAAATTCTTTTGTGTTCCATGGAAAAAAGGTTTGGAATGACATGAGGGTGAGTATGAAGCGAAGTGAAGATAAGGATTGTGGGATGTACTGTCAGGTTCTGAGGTCAGCTATCTTGTGAGAGGATCAGTTAACCGTGCTGAGCACAAGCATTTGGAGAAAACAAGTAAATTACATCAGATTGAGGCATCATTCGGGCAGCTATGTAGGTCAGCATTTGGGTAATACCACCGCCAACACCTACAGACCAGTTTAGTACAAGAAAAGGAGATGTAGCCTAATAATAGTGATTTAAAGGTTATAAAAATATGACGTCAATTCGCCAATGATTGTAGGCTAGACAACTGAAACTGCATTGGTTATGCTTATGACAGTTTGTCTGACAAGGGATGAGCTATATATAGAGCAAAGAGCAAAATAGGCTTATTGTTGCATAAACCGATGAATGTGCTGAATATCTATGAGGGTGTTTTCCACCGCACACTCCACATGTAGCACCTCCAGTCACATGACTCGCTCTGTGCTCAGCGTGCTCTTTGTTGTGCACCAGCAAACAGGAAATTCCCCTTCATCACATGACTTGGGTCTTTGGTTCTGCCCCGTGACCTTTTTACCGAAACTGTTTACATCAAGTCCAGGAATATAATGGAAACATCTTCTTGTAATCATTAAAAGATTGAATATCATATTATCTCTGTTTGCTGATGATAGCCTACACAATACTGCAGGACTAAGCAATTTATGGTTCATTTCTGGGTTTTAAAGTGCTCTCTAAAAGGCTATAAGTTATTGTTCTCGTCTTGTGAACAAAATACTCAAACATTAATATAACATTTGGAGTCCAAATGTTATATTAATGTTTGAGTATTTTGTTCACAAGACGAGAACAATTTTGGACACATGCTTTTTATTTAACAGTGCCAGACAAAGAATATAAATGAACATTTAAGAATGGGACGAGTGTTTTAAACCTGTTTGAAAACAGTTATTTTTGCAATTCAGTTCAGAAATTACACACTTCACCTTTTAAATAACCATGGTCAACTGTAGTAATGAATGTTGACAGTACAATGTAGTTAGTTTGCTTTCTGTGTATTGTTAATAAAGAACTTCAATTGCCAAAAAATATGACGTGTTAAAATTTGTTTGATTATTTTTACCCCTAAATATGATCATCCTTGGGAGAAAAGGAAAAAAAAGTATCTAAATATTTTAATTTATACTGTGAAAAAATAATACTATAAATGTCAAAATAATATTTAGTTTTTATTATTTTATCACATTTTTGTTCTGCTCAGTATAGCACTACTGTTGGATGTATTTATTTATTTACTCATTTATTTTTTTAAATCAATTTATTTATTTACTCATCTGCTTATTTGAATCTTATTTTAATGTGTGTATATATATATATATATACACACACACACACACACACACTGATCAGGCATAACATTATGATTGTTAAACTAAAATAATATTGTGTTGGTCCCCCTTTTGCTGCCAAAACAGTCGGGGCATGGACTCCACTAGACCCCTGAAGGTGTGCTGTGGTATCTGACACCAAGATGTTAGCAGCAGATCCTTTAAGTCCTGTAAGTTGCGAGGTGGGGCCTCCATGGATCAGACTTGTTTGTTCAGGACATCCCACAGATGCTCGATTGGATGGAGATCTGGGGAATTTGGAGGCCAAGTCAACACCTCAAACTCGTTGTTGTGCTCCTCAAACCATTCCTGAACCATTTCTGTTTTGTGGCAGGGCGCATTATCCTGTTGAAAGAGGCCACAGCCACCAGGGAATACCGTTTCCATGAGAGGGTGTACATGGTCTGCAACAATGCTTAGGTAGGTGGTACGTGTCAAAGTAACATCCACATGGATGGCAGGACCCAAGGTTTCCCAGCAGAACATTGCCCAAAGCATCACACTGCCTCAGCCGGCTTGCCTTCTTCCCATAATGCATCCTGGTGCCATGTGTTCCCCAGGTAAGTGACACACACGCACCCGGCCATCCACGTGATGTAAAAGAAAACGTGATTTATCAGACCAGGTCACCTTCTTCCATTGCTCCGTGGTCCAGTTCTGATGCTCACGTACCCACTGTTGGCGCTTTCGGCGGTGGACAGGGGTCAGCATGGGCGCCCTGACTGGTCTGCGACTACGCAACAAACTGCGATGCACTGTGTATTCTGACACCTTTCTATCAGAACCAGCATTAACTTCTTGAGCAATTTGAGCTGCAGTAGCTCGTCTGTTTGATTGGACCACACGGACCAGCCTTCGCACTTGGCCGCCCATGACCCTGTCACCGGTTCACCACTGTTCCTTCCTTGGACCACTTTTGATAGATACTGACCACTGCAGACCGGGAACACCCCACAAGAGCTGCAGTTTTGGAGATGCTCTGACCCAGTCGTCTAGCCATCACAATTTTGCCCTTGCTGCTCAAATCCTTACGCTTGCCCATTTTTCCTGCTTCTAACACATCAACTTTAGTATATTAATAGCACATAGAGAAGCTACGGTGGCCAGCACAGGACAAAGATGTCGTCTGAGACCTGATCTGTATATATATATACAGTATATATATATACACTCACCTAAAGGATTATTAGGAACACCATACTAATACTGTGTTTGACCCCCTTTCGCCTTCAGAACTGCCTTAATTCTACGTGGCATTGATTCAACAAGGTGCTGAAAGCATTCTTTAGAAATGTTGGCCCATATTGATAGGATAGCATCTTGCAGTTGATGGAGATTTGTGGGATGCACATCCAGGGCACGAAGCTCCCGTTCCACCACATCCCAAAGATGCTCTATTGGGTTGAGATCTGGTGACTGTGGGGGCCATTTTAGTACAGTGAACTCATTGTCATGTTCAAGAAACCAATTTGAAATGATTCGAGCATTGTGACATGGTGCATTATCCTGCTGGAAGTAGCCATCAGAGGATGGGTACATGGTGGTCATAAAGGGATGGACATGGTCAGAAACAATGCTCAGGTAGGCCGTGGCATTTAAACGATGCCCAATTGGCACTAAGGGGCCTAAAGTGTGCCAAGAAAACATCCCCCACACCATTACACCACCACCACCAGCCTGCACAGTGGTAACAAGACATGATGGATCCATGTTCTCATTCTGTTTACGCCAAATTCTGACTCTACCATCTGAATGTCTCAACAGAAATCGAGACTCATCAGACCAGGCAACATTTTTCCAGTCTTCAACTGTCCAATTTTGGTGAGCTCGTGCAAATTGTAGCCTCTTTTTGCTATTTGTAGTGGAGATGAGTGGTACCCGGTGGGGTCTTCTGCTGTTGTAGCCCATCCGCCTCAAGGTTGTGCGTGTTGTGGCTTCACAAATGCTTTGCTGCATACCTCGGTTGTAACGAGTGGTTATTTCAGTCAAAGTTGCTCTTCTATCAGCTTGAATCAGTCGGCCCATTCTCCTCTGACCTCTAGCATCAACAAGGCATTTTCGCCCACAGGACTGCCGCATACTGGATGTTTTTCCCTTTTCACACCATTCTTTGTAAACTCTAGAAATGGTTGTGCGTGAAAATCCCAGTAACTGAGCAGATTGTGAAATACTCAGACCGGCCCGTCTGGCACCAACAACCATGCCACGCTCAAAATAGCTTAAATCACCTTTCTTTCCCATTCTGACATTCAGTTTGGAGTTCAGGAGATTGTCTTGACCAGGACCACACCCCTAAATGCATTGAAGCAACTGCCATGTGATTGGTTGATTAGACAATTGCATTAATGAGAAATTGAACCGGTGTTCCTAATAATCCTTTAGGTGAGTGTATATATATAATTTTTTGTTTATTTATAAAAATTTTAATCTGTTTTTTCTACAATTTCTACAGACTCCCATCACTCTCTTTGACCCCAACCAAACTACATTTCCCAAAAATCCTTGATGAAACATAATTTACACATCTAATGCGCATCCTGTGCACTTCGTTGTGGTGCAGACAGTGTTAAGAAAATCTTGATATGTTTGTCAGTAAATGAAGGGAGAAGGAAATATAAAAATTGGCCAATAGTTTTTTTCCAAACAATCTCACTTGAACTTAAATGCACCAACAATCCCTTTTCGTCATGTGATTGCAACATGTAAAAATATTTACATAATCCTGTATTATTAAGTTACTGACTGGAGTTTCATGTGAGTGAACATGATATTAAACAAATTTTAAAATGCAAAACCCCCCTCATAATAAAGGGAAATTCTATCTCTAATTCAGTCACGACATCACTGTAGTACCTGAATAGACAAAAAGCTATATAAATTAATAATTTTACTAATTTAATAAGAATTACAATAAATAAACCGTAAAAGTCATTGTGATTGTGCATATTCATACATATGTGTAGGCATTTCTATTTTATATAATAATCAGGAAATGCTGGGACAGGGTGTTTTTGTTTTGCTGCTGGTCTTTGCTGCTGGTGAGATTATGACTCATCTGCCTCTACCTGCATTCTAGAGTCCTGTTACTCTCTGACTCATCCTGATGTCAGACTGAAAACACTGAACTCACCATCACATGAGCTTGTGCAACTTAATATTCAACCAAATTGTGGTTTATGACACATAAGCAGGTTTGAAAACAATAATAATCAATATAGAATATTATGGTAATACTTTACAATAAGGTCTAATTTATTAACATTAGTTAATGCATTAATTAACATGAACTAACAATGAGCAATACATTTGTTACAGTAGTTATTAATCTTTGTTAATGTTAGTTAATAAAAATACAGCTGTTCATTGTTTGTTCATGTTAGTTCACAGTGCATTAACTAATGTTAACAAATAGAACTTTTGATTTTAATAATGTATTCATAAATGTTGAAATTAACATTAACTAATATTAATAAATGCTGTAGAAGTATCATGTTGACTGAAGTAGTACCTGATGAAATCTTATTGTAAAGTGTTACCAATATAATTATGGTTTGATATCTACATAATAATAGTCTGTTTTATATATATATATATATATATATATATATATAACACTGATTGTCTCTTCATCACAGCACCTGTTAGTGGGTGGGATATATTAGGCAGCAAGTAAACATTTTGTCCTCAAAGTTGATGTGTTAGAAGCAGGAAAAATGGGCAAGCGTAAGGATTTGAGCGAGTTTGACAAGGGCCAAATTGTGATGGCTAGATAACTGGGTCAGAGCATCTCCAAAACTGCAGCTCTTGTGGGGTGTTCCCGGTCTGCAGTGGTCAGTATCTATCAAAAGTGGTCCAAGGAAGGAACAGTGGTGAACCGGTGACAGGGTCATGGGTGGCCAAGGCTCATTGATGCACGTGGGGAGCGAAGGCTGGCCCGTGTGGTCCGATCAAACAGATGAGCTACTGTAGCTCAAATTGCTCAAGAAGTTAATGCTGGTTCTGATAGAAAGGTGTCAGAATACACAGTGCATTCCTGTTTGTTGCGTATGGGGCTGCATAGCCGCAGACCAGTCAGGGTGCCCATGCTGACCCCTGTCCACCGCCGAAAGCGCCAACAGTGGGCACGTGAGCATCAGAACTGGACCACGGAGCAATGGAAGAAGGTGACCTGGTCTGATAAATCACGTTTTCTTTTACATCATGTGGATGGCCGGGTGCGCATGTGTCACTTACCTGGGGAACACATGGCACCAGGATGCACTATTCGAAGAATGCAAGCCGGCGGAGGCAGTGTGATGCTTTGGGCAATGTTCTGCTGGAAAACCTTGGGTCCTGCCATCCATGTGGATGTTACTTTGACACGTACCACCTACCTAAGCATTGTTGCAGACCATGTACACCCTTTCATGGAAACGGTATTCCCTGGTGGCTGTGGCCTCTTTCAGCAGGATAATGCGCCCTGCCACAAAGCAGAAGTGCCATGGAGGCCCCACCTCGCAACTTACAGGACTTAAAGGATCTGCTGCCAACATCTTGGTGCCAGATACCACAGCACACCTTCAGGGGTCTAGTGGAGTCCATGCCTCGACGGGTCAGGGCTGTTTTGGCAACAGGAAGGGGGTCATAATGTTATGCCTGATCGGTGTATACACATATATATATATATATATATATATATATACATACACATGTACATACATTATATATATATATATATATATATACACACACATACATACACATATACATACATTATATATATATATATATATATATATATATATATATAACAGACTATTATTATGTAGATATCACAGGTAAGGACAAGTACAGTGATTTGGCTCCAGTCCTGCACTGCACTGATGGTTGTGGACATGCCCTGACCATGTCCTTCTCCTCCGCTCTGATTGGCTGATCTCAAGGGATTATCATTAACTATTAATCCTATACTGCAATGATGCGCTCTGTAGTCACACCACAGAGCAGTCAGATGATGTCATCTCACCTTATCAAGCTGATTGGCTAAAGCCTCTCTCGCAGCTCTGTGCTCACCGTATCAATTTTGTATCACTCGAAGATCCTTTACAAGCAGTCACATGACTTCTTAAATATGACGTGGCCCTTAAAGACTAAGTGCAGTGTTTTTTTTATTTTTTATAGGAGGCCTGCGTTGTTTCAATTCCCTGCTTGAAATAAAATCCCAGAAATTAGAGGCTGTTACATTCTATGTGCCAGTAAGAAGTCAAGAGTCCCAATTAACGCAGTTCTTAGAATTTACAGCAAATTGAAGAAGTGAGGAATGGGAAATGAATGATGAAAATTAGGTTTCCCTGAGGCGTTGCTCGGATGCTGAGGATGCTGGAATTAGAAAAAAAAAATAGAAACTTCCTTAGTCACAGAACGGCCAAATATGTAGAGCAGCATTTTACTTTCACATCTGCAGGAAGTAGATAGTAGAGCACATTGTTTATGTTACCACATAGAAGTTTCATTGTAAATGAAATCCAAAAACTGAAGAAAGGAAAATGAGTGGCCAGGAAAAGAGGAAGTCCTTGCTAAATGTGTTTCATTACATGTTCTTAGCGTGATTCAATTCGGTTTCCTTATGCATTACGTAAGGCATTTATAGTTTAGTGGGGAATGACCTTTAGGTATTTGCGCCCCCCCTACACACTGTTTGCACATAGGACAGAAATAACAAAACCTAGGAGGCCTGCTGGAGTGAGAAATGAGGTCACGGCCCGTGACGGGGTTGGGAATCCTGGCTTTCCCTACTTCGCCTGTCTGCGACGAAAGTCCTTTGGGCGGGAGTCCGTCACTATGGATGCAGCCAGTGTAAACATGTACACAGTGCTCTGGTGCGTGTACCAGGGTGAGGGCAGTGTGAAGGTAGCACTGAGTTAACTGGGACTTTATAAATAACTATGAGTCCTACAGCTGTCTATGTCACATATGTAAGAGGAAAGCTATATAAACCATTATTTAGAGAAAGCAGTGTCAACATTTATACTGAGCAAGTGATGCTATGCATATTTAGGCCCCATTGCTGCTGAGTCATTTAAGACAATCTACCTTTCAATTAACCACTAAATAAATATATTATATTATCAGTAATCATTCTGATTTGATGCTCAAGAAGCATTTCTTATTATAATCATCAATGTTAAAAACAGTTGTGCTGCTTACATTTCTTTGTGGAAACCGTGATACACTATCATTTAAAAGTTTGGGGTAAGTAATCTTTTTTTAAAAAAATAGAAATTCTCTCTCAAAAAAGACGCAATTCAAATGATTCAATTGACAGGACATTTATAATGATACAGAAGAATTCTATTTCGAATAAATACTGTTCTTTTAAACTTCCTATTCATTAAAGATTCATGAACCATGATTCAATCAACACTGAGCATCAATAATAATTGATAATAACAGAACTAAATCAGCATATTAAAATGATTTCTGAAGGATCATGTGACACTGAAGACTGGAGTAATGATGCTGAAAATTCATCTTTGATCACAGGAATAAATGACATTTTAAAATATATTAAAATAGAAAACTCTTATTTTAAAATGTAATACTTTTTCACAATATTACTGTTTTTACTGTATTTTTAGTGAGCATAAGAGACCTTCGAGAGCAGGGCACAACCCAACACTTTTTGACTTTCTCAGTTTGTGTAAATCCACTTGGGGTTCAGAGTATTTATTTTTTCATTAATTTTACACGTCTAGTACAATCATGTGGTTTTGTATCACAGTGTGTACTTTTTTCTTGATTTAACCAGAAAGAATGTAAGTGAAATGTGACAACTTGCCCCATAGGTAGGGTACATTGCAACATGTGAGGGGCACATTGTAACATGACCATATGACAGCTTAAAATGTGATACAATCAAAAAAATATACAAGACAAACTGAAATATTTTGTCAATAAAATACAATTATTAACTTTTTTTTTTAACTCTTTTTAATAATTAAAAATAAACAAATTTTTAAGTTTGACAAACACAACGCAAAACACAGCTATACAGCATAGTTAAAAAAAAATAATAATAATAATAATAATAATTAATCATTTCTGAACATTGACTCTCAGTCTTTATTCACCAAATATTCTCATGGTTTCTCAATAGAATTCATAAAAGTATAGAATATAATAGCATATTTCTAATAGGGGCTCATTGTAACGCAGTGTTACAACATGCCCCACCTGCGCAACTGGGATTTAAACCCGGCTCGTGTCTTCTGCTGGTTAGATCAGCTTTAAAGAACTATCTCAACTGTTAAATAACAGATATAAGACTAAACTATTATCAGATTTGTCTCATTTTAAATAAACACAAAAAATAGAGATGAAAAATTAACTTAAGAAATTTACTTTTGCTGTGGTTAAATAAATGTTCAGTGATATCTTCCAAAGACTTTTGAATTTTGGAGCAATTTTTTTCTCGATATAGTGTGATATGGCAACCAGTAAATACACTAAGTTTCATCATGCTGGCATGTGTGGAAAGTTTTAAACTGTGTGTGTTACAACTAACGCGTTAGGTTGTGCCCCGCTCACCCCTACGTTCCTTATCCACTGACAAAGCTGGTTGGAAAACATAATCTCAGCCCACACAAAATTCTTACTAATTATAGAAATACAAAAGAATAAACCACACCAACTGTGCAATGAAATGGTAAAACATATGTAGTCAGACTTGAAACATAGGCTATGATTTATTCTCTTTGAGGTCTGTGAGGTGGAAAACCCTGAAACCATCTAGAGCATCTTGTTTCGCTTTAAGAGCAAAAAGACAGATTTTACATTGGACACCATGAGGCGACCCAACAGTTTATCTTAAGAAACCGTCTAAAAATCTGACTTTTTTTTTAAAGTGACCATGAACTGCATAGCCCCAACCATATGCAAATTAACATGACAAACTAACTGACATTTTTGTAAATACATAAACAACAGCAAAAATGCGACAGAACAAACACTGGGCCAAATATTCTCAGACCTGTGACCAATTTTTGGGTCACGACACAGCAGTTTGGTTCACAAATACCACTATTTATTTAGTCAACCTGTAAATATTTGTTATTAGCTCTGGAATAAACAAAAACTAAACCAGAGTTTAATTTACATCGCTTGACACATTATTCCAAATAAATGCAAACTATTTAATTTTAGTTTCAATGTAATAGAAAACAATTTAGATAGCCTACTTCTCAATATGTTTGAATATGGATTCACATGACAAAGCATAGGCTATATTTTTGATATAAAGTCAGGGGATGTATAAATCTAAAGGGAGAGGCATACTATACAAATACATTAAACCTTTATATAAAAACTGTACTATTGGCTACATAGTTTCACCAAAATACCGTAGTTAATAAGTTAAAACCTTATTTACATGTAGTTTGATAACAATAATACCAGGCTATCGCTGTTTTATTGTAGTTAGTAGGCTAGCCTAACTAACTTTGATATTTTTGTAAATGTATTGACCTTGTTCCTAGTGTGCTACATAGTATACTGATACACTGTACTCTGTCATTAGATTTGTAGGTTTAATAACATCTAGAGAGAGAAACCACCAGGCGTTTTCGATGACTAACGGTTGACTGGAATGCGATGTGTCAGACCGAAAGTGCAAATCAAACTATCGATCCCGACCTTTCATTATTCCAGCAATATACGTTTCGTTTCAAACGCGTGGTGTTTTGGGAAAAGGGTGATTTGACTTCTCACCTCGAAGCCTAAAAAACAACGGACAGTCGCAGGATTACTGTAGTCTCGATTTCCCGGAAGGATGACGTATTCTCCCCTGGCGAGAATACTCGAGGCTAGTGTGTTAAAGAAACAATGCGCAGTCTGTGCTTCTTATGAAACTGCTTTGTGCGCTGCTTAACCTGTGTCTGTGACACAAAGGCCACATCCTCGGGTGTTAGAAATAAATAATAATAATAATAATAACAATACAAAATAAATTAAAGTATGTGAAATATTAAAATAATCTGGTTTGATACATTTTGAACAAACTTCTTGTCTGAGTGTTATTAAAGGGATAGTCCACACAAAAATGAAAATTCTGTCATCATTTACTCACCCTCAAGTTGTTCCAAACCTGTATGAATGTATTTCTTCTGCTGAACACAAAAGAAGATATTTTGAAGAATGTCGGTAACCAAACTGTTGACGGGACCCATGGGCCTCCACCTTTTTTTCTCCATAATATAGAAGTCAATGGGGTCCATCAACTGTTTGGTTACCCATATTCTTCAAAATATCTTCTGACCAAACAGTTGATGGACACCATTGCCTTATGGAAAAAAATACTATGGAAGTCAATTTATTTATTATGCTTTTCTCAAGAAACTGTGAATAGAAAGGAAACTGTATCCCTATAAACGCACAAGCCTTGTTTTTTCCTAATGCCCACATGCATTTGAACCGAATTGGAAGGAAATTAAAAACTATATCATCTATTTATCTATCTATCTATCTACACACACACACACACACACACACACACACATATATTTCCAAAATTCTCTATAATGAAGAAAAGAGTACATAAATGGTACAGAGAGACTAGATATAATTAGGACATATTATATATTTTTAATGGTATTTATAATGATGATTATTATAATGCTGGTTGTGAAGATCTAAATAGTGGATGCATAGTAAAAACAAAAGTGATAGATAAATACTTTGTACATCGCAAAAATATTTTTCAAAATGAAAATGAAGCCAAATGAAAGATATGCAACATTATTTTAATCATATATAAAAACTATATGGAAAATCTAGTACATAATGATGGTTACTCTTTTAAATAAATACATAAATACTTCCTTTAAAAACATGACTGTGTTCTTATGGTAAAACTGATTAGAATCAGACCAGTAAAAAATATATAGTTTGAGTGGAGATGTCATAAAAACAAAACTGAAAGACTTATGGTAAATTGCTCTTCACATCAGAAAGAAACTGTGAAGGGAAAGGAAACTGTTTGAATATTGTTTAAAGACCTTTTTCTTAAACACAATTTGTACAAATGCCTTTTCTTTTGGAGATAGACAACAATCAACAAGGTACAACAGATAGAAATGTGAAATCACTTCTTCACAGTGTATTAATAGCTAACAGGTCAATATTGACATCATAACAGCTGTATGTATCCATGTCCCAGACACAAAATGGCCACAGGCCTTTAAACACCTGTTTGACTTTATACGACGGAGCGCAAGCTAAACTCTATGACGTGACTTTGCCCTGCCAGATATGATAAAGAGATGATAAGATGGTGAATACTTCTATATTAAGCTCTGTGTAAGGTATTAGATATAGATCATTCGGAAGAGTCCACACATGTCCGGTAAACAGCATATTAGTGTAAATTCATCTTAGTATCTTTATCGGTCATGTATATATTGCGGAGTGACTCTTTAACATATTTAATTATGGACACATTTGATCACAAGCACCATTTTAGAATCAACAGCACCTTTTGTCTTTGAGATTTCGATTTATACTTAAATTAATGCATTTCATAATATATTATGTATGTAATTATCTGACAAATATATATAACATACAGTACATCAACAATTATTTAGAAACTTCTGGACACATAAGCCATGTACTGTAGAATGTATGAATTTCATTGCACTGGGCAACATAAAATCAACTCAAGTTGCATCTGCAAACATATACGAGACCTTTTCTCAGAACTAACTTCCCTTTTCTATAACCAGCTGTCGTCAAGGCAATAGTGAATGTATAAAGTCAGTTCCCCTCAAGGTCACACAGCTGTCTAGCAGAATAACCGCAGGTTTAATACATCACATTATATGGACATTTTCTTGACAACCACAAAGTGATCCAATGCTGTTTATTTTAATATCGAACATTTATTGTTTCACAATTTTAAACCTAACAAACTTCTTTTTGTAATAAAACAACTAGCTTAAAAAAAAGTTTTGTGCTATATTTCTTTAAAAAATTATGCTCTTTGGTTTGGATTTAAAACGATTTATAAATGTTTAAATATTGCTTATCCATATACTTTTTTGGGCCACTGTATCAGTGGATAAACACCAACAAATTAATTTTATAGTATTTAATTTTTTGGGAGTCTTTGCAAAATGCAAATAAGGAAAAATAAACCACATCAAATACTATTAAAAATTAAAAATTACTAATTAAATTAAATTATTTAAAAATTCTTTGGAACTTCAAAAACATAAATCAACAAATATCTTTATTTCCATATCAATCGATGTCAAAACAACAACAGCAGCAAGTTCACTTAATGTTAAACTATGAGTCAGATGCAACGCATTCATTACCCAGATTCATTAATTCGGAGAAGATAGTTTTTAAGCCAGACAGTCATAATTTCTCTTGGGAAAAATAAATATTGCCATGTTTTGACTTTGTGTCAGGTTTAGACACAGCTCCTTGGTAACATTATTTTGTGTTCAAGCAATTGTATGTAATAAGGGAGTGTTTTAGTAGTGATTGCACCAGGACTGGTAAAAGGAGATCACTGGAAATTTCCAGAACACTAGGTAAGAGCGTGTACTGGGGTGGGTAATGACCCAACCAGAGCAAGAAAGCTGTGCTTCACATCTAGGAGAGGAATGCAGACACTGCTGACTGCCCACTCCCTGAAATCACTCTAAAATCATTCCGTTGAGTATCCATCCACAACTCAAAGTAAACAGACAGAAGCTATGAGCTAATGTTTATTTCACCACCTTTTATATGATTATTTCATAGTGGCATATGTTTTATAGATGTTGTGTGTTTTCTTATAATTTATTGTAATATTACATTGATTAAAACATACATGTTTGTTCTAAAAAAACACATCTGTAGTAACAAATTAAATTAAATGCAGCTTTAATGGAAAATAAACTTCTTATTTCCACTAGCTTAAAGGGATAGTTCATCCAAATATGAAAATTCTGTCATCATTTACTCACCCTCAATTTGTTTCAAACCTGCATGAATTTCTTTCTTCTGCTGAACACAAAAGAAGATATTTTGAAGAATGTCGGTAACCAAACAGTTGATGGACCCCATTGACTTCCATAGTAATTATTTTTCAATGGGGTCGATGGGGTCCATCAACTGTTTGGCTACTCAAAATACCTTCTTTTGTGTTCAGCAGAAGAAAGAAATTCATACAGGTTTGGAATAACTTGAGGGTGAGTAAATGATGACAGAATTTTCATTTTCATTTTCATTGAACTATCCCCTTATTGATTAACATTTGATTAACCCACAGATAAAACAGGACATTAGAAGAGGTTCACAACAATCATTATAAAGCAAGGTTTATTTACAACATTGAATTATATTTTAAAAGTTGAACACAATGTAAAATTTCAACTCGCTAAAATTGAAAAGTTTATGTTTTGTAAATTCTAAGTGATGCCACTTTTTTAATCTTTGAATAAAGAAACTCAAACATGAATGAACAATCAAAGTATAAATCACAGAAAGTAAAATGGTTGAACATGAAGATGTTAAATGGTGAAAACATTTTTACTGCCATGAAACCAAATGATCATATTTGATTACAATGTTTCCATTTATGGACTAAATTAAAAACTAAACAGGCTAAATAAAAAACACAGTGATACACTGACCTTGGGATCAACTCTCCATCTTCATACAATTCTCCATTTAACAGACAAAAAAAAGAGTGTGTTTAACAGAGTGAGAGGGATTTTCTGGTCTCTATACCGTGACCCAACTAGCCGGTCAATCTCTCCTCTCCCAAATCTTTTTTTTCATAACTATTCAGTATATGACATTAGAGCATACCAGAGATCCCATGTCATTACACGGGTATGTCTTTATTTGCTCATTAGGTTAACATGTCATCCTGCTACGACTTCTATTACTCCATTGTACAGGGAGGGCGGGGGGCTGAGCATGCCCAGTTATGGTGCGCGCAGAGGGTTGCCTGATTGCATCATCGCAAAGACAGCTTTTCTGATACTATAAATAGGGTGACGTCACTCGCTCCGCCCCTTGTAGTAGTTCACGTCCTCCAGCCATTAAAAGGGGTGATGCAACGAGCCGGCGACAACTGTAACTTTACCAGCTGAGCGCGAGAACACTCCAGCCAGTGGAGAGCATCACAACACGCGCGTTTTATTCAGTCAAAACAAGGTGAGTGACAGCATTGTTACACTTGTTATTGTATGGGTAACTGTTCTAGAATACACTCTGGAAAATGTCTACGCTATGTTCTGATAAATCAACTCAACCAGTGACTGATTTCAATATAAATGTGTTTTTGGGTCAAGCGATTGTATATAGGCTAATACTTTATATTCAAAACGTTATCTTATCTTATATAGGTCTATTTATAGTATATGTTTATGTTTTATTGTATTTAATCTTTATAAGTTATCTTGTTCTCAGGAGTAGCTAGTTGCAAAACGTGCGGAACTTGGCTGCAGTAACTCATGTTGTAATATTTGTATAATAACTGATTATGATATGTAGCTAGGCTACTTCTGTTGGCGAATCGTTATAGCCAACTGTACAAATATTTACAACAATAACAGTTTACATTAACGACCAACACATAGGCTGGGATTAGAGTTTATTAAACAGCTAAAGATGATGATTTTACAGGATTATACTGATTATGATTGTAGACCTGCTATACATATAATTAGAGTATATATTTTACAAAACATTTGAGTATGGTAATTGAATGTAGTCGCAACTTTTGAATAAAGCGATAACATATAAAGAAAGTTTGATAGGCTATATTCTGTATAGACTAAGCTATATGTAAAACGTCACTAAAAATATGGGAAATATTGACAACTGTGGTTGCCAGAACCTTAAAAAAAACCTTTAAAAAATAATGTAATGTTAAAAGCATTACTATATATGTTACACTTCATATGTGTACATTGTGTTAAAATACTAAGTAGTTTGAGCTATTTATTGTAAATGTACTGAGAATAAGAGAATATGTATATTTAATGAATTTCACTTTGATGAAAATTTGCCTATGTAGCAACTGTGGCCATATAATATATAATAATAAGTTTTATTAACATAAAGCACCTTAAGGGTAACACAGCCTATTGTATTCAAATTATACAAAAAAATTAACTAAACATAAGAGTCTGGGAATACCCCTTTCTCACTAAATCATAACAATATTTTACTGTAAAAGTATATTTATGCCTTGTTAAATATATTTTTCAATTGTGAATAAAAATATTATTATGTTGAAGTAATAAATGTATAAATATATTTAATAAAATTATATAAATTCTTATTTTTTATTTCTAGAATACATTTTTATAATATTTTACAGTGCAATTACATGTATTGATTTAATAGATTTTTTTTTACAGTTAATCATTCAATAGGTTTTTACTGTAGCATTTTTACATTCTAACTATTTTACATGGGGGGGCTACTTTTTTTACAGTTAAGTTGGTAGTCTAATATTTAATAGAGAAGGGGTTTGTAACTGACTACAAAAAGTTTACTATGACCTTTCCTTATTAAGACCATGACTGAAATCTTGCTTCATATGTTTTAGATTTCGGAATGATGCTTCAGCATCCTGGTTTGGGTCCCTTTGAGATCAGTGCATCGGCTTTGGTTCCCTGCCTCTCCCCGCCAGGCTCACTCACACTGGACGACTTCACCAACTTCACTCCATTAGTGAAAGAGGAGCTGCGCTACGCCATCCAGAACAAGCGCATGTCCAACGGCATGAGCACCTTGACCACTGATCGAGCGTGTATGAACAGCGACCGACCCACTGAACAGCCTGCAATGAAGCGAGAGGTAAGGATGACTCGTTTACAGTTATAAACAAATGTAATTTCTTGTATTTCACATTGGTTATATTGAGCAACACACACGTAGAAAAACCATGCTTGCACAATTCACTTGTTCATCCACTTGTGGACCTAATTCATTAGGTCTTTTCATAAAATCAATATTTATTACACAATGTGGGTATATTTTTTTAATGTATGTCATAAATATTATAATCTTAGGCCACTCCAGAGGAGAGTGATCGACGAAAAAGAAGGAGGGAAAGAAACAAAATTGCAGCAGCAAAATGCCGAAACAAGAAAAAGGAGAAAACTGATCATTTACAAAAGGTAGTCTTTGTTATTTTCTCTTTATTTTATATATATATATATACACACACATATATATATATATATATATATATATATATATACACATACATACATACATATTAGTGCAGTCAAATTTATGAATTGCATCTAACATAAAAGTTTGTGTTTGCATAATATATTTGTGTGTATATATATTATTATATTTATATATTTTTATATATACACAAGCACACACACACACACGTGTATAAAATATGTGTGTGTATATATACAGTATTATACACACACAGACCTTTATATATAAATATAATATATATATATATATATATATATATATATACACACACATATTACGCAAACAAACTTTTATGTTAATCGATTTGACAGCACTAATATATATATATATATATATATATATAATAAAATAAATATAAATAAAATTAATATTTATTATTTATATGTATATATTTTTTATTTATAAATGTTTACATATATATATATATATATATATATATATATGGTCCCACTTTATATTAGGTGGCCTTAACTACTATGTACTTACATCAGAAAATAAGTACAATGTACTTATTGTGTTCATATTGTAATGCAAAACACTTTTGCTGATATTGCGGTGGGATACGGGTAAAGTTAGGGACAGGTGTGGTGGTATGGGTAGGTTTAAGTGTAAGGGAAGTGTCAACAGTGTAATTATAAATTAACTACAGAAATTAATTACAGATGTAGTTACATGCAGGTAATTTTTAAAATGTAAGTACAATGTAAAAACATGTATGTACACAATAAGTGCATTGTATCAAATGATTAATTAAAATGTTAGTACACAGTAGTTAATGCCACCTAATATAAAGTGGGTCCATATATATATATATATATTATTTATGTGTAAAATATTTAATATTTTTAATATTTCTAAAATATTACTGTTGCATTTTACACTCATTTATGTTCTATGGATGGCTTTTGTTTTTTTATTCAGGAGTCAGAGAAGTTGGAGTCCATCAATGCCGAGTTGAAAGCCCAGATTGAGGAGCTGAAGAACCAAAAGCAGCAGCTAGTTTACATGCTCAACCTGCACAGGCCCACCTGTATTGTCCGCGCTCAGAACGGCCAGACCCCTGAAGATGAGAGGAAGCTCTTCATCCAACAAATCAAAGAGACCACCCTGCAGGGTCTGAACCTTACCACAACTGGACCAACACACACCGTGATGCCAACCAGCTGTGGGCATCTCTGAATCACAAACTGTACAGGCAAGAAGCTAATGGCTCCGCAGCCCTCGCCAAGGAACACTGGAAGGTTCACCCACGTTATAAAGGACTAAACATGGGTGCCTGCCATGATGCCACTCAAGGTCGGTCTGATGTACACTGAAAGAGACTGTTAAAGCACTAAAGTGTTGAAGGACGTCTGATGCGTTTTTCTCTTATTTAAATGTGTTCGTAAATGTATGTTCAACATGATATGCTTTTTGTATGCACCAAAGCTTGATGTCATGTTGATGCTACAACAACATGATTTCTTTTATTTATCAGCTTGTTGGTTAAATTAAACCCTGGCGGTGTGTTTGACAGCAAGTACTATTCTAGTGAGGGAGGAAACGAAGTGATTTGTGTGTATCTTTTTAATTTTTTGGCAGACATACAGGGTGATAAATGAAGTTGTTTAGTTTAGTTACATATTTATCTGTGGCCTCTGCCTTGTTAAGTGTCCACATAACATGCCACATGAAGTATTTCAAGCTGCTACTAATCTCTCAGGACTTGGGCTATATATATTACAGGAAACTCATACTAAAACAGATAAAATAACAGGGAAGTCGATGAAGAGTGGACTTTGAAACGCTACTGGCAAGGAAGTCTCTACCCTTCACCACTGAAAGCCTGTCTATCACCTCAACCATCTGACTATATTGTTGTTACAATGCTGTGAGCAGGAGGGTCTGCATTTATCAGCCCACTGTTAAAAAAAAATGTTTTTGTGCTTTTAGCAAGGACATACTACTTATTTTCTGATGTATACTGTAGATGTATGTTGTTATTGTCTAGATGCACAAACCTCTACACTCCCAGCTAACAAGGAAAATACTCAGAACGTCAAAGTCATGAGCAAATGTTCTACAAGTAACATTAATAGAATGTTCCTTCAAAGTTATGTGGTTTTTAATAATGTTCTCAAAACGTTATTTATCATTTTTTCATGTAACATCTTTTTCTGAAATGTTTTAGTTTGTTGTCTAAGTTACTACTTGTTTCAGAACAATCAGAGAACATTCAAAAGTAGCATTCTCATAATGTTTGCAAAAATGTTTAAATGGAATGTTTGCATAACCAAGAAAGAAAAACTGGACGTTTTAAAGTTTCAGAGAACATTCAGAAATGACGTTTTCATAATGTTACTAAAACGTTCTTAGAACATTTTTGTTAGCTGGGCTTATCCTAACTGAAAAAAAAACCTTAAACGATTCAACGTAAAGCTCTTAATAATTGTCTGGCTATGTTCCTGGATCATGTGTCAAGCACTTTTAGTGTCACGCCATGTTGTTAGTGAAGAAACACATACCACAAGACATCTGATCAGGCCCTGTGACTGCATTGCCTAATATTTCAGAAAGGTGTAAGAAATTTTTTTTTAAAAATCACTCCATTTCTACCAAACAGAGGAAAACCCCTAATCTTTTCACAAACTTCTGCCTCTTGTTTTGGAGTATATCATGTACTGAAAAGTTAAGTGACGCAGGCGTCAGGTAGCTTTTTCCTTTTTTTTTTTTTTTTTTTTTGTATTTGTTCAAACAGGCATGCCACAAACTGGCACTACTGACATTAAATGTGTAATGAAAACAAAGCTATGCTTTCTATTAGTGGTTAAACCAGCTTTTATCCATCACATCATTGCTGTCCACGTCAAAGTGTAAGTGCAATTGCTAGCAGAAGTCATGATTGAAAAGATAATGGCCTGTATTCAATTGCATATTTATATCAAATATGTATGGCTTCATTTTGACTGTCTGTTGTTTGTTTTTGATACTTTATTAATAAAAAATGATACCACTTGCATTTGAGTCACTCTTTGCTGGTTTTATTAAAGTCAAATGTGATTAAATACGACCTGATTGCATCAGAAGAGGCAACACCTTGTTACTATTTAAAGTGTACTTTACGTGTTCAAAAAGCAGTTGTGTTGAGATATTTGCTTTAGGGCAAGTCTGCACATGTATAACCTGAGAGACGTGCTGACTGCAACCCTTAGGGTGATCGAGTTCATCCTGCAAGAGAGCAATGATTCAGCATTTTCTGCTGATTTGAATGATTATTTCTGTTAAAGGGGGTGGTTTCGTACAAGGTAAACATGTATTATAATTTGTAATTGATTAAAGGTGAGGAAGGCATTGGAAAGCTTCTAGTAAAAATCTTCTGAAATTCCTTGGAAACCTCGAAACTGCTCAGGGAACTCTTGGTTGTTTTGGCAACTCCCTTTTTGGGGAAAAATGCGGGAATTATTCAGATTCAGTTTCTAGAAAAAAACAAACGTGGTTGTACAGGAACTAAAAGTATCTTTTAAACATTTCTCTTTGAGAGGGAGTAACTAAACATGACTCATTTTAGTAGTAATAAAACACACATACAAACAGAGACTGCCTAACTGTCATTGGTTATCAATAGCAAATACAACAACAGTGGCTTTTTAATGCAGGCAATGTTGTAGAATTTCTACACTGTAACAAATTATTTTCACGATTTGTTATCACAACATTTTTTCTTTTGTCAAATCAACTTAGATAATTGATGTGGTTTAGATAACATAATTTTTTTGAGTTTCTGTTGATTAACCCAATCTCCTTCAGTGTATTAAAGGGATAGTTCACCTAAAAATGAAAATTCTATAATTTAGTCACGCTCAAGTTGTTCCAAACTTGAATGAATTTCTTTCTTCTGCTGAATACAAAGGAAGATATTTGGAAAAATGTCTCGAGCAGATCTCGGCAGCCATTGACTACCATAGAATTTTTTCCCCACTATGGTAGTCAATGGCTGCTGAGATCTGCTTGGTTACAAACATTCTTCCAAATATCTTTCTTTGTGTTCAGCAGAACAAATACATTTATACAGGTTTGGAACAACTTGAGCGTGACTAAATGATGATAGAATTTTCATTTTTGGGTGAACTCCCTTTAACTAAATTTTTAAAGCGCTAATGTTCTAAGAGGCTTTTTTGTCTACTGACAAAATGAAAATATCCTTTTAATATAGCACTAAATAAATAAATAAAAATAAGGTTGATTTTCTCTGCCAGAGTCAAAGGTGATCTTATATGGCCATAGATCATCTTATTCTGCTGAATCCATGAAAAACCTTTACATGTGCCATCATTGCTTTGCATGATCCACAATAAAAACCGTCCCTTTTGGCCTTTTTATTTGCTATGGTCTAGTTCAGGATGAACTCGAGTCATTCTTTTGTCCACATCCCTTAAAGTAGGAAAAACATATTTATGGGGCAATCAAGTCCGAGTTGCTGCTCATTGCTTCATCATTGCTGATGCAGATTGATGTCATGTGATGATAAACGCTCAGAAATTACTCCCGGATAACTTCCACCTCTTTTCTGAAAACATATACCGCCCATGAAGAAAAAACACTGTATTACCATCACCAGGAATCGAACACTCTTTGTTCACATTCATTTTCCAATCAGTGCACTGAAATAAAATGAATCACTATTTGTAATCACAATAATTCAACTGGATATGAATACACTTTTGGAACTAAATGATCACCTTACAGAACGCATAATATGGGAAGATATCTGATTTCTAATCTGATATCTTAAATACATTGCATTCCTTTGACATCTTGCAGTGAGCTGGAAGTGACCCCGGTTCCTAACACCATGACTTGACTTTCACAGTAATGCAAGTGCACTTTGCCCTGCCAGAATGTGAACAAACATGGTCAAGGCCCTTGGCAATAAATGCAATCAGCGGAAACTTCACATTCTGATGCAACCACTTTAAACTGTTGCAATGGAATCTTCAAATGTCAAAAAGGGTGTTGTAATGCTATTTCAAACACCAGTGTTATAACCTTTGAACATGATTGTAGTGATTTTAAGGTTTTGATGTAATGCATCCATGACAGGTTTTTACCCTGTAAGATTGCAGGAATGCTTTACTCCTTCAGGGTAAAAAAAAGTATCCTGACCACCCTGTAGTCTACACTCTAAAAAAGATGGTTCTTTTAAGGTTCTATACACATAGTAACAGTTCTATTTAGAACCGTATCGTCTTGAAGAACCCTTTATATGCTGAAATGGTTCTTTGTGTTAGAGTTTAGGGTTCTTTAATTAACGCTTTTTTGTTTTTCACATCTGTAACTATCAAAGCCACCCCATTACTGATTTTCTGGTGCTCAGCTATACAACTACACAGACTGTCAACACACTTGCAACTGGTAAATGATTTCTTTCTTAAAATGTCTATAAATTTAAACTTTAAAATATTGTAACTGGTTTCCTACCAATCATGCCTTTTTCTCTTTTTAGTTTAACAGAACGTGTAAGTGTGAGCAGCTCTGTTCAGTTAGGGATACTCATCTTCTCTTCTCCATGAAGTAAGTAACAGAGATATTGAATTTATGATCCATATTGTTAGATTTTTTTTTAAATAATACTTTATGCCTAAACATACCCCATCACACACACACAAAAAACATTACAGCTATCCCATGACTTTAAATTGTGTATTTCAGATGCTGTCACGTATCACCTCATCTTCTGCAGAGAAAAACTGCCACTCAGAATACACACATAATGAAGACATAAAGAAATCAGAAGATTGTGAAGATATTTCACTGGAACTTGGTCTTCATTACATCTATATCATGTTCAGTGTTAATTGTTATTTATTAATGTATTCAGCTAATAACTGTTGTTAGAGCACTGTCATTTTTGCTACAATTTGCCATGTCAATAAAAAATAAAAGTACCTAATTGACAACATGCTGGGGTTTATTTTTTTATTTATATTATTAATAATAATTATTAATTATTAGGGTATTATAAGACCAGACAGATAGAGGACTAAAGAAACAATATTAATAAAAATAATATATAAAAATAATATTAATAATTAGTGCTGGGCAATCGATTAATTGCGGTTAATCGCATCCAAAATAAAAGTTTGTGTTTACATAATATACTTTGTATAATTATTATGTAGGCTATATATAAATACACACTCCTTCATGTATATATTTAAGAAATATTTGCATGTATATACTGTATATATATTTATATATATATTATATATAAATATAACATATTTTTCTTAAATATATACATGCATGTGTGTGTATTTATAAATACATAATAATTATACACAGTACATATATGTAAACACGAACTTTTATTTTGGATGCGATTAATCGATTGCCCAGCATTATTAATTATATGAAGAATAATAGCTACATTAATACAAAATACATACATACATAAATAATATGAATATACTAATATACTAATATTAATGAAAATAAACTTATTAACAAGGATATTTATAACACCAAGTGCTGCCTATAGGTGTTGCACTTTTAAAGGATGGTTCATGGAACCTTATAAAAAGGGTTCTATTTAGCACCAAAAAAAAAAAAGTGTTCTGCTATTGTTACAAAACGAAAACCCCTAATTTGGTACTGTTTAGAACCATTCTTTTGTTTTCGTAGATTAATGAATATATTTAGCGAACAATCTAGACCACTTCCTGCTTCCTATTACATGGAAATGTACCTTCTTTTTACTATGGGGGAGCTCAAGGAAGTGTGGGTTGAATGGGAACTTCAATGTCCACATTCTTCTTTGAGTTCCTGTAAGGTTTCCAAGAGTTTTTAGATGCGAGGCCCAAGGGCAACCACCTACAGTCTCTACCAGGAACTTACAGATAAGGAAGGAAAAGTTACCATAACAGAATTTTCAGCCGCGAGGCGGACACACCCCTAATTTACCATTTCACAGTGCGAATTTGCATTCGCTTCTATTCAGATTTGAAAACATGTCCACTTTAAAGTCAATGACAAACAGTTTCTGATAATCTTTTCTACTTCCTTCTATTTCGTGTAGTGACAAGAAGAGAGATTTACAGCTCTGACGCAACCCGAACTTTTACGATGTAGAAGAAATAACGTTTTTTGTAAATATTGATTCAACTGATTATATACACAAACTATATCTATTTTTCCAGTATACTTAGATTAAAGATATAGGTTATATAAAATATTTAGATAAAATGAAATTTTGATGCATGTTCATTTGCAAAGTGTCCACAAGAGGGCATAACAATCAAGGAATTGTAGTAGGCCACAAAAAGGCATCAATCAGATGTTAAAGCACATCTATTCAAATTCAAATTCAAAATGGTTTTATTTGCATGAATGTAAATAGTACAATATTGCCAAAGCTACGAATATATTAACATAAAATAATAATAATATTAATAATAGAACAAACAAAAACATCAAAATAATAGAAGAAAATATTATAACATAACTTCAGTCAGAACATTTGATACCACAGTGTTTTAACCTATATATACACTCACACATACTGAGGGTCACTGTGGTGGACAGTAGGGAAACACACTGAGGTCAGACACAATACACACAATACACACATTCACCTGCTGTCTCTAAGGCTGTGGTACATCCACACATATCTCGCAGCCAGTGCTGCTCTCTCCTAATATTACCTTTATTTGTTCTATTTCAGTCATGGATGTAAAGTTCTTTATTCATTTATTGAATTTGTTTAAGTATAGAGGTCTCTTATGGAAACGTATTTGTGACAGTGAAGGAGGAAGTGCATCTTTGTCTCGATCTCTCCTGTACTACAGTGAACACACACCCTTTGCTCTCTGGGTAACCAGCTCTTTCTGTGTCTGCCGGTCTCGATGGCCAGACTGTGCTCAATGAGCCTGTACTTGGTCAGGATCCGTCTCTGCTTTGTGTCTCTGATACTCTGGAGATATTCTTCTAATTCATAATTTGACTCTAGAGTTCGATAGAATTGTAATTTACTTTGTGTTTTAGTTTCCTGATCCCAATGTTCCAGATATGTATTTTTAGATTGTTTGATAATTTGGTTTATTTTGATGTTTGGGTGAGAAGCAGTGCTGATCTGAGACTGGTTAGTGTTAGTAGAGTTAGTCGGGTTACAGAACCAGCTGACTGAGGGCACTTTTTTCGGGGTTCAGTTCTTGGGTTTGTAATGCTTTAAAATGTAGCGATTCTGTGGGACTTGATTTTAGGTGCATACAGAATTTGAGGGATCTTTTTTGCATATTAATAATCAATGGGAATCGACCTAATTCTGCCCTACATGCATTATTAGGTGTTTTTCTTTGTAGTTTAAGAATCATTTTGCAGAATTGTGGTAGGACGTCTGTTGGACGTCTCTCCCATCTAGTGTAGCTCTGATCACTGAGTGGACCCCAAACCTCACTTCCACACAGCACTATGGGCTGAATCACACTATCGAAGATTTTACACCAAATTGGAATTGGTAATTCAATGTTTTGGAATTTTTTCTTAATGGCATATAGAGCTCTTCGAGCTTTATCTTTGAGAGCATTCACTGCCATACTGAAACACCCAGATGCAGTGATGCCCAGGCCGAGGTAAGTGTACTAGGGCGGTGTTGCCTAGACTGAACTCCTGTTCCTGACATCTGGAGGACCATAATGTTGGTCTTTTTGAGGTTTACGGTCAGGGCCCAGTTCTCCAGCAGGTCCAGGTGCTGCTGTAGTCCCTGTGCAGTGGGTGACAGCAGCACCAGGTCGTCTGCATACTGCAAGAGCTTGACGTTTTGGTCTTCTAGAGTAAGTCCAAGGCCTGTACCGCACCGCACCTGTAACTGCACCGCTAATTCATTAATGTAAATGTTGAACAGCGTTGGACTCAAGCTACAGCCCTGCCGCACTCCTCTCTTCTGGGGGAAGAATTCTGTATGTCTGTTGCCAATTCGTATTGCACATTTGTTGTTCGAATACATAGATTTTATATGTATCTATCTGTCTGTCCATCCGTCTATCTATATACAGTGTATATGTACAAACCCGATTCCAAAAAAGTTGGGACACTGTACAAATTGTGAATAAAAACAGAATGCAATGATGTGGAAGTTTCAAATTTCAATATTTTATTCAGAATACAACACAGATGACATATCAAATGTTTAAACTGAGAAAAATGTATAATTTTAAGGGAAAAATAAGTTGATTTTAAATTTCATGGCATCAACACATCTCAAAAAAGCTGGGACAAGGCCATGTTTACCACTGTGTGGCATCCCCTCTTCTTTTTATAACAGTCTGCAAACGTCTGGGGACTGAGGAGACAAGTTGCTCAAGTTTAGGAATAGGAATGTTGTCCCATTCTTGTCTAATACAGGCTTCTAGTTGCTCAACTGTCTTAGGTCTTCTTTGGTCGCATCTTCCTCTTTATGATGCGCCAAATGTTTTCTATGGATGAAAGATCTGGACTGCAGGCTGGCCATTTCAGTACCCGGATCTTTCTTCTACGCAGCCATGATGTTGTAATTGATGCAGTATGTGGTCTGGCATTGTCATGTTGGAAAATGCAAGGTCTTCCCTGAAAGAGACGACGTCTGGATGGGAGCATATGTTGTTCTAGAACTTGGATATACCTTTCAGCATTGATGGTGCCTTTCCAGATGTGTAAACTGCCCATGCCACACGCACTCATGCAACCCCATACCATCAGAGATGCAGGCTTCTGAACTGAGCGCTGATGACAACTTGGGTTGTCCTTGTCCTCTTTAGTCCGGATGACATGGCGTCCCAGTTTTCCAAAAAGAACTTCAAGTTTTGATTCGTCTGACCACAGAACAGTTTTCCACTTTGCCACAGTCCATTTTAAATGAGCCTTGGCCCAGAGAAAACGCCTGCGCTTCTGGATCATGTTTAGATATGGCTTCTTTTTGGACCTATAGAGTTTTAGCCGGCAACGGCGAATGGCACGGTGGATTCTGTTCACCGACAATGTTTTCTGGAAGTATTCCTGAGCCCATGTTGTGATTTCCATTACAGTAGCATTCCTGTATGTGATGCAGTGCCGTCTAAGGGCCCGAAGATCACGGGCATCCAGTATGGTTTTCCGGCCTTGACCCTTACGCACAGAGATTGTTCCAGATTCTCTGAATCTTTGGATGATATTATGCACTGTAGATGATGATAACTTCAAACTCTTTGCAATTTTTCTCTGAGAAACTCCTTTCTGATATTGCGCCACTATTTTTCGCAGCAGCATTGGGGGAATTGGTGATCCTCTGCCCATCTTGACTTCTGAGAGACACTGCCACTCTGAGAGGCTCTTTTTATACCCAATAATGTTGCCAATTGACCTAATAAGTTGCAAATTGGTCCTCCAGCTGTTCCTTATATGTACATTTAACTTTTCCGGCCTCTTATTGCTACCTGTCCCAACTTTTTTGGAATGTGTAGCTCTCATAAAATCCAAAATGAGCCAATATTTGGCATGACATTTCAAAATGTCTCGCTTTCAACATTTGATACATCTATATTCTATTGTGAATAAAATATAAATTTATGAGATTTGTAAATTATTGCATTCCTTTTTTATTCACAATTTGTACAGTGTCCCAACTTTTTTGGAATCGGGTTTGTATATATATGTCCAATACAATGTTAAAAGGCCCTGCTATCTAAGATTAAATAAACTCAATTATATATATAAGATTATATAAACCAGAGGTGCCCAGACTTTTTACAACGAAGGGCCAAAAATCAAACTTGACTGAAGTCTGTGATTGCACATTATTTCTTACATAACACATAATAAACAAAAGACAAATTACAGTATTGAGCTGCACGGTTCTGGGTAATTTGAGAATCACCATTTTTTTGTTCCAAACACAAATCACACTTCCACAATTCTGAACATATAACTAAACAAAATAACATGTAATTTACTAGAGTTTATGACAAAATGTTAATTGCTGCAGAGGATTCAATGAATTTGAATGAATTTTTAATATTTTTTAAAAATCCGTTTGAATGAATGATTCAATGACTCACTCATAAAGACTTCACTTGTTTCATTACTGGATGATTCTGAGTTTTTGAACGAATCTCTTGAGTGAATGATTCAATAACAAATACATTTTTTAACATTTTTAAATTTGTCGCGTAGTGGCGTAACGATGCAATTGATACAATCTTTATTTGAAGTGTCAGGTTACTTTTAAAAGGTGATTTGCTCTATTTTGATTGCTATGTAGACATCAGTGTTTATATCTGAACTATAAACTTTTATCCCAGTACTTCTGTGATAATTTGAATGATTGTAAGCCTCTGTAATAATAATACACACAAATGATTATTAAGTTACGCAATGCAATTTCATTAGATAGATAATTTTTTCAACCCAAAGCGGTCCTCCTTCAGACATACTTCTTATTGTAGGTTTTGTTTTCACTCTCAATCTTAGTCAGATAGGGCACACAATGGGTGTGTTAAACAGTCCACAAGGGCTGCGTAGATCGCTCTGAATCTTGACTCGTGGATGGAAATGAAGCAACTGTAAGTTCAGAGAAATTACAACAGTTATGCTATTATGTTATCTAGATTTATTTGGAAGTGCCCACGGTAATTGTTACCTTGGGCATATTAATTGCCGTGATAAACAGTAGGCTAATTCTGAATAAACGGCACACGTCTACTTCAATGGCAGTTTTAAAAAAATTAGTTTTTCCCCTCATGACATGGCGGGCCAAATCAAAGTAGCCTACATTGCAGGCCCTAGTTTGGGCATCTCTGATATATACTATGAGGCTGGGTTAATGGTGTACATTTTTTAGACTGTGTTTTTATCTTTTTAATTATGATCATGTTAATATAACTAAATGTATATAACTTTAAGATTTATTGGGACCCTTCTGGATGTTTGCTGAGGTCCCCAGGGATCACCGGCCCCCTGGTGGAGAACCACTTCTCTAAAATAAAATAAACAAATCATCCAAAGAAGACATTTTTACAGAACTTACTCTGTGTCTACTGTTACAGAAACTCTCTGATATTTGGGGAAGAGGTAAAAGATTCAAATCCAGGTATACAGACCTTTGTGACCGGAAAGTTAATAGAAGTGTTAGTTTCATTGCCATTTTGAAATGAATACAGGTTCTACATACAGAAGACTCATTTGTGATGCCTCATTTAGGTTTTTTTTTTTTACATTCTCTAGCAATGTGTTTTGGTTTTAACGTTTTAAAACTAAAGTCAACAGATCCACTCTGGATCTCAGGAACTCTAGGACTTTTCAGAAGAGAAGAGAAAACTGGAAGAGAAATATAGAAGTGTGTACCCTGCACTGGTTAGAAAGGTAAATCCATCGGGGATTGAGGAAGTGATACATTCGTGAAAAAAATCTGACCATCATCTTACCTCAACCACCCCCAGATATGTTTCAACACAAATGAGAAGAAGAAAAAAAACCTACTCTTTTGGTCCTTTTCTGATATGGTGACCTCATTTTAACAGAAATTGTATCATAATAGAAATTGTATCACTATTACAATTACAACTTTTATTAATATTAAGAAATACTGGATTTCAATCTGCACAGAGTATATAAACAGAGTGATTCCTTTTTATTAAAATAAAATGATTCTTCTAATACTTACACACCCACAGCAAAACATGACCACGCAAGACAGAATAGTAACACTGACATTTGAATTAAGCTGCTGTGGCTATTTTTAATAGTGCAGCCATAATAAACCTGCTGTAACAGAGTTTTGAAACTAACCTTTGGTATTTTGGTCAGACAGGCTCTCATAAAGCAGAAGTCCATTCTCGCATGTCGTTCATTCACAGCCCAATAACTGTGGTATAGATGGTTTAGTTTGTGGCTTTTGACTCTATCACAGTAAATACCAAAAGTGGATGTATTCACGTGAGGCATAACCCTGGGAAAAGTAACATATGACTACAGAGATTCTGTTCTCTGAACAAAACCTGTCAAAATGCAAAAGAGAAAGTTCAAGCATGAATTAATAATTCAACTGCATGTTAACGGAAAACACTGCATACTGAACTCACGGGTTAATACTTTAGAATAAAAAGCATAGAATGTATACATGAATCACTTGCATTAAAGATGCTTAATTTATCCTTAAATGGAAATTCAGACATCATGAGTATCCGATGTGAATGTCTTTATCTAGACATAAACTCAGGTGGCACTGTGCCTGTGGACCTTGTTGTGGAGGTCATACCACAGTTCAAGACAAGGCACAAAGGCTCATGGGCTTTGAGGGCATCTGTTAAGCGTTGCTGTTCCTCTACCAAAAGCTGGACTTCCTTCCTCAGCAGGGTGTTCTCCTGTTCCAGACACTCATACGCCTGGTAACACAAAATTTCAATATGTCAAAAACCACATGGGCATCACTGTGCATTTGGTGTATTTTCCAATGTCTGCCCACAATTGTCAACATATGTTTGTATGGGGCAAATAAACTTGAGAGGTGCAGTTTACGGAAAAGAACAAATGCTGAAATCAACATCTTTTACATTCTATACACAGTATATATATAATATGCAAGTTGCAAACCTCGTGCAACTCGTCAGCTCTCTGGGTTTGTCTTTTGCGGCTTCTCTGTGCAGCAACTCGGTTTTTTTCTCTTCTTTTCAACCTTTTCTCATCATCATCAGAGCTCTGAATCATAATCATATGTTGTAGGAGTTATGCTGTGCTGTTTCTTGAACATTTTACATTACTATGCAGGATTATCGTATTAGTAAACCATAAAATCATTTTGGGTAGCAGTAGCACAGATCCAAAAGATGACAATTAGTAGTTTTTAAACTACATTTTTACGGATGGTTTCATTCATAACATTGTTTATGCGTTTGTAATTATTTAAAGAAAAGAAACAAGCATAAAGAAGTAACATACCTCACTCTTTCGAAACAACCGTAAAGATGGAGCATCATTTCGAGTAAAGTTACTTGTCGCGTTGAAAAGTGACATGACAGGTGCAGGAGAGCACACGCGCAATGAAGACTTACGTCCACTAAACTGGATATAAAATTAAAGCAAATTAATAAGCGCAAAGTTAGACATTTTTAAACTGTCAGTCAACGTGCTACAGTGACATTAGGGATTTCTTGGCGGATGTTCTTTGAAGTCACGTGGTGCTCTCGAGGACGCCAGTAACTTCTTTCGATGTGAATGTTTTCGCGTTTGGGTCATTCCACGAAATGACCATTTTGAAAGGTGCTTTTTAAAACTTTTTTTTATTTTAATTTAAACATTCTATGTCGCAATCAAGTTCCATTTACGTTACCTACGGTGGCATATATGCCTTATAAAAGGTAACATGATTGACAGTTTACAGTTGATTTAGCCATTACGAACCTTGTGCTCAAAGTTACAACACTATAATGGGTTTATTAGAAATATAACTTAATCCCGATATCCTTTTCAATCCATTTACTTTACAATTTTGTCAGTTTGTCAAAAAGACGATAAATATATACAGTAAAACCAAAAATTATTCAGACACCAGATATAATTTTTTACTAGTGGGTGCAGGACACTATAGTTCATTTATGTAAGTGAGGATAGTAAAGTAAACTGTGACATATTATACCCCAAAATTCTTCATACAGCAGACTACCAGTAAAATTGATTTTAAAAAAATTGACCTGACCATGTTTTGCTTAAGTGTTTTTTCTTTAATTGCTAATGTGACCTTTCACACCACAGACTGAACAAAATTAAGCATTGCTTGACCTAAATGGGTATCTGTGTACTTAAATTTAACAGCTGATTGTAATCCACTACATACCTTTCTATCAGTTATCTGACATTATCAAGATTAATTTGTTCTGACAGTTTAACTCTGAGTTCTTGTCAAATTTTATTGCCATTTTCTAAACTATAGCTAATAAAATTTGATAATGTGAGAAAATGTTGAAGGTGTCTGAATACATTTGACTGTACATGCATTCCTCCACCCTTTTGGAGAAAATGAGAAAAAAAATAGTGTCAGATTTTCATCTTTGTTCATAAAAAAGTACAAAAGAGACCCTTTCAATCAATGTTTACTTGGCCCATTTGTTTCATAAAAAAGTGCCAGGTAATTTGGAAACCAACACTGGTAAACCAAGAACACCTTGTGGTATGAACCTGGACCACACCAGCACAATAGTTCTCTAAAAATGTAATATATTAGATTTAATGGAAAAAGAAAGTGGTGAAACACTTATTTTCTATATGAACAAAGTATTTCTGACCAGAATATTTATTTACATTAAATGGGTAAGAATCAGCATACAAAACACATATTTAGTAGCAGGTGTCGATACACTCCTACTGCCCTTCTCCATTTCCACACAAATGTACAAACACATACACATTAAATTGCATTTGCATCAGTCTTTTGGATGATTTTTGGAGCAGGGACATAGTCTGCACTGTATTCTGAATCAGAAGCAGCTCTTTTGATGCTGGAAGGAAGCCTGTGGTGAAGGTCTGGACAGATATCTTCTACTGAGCTGCCGAACACTTCTCTGTAGACTTCCACTGTCTCAGCTGAAGACTGCATGTCAAGAACTTGACGCAAGCCCTCAGCTGCCCGTTTCAGACTTTTCAGAGACTGAACAGAATGAAGGAAAATGGTGCATGTTAATACAAATGTATTTTTGGCTATAGTTATTAACGAAACTTTCAGCTCATTGGTATACTTAAAGATTGTTGAGCTTAAATGGACAAGCACATAGTAACACGCAATTCAGAAGCACTGTATAAAGGTAAATAACATTGATTTGTACCTTCATAACCGTACTGGCTTGTTTGAACATTGTAGGTGCAGCAGCTGATACATCTCTGATGATAGTATCTGTGAAAACAATGTTTAACAGGTATTTATTAATATTGCATAAAGCACTCTTTGAAGCACAATGTAATTTTGCTAAAAAACAAACAAACAAAAACAAAAAAAATGGATGGGGCACACACCTTGAGCTGGATCCGGCTTTATGTCTTGTGGCTTCATTGCCTGTTCATACAAACCCTAAAATAATGGAGGAACAGTAAAAACATATAAGCTACATTCACACAGTCTTCTAGAAAATCAAGCTGTACTGTTCTCAGAAAAAACATCGAAGTGTATTGCACTTTTTATCCTAGTGTCTTATATGAGTTACAGCAAACACAGTAGTTCCTTTTTGAATATATTAGGACATCTAGTGGCCAGAGGCAGAACATCTACATTTTTAACAGAATTAATTTACAGAGTTTGATGGGTGTTACCAAATAGTTTAAAATTAATAAATAAAAAAATAAAAACATATTATCCTATTAAGACTAATATTAATTTTTTAATGTTATTATTTCAATAATTGATTATTTGATTATTTCCTAATAAGAATTTGTATGTGTGTGTGTGTGTGTGTGTGTGTATATATATATATATATATATATATATATATATATATATATATAAAATTGCTGTTTGGATTTAAATAGGCAAATGCTTAAGAGTCTATGATTGGATCATTATTGCTGTGAGTATTATGTTTCTAGCATTTTATATGTTTGGCAACAGTGCTTCTAACCCTAATTGATGGAGTGTGTAGCTTTTCATTTCTTAAACAACCATGTAGGAAGACACATCATGGCCATATTAACATCAATAACATCACAACATTAAATAAGACCACAACATTTATTTCCATCAAGAGGTGCATCAATTTTTGGTCCAGATCTTGTATTGAAAATCAAGCACTCTGTAAAGTCTCCTCCAGCACATCCCAAAGACTTTTAATGAATTTAAGGTCTGGACTCAGAGGTGCCAATTCATGTGTGAAAATGATACTTCATGCTCCCTCCCAACCATTCTTTCACAATTTGAGCCTGATGAATCTTGACATTGTCGTCCTGGAATATGGCCATGATGCATCTTCCTACATGGTTGTTTAAGAAATGAAAAGCTACACATTCCATCAATTAACATTATAATCACTGAAATAATGATCTAATCATTGACTCCTAAGCATTTGCTTATTTAAATCCAAACAGCAGCAGTGTGTGTGTGTGTGTGTGTGTGTGTGTGTGTGTGTATATATATATATATATATATATATATATATATATATATATATATATATATATAAGTGCTGTCAAATCGATTAATCACATTTAACATAAAAGTTTGTAAATATAATATATATATATATATATGCAGCACACACAGACTTATAATAATCATTCGTAATTCATAATTATTCATGTAATGGAGTTTCAAATGAAAAAAACAGCATGTCTCACCAGAAGTTTCCTCTCTGCTCTTAATGATCGTACAACCTGGTTGCGTATTTGTTTAGGGTAAGAGTTGCGTTTGCAGGCGGTCTCTACTATCTTCTCATCCAGAATGTCATTTACTGTGCTTTCATAATCTATATATTTAAAAAAAAAAAAACAATGGTTCATAATGTCGTTGCCTTTGGTTTGCAAAATAAGTTCTCTGTAATAAGTTCTCTGAAACTGTGACAGTAACTTACCTTCACAATGTTCCTCTGACGCCTCGTCCCATGACAAACCACCAATAACTATATTTTCTTGTACTGTGAACTCAAAATTCTGAGGTGAAAAAAAGAAGGTGGATGGAAGAAGAAACAAAGACTATGACAACAAGATAATGAAAAACACATCTGAGTAAATGAGTTGAGTCTAAACATTTTTCTTTACGAAAATTAACCATGGTTTTATTATAGTAAAAGTGTAGTAACCATGTTTGTTTTTTTTGGCGGATTGATTACCATTTGTATAACCACAGTTTTACTACAAATACCATGGTTAAACTATGGTTAGCGTAGAAAAACCATGGTTAATTAGTGGTTACCACGGTTTAAATACAATATCCAAGGTATTTTGGTTTTATTTGTAGGAAAACAATGGTTTATTTTCGTATAAACCACAGTCGATGTAATAAGTAACTACCCTAATTGATTACCACAAAAATACCACAGGAAAAACATATGGTGTTACTATAGTAAAACCATGGTAAACTTGATAAGGACAAGAATAATTCAACTGACATATCTTTTATGACACTAGACTTACCACAACCATTTCTTGCAACAGTTTGGCCTTATCTTCCTGCGAAATATGGCATTGGCCATCGAGCAACTTTTTAAATAAGTCTTTATACTTTTCAAGCTGATCACGAACAATTTTTTTCGACTTGACATTTACTCTGAAATCCGCCCCACTCGCTCGTTCGTCCTCCATGACTGGCGCTTATTTTTCAAAATAAACACTGGAAACGGAAGCTATCTGTGTTACCACGAAACAAACCCTGAGAAACACTTTAGCGGAAGAAACGTTCCGCACCTTGAAGACGGACAGATGGGAAAATGCTTTATTAGAGAACATGAAAAACAAACGAGTGGTTTAAAAACAAGGTTATTTTTTGAAGAGAAAAAGAAACGTGCTCAAAATATTGTATATTGGCTACACTAAAATCATGGCTAGAGAGTACATTGACTGTCACTGTCACCTATCAGCAAATGAGTTTACACAGGTAAGAAAACTCATGCATGCAGTCATCAAATTCCATTGCGAAAGACTTAACTTAAAGTAATAACCACCAGGTTTTTATGATCTTATCTGTCACCTCTTTATAAATGTGTGTTACAGACCTACTGAGAAAAACAAACAAACACTTAAACTAGTCTCAGCTGATTTGGGTTTGTTTCAGCTGGTAGTTCAGAACTAATCTAATTATTTTGCCATGACACAGTATACTTATAGTAAATTATGTCACTTTTTGTACCAAGTGAAGTTACAATAATCAAAGACAAATGTTTTCATATAGTGTTTTATGTAAACTGTTGTATAGGCTATGTATGTCGTCAGTATAATTGTGTTTATATCAACTATATGCAGACAAAGGGTTTGTTGACACACCAAGCAGAAATCAAGTGCAAAGTGATACAGTTACAGAAGTTAGTTATTTTCATGTTTTTCCCTAGGACATAGATGATGTACTTCTGAGGGCTAAAAAAGTAAGCTTTTGTCAAGCCTTAGAAAATAAACCATTAAAAGCTAATAAACAAGACTCAAATGTTGCAACAATGACCTCTTCTGTTTAATGTAATTTTAGGCTGGAGTGAAAGCTCTTGTGGCAGTTACAGAGGAAGCCAGTGAGTTTGAGAAAGTTATTCAGTTGTCAAAAACGTAAGTTGAGTTGAACACAACCTCTCATGTATCAACAAAAGCTTTGGATGAGAACATTCTCTCTGAGGAGTTTCTTGAATCTGAAAAGCACCATGTTGCCTTTAGAATGACAAAGTTCCAGTTGCACACACAAACCACATATGCTTACACAGCACCGGACACATGCAGCTTTACTAATATTTAATGTTTTTCATTTAGCTATCCTGGTTTTGTGTTCCCTTGTTTTGGCATTCATCCCCTTCAAGGGTCAGGGAAAGACTTGCACAGTGTCAAGGTTCAGGTGAATATAACAAAATAACAAAGAAAGATAGTTTTTCTGTGCTTTATATGCTATATTATGATATTTTGGTGCAAAAACATTAGTTTTGTTTTGACAGGACTTAGAGTCATTCCTTCATTTGTTCCAGAAGCACAGAGATAATATTGTTGCGGTTGGAGAGGTAAAATATGATGTCTTGGAAAATTATTTTAAACAGACACTATTGGGATTTTTTAAATATTATTTTGAATGATTTGACCCAGCACTTACCAAACCAAACAAGTTTTATACCTTTTTAATGGACACCATAGTCTTGTAACATAAAGTAGAGAAATCGTTTTTAAGCAATGTGAAATTAATCCTAAGAAGTGAGAGAAAGTAAAGGAGGCTCTGGAAACTTCCAAAGGGGCCTCAATACGACTTAAAATTATTTAAAATAAGACAAAACGAGCATTAAAATAAGCCAAGACAACTAAATATACACAAGCTCTAAAAACAAAAGAAACAGATATTTCTTATTTTAATTCATGCCTTCAACAACTATTTCTGATTTCTAGACCTGAAAAAAAAAAAAAAATGTAAATTAGTAAAATCTTGTAACTCCATGTTTTTTTTTTTGTTTTTTTTTGTTTTTTTACTGAAAATACATTTTTCTAGTTGTGAAAAGCTCAACATATTTTGTCAGGTAGAAATTAGGAGTAAAAAAATCCTGGTAACACTTATTAGTTTACTACTTTAGTTAACATGAACTAATGATGAACTGAATTTCTACAGCATTTATTAATCTTTGTTAATGTTAATTTCAACATTTACTAATACATTATTAAAATCAAAATTTGTATTTGTTAACAGATAATGCACTGTGAAATAACATGAACAAACAATGAATAGCTGTATTTTTATTACCTAATGTTAGCAAAGATTAACAAATACAGTAACAAATGTATTTTTATAGTTAGTTCATGTTAGTTAATACATTAACTACTGTTAACAAATGAAACCTTATTGTAAAGTGTTACCAAAATCCTTATCCAGTAAATCATGAAAAACTATAAAAGTCATGGGGCATTCAAATATTGTTGTATACAATGGAGGGCCTTGGAGTCAAAAAGATTGAGAACCACTGGTCTAGGGATAATAAAACTGTTTGTACGAGACTAAGGGAGCTAGGCCTCACATTCCTGAAGTCGATTTTGAATCTTGAGTCTCACTAGTTCAACTACTTGCGTGATCTATGCTTACTAGTATTTTTTTTCTCTCCACAGATTGGTCTTGACTTTACCCCCTGGTTTGCAAATACTAATCAAGAGCGTGATGAACAGATAAAAGTCTTTATAAAACAACTTGAAATATCTAAAGAACTGGATTTGCCTGTGTGAGTGGCAACATGACGTTTTACTAGAGAGTAACAGGAAATCATACAAGCCGCCCAGAAATGGTTGCATGATTTGCCACTTTTTAACATTACTTTGCATACAGGGCTCCAGACTGCGACAAAATGGTTGCATTTTGTGACCTTTTTTCTTGCCAGTGCGAGTAAATTTTGTTAAAGGTCGCACTGTTGCCCTACTGATAAGAGCTGCCATTTCCGTTGCATATGAAAAACATCAAACAGCAAACGAAACGAAACGAAAGCGGAACGGAACCGCACTTCTCACCGCAGTATTAATAACATTGCTGCAAGATCTAGTGAGAAGCATTCAAATTTGGTGCAGAATTATCTGTTATAAACCATAGATATCAAATTAAACAGTGCTGACGTGGAAACCAGAAGAAACATTGTGCCATGAATGAACGAAGTTATAGAAGTTTTCAGTCCACAAATCCCCAACATTCACCATGGATTTAATGTAGTAATGCTAATTGTAGCCATAGTTTTGTGGCAGAAATAGTCAAATGTCATTATTAATTTCAGGGTTTGTGAGTGAAATTCAAGCACTTTTTTTTCAAGGACTTTCAAGTGCTTCACACTTTTTCCAGTACTTCAAACTTTAAATGTTATTTTTAATGTGATGACCAAAAATAAACAAATATTTAAAAATTTCCCTATAAGACTGTTACCATTGTTAATAAAAGTTAATTTTATCTGCATCTCAACTTTTCCAAGAAATAAACATGTAATACTATTATTAGTTACTGCACTTATTTATGCAAAATAATAGTAATTTTATGATTAAATTGCCTAAAAATCACGCTACCAGATCAGGTGCTGGTGCCACCATCTGTAAAACTTAGTGGCACCGGTGCTACTGCTCTCAAATGTTAGTCTGGAGCCCTGGCATAGCAACATACTGTATATATCTCTTTAATGTTCTTAACTTGTCTTGAAGGAATGTACATTCCCGCTCAGCAGCCAAGGTTACCATAGCCACAATGAAAGAACTAGGTAAAAGCTACCAGCCAGCAAATCATTGTGTCTCTGTGACCTTTCTGAATTTCTTGCGTAATTCTGCTTTTATATCTTTAGGGATTAGACAAGCATTGTTGCATAATTTTGCCGGGAAGCCACCGGTTGCCATGGAAGGGGTTCAGGCTGGATTCTTCTTCTCCTTTCCGCCTGCCGTCAGCAAAAATGAGCAGGTTGGATAAGGATTATCTTTTAATTACCATGCTGCTATAAAGTCATAAATAAGTATGACAAGTATGCAATAAAGACATGAAACGTATATATTAAAGAATATCAGATGACCCTGTTCCACGTCACATGCCATTTGAAATATTAGTACATCCCGTACACAGAATATGTTTAAACAATAATTCATAAATCTTAGAAAAAATGGTACAAAAGCTGTCACTGGAATGGTACCCTTTAAAAGGGTTGTAATATGTACCATTTAGGTACTAAAATGCACTCTTTAGGTACAAAGGTGTACTTTTTTTAAAGGGTACCGCCCCAGTGACATTTTGTACCTTTTTGTATATGGTGTATATGGACCTTATGTGACAGACATAGAGTTTCGTTTTCTTTAATATATTATTACTGTACTTTAAATGCAGAGAGCAAAATTAATCAGACAGATTCCACTGGAACACATTTGCCTTGAGACAGACTCTCCAGCCTTGGGGCTTGACAAGCATGTAAGTCCTACAAACCTGTTATAATAATCAGATTTGCTGTATGACTGAGATGTTTTGAACCTCACTACCTGTGTATTTCCTTTTACTGCTCTAGGTTAGAAATGAACCTGGAAACATAACGATCAGCTGTGAATACATTGCAAAAGTTAAGGGAATATCTTCAGGTGTAGTTATGGAAGTCACAACACAAAATGCCCTTCGATTGTTTTCAAAGTTAAAAACCTAGAATTAATATTACCGTATTTAATTTTTAAAATAAAGAGCTCACTCATGATGTATTTAAAATGAATGAGCTTTTAAGCTTAATTAAAAGTATCATAAAAGGATCAGTTAGTGAATAAATCTTTCAGGCCAGTTTTGTTTTGTGAACAAATTTTCCCCATTAAAACATTCTTTCAAAAGAAAGGCATTATTACAGGTTTTGACATGAGCATATGACGGGCAAATGACAAATTTTCATATTTGGGTGAACTATTCCTTTAATTGTATGCCAATGACTTTATAACATCATTGTTTTTTATATATATGTAAAATAGTAAAATAATAAAAAAAATAAACCACTATGTTTTATTGCCAGATTGGTTCATTATACATGTTTATTGCTGTCTGGAGAAAAACATTTGCTCTGCACAGAGGTTGACTGCAGTTCCTCACACCAGGTGAGCGTTATCTGGAAGAATAAAAGTAAGGATTTAAAGTAAAATATCACATAAAACATGCGACATGTTACCATAATGCTGTTTGAAATACAGCTGACTTTCCCAACAAGTTTAAAACGAAGTTGAGGCTCATCTTACAGCTGTCTTCAAAATGTCTTCGCTCGGGATGTGTGGTGGTGGTGGTGGTGTTGTTGCTGCTCATCCAGGAGGACCGCTGCTCGGGATGCGCAGTCTGCAGCGTGCTGAAGTCGCAGCTGTTCCTGAGGTGACAACGGAAGTGTTTTCTTTCAGGTAAATTCCAAAACCTGCTGGATTTCTCTACGAAACACCACGTCTCTCTCTGCATATTAAACTCGTACAGTTGGTTTTGCTTTGACTTTGACATGTTATTAATTATATGTAGGCTACTTGTTAAGTCGAAATAGCTTATGACCAGTTCTGTCGTTAATGTTTAGACAGACGTAACCATGGTAACCACGCATGGAGCCTATAGGCTACGTAATGTCAGACCAGAAGTTATATTTTTAAAATTAACTTTAATTTAGGTCGTGTTTTGTTAGCTTTGTGTCGCGGATGATTCCATTTGAATGGACATGTAGATACTTTTTTTTAATTTTTATTAATAGGCCTATTTTGCCTATATTATCCTATCTATCTATCTATCTATCTATCTATCTATCTATCTATCTATCTATCTATCTATCTATCTATCTATCTATCTGTCTGTCTGTCTGTCTGTCTGTCTGTCCATTTTAACATTTAACTGATATAGTATATAAGAAATGTGTATAAATGAGATGTATAAATCAAAATTGTTTTCCTCGCATGCCATATACCTCAGCACTTAATGTAAAATAAAATATAAATTAAACTTAAGAAAGCATAATTATACAGCAAAATTAAAACAAACGTCAAATTCAGTAGGCTTAAATGTATTTAAAAATTGCGTTAAACATATCTCACATCATCACGCTAAGTAACTTTAGCATCGAATTTGTAAAAGTCTCAAATTTTACTCTGTTCCCTAGCCAAGTTTCAAAAGAGATTTCACCGTATTTTACTACTAGCCTATATTGAAATTAGTTACATTTTTATTTTTGTACAATGTGTTTATTAAATAAATTAAACATTTTAGAAAAAGACCATTTTATTCACCACAACACAAAAACAAGGGGTATAGCCTATTACATAGTCACATACAACATTAGCCAAACAAAGCTACATACATGTCAGTACTTTTAAAACATGTTTTCAGCTGTTGTTTTGTTTTGTTTTGTTTTTGGTTTGCTTTAAATTATGTATTTATAATTTAAAGTCATTTATAAAATGTGAAGAAATGTGGTTTGCAAATTAAGAGCTTATGTTAAAGGGGAAATAGAAAAGGAGCGTGACGCAGCTCTCATTGTTCACTGTTCAGTCTACTGTAGATGGGCTCGCCTACTTGCCCCGCCCCGTCTGCAGTCTCATTGGTCCCTGCTAAACCTATAAATCCACTTACTGTACAAGTGAGCTAAAGCGGAGCAAATCTGAAGTGGATGCGCGCAGATCACGCCATCATCTCTCACATGCTGCTGAAGCCAGTAGTGATTGGAAACGTGGTCCCAAATTCAGGCCGTTATTCTTAATTACAGCGTTTTATTATAAAGTGGACCGTCCGAAAACGTCATCCTTATCGCCTCAGGAAACGTTTAGTCAGAGAATTACAAATCTAGTCCGATTTAATATGAAGTAGAATCTAAGTAAAGTGGTTAATTTTGCCGAAATGGTGGCAGGTGAGTTTCTTCCAGAGCAGCATGTTCTGCCTAACAGCACACCTGACGGCGGTGTCACGGAAACAAATACAGACGACGACAGCGGCTACAAGGAGCTTTCCAATGGATCGGTCCATATAACATTGGATCCAAAGGTGCTGGAACAGGAGCTTCCACCACCGGACGAAAAAGAGGCGATGCTTCCCGCCGAGCAGGATAACGATGCGCTCGAGACGAGACTTTACTGGAGGCGGTTCGCCGTTCTCGCCGTGTTCAGCCTCTATTCGCTAGTCAACGCCTTTCAGTGGATCCAGTACAGCATCATTACGAACATCTTCATGGAGTATTATGGCGTATCAAGCATCATGATTGACGGGCTCTCCGTGGTCTATATGGTCGCGTATGTGCCTTTAATCTTCCCCGCGACGTGGCTGTTGGATAAGAAGGGGCTGAGGATGACTGCGTTGTTAGGGGCCGGGTTGAATGCACTGGGTGCGTGGGTAAAGTGCGCCAGCGTGGGGCCCAACCTGTTCTGGGTCACCATGACCGCACAGATCATATGCTCTGTGGCACAGGTGTTCATCCTCGGTCTCCCCTCCAGAATCGCATCTGTTTGGTTCGGCCCGAAAGAAGTTTCCACGGCCTGTGCCACAGCGGTGTTGGGCAACCAGGTGTGATCTGTAACTTAAATTACATGTCATTAGCGATACAGTTGGTTAAATATTACTCAGCATATGACATAGTAGAACTGTCACTTGACTTGGTATTTAAAATTACGAATAGTTGCAGTAAGGACAACTTTCACGTTATGTTGTAGCATTTACAAAAAAAACAAAAAAAAACAAACAAACAAACAAACAAAAAAAAGCAATGGTTACAATAGTTATCACTAAAATACCTGATGGACAACTCAGCTTTAGCTGTGTTGTAGCTGTGGAACATGGTAGCTGGACTCCAGTTAACACAGAGAAAAAAGGTGTCAAAATTGTACCTTTAGGGGTACAACAGCTTGTCACTGGGGCAGTACCCTTAAAATGACATATTTGTACCTTTTTTTTTTTTTTTTTACCACAAAAAGGTTCATAGTAGTACCTTAAGGTACGTATTTGTACTCTAAGGTACTAATATGCACCTTTTAAGAGTAAAAAAGGTACAAATATGTCCTTTTAAGGGTACTGCCCCAGTGACAAGCTGTTTTGACACTTTTTTTCTCTGGGTAGATGGTCTAAAATGATCATAAGTTGCTCTAAATAGGTCTTTCAAGCATTAAACAAGTTCAATCTGGTCCAGATATTCGGAAGAATATTGGCAACCAAACAGTTTTGGTTCCCATTGACTTCCATTGTATCTAACTAGCAAAATGGGAACTATGGAAACCATGGTGCATTTTTGTTATGGATATGGTGCTTTGTAGTAAAAACAGGCCAAAAATATTTAAGTGTATTTATTATTCTTATAGGGTGTAGTGTTTTATTATTGTTTTATGTGCTTAATTTTTGTGACTTAATGGTCTGCTTATTTCCCTTCAGCTTGGTGTAGCCATAGGTTTCCTGCTCCCACCTGTACTGGTTCCCAACACTGCAGATGACAAAGATCTCATGGGCCACAACATCAGCATAATGTTCTATGGAACAGCTGGAATTTCAACAATGCTCTTCCTTCTAACAATATTTGGTAACAATCAGTATACTTTTCACATTGTTAGAACTTTTTCCAGAAGTGAAGTGACACAAGATAAAGGAGATAAAGAAATAAATGCAACTGATGCATGTATTAATGCTTAGTCTAAACAAATCATGGAAAATATCCTTCTCTCATTCAATCTTCTGCATGCTATGCTTTTATGTCATTATGGTTCACAATACACAATCAAGTTGCAAGTAGTTGATTTGGAACAACTTGCACATTATCTTTGCATATAATGACGTGTCATCTGTCATAATATGGATAAGGGCTGTTTTATAAACATGGGCAGGAAAGTTGTATACAACGATTAATATTTTAAAGAGTATCGAAATGAATACAAGTACGTTAATCCCCCATGACAGCTTTAAACATGTTTAGTAATCCGATTATCAAAATTAGACGTTCATGTGTGTCTCTCTCATTCTCACTCGTTTTCTCAGTCGTTAGGGACAGACCTCCACTCCCACCCAGCAAAGCCCAAGCTGTTCTCTCCACTGGTCCAGCTGAAGACTATTCATACAAACAATCAATCATCAACCTCTTTAGGAGCAAACCCTTCATTCTGCTCCTCATCAGCTATGGTGAGAGAAGCAATTATTCAATACAAAAATTGAAAATTCTGTCATCATTTGAGGCCATTCACACCAAGAACGGTAACTAAAGATAACTATAACGATAACTATATTGGCGTCCACACCATATCGTTCTGTTTATTCTAAGCACACGCTGCAGTTATGCGGTCTGCCACTTTAAACGCTTGAGGTGGCAGGATGGATTCTGATTGGCTGTCAAAGTTTTTATTGATTCATCAGCTGGAAAAAAACGTTCTGAAAGTGATTCCAGCGATATTAATCCTCTATGCCGTTATCGTTATAGTTGTAGTAGTGTGGATTCTGCTATTCTTTAATATTTAGAATGATTTTTAGAACTTTATCCTTATAGTTATTGTCCTTGGTGTGAAAGGGCCTTAACTCACACGTATGTTGTTTTAAACCTGTATGGCTTTCTTTCTTCCATGGAATACAAAAGCATTTTTTTATATTTCTTGAAAGTATAATGTATTTCATTAGATATTTTTTATGTATTATTTTTTTATTAAAAAGGTCAGCATGATTCAGTTAAACCACTGTTCCATTAATCTAATTTTAATATTTTCCCTGTGCTTTTAATAGAGCTTCATACATCATTCACTGAGATGATTTCTGTTATTTTATCTTGTGTATGGCTTATTAAATTAATACTGTAATTACGGTATCAACCTTCTCTAATGCCACAATTTCATTTTTTTTTATATAGAAAGTTCTGCACTTCAGCAGATATTGTCAACTTTTTTTGTAAACATAATTTTCAAAATATCTGATAATGTTTTCAGGCATCATGACCGGATCATTCTACTCTGTATCTACACTTCTCAATCAAATGATAATTACTTACTATCAGGTAAGTGACCTTTGATAAACTCTGTACATTTATAACAATGCATATGTGTAGGGGTCTTTCTGGGTCCGTCTCAGGCGCATCGCTGTACTCTTTGGCGGGAATGGGCAGCTGGTCACAGATTTATTGTCCAGTTTATTAGCCTCTTTTCATGCATGCCTGCTACTCCTGACAGAGTCCAAATGAAAAGACAAGCTCTTCTGTGTACATTCCCAAGTTTGATCTGTCTGAATGTTTTGCAGGCTTTCCCACAAGGCTTAAGTTTAGTGACTGCACACACCATGTGATATTTCTTACTGTGCATAGCACATCCATGTCTGGTCATGAGATCTTTTAAAAAGAGGTGTCACTGACAAATTAATGAAAGTTAAGCCAGGTGCACACTGTACGATTTATAATAGTCCTTTACAATTGTTGCTTGTACGAACATGAGCCCCACTGTAAGTCATGTCACACTGTGCGACAGTCAAGATTTGTTAAAAAGGGATGCACGAAGGGAAAACAAAGATGATGTGTATGGAGCAAGTGGTGGTTTGTTGTCACACTAATTGTGTCATCAGGTTCTGTGCCCCTATTGGTTTTTGATTTGACAGTTGTTGTAGGAGAAGCCACACAGCAGGACTGTGCCTCAACTTCTGAGACTGGCGGTAAATTTGATCGCAATGGTTATTAATCGGCTGTCGGTGATCAAACCTAGCAATCAAGGACTACAGATTTTGGCCTAGGATCAGAGGAATCTTTTAGGATTTGCAAAATTAGTCTCAGACGGCCAAATCATGGCCAAAATCGTAGTGTGTGCACCCGGCATTAGTCAAAAGTGTTGTAGTAGACGAGTTGCAACAAACCTCTTAAGCCTCTTAATATTATTAGTTATAATGCAACAAACCTCTTAAAACTTCTTAATACTATTAGTTATAATTATAAACAAATTAGTGTTGTCACGATACTGTAATTTCTAACTTTTGATACGATAACTTGAAAAACATTGATATTTGATACCATTCTCAATACCACAGGGAATCTGCCATATATATTGCCATATAGATATTTTTATTATTATCTCATAATTTTTTTTAATTAATTTAGGTAATTTTGTTGCACTTTGAACTAAATTTGCTAAAAAGACAAGTAAGCAGTCAGTAGTAAAATAAGAACAAATTGCAAACGATAGCACACATAAATACAATAGAATAAAAAGACAAATTAAACATGGCTTTTCAGGTGGGTCTAACAGTAATATTTTCGGGTAAGAAATGCTGAAGAAATTAAATAAAGTAGGCCAATCAAATATAAAATAAAACTGGATTTTACAGTCTTCATTGTAAAAAATTAAATATAGATTAATGCTTACAATTAAAGTTACAGAAGTTGTTTAGTCAAGAGCAAAGAGTGACTTTCTCTTTGTATTTTGTTCTTTGATTAACATGACAGACAGCAGCAGGTATTTTAGGCTGCTGTCACTTGTGTTTTCTTTCTCAACTATTTAAGTTCCAAAACTGACTGTGTTTAACTGAATACTCGCCAAAATGAGCATTTTGTCATAATTTTGTGTGTATTTGACCATTGAAGTGCAATAAGCCATGAAAAGAACTCAATTTGGTACTTGCGCGCTGTTTGAGAGGTGGCTTAATGTGCGCTTTAAAACTGCGGGAATGAGTAAAATTATGCGCAATACCCGCAAGTAGTAATAGTAAGTGAGAGGAGGCAGGTGTGTGTCAATTCGCCGTCGGAGAGAAGAGAGAGCAAGAATGCGCAACTGGTATCGGTGTATCGATACTGTGGAAAATGAGTGTTGGAATAGTTTCAGATATTTCTGTATCGAAATATCAATATTTTTGACAACACTAAAATAAATGATCACTAAGGGTTTTCTTGACTTAAGGGGTTTGTTGCAATCAGCTGCTGGGTAAACTGGAGGTCTATTGAACTTGCTTTTGTGAGCTCTTTATACCAAAATCCTGAGATCAAAACTCGCTGGAGGACAGTATCACTAGCATGTTTAAAAGTTGATAGAAATTATCCTTTGAACTCTTAAAATCACATTTAAACCTTCTAGAACTTTTTGTTTTAGGGTGAAGAACTAAACACTGGCAGAATCGGCTTGACTTTGGTGGTGGCTGGGATGTTCGGCTCAATACTGTGTGGAATCTGGTTGGATCGTACTAAAACCTATAAGTATGTATATTTGGTAAACTAGTGGAATGTTTTTCTCTAATATTTTGAAGTATTGGCTTTGAAGGATTTAGCTCACACACTCATATTAGCACCAGATTTTCATTATTAGTAGCCAGTGTTGGGGGTAACGCATTACAAGTAACTTGAGTTACGTAATCAGATTACTTTTTCAAGTAACTAGTAAAGTAACGCATTACTTTTAAAATTTACAACAAAATATCTGAGTTACTTTTTTTAAATAAGTAACGCAAGTTACTTTGTTCTCCCATTTATTGACTGACTTGTCCCAATGTTGAGAGAAATCGTAAGTGCAGAGGCTTTGTGTGTGAACATGATGATTATTGTAGTTCTAAATGTGAGCATGCATTTCCTCATCTCACTTGCACAAAAAAGATTCAGTATTCCTCAAAATTAAAACTGTCAAATGCAAAATCAAAATACTATGCAAAACTCCAATAATTAAATGTTAAATAAAACAAACATTTTTATGCATTTAATCTCACTTTATTGACCAATGTCTTGCTGCTGACCTTCGATGATTCAGTTAAACCATAAGCAAAAATGACTTTAGATTTTTTGTTTTTATTGGTGAAGTAAGTGTTAAACTGTTTTCTCCTGCATCATATTCTTCTGTATTCTTCCAGAATAGCAGCACAGCTAAAAGGTTTGTTAGATTTGTGCCCTATACTGTACAGGCATGCATTTGCATTTCCTTCAGTCTGAGGCTTGTTATTTCAATTTTGGTGTGAAAGAGTCTTTACATTTGCCCAAAAATAGAACTTTTTTTTGTTATAAAAAACAAAACAAAAGCAAACAAGCCCAGCCCAGGTGAGAAAAAGTAACGCAGAAGTAACGTAACGCATTACTTTTCTTAAAAAGTAACTAAGTACCGCAATTAGTTACTTTTTAAAGGAGTAACTCAACATTGTAATGCATTACTTTTCACAGTAACTTTCCCCAACGCTGTTAGTAGCTGCTAATCAGTAAATCGTTTTAACTATGTTGAGTATTTATTTTCTTTCTAATTTTTAATTTAAGGTGCCGCCACATTAGCACAATTTCAACAAAATATTGAGGTCAAAAAGGTTAATTTTATGATGTCAAAGTGTAGCGATGTATGAATTACAGCTCACACAGAAGTCACTTTCAAGCCAAGCACCTTTCTGTTTGGTTAACACGGTGAATTTGCCTGATCAAATTGAACCCATTGCAAAATCTTAGTGGGGAAATCTTTTGTCCCCACACAAAATTCCATATTGCGTGGATTCCTATTGAAATTACTTAATTTTGACCATGAAAACTCATTTATTTGATGAATTTACTGTTTTTTTTTTTTTTTTTTTTTTTTTTTTTTTAATCAGATTTGAGACAAGCAGCTTGTCAAAAGTTTTAAATTTTTCCTCTTACCCTTTAGATTGACAACACTGATCGTCTACGTGCTGTCTTTTATTGGAATGGTGGTGTTCACATTCACGCTGAACTTGGGACATCTGCTTATTATCTTCTTTACTGCTGGGGTCCTAGGGTAAGTCTGCCATTTAAAGTTCAACTTATTGTGCCCGTTACTATAATTTCTGAAATTAGTTATCTTGAGTCCAGACAGAAAACTTTCTTTATTCTTCTTCTTTTTTTTAATTTTTATATACACTCACCTAAAGGATTATTAGGAACACCTGTTCAATTTCTCATTAATGCAATTATCTAATCAACCAATCACATGGCAGTTGCTTCAATGCATTTAGGGGTGTGGTCCTGGTCAAGACAATCTCCTGAACTCCAAACTGAATGTCAGAATGGGAAAGAAAGGTGATTTAAGCAATTTTGAGCGTGGCATGGTTGTTGGTGCCAGACGGGCCGGTCTGAGTATTTCACAATCTGCTCAGTTACTGGGATTTTCACGCACAACCATTTCTAGAGTTTACAAAGAATGGTGTGAAAAGGGAAAAACATCCAGTATGCGGCAGTCCTGTGGGCCAAAATGCCTTGTTGATGCTAGAGGTCAGAGGAGAATGGGCCGACTGATTCAAGCTGATAGAAGAGCAACTTTGACTGAAATAACCACTCGTTACAACCGAGGTATGCAGCAAAGCATTTGTGAAGCCACAACACGCACAACCTTGAGGCGGATGGGCTACAACAGCAGAAGACCCCACCGGGTACCACTCATCTCCACTACAAATAGGAAAAAGAGGCTACAATTTCCACGAGCTCACCAAAATTGGACAGTTGAAGACTGGAAAAATGTTGCCTGGTCTGATGAGTCTCGATTTCTGTTGAGACATTCAGATGGTAGAGTCAGAATTTGGCGTAAACAGAATGAGAACATGGATCCATCATGCCTTGTTACCACTGTGCAGGCTGGTGGTGGTGGTGTAATGGTGTGGGGGATGTTTTCTTGGCACACTTTAGGCCCCTTAGTGCCAATTGGGCATCGTTTAAATGCCACGGCCTACCTGAGCATTGTTTCTGACCATGTCCATCCCTTTATGACCACCATGTACCCATCCTCTGATGGCTACTTCCAGCAGGATAATGCACCATGTCACAAAGCTCGAATCATTTCAAATTGGTTTCTTGAACATGACAATGAGTTCACTGTACTAAAATGGCCCCCACAGTCACCAGATCTCAACCCAATTGAGCATCTTTGGGATGTGGTGGAACGGGAGCTTCGTGCCCTGGATGTGCATCCCACAAATCTCCATCAACTGCAAGATGCTATCCTATCAATATGGGCCAACATTTCTAAAGAATGCTTTCAGCACCTTGTTGAATCAATGCCACGTAGAATTAAGGCAGTTCTGAAGGCGAAAGGGGGTCAAACACAGTATTAGTATGGTGTTCCTAATAATCCTTTAGGTGAGTGTATATATATATATATATATATATATATTAGAGATGCACCGGTACTAAATTTCTCAGGACATTTAGGACATATTCTCATTTCAAATGTGCCCGTGAAGCATTCTGATTCTTGTAAACAAGTCAGCAGCACATGTTTTGTGTTTAAAGACAGCAGAACTGGTCAGGTTTTGCTTTCCTATTGCTGTTTGATACATGTTATACATGCTGAATGTTAGCTTCTCTTATTCAAATAGCTCTCTGACAGCCAGGTACATATGACTCATGTTACTACTATTCTTTTCAAAAGGTTTTTTATGACTGGTTACCTTCCCATTGGCTTTGAATTTGGTGTTGAAATCACATACCCCGAGTCAGAGGGCACGTCATCTGGTCTTTTGAATGCTTTTGCACAGGTATGTGTGGCCTGCTCATTCTCAACTTGTTTCATTTATGTAATAAGCTTTCAGTTGGTCATTTCCATACACGCCATGGTAACCACTTTCAGCCTGGTGGAATACACACCCACATTTATTTTAATGAACTTAATCTTTCAGCATTTACTCTGTTTATCTCCAGTATGTTGATGAACAAGTTTAGATTCTTCTTGAATCTTGAAGTCATTGGTATTTAAGTGTTTCTGTCTCATATTCTATCTTAAATTTTTAGGTGTTCGGCATCATTTTTACTCTCATACAAGGGCAGCTGACCACAGACTACGGCCCACTCAGTGGAAACATTTTCTTGTGTGCTTGGATCCTCCTTGGCATTGTTCTAACAGGTTACTTTTCTTATTTACAGGCCTTTCTCTTATTGATCAGTATTGTTGGTGAACAGCATTAAGAAACTTTTGTGTTGCTCTTACAGCTCTGATTAAATCAGACCTCAAAAGAAACGACGTCAATGTGGGCAATGCAAACAAAGGACAAGCAGTAAGTCTCATTTTTATGCTAAACCATGCAAATCTTGATCATGTGAAGTAGTAGATATCTCTGCGCTTATAATCAGTTTAGTGCAAGATCAAAGTTAAATTTTAGGATCAAAAAGCTGTTTGCCTTAGAAAACGAACCAAACTATGCTAATCAAAGTGAATATTCATTGGTAATGTCAAGGTTGAGGTAAGAGATGAGGCGAGGACTCAATAATGCAGAATTTATGGGCTTTTATTTAATAAAAAAACAAAAAAAATGACCCAGATGGGGGAAACAGGACTGGCAGCAGGACTTGACTTGACTTGACCAATAACAAGGCACGGAAACACACGAGAGGGAACATTTGAAGACAATCTGGCACAGGACTGCAAACACTAGGAGAATAAATAGGGAGCAAACAAGGCAGGTAATGGAGGTGCCAGGACAGATGGGGCAAATGAACCAATAAAATCAGATAACAAGGGCGGGGTTAGACAATAGACATGCGAGCACATGGCACAAAGAACCAGACATGACAAGCCATGTGTTTACACTAAACAAAAACAAGAGCACATGGCCAGCGAACACAAACATAAGCCATGTGCTCAAACAAAAAAAGACACCAACACGCAGCTAAAGAGAACAATCATAAGATGCGTGTTCACACAAAAAATTACAACATTAAAGCACGCGGCTGATGTAAACACGAACCGAGTTCTACACAGACGAGCTTACGGCCCGAGCGAACTTGAAACTGCACGCTCGCACAACAAGACCGAGTGAATGCTCATCCCGTGCGCTAACAACATGAGACAAACACACAGAGCATGAATGTCCGGACCCCGACACAGAACCGAAACCAAACTAGACCGAAGTGTCGGGATCCGAACACCATGCTCCGCACACAAAACAACTCACGTGGACAGAAGAGCGCACGGCCTGAGTGAACTCGGAACCGCACACTCACCATGACAAGAAAAGACGATAGTAGTTGACAAGACGAGAATTGCGAGATATAAAGTCAGAATTGTGTGATATAAAGTCAGAATTGTGTGATATAAAGTCAGAATTGTGAGATATACAGTGGGGAGAACAAGTATTTGATACACTGCCGATTTTGCAGGTTTGCCCACTTACAAAGCATGTAGAAGTCTGTAATTTTTATCATAGGTACTCTTCAACTGTGAGTGACGGAAACTAAAACAAAAATCCAGAAAATCACATTGTATGATTTTTAAATAATTAATTTGCATTTTATTGCATGACATAAGTATTTGATACATCAGAAAAGCAGAACTTAATATTTGGTACAGAAACCTTTGTTTGCAATTACAGAGATCATATGTTTCCTGTAGTTCTTGACCAGGTTTGCACACACTGCAGCAGGGATTTTGGCCCACTCCTCCATACAGACCTTCTCCAGATCCTTCAGGTTTCGGGGCTGTCGCTGGGCAATACGGACTTTCAGCTCCCTCCAAAGATTTTCTATTGGGTTCAGGTCTGGAGACTGGCTAGGCTACTCCAGGACCTTGAGATGCTTCTTACGGAGCCACTCCTTAGTTGCCCTGGCTGTGTGTTTTCGGGTCGTTGTCATGCTGGAAGACCCAGCCACGACCCATCTTCAATGCTCTTACTGAGAGAAGGAGGTTGTTGGCCAAGATCTCGCGATACATGGCCCCATCCATCCTCCCCTCAATACGGTGCAGTCGCCCTGTTCACTTTGCAGAAAAGCATCCCCAAAGAATGATGTTTCCACCTCCATGCTTCACGGTTGGGATGGTGTTCTTGGGGTTGTACTCATCCTTCTTCTTCCTCCAAACACGGCGAGTGGAGTTTAGACCAAAAAGCTCTATTTTTGTCTCATCAGACCACATGACCTTCTCCCATTCCTCCTCTGGATCATCCAGATGGTCATTGGCAAACTTCAGACGGGCCTGAACATGCGCTGGCTTGAGCAGGGGGACCTTGTGTGCGCTGCAGGATTTTAATCCATGACGGCGTAGTGTTACTAATGGTTTTCTTTGAGACTGTGGTCCCAGCTCTCTTCAGGTCATTGACCAGGTCCTGCTGTGTAGTTCTGGGCTGATCCCTCACCTTCCTCATGATCATTGATGCCCCACGAGGTGAGATCTTGCATGGTGCCCCAGACCGAGGGAGATTGACCGTCATCTTGAACTTCTTCCATTTTCTAATAATTGCGCCAACAGTTGTTGCCTTCTCACCAAGCTGCTTGCCTATTGTCCTGTAGCCCATCCCAGCCTTGTGCAGGTCTACAATTTTATCCCTGATGTCCTTACACAGCTCTCTGGTCTTGGCCATTGTGGAGAGGTTGGAGTCTGTGATTGAGTGTGTGGACAGGTGTCTTTTATACAGGTAACGAGTTCAAACAGGTGCAGTTAATACAGGTAATGAGTGGAGAACAGGACGGCTTCTTAAAGAAAAACTAACAGGTCTGTGAGAGCCGTAATTCTTACTGGTTGGTAGGTGATCAAATACTTGTCATGCAATAAAATGCAAATTAATTATTTAAAAATCATACAATGTGATTTTTCTGGATTTCTGTTTTAGATTCCGTCTCTCACAGTTGAAGTGTATTTATGATAAAAATGACAGACTTCTACATGCTTTGTAAGTGGGCAAACCTGCAAAATCGGCAGTGTATCAAATACTTGTTCTCCCCACTGTAAACTTGCAATTGCGAATTATAAAGTCCAATTCTGAGGAGGAAAAAAGGCTGACTTTTTTTCTCAGAATTGCGAGTTTATATCTCACAATTCTGACTTTATATCTAGCAATTACATGTAAAAAAAAAAAAAAAGTCAGAATTGCGAGATATAAATGACCTTTTTTTAATTTTTTTTTTATTCTGTGGCGAAAACAAGCTTCCATAATTTGTATTATTGTTTTGGAAAAATTTTGATATAAAACCAGACACAGCATATTTCTGTTCTTTATTTTTCAATGTATACTACTGTTCAAAAGTTTGGGCTCTCTAAGGTTTTTTGGTTGCACTTTATTTTACAGTACATGCACTTACAGTGTACTTACCTAAGAAAGTACTGGGTAATATAAGGTAACTACATGGGTTAAAGTTAGGTTTAGGGGTAGGTTCAGGGTTAGTACGTAGTTATTACCCAGTTATTCTAATTACTATAGTGAAGTACATAGTATGTACACGGGGAACAGGACTGTAAAATAAAGCGCTTCATTTTTATTTGTAAAGAAATTAATAGTTTTATTCAGCAAGGGTGCATTAAATTTTTTTTTACATTTCTGTTTCTAAATAAATGCTGTTCTTTTGAGCTTTCTATTCATCAAAGAATCCTGGAAAAAAAAAAATCAGGGTTACCACAAAAATGTTAAGCAGTAAAACATTTGATAATAAGAAATGTTTCTTGAGAACCAAATCAGCATATTAGAATGATTTCTGAAGGATCGTGTGACACTGAAGACTGAAGTAATGATGCTGAAAATTCAAGAATGAATTACATTTTAAAATTATATTACTATGGTAAATAATTATATTTAATATATTAATGTTTTGCAGCCTTGGTGAGCCTTTGAAGATACTACTTTCAAAAACATTTTAAAAATCTTACAGATCCCAAACCTTTGATTGGTAGTCTATTTGGCCTTCGATATCCTGATGTTCAAGATAACCATTCTATCAATTAAATGCCGTCTTAAGGGACATGAAAAAGATTTCCATGTCTTAATGAGATCTTAATTTGAACACGTGTTTCTCTCCCCTGAAGGTTCCCACTGAGCTGCCTTCTGAAAAAGCATTCAGTGATGTCAAGCCGGAGTCCTCTAGTTCACTTCATGAGACTTCAATTTAAGTCTTAAACGTTTCCAACAGCACATCAAAAATCACGAGATTACAGACTCTCCTGAGATGACTTGAAATCTCCTTATTTTTCTGTAATGTAATGATGTTATAGCACAATTTTCAGTGAAAATGGAGCGTGATAATTGTTTACAAATATGCTGCGAATTCATTTCACCCAGTCTAGACTGATTGTATATACAATCTGTCTCTTAATTATACATGCATGATTCTTTTTGTTTCAAGAATTGTGGACCAAATATTAGGTATTTAACAGGGCTTCACAATCCTGTTAGTGTGATTGGAACAGCATGTTTGTTTGCTTCGTCTCAAAGGATCTTTCTGACTGTGTGCTTTCTGACGTTTCTTAAGTCTGCTGTTGCATTACGGAACATCTACATGTAATAATTCCACAAAGACCATAAATTCTCATTTTATTTATTCAGGATGATGAAGAATTCCCATGCTTTCAATGAAGAGTGTTCTTTGAACTAAAAAGACATAGTATGCAAATTGTAGTGCATAGGTGAGTGCTTTAGCGAATTATGAGACTGTGACATCATTTTAAGTGCTTATGCAGTCATTGCAAGATAAAATCTAATGTTGTGTAAGTTCAGCTTTTTTGACCTGTTCCAGAGAGCACAAATCAACCGTTCAGCATTTCTACCACGTTATGAATGTGGATAGTTTAAAAGGGAATGTGATCTATTTACAAGAGTGTGTCGCTGACAGGCCTAGTGAGGTTTTATGAAACTGTCATACCTCAGAAGTGAGGTAGAAAGAGCACTATTATTTTGATGGCTTATAAGCCTAGGTTTACTTGCTTTTAACTACTTTTTTTGTACTTTTGATGCATATTTATTGGAAATACTACTTTTTTTGGGCTGTTCTTGTATTTATTAATTTCTTACAGTTGTGGTCAGAATTATTGGCACCCCTGGTAAATATGATCAAATATGGCTGTAAAAATAAATCTGCATTGTTTATCCTTTTGATCTTTTATTAAAAAAATTCACAAAAATCTAAACTTTCATTGAAGTAAAAGAATTGAAAGTGGGGGGTAAATCACGTTATGAAATAAATGCTTTTCTCCAAAACACATTGGCCATAATTATTGGCACCCTTTTATTAAATACTTTTTGCAGCCTCCTTTTGCCAAGATAACAGCTCTGAGTCTTCTATAACGCCTGATGAGTTTGGACAACACCTGACAAGAGATCAGAGAGCATTCCTCCATACAGAATCTCTCCAGATCCTTCAGATTCCCAGATCCATGTTGGTGCTTCTTCTCTTCAGTTCACCCCACTCATTTTCTATAGGGTTCAGGTCAGGGGACTGGGATGGTCATGGCAGAAGCTTCATTTTGTGTTCAGTGACACATTTGTGTGTTGATTTTGATGTTTGTTTTGGATTGTTGTCCTGATGGAAGATCCAACAGATCCAATCCATTATAAGATTTCTAGCAGAGGCCGTCAGGTTTTGATTTTTTATCTGTTGATATTTGCTAGAATCCATTATACCATGTATCTGAACAAGATGTCCAGGACCTCTGGCAGCAAAAAAATAGGCGCACAACATTAAAGATCCAGCGGTATTTTTAACCGTGGGCATGGGTTACTTTTTATCCCTGTTTGCACCAAACCCATCTGGTGGATTTGCTGCCAAAAAGCTCTTTTTATAGTTTCATCTGACCACAGAACCAGGTCCCTTTTGAATTTCCAGTCGTGTCTGACAACTGAATATGCTGGAGTTTGTTTCTGGATGAGCAAGAAGGATTTTTCTTGAATCCCTCCCAAACAACATGAGGTGATGTAGCTGTTGTTTGAATTTTTTTTTTTTCAGGCTTTCTGACCCCAAGACTCAACTAATCTCTGCGATTCTCCATCTGTGATCCTTGGAGAGTCTTTGGCCACTCAAACTTTCCTCCTCGCCGTGCATTAGGACGATATAGACACACGTCCTCTTTCAGGCAGATTCGTAACATCTTTAGTTGATTGGAACTTCTTAATTATTGCCCTGATGGCGGAAATGGGAATTTTCAATGCTTTAGCTATTTTCCTACAGCCACTTTCTATTTTGTGAAGCTCAAGAATCTTTTGCTGCACATCAGAACTATATTCTTTGGCTTTACTCATTGTGATGAATGATTAAGGGAATTTGCCCTTTGTGTTTCCTCATATTTATACTTCTGTGAAACAAGAAGTCTTAGCTAGACAATTTCATGAAAAAAAAAATGTAAATATTAATGGGAATATACTTCAGAGATATTTTACTCATAAAAAATTCTAGGGGGGCCAATAATTGTGGCCAACGTGTTTTGGACAAAAACATTTATTTCATAATGTAATTTTCCCCTGACTTTCAATTCTTTTACTTCAATGAAAGGTTAGATTTTTGAATGATAGATCAAAAGGATAAACAATGCAGATTTCTTTTTACAGCCATATTTGATCATATTTACCAGGGGTGCCAATAATTCTGACCACAACTGTACTTGTCGGTTAATGAAGGCAGCTGTGAAAGGTTTCACACGATTGTCACAAATGATGCTGGGAAATTCACTGTAAAGTGAAAAAATCATTTGCATTACACTCTGAACATTGGAGGACTGGAAGTGGCTCATGTTTCCATCACTGCTGTTGTAAAATAAAAACGATATAGCGAAAATTAAAATATGCAGTTTGTTTGTTATTGCAAATATGTTATATAACACAGGGGTTTCCAGCCTTTTAGATGCAGTGGACCCCCAATCATTCATGATCATTCTCTTGCAAGGGACCCCATCCTAAAATTTAAAAGGCATGTACAGACCCAATTTTTATCGATTTTTTTTTTAATTTTTAAAAAATTTTTTTTTATTTTTTTATAAATGTCTAAAATGTTATTCTGAAAATATTTAGTTTTCTATTTAGTTTGTTTCCTACTCACAGTAATTTACTGTTAGATTAATTATTTTCTTTACTCGTGTATTTAAGTCTATTTTTTTCATTTATGTAAATCTTGGCACTCTCTTGTGAGATCCCGCCCCCCAATGAAATGCAGAACTTTAATTAAAGGGGTTGTTGGAGCAAATTTGAATTTAGAACTCTTGCGCCCTCTAGTGATCATACAGGACATTTGGCATTCATGAATGCCTTTTGACCGTAAAGGGATAGTTCACCCAAAAATTAATAATGTCATCATTTACTCACTCTCAACCTGTATAACATTTGACTTCCATAGCATTTTTCCATACTATGGAAGTCAATGGGGCCCATCAACTGTTTGTTACTGACATTCTTCAAAATATCTTCGTTTGTGTTCAGCAGAAGAAAGAAATTCATACAGGTTTGGAACAACTTGAGGGTGAGGAAATGATGACAGATTTTTTGGGTGAACTATCCCTTTAAAGTCATTCAGTTGAAATTAAATGTGCTTTTCTAAATTAACAGCATGGAGACAGCATGACAAAATAATTTGGCAAAGTTTAGATCCAATATGTAGATGTTTTACCGCAACAGCTATATTATATGGGTCTTTTGAACTTCATCACATTGAAAGGAGAACAGAAGCTAAAAAAATCCTTAAATTGTTGAGTAGCGATAGACAAAAGAAGACAAAAATGACAACAGGATTTAGAAATACACAAAATATCTATATTAAAATAACATAAAATATTATCACACATGTAAAAATGTCTTGATACTTGATACACCACTGCTCATATGAAGGCAACTGGAATAAAATATTGTATGTTCTCATGAAATAATAATTAAATAGAAGTTAATTCCGTTCCTTAAAAATGTTTTGGACACGACTGGAATTTCTTTATTGATATAGCCACACTATCAGGGTTATTATAGCTAACTACAACTTTAAAAACATTATTTTTGATACTCAGTGGTGTAAAGGATTTGAGTAAATGTAATTAGTTACTGTACTTAAGTATCTTTTTGGCTACTTTGTAGTTTCACTGAGTATCAAATATATTAGCAACTTTTACTCTCTACTTGACTACATTTTTGAACAAGTAAATGTTGATAAGGCTGAACATTTGTGATGAGGTGAATGAGGCTGAAACCAGCACATCCAGTGCAAGAAGGCTTTGACTATTTAATTTTACTTAACATTATTTTATTTATCCGCTTTATTGAAGAGGACTTTTTGAAGGATATTGGTTTACTTATGGCCTTTTTTGTGCACTTGAGCTTAACTGAGACTTGAGAGTTTGTAGACGTTTAAGAGGCTGTTGTGTCGACCTTGATTTATTGCAATATTGAGGTGTTCAGTTTTATTTTGATTTTAGAAAATAAACATGATTTCTCATCTTACAAATCAATTGTTTCTTATTTTCACTGGCATGTCTCTCAGGTGTCGAGGACTAGTGCATTGTTGAACCTATATTTAGTATGAGTAAAATACTTAAGTACTGTTAAAATCAGATACTTTAAGACTTTTACTCAAGTTGTATTGGAATTGGTGACTTGTAACTTGTATTGGAGTCATTTTCGCTGTAAGGAATCTGTACTTTTTCAGGTACTCTTTACACCTCTGTTGATACTTGAAATAAATTACAATATTAAAAAAGTATTTTATTTCATCTAGTTACTAGGGATACATTTCTCACGTTCATTTAAAACCAAAACTGAAATAAAAATAATACAAAACTATATCGAGATATTAAAAAAAAACAAATAAAAAAACAAATTCAAAATATTAATAAAAACGACAACAGTGTCTCAATAATACTAAAATAACACAGCTTTTTATTTTCATGTGTTTTGAGGCCAAATAATAAAAAGTGCAATAATTATTTTACTTGACGCAAAAATATAGCGACAGTTACGGTTAATGCCTTTAATATAAATTTTTGAAAATGTTATAATATATTTTTATGGTTTGACCTACACTATCACTTTAAATGCACAATTTAAAAGCTCACAAAAACCCTGCTGGATACACAACGAAAGTTCACGCCTATTTCCGCCATTTTGGCCAATCACAGGCTGAGTTATTTCCCTTATATGGAATTGAACCCGCCTCGCTTTGTTGCTTTACCCAATGAAAAAGCCGCCAGAACTTGATTGGCTGTTGTTTATGGCGATACAATAACAGTATCAAAAAACGCTAGAGTGAGTGACCATTTGTTGAGACCGTGAGTGAAAGCGGTTACACGCCTACACAGAAAAACAAATCATTCATTAATACTTTGCAGTCAGATATTAAATTAATCTACCGTGGATTGTTCACTCCGCGATCCCTCCGCAGGATTCGGTCGCCTCCTCAGTGTTTTTAAGCGAAAGGATGAAGTAGTTTCTGTGGCTCCGGAGCTGATCGCCAACTACAGTATGCGGCTTACTGGGAATATATGACAATCTATTCTGCAAGGACATTCACCCATAGTTTGATACAGAAATGGTATCACTGACCATTTTTTCGGTCTCTGGATCTTTTTCAAACCACCTGAATTTTCATACTTGAGCAGGACTGTGTGGTTTTGGCACATTAATATGCAAGCTCGAGACGCAACATGTCTTTGTGCATGAATGCTGGGCAATCATAACTGATCTGGGGAACAACAAGGGGAAACTCCCCCTCGGAAGACTTCTGAACAATGACCGGACCAAGCGCCACCAGCAGCGGGGGCTCAACGGCCAAGATCAACAGACACGGCCGGTCCAAAAGCACCAGTACCTACTGTCACACTACGGGTCACGCTGCTGAATCCGCCTCGTCCACTGCCGCAAACAACACCGGTAGGTCGTCCGGTGAGGAGGACGAGAAAGACGGCGGGGTCCCGTTTTTCGTGAACAGGACGGGCTTTCCCATAGACGGTGTCACCTGGGAGAGAATGTGGTCGCACGTCACCAGAGTTCATCCTGATGGACAGGAGATGGTGGATAGAATACGAAATGCAACACACCTCCCAAAAGTAAGTTGAAAGTGTGTTTCAATACCTAAACATGTTTGGTAGCATATAGTTTCCCAAATATATAATACCTTAAACGTTGCCATGTTAGGAAGCTCATCTATATGATCTTGGTTTCTATATGAGCCCCAAAATACTCAAAAATGCTGATATGCATTGTGTAAGGCAACTTATTTAATACAATGCCCAAAAATGCTTTCTTGGTTGACAAGTTACTAGGTTTTGAGCAGTGTTTGGTAAGTTACTCTAAAAAAGTAATTAATTGCTAATTACTAATTACATCTTCAATAGTGTAATTAGATTACTGTACAAATTACTCTCTCCAAAAAGTATTTAATACTTTCTAAATCCTATATCAACCTTGACTAGTTAAGTGATTCAAGGATAGACATGAAATGGCTCTTTTAATTTATTCAAAAAAATAATATAAAACTACATAAATTATTCTTATTAACTGACTGAAGTATTACAAATGTGAGAAGGATACATAAAAACATGCATTTTAAAGTTAGACTTTAAATTTTGATGTTAATTCCACTATTGTATTATATATACAGTAATTGTTCTGCAGTCTATACACAGTATTGAGTTCAATTACATCAGAAGTAACTAATTAAATAACAGAAAAAATAAGAGTAATCCCTTACTTTACTTTTTCAAGGGAAAAGTAACTAAATTACAGTAACTAATTACTTAGTAACTAGTTACACCCAACACTGGTTTTGAGTAACAACCATGGTATGTTTGTTAAGAAGTGTTCAAATGGACAATGGTCATACCTTGACCGTATTACCGTGTTTTTGGACATCTTTGAAGTAGGCTTACACAGTACATGAATATAACACTAATTTTTACCTTGGCATATATGTTAGTTTTCATAGGTAATTTATTACCACAGTACCTTTCAAAGTGATTTTTCGTTCAAAAGTTTGGGGTCAGTACGGCTTTTTAAAATAAATTAATACTTTTATTCAGCAACGAAGCATTCACTTGATCATAAGTGACAGTAATGGAATTTAAAATGTTACAGAAGATTGTTATTTTAAAATAAATGCTTCTCTTTTGAAATTTCTATTCATTAAAAAGTCCTGAAAAGTTCCCACAAAAATATTACACTGCACAACTGACTTCAACATTGATAATAAATGTTTCTTAAGCACCAAATCGGCATATTAGAATGATTTCTGAAGGATCAGACACTGAAGACTGGAGTAATGGCTCCTGCATCACAGGAATAAATTGTAATAAACAAATTGTTTTTACTGTATCAGATAAATGCAGCCTTGGTGAGCATATGATGCTTCTTTCAAAAACATTAAAACATTTTACTGTACTTTTGAAAAGTAGTGTATGCATATAGAAATGTAGGTAATCTTTTGGTAAAACCTCCAAATTGGTCTATATGAAGCCTTATTTACAGGAATAGTGTTTATATATAAATAGCCTCTTACAAACTGCCATGCATGTGACCCAGTTTTCAAGCAGAGGAAGTGTAGGCTATGTGACATGTGAGCAGGTTTACTCATCCATGTGTTCTCTAACACTGTGCTACATTGTCCCTTGTTATACTGTAATTTAATTAAAAACTAGGCAAAGGAGAGATCTGATCCACAACTATGCAGAAACATTCGTATGTTAATGCACATTATATGAGGAATGATGCCATGTGACGTCTTAGGACTTTCATTTGGATTAAGGATGCTGTCATGACCCTTTATCACAATGTTGCTCTAACCTCCAAACATAAACCAATCAGGCCTGATCAGGCTTCATAGAGCATGCAAATGAAGGGCCTCTGAGGGGATAAAGCGAGTCTTAATCACAGACTAAGTAATCCTCAATGCTCAGACGGACAGTATTCGCAGGGTCAAGATCTGTTTATAGTGGCTCTTTTGTTTTTGTTAACACTATTGTGCATTCCTACACACTCATATGTGCTGATGCGTGCATAACAAAGGTGCCTGATTGGCCAAAAGCATTGAGTCAGATCCCCAGATGTTAAAGTGATTTATTAAGGGGCATTCCCCACCAGCAAGTGTTGAACAGGTGCGTGGAGTGAATCCGACAGATCAGCCAGATTAAGAGTCACTCGAACGACAGCGACACGAGCCAGACATTCCTGTTAGATCCATTAAATGGAGTGGCAGTCCATGGGAAAGTCCTAGCTGTGAACCCATAAATGACTGTATTGATAAAGAAGCAAAGAATCAAACCAGTGATAACCTTGGATCCGAGGACACTGCAGTTATTATGTTACGAACCACATACCGGTACAGCGGTGTCAATGTTTGAAAGCTAAATAGAGTATTCAGAGAGTCTGTTATTTTTCATAGCACATCTTGCATCTTTAAAATCACCTCTTGGCTTTGTTTTTTTGATATAATCCACATGCTGGAGTGATATTAGGGATAATCTGCGTAATTATAGATTTATATAGATCAGTGGTAATTCCTGTTATTTTGTATTACAGTTTCCACAAAAATATTAAGCATGCAGCTAGCACAACTGTTTCAACATTGATGATAATAATAATAATTTGTTATTGAGCATATTAGAATGATTTCTGAAGGATCACGTGACACTGAAGAGTGGAGTATTGGCTGCTGGAATAACTCTTACATATTAAAATATATTAAAAATGAAAACAAACTGTAATAATATAAAATAAATGCAGCGTTGATGAGGCTTCTTTCAAAAACATTCAAACATTTTACCAACCCCAAACTTTCAAACGATTACCTACATTTCTGTATGCATAGTATCTTTTGATAAAACATCTTTTGGATTTGGTTATTGATATAATCCATTTAATAGAGTGTTACTAAGGATAAGTTGCATAATTCCTGTTGTTTTGTCTAGCAGCTGGACCTTTACAGGAAACAAAACCATCTTTGAGTCATCATGGAAACTACTCGAATGTTTTGTTATAAAATTGTTTTATCAAATTGTGTTTGTACGCTGCAATGACTGTTTCTTAGCCTGACGTCGTCATACTGAGATTCTAGTCAGAATATGAGTCTGATACTGCTCCATTGGGCTGTGATTATGGGGCGTGTTTCAACCGAACCAGGAAAGAAAATGCCTCTGCACTCAATTGGATAGACCTACAACCAATCAGAGCAACGGAGTAAGTGACGTATGTTGAGCAACGTATAGTTGTCAACAGAACTCAACTGCACGCACGCTGAAAGATCATCTGAGAGAAATAGTAAAGGTGAATGCATATACGAACAAGTTCTCCATTTAGGATTAGAACGAATTCAATCCAAGCGCTCTTTGGTGACGTGGATGATTACGTTACTGTTGATCATCTGTCCATCATCGTATAAAGCCCGCCCTGACAATTTGATTGGTCCGAACAGCTCTGGTTCGAGCATAGGTGCTCCACAACGGATCAAGTCCAGACCGAACTTCCCGACCTCAAATGTTGTGGGCGGGGCTAAGATCGGCTGGCATCCAGGCTAACTGTTTCTGTGAGTCCACGTCTGTTCTCTCAGACGGACAAATGTTCTAGGTGGCTTGTATCGTCACCTACAGCAAGTGAGTTTCAAGTTTCTTTACAGTCCCATGGGTGGGCAGAGGTCAGCTAACGGCCCTGTGAGTGTGGATTGTGGCCTATTTATTGCTGCTGACCTCCTTTCAGGGTAGAAGAGACCCAGTTGAGCCAGTGGAACCTCTCTCAGAGAATTCAGATGGTCAGAATCAATATTCAGAGTGTCATTTGTATTTAGATACACTTTTTGGAAATCGATACTGAATTTAAAGACTGAATGTAAATAAACTGATGCCATCACTGTGATAAGATCATGCGATCATTCTCAACTGCTGGGTTGCTGGACAACATGGGAAAATAATGCTAAATGTACACTATGCTTTTTACTCCCTTTTTACACCCCTTTTTATTGGTGTTTTGTGTGACAATACAGAATGGTACATTCTGGACAAGGTCACTATGTTTTTTAAAGGCACAATATGTAATTTTCGTCACTTATTCAGAACAAAGGCATAGCTTGATGACGTCTGGATTTCACGGAATCATGTGAGTTGTCTTCACCTCTATAGCAAAGGAAAAGAATCCGACGGGACTCAGGCAGAAATCATATTCATGGACGAGCGAATATATTAAAGATTTATTAATGTTACTGTAGTCTGAAGCAGGGTGGGGCTGAAAGCCGTTGGAGCGAAACGAGGCCGCTGGAGCGATTGCTAATGAGAGACAAGCGCGACACACGGCTGGAGAGCAGTGGAGCTTTTATTATGCCACAGTTGCCGCTTCCACTTCTTCCGCTCATGCGTATGTGGGGTAACGCAGTGCTGTTTTATCATATTAGATACATTTGAGTGTGTTGAAAGTTATGTTATAATGCTACTCTGTCCGTTCACTCAGCGGCTACTATGAGACGCTTGTTGCACACTTCAGTAAGCTAGATCGATATTAGGCATGGTAAAACATGGTACTCGTGGTAAATCAAGAAAGCGAGATTTAAACAATAAGACTAACTGTGTTGAGCTATATAACAATGATTAGTGTCCTGTCAGTTCATGTATCCAAACAGTTGCTCGCCTGTCTAATAAAACACAATATATTAAACCGTCTTTGGTGTTTCCATGGTTTCTACAAAATAAAACCGGAAATCGAGGGTAACGCGGGTATGATGTCATTGATAGGCGACGCGCGGACACGGTCCTTGTCCTGGTTAAAATTGCTTATTTCTCTGGATTTAAACATTCTTGGAAACATTTGGGATAATGTAAGTACACAAGTCAACAAAATATATAACATTGTTGTAGTGGTGAAACAAGTCTCTTATGCTTGCCAATGCTGTTTATTTGATCAAAAATACAGCAAAAATTAAAGTATTTATTTATTTTTTAAAAATCGTATAAACTCAACAATTTTGAATGGTAGTGTAAATAATAAAATGCAACCAATATGATCTTGCATAGTTAGGAAAGCAAAATGAATATGTCAAATCAAGCAAGGGTGCTTCCCATAACATTTGTTGTTGACATAAAAGTCCAAATAAACTTGTTATTTTCGTGCAAATTCAGCTCTCATTTGGCAGAGGGCACGAATAATGAATTAAACAAACATAACTAAAGGAAGTTTAGCAATTTTTTAATGATATTTTTGTTGACTTTTATAGTGTAAAAATGTTTGTACTATGTTGAGTTGCCATTTGAGTCTTGAAACAAAACCAGTTGAGAAAATGTTAGTCTGACAGATGTCTTCGACTAGTAGTCAGTGTGTTCAAAAACACCATTTTAATGAGGCTGTAAGTTCTTATGACGTTTGTCACACCTCGGGTTTCTGAACACCTCTATATTTAAGCTGAGAAAGAAGGTGTGTGTTTGCAGGAAGCACGTCTGTCTTTCAAAAGATACTCACAACTACAGTATTATTATTCTGCTATCATAACACTGGTGCACATTTAGACAAAAAAACATAGTACCAGAGCCGGCGCCTGCAGAGTACCGAAGAGGGGAGTCTAAAGTAACGAAAAGGGGTGATGACACAAAGTATCTGCAGAGAGAAAAACATATGTTGCCCATTCATGTATTTGTCAGACCATAAACAAACATTTTGTTATTACAACTATGAAACTAAAAGCTACTGAGCAGATATGGCAGAGCATTGAATATTACTACCTAAAACAAAAAGGAAAATTGGCCTAGGCCAACATATTCGAAAATTCGACTCATTGATATCAAAGTTCCTTTAAGACAAGTCATTTCACTCGGCGGCCATCTTTGAAACGCCTCTCGGGCATGCAAGTGCAGCTCCTATCTCTTTGAATGGGGAATCATCAAATTCTCTAAAACTGTTCGCCAAGCTTACGATTAAATTTCACATTTGAAATCACCAATGAAATCTAACAACAACTGTCTCATAAATTTTGTTTCTAAATGCTCGAATCATGACAAAAAAATGCATTTTTCAGCCTGGACAAAGCTAATGCGGATGCTTAGTCCTAAGGGCGCGTCTCAGAACACTGCCTGTTTCTATAGCAACCGGAGCTTCTGGCATCTGCAGAGATGTGATGACTTTACTAATCAACGATTGGCTCTTCCATTTAGAAGGCGGGGCTTAATCGCCATATTTGGCGTTGCATTTTCTCCCATCCATTCAAGTAATCGGAGTGCACCATCTTCCTATATATAAAGTCTTTGATCGATATCCATGAAATAAACGCGTTTTAAACCACCAGATACACTCTCAGAAAAAATGGTACAAAAGCTTTCACTAGGCCGGTACCATTTAGGTACTTTATATGTACACTTTTGGTACCAATATGTACTTTTGAGGTACTAATATGCAATCTCTCGGTTCAAAGGGTACCACCCCAGTGACCGCTTTTGTACCTTTTATTTCTGAGTGTATAAATATGTCTTAGATACACAATTTCAGTGGTTTTACCATGAATACAGACAAGTTACCATGATATCACCAAAAGTAATTTATTGTGTCTGCATTACTATAAAACACACACACACACACACACACGACGCATTTAACAGATGCATACTTTTTTTTGTAAGTTAGAACAGCCTAAACTGCAACCGGTGACAAACAATAACAATACAGTGAAATACTCAACTAACAATGACCAACTATCTAGCCCTCTAACATGAAAAAATAATTCATCATACCTTTAGCTTACTCAGTAGAGCTGTATTCTTCATGACGCGGAAAGTTTGTAGGTTAATGTGTCAAAAGTACGGTGCCAATCAAAATCTGACTTTGCGAAGCAGACTGCCTTTAAAGGTAGGGTAGGCAATTTCGGACAGGCTAGCAATAGCAAGCTAGCTTTGAAAGAATAAGGTCCCACCCCCCTCACAGCGCTCTCCAAAGCCACGCCACCTCCAAAAAACATGAACACAATGCACACAGCAGTGTCACAACACGAGAGATGGAGTTAAATTCCTGTCTCAAAGCACATAACATTACAATAATAATTAAAGCTGCAAGCAGCGATGAAAGGGCCCTCGCACCTGGGCCACCAACACTTGGTGGCCTCAGGAAAACAGTGAATGGTCGGCGACATGCATTTAAGCGGGTAAATATAGGAGAAATATGGCAAAGTCACTTCAATGTGCCACACTTCCTGCTGCCAGCAGGTGGCGCTTTGACCATAACTGAATATTGCCATGTAGATGTCTTCAGGCCAGGACTATTATCAAACATGAAGTTTAAGGCAGATTGGTCATTGTATGCCTGAGTTACAACAACTTCCTGTTTCATGGCATAAATCGCATACATTAGCACTTAGCCAAGTGTTGCATGATTTAACATGTTTGGTACTTTATGGCATATTTAAATGTGTTTCTGGGAGTAAATTACAGTGTAAAGCATGCCATTTCCTGTTTCCAGCAGGTGGCGCTATGACTAACTGAATATTGCTATGTAAATGTCTTCAGGCTAGGACTCTTAGCAAACGTGAAGTTTGGGGCAGATCGGACATTGTATGTCTGAGTTGCAAAGAAAATTCAAAATATCTCACTTCCTGTTGGTTTTCAGATTTTGCACCAGGAGACTTTTTGTAGGTATTGGGCTGTTACATGTGTGTACCGAATTTCATACCTGTACGTGAAACGTAGTGCGGGGGGCACTTTGTTGAAAATTTGTAGGTGGCGCTATCAAGCCATTTTGCTACGCCTAATTCTAAAACCCATAACAGACGTAAATTTTCGCCACTTCTGACGCGAGTTTTCGAGCATCTTTAGGCCCGCAAAAATGCGATTCATTTCGGAGGCGAAACATTAGACTTTGTCAGGCCGCCACTGACACGCCCTTCAGCGAAAACTCAAGATCATTACAATATAACATCACCAAGACCTTAAGATTATACTGACAAAATATAATGTTGTTGTGGTTAAATCTCTATGAGGAGTTAATTACAGTGTAAAACATGTCATTTCCTGTTGCCTGCAGGTGGCGCTATGACTGTCACTGAATATTGGAATGTAGATGTCTTCAGGCCAGGACTCTAATAAAACATGTGAAGTTTGGGGCAGTTACAACAGCTTCCTGTTTCATGGCAAAACATCGAACTTTGTCAGGCCGCCACGGACACGCCCTTTAGCGAAAACTCAAGATCTTTGCAATTTAACGTCGCAAAGGCCTTTAGATTAGACTGACCAAATATAATGTTGATCTGATTAAATCTCTCGGAGGAGTTTGTTAAAGTACAGAGTCTGGAAATGGCAAAAACTGCAAAAATTTTGCAGAGAAAATTATAAATATCTCACTTCCTGTTGGATTTTCAGATTTTGCTCCCAAGGACTTTTTTGTAGGTATTGGGCTGTTACATGTGTGTACCGAATTTCATACTTGTATGTGAAACGTAGCGCGAACGGTGCTGAATTGAAATTTTGTAAGTGGCGCTATCGAACCATTTTGCCACACCTAATTCTGAAACCCATATCAGACATAAATTTTCGCCACTTCTGACATGTGTGCAAAGTTTCATAAGTTTTCGAGCATGTTTAGGCCCTCAAAAATGTGATTCATTTCGGAGAAGAAGAATGATAGGCCGAGCAATTACAATAGGGTCCTCACACCATCGGTGCTCGGGCCCTAATGAACATAAACAACTTAAAGAGGTATGGAAACACATATGTTGTTGACAGGCAGGTAGGATCTCATGCAATGATTGGACGAACATTTTTTGGTCCTGTGACTTCCACAGAAGATATATACGTGCTTTAATATTTAGACCACTTCTATTATTGATTGCTATCAGGATGTGAAGAGAGTTTCAACCAGTATAGCAAAAAGTGTTTATAAAACAAATTGCCTACCATATCTTTAACCAAAATGTTGCTATATTAGCCTAATATTAATGCTAAAAAGCCTATAATTTTGCACAATAGTCTATTCTATTTCATCATTAAAGCCCTGCATAGTACATTGCATTTATGCGTTTCTTTATCATGCATTCGAAAGCTTCAAAAGTCAGCACAGACAGACAAGACTTTACTTCCCTGCCTTTCTACAGTCTCTCATTCTCTCGAGCTGGGCAGATAGATAAAGAGGAAACGAGATGATTCCCTTTCTCATTTCCTCCTGTGACCCAGTAGCTCTTGTCTTCTCAGCTGTCCTGCAACACGTGTTTAATTCTGCCTACATTTTTGTGAGAAGCTTTTGATTGATGCTGTTAATATGTTGTAGTAAAGAGCCTGTTTCAGATAGAGGACAGCCTTTTTTTCATTAATTGCTTCTTTTCTTCTTCTGAATGGAGGCTTGTTTGTGAGAGGACGACCTTTGTTCATTGCTAATTCTCTTCGCTGCTCTTTTGCAGTTAGAAGTGTCATTGTAAGGTTTCAAATAATCAATGAGGCACTGTTTCTACAGATGACTTTTCATGCCATTGCGAGACATCAGAATCTGATAGTCGAATCTCCTTTTGGTTACATGAGTAGAAAGGGCAATCCGGAAGTCACCTTGTGACTAGTTTGCCAACTTTAGCTGGATAAAAATAAGTGACTCCCTCCATTTTTTTTTTTTTTTTATTCTTTATTCTACACTCCTTCCCCTGCTGCCAAGTTTAGTGTCTGTATAACATAGCAACAACCAGTAAGGTAGACTTGTTTTCCACACTTAAGAAATATATGTGGTACCTAATATTTTTGTGGAAGCCATGATATATTTTTTTCAGGATTCTTTGATGAATTGAAAGTTCAAAAGAACAGCATTTTTTTAAATAGAAATCTTTTGTAACGTTATAAATGTGTATCGCTAAAAATACTGTCGCTTTCGATCAATTGAATGCATCCGTGCTGAATTATCCGTGAAAAAATAATTCACTGAGCTTGTCGCAGTGCATTCTGAAATTGCCTCGTCTTTGACGGATGCAAATCACTAATTCTTTCTCTATTTTCACAGCACCCCGTGCCATCGGTTCCAAACTTTAAGCCATCGATGTCTGTGCCTGATTGGCTCCATGCCGTCCAGAATTACATGAGAAACCTGCAGTATCCTTTAACCTGCACATACCATTCGTTCTGGGAAAGTTTGTCGGACGAATTATAAAACTCTTGCTTCTTCTGGATGCATTATGAATTCATTGGTACTCGTTGGTCAGTTATGCTTTTTCGCTCTGTGTAATTTATTCAGTTGGCTTGAGTCACTCAAAGTGCCTTTTTGGTTGGAATGTCAGTCACTTTAATGTGAAGTGATGTTAGCCATGGGTCTGCACACTGATCCTTAGGGTTTTGATAAAGCCTTAGTTTATAGTACTCTATGGTTTGGGCAGCCATTGCTAGATCATTTCAGCTCCTGTGCATATTTATGTTCATCATTGTGTATGATTAATATCTCTGTCTGATTTTCTTCCCACAATTAGATTGAGATCTGTGAAGGGTAATGAGGACATAGGGTTCAACAGGATATTGGTCACAGCTGTGTATTTTGAGATGAATGAGTCACAATGAAAAAACAGGAAAATAAAACTTCCTAAATTAGCCGTACAAACTTCACGTAGCTCCTTAACTGCTGACAGATACAACCACACGGGAACTCAGTTTTTTGAGATTAAGAAAACCAGACCTCTGAGTGGGTAAGTGATGCCATCGCTGAGGCATTTTCCTCATCCTGTCTGTCTATCCTGTGTTTCCTGTTTTTAGTCTTTTCTTTTTCCTGTTCCTTCTGATTTTACACTTATTTTACTCTCTTGATATTCATTTAGAAAGTGCTGGCATGTTCTTTTACAAAATACTGAGCTTTTATCCAGACATGAACACAAATTTTAGGTTTATTTTAAGAAGTCATTGACCTTATATTACATATGTATATATTTTCTTTTCAGGTTGATGGAGACTGCCAGAGAGATGATACGAGAATCACTTCCCATCAAATGCCTTGAAGCAGTTATCCTTGGAATGTATCCTTTAGCTTTATTGACAACAGTCTTGTTATTTTAACAAAAACTATAAAAATTGCTTTCATTAATTGAAACAAAGCTGAAATAAAATAAAATATAAATATTATATGAAAAACTTAAACTAAAAAAAAAAACTTAAATGAATTTTAGAAATAAAATTACTAAAACTGAAATTATATATATATATATATATATATATATATATAATATTAAATAAAAAATAATAATAATGACAATCAAATATTAATCATAATCAAAATATTAAACATTTTAATTGTATATAAATAAAACTTTGAAAAAAAAAAATACAAAAAAAGTTAAGTTAAAACTTAAAATAACAGTGATTGACAAAGGGCATTCCCTTATGTAAAACATAAAATAAAAAATGAAACATGCATAGATTAATCATTCACAATAAGATCAATAACATGCATTTAGAAAACAGATGAATTTTCATTTAGGGTGAATTTTTCATTTCATGCTTTATACTTTAACACTCATAATACTTTTGCATTGTGGCTAGCACTCACACTTTCCTCCGAAAATGTACAAATTGAGTGTTTTTGTTTTGAACATCTTTTAGTCCATAACTATAAATCAGTACTCCTAAGGATAATTATTGCCACTGAGCATTTGCAACACTAATAATTTGTCTTGGGAAAGCCCCATTTGTCCCTTACTTTTATAGTTGTTTTTGATATCTCAATTGCTAAACTTGGGATGGAAGACTAAGCAGTGATCTATCAAAGGCAATGTGCTTCAGATCACTGTCTTTCCTCATGATCCCCCAGCCTTTCAACTCAGCCCGAAGCTTTTACTTTCAGCTGTTGCTAGGAAACTAGGAGTCGTAGTAGATTCTCCTGAAGGCAGGCACAACTTCCTGTCCATGTAGTGGATGCAGCTATTCAGTGCCACTGGGAGGGTGTGCTCTTTCAGGAACTATTGCCAGATAACTAGTGCCGGTTATCTCAGCAGACCCAGGCCAAGGGTTAACACAAGGTGAATGTCATCATCGTCCGCGCAAATGCCAAGTGTTGCAGAGAAACGTTCTGAAGAGCTACTTTGCAGATTGTGGTGTTTCACAGGAGCCGCAGTGTAGACTTCACTTTGAGTTAAGAACCTCATGGCTCATTAGTTGCAAATAGATGCTTTCTCTCCGTGCAGATTTGTAGTGTTGAGCGGGAAGATGAAGGGTTCCAGTTTACGTCACTTTGAGATTTGTATCTTTGTGTACAAAACTTCTTTTAATCTACAGCGCTCTCAGTGCAGTTCCTGTAAAGTCGCAAAGGACTCAAACATCATAACGGACAAAGAGTGTTAGAGTATCAGAAAACACTGAGGCTATTGTTGTTGTAAAGTTAAAGCTGCTGTAAGCAGTTTCTTTTTAAATACAGCACATAAAATATCACTGAAATAGGGGTCTTGAAATATAACACCTGTTTTTGTGACAGCCCCAAGCGCTGCAAAAAAAGAATCTGACTGCGGCCACATGTGTTACCAAAGACTTTGGATATACAAAGACGGTGCACTTATATTACTAGAGGTCGAGCGATAGAGGATTTTACGATAGCGATAACTAGGTTGGACCACGCTGGCCGATAACCGATTAATCAACCGATAGTTTTTTTAAATGGATACTGAATGAAAACAAATCATAATATAGTGCTGAACTTTATTACAAAAATTTTAAAACAGTACTGAATCATGAAAATGTACTGTACTTTTTAAATATAAAAAATATTAATATACCTTGATCGTTCGTTTTAGTTCATAGTACATTAACTAATGTTAAGAGATACAACTTTACCTTGTAAAAATGTATTAGTAAATGTCGAAATTAACAATGAACAATACTTTTATTAACCTTAGTTAATGTTACAAATGGAATCTTATTGTAAAGTGTTACCATTTCATATAAATCCAAACAGTCATGCTTAAAGATACCATCTTTAAATATGTACACAAAGGCTATAGCATTGAAATTAGACACATATGTATATTGTATGTATACTCTTACTCTTTTTTGCTTCTGTTTTAAAGCACTTGATTATCTAATAAAAATAACATGTATATGTATTACAGTAATGATAAAAAAAGAACTGAAATCGAATGCGTTTCTGATTTGTTTATATGTTTCTGTCGGCTGCATGAACATATCAATTTGCTTTCTCACGTCACTACCTTTAAATATGCAACTTCGCTGCATGACGAATGCATAAAAGCGACCAGCTGGATACAAAACTAATGCAAATAGATGGTAACAATCGTGACATTAAACATTTGAGTCGGCTTGTGTGTTTTTGTCACTTTATTTTAACCGCTTGATGTACTAGTAATGTTAGCATCCTCTCAGCCTCGACGGCAAACATACTGCTGTTCTCCACTAATGCAGCATCTAGTCAACACATTAATTACTTTATTATGATATGAAAACACGCATGGTAGTGTACTGTATACATACCGTTTCACTGTCTGTTTTAAATCCGTATCTGAAGTTTCCCGCACTGTGCAGCGCACTGTCTTACGTGTCAAAACAAACACCACAAGGCGCCAGTGATAGTTTTTATTTCACCTCTAGAGGCCACTCTCGTACTGTATAATGATAGCGCACCCATCTCAGCCACTCCAGAAATGGACGCAACCCTGAAAAAAATATTGGTATGGATTTTTGCCAATAACTGATTGTTCCAGCAATCGGTTATCGGTGGCGATTAATCGCCAAAACCGATCAATCGGTCGACCTCTACATATTACTATGAATGGGAGAAAGCGCAACGTGCAGTATGGTGAAATAAGTCCCGCCTTCTAAATAAAAGAGCCAATCGCTAATTGGTAAATTCATCGCATCACTGCAGCTGCTGTTGGTAGCTGAGATGCACGCTTATAACTGCGCATGCGCATTGGCTAATCCAGCCTGAAAAATGCTGTTTTTTTTGCCATGATTTGAGCATTTAGAAATAAAATTTATTAGACGGTTGTTGTCAGATTTTTTTTGGTGATTTCAAATGCGAAATTTAAACGTAAGCTTGGTGAACAGCTTTGGAGAATTTTATGTTTCCCCATTCAAAGAAATAGGAGCTGTACTTGCATGACTGCCCGAGAGGTGTTTTAAAGATGGCCTCCGAGTGAAATGACTTGCCTTAAAGTGACTTTGGATGTTACCCAATCAAAACTTTCGAAGAGGTGGCTCTCAACCAATGGTATGAGTTTGGGGGCGGGACTTCCTAGTGTAATTCCATTTGGGGATGCTAGTAGTGCAAAAATCACTTACAACAACTTTAAAAGTTGGGTCTGAAAGTCAAAAAGACGATATTCTGATAATAATTTTCTTAACTGTAGATGTTTGACCATGATAGATTACCTGGAAAAAGAGTTTTTGCTTTTATCTATTGTTTCGATTTTATGGACAGGGCATATTTTTTTCCACTTTTTTAAAAAATATGCAAGGTCAGTGATTTTAGTTATTATATCACAAGGACACCCTTAAAAGACTGTGCATACTCAAATGAAGAAAAAATGAGTGCGTTCTCACACTGTGTTCTTGGAACCTATAGCAGAAGTAATCCCCGCAGTTTTCAGAATGCATGCGTTGCAGATAAGAATGTTGAAATTCACGGCACTGCTGCTGAGAGGATCACATGGCCCTACTGATGGGTAATGTGATCCTCTGGTGTCTTCTCATTGTAACACTGGTGGGGGTTTTTGTGGGTGTGTGTATCTGTGTACACACACACAGACAGAACGAAGCTCAAAAGAGCTGCAGAGGAACAAAACATATGGAATGGGCTTGTATTTTTTTTAAGGGCGTTTTCAGACCTGTAGATTGTTTGCTTTGTTTTCCGAACCAGGGTCATAATATGTTACAATGTTGCATTTTCTTCTTGGTTCAGTTCGCTTTCACAGGGCAACATTTCAAAGTGTACCAAAATATGTTTATGCAAGTCACATGGGAGTAAAACTGTCCTCTTATTGGTCAGGGTTCACCTGTTTACGTTCCTCTGTGTCATCCTTCAAGATGTGGCTTTATCCGTAGCTGTCGTGACACACTCTAACTTATACAACTGTACCCTTTATTCCCGCTCTGACTGATAAATTATATATACACAATTTATTTATGTGTGTGTGTGTAGTATAATAATCAAACTGGAACCATCTGCAATCTGTAACAACTTTTCTGTTTATTGTACCAAGGGCACAATTTACATTAACCAATAATTTTGCAGCCTACTGTTTATGAACCAGTCAAATCCTAATGGATTTAATCAAGCTCTGCTCTACATTTTTTCCCCCCAGAAATGTCATGTACTAAAGTTAAATGCATTGTGAGTGTGTTTGGTTGCTCTTTTGACCCCTACATGGCAAAAAATCTATTCTTAACGAGTATTGTCTTATTTTGCCCTTGAAACAAGATACATTTAACAGAAGTAAATTAAAAGTATATTAAAATGTAACAATTTTATTTATCTTGTTTTTAAAGAATTTTTAGATTTTTTTAAAATGGAAAACAAGTAAATAACATCTTATTAAAAGAGGACATTTTGCAGTGTAGAATTGTGAAAACTAATCTGAATCTGAGGAATCTGTTTTTCTTTTTGTGGACCACTGGAGTCTTTGATTAATAGATGAATGTGCTTGTGTTATAGAATACAAGCATATTGTGCTGGTGATTGTCTTTGAAAGGCAGATGGTGAAGCAGTTCCAGTACGTTGCGTTGTGTTGTTGGACACACATGGTTTAACAGATCTGTGGTATGTGCTCTTGGCTGACTTGGCCGTACCCAACAGCAAAACGACACAGCCCCACTGATTACTGACAAGTGTGACGATAATGATTCATTTAAAGGGTGGTTGTAAAGCATCATTTCCTCATTTTAGCAACCTCAAGGCCACATAAGTTCAAATTTAGCATCAGAATAGAGAACAGCAATCATGCTAATCTCTTTCCAGTTTGTTTGTACTCTTATTCTCAAATTACATAATGGATACCCTAAAACCAACACCACTCAGTTTACTGATGTGATTGATGGCATTAAGGTCAAAAAGTAGTCTTTTGTTGCAGATGCAGATGAATCCTGGTGTGAACCCTGCAGATAGACTTACAGCCTGGTGACTCCTCATGGCAGCAACTGCCGCATCATGTGGGGCCATGCCGCAGTGAACACTGATCACTTGCATAAGACTACAGAAGAGATCAGGCAGAGACAAGGAAAAGCCCGAGGGGAAGGCCAGTCTAGCCGAGTGTCTGCTGAGCAATTTCAATCACATCCATGCAACTTCATGGAATCAGAAGGTTTTTGTTTGACTTGAGATGTTTGGCTTTTTATTTTATCGTAAAAGTTTGTTTGTAATATATACAGTATATATATATATATATATATATATATATATATATATATATATATATATAGTATAATAGTATATACATACAGGGCCTAAAATTAACGTTTTGCCACACCTGCCAATGCCCGGTGACTTAAGAAAATGTACCGGCCATAAATATTTTTTTACCGGTCCTGTTTTTGCAAAAACAGGCAGTAATGACACCAACATTTTAGATACCAGTGAAAAATCACAATTCTCTATTCCAATTTACCACAGCTAAATCAACTAGCCTAACTAATATAACTTTAAAACATTAAAGACAAGTAAACAGTCAGTAATAAAATAAGAACAAATAATCCAATTACAAGCAAAAGCACAAATAAATACAATATAACAGATACAAATGAAATATACAGTCCATTTCATGTTTTTCAGGTAGGTCTGACTGTAATTATCAGGTACAGAAATTAAAGTAAGCAAATGTAAAATAACACTGCATAGTCTTCATTGTATAAATTAAACATCCTTATTAAAGTTACAAAAGTTATTCAGTCGAGCGATTGATTGTCTTTGTCGTTTGATTAACATTAAAAACAGACAGCAGCAGGAATATTAGGCTGCTGTCACTTGCGAATGCATGGATCCAGTATACTGATACTGTACACATGCGTCTACTTTCTCAACTGTTTACGTTCACTTAAAGGGATAGTTCACCCAAAAATGAAAATTACCCCATGATTTACTCACCCTGTGTAAGAAAAATATCCATATTTAACACGTTATAAAGTAAAATATCTAGCTTCCGGCGGACCGCCTTCCATATTCAACTTACGAAAAAAACTTAACTGGCGTGTAAGGATGGGGCGATTACCGGTTTCACGATAAACCACGATAAATTGAACTGACGGTTAGTATTATTGTTTAAAATTTAATTATCATTAAAACCGTGTTTGATTACTGCGATTTTGAAAACTCCGGTAAATCCTGTCCAGCCAGTATCAGTCTGGCACAGGCGCAGCACGCAGCGTTGTTTTTTGAAAGAGAAGAAATGGCAGAAGGCAGTGACAGTGCTCGGGAGATTTTTCAGCCTTCTTAAAAGGACCAAATCTGAGGTGTGGTCATATGAGGGAAACTTAATCGAGGATGGTCTCTCTGTCTGCAGAACATGCAAAAAGAAAGTCGCTGCAATAGCGGGAAACACTTCAAATCTGCCAAGCCATCTTCGTGACCATCACCCACTGTTGTATAGCGAATGCAAGGCAAGTTAACTTTGACCTCAATACCAAAACTACGTCTGGGAAATAATTGGACACAAAATGTTTTGAGTTTAAATATTTTATCTCTCACTCACTTGAAATTAACGTGAAGAAAAGTTTGCGACAAGTGGCTTTGAGCCAAAGATGAACAAACAAGTTCAAACAAGACTATTAAGGGTGACATTTAAGGGATAATAATGTATAGTCATTGTACACTTATTACACAGATTTTTTTCATCATAAATCATAAATAATTACAGGGACATATTGAATTTAGATTAATGTTTTAAATCTGTTTTAAACCTGTTTATAAATCCATTTTGTACAGCGTACAAAATAATCGTTCAGACAAGATGATCACAACAATATTATAGTAGTATTAATAGTAAAGTCCTCTGATTTCATTTTCAATGCAATCAAAAACGGAGACGCAAGACAGCAAGTTGCATTTGAATGAAACGAGAGAGAATCGTTGTGATGCATGGATGTGCGCTGTTTTAATGCATTGCTATTGACGACGGTCATTATAATGAAGGAAATGCCACAGAATAGAATCTTGCTTAAAAAGGTGCATAGAGCTGCTTGTTTTATTTGTTGTTTGTTGATTTTCAAATATAAAACTTGTTGAAATTTTTTCAGTGTGTGCATCAAGTTAGGAAGCACTACTTTACGTTATTTTAAAATAATAAACTCAATTAAGCTTTCAGTCAGAGTGTCAGTTCTGAGAATATACACACACAATTTTAGAGGTTATATATCTTAAGTGAGTTTTAAATGAAAAACTAGTTGTTTATTCATTGCCTGATTCACAGCACGCCAGCTTTTTATTGACCTAGAGTAGCTAATTGATTTTCAGGAAGTGTGACTGAAACCAAACTTACTGAATGTACAAAGACAAATCAGGTTTGAAAAATTAATAGTTCACATTAAGTTGAGAGGATTTAGTATTTTTCATGAAACACTTTGGTATCCTCCTGAATTTTAACACAGATAAAAATCAATTTGCCATTTAATTATCACCTCATTCTCAAGCAGCTGCTTCTGGGCTTGAAAATTATTCTGATTCCAACCTGTCTTGAGTAAACCCATCACAAATTAACGTCACATGAAACTGTACTGTTAATAAAATCCTTGACCCAATTGCCGTTAGCTACCTAACCAACGGTCTGACCTCTGTGGAGCGGTTCCCCATCAGCTTTAAGACCCAGTTCTCCGGCCACCACTTCCATCACGTGGTGCTGGGCGTTTACTGTAACGGCCGCTACGGCACCCTGGGTATGAGTCGGCGTGCTGACCTTATGGACAGATCTCTGAGCTTTCGTACACTCAGCGAGTTGGTGTTCGACTTTGAGGACTCATACCGCCGCTACCAGCACACCATGAAGAAGATCAAAATTGGCCTGTACGTGCCCCACAATCCGCATGTTTTCCAGCCGATTGAGTGGAACTATCTGGTGATCAACGCCTGCAAGCAGGGCCATGAGGACATGCGCAAAGAGCTGGAGAAGCACGGTCGTGACATGAGGATGAAGGTAAGTCCATAGCCTTCTATGGCACAGTGTTATAGTATCATTGATATACTATTATAGTTTTTGTTAAAGCTGTAGTCTGTAAGTTTTACCTCTTTGACGCCATCTCTGTGTGAACCCTGAAATTGCAGTTATTTGCGGAGTTATCATCTTTACATGGATTGTGCATCGGCATGGCTCCTCAGCGCGGAAGAATCTAATGTTTTGAGGTTTATGTGTGAGTTGTCTATCAACGCACCAGTTGTCAACGATGATTTTCGTTTTGAACTTTCTGGATTACAAGCAGCCATCAAAATGACAAGTTTAATTACATTCCAGCTGCTGTAAGAAGAGGCCACAAATGATCCGCCACCTGCAGCATCCACACATGCGATAAAGCCTACTAGCCCAGACTCCTTTATGTATACAGTGTGACATAATGACGCAAAGACGAATGGCGGAAGCTTGTATTTCCCATGGAAATCTACCAGTACCACTCAAATTATAACACATTATTACAAGTTTACCGTTGTGAATCGGGCTAAGATAAGGAGATAGAGGTTATGTGCTCAAATGGATTTTGGATCATTTTTAACCAAAAAAATTTACGGACTACAGCTTCAATGTTTTGAATTACTTTTATTATTTTTTTTATTTTTTTTTATATATATATATATATATATATATATATATATATATATATACTGTTTTCATTTTATTTTTAGTTAAAAGTTGTAGTAATTTTGTTGTGTGTTTTTGTCTTTTTTTTAATATCTATATATAGTTTTTGTATATATAGTTAAATACGTATTACGTCATGGTTTATTTAGTTGTTATTTTAGGACTTAAACTAAATGAAAATTAGAAATGTTGCCTTGGCAACTAGCTGAAATAAAATAAGTTTATTTATATTTTATTTCAATTTAATATGTTTTATTTTATATAAGTAATGAAAATGAACATTTTTAATTTTTTTTTTTTTTATAGTTTTAGCTTGACAGCAGTTTTAGTTACTACAACTACTTAGTTTATAACTAAGATTTACCCATGCATGTTTCATTTAAAAAATGAAAAATTTTTAATCAAAATATCAAAACTATAATATATTATTGATATTTTCTACAAGTATATTATTAAGATATTTTATAAATATATTATTGATATTCATATTTATGCTGCCTTACATTTTGCCAAAATGACATATCTTAGGTTTTGGAACAGAGACCTACGCTGCATCTGAAATCGAATATACTTCCCTACTATATAGTATGCGAAAAACAGTACGTCAAAAGAGCAGTATGTCCGAATACATAGTATTCGAAAAACAGTAGGCGAAAAGTCTCTGGATGACCTACTACTTCCACCAAGATTCAGAAGTGCACATTCGATGGACACTATCCCGTCAGGGGGATTTATGAATGGAAGTGAAGCGATGCAACTGACGCTGGTAGGTCACGTAACAGTAACAACATGGCGGATGTAGTACGTCCGAATTTCATTCATACTCCCCATATTCATTCTATATAGAGCATACTTTTTTAACGGTCGCAAAGTAAATTAAAATTCAAATGTAGTACCTACTCAGACAGTACACGATTTTTGGACGCAACGCTAATGTCCCTCTCAAAAACTAAGCTAATTCAGTGGGAACTAAATAAGGTCATACTTCCTGTGGGAGGTGGAGCCACATTACAAAGATCAGGCTTGTCTGTACTCTGTGCTATTTTAAAGTAAACATTTATGTTTTACTCTGGTTCAGTTATGACTGAACCAGGATCAGCAGAGTTTGTGTTTGTCCTTGGATGTCTCTGAAGAGTTACACCAGCAGACTAGCTTGAGATCATCTGTATGACTGTAATATGGGACATGTTTATCATGTAGACAGTAAAAAGTAGGTCATGTGCTCCCAGTTTCTCAGATGCGGCCTTGACTTGACCGCAGTCAGCTGTGACATAGTTTCCATGAACAGCGTGAGCAGAGAGTGGAAATTGCGCTCTGGATGTTTGAAAGGAATGCATCTTCGCTTCCCACGTGCACAAATATGAGCCTTGGCCGCCCATGACCCTGTCGCTGGTTCACCACTGTTCCTTCCTTGGACCACTTTTGATAGATACTGACCACTGCAGACCGGGAACACCCCACAAGAGCTGCAGTTTTGGAGATGCTCTGACCCAGTCGTCTAGCCATCACAATTTGGCTCTTGTCAAACTCCCTCAAATCCTTACGCTTGCCCATTTTTCCTGCTTCTAACACATCAACTTTGAGGAAAAAATGTTCACTTGCTGCCTAATATATCCCAATCACTAACAGATGCCGTGATGAAGAGACAATCAGTGTTATTCACTTCACCTGTCGTAATGTTATGCCCGATCAGTGTATATATACTGTGTGTATATATATATATATATATATATATATACTTACTTTCCCCTTCAAGATAGAATGTGCATTTTGTTTATTTTTTTAAGGCTTTTTGACTAACTAATTAAACTAGTCATCTTTGATTCAAAGATATAACAAATATTTGTGGGTTTGCAGAAATTGCTTGTGCATTCAAGACAACATAAAAACAAAATTGACTTGGCAATCCATCTTGAAAGATTTTCTTGATATACTGAAAGCCCAGCATCTGGCATCACCAGCATGGAGCCAATAGTGTCATTCATTATAAATCTTATTCTAAAAATGAACTATAACGATTGAGAACATTGCAATGTCAAGTTGCCTCTCATCACTTGTGCTTCTCATTTGGGGAAAGCACAATATATCGAGCGACTAAGAGTTTGGGAAATCTGTGGTGTTCTAACATAATGAAGTTAATGAACGTCATCAAGTTAATGAACGTAATGTGTAGTCTTTCATAACGCTAGCTTTATTTGTGCTGCAGTCACTAATGAGAAAACACAGTGAGAGCGATTCAGCGTTTGCTCCCTGTGGTGTGAAAAAGTTCAAGCCATAACCGTTTCATAAACTGACTGTAGATTTGTTGTTTTCTTGCACCGGACCCCTGCTGGGCTGATGATAGGCAGTATTCCTCATCTGTTCATTTCTCAGCTTGCATTTTACCACCTTGAAGATTTTGAGCCTTTTTTCATTTTAACTGCCTTGAAATCCTAATTTCAGGAACAAACATAAGATAAAAATGATCTGTATTACCTCATTCGCTCTATATAATTTACTTTACAATTTCACTTACATAATATATTAGCTTATTCACAAATAATAAAATATATGAAATTTACGAAAGTTTTAAAACTTCTGTGGTTTTATTACAGATCCTCAAGTCGTCCAGCGCTCAGTCTCCAATCAAAGAACGAACCAGGGGCAAGTCTTTATCACCGCGCCGCCGATCAGCCAGCAGTCCCCAAAGACGCCAACATGTCCACAGAAGAGACAAATCGTAAGTAATGGACACTTTGATGTTGTGAAATACATCCAGTCGCTTGGTAGAAAAGTCTCTGTCAAGAAAATGAGTATAAATGCAGTCTTAAGCTGTTAGTGATTTATCGGCAGTGACTTGTCATGACTTGCATCAGGTCATGGAAGCTTAAAAAGTAATTACTTTGGGGTCCATTTATTAAATGTTGACACATTTTTAGTCATCTTAATTTTTTGGGTGCTCATGCGCTTTGAATGTAATTAGACAGCTTTTATTAAAAATCCTCTGAAAATAAGCCATTCAAGGAGTGTTCACATTGACAGATTAAATCTGTGGAGGTCACAGAGACACTGTTCCTACATGGCTTGACTGATGCGGAAAACTTTGTATTTACAAAACCGACTACTCCATTACACACACAAACATACATACATACATACATACATACATACATGTATGCTGCTTAATATTTTTGTGTGAAACCGTGATGCTTTTTTCATGTTTCTTTTGTGAATAGAAAGCTCAAAAGAACAATTTATTTGAAATAGAATTTTTTTGACATTTTAAATGTCTTTACTGTTTACTTTTAATCAGTTTAATGCATGCTTGCTGAATAAAATAAAATAATTTTATAAAATAATTAATGTCTTTCTAAACTAACGGATGTTAGTGTGTGTGTGTGTATATATATACATATATACATGAAACTCTAGATGGTGCAGGCTGATTGGTCCTTAACTCAATCTGCTTGCAATCACGTCATTCTATAGGGCACAGCTGATTGGTTCCTGCTGTATCAGTAGCCAATGAGCTCGCTGCTCAACCTTCAAATACTTGGTCAGCATTTGCTGTAGCAGTTTCAGCACACTTTCAGAATTCCTCTGAAATTCAACATCTAAGATAAGTGAACGGTCTTTCTTATGCTATCGCTGTGCATTATTGCGTGGTCTGTCTTATTTAATTCCTTATGAAGTAACCATACACAAGGTTTAAAATCGTGTGTCATGCTAACAGTCCTGCGTTTATGCAGCAGCAGCAAGCAGACAATCTAGTTGCTATGAGAATAGAACGACAAAGCATTGCTGGTATGTGATCTCGTTAAATTGAAATAGGCATTCAGTTTTGCATTCGCATATTTCAACGGAGCTTACAGCAATTCTTAGTACTTTTGTTCAGCAGCAGCATGTAGCCTATAGCGAATTTAGATTGCAATGTTAGCGAATATTATCAACAGCAAAGCACTCTAGCAGATGTTGCAGTGAAGTATAACAATGTTGTGTCTTGCTTAATTGAGTTGAGTGAGATGAGTCATGTGTTGGTTGAGTCGATCATGCAGTGTGAACATACGGAAGTAAGCGAGCAGCTGCATTTCCGGCAGAATTAGATTTTGGGCATATATACCATCTCACAATTACAGGACGAACAGCGATTTATGCTAATGTTAGATACTTTCATCGTCAACATAGTATTTGTAGGCTAATATGTTAAAGGTGGGGTAAGCGATATTTCTAAGTCGTTGCTGAACATTGTTGATATTTGAAATCAACCCAAACAAACACACCCCTTTCTTCATTGCTCCACCTCCAAAGCTCACTCTCCAATCCTAACCGCCCTGCTCCGAGTCTGTCTCGAACCCCGATAGCTGGCATGCAATCGCACTAACAAGGACGCTAAACAGTAAACACTGCATTCTCTAGCAATCATCATCAGCCTGCACAGCTCTCACTAGCTGGCCTCCGTTACACAAGCAATGCAAGAGTGGATGTCTATTTATCGTAACAGAAGCGCAACAAAATAATGCTTCACGAAAAATAAAGTGAAGATGATGAACGAACGTCAAGGAAGCACAAAAAATGAACATACAGTACACAAGAATAAATACAAGCAAGAGTTCATTTGCCAACAGCACAGCAGCTCCAGACAAACAATGACACTCAAAACCAGTGTTACTCACGTATGGAGCGGAATCAAAGCAACCTCCGCGTCTGTTTTCAGGCCTTCCCGCTTAGCTCTCTCCAGCGCTGGAAAGCTTTCTAATATTAACACGGGTCCTAAAGCTCTTTCCTGATCATAACCCTCATTTTATTGTGATATTCTTATGAGTTTTCTCTTTTGTAATGTCTCTCATCCATCTCTTTCTACAATCTTTCTTCAAATCTCCCTCTTGCTCGTTATCTCTCCTCCACCGTCATACGCCCCCCTAATGCTGATTGGCTACACGTTTGTTGCTGTGTCTGGTTGTGTCGGTTCGGCCAACTTTCAAACAGCGTTTTTCAAATATTGCTTACCCCACCTTTAAAGAACGATAATTATACGCTTTCCACGTGTCAAGGCAGTTTTCCAGGCATCCTCAAACAAAAGCAAGACCACTCTCAGTTGATACTGTAATAATATCATATTTGCAAAACTTTCCAGGTTTGGCTAACGCTCCAGTGCGTATTTGTGTTTGTGCTCTGGAAACATCAAATGTTTCTATTTGCAGCATGTTTTTGCAGTGTGGCCAATCACAGACATGTTTGTTCATCCATCAACGTGGTGGCTATCAGAGGTGTGTAATATTAGTCAGAATCCACTCACCGCTCAAAACGTCAGATCTAATGTGTCTAACGGCTAGATCTGCTTAGGGGAATACTTGCGTAGGCAGATCTAGACTGCCAAGACCAAGCATATGCCCCATTTCTTATACTCAAACAAAACTAAAGTGCCAGGCACACATAGCTAGTATACATGTGGTCCCTATGGCTCTTCGGAGCATTAGCAGTACATATGTTTTGCGGTATATCTGCTGGGGGGGCCTGAAATGTCATCTCCCATGTCTCCTGTATGATGGGGGATTTTCTATGATGTACAATTGGGTTGTATTGTTCAAACTTCATTGTCACCTGCTCTGTTGGGGGGTAATTCATGTATGCTATATTGTACAGCAGCAGCATGTCTTACATGCTCACAGCAGCGTGTCGTGTATGTACTGGCAGTATCAAGTCCCGTACTTGCTCTGCAGCAGCAGCAGCAATATCCAACAGCAGCAGTAGGGCTGGGACAATAAATCGATGCATCACTCGATTCTGAGATTTTCAGAATGCATCGCGATTCTCTCTCGAATCGATTCTGAGCTTAGTTTTTAACAGCAGATGGCACTCTAGGCTAGTTTTTAACCCCACACTCAAATGCTCATGAAGAAGAGCGCTCGTGCGTTCGGCTGAGTCTGAGAATGTACTTGCACCTCAGAATGCTTTTATGACGCGAGATTAATGTAAATGGCCCACTTCAACCTTTTTGAACGTTATGAATTATTATTTTATAGAAGGTTCAAGTGGTGTGTGTAAGGAATTGGAAGCAAGCAGAGCCAATATGGCAGTTTCTAAATCATGCAGTGCCGTCTGGTGTTAAAAACTAAGCTCAGAATCGATTTGAGAGAGAATGGCGACGCATTCGGAAGATCTCAGAATCGATCCAGAATCATTTCTCGATTCGCAATGCATCGACTTATTGTCCCAGCCCTAAGCAGCAGCGTAGCAGATCTATTCCACCAAGACCAAACATATCAACATTGTCATATCCATTACCCATGCCTAACACTCCAAGAGTTGTGATAATAGAAATATATATACATATAACAACAAAATTCCAGCTCTTTTTTGAAAATGAGTAATTTTGACACTTTTCCACTTCAAATCGCAGTCAGTGTGAACACTCCTTGACATTTGTAGACACTTTGTGAGCTTTTGTAGCAGTCACTAAAGTTACTGAACACTGAAGACGACACATTGTCTGCTCATGTTTCGTGTTGATGCAGTTGCCTTAACCTGGTGCATTCTCATTAGAGCTGTGATGGTGACACTGTGAAGCAGGTGGTGGTAATTTGTTGACTAATCTCCTCTAGCAGCACACGGTTGGCGGCTTCTCATGTTACTAAAGCACGACCATGTTCCTCTCGTCCAGGCATGTTGACTTCAATGTTTCTATAGCAGCACGGCACAAGTACTAGTGGAGAGGCTCTTTTATCATGCTGAGTGGACCAGAAAGCCCCTTTTAGCACTGCTGATCACTTTACAAGGGAGACCTGCTTTTGTTTGTGGTGTTGAGGAAATAAGATTCCTTTCCCCTTAGTTCTGCCCCTGAGAAACATAGGCAGTGCTCTGTATCTACTTGGAACAGAGTCATAAAAAGTGACATAGTGATAGATAAGCTTCCTCTCTGATAGAAGTGGCTGTTTTAGCAAGACTTCGACACAATGGAATCCCTAGGCTGTGGAAAAAACAGGGAGTTAGGACTAGTTATTTAGGCAAAGTGGCGTTTTAAACACCCTCTCCTGTCAGTACATCTGCCGTCAGGCATTACACTGTGTTGGCGTTCGCTCTACTAGGATGTGAATCCAATGCAACAGCTGTGGTGGATGCGGGCCTCAGTGACATGTCACGCTCAAATGAACCAATGAATAATCCTTCCACATGAGCATACAGTGATAATCAGCAGGTCCTGTTGTGTTTTAGCATTTCAGAGCTCAGCGTCTGATGATGTAACTTCATCCTCTGATGCAACGGATTATGTTAAAGCCGATGTGCTTTAGTGTGTGTGTGTGTGTGTGTGTTGGGGAGTAACTAAAGGTGCGGTCACATTTACCGTTTCTCAGCAAATTTTTGCTGGTGAATTCCAGTAATTTCAATAGGAATCCACGCAATCAGGGATTTCACGATTCCTCTGAGCAGATTTCGCAACGGGCTTAAGTTGGTCATGCAGATTCGGCGCGTTGATGGAAAGCTGCTTGGTTTGAAAGTGACTTGTGTGCGAGTGGTGCTTCATTCTAGCCAAACCAGGAAAGAAAATGCCTCTGCACTCAATTGGATAGACCTACAACCAATCAGAGCAACGGAGTAAGTGACGTATGTTGAGCAACGCATAGTTGTCAACAGAACTCAACTGCACGCACGCTGGAAGAAGTAGAAGAAGATGATGAGTGTAAACGATCTTTGGTGTTGTAAAAAGAATTTAAGGATACATGGAGTACTTACCAACACAATCATCATTTTTGAGAGAAATAGTAAAGGTGAATGCATATACAAACAAGATTTTCGTTTAGGATTAGAACAAATTCAACCCAAGCGCTCTTTGGTGACGTGGATGATTACGTTACTGTTGATCATCTGTCCATCATCGTATAAAGCCCGCCCTGACAATTTGATTGGTCCGAACAGCTCTGGTTCGAGCATAGTTGCTCCACAACGGATCAAGTCCAGACTGAACTTCCCGACCTCAAATGTTGTGGACTGTTCGGCTGGCATCCAGGCTAGCTTCATTCATCACCGTTTTTAAAATTTCGCTAATGTGACCTCACCTTTTGTTGCACTGCTCCTAATTAACTACATTTTTTAGTAGTGTGACAGTTTTTTTTTAAATGAATGTAGGTTTTCCAGTAACAAGCTACTTTTTACAAGTAGCAGTCCAAGTCCGTCATCGCTCACATATGTAGCATTAGAATGTCTGATTTTCTCAAGTGAATTGGTTCATACTAAACAGTCTTCTCTGTAAAATATAATGATGGGAAGTCTAATTCATTTTAGTAAACCAGTTCATCCTCTCTCTCATATGTAACACTGGAAAAATGTATTCATTCTAAAGAATCTGTTCGTTCTAAATGGTCCTTTCTGTCATATGAACCATTGATTCAACTTTTTAATGCTATACTTATGAGCAGTGTTGTCATTTGTTAACTAATACGAAAACCATTAAAAATCATTTTCTGTAAATGAAATAAAAATATTAGAAGAAAAAATGAAATAAGTTAAAGTACTAAAATTACTAAAACAAAAAAACTAATAGGTTCCAAATAATTAATAAAAATGACAAAAGCACATAAATGTACTAAAACAAACTGAAAACTGAAAATATAAAAATATAAGCCAATTCGAAATATTAATGAGTTCTATAATAGTTATGAGACCGAAGACCATTTATAATGAACCAATTCACTAAAATGAATCAGACTTTCCATTTTAGTGAATCGGTTCGTCCTAAATGGTCTAATGATCATATGTAGTGATGGAAAGTCCAGTTGACTCAAGTGAATCGGTTCATTAAGATGGTTCATGTAAATGAACAGATTCAGAAAAATGATTTCTGAATTAGTCTCTGTAGTATTTTCAGTTATGTAGATTTGGGTGTTTTTTGTTGTATTTGGTATAAACTTACCTTTTCAGGTTTGACACCCTAATTGAAATGAATTAAATCAAAACATTTTTACTTAAGTGCTCAAGTAAGTGATGTTATGTCTTAAAATGATGCAAGATAATGATTGTCAAAGACGCTCATCTAGCGTATGTTTGTGTTGATAAGCAATTTAAAAATACCACAGCAACGTTGTAGCTTGAGCCGTTGAGTTTTGTTTAATCGCATGTATTGTAGCGCTGCTGTTGACATGTCTAAAAAGAACTCTTGATTGTTGTGTCTTACAATGCTGTAATTATTTAGTCAATCTGATGCACCTCCCAGATGAGAGACTGAACCGCACATGGCATGAAATGATACCAAAGTTTAGACCACAGATCTGTGGACGACCTGCTTCCCGATCGAAGCTATTTTTGCTGTGTTCTGTAGCACCTTCCTGTCACATGCTCTGAGATGTTAATTACTGAGCCCCACATATACACTAGCGTGCCAGGCAGCTGCTGAAACACACCACCCGTTTAACGTCAGTATCACCCTCAATTACACAGAAGAATTGCACAGCACATGCATCTCTTGGCAGATGAGTTTAATTCACTTACAGTGGAAAGAATTATTAAGTTACAAAATGAATCTGCTCTCCAACCCCCCTCAGTTCTGCAGTTGATGATTATGAAGTTTTGCCACACTGTAAACCTGAATAAGATGGCAAAACTAAAAACAAAAATCGAGGTAATCAGTTGCCTCAAAGCTTAAGTAAGCAGAACTTGCAGATTTTTATTTTGTAATCATACATTTTAATTGCTCTGAACTTGAAATATTTGAGTAAGCTAATTCATACATTTAACTTAAAAATATAATGTAATCTCACATATTTAGTAGTGAAAACTTGACTAGCTTTAACTAGCTAGTTCAATAAATGCCAACTTGCTAATTGGTTACACAATGCTTTGGTAGCATTAGCATAGCACTTGCTGAATGAGGACAGCAATATAATACATTTAACATATATCTGTTCTCAAACTAAGCTCATGCTCTACTCGTCACCATGATGGTAACCCTACAAAAAAAAAAAAACAGAAACATAACAGAAACTCTTCTAAACTAGCATAACAAAACATTAAACACTACTAAATCTCCCGCTTAACGTTAACATAACACAAAAAACATAATATAACACTTAATTTTGGCATTTACTGTCCCTTTTGAGGGGGACATGGCACAAGCATGCTGGGAAATAGAAATCCCAGCCCAGTTTCGGTTAAATTTAAGTTAGACTAAATTAAAAGAAACAAGTTCATAAAACTCAAAACAATGAAACAATTCAGATTACTTAAAATGTGTCAGTTTTGAGAACTTAAAAGAAAAAGAAAGTTCTAAATACTCATAAAAGTTAATTTGTTTGAACTAATTTGTTTAATTTAAGTTGACTCTACTCAAACCAATTAATTATTTTCAGTATTAGTGTTTACAGTGATAAACCCTGCAGCATGTGACAGTCCCTGAAGCTCTCAAAAGGAAACATCTTAGACAAATACAACACCTCTTATACAAATACAACACCTCTTTTACAAATACACCTCTTAAAGGGACAGTTCACCCAAAAATGAATATTCTGTCATTATTTACTCACCCTCATGTTGTTCCAAACTTGTATTCTGTGTATTTTGTTTTCAGTTTTTAGATGCCACAGACCCCCAACTGTGTTCATCCTCATGCAAGGGACCCTCATCCTAAAATTCAGAAGGCAGTTTCTTGTACAAAGACCTAAAAAAATGTATAAAATAAGACTTAAAAAAATTTATAAAATAAGACTTAAAAAAATTAAGTGTCTAAAATATTATTTGGAAAACAAGTCACATTATGTTTTTTCTACTCGTACTATACTGTTAGATTTATTATTTACTTATTTACTCATTTATTTATTTTAATCAAATTCATTTATTTCTCTAAACTTTTCCACGGACAGTGTGGTCATGTAACTCATTTAGATGTAACTTCACGTAACTCTTTTCAAGTAACTATAGTGACCACAGCTGTCGGAACTCCAAAAGGGACAAAAAATATATATCTTAAGTTCAAATGACTTGTAGTCTGTATATGAAGTCTACTGAAACCATATGATAAGTTTGTTTGTGGAACAAACCAAAATTTCCTAAAGGTTCTTAATTGTGACCCTGGATCACAAAACCAGTCATAAGTCGCACGGGTATATTTGTGGCAATAGCCAACAATACATTGTATGGGTCAAAATTATATTTCTTTTATGCCAAAAAACATTAGCATATTAAGTAAAGATCACGTTCCATGAAGATATTTTGTACATTTCCTACCGTAAATATATCAAAAATGTATTATTATTAGTAATATGCATTGCTAAGGACAACTTTAAAGGCGATTTTCTCAATAATTTGATTTTTTTGCACCCTCAGATTCCAGATTTTCAAATAGTTGTATCTCGGCCAAATATTGTCCTATTCTACCAATTATCAATAATCAATGGAAAGCTTATTTATTCAGCTTTCAGGTGATGTATAAATCTCAATTTCAAAAAATGGACCCTTATGACTGGTTTTGTGGTCCAGGGTCACAATTGTGTAAGATCAAGAGATTTTTTTCTGTACTTTTGTGTTCTATGGAGGAAAAAACAGTGTATAGGTTTGCAACAACATGAAGGTGAGTAAATAATGACAGAATTTGAATTTGGGGTATTATTTTAATATTTCTTTAATGTCGCGATGAATTGGAAGTAGCGACAGGATTTCTAGGATTTCTTCCATATTGTATTTCTTCCATTTTTCGAAATACATCTGAGTGAGACTTATCAAAAAATTTGGGGGTGAGGTGTTGGTTCTCTACAACAGTAGTTAATTGGAGGGAGGCAGATCTGAATTTGAGCTTGTAGTCAATTATCAGAAAGGGGGCGAAATATGCCACCAGAGAGAAGTCCATCGTTTTCACTGGAAGATCCGGTTCTGACATTGTGATTTTAAAAATTGTGAGGTCAAATTAAAAAAACAAAAAAAAACGGATGTATCCTTCACAATAAGATCTATAATAGAATATAATATCTCACAATAAGTAACTTGCATTTACAAAATAGATACAGTGGATTTTAATTTCATGCAGACTTTAGAACTACTGCCATGTTCTGCAGCCCCATTCTCTTATTCCTGTCTGTCTCTAATCAATAAAGACATGATATTCCCAGAAGATAAAATGAAAATATATGCCTCTGTTTCTCTCCAGACTTTCCACATCAAATCTGTTGAGTGAACAGGGGAAATGAAATTTAGCTCTGGTACAACAGATCTGCTCCTGCCCTTTTCCTGAGTCCCCTCCCTGTCAAAGTGCATTATCTCCACTCATGGCTATTTCTAACACACAGGATGTTTGCTTGTCTACAGGCTCACCCCCACCTCCTCTGTCTCCTCCTTTCAGTCGTTCTCAGATATCCACATAAAATGCGGACAAACACTTTCAATGCCCACTTTGTACATCTTGTACCCACAGAGTTTGGAGTGTTCAGAACTTGACAATCTTCCTGAAGGTTGTTCTTCGGTTTTCATCTGTCAAAAAAGTAGACTAATGATTAAAAAATAACTAAATAAAGAAAATAGTTAATTATTTAAAAGAAAGTAATAATATAATTCAGCAAGGATGCATTTAATTGATTAAAAGCAACAGTAAAAACTTTTACATTGTTACAAATGCTTTCTATTTCAAATAAATGCTGTACTTTTAAAATTTAAAGGGTTAGTTCACGCTAAAATAAAAATTAAGTTATTTACTCACCCTGGTGTTGTTCTAATGCCATATGCCCTTCTTTCTTTTTTGGACCACAAAAGGAGATTTTTTTTTTTTTTTTTTTTAAATGTTGCGCTTGTCCATATAATGGCAGATTATATAATGACTCGCCCAGAAAAAGCACATAAATTGTGAGAAATGAAGACTAAGAAAAATGCAACATGAAATTCAATTCATGTACTTTCTTCTCTGAGGTGGATATATCCGTTGTGTTCGTTGCAACAAGAAGTTATCGCGTTCACATATGTCAACTGTCTGTCAGTTCTGGTCTGGAGATATTCAACTCAGTGAAGAAAGTACACGGATACTTCTTTGGGATTTCTAGGCATTGTATTTCATGTAGCGTTTTCATCTTGATTTCTCACAAATTGTATGCTTTTTCTGGGCGGACGGTGTCTCATGAACACCCACATCACGTAGCCATGCACAGAAGACCAACGGCCAAGGTCAGGATTTTCGTTAAATAATACGTTCAATTTCTGTTTGTTTGTTTTTACCAAACCCTATTATATACCACCAGAAAATGTGGGATATATGAAACGCGTTGCATGGAATACTTCTCTGATACTTTTGCATCTTTTTTAAAATTTTATATCTTTAAATATAAAAAAACCTTTTATGAAATGTATCACAGGTTCCAAAAAAATATTAGACTGTTTCCAACATTGATAATAACTGAGCATCAAATCAGCATATTAGTATGATTTCTGAAGGATCACGTGACACTGAAAAGAGAACAGTAAATGCCAAATTTAAGTGTTATATTATGGGTTTTTTTTGTGCAAGATTAACGATAAGTGGGAGATTTAGTAGTGTTTAATGTTTTGTTATGCTAGTTTAGAAGAGTTTCTGTTATGTTTTTTTTTTTTTTTTTGGTAGGGTTACCATCATGGTGACAAGTAGAGCATGAGCTTAGTTTGAGAACAGATATATGCTAAATGTATTATATTGCTGTCCTCATTCAGCAAGTGCTATGCTAATGCTAATGATACCAAAGCATTGTGTAACCAATTAGCAAGGTGGCATTGATTGAATTAGCTAGGTAAAGCTAGTCAAGTTTCCACTACTAAAAATTTGAGATTAAATGTATGAATTAGCTTACTCAAATATTCAGAGCGCTCAGAGCGATTAAAACGTATGATTACAAAATAAAAATCTGCAAGTTCTGCTTACTTAAACTTTATATTTCTTAACTTAAAAAATTTGAGGCAACTGATTGCCTCAAATTTGAGTTTTGCCAACTTATTCAGGTTTAAAGTGTAGTCAATAATTTTATCCCTTAAAACTCATTTTTGATCACCAAAATGACATTTAAATGTTTTTTTTCTTTAAAAAAAACTCTTCATGCCTTAAAATAGCTTGAATGTAACTCTACACCCTTGCCTTATTTACACGGCTCTATGAATATGCAAATTAGCCCCGCCTCCACTCACTCGCACCAGCTCAGAGATCCACTCGTTGACGATCACACGTTGACGTGATTGGTTACAAGGTAGTTTGTGACGTCAGAAACACCAGCGATTTCAAACCGTGTTTTTTTAAACTGTCTTTGGTTCACTGCAGTTTTAAGGAGAAAATACTCAGCAATGGTGTTGACTGATGAATTTGCACATGGTTTGTCTTAAAAACACCACATAGACAATTAGACATACAAACAACATTAAAAACTTGATTTTCACCACAGGGGGACTTTAAAATAGAAAATAGTTATTTCAAAACCTAACGGCCGTTTCACACTGCAAGCGTGAGCGGCGCGTGAGCAGCGCGTATTTTTTTCGGCGTGCATGTTAACCAATGAGTGCATTCACACCGGGAGCAGGAGCAGTACTTGAGCATCAAGCAGGAGCGTCGCGTGAGCAGCAGTGAAGCGGGGGTTTCGGCGCCGAGCCTATTTTTGCTGCGTTGCTGACACTCAATTAAAGAGAAATCACACTTTTGATAGACAAAATAAATATGATTTCACACAAAAGTGCTCAAAATGCACAGAGTAACAAGATGCACAGGCTTTAACAAGAACTGTAGTATATCAGAAAATAAAATAAAGAATCAAAGTATTTATAGAAGATTTATCCATTTAAACTTGTTTTTAATTACTCAGTCAGGGTATAATGTATTATAAAAAAAAGTAAGCTAGCCAGAATATATAATATATAAACTTTCTTTTGTAATACACAGACAGGTAGCCTATATAGGCTCTAGCACTACCCAAATCAAACCCGAATTTTTCAAATCAAATTTTTACCGCATTGTTTTTTTGCCTGCTGTCTTGTAAACATATCGGAAACGACATGATCGGAGCTGTTTTCTTGGTTGTGTTTGTTGTTTACCATTTACATGCGAATATTGTAACCTACACCTCCCCATGTTAACAAACTTTCAAGACTATCAAGTTTATAAATGACCAACTTCTAAAACCAAATATAGTCTAGTTGTCTTTATAAAGAAATACTCACTTATATGATATAAGTGAGCATTATATGTAGCGTTGGAGCCGCTGCTGTGACGCTGTACAAACGCTTCCAAGTGTGAATACTCTCGCGCGTCTGCAGCTGTAGTTACGCTGACGTGAAGCTCACGCACTGCTCATGCTTGCAGTGTGAAACGGCCGTTAGGTTTGAGTTATAAAAGTTTGTTTGTTTTGACTAGTCATTTGACTAGCTGCTATTGTTGTTGTGGTTTCCTACAATGACTAATCAATTTACATTTGTATGGTAACACTGATGGGGTTTTTGCCTAAGAAACAATCATTCTTAGTCTTTTATGAAGGAAGAAATGGTAAAAGCTGGAGCGTAGAGGACCTGCCTTGTCACTGCTGTGCGATTGATCGCCTGACCCTGAAGCACCTGCTTCAAATAGCCAACATCAGTCAAAAGAACATGGAGACCTATCGATTATTTCACAAGAGTAGTAGCATAAAAGTGAATGGTGGAAAAGAGAATGTGATAGACCTTTGAAGGCAACAACAGTTACGGCTGTGCTGGAGGTCTGTGATGAAGCGCTTGGTTCTTCAGCAGCACTGTGTGTTCTCAGCAGGACTGAAGGTGGAGGTTGAACATTATTGTGATTTATCTTAGGAAACAAACCTGTGGGAAAGATCAAGGGAGACTAGTGAGACCAATACAACTGTTAGTTCTGGTCCACAGCTAGCATTCATGTCAAATTTTCAATATTTGTATCAATTCACTTTTTGATGTTAGAAAGACTGGCCATATTAAAAGTAAACAATGTAGGTTTATATTTCAGGGACTATATCTTCAAATGAAAGGATGAATTTGCTTGACAAAAACATTTGAATGTAAGATTGTGGCCTTCATATGTTTATTACTTAGTTTTTTTTTAATTTATGCATTTATTTAGCAAAGGATGTATTAAATTGATCAAAAGTGACAGTAAAGACATTTATAATGAAAGTAAAAAAAAATTCTATTTCAAATAAATGCACCAAATCGGCATATTAGAATGATTTCTGAAGGTGACATTGAAGACTGGAGTAATGCCATCACAGGATTAAATTACATTTGAAAATATATTAAATGGTTAGTTCACCCCAAAATACTCACTCACCCTCATGTCGTTCCAAACCCATAAGAATTTCATTCATCTTCGGAACACAAATGGAGATCTTTTTGATGAAATCTGAGAGCTTTCTGTCCCTCCGTTGACAATCTACGCAACTAACACTTTGACGATTTAAAAAGTTCATAAAGAGATCATAAAACCAATCCATATGAATTGATTGGATTAAGCCAAATTTTCTGAAGAGACTCGATCGCTTTATATGATGAACAGATTGAATGTAGGCTTTTATTCACATATAAACATTCATCACCTCACACATTAGTTATGGTAAACAGAAGTATATAAATTTCATTTTTACTGATGTGATTGATTCTGCTCTAAAACAACTAATCCATGAATCAAAAGGTTTGCCATATTTGTCATTATGCAACACTAATCTCTAAAATGAAACTAACATAAACATGATTATTTGCAGGCCAGCAGCACTGGACCGAAAGCCGGCAGAGCTCAGCACCCTCAGTGATGGCTACCAGATCCGCATCTGAGACACTACAGCACTGACGTAACAGCTTTATCCTCCACACATCCTCCCTCAGTCAGATCCACCGATGATGTTTTTAAACACTATTTAATGCACATTGTGAACTGTACAGTATATTAAACATATTTATAGTTGTACTTCAGTGTTAGAGGTAAACTGGGTGCCCTTCTCAAATTTAAAAGATGTTTTAAAAAGAACATGATGTTCTTTTTCCAGCCATAACTTATTTTTATTAGTGGAAATTTTAAGTAGGAACCAAAATCAGCGTTGCTAAAGAATGTTTTACCCAAATAATTGTCAAGCATTTTAGTAAAATATTTAAGCAAAATGTGGGGGGGAAGCTGTATTTTCGAACAGAATCTTCGCTAGCAGTGAGAGCTGGAGTGTGAATGGATTGTGCTCGGCAGAGAGATAAAAACCTTGGTGCCTCGTGCTGTAGCGGTGGTAGTTTTGGAGGCTGACTGTTCCTTTTGTAGGAGAAGACAGAAGCTTTTTTTGCCAGAGGCGCAAGGACGTGAGGGACCAGAGCATCAGAGAGCAGCCCATTCTGCCCACAAGAACTGTATTCAGTCCAATTTATTTCTTTTTTGTTGTTGTTACCTGCACACAGTCCCAAACACTCCTGTAATATGGATGGAATGGAGATGATTTATTGACTGAAGGTTTGAGGCTAACTTACATTGAAGGCTTTGTACTGTTTTTTTTTTTTCCTCATAAAAATATCACGGTTGCAGTTGTAGAGAAATAGTTTTTTAATTTTTTGTATTATTTAAACTTTTTCTTTCTTGTTTTTACAGTACAGTGTTTTTTGATATGTATTTTTATTTTTATTTTTTTAAAACAAAATCTCTCAGAGGTGTGAAGGTTGATGTGCTATCAATTGACCCGTTCGTTACAAATAATCTTAAAATGACCACACATTTGTTTGGAAAATAAATATATTTCTTTTTTGCAGCAGCATAGTTATAAGCCTTATCAGCTTGGCTAATGAATGTGAGATAAGAAGGTTCTTATGGAGGCCCTAAAGGAACATGGTGATGGGAAAAAAATTAAGTTTTGCGTTAGTGTGAAAATTTGCTGTGGGCTGTGATGGAAATAATATGAAGTGGGAGGAAAAAACATTTCAATGCTTTTGCTAGCGAACACAACGTTTCTTGGGGGAACACAATACTTTTACCACAAAACGAAAAAGTTTTGTGAGGGAATGCAAAATTTCTCAGGCGGATGCAAAAGCACTGAAATAGAATTATTATACACTGTAAACCCTAATGCTCATATTTATGAGTATATAGAACTTTCTTTTGAGTTCACAAAACTGACACATTTTAAGTAATCTGAACTGTTTCATGGTTTTGAGTTTTATGAATCTGGCTGGGATTTCTATTTCCCAGCATGCTTTGCTATGGCACTCAAAAGTGAGAGTGTTTTTTTTTGTTGTTGTTGTTGCAAGATTAGCGTTAAGTGGGAGATTTATTAGTGTTTAATGTTTAGCTATACTAATTTAGAAGAGTTTCTGTTGGGTTTTTGGTGGGTTACCATCATGGTGACGAGTAGAGCATGAGCTTGGTTTGAGCACAAGTATGTTGAATATTCTATATTGCTGTATTCATTCAGCAATTGCTATGCTTAATGCTGTCAAAGCATTATGTTGCCAATTAGCATTTACTGAATCAGCTAGTTAAAGCTAGCCAAGTTTACACTTCTAAAAAGTTTTGCCATCTTATTCGGCTTTACAGTGTAATATGAAATGAGAAGAAAAACTATATTTTGATGCTTTTGCTAGCGAAATTAGCATAGTTTTGGCAGCGAAATTAGCATAGTTTTGCTAGCAAAGTTAGCGAAGTGCAAAGTTTATTAGGGAACGCAAAACTTGCAAGAGAGCACAAAAGTTTTGTGAGTGAACAAACATTGAAAAGTTTTTTGGGAAAATGCAAAACTTGCAAGAGAATGCAAACGTTTTTTTTTCTTGGGCGAATACAAAAGCATTGAAATAGAATTATTATAATATATAGTGGGAAGAAACTATATTTTGATGCTTTTGCTAGTGAAGTACAGAGTTTATTAGGAAACACAAAAAACTTGCAAGAGAGTGTAAAAGTTTTGTGTTTAAACGCAAAGTTTTTTGGGAAATGCAAAACTTGCAAGGGAATGCAAACGTTTTGCGAGAGAATGCAAAGTTTCTCGAGCAAATACAAAAGCATTGAAATAGAATTATTATAATATGAAGTGGGAAGAAAGACTATATTTTGATGCTTTTGTTAGCGAAGTTAGTGAAGTTTTACTAGCGTAGTTAGCATAGTGCAAAGTTTGTATTGAACTTAACATTTTTCCTCCCATCTCATATTTTTCCCAACACTAGGTGCCTTTAGGGGCTCCGTAAGTTCTAACTGTATTTGGAATCACCTCTTACCATGTTTATTCAATTATACACAAAATATCACCTCTTTATCAACAGCATATCACTTCGAACTTTCCCACCTCATGAGAATAAGCTATGCACGTGGAAAAGGTCTGCGGATACTTCCTTCTTGACAGCAGACCTGTCTTTAAAATTGTAGCAGTGACATTGTTACTGCTTTTTTGTGGGTTGTATGAGCCGTTCCTCTCTGAGCGTTGTTTATTGGGTGCTGTTGACCAAACTACCACATTATAGCTCATTCTGCCTTGTAATTGGTACCAGCTTTCTATCAAAAGCTATTGAACCACACAAGTGCCAGACCACTGAGTATGTCAAACTCATCCTTAAAGGGATAGTTCACCCAAAAATGAAAATGTTTGTCATCATTTACTCACCCTCAAGTTGTTCCAAATCTGTATGAGTTTCTTTCTTCTGTTGAACACAAAAGATATTTTGAAGAATTTTGGAAACCAGACAGTTGACGGTAGCCATTGACTTCCATAGTAGTGTGTTCAGTAGAAGAAAGAAACTCCTACAGGTTTGGAACAACATGATTGTGAGTAAATGACAGAATTTTCATTTTTGAGTGAACTATCCCTTTAAGGCTGAGGGTTTCTTCTCAGTCACATGAAGATGAAAGGTCATGAGTTTCAATGACATATCAAATGTATCATGTTGAACTGCTCAGACCCTTTATGGGAGAGAAGCGGTCTGCTGCTTATTGGAAGAACGTGAAGAACATTACATTACAGATTTATATCATGTATAACTTGTTTGGTCACTGATCAGATGCGTGTGAAATTGTGAGTGAAAACATTTTTATAGCAGACAAAAAAGTATTAGTTGTTTGAAAATGGCTTTCTGGTTTTAAGGAAATGCAATGATCTCCCCTTAAAGGTGCTAACTGCTAAGACATTTTACCCATATTATAAAATTCAATTATTTTATGACTTTTTTATGATTAAAGAGCACATTAAAGTGACTTTTCTGTAGCACAATGATTAGGAACTGAATTAATCTTAATTATTACAAGATACATGTTTAATGGTAAGCATTGCCAAAAAAAAAACAAAAACAATATTCATGAGATTACAAATGCTTTTGTGGAATTTTTGTTTCAATGTCTTAAATGCAGTCTTGTCTGAAAATACAATCAATTTTGATGACTGACAAATAGTTTAATCAATTTTAAGGGAATTTTTTCTCAAAGAATGTTAATGATGTGACTTTCTCTATTTTGAAGACCTCACCTCAAACTTGTCCTCATTTTTCTGTTCATATTTTTTGTAATATAGCCTAAATGTACCGCTTAAATAAGGACTTTATAAAATTCAATTGACCCTCAACGGTTTTACACATTTTTCCTAAGCCTTACCACAGCTTGCACCATCAATCCATTTTTCTGTCATAATTTTGTTTCTGAGTCACCTCCTTTTCCCTACGAGGAAACATGTAATTTGTTAATCCTCTGTAGCATGTTTTAATAAAACGATGTTTTTCTGTAGGTCGGATTCACTGTTCACTGTGCTTATTTACGCGGCTCTCTGGAATAGACCTTATTCAGAGCAGCGCCATGACAGGTATGAAAGCGAGGCTGTGAGGAATAGACTTACCGTATTTTCAAAAATGTTCAATTTTTGATTGTAGTGAAAATATCAAACAGTATTAATACTGTAATATAATTATGCAGTGTTTGTTTTGTTACTTGCCCATAACATATTGTTTTTTCTCAGCGGAAGATAATATACAGGTAAGGTTCCAAAATGATTTGAATCTAATATTTCATGTCCACGTATTTGAGTAGCCGTATAATAAACTGGTTTATTTACCGATAGTGATCGGCTGAATGTGCATTATCCCTTACTTATCACAGAAGTCTGGTGTTTTTCGGTAATTTTAGGCAGAACATTTTTTTTAAAAAATCTACTTCATCGGAATGGTATGAAACTCTGACTTTTGTGGCAGTCACTATGTGACCACAAAAAAATTGTAGACTTGATTTCGAAAAAACTGAATGGTCATAAAAAATAGTCGCACTTGTGTTGTTCACGGTCAAAAATGACCTGGTGTGACTAACACAAAGCAAGTTTTTGCAAATGCTTGAAATGAAATCAATAATTCAGCCACAATGCAGTAAAAAATTGGATAGTAAGGAAAAGGTTACACTCTAAAACATCAAGAGTACAAAACAAACACACTCACTCAAATACACACTCACTTACACACACAAACCAACACACTAGGTTGAAATCAGGTTGATTAATCTCTGATAAAACATTCCTGTTAATTTTTGTTACATTTTTAATGAATTTTGATGTTTTATGTAACAAAACGTCTTTCTCTGTGTTCAGGCTTGACTGTAGTAAAATTAATGCAAAACTGACACTTCAAATCAACATTTAAAAAAAAAAAATTCTAAACCATGGCAAAAAGTAGTCTTCGAGAATTTATATCCAAATCCACAACTTAATAAAAATAAGTGTTTATGTCTAAAAACAAGTATAAGCCTTTTTATATAGAGCTATGCAGGAATCTAGTGGTTACACAATGGCATTACATAAGTTTTTCTTTTTTTACTCCCACCAAATGGCACTAATCTGCCTTCAAAAATTGAATTTTCCATGCCTGCTTTAAAGGCACAATATGTAAGATTTTTGGATTAAAATATCCAAAAACTACTAGAACAATGTTATATATTTTGTTGACTTATGTACTTGCATTATCCCACATGTTTCCAAGAATGTTTAAATCCAGAGAAATAAGCAATTTTAACCAGGACACGGACCGTGTCCGTGCGTCGCCTATCAATGACATCATACCCGCGTTACCCTCGATTTCGGTTTTATTTTGTAGAAACCATGGAAACAACCAAAGACGCTTTAATATATTGCGTTTTATTAGACAGGTGAGAAACTGTCTAATACATTGTTATATAGCTCAACACAGTTAGTCTTATTGTTTAAATCTTGTTTTCATGATTTACCATGAGTACCATGTTTTACCATGCCTAATATCGATCTAGCTTACTGAAGTGTGCAACAAGTGTCTCATGGTAGCCACCGAGCGAACGCACAGAATAGCATTATAACATAACTTTCAACACACTCAAATAATGCATCTAATATGATAAAACGGCGCTGTGTACGCATGACCTGAAAAAGCGTAAGAGGTCGTCTGCGGCATAATAAAAGCTCTGCGAAATCCAGGCGTCATCAAGCTACACCTTTGTTTTGAATAAGCGACCTCTAGCGGCGAAAAATTACATATTGTGGCTTTAATTGAAAAGTATTAAAAATCTATTAGAAATTGTTGTATTATTTTCAATGGGAAAAAATGTAAATCATATTTATTGCAAAAAACTATTAGTACCATGAAATTCTCTCAAAATAAAAAATAGAAGAAAATATTATTGAACAAAAATATATATTCCATTGATTTTACTGAAAATAAAAAAAACTTACATTTCAGGTGTTCGGTCTCTTTTGACCACGAACAACACAAGTGTGACCCCCAAATGAACAATTCCAGAGGGTTAAACTTCTCTGCACTCCCGTCTGAATATTCAGCGGTGTTCGCCACTTTCTCTCTGTAGGCCAAGGAGCTGCTCTTGCAAAAGAGAAGATTTGAGATTAAACCAGGCGATGTAACTTCAGTTGCCCTAAATCTCACAGTTACCGAACCCAGTCTGAGTGAAGTCTTTCTGCACAGAGAGAATATGCCTGCATTAATATTCTTACAAAGACAGCGTCACACAGGAATAGAGCCGCAGCGGATTTACCAAAAATCCTTCATTTCTCATCTCTTCTCCCAGGATAAAAGGACTCCTAGAACACCCACCATTGTCTCACTCCTAGAGAAAATATACCAAAAAACACTCCGCTGAATCGCAACGTTTTATCATCTGGATTTTAATAATCCAGAAATAGAGTTTTCCCTTCACTTTTAGAATATATTCGAGCTGTAATGCACATTTGACTTAGTTAGTTATGGGAACAGACAAGGTTTCTGCACATTTAACTGATAGGAGCTATCATTTTGGAAAAATAAGATGAAGTGTTGCTAGCTGCCTCACACAAGTATTAGCTTGTATTTGGAGGGAAGGTATGATCTCAATGTAAAAACTAATTTCAAAATCAAACTTATTCTCATGTAACAGTAGGCGATTGAAGCTCACTATAATTACAGAAATTTCCAGTTTTGGAATAATCTGAAACTGCATCTAGTTTATGATCTTGCCAGTCTTAATAGATTTAAAATGTATAACATTGTATATCTGTACATAAATATTACACGATATGCATGTATTGCTGCTATATATATACACTGACCAGGCATAACATTATGACCACCTTCCTAATATTGTGTTGGTCCCCCTTTTGCTGCCAAAACAGCCCTGACCCGTCGAGGCATGGACTCCACTAGACCCCTGAAGATGTACTGTGGTATGTTTACAGCAGATCCTTTAAGACCTGTAAGTTGCGAGGTGGGGCCTCCATGGATCGGAACTGTTTGTTCAGCACATCCCACAGATGCTCGATTGGATTGAGATCTGGGGAATTTAGAGGCCAAGTCAACACCTCAAACTCGTTGTTGTGCTCCTCAAACCATTCCTGAACAATTTTTGCTTTGTGGCAGGGCGCATTATCCTGCTGAAAGAGGCCACAGCCACCAGGGAGTACCGTTTCCATGGTCTGCAACAATGCTTAGGTAGGTGGTACGTGTCAAAGTAACATCCACATGAATGGCAGGACCCAAGGTTTCCCAGCAGAACATTGCCCAAAGCATCACACTGCCTCCGCTGGCTTGCCTTCTTCCCATAGTGCATCCTGGTGCCATGTGTTCCCCAGGTAAGTGATGCACACGCACCCGGCCATCCACGTGATGTAAAAGAAAACGTGATTCATCAGACCAGGTCACCTTCTTCCATTGCTCCGTGGTCCAGCTCTGATGCTCACGTGCCCACTGTTGGTGCTTTCGGTGGTGGACAGGGGTCAGCATGGGCACCCTGACTGGTCTGCAGCTATGCCGCCCCATACGCAACAAACAGCAATGCACTGTGTATTCTGACACCTTTCTATCAGAACCAGCATTAACTTCTTGAGCAATTTGAGCTACAGTAGCTCGTCTGTTTGATCGGACCACATGGGCCAGCCTTCACTCCCCACGTGCATCAATGAGCCTTGGCCGCTCATGACCCTGTCGCCGGTTCACCACTGTTCCTTCCTTGGACCACTTTTGATAGATACTGACCACTGCAGACCAGGAACACCCCACAAGAGCTGCAGTTTTGGAGATGCTCTGACCCAGTCCTAGTCTAACCATCACAATTTAGACCTTGTCAAACTCGCTCAAATCCTTACACTTGCCCATTTTTCCTGCTTCTAACACATCAACTTTGAGGACAAAATGTAAAGGGCCTGAGAAAAGAGAGAATCAGAGAAATGGGCCAGTCTAAATGCAAGAGTTTTTACAAACAAGTCTAATTAGCAGGGTTATTATAATTAACTAAACTAAATAAAATAAACATTAACTGAAATAAAATAAAATACAAAAACCTTATTTTATTTCAGCTAGTTGCCAAAGCAACATTTCTCATTTCCAGTTAGTGTAACTTAATGTATACTAAAATAACTAAAACTTAAATATGTAAAAAAAAACTATCTAGACATTTTTAAAAAGATGACTAAAATATGACAAAAACACAATAAAATAACTAAGAATTTATCGAAAATTAAAATGAAAACACACAAATAAAACCTAATTCAAAACATTTAAAAAGAACCATCAGTACAATGCTTCTATTTTCTCTTCCTGTAACTCAAATAGGAGAGCAAAGCATTAGCAACACCAAGATCATGGGTTCGATTCCCAGGGAAAGCAGGAACTGATAAAATGTGCATCTTGAATGCAATGTAAGTCGCTTTGGATAAATGCATCTGCCAATTGCAGAAAGTAAATGTAATATTTAAAAAATGTACAAACTTAAATTAATTATAAATTATATTATCAGCATAACAACAAAAAAAAAATTTGCATGAATTTCTCTGTACCCGGCTCGTCTGCCTTTTTGTACCACTGTACAGTTTTTTGCTAAATGAACAGCAATACAATAATACTACAAATACTTCAACAGCTTGAAGATAAAATCATTTATTATTTTCCCTCTTTTTATTATTATCTTTAAAATGATCTGAGTTCTGAAAGAGAGATATATTGTAAAACCTTGAAAATAAAAAAAGTTAAATGAAATGACTCGCTTAGTGTCAAAGCTGCCATATTTCACAATAAAACATCCCTAATTTAATGGGTATAGTATGAATGTGCCTTTAACTGGGTAAATCAGGTATCTATACTCATAACTTACAAGTTCCACTTCTGCTTCAAGTTTGTCATAGACAGTCTTAAGAGAATCTATGAATCATTTCTTTGCTGGTGTGAAAAAACTGTTTACTTTGTACTCTGACTTTATTCGACTATTTCTCTTCTGGCCACAAAAGGATTTAAAAGCTATATGATAATCGCAAACACTTTTCGTTCCGTCAGCCATCAGCTCAAGGGTGTAGACGGAAGCGTGTCAAAAGCGGCAGGTGGTCAGAGGAGTTATGCTTGTTGGGAAGGCCGTTAACCTCATGAAGTTCATCTTTCCCCACCAGGGCTAACCTTCCCAGCAGCTGCAGACCCTTCTCTGGTGGCACACTGCATTCTGGGTAAGTGAGGGAAAAAAAAAAAACAGTGCCATGGTAACCAGCAGCAGCAAAAAATTTGCTGTTGAATGTACTGCACTGCAGCAAACTGCAGCATCACAGGTCACATGATTACAGGAGTGGTGATGTAACATTTACATTGATAGTTTAGTGGCATCAGCTTCTACTTTGAGGATATTTAACGCAAATACAAGTTCATGTGGCGACCGCAAACGCAATAGCTGTAGTGATAAATCATCAGAGTTTATATTTGAAATGAAATGTTACATTACAAAACAACTATTGAGTATTTCCTAGGAAAGAGAATAGTAATGTAATGGTCAAACCTGCTTGAGACATCACATCCCCCAGAGCTGCGGAGTAGAAGATGTAATCGACGGTGATGGCTGTACGCGAGTGGCATGTGGTGATCTCAGGTTGACCGCTCTCTTTAAGATAGTGGGAGTACGCAGAAGTCAGCTTTAAACAGTGCTCTATGCTGGGCTTGGTAAAACTGCAAAACAGATCATATGAGAGAAGAATGATTACTGTTAAAAAAAATTAACTTTGACAACGCTGAGAAAAGACACATCACAGGACTTAAACAAGACTTCACTTTGAGCTGTCAAATCTCTTCACCTTAAATTTGCTGAATAGCACTGACAGTCAAGTCAGCTCGGTTTTAAAGTGTCGACAGTTAAGGAACAAAGAAGAGCTACAGAAACTAGGGGCAAGGGTTTATAATAATTTTATCGATGTGACTGGCATGAGTGAATCAAGCAAGGCACTGTAGAGATATATTGGGATTTATATTTACCCATCCAGTTCTGTCTGCTCCAAATCCGCCAAATCAGAATCTGTGAAAATAATTCAAACTAAATGTTGGCAGTTGCATCTTTAAAGCTATTCCAGAATGCCATTACAGCGGAGGCTGCCTCTGTTTAAATCAATATTACTGTTTATTACACTGTAATGTATAGTAAGACTGAATGTCAAAGTTGCTTTCAAAGTGCACACAGTGGCCCCAAAAAGTATTTGGACACTTAAAGGTGCCGTGTGTAATATTTATGAGGCTCTACTGACAGAAATACAATATAATATACATAACTATGTATTCAGTGGTGTATAAAGACCTTACATAATGAACCGTTATGTTTTTATTACCTTAGAATGAGCTATTTCTATCTACATACACCGCGGGTCCCTTTACAGTGAAGTCGCCATTTTGCACCGCCATGTTTCTACAGTAGCCCTAAACGGACAAACTGCTCTACAGAGTGCTAGCTACTCTCTGCTGTCTCAGACGACGACATCTTTGTCCTGTGTCGGCCACCATAGCTTCTCTATGTGCTTCGAAAGGGAGGGGTAAGCGGTTGCAATTCGCAACCTCACCGCTAGATGCCGCTAAAATTTACACAGTACACCTTAATGCTACACAAATAACATTGCATTAAATATTTCACTTATATATATATATATATATATATATATATATATATATATATATAATGCATTAAGGGGGGTGAAAACTTTTGAACAGGATGAATTTTTCTTATTTTGTTTAAATATCAATTTTTTCCCATTTAGTACTGCCCTTCGGAAGCAACATAAGATACTTGCATGTTTTCCAGAAGACAAATTAAGTACAATTTACCTTGATCTTCAAATTCAAAAAGTTTTTGAATCCCTCACTTGTCCTCAGTGTGAAAAGATGGATCTCAAAATCATACAGTCACTGCTGGAAAGGGTTAAAATATGCAAAAGATGCTGGAAAACTGAAGAATTTTCAGGACCTAGAGGATTTTTCTGAACAACATTGGGCAGTTTAACTGCTCAGGACAAACAAGGGACTCATAAACAACCATCACAAGACAAAAAAACAGCCGCGCATCATCCATGTAACAACACACAGTATTAAGAATCAAGGGTATGTGCATTTTTTTTGTCTTGTGGACTATATGTAAAAAAATTATGTAAAATATCTTATTCAGGACAGTACTGAATAATAAATAACATGCATTTTGTATGATCCTTCTTATTTTGTTAAAATAATGAACATTTTGCAGATTCTGCAAGATGTATGTAAACTTTTGAGCACGACTGTATATCATTCATGCATTAAAAATCATTTTGCAATGACACCAGCTAGTTAAAATTCAGTGCAAAAATGACTAAAATGGAAGTTTTTTTTTTTTTTTTTTTTGAGAAAAGGTCTAGCATCATTTATTTTCACATGCCACTTGGTTTGATATTTTTAATCTAATCTTATAACAATTATATATTTCTATATATGACATAACTGTTTGGGGCTACTGTATTTGCTGTAACTGTTAATAGCAGAGCAGCAAAAATGTCCCCCATAATGGTTAACACACTACCGTTCAAAAGTTTGGGGTCAGTCGTTTTATTTTATTTACTTATTAAAATAAATTGTTACTCTTATCCAGCAAGGACGCATTAAATTGATCAAAAGTGACAGTAAAGACATTTACATTGTAACAAAAGATTTCTATTCCAAATAAATGCTGTTCTTTTAAACTTAAAAAAAAATTCACTGTTTCCACAAAAGTATTATGTAGCACAATCATCAACATATTATTATAATTATTAAGAAATGTTTCTGAAGGATCATGTGACAAATTCATCTTTGCCATAAGAATAATTTTAACATATATTACAATAGAAAACATTCTATTCTGTTTTTTTTTAAAACATTAAGTTTCTATAAACAGTAATAATATTTCAAAATATTACTGTTTTTGCTGTATTTTTGATCAAATAAATGCAGCCTTGGCGAACTTAAGAGATCCCAACCTTCCGAATGGTACATACAGTGATCATCAGAAATAACATTTCAAATACACTGTGAAACAGAATGTTAAATTTGTTAAGAGTTTTCAAATGTTCTTGGCAATTATTATCTAGTTAGTGTCTGTTATATTATATGTAATAAAGGCTGAAAGGTGACCTTTTGTTTGGCTTTCATACTGGCACTGCTGAGAGATGCCCAGATTTCTGGGCCAAATTGGCACAGTGAGAATACGCTGCCCTCTTGGGTTGTCCTCCTGTCCTGACACCTGCAAAATCAAGTCAGAAAATTTAAAAGATGCTAAATCGGTGTCTGAAAAAAATAAAGAGCAAGGAAACGTCCCAAGATTCTCTACCTTCCCAATAGTTATGCCATCATAGTCCAGTCTGCTGTCCTTAATAAAGCGATACAGGGGAGACCAGGGAACGGAGTTAAAATCCCCACAGAGCAGCACAGGACAAACGCTGCTGTTAGGTAACTGGGCCACCCGGCTTATCTCTGCCAGCAGCATAGCCAGCTGGGCCAGTTTAATGTCCCCGCGTCTAGGATTGTACAGCAAATGTGTGTTGGCCACACAGACATTGGTCAGAGAGCTATGGGGGTCAATGGGCCGCAGCAGCACAATCAGGCCCACGTTATCACGGTCCAGGAGAGGGATGCCACGGCGGAAAAACTCCACAGGATGACAGGAGACCAAAGAGAAGCGCTCGCGTTTGAAGACCACAGCACATCCGTCAGGCTTAAGTCCCGTTCTCCGTTTGTATTCACAATGGTAGCCTGTTTTAAGGGCAGAGAAATGTTGCGTTAAAAATGAAGTCCTAATTCTCACAATTTATTTAATACAGTATGGTTAAAAAGTCTGAATCCAGTTGTGAAAATTGTATTTATCAATGTGATTATCAATGTGAAACCCATTACTTATATGCTACCAATCAAAAGTTTGGGGTCAGTAAGATTTTTTTTTTAAAGAAATTAATGCTTTTATTCAACAAGGATGCATTAAATTGATTAAGTGATGGTAAAACATTTGCATTGTTACAAAAAACTTTCTCAAATAAATGCTTTAATCTTCTTTTAATCAACGAATGATAATAAGAAATGTTTCTTAAGTAACAAATCAGCATATTAGCTGATTTTTATAATCAGCTTAGCCAGACAGGAATAAATTACATTTTAAAATATATTGAAATAGACAAAATACATAAACAAAACTAAACATACATAGAGACATCAAGGAAGTAAAGCAAGTACCTAAAGATTCTAGCGAGGGTTTGATTTGTTGCTGATAGTGGTCCTCTTGCACCTCCTGCAGGCACATTATCTATAGAAAAAAAAAGATTTTGAAGATATTTCAAGAAAATCATCCATTCTTGTCCACCGAATATAAAAACAAAGCATTGTTAGGCATCTGAAATTCAAAGATAGTCTTTTTAATAACTCTGCTAAATGTAATCTTAAGCAAATCAAAAAATAAATGTTGCATTTAAAATTATTAACTTTAGTTTTTAGTGTTTTTAATTTATTTAGAGAAAATTTTTAGTAGTAGGCATTTTAGTAGTGATGTGTGACTTGTAACAATGTATGGTATAAAGCACAAAAGGCCAGAAAGTTGAATCCAGCAATTTTACACAAATAAGTTGTACGCGGGGATGAGAAATAATGAAAATATACGACAAATGATTAATTCACTTACATCAGCACTGTGTTGTTCCAGCTCTTTGATGATGTTTGGAAACCTATGGCGCCAGTCCAGAACGGGAGGATTACAGTGTCTGTAAAGGTACGTGTTATCACAGAGCAGGTCTTGCGAGAGGATATTATAGGACATCACAGAAAAATCAAATGGCCATTTTTGTTTCCCTTCTTTCGCAGATGCAGCATTACAAAGATCCTCCCAGTGTCTCTTCAACTCTGTGAAGGGAAAAGATTGTGGATTTGGCTTTTTATGCACAACTACATACCAATACATCAACATAAATTAAAACGAGCATCCAAATCATTCACCTGGTGTGGCTGCAGTCCTCTCTGGGCTTGAAGGAAATTTCCCAGGGGGCACTGGAATGCTGGTTACATTACGTAGCCATTCAGGACTTCCTTTTAGACTCCTGCTGCCTTTTGGAGGTGAACGTTCAGGTGAGCGTTGAGATCTTTCCCCTACTGGCCTCCCGTCCGCACTCTTCCTCCTCTTCGCGGGTGGATCCCTATCAGAGCGGTCCATCAGACCTGCGGAAAGGTGAACGCCTCGTCTGGGTTGAGTGTGTGACAGTATTCCAGTTTGCCTCCAGGAGCTCCAGCTGTACGGATCCGGAGGTCTCGGGGGCCTGTTGGAGGGGTGTCTGACAGTGCTGAAAGAGGAAGAGGGACGCTGCAGGTGAGGTGGTTGTGTCCACCATATATGACCAGGCTGATACCAGTGTCTCCAGTGGTTGTAAACAGTCTGAGCTGGCGGAAAGCCTAGAGTGCTCAGGTAACGGCCAAACATGGGATGACTGCAAGAGGAAAGAAAACCTCATTCATTATACCACAGAGCAAACTCTTAGAAATATTTACCATGGCTTTACTATGGAAACACTAACTGAAGTTACTTTGCCTGAAATATTGTAGAATCATTATAAATAAGACTTTTTATTAAGAATTGTTATTGTTTGTATTGTAAATGTGTTTATGCTACTATTTTTTCTAATATCATAGTTAGAAACTAAGAATGGAAATCAGGAGTCACTCATGCTTTAGAATTAGTTAAACTATGCAAGACGTGATAAATTTTCATAGGGCAAGTTATTTATACAACACTATATTTATACACAGTGACAGCCATATTACTAATATGTATAAAACAACACAGTGTTTCTTATTATATAAGGAGGGATTTAACAGACTAAATTAAATAAATAATTATATAATAACATGATTAAATACATTATAGAATGTTGCAATAAGGTACAATGAAACGTAAGCATAAATTAATAAACAAGGAATGAAATACATTTATTTTCTGTAAAATGAAAAGGCATTTGAAAAACACACACCAATAAAATGTAGACAATATATATCCTGAAATTGTATATACCCTGAAATGTTGCAATTAATAAATACGACCATAATGAAAAGTAGGTACAAATATATAAAAAAGACCTGATTTACGACACTGTACTTTTTATTTATCGAAACATTCTATATTTATAATTTCATTCTATATTTATTTATTTAATTTAGACTGTTAATTAATAATAAAATATTATCATGCAGTTTTGCTTTTGATAGTCATCATTAGCATAATCAAAACTCACAATCCAAATATGAACTTACTTTGGAGATACTCCTGGTCTGACATAATTAGAATTAGTGTGTCGAGGCATGTAACGTCCTCTTATCGTAAAACGACTCTTTTCAGCTCCATCTGAGCTGAGTGAAACCCAAAAACTATCGTGAAAACTCGTCTACTGTTGTTACATGCTAACACAACAAACACAGATGTGATGGCGTTTGAATATGACGTCACTAGCCATGTCCGAATCCGATTCGTGCATGAATCGTTCGTTTGAGTCGGATCTTTTCTATGAGAACCAAGTCGACGACAGGTGAGTTAACCCGACGCTTGTATGGAGTGCGCCAATGGTTTGAGTGACGGCGTGAAAACGCACTGGAAAAATGTTTATGTCTTTATTGTATGACAGCTTTATATACATACGAAAGAGAGGTGATATTATCTTACATTTATCTACTATTTTATCTAAAGTGACTTTTTTTATTTATCAGTAGGCCTATGTGTTCTCTGCGAATTGAATCCTTGCGTCGAGAACTTTACCAATTCTGGCTGGGTACCGGAACACATAAATATATAGTTTATATATTTAATATAGTATTAATTTAGTTTATATAATGTGTATAGCTTATATAGATTTTAATGTAAAGGCGAATTATGTTTGAGTATGACTATTATATTATGGGCATTTAAGAACTCCATCGTGGCTGCAACAAACAGAACTAAGTCAAATGAACTGATCGAAAGAATTGATTCGCGGAAAGGAGTCAGACTCGAACTACTCATGACGGAAAGCATTATGTGACAAAATACTAGAACGGTCGGTCCTCCACAAGAAAATTGGTCAGTTACAGTAAATGTAGACATCTGATTGTTTTTGAGCAGATTTATGATAACCCTCGGCAAGGAATTGACGTTATATAAAGTCTTCGGTAGAGTATTCATTAGGATTTGCATCGCATATAAGTAAACGTCCACTGTAACAGTTGAAATAGCGTTTCACTTACCGGTGCATTATATCGATAAAACTATGCGGCAGTGTGATTATGTCTTACCTGAAAATCCGCGATAAACACAGCGCGGAATTCTCGAACAGATATTAAATGATTGTTGTTGGTGCCCTGGTGGAATGGGCAGATTGTCGGCTCTTGTCTGCCCTGTCTGTCTTCTCTGACCGTAGATGGTTTCGTGCAAAACATTTGTGCGAATCTTTTCAGTTGCAATGGATCACTCACATCTTGAACGTTTGGCCTTTTCTTAATTTTATTTATTTATGATAATAATTTTCGACTCATACAGTAAAAATTAAAATATATTTTATCCTATCGAAACAAAATATTTATACCTATTATTAGAGGGGTACAAAATAATTAAAATGTGTTGAATAGATTTATATATGTATTGTGTGAACAAACGTTGTAACCACAAGAGGTCACTGTTGTATTGTAGATCCCGGGTCAAACTCCATTTACTCTACTACTCAAAACAAATTGCCTTTTCAGAATTGAAATTAACTTCATTCTTAAGCCTGCATGGGTAAACGGAATCCTCGGCTATCTTGTTTCGTATCCACACTGTTCATACATTTCCTGGCCTCGCAATTAACCATGTAGTGAGGTTTTGAAATTTCACAGTGTACCCGATTCCAAAAAAGTTGGGACACTGTACAAATTGTGAATAAAAAAGGAATGCAATAATTTACAAATCTCATAAACTTATATTTTATTCACAACAGAATATAGATAACATATCAAATGTTGAAAGTGAGACATTTTGAAATGTCATGCCAAATATTGGCTCATTTTGGATTTCATGAGAGCTACACATTCCAAAAAAGTTGGGACAGGTAGCAATAAGAGGCCGGAAAAGTTAAATGTACATATAAGGAACAGCTGGAGGACCAATTTGCAACTTATTAGGTCAATTGGCAACATGATTGGGTATAAAAAGAGCCTCTCAGAGTGGCAGTGTCTCTCAGAAGTCCAGATGGGCAGAGGACCACCAATTCCCCCAATGCTGCAGCGAAAAATAGTGGAGCAATATCAGAAAGGAGTTTCTCAGAGAAAAATTGCAAAGAGTTTGAAGTTATCATCATCTACAGTGCGTAATATCATCCAAAGATTCAGAGAATCTGGAACAATCTCTGTGCGTAAGGGTCAAGGCTGGAAAACCATACTGGATGCCCGTGATCTTCGGGCCCTTAGACGGCACTGCATCACATACAGGAATGCTACTGTAATGGAAATCACAACATGGGCTCAGGATACTTCCAGAAAACATTGTCGGTGAACACAATCCACCGTGCCATTCGCCGTTGCCGGCTAAAACTCCATAGGTCCAAAAAGAAGCCATATCTAAACATGATCCAGAAGCGCAGGCGTTTTTTCTGGGCCAAGGCTCATTTAAAATGGGCTGTGGCAAAGTGGAAAACTGTTCTGTGGTCAGACGAATCAAAATTTGAAGTTCTTTTTGGAAAACTGGGACGCCATGTCATCCGGACTAAAGAGGACAAGGACAACCCAAGTTGTTATCAGCGCTCAGTTCAGAAGCCTGCATCTCTGATGGTATGGGGTTGCATGAGTGCGTGTGGCATGGGCAGCTTACACATCTGGAAAGGCACCATCAATGCTGAAAGGTATATCCAAGTTCTAGAACAACATATGCTCCCATCCAGATGTCGTCTCTTTAAGGGAAGACCTTGCATTTTCCAACATGACAATGCCAGACCACATACTGCATCAATTACAACATCATGGCTGCGTAGAAGAAGGATCCGGGTACTGAAATGGCCAGCCTGCAGTCCAGATCTTTCACCCATAGAAAACATTTGGCGCATCATAAAGAGGAAGATGCGACAAAGACCTAAGACAGTTGAGCAACTAGAAGCCTGTATTAGACAAGAATGGGACAACATTCCTATTCCTAAACTTGAGCAACTTGTCTCCTCAGTCCCCAGACGTTTGCAGACTGTTATAAAAAGAAGAGGGGATGCTACACAGTGGTAAACATGGCCTTGTCCCAACTTTTTTGAGATGTGTTGATGCCATGAAATTTAAAATCAACTTATTTTTCCTTTAAAATTATACATTTTCTCAGTTTAAACATTTGATATGTCATCTATGTTGTATTCTGAATAAAATATTGAAATTTGAAACTTCCACATCATTGCATCCTGTTTTTATTCACAATTTGTACAGTGTCCCAACTTTTTTGGAATCGGGTTTGTACATTTGTAAACTCTGGGATTGTTGATTTGGCCAAAGACACACATCCTGTTTAATAACTTAATTCAGCTGTGTTGGCCTAAATGTCACCATGTAGATCTGCTTTATTGTGTTAAAGGGATAGTTCACCCAAAAATGAAAATTACCCTTACTCACCCTCAAGCCATCCTAGGAATATATGACTTTCTTCTTTCAGACGAATACAATCGGAGATATATTAAATATTATCATGGCTCTTCCAAGCTTTATAATGGCAGTGAATATAGGATTAGATTTTGAAGCCCAGAAAGTGCATCCATCCATCATAAAGGATATCCACACGGCTCCGGGGGGTTAATAAAGGCCTTATAAAAGCGAAGTGATACATTTTTGTAAGAAAAATATCCATATTTAAAACTTTAAAAACTAAAATAACTAGCTTCCGGCAGACGGCCTATACGCAAGTCGACTTCCACCAAAAGAGTAACCCGTGACACGATGTAGGAGTACCGTAAGCTTTAACAAATTCAAGCTCCTCTTATATCTAAATCCTCTGACATTTCTCTTTATAAATGATCGTCTTAGACTTCTAAATGTGACCAGTGTTTTGTTTTGCTTTATTCTCTGCGCTTCCGTGTTCGTCAGTACGTCATGCGTCAGGTCAGGGGTTACTCTTTTGCATAAATCGATGCATACGGCCGTCTGTCGAAAGCTAGTTATTTTAGTTTATTATGTTTTAAGTATGGATATTTTTCTCACACAAATGCATTGCTTCGCTTCAGAAGGCCTTTATTAACCCCCTGGAGCCGTGTGGATATCTTTTATGATGGATGGATGCAGCTTTTTGGGCTTCAAAATGTAATCCTCTATTCACTGCCATTATAAAGCTTGGAAGAGCCAGGACATTATTTAATATATCTCCGATTGTATTCGTCTGAAAGAAGAAAGTCATATACACGTAGGATGGAGTGAGGGTGAGTAAATCATGGGGTAATTTTCATTTTTAGGTGAACTAACCCTTTAAGTTTCACTCGGATATGTCACAATAAGGAAGAAAATGCCATAGCAACTTTTAATTTCATGCTGACGACTAAGCGTGAGAAACTTTTTGCAACTGTACAGTACATATGAATATTTAATAAGGTAAATAACTGAGGCGGTTTATAATTGGTTGTCTGATTCTCAACGACTCACTGTAGCATTTTAGAAGTATAGAAGGTCTCTGGAGCAGGTCTTTAAAACCCAGGGTTATCACAATCAGAAAGAGCTTTATTGCTAAGTGGATTTTACCTTGGTATTGAAGCTTCCAGTACACGCATATAAAAAAATAACAAGACACATAAATAACATTTAAAAATAAACAGATAATGAACGTACAGTATTGTGAATAATAATATGAATAAATAAGACTAAATTAAATTAATTTACAAGGATATTGCACAAAAAAGTGGGGTTATTGCACATGGAAGGCATTTAACTGTTTAAGAGGGAAATAGCCTGTGGGAAGAAACTGTTCTAGTGCCTAGTGATCTGGAGTGAAATGGAGTTTGTGATGATTTGACCTGCCCTTTTCCTCACTCTGGAAGAGTACAGGTCCTGGAGGGTGGGCACAGGGGGGCACCAATAATCCAGTCCAGACTGTCCGTTGTAGTTTCCTGATGTCTGATTTGCTGGCTGAACCAAAGCAGACAGTTATATGAACACAGGACAGACTTAATGACGGCTGAGTAGAACTGTGTCAGCAGCTTCTGTGGTAGGTTGAACTTTCAGCCTCTGCTGGGCCTTTTTCACAATGGAGTCTATAATGTGATTGTCCCCCTTCAGGTCCTGGGAGATGGTGGTGCCCAGAAACCTGAATGACCCCACTGCTGCCACAGTGCTGTTCATGATGGTGAGTGCTGGGGTGTTCCTCCTGAAGTCCACTATCATCTCCACTATTTTGAGCATGTTCAACCTTTTGTCTGTATGCAGACTTGTCACCATCCTGGATGAGGCAGACGACTAAAACAGTGCCGACCACAAAGATTAATCAAACTCGTATACCTACAGATTAACTTGTGTTCCATATTTACGATATTGTTGGCTAATGTGAGCATCAGGGGGTGCGATACTGACAAAAAAAGTATATCTCGATATTTTCTGGGATTTTATCGATAGCGATAATTAGACGATATCTTGCTGAGTGTGTTATTGTGCTGGTACCTTGGCAGGTTTAGGACTGCCGGGGACAGGACAGCTCCCTCTCGAAGCTTTTGATATTCTTCATATTCTGTGCGGTGGTTAGTTCGCAGCAGTGAGAGCAATTAACTTTTCCAATAAGTTTAAATAGATTTTTACCTTTTAGGGGCATTCTACCTTTACAAAGCCATTTTTCCTAACCTAATTAAATGTATGCATCATGTTTTGTGTCAAAATTCTTAGAATAAGACACAATAGGGCTTTTACCAATCAAATGAAATCAGTATCAACAAAATTCATCTTTGCAATGAAGAGGAAACAGGGAAGCTGCATCTGAAGTAACATTTAGATGTATTTATTTAGCCTGTTTAATGCAGCTCAGAGGCAGCATGAATGCATCTAACCGGCAGTTACAAATGAATAAATAATGTTTTGATGTTTTAAACATAAAACTTGAATACTTTAAATATGGAATTAAAACCACCAGTAGGTGGCATTGAGTCATTGAGATTCAACTATTCATTCAAACAGCTGATTTTAATAGCCCTGCATCCCAGTGTGCATACTATCCACCCTATCCGCCCTAAATAGTATTGAATATTACTAATGTCATATACTATTTAGGATGGATAGTATGCACATTGAGATGCAGGCTGAGTCTTAATGAGTGAGCCATTGAATCATTCATTCAACCAAATATGTTCAAAAAGTTGATTCATTTAGTAACGAAACACCACTGTGTGTTGCTCAGAGACGCAAAACAGTGCTGTGGCTTGTTTCAAACTATTTACGTTGGCGAAATGGATCAAAAACAGGCAATATTGTGTCTAAAATTTAAATCACTTAATATCAACTTTTTGATTATTGAACTGTATAAAATCGATATCACAATTGTAATAGTGCTTATATTTGGAGAAAAAACAGCACTAGATTAAATTATATAAATATACATTTTTGCTCCTTATCTTGAATTTTGGGGGCATTATAAATGCATTTTAATAGACTAAATCGCACTGTGAAAGCGTGCACTCTACACGCAAAAAAAAATTAAGCCTTTTTTAAGATTTATGTATTTCAATTAATTGTAAAATTCCATCAAATTGAATTTAATAATCCTTGCATATTTTAATTGAATAATTGAACAATCCTTAATCAATTATTTAATTCAGTTTGATGGAATTTTACAATTAATTGAAATGCGTAAATCTTAAAAAAGGCTTAAATATTTTTGCGTGTATTAACCTACTAGAATACATCATGTAGAGTATGTGTGCACTTTTGGGTGTGTTTTTGTGGAGTTAGGGATATTATACTCGATAATGTCAGATCGCATAATGTTAAAACAGCAATTACGTTATTATCGTAGACGATATATATATCGCACACCCCTACAGTTGCGGTCCCTCAAATCCAGACCTTTTTATTATATTTGATGAGGCTGCTCATCAACACTCTCCAGCCATCTGCCTGGCAGCATGACCTTATTCACCGACACAGTCCATTAGCTCATATTGCTCTGTGAGTTTGCTGCATAAATACCAGTTTTTGAGAACATTTCTTTAAAATCATTATTTGGGGAGGCTGTCAAACCGATAAGTAAATAAATAAGAACACCGAAATGTCTTCATTTACTAAATATAAATTGGTTGGGTGGTAGGTGTAATGTGGCGTAAAAACGTGTTGATCAGGTTGACACAGCAAGGGATGTTAAAAGAGGAGTTGTTGTGCTGTAATTGGAAGTAATACTGGGAGAAAGACTATAATTAGGAGACTGTGAACTGCAACATTTTGTTAAAATGGTTTTGTTTTTTTTTTGTTTTTGCGATGTCTCAGAAAGGATTCATTATTTTTAGTTCTGCTTTAAAACCCCTCCATTTATTATCATGCAAAAACCCAGGGATGAAAAATTAACAGCTTCTTTTATAACACCTCATCAGTTTTGAGGTTCACCTTGGTCCTTTTGACCACGCAGACATCAAATTTTAACATTTGCAGATAACCGTGAGGCAGAAGGCTAAGGAAGTGTCACGGTAAATGGGTCAAAGTAGACGGAGATCTTGCATAAATTTAGTCTGATGTGTGAAATGCATTTTCAAGTATTTCCTTCCCCAAGGACAGTATGAGGAAAAGGTCACTGAGAAATGAGACACTATGAAAAGCAATGATTCTCAATAAAGATACTCTCTTTATAGAGCGCCAACAGTGCACTGCGAAACTGTATAAGATGCCACAGCAATGAAATATCTAATATTTTGCATTTGCAATATTTTAAAAACTCATTAAACCAATCAGCTCATTTTTCCCACCAATGAACACATAAAGACACATATATTACATGATTAACACAGCCACTGTATTTAATAGCGATTACTCATCATTCTCCTCTTCAATGTACAGTGCTCTCATTACAGAGTTATGATGAAATTAATTTCAGGTTGTCGTGTGTGTAAAGTAAGAGAACACTGTTTGAACCTACCTTTCTGTCGTTGTGTGGTTTTGAAGGCCTGGAGGTTTATTACAATTCAGTCTTTACACGAAACATCAGGTGGCAGGCGTAGAGGCAGATTAGTAGTTTAGCGAGCAAAGGCCATTGCCATCTCACTCTTTAATAGGATCAAGCTGGAGTGACATAAAATGTGACTTGAATTAAAATATAATTACCTTACAGCAAAGACAGGCCACCAGTGGCTCAGATGTATTGATTTAATAGTAATCGAGCGTGACTCCATGTTCAGCTGGTTGGAAATCGAGCCACTGTTTAATCTGTTGTTTTATACCATCTCTCCAAAAGGACCGATCTTCAATCATGTTCACATTTTTGCACATGTATATATTATTATAGGAATAGAAAATGGATTTTTGGCTCATGTTATACCACAGGGTTCTATAGAAGACATTTTTAATTAGGAAAAATACACCTAATATAAATACACACTACCGTTCAAAAGTTTGGGGTCAGTAAGATTTTTTTTTTTTTTTAAAGAAATTAATACTTTTGTTCAGCCAGGATTCATTAAATTGATAAAAAAATGACAGTAACAACATTTATAATGTTACAAAATATTTCTATTTCAAATCTATTTCTATTTCTTTTGAAGTTTCCATTTATCAAAGAATTTCGAAAAACAGGGTTTTTGCTAAAATATTAAGCGGCACATCTGTTTTCAACATTGATAATAATAAATGTTACTGAAGCAGCAAATCAGCAAATTAGAATGATTTCTGAAGGATCATGTGATTGAAGATTAGAAGTAAGGGCTGCTATTAAAAAATGTATTTAAAAATTTTTTTAACCACCCTGACTGGTCTGCGGCTATGCAGCCCCACACGCAACAAACTGCGATGCACTGTGTATTCTGACACCTTTCTATCAGAACCAGCATTAACTTCTTGAGCAATTTGAGCTACAGTAGCTCGTCTGTTTGATCGGACCACACGGGCCAGCCTTCGCTCCCCACGTGCATCAGTGAGCCTTGGCCGCCCATGACCCTGCCGCCGGTTCACCACTGTTCCTTCCTTGCAGACCGGGAACACCCCACAAGAGCTGCAGTTTTGAAGATGCTCTGACCCAGTCGTCTAGCCATCACAATTTGGCCCTATATATAATATAAGCAGAATGCCTGTTGTCAAACGTGTATGTTTCTGTTAAGTAAGTGTTGTTTCAGTAGTTAAAGAAAGCTCTAGTCATGTTGATTGACAGTACCAGCAAACTTGAATTCAAACTTCAGTGACTCTGTTCTTGTAATCAATCTGTTTTTGTGGCCCCCTGTGGCATATTTTAGCACAGTTAAGAGAGAACCCTAAAATAACAGTACGTGAGACATATCAAAACTCATTACTGTTGATTTTTGTTGAGATACAAATGCAGTGAAATGTATTCCATACAAAAGTTGTTTCCATACAAAAAATGCTGTGAAACATGAATATAAATGGAAATTAGATGCTTGTGTGAACTAATTCCCAGGCAAACAGGCCACTTCAATTTGTAATTCTACCTTCGAACTGTGTATGTTTCAGGCCTGTTTAGCCTCAAAGTAATTTTGTAAGTTATTTCTCTCCCTTGTTATAAAAATGTCTGAATATTAAGCAAACAAGAATATACTAAAAAATCCCTGGGGATCAGATTAAAGGTGGGGTAAGTGCTTTCTGGTAACCGATGTTGATATTTCAAATCACCAAAACAAACACGCCCCTATTTTAATAGCTCTGCCCCACACATACGTAACCCAGGCAACGACTATGGCGGAATCTGTGTTACACTATGGTAATCCAGGTCGAATGGTCAATGAAAAAAGTCATCCCTTCCATCCCAAAAACACTAACAATTCTCATGAACAACTCGATAGCACGAGCACGACAGTCCAACTAACGAACATATTACAATTATGACAAGATTAGAGGGTTGTATCGATCACGAAAAGAGGAACCAAAGGAAATAAACATATGTTAGGAATAGATTATCTTACTTTTCTGACACATTTTGGGAGCTGACGCTTGAAACAGACTGTGGAGGAGGTTTAGACGCTCCAGGCTTATCTGGTGTGGAAATGAATGGGTCTTTATCATCGCTGAAGTGAACGACAATACGATCGCAAATGGACAAACAAGTAAACATGACACACAAGCATATTCAAGCAAAAGCTTGACGTGTCTTTGTCGTGTCTTTTGAATAATGACGTGCACTGAGCGCTCTCTTCTCCCCATTATTAGTAGACACGCCCCTTACTGCTGATTGGCTACAAGTTTGTTTTGGTACTCGGCCCGAGACACTTTTCTAATGCATTTTTGAAATATCACTTACCCCACCTTTAAGTGCATGTGCATGTCAGTGCGTTACGTTGAGGCGCTTCTGATTTAAATGTACGATTACATAACCATCATCTCATTTCAAGAATATGCATAGGTTAGGTTAAAGGAATAGTTCACTCAGAAATCATTTACTCACCCGCATGTCGTTCCAAACCTGTATGACTTTTTATTGTGTGGAATAAAAAAGATGTTTGAAAGAATGTTGGTAAGCAAACAGTTTTGTAACAGCTCTTTCTTCATGATGATGGCAGTTTGATTTGAAGATTTCTATGATGTTGGCAGTCCTGCTACTACAGGAGACAACCTAGATTTGAGGTCACTTGTTGCGGTTTTGCTTCGGCTCTGTAAACACACTAGGAAGCAGAACCCTCCGTGTTACGGCTTCAGAAAAGTGTGCTTATTCTTCCTTACCTCTGCAGCCAGAGTCTGTAAATAAAGACAGTCTCACTCCAGAGGGCTGTTGTGTTGTATTCTCTGTATGAAATGTTAATGAACTGAGTGATACCGGAGACCCTCTGGTTCGTTTGAAGCGGTGGAAGTTATACGTTGTATTCGGCTGTCTGACGGCCATAGTGTGTTCAACTGCTGTCTCAATTTCCAGTTGATTAATGTACCAGGACGTGGGAATGCATCCTTCCCTGTAGGGAGGGGAAACGCATGCCAATTTGAAGTGTAATTTCATACACTTCTACTGAGGCATTCAAATGTGTGAAAAAATAAAGCTTGTATTCCTTGCGGGATCAAGGGGCTGGGTAAATGGGTTTGCATGATCTGATAGCTGTATGGTGGTACGAGGCTTTTATGAAGGTGTTTTACTGGCGTTTGAAAGACCTGAGCAATCCGTAACCAAACATCAGACACAAAGCATATTCTCAGCAAGTGCATTTCTGTTTAGGTTTCATGTGCTGTATCAAACAGGCATCTTGTTTCTGAGATTTTAATTTTGCTCCATGAATAGACTCCTGATAAAATGCACTCCATGACAGATGCATTTCAGATGGAACAAGCAATAATGTGGGGTGCATTTAGGATGGTTTAATTTCCTTTTTTCCTTTTTTTTTTTATCACAACCTCAATTCCAACAGTCATGAATCTTAATAGGCAATCTGCCTTGGTGCTGCTTGGAAGTGTTTTTGTAGTCATTCCCCTGAGCTGCAAGACCAGGCAACACAGAAGGTATGCGATGTGACTATAGGGCTTTTCACACTTGATATAGTTAACCCTGGGTCATTCTAAACCCCAGGTAAATAGACTCCTGGGTTACCATGCTTCATGTTTTACATTGCTCATAATTTACCCAAGGTTAACAATTAATCCTGGGTATTCATAAGCTATCGTTTCACACTTTACATTCAACCTGGGTTAACGTTTTTATTTGAAGTGTCAGTGTCACTGATTGGACAAAACGCCGCATGTGATATGTTTACATAAAGACTCTAGCGTTGCGCATCCTCATATCCTATTTGTTGCCGACTGTACTGTCAAGTTTATCCTGAATGGACTGTCACACTATAAAGGTATGAAACTGTCTCTTCTTCACTTCAATTGTTGTTTTCTGTCACCCATTTTAAATTTTTTCCCCCTCAAACGCTGAAACTACTGTTTATACAATGTGCTGTGACTGTCCAAAGTATGTGAATGTGAGGCACGCTATTGGTTTTCAGTTGCTAAGCATCTAGTCCTAACGTTCTAACACTGCCTCATTTCACACTGTTCCACAGATTGTAAAAAAAGATGGACGACGTGTCTCCACTTCTTTCCACTGTAGAAAAATTAAGCCGCTGTAGTAGAAAAAAAATGGCCTTCGTTGACATGTTGTCCTGATTACGTCATTTGGAGCCAGAGTCTGCGCAGTAGTGATCCTTAAGTGGAGCCGCGGTATCAAGGGCTCTGTTTACACCTGGTATTAAGATGTGTTTTGGTCGATTGGATCACAAGTAGACGAGGCAGACACATACCTGTTTAAACCTGGTTTTTGTCCACTTTCAACCACTTCTGTCCTCATTTCTTCGAGGGGAGGGTCTATGGGCGGGTAAATGTATGGGTTTTTTCAGAACTTTCGATCTAATGGACGAAATAAGCTTGTGCAATTTACATATGAATGCGCACAGAGATGACGGAAAAACACACTGAGAGCATCAGCTTTCATTTCTGCTCTGATAGCCACAAGACAACGCCAACCGCTGCGAGTGCGTGTGAGAGAACATTGTTTTTTGTCTTCAAATCAAACTTGAGTCTTCAGCCAATAAAGTTTAAATCCCGTCTGGCTAGCATGCTTCCCATAATGTTTTCGCATTAGGTCAGTAGGCGGAGAGGACATCACCGACCTGCTGAATCTGAGCTGCGCGGATGCGGGCGTGCTGGTGCTGGTCTTTTGCAGCTGTTTGAACGCTTGCGACCACATGAGCGTTTACACTACGAAAGCAATCCGGTTGAATGCGTTTTCGACTAAGGTCCCGATGAAGTATGAAGTATATAATTAAGTATATATCCCAGGTCAAAGGTCCTGCCCATACTCCCGCTCCCGCAGGCTCAATCGCAAGCATAGCTGTCAATCATGACGTTACACCCCATTTCTGTAGCCTCAAATAACTAACCAAATCAAACTTATTGAAAAAAAACAAACACTTGAACATACGTCAGTGTGATAAGAACTACCTAAAATGACAGAAACAACAGAAAAATTATTTGAAGTGTAATTGGATTTTTTAGTTTGGCTCATGTCCCTTTCGATTACATGGAGTGGGCGGGGTTTATGACCTATGCTGCAGCCAGCCACAAGGGGGCGATCAAAATGTTTTAGGTTCACTTTTCAGGACGTGTGCGGCACACTTGCACTGTACAGTTTTGGCACTGCAGTGTGGGGTTAACAATGTGAAAGCGGTGCTCTGCCTGCTTTGGGGCAGGGTTTCATAACCCCAGAGAAAAAATGGTTCTAACCCCACTTCTAAATCACAAGAAAGGAAATCACGTTCCTTTACCTGGGGTTAAAAGCGGAATAGCGTTTAGAATGATAACCATGCACAGCCCGGGGTTAAGCGCAGTGTGAAAATCCTTTATGTGACCACACAACAGTCAGTGCCGAACGAATGAATGTTGTGCCGCAAAGGTCTGAAATTTTTCAAAGAGATGTGGGATGTGAATTGAAAAAAAAAAAAATCCAATGAAAGCACAATAAAGTTGTGATCATCCCCCAAACTTGAGTAGAGTAGGAAGTTTATTTGAAGCTTCTCATATTTATCATCCCGCTGTTATGCTAGCCCTGACTGTACCGTGTGTCAGAGATGTGAGAGGAGGATATCAACACATCCGCTACAATCCAGTCTCTGCATAATTTACAGCTCTGGGAACTTAAAATAGAGCCGAGTGCAACTGCAAGACATGCTCCTGCATAACATTTGTCATACATCCTAAAGAGACTGTATAGTGCATAAATGAAATATAGCATTTTCTTAAGAAGAGGCTTGCATTGGAAAACATTACTTTTAATAAGATTTTGTTTTAGCATTTCTCATTTACATGTAGCTTTGGATAAAACTGTCTGCTAAATGAATACATGTTATGGTATTGATCAAGCCTATGATTACTTGACTGATAGATTTATACACCAAACAAAAGCAGCTTTGTTGCTCATGGAGGATGGACACAAATTGCATGGATAATTATAAATTGAGAGGCTGTTTGTTTGCTAGATTTGTTTATAGGTGAATTTGGTAAAAGATGCTTTATGCTACACACATTACCTTTTTAGATGCTACATACACAACCATTCAAAAGTTGTTGTTTCCACAAAAAAATAAGCAGCACAACTGATAATAAAGATTTTTTTTTTTTGGAGCATCAAATCAGGATATTAAAATGATTTCTGAAGGATAATGTGGCACTGAAGACTGAAGTTATGGCTGCTAACAAAAATATATTAAAATGGAAAACAATTTTGATTAAATAATGATTAAATAAATGCTGCCTTAGTGTTATTAGTGAATTGCACACAGCTAGACCAAGATCTTTTTAAATCAGCTGGACATAGGGCAGCCCTTCATTTTCTGACCAAGTCAAGTAGCCCAAACTCTTCAGACAGATCAACTGTCAACAATGCATCTTGATAATAGTGCATTTGTTTTGTATCTCTGTTTACCTGGGGTCGATAAGCAATATGCTTACAGATGGATGTATTCATTTTAGAGACACTGATGGATGCGAGCAGGGAAGAAATCAATCTCTCTTTCCTTTCAGGTATTGATCACTTGTTCAAGAGAGTTCAGTGTATCGGGGCATGTATTAGAGTCCAGGATGTGAGGAAGTGTAAAGATGTTTAAATCTGTTTTAAATGTGTGACAGTGGGTTTTTATTAGCATTGTGTGTCTCATGCACAGATAATAGAGTTGATAATGTAGAAGAGCACATAATGTGTGTGGCTTTAGCTTTTAAATCCACTATAAAGTGTCCTATACATAAGTGTCCTATTTTTCTTATCATGAGTTAATTCAATTAAAAAGTGAAATATGAAACCATAGAAATGTAAATGTTGTATTAGCCCATTTTATCGAATTATATAATCTTTTAACAACCTTTATACTTTATTAAACATATTAAGCTTTATAAAACAACTAATTTATTAAAATTAAGACTAATATAGTCGTTCTGAGCTCCTGAAGCATATTACAAATTAAAAACAAATAAATAAACTCTATTTGAGCATGATTTTATTTGCTGCGAGACACTATGAAACCTTTTCCAAATTGATTTCCTTCCTCACCAGGCCAAGGTCTTCATCAATGACTGTGTGAGGTACAACTTAAAAACACCCTGACACTTTTTAGATGCCAATTTTGGTTACAGTTTTGAATCGTTTGTAAATTAAAGTGACTTGAAATATTGAACTATTACACTTTCCTTTCCTGCCCTTTAAGTGACATTATTTTACAACTACATTTTTACTCTTCAAAGCTCATCGCCGCAATTCTTTGTTGTGGGTATACATAGGTGTTTCTATGCGGTTACTATTCCTGTGTTTGAAATTTCTCCTCTATATCCTCATTCATTATTCCCTACATTACTCCACTAATATAGTCCACTTGAAGGAGTGAATGAAAACAAGTGAATGAATTCGTACACTTGAGTGCGTCGGAAGGGCTGCCGCTTTTAGCATAGTTTGTGCTTGCTGTTTAATAATCATTTGAAATGCTCCAGTAGTAAGATAAAAAATGGAAAAAAATTCCTCTGCCATGGAAACTAGCATGTATAAACCTAATTAAACAATTTACTCATTAATTAAAAAAGAATTTATATCTGTATGATATTACACTGTACCCACATTGGACAAGCGGATTGTAAAATGAATGGATGATTCATCTTCTGGTCAGATGCTCGACTCTCACAGTGCATTATGGGTATTATCTAGCTGTTGAGCATATCAGTTGTACACCCGTTATTCCGGTGCATTGAGGGATTGAATGAGTGCACTTGATAACATCCACTATGGTTTCGGACACCACTACAAATGGCTGTCCCCTCAAATAGTGTCCAATTTAAGGGTATAGGGGGTGATTTCGGACACAACCTATGATTTATATAAGCATATTGCTAGGACGTTGCTAGGGTGCTCTGAGTGTAGGATTGCTGTAGGTTTGCTTGCTAGTCCAAGTCAAAACAGTTGCTCTATTCTGGTGTCAAGCTCAGTTTCCTGCTTTAATTCAAGTGTACAACATTATTTTGCTTATTTTATCATCCACTGTGTTAGATCACTTTGAAACGTAATAGCACACCTCTCCTTAACAAGCTATATGATTTAAGGTACTGTATCATTTATGTCTATATAGTAAATTGTGTTGGACAAGTTATATGCCACCTTAGCTATTTTGTTTAAAGCCCTGCACGTAAATATGTGCAATATTAATTCTGATGTTTGCCACAGCCACATTTCAGGCCTGCTTTACTAAGCTCTACATTAATTAAACAAGATGTTCCAGCTCCTAGTACACGGTTGAGTGCAAAACTGGAATCTACCTCCCTTGTATTTTCCCGTCAGTGGTCTTGGAGCATTTCTGAGCACTCCATTCTTGCTCAGAGAGTTTACACCTCAAGTAAAAACCCACAGGACTGTCAGCGTGTAGCAGTGGTTTCAGTCGGTGCACCGTAATCATCTTCACAGCCTGTTGTTATCTCCACAAAACAAAATCCAACCTGCTGTCAAATTACTCACCATTGAACAGCTGCTCCTGAGAGCCACAATAGCATTACAACCAGGCATGTTGCCAAATCACAGATTTTTGAGAGCGTTTTCTTTTAAAACACACTCCAATAGAACCGTCTTGTTATTTCATTGATATTAGATGGAGTCGTAATTAATGCTCTGTCCCTGGACTAGTACAATGAAGTTTGATAGGTTGTCTCACTGCACCAGACACATGCTAACCTCAAAAATATAACTGCTCTATTCTGCTTACTGGGAATTATTTGGCAGTTTCTTCTGCTTTCCTCAACAATTAAGATATGTAGAAGTTTGGGGTCAGTAAGATTAGGCCTATGTTTTAAATAAATTAATATTTATTTAATTACATCTTAAAATATTAGAATAGAACAGTTCTTTTAAATTGTAATAATATTTCAGAATATTGTAGTTTTTACTGTATTTTTAATCAAATAAATATATAATAATAATAAATAATGATCAAAAACATTTTTAAAAATCTTACCAACCCCAATCTTTTGAACGGTATAGTGCAAATATATATTTCTATTTTTCAAATACCTTTTATATATAGATTATTTTGTTTTACTATCAATGTTGAAAACAGTTTTTGCTGCTTAACATTATTGTGGAAAAAATGATACAATTCAAACATTTGTGGTAAGATTTAAAAGAGAGAGAGAAATTGACTTTTATTCATCAAGGCTGCATTAAATTGATCAAAAGTGACAGTGAAGACATTTAGAATGTTACAAAAGATTTCTATTTAATAAATGCTGTAATAAATACAAATAAATGCTGTTCTTTTGAACTTTCTATTCATCAAAGAATCCTGAAAAATAAAATGTATCACGATTTTCCACAAAAATATTAAGCAGCACAACTGCTTTCAACATTGACAATAATAAGAAATGTTTCTTGAGCAGCAAATCAGCATATTAGAATGATTTCTGAAGGATCATGTGATGCTGAAAATTCAGCTTTGACATCACAGGAATAAATTACATTTTACAATATATTCAAATAGAAAACTGTTACTTTAATTTGTAATAATATTTCGCAATATTATTGTTTGTACTGCATTTTTGATCAAATAAATGCAGCCTTGGTAAGTATAAGAGACTTCTTTCAAAAACAATAAAAAATTGTAATTGTCTCCTCTCCATTCTCCAAACTTTTGACAGGTACTGCGTGCACACACACACACACACACACACACACACACACACGCACAGGAACACAAGGGAAGTACCAACAGTTCTCTCCATTTAGAGCTCTGCTTATCATGCATTGCATTACATAATTTTTTCTGTATATATTTGATCAGTGCTTTTAGCACTCTGACTTTAAAGCCCACATCCACTGCATGGAGAAGCAGTTATATTCTGACATCCTAACTTTCTGTTTCTCCCTGCACAATCCGAACAGCCCTTTGTGTAGGAGGAATTCATTAACAAAAGTTTACCTGGATTTCTCTACATGGTTGCTTCTGCACTCTTCTGCAGTCTTCTGCACTGTCTAGAATGTCTGAATAAAGCTCTCCCTATCTTCACAGCTCCTTGGCTGCATTTACACTGCAAGACCTAATGCTCTGATCCAATACTTTTTTCTTTTTTTGTCATGTGCATGTGAAATTAGAGTTGTCAGGATTGAGTGCTTCATCATGGCCCTTAGAAATAGTTTTTTTTTTTCCCTTCAAAATACTTATTTTGTGTCTCACAAGAAAGTCAGTCATACAGGTTTGGAACAACATGAGGGTGAGTAAATGACAGGATTTTCATTATTGGGTGAACCATCCCTTTAAAAACCGAATAGAATAGAGTTAGAAAAGGTGTTTCAAGGACAACTGTACTCATTTTTGTTGCCTCATTTTGTGTCTCTTTTAAAGTGCAGCTACTGTACATTGTTGTGTGGATTTATATCTGAATGTTACATTGACTAACTTACCTTGTTTTGTTTATCCACTGTCGGCATATTCTCTGAGTCAGAACCACTTTACTACATCACACAGTTGTCTACAGACAAGAGATAAGGCTGGATCACAAATGCACTGCTGCTGGCTGTAGCTTCAAACACCTTGAATCTCTGATACCTTTCCACAGATCCACCTCCGGAGTGCTCTGTCTGAGGTCAGCTTTACTCAGCCAGCTGGAACAGCTGTCCCGGCATTTGTTTCACCAGAGAAACACTGATCGCCTCAGATGTGCCTTGCAGGTCCTGTCAGCTCTGTGCCGCTTCCCGGTGAGAAACATGCTGAGTGAGCTCATGCACGGGGAGGTTATTTTGCAGGGTATTTACATTCTCAATATAGCAACACCTTACATTTATACTATATCTTTGTAGTATTTTCTTGTTGTTGAGGGTCTAGGTCTGTTATGTAGATCATTTTCTTCTCATAAGCTTTTAAATGGACCAGACTTGATGGCACAAGTCAATGCAAGACTAGGTAAATGTTTTTCTTTTTACACTATTGTTCAAAGGTTTGGGGTCTGTAAGATTGTTTTATGTTTCGTATGCTCACTAAGACTGCATTTATTTGATCACAAATATTTTTAGTATTTTTTTAGTATTTAAATATATTTTAAAATGTAGTTTATTCCTGTGATGGCAAAGCTTCAGTGTCACGTGATCCTTCAGAAATCATTCTAAAATGTTGATTTGGTGCTCAAGAAACATTTCTTATTATTATTAATGTTGAAAACAGTTGTGCTGCTTAATATTTCTGTGGAAAAGGTAATAATGTTTTTTTCAGGATTCTTTGATAGAAAGTTCAGAAGAACAGCATTTATTATAGTGAAGAAATCTTTTGTTACATTATAAATGCCTTTACTGTCACTTTTGATCAATTTAATGCATCCTTGCTGCAGGTCGCATTTGAAGGCTGCATACGTCAGAGGCGGTCTCATTTAAGAAAAGTAACCGTTAGATTCTGAAGAAAGAAAGAAATTACAGTATTTTACACCTCACAAGGAATAACTTATTTTAAATTAGACATCATTGATGACGTATGCAGCCTTCAAATGCGACCTCTGGAGGACGCAGCCTCCGAAATGAGACGCAGCTAAAAACAAAAACATGGTCTAAAAACAAAATGACAGCGCTGCCGACGGCTTCCGTAACCCGAACAAAGCTCGATGATGGGCACACGCTCATCCGGGAGAAGTGCCCATACAAGGAATTCCGCCCTCTATGACGTCAGGCCATACTCGAAAAAAAAATGTTCCGAAACTTGTACAAATCCTGAAGGAGTGTATTTGGCACAGAAATACTCAGTCATACGTCCAACTTGTTTTTTTGACATTTTGGCCATGTTTAGCATGAAAATCCACCTCTTTAACAGTGTAAATAAGTCAGAATGCATGAATGTCAACAACATGAACGTATAGTGAATCAAAAGTTACCCAGGGGTAATAATGCGATGATGTATTGTGTGTGTGTGTGTGTGCTCTTTGTGACTCTTTAGCTCCGCCCACTGCACGCCACCACGAGCTCGGCTGTTTTCGGAAGGAATCGGTACAGCATATCTGTCTTTTATAAATATGATAAAACTAAAGACTCTTCAGAGATATGAAGGATGCACTACTCTATAGGTACTCAAGATTAACATGAGATTGGCAGAAACTGTGTGTTATGTACCCTTTAATAGTAATCTTACTGACCCCAAACTTTTTATGGTACGGTGCCTTTAACCTGAAATAAAAATCGAATAGAACTGCAGTATGAATGTACAAAGACATGCCAATTTGCAGAATTACATTCAAGGTCAACCCCTAAGTGAAAATGCTAGTAAAAATTGGTTTTAACGACTAAATAAAACCAGTTGGTCAGTAACTTTGTTAGGAATTGTAACATAATACATGCTCAAATTAGAATTGTACAGTTTTACAAACTGTAAACTGGCTCAAGTTGTATATGATGCTGCGACTGACAGTGACCTGCGCTGTTTGTCACTCTCATGTGAAGAAAACCGCTGCAAAATCTCATTGACATATATATTATTTAATAGACATTTTTGGGGACATGGCCGTTAAGAGACATTTGACCAGTACATTTTCTCAATTCACCCACCACTGGAAAGTGTGGCACAAAGTTAATTCATGACCCTGCTTATTTTAGATGGAACAAAATAGCCTAGACTCAAGCTGTTCAAACTCATTGCCAACTATCCTTCTGTCTATGACTGACAGCATGTTGCCTTCTGTTGAAAAATGGATGCTGACAGCTATTAGAAATCACTTCTGCACATCCACAGGCTCTAATGAGCATTATATTTGGCATCCAGCCAGCTTGTATCCTCAGACAGATGTCTATGAGCCAGGATGTTAGATTGAGTTTCTCCCTCGTGAACCCTGGACAAGAGGAAGTCAACGCAATTCTCACGTTCGAACCAAAAACCCACCTGAGTGCTGTAATCAATTAACAGTGTTACACTAAAGGCAAGGGTTATATTAAAGAGGGGACATGTTCATTAGAAGCTAATCAATTGTCATTAGAAGCCTCTTATTTAGTTTTGTAAATCTGTTTCACAATTGCTTTCATATCATTTAGCATCATTGTGATCATTATTAATTATTATTAAACGGCTCTCTGGAATACTGGATTCAAGCAAAGACTATAGATATAGAAAGACAGTTCACTCCTATAGAGTGGTGCATGTATGATGTCACTTTGTAGGCCAATCGGCAGTTAGCATCTCACTGGTTCCCTCGATAAAAACCCAATAGGATTTTTCCATAGGCTTTGGATTATTGCAAAAAACAAGCTCTGTGATCAACAAAAGTTTATGATACTATTTTTACATTTTGTCCATCAAGATAATTTTCACAGATGAAGACTACTTTTATGAATTTTGAAACCTAAATGCAGTCACCAGAAGTAAAAAGCTAAAGGTAGGCTATAAACGGACTACACCATGGTCCCACGAATTCAACGTCACCATCACTAAGCTTCCGACAACTCTTCCAGTTTTTATCTAAAAACATTTTCCCAAAACGTTTGAGTTAGACTAGTTTATAAGAGCACAATTATAAGCATAATGAGGCTGTAAAAGCGGACTGAGTTTACCTTTTCGGCGTGATGACGTTTAATCTCCTCAACAGCCTCTGCAGTCCCATTTAGCCACTTGTTAGCAACCGCCTTTTTCAAGACACATAACAGTTTCAAAAAATCACGAGTGGGGTAATTACTGATGTATTTTATGTCGTAGAATAAAACTTGAAAGTTTCTTGAGCTTGTGTTCACCACAGACCTTATTTCAGCCATTTAACCAAAACCCCATTCAAAAAACCCATTGACTTTGGGATAGGGGAACTGGAAGTGCTAAAATGCTAACTCGCTTCCGTTTTGGCCTACAAAGTGATGTCATACCTGCACCACTCTATTACTTATGAATGGGCGAAACTGCAACGCGCAATATGGCGGAATAGCCCTGCCTTCTAAAGTAAAAGAGGCAATCGCTGATTGGTAAAGTCATTGCGTCACTGCAGCTGCCGTTAGAAATTGCGGTTCCCATAGAATCCTGAAACTCACGCTTAGGACTGCACATGCGCATTGGCTCGTCTATAGCCTGAAAAATACGTTTTTTTTAATGCTATTTAATAATAGGAAACAACATTTGTGGGACAGTTCATGTTAGATTTTGTTGCTGATTTGAAATATGTTATTTAATTGTGAGTTCGGCAAGCAGCTTTTGAGATTCCAGGATTCCCCCATTCAAATAGACTTGGTCTTGTATGCCCGAAATAGCTGCCTGGAGGGCAAATATGGCCGCCGAGTGAACAGACTTTCCTTGAAAGGGACTTTGATTCTAATTAGTCAATCGCATCATCCAGTATTCTCATATGTCCTAATCTTCATGTCATTATCATCATTATTAGTATTAATGTAATAGACATTGCAGTGTTCATCTTGTTGCTTGGCAGATTGTTTTGTACATTGTACTGGACTACTTTTACATTATTTTCTATTTTTTAAGATAATATTACAGGTAAGATTATAAAATAATCTAAATCAGTGTTTCATATTTTTGTTATATATTTCTTTTTTTTTTTTTTTTGGTGAGTAAGTAGCATGTAAAAACGGGAAATTTACAGTCAGTCGGTCATTATTGCAAAATAAATCACAACACAATGTTCTTGTATCACCATGAAGGGATTTATTTTGTTAAACTGTACATATAACATGGCATTAGATGAGATTCAGTTTTTTTTGTTTTTTTTTTTAAATCAGACCTTCAGTTGCTTCAGTGTAAGCCAGTCCCCCCTATTGGTTGCATTTAACAACTGACAAATTGCAGTGTGCTTACACAATTCAAACAGGCTCTAGTGTTCAGCATAATGGTTTCCTATCATTAAATATGTCTATTGCTTCTCAGCGACGTTGTATTGATTTGGGAATTTAAAGCTTCACTCTGCCTATGTGAGCTGCTATGTATGTTGGTCGTGTCTTTCTGTATGAGACTGACACTATTCTCTCTGATGTCCGATCCAAACGGGAGTTGGACATCAACAAAGGCAAGGAGCAAAAATGCACTACATTTCCTGGTTGAAGTGAGTGAATCATTCTTCAATTTGACCTGAATGTTAGAAAAACATTTGAATGACAGCATTCATTTTCAGCTTGCATTAGGGACTTAAAAACTGAGGCAGTGCATTAAAAATATAACAAAATTCTAAACAAAGTCAAAAACTGAGCATGCTATATTTTGCCAGAGACTGGGGAGGCATGCCAAAAAGATCTGTGTTCCTCTGTGTGTACGAACATGTTCAAAGTTCATTTACATCTTTATCTCTCCTTCTTTTTAAAATAATCAATCAGTGCTGCTCTATTTTCACTTCTAAAGCACAGATATGCTGGCAGAGGCTGCAGTCTTTCTCCCTGTGATTTCATCTGTGGGATGTTTCCTATCAAAGCCAGCTTGTCCTCAAAGTCTCATATCCTCAATTTGAAGCTGTGCCACAGTTTGGCATTGCAGTGTATGTGTGCGTGTGTCTCACTGCTCACGAAAGATGTGACATGAGCAGCGATCCCTGGTGCTTCTTTTTTTCATCATCTTCGTTAATGTCAGGTTCAGATATTTCTTTTATGTAAGTGGATTCCACCCAATAGAGCAGACATATCTTGGAAAACAGGATTTTTCTGGCTCTTTTGAAATAAAAAAGTTTGATGTACCATGTAGACATGCTCTGACATTCATAAAGCAAAGCTTTCTCTTAGTCCACGGAGACTATTTATGGAGATTTATGTAGCAAAAATGGGTATTGATGTCACACCCATGAGCAGATTTACATATGACCGCCTACGTTTACATATCAGCTCCTATTTGGTATTCAGCAAATTTGTGGGGGTGTTGCTAATAATTTCATATGTGAAAAGGTTAGCCAATTATAATAAACATAATTTACACTACTGTTCACACTTTTGGGGATGGTACGATTTTTTAAAAATGTTTTTGAAAGTCTCTTTTGCTTACCAAGACTGCATTTCTTTGATTAAAAAATACAGTAAAAACAGTAATATTGTGAAATATTACAATTTAAAATTATATTTGAATACATTTTAAAATGTAATTTATTCCTATGATGTTAAAGCTGAATTGTCAGCAGCCATTACTCCAGTCTTCAGTGTCACGTGATCCTTCAGAAATCATTCTATGAAACATTTCATATTATTATCAATGTTGAAAACAGATGTGCTGCTTAAAATAACCAATACATCATTCAGGATTATTTGATGAATAATATGTTTTTCAGAACAGCAATTACAAACCCGATTCCAAAAAAGTTGGGACACTGTACAAATTGTGAATAAAAAAGGAATGCAATAATTTACAAATCTCATAAACTTATATTTTATTCACAATAGAATATAGATAACATATCAAATGTTGAAAGTGAGACATTTTGAAATGTCATGCCAAATATTGGCTCATTTTGGATTTCATGAGAGCTACACATTCCAAAAAAGTTGGGACAGGTAGCAATAAGAGGTCGGAAAAGTTAAATGTACATATAAGGAACAGCTGGAGGACCAATTTGCAACTTATTAGGTCAATTGGCAACATGATTGGGTATAAAAAGAGCCTCTCGGAGTGGCAGTGTCTCTCAGAAGTCAAGATGGGCAGAGGATCACCAATTCCCCCAATGCTGCGGCGAAAAATAGTGGAGCAATATCAGAAAGGAGTTTCTCAGAGAAAAATTGCAAAGAGTTTGAAGTTATCATCATCTACAGTGCATAATATCATCCAAAGATTCAGAGAATCTGGAACAATCTCTGTGCGTAAGGGTCAAGGCCGGAAAACCATACTGGATGCCCGTGATCTTCGGGCCCTTAGACGGCACTGCATCACATACAGGAATGCTACTGTAATGGAAATCACAACATGGGCTCAGGAATACTTCCAGAAAACATTGTCGGTGAACACAATCCACCGTGCCATTCGCCGTTGCCGGCTAAAACTCTATAGGTCAAAAAAGAAGCCATATCTAAACATGATCCAGAAGCGCAGGCATTTTCTCTGGGCCAAGGCTCATTTAAAATGGACTGTGGCAAAGTGGAAAACTGTTCTGTGGTCAGACGAATCAAAATTTGAAGTTCTTTTTGGAAAACTGGGACGCCATGTCATCCGGACTAAAGAGGACAAGGACAACCCAAGTTGTTATCAGCGCTCAGTTCAGAAGCCTGCATCTCTGATGGTATGGGGTTGCATGAGTGCGTGTGGCATGGGCAGCTTACACATCTGGAAAGGCACCATCAATGCTGAAAGGTATATCCAAGTTCTAGAACAACATATGCTCCCATCCAGACGTCGTCTCTTTCAGGGAAGACCTTGCATTTTCCAACATGACAATGCCAGACCACATACTGCATCAATTACAACATCATGGCTGCGTAGAAGAAGGATCCGGGTACTGAAATGGCCAGCCTGCAGTCCAGATCTTTCACCCATAGAAAACATTTGGCGCATCATAAAGAGGAAGATGCGACAAAGACCTAAGACAGTTGAGCAACTAGAAGCCTGTATTAGACAAGAATGGGACAACATTCCTATTCCTAAACTTGAGCAACTTGTCTCCTCAGTCGCCAGACGTTTGCAGACTGTTATAAAAAGAAGAGGGGATGCCACACAGTGGTAAACATGGCCTTGTCCCAACTTTTTTGAGATGTGTTGATGCCATGAAATTTAAAATCAACTTATTTTTCCCTTAAAATGATACATTTTCTCAGTTTAAACATTTGATATGTCATCTATGTTGTATTCTGAATAAAATATTGAAATTTGAAACTTCCACATCATTGCATTCTGTTTTTATTCACAATTTGTACAGTGTCCCAACTTTTTTGGAATCGGGTTTGTATTTGAAATAGAAATATTTTTGTAATATTATTTGTATTATTTCACAATATTACTGTTTTTACTGTATTTTTTTATCAAATAAATGCAGTCTTGGTAACATAAGTGACTTGGAAGTGTTTACTGTCACTTTCGATCAATTTAATGCGTCCTTAATATTAATATCAATAAATAAATGTGAAATATACAGATGTACTAATAACTGTTTCACAGTTTTTTTAAAGGCAGCATAGATGGAGTCCTCTAGGATTGCATTAAGACTTAATTATATATTAAATTTATTTATTTTAAAATACTACTGTCAAAACTGATATATAATTTTGTTTGGTTTATTTCAGCATTGTTTTGTGAGCCAGTCATGATATGACGCAGAAACTGCTATTACAAGATGGAGCAGCTATATTGAATCCGCCGGTAATCCTATGACCTGTAAGTAACCAGTTTCATTTTAATGTTTCATCAGAAGACGCATTAAAAATATAAAAGTCATTTTAGGTTGACAGACATCCGAGTAACTGAACACAGTGACCCAAACTGTTAGAGTCACTCATCAGCACAGTGAACCCAGCAAATAATGCAAAATGCCAGTCACAGACACTTTAACTTATTTGGAGAAACTTAATAACAAGGCTTCACAGGAATAAGCTCTTAGGGCTGTCAGCGCGGTATCACAATAGGCTGATGAAATGGCTTAATCAGCCTCCTTCTAACCATTCATCTGAAACCTTCAATATTATCCCACATCAGCAGGAATTACGCTACAATTCCATGCAAGAGACAGACACAGAAAGAGAGAGATAATTAGCGTCTTATACTGCAAGAACACTAGCTTTTATCCAGACTGCCTTGCTATTCCTGTTGACACGTGTGGTGTAGTCATTCATCCTCCTGTTGGGCACGCTCAAGTGATTTAGTGCGCTGCCATATCCAATATGACTGTGATCTCTTGTTGTAAAACATATTTGTATGCAATTTATTTTCTGTGGCACTACAATGCCTTGTTTTTATCAGCATATATGGATATATATTCTTGTGTTACACTGTCTTGTCCTAAGTGAGACCCCTCTTGAATGGGAATACATGAACATCCATCAACTGATGAGCTGAGCTCTTATATGTGTGTGTGTGTGTGTGTGTATATATATATATATATATATATAGCCTTATTCCAAAATGGATTAAATTCATTATTTTTTTCCTCAATTCTACAAACAATACCCCATAATGACAACGTGAAAGAAGTTTGTTTGAAATCTTTGCACATTTATTAAAAATAAAAAATGAAAAAACGCCATGACACTCAAAATTGAGCTCAGGTGCATCCTGTTTCCACTGATCATCCTTGAGATGTTTCTACAACTTGATTGGCGTCCACCTGTGGTAAATTCAGTTGATTGGACATGATTTGGAAAGGCACACACCTGTCTATATAAGTTCCCACAGTTAACAGTGCATGTCAGAGCACAAACCAAGCCATGAAGTCCAAGGAATTGTCTGTAGACCTCCGAGACAGGATTGTACTTGAACCCGATCGAACATCTCTGGAGAGATCTGAAAATGGGTGTGCACCGACACTCCCCATCCAAACTGATGGAGGTTGAGAGGTCCTGCAGAGAAGAATGGGAGAAACTGCCCAAAAATAGGTGTGCCAAGCTTGTAGCATCATACTCAAAAAGACTTGAGGCTGTAACTGGTGCCAAAGGTGCTTCAACAAAGTGTCGAGCAAAGGCTGTGAATACTTATGTACATGTGATTTTTTTTCTTTTCCGTTTTTTATTTTTAATAAATTTGCAAAGATTTCAAACAAACTTCTTTCACATTGTCATTATGGGGTATTGTTTGTAGAATTGAGGAAAATAATTAATTGAATCCATTTTGGAATAAGGCTGTAACATAACAAAATGTGGAAAAAGTGAAGCGCTGTGAATACTTTCCGGATGCATTGTATATATACATAATAATTATACCATCTGGTGCCATGTGTTCCCCAGGTAAGCGACGCCCATGCACCCGGCCATCCACGTGATGTAAAAGAAAACGTGATTCATCAGACCAGGTCACCTTCTTCCATTGCTCCGTGGTCCAGTTCTGATGCTCACGTGCCCACTGTTGGTGCTTTCGGCGGTAGACAGGGGTCAGCATGGGCACCCTGACTAGTCTGCGGCTATGCAGCCCCATACGCAACAAACAGCAATGCACTGTGTATTCTGACACCTTTTTTCTATCAGAACCAGCATTAACTTCTTGAGCAATTTGAGCTACAGTAGCTCGTCTGTTTGATCGGACCACACGGGCCAGCCTTCGCTCCCCACGTGCATCACTGAGCCTTGGCCGCCCATGACCCTGTCGCCACGTGCATCACTGAGTCTGTGCCGCCCATGACCCTGTCGCTTTCCAGCTCTGGAAAAAATTAAGAGACCACTTAACATTGAGAAATCAATGTTAAGTAGTCTCTTAATTTTTTCCAGAGCTGTATGTGTGTGTATGTGTATGTATACAGTATGTGTGTGTATACTTTTAATATTTCAGCACTCTAAAAATTTGAAAAACACAATAAAATATTTATTAAGGTACTGTAGTGTATTTTTCTTCTTTAAAATCATCCTACATGATAGAAAAGGTGTCCACATACATTCATTGGTGTATAAATGGATTATGATTGGACCGACTTTAGAAAACTGCAGACATACGCAGCCTAAGCGGTGTGCTTTATCAGCTTGTCAAGTGTGTGAAGCACAGGTAATGTTCCCTGCAATATCTTATTATCCTACTCTAAATTGAAGTTTCATTAAAAAAGGCCCAATGGGTACTCGCTCCAGTGGTCACAGATTTAGAAGTCTGCCCACCTTATTTTAATCAAAGTTAAATCAAGGAAAAATGAAATCTCATCAGTGCACGTCGGCTCATTTCTCTGTCTACCCTTCCTTAAATCAGTCAGAGATCCCAGGGCATCATGACTTTGTTCTGTACTGGCGGTTTGTGTAAGTTTTAATTTCAGCGACAGCAGACTTTCTCAGCTTTTGTAAGAAAGAAAAGGTTGATTACTGCCTGTGGTATTTAGATGTAAGGCACAAAGACAAAAACAAGCACAAAGGGGAAGCAAGAAATAATTACTTATTTTATTACTTGCTTGGTGGTAGGTGGGCAGACTTTTAAATCTGCGACACTGGAGCGAGTACAACACCTTGTCACTGGGGCAGTACCCTTTAAAAACCCTCTTTTACCTTATTTACTCCTAAAAGGTTCCTAGTAGTACCTTAAGGTACATTGCTACTCTAATACGCACCTTTTAGGGGTAAAAAAGGTTCAAAGATGTATTTTTATGGGTACTGCCCCACAAACACAAGAGTGTTTGGTAAAGAAATGTCTCAATTTTGTGTTCCAGGTAATAAATACAACATACAAGTTTAACATGAGGATGAATAAATAATGTCAGAATTTTCAAGTTTAGGTTTACTATTTTTTAAGGCTGCATTTTCAAGTAAAATGTCTTCAGGGAAAAGACTAAAAATGTTCTGTAAAAATGCCTCCCTCAAACAGCTACCTATTACAGTACAAATAAGATCCCAGGTTGGAACACTGTCTTCCACAAAAACAGTTTATTTAATATATTGCACTGTCCAGAATATTGAAGGAATGTGTTCCCTGCCTTGGGTTCATCATCTTCTTCTGATGTCCATAAAGCTATAAACATCAGCATTATGGCCTCAGGCCCACATTAGACCTTTATCACAGATCATACCTATCAGATCAAGCCCAGAGGATTGTCTGATTGGTTTGAATGACCTTGAGAGCACAATAACTGTCCAGGCCATTTCCTGCATATCTGTAAAGGAATTTCATTCACCAGTAGTTTTTTTTTTATTTTTTTTAAAGCTATTATGTGTTTATTTTACTTTATTTTATTTTGTTTGCTTGTCATTCAGTACCTTCAAAGTATACAGTACACTGTAAAAAATGTCCACCTATTTCAGCTTAAAAACTTAAGTTCAGTTGCTGCTTTAAATTTAAGTAGAATCAACTTGAGATCATGAGTTATATGAGATTCAACTAATTTTTTTTTAAGTCAGTTTAATATAATTTAAGTTGAAATGGCTTGTACAACTCAAGTCATTTCAACTTAAATTATATTAAACTGACTTAAAAAATCGAGTTGAATCTCATATAATGCATGAATCAAAAAGTTGAAATTGTTTAAATTATTTTGATGTGTTAAAGTAACATAAAAACATAACTTGCCGTGACTTACGGATTATATTTTATATTATGTTTATACATTTTAATATGCTCTATAATTTGTAATTTTTGGTTGTCATGTGACAGCACAGTCAGTTGATATGACTATAAAAAATTAAAGAGCAAAAATTTGTGATCAGTGGTTTTTGTAGCCACAGATATTACAATGCTGAATTTCTATAGCCTACCTTCACTCTCAGATTTCCCTTTTAATAATGAAAGGGATTAAGACACCACACAGGTAATTCCCGCTTCCAATTCACCCATGCAAACAAAGTCGATACGAACTGATTTCTTGACTCGTCTCCCCAGCCTCATCAAAATATATTTCAAAGCCCTGTTGTCCCCAGAGGCTCTTGGTTATTTTGTGTCTCCTGCTTGCAATTTCAAATTTATAACCTCTTATTTCGCTCTACTCAGGTCTGCCTAGACAGAGGAAGGAAAGGTAAGAAGTCTCCTTTTATTTTCTCTTCCCATATTGTTTTTCAGAGTCTAAATGCATATGATGCTCTTCAATATGATCACCTAGGTATCTGCAATAAAGGCAGTACAGTGGCAGAGAAATAACAGCTTTAGTTTGCATTATGACCTGTGCACCAGAATGATGAAACCTGTTATTGCATGTCACGACCTCTGCAGTGCAAAAGGTAATGGAAGATAGAATGTTATTTTTAAGTCAAGCAGGCCGAGCATTTATGTAACACAATGCATTCAGCGCAAGAACTTAGAGAATTGCGGTTGAAAGAAAGGGTTGAATAGCTGTGATTTGGGTAAACACCATTTGATGTGCGACATTTGTCAGATGCTAAGTCAGCATAAGAATAGATGAATGCTCATTTCTGCTTCAGAATGAAGTTTTCCTGCTGTCTGAGCAACCTGAATATGTGTTCATGGAACAGTTCACTCAAAAATTAAAGTTCTGTCATCATTTACTCGCCCTCGTGTTGCTCTAAACCTGTAGGATGTCTTCTTCCATAGAACATGAACAGAATAATTTGGTCATATTTTTTAATGCAATTGGAAGTGGAGTTCTTAAAGGCAGGGTAGTCGATTTGTTCCAGAAACATTTTTATTATGCTGGTTGAAAGTCTCTTCACATCCTGATAGCAATCACTAAGTTAAGTGGTCTAAATGTATTTATATGTGTATATATATATATATTGTCTGTGTAAGGCATAGGACCATAAAATGTTCATATAATCATTGCATTTGGTCCGATTACAATTCCTCCTGAACCAAATCAACGAGTTTATGCTGTGTTCACGCCATAACTACTGTAATTTGGAAGAGATGGAAACCCATGACGTTATACTGTGTGAGTGGTTTGTGACTCGAATTTATGTGTTTCAATGGCAACTCTTATCAATGCCGAAATGAATCTGCTGCAGTCAGGTGGTACAGGTCAGTGTTCTTTAAGTTGTTTATGTTCATTATTATTGTAATGTTATGTGCTTTGAGACATGAGTTAGTTTAACGCCGTCTCTCGTCTCTCTTTGCAAACTCTGCTGTGTGCGTTCATGTGTTTTGAAAGAAAGGTGGCTTTGGAGACGCTCTGAAGGGATCTCATGTTTTCAAAGCTAAAATTTTTAATCATCCAAAAAAGATTCAAACACACCATAAAAAATCATAAAAGTGGTTCATACAGCTAAATTCCAAGTCTTCTGATGTCATGCTATAGCTTTGTGTCAGGAACAGACATTTTTAAACCATTATTCACAGTGATCTTGAGCCATTGGAACAAGATCAATGAGTCAATTTTGAACTTGAGAACAGGATCAGTCCAGAGAATGATTCACTCATGAATCAGACATTGCTACAGTGTTAAAATTCCTTTATTGCTTTTGCATGGAAGAAATAAACTCATACGGGTTTGGAATGACTTGATAATTAGTGAATGATGACAAAATGTTCAGTTTTGGGTGAACTATCCCTTTAAAGATTAATAGACACAATACTACTGTCAAATGTGTTCACTAGGCTGACCATTGCTACTTTCATGTTTTATTTTCTTAGCAGTGATGCATTTTCAAAACTCCCACTGAACTTGTTGGAAAAAACAGAAAGTAAACTGATTTAGGTAAAAAATACAATGTATTAAAACAAACGTTTGAATATCCCACAAAACAAAAAAGTTAATTTGATTTTAATTGGTTTTCATTCTGAATGCACCAACAAGTGATTGTCTGTCAGTAATTGGACTGAAAGACTGATCATGACTTTTTGGACTGTGGACCATCATATCTCTCAACCACTCAAAAAGGCGCCTTGCTCTGCCCAGGGTCTGCTGTGACGCCAAATTCAGCATTTGAGTACCGCAGCTGTGTAGTGCAGATAGCTTGCTGTCAAAAGCTGTTTCTCAGGCGAGGGACAATTATGCTCAATCAGAGATGATGCTTTACTGAGTGTTTTCCTCCCTCTCATGCGCCTCTGATTTGGTTTACGAGAGAATGTGACTGATGGCGATCTTCCAGAGATGTTGAGCGAGTGGGGTTTTAAAATTGCAACAGCAGCCAATTATGGAACAGACAGAGCACATGCTCATTAAATTTGCACAAGAATCTCAGCATTTCGAAACCATTAGCTCTGAAACCTCATTCTCAATTTCAGATGTTTCTCTGGGAGCATACTGATAATAGAAGTAGTGGTGTAAAGCATTATGGAAATTCTGTGTACCAGCAGATGTGAACCGTTGAGAGTGCAGTGATCATGTTGATACACCAGCAATTGAGGCTGAAATTCAGTTTGTTTGTTTTCTATGCCGCATGGTGCCCATTGACAGCACTCTGAAGTGCACTAGTTCATGTTTAAATAGAACCTTTAAAGGAAAAGTCATCCAATTCAGCAATCATTTACTCATCTTGGTATTGGAATCGTGAATGATTTAAAGGGATAGTTGACCAAAAAATTAACATTTTGTCCTCACTCTCAAGTTGTTCCAAACCCCATAAGACTTTCGTTCATCTTCAAAACACAAATTAAGATATTTTTAATTTTAATGTCCTTCTATCTGTCATTCTATTGAAAGTCTATTCAACCTAAACTCTTGATGGTTCAAAACAACGAAGATGAATTGAACGAAAGTCTGGGTTTGGAACGACATGAGGGTAAGTAATACTAATTGATAACAGACTTTTCATTTTTGGGTGAACTATCCCTTTAACAATTCAAGTTCCAATTGCTTTTAGTGATTCTTCTTCCTTAACGATCCCATTAATGATGGAAATTCTATTGCCAAATTATGAGATTGAAGACTTTTCATGTCTTTTCAGAGGTAGCTTAAATGCAATGCAATAATTTATCTTAATATTAAAAAAAGTAATGTCGTGTCACACCGCATCCAATATCACTCTTAAAAATAAAGGTTCTTTATTGCCATTGATTGTTCCATAAAGAACCTTTAGCATCCATGGAACCTCTTCACTGCACAAAAAGTTCTTTATAGTGGTAAAAGGTTCTTTAGATTATTAAAATATTTTTGACACTAAGAAAAAAAAGTTATTTTAAGAACTGTTCACTGAAAGGTTATTTGTGGAACCCCAAAATAGTTATTTTAAAGCACTTCTGTGGAAAAAAAACACAAAAAAAATTAGAACCTTTGTTTAAGGGTGTGTTCATACTTGTGTTTGGTATGTATGGTTTGATTAAAACAAACACTGGTGCGGAGTGTGGTTCATTTGAATAAGTGTGAATGCTGCCATCTAAACCCTGAACACACCAAACAAGTGGACCGAGACCGCTGAAAAGATGGGTCTCGGTCCGCTTCCAAACTCTGGTGCGGTTCGAATGATATACATTATATTGCTTAAAGTTTTGGGACGCCTGCCTTTACATGCACATGAACTTTAATGACATCCCATTCTTAATCCGTAGGGTTTAATATGGAGTTGGCCCACCCTTTGCAGCTATAACAGTTTCAACTCTTCTGGGAAGGCTTTCCATAAGGTTTAGGAGTGTGTTTATGGGAATTTTTGACCATTCTTCTAGAAGCGCATTTGTGAGGTTTGGCACTGATGTTGAACGAGAAGGCCTGGGTCGCAGTCTCCGCTCTAATTCATCCAAAGGTGTTCTATCGGGTTGAGGTCAGGACTCTGTGCAGGCCAGTCAAGTTCCTCCACACCAAATGGACCTTGCTTTGTGCACTGGTGCACAGTCATGTTAGAACAGGAAGGAGCCATCCCCAAACTGTTCCCACAAACAGCATTAAGAGTTCCTTTCACTGGAACTAAGGGGCCAAGCCCAACCCCTAAAAAAACAACCCCACACCATAATCCTCCCTTCACCAAACTTTACACTTGGCGCAATGCAGTCAGGCAAGTACTGTTCTCCTGGCAACCTCCAAACCCAGACTCGTCCATCGGATTGCCAGACAGAGACGCTTGATTCTTCACTCCAGAGAACACGTCTCCACTGCTCTAGAGTCCAGTGGCGGCGTGCTTTGCACCACTGCATCCGACGCTTTGCATTGCACTTGGTGATGTAAGGCTTGGATGCAGCTGCTCGGCCATGGAAACCCATTCCATGACGCTCTCTACGCACTGTTCTTGAGCTAATCTGAAGGCCACAGCTATTGACTCTGCAGAAAGTTGGCGACTTCTGCGCACTGTGCGCCTCAGCATGTGCTGACCCCGCTCTGTGATTTTACGTGGCCTACCACTTCGTGGCTGAGTTGCTGTTGTTCCCAATTGCTTCCACTTTGTTATAATACTACTAACAGTTGACCGTGGAATACAAACCCGATTCCAAAAAAGTTGGAACACTGTACAAATTGTGAATAAAAAAGGAATGCAAAAATTTACAAGTCTCATAAACTTATATTTTATTCACAATAGAATATAGATAACATATCAAATGTTGAAAGTGAGACATTTTGAAATGTCATGCCAAATATTGGCTCATTTTGGATTTCATGAGAGCTACACATTCCAAAAAAGTTGGGACAGGTAGCAATAAGAGGCCGGAAAAGTTAAATGTACATATAAGGAACAGCTGGAGGACCAATTTGCAACTTATTAGGTCAATTGGCAACATGATTGGGTATAAAAAGAGCCTCTCAGAGTGGCAGTGTCTCTCAGAAGTCAAGATGGGCAGAGGATCACCAATTCCCCCAATGCTGCGGCGAAAAAGAGTGGAGCAATATCAGAAAGGAGTTTATCAGAGAAAAATTGCAAAGAGTTTGAAGTTATCATCATCTACAGTGCATAATATCATCCAAAGATTCAGAGAATCTGGAACAATCTCTGTGCGTAAGGGTCAAGGCCGGAAAACCATACTGGATGCCCGTGATCTTCGGGCCCTTAGACGGCACTGCATCACATACAGGAATGCTACTGTAATGGAAATCACAACATGGGCTCAGGAATACTTCCAGAAAACATTGTCGGTGAACACAATCCACCGTGCCATTCGCCGTTGCCGGCTAAAACTCTATAGGTCAAAAAAGAAGCCATATCTAAACATGATCCAGAAGCGCAGGCGTTTTCTCTGGGCCAAGGCTCATTTAAAATGGGCTGTGGCAAAGTGGAAAACTGTTCTGTGGTCAGACGAATCAAAATTTGAAGTTCTTTTTGGAAAACTGGGACGCCATGTCATCCGGACTAAAGAGGACAAGGACAACCCAAGTTGTTATCAGCGCTCAGTTCAGAAGCCTGCATCTCTGATGGTATGGGGTTGCATGAGTGCGTGTGGCATGGGCAGCTTACACATCTGGAAAGGCACCATCAATGCTGAAAGGTATATCCAAGTTCTAGAACAACATATGCTCCCATCCAGATGTCGTCTCTTTCAGGGAAGACCTTGCATTTTCCAACATGACAATGCCAGACCACATACTGCATCAATTACAACATCATGGCTGCGTAGAAGAAGGATCCGGGTACTGAAATGGCCAGCCTTTCACCCATAGAAAACATTTGGCGCATCATAAAGAGGAAGATGCGACAAAGAAGACCTAAGACAGTTAAGCAACTAGAAGCCTGTATTAGACAAGAATGGGACAACATTCCTATTCCTAAACTTGAGCAACTTGTCTCCTCAGTCCCCAGACGTTTGCAGACTGTTATAAAAAGAAGAGGGGATGCCACACAGTGGTAAACATGGCCTTGTCCCAACTTTTTTGAGATGTGTTGATGCCATGAAATTTAAAATCAACTTATTTTTCCCTTAAAATGATACATTTTCTCAGTTTAAACATTTGATATGTCATCTATGTTGTATTCTGAATAAAATATTGAAATTTGAAATTTCTACATCATTGCATTCTGTTTTTATTCACAATTTGTACAGTGTCCCAACTTTTTTGGAATCGGGTTTGTATTTAGTAGTGAGGAAATTTCACAAATTAACTTATTACACAGGTGGCAACCTATCACGGTACCACGCTTGAATTCACTGAGCTCCTGAGAGCGACCCATTCTTTCACAAATGTTTGTAGAAGCAGTCTGCATGCCTAGGTGCTTGATTTTATACACCTGTGGCCATGGAAGTGATTGGAACACCTGAATTCAATGATTTGGAGGGGTGTCCCAATACTTTTGGCAATATAGTGTATGAACGCAACATGGACCAAAGACATGTAAATGAACCAAAAACAGGAAAATGAGACCCTAAAAAGGACAGAATGCTCAAGCATACGGGTCGTGAGGTTGCCCATCACAGTTCGGTACAGGCATCAGAACCACGTCTACTCGCAGCAGATCTTCATTTGTGTGTGTGACGGAGGGATTCCTGCCGCTGTTTTGACTCCTTTACACATTTTATAAGCCTTTCACGAGTTCTCAGTTGGTCAAAATATCATCATATGCAGGCTACGCACATACAATCATTATCTCAACATAGGCAATACGTCATAAATGCTGACCAGTCAGGTTGTCAATGAATGCCTTTAGGTTTGGTATCTTTTGGTTTGGTGATAAAAATGGCAATCTGAACGCTAAGCAGACCAGGACTAAATGTTGTTGTTTTTTTGGTTTTTTTGGTCCGGACCAAACGAACCAAGCAAACCAAACTACAAGTGTGAACACACCCTAATAGTGTATACAGCATCATTGATTATAATGGTTTCTATTGCCTTTTGTCGCAATGCAATGTTGAGTGCCACTCATGTCCGGTGTGTGAGCACTCTGCTATTCTCTTTATATTTATAGTTATTGTTATATTTATCATTCTTGGTGTGAACGGGCCTTTACAATTGTAAGTTGTAGGCTTATAGGCCTATGTTTGTTCAGTAATGAACTGCTCTTACTGTGGTTATTATCTTTGGCTCACTATTTGAATGATGCATGCTATGCGGAGCATTTAAAATTAGTCACTTATGCTTCCATTTCAGTTAGGATGCTGTCAGCAGCTATGTAGGTAGCGAAGCAGCTCATTAGGTTTTGGATTCTCTTTAGTATATAAAAAAACCCGGCAAACAACGTCCTTTTTTTGTGCAAAAACATCAGCATTTTCTAGCACAAGTATCAAGAAAAAGTGAGTTTTTCCCTTGCTCAGCAGAGAAAAGGAGGTTTAATTTACGCTCCAATGTGACAGCGACTGTAGATAAGCACTATCACACTCACCTCGCAGAGAACCGCATGTTTCAATTTTAGATTTTGATTTAATCCTAAAATCCTTGTTCCAAAATCTGTATTTTCGAACTCCACAGTAAAGCAGTGAATATTAATTAAGATCTTCAAGCAGAGCCAGAGATGAAGATTGATGACACAATCAGTTATAGCATGTCTGTGAAGAATGAGATGTTTTTCTATTACGCACACTAGGTGAATTATTATGACTGTGTTTCTGCATTCATAATAATGTTCCATCACATGTTACAGTCATCCAGCCTCATTCGATGCAAATTATTATTGCAGTAATATATTAGCACAAACATCAACACGTTTTTTTTGGCTTACTTATTATTTGTGACCCAGCAGAGTAACGTGTACAATTCCACTTCCCGTTGTGAGTGGGAAGAACATCATATTAGATCAATAACCGTGTGCGTGTGTGTGCTCACAAAACTCACCCTACCCATTGTGAAAGTGGGAGGCGAGACCCCTCAAAGACTCATCTGTCTCTGGCTCCACCACACTGTCATCTGTATTCCTCTCTTTAAGGAATACCGTCATATGCCAGGATCAAATGGCATTCTGTCAGCATTCTGCCGTGCATTTCCAGCTTCCCAAAAATCATTGTTATTCTCCACAGCAGGATTTGTAAAAATGGACAAAAAAGAACAGAAAAAGAGTAGAGGCTTCTACCAGACTTCACGTATAAGCTATTAAACTGCAAAATATCCATTGTAAAGGTGATAATTGCCTTTTACACTTTCTGTGGTTGGAACAATAGCTCTATTATATTATTTCTATTTATATTGTGTTAATTGTCTCTCGAGGAACTGTTATTTTGTTTTACTAGAATGTTTTTCTTTGTTTTGTATGCCAAACTCTGCAAGGATCTCGTGATTTTAAACTCCCACTTCAGAGTGCGCACTGCCGTTTTGCATAGTTTCTCTTATAAAGCACAGCGTCACTGAATCTTTTGTTGGAGCCGTAGTCTGCATCCTTTGTACTAGTACAGTCAATGCTGTAGTTCTGCTTTTCCCTCACATCATTTCATGTTTTTGGCTCTGACTCGAACAGAACAATGGTAAAAAAAATATATATAACTGAGCCATCTCATAACAGACAAGCATTCAAAACAAGATTCGTCCACCCACTTGGATTATGTCAGGTTGAAACAGAAGGCTGGAGAGTAATGCTTTGTTCCTGTGTAGGGGTTTTCCTGGTATTAATGGATCTCAAGCAGCGGATCCCAGAGAGAGTGGACTTGAGAGTGCATGGTTGGGAGTGATACAATTTCTCATCTTGATGATAGTGGGAAAGGAAAGAGATACAAAAGTGATTCTGCTCCATTTAACAAATCTAAGCTAAAAATCAGGATGCACATAGTGTTCACCCTTGCTTCTCTTGAATAGGTTTGTGATTAATGAGTAGCATCTGAAACACAGTATGATGAGATATAAATTATGTTGTTACCAATCCACGTAGTGATTGCGACTGCTAGAACCGAAAAAATCCATTAGTTAGGTAAAACACTTCAACAAACATTCAGCTGAAAATCTAGCGGATGTATTGAGAGTATTGGTTGAGATGTTTTTTGTGCTCAGCAGGTTTTTACCTTCAGAGGTCTCTTAATATACGAGCGTGTGCCGTTTAATGAAAACAGTGTGCGATGCCTCCCATGCTGTGATTGCTCAGCAGGTTTGCTCTTTTCACGACTCAAAGCCCTCCTAAGAGTTAATGTGCGGTCAGAAATGTCCCTGCTTTGTGTTCTTTGGTCCACCCAAGCTTTTACTGCTATTCTGAGATACAGATAATTACTGGATGACTAAATTAGATTTCCTAATGTATTTAGAAAAATGGCATATACTTTTTTTCGTTTTGTGTTATGCAATTATAAATCATGTATTATATATAATGCTACCATTCAAAACTTTTGGGTCGGAAAGAATTTTAAATATTTTTGAAAGAAGTCTCTTATGTTCAAGCTGCATTTATTTGATCAAAAATACAAACACAAAATAAGAAACACAAATATTATTACAATTTAACCCTTAAACGCATACCCGGGTCTTTAGTGATCCGGGACGTCATTCACTACCCTCCTTTTTATTCATTTTTTTAAAGTTAGACATCAACCTTCTTAGTATTCCTCAATCAATTCATTATAAGAATGTTTATAATGAATGAAAAGTTTTACCATACATTTTTTTGTAAAAAATTATATAGGGTCTCTAACGACCCAGGGCATGTAACAGTGCAAGTATATTTTTTCTGCACAACAATAATTGAATCTTTGATGACTGAATAAGTGCAATTCTCCTTTATTCTGTCTGATACACAATGGTGAAGTGACGTTTTGCTCAGTTACCGCATTCAGAAAACAAAAGAATAGGAAGTATGTTTTACTTTGGGGGGTGCATTGTTTTAATCGAGTAAACTTACTCAATTTCTTCATTGTGTGTTAAATATTAATAATCTTGATTTGAATTAAGTAATATTTGTGGTTCTTGAAACAGATCAATTTAATTCTCCATTCTTAAATATTTTGATAGAAATGTCACAAATATATTAAGTATATTTTAAATAAATAATTGGTTATTCAAATGCTAAATTCTTTTAATGAAAAAAACTTAAATATAACTGTACATTTTAGACAAAATTAACTGTTGGATTTTTAGTCAATTATTTTGGTATGTTCAACTCAAACCATCAAGTAAATGATATTCAGAGATTTTATTAAGTTGATAAAGTTAATTATTACTGTGATATTTACTAAGCCACTGAAATATTTTTTAGAGTGTAAATCATTTTAGATTGACAACTTTGTTGATTTTTGTTTGCAAGGAAACATTATTTTAGTTTCAACACTGGTGAATGTTTTTGTGTAACTAACTGAATGAGACATCTCGGCTCACAAAACTGTTAAAGGATAACTATGTTTAAACTCAACTGTCATCCTAATTCCCACACAGAGTATTCCCTGTTCTGCTATGTATGAAGATAATCGCTTCTGCTTTCTCTTTACCCAGCTGGCCAGCTCAGATAGAAGAACTCAAGCCTTATTTGAACAGTCAGTATGCACCTACTCCATAGACAGTGTAAACCAGAGGAGGCTGAGTTCACCCATCCAGAATAAAGCGTTATTGAGGATGAAATGGGATTTTTAATTGGCTAGGGTTACAGTGCTATGGAAGGGCTCCGACAGGTCCGGTCTTGTCACAACGACACTGTCCTACAATACAATGCTGTGGCATTTGGCTGTCCCAAGCTCAAATGCGTGTCTCTTCACATTACATGGAATGATGGCATTATAGGACAGTGTTTTGTGGAGCAGAATGCAGGCCTTTCATAAATTACACCCTCACGATAGTGTATTTGCATGTTAGACAGGTTTAGATTACTAGCACAGCAATATCTCATTTGTTTTTATTAAACACTGGAGACGAGATGTTCTGGATTGCATTATGTTCTGTCAGACTTTTTTTCTGCATTGCATTGCATTAACTTTGCCTCTGAATTTATGATTAATTCAGGACTCCAGGGCTCACCGATCATGCTACAAAGCCTGTTGGTTTTGGGAAATCAATATCTGAAAGGTGCAAGGTGGATTTCTCCCAGCGCTTCATGCATCACTGACTACTCATTCAGCACGTGTATGTATTTCTAAATGTATTGCTTATCGACCAGTGTAAGAGCCGATGCAAAGACGCGTAGTATTCATAATGCATCACAACAATTTATTAAGCTGTTCGTTTACCAAAGGGATTGAATCTGTTGTAAACAGAAGTTGTCATTATTGAACTCAAACTTTAAGAACCATACATTTGAGAAATTATACATTTTGTGTGATTCAAGGAAGTCTTGTATACAAAGCAGCTATGCTTAAAGGTTTATGTGAAGGTTATTGCCAACATAAGCAGTGGGCAGATGGGATCTAACATTAATGAACCATTATACTGATTAAAGCCATTGCCAGCAGAAATTATTGCTTCAATTATTGACAGCCTTTACACTAAAAATTAATTAAGGCAGAGAGAGGGATTCCTGTTAGCTGGTCCTTAACACACTAAATGCTGTCCAGATGCAATTCTGATTATATCCGTGTATATTAATTGAGATTCCAAATCGTAGGGAGTGTATATGTTCAGTCCAAAGGGCACATCAGATGGCATAGGGAACAAGTGATATTTCGCTTCCCTAACCGAGATATTCATTTGGAATGATATGATGAATGAACAGCTGATCATGCAGGTGTGAATTTTGCGATTAATTTAATAAATAAATAAATAAATAAATATATACACCGATCAGGCATAACATTATGACCTAATATTGTGTGGTCCCCCTTTTGCTGCCAAAACAGCCCTGACCCATTGAGGCATGGACTCCACTAGACCCCTGAAGGTGTGGTGTGGTATCTGGCACCAAGATGTTAGCAGCAGATCCTTTAAGTCCTGTAAGTTGCGAGGTGGGGCCTCCATGGATCAGACTTGTTTGTTCAGCACCATTCCTGAACCATTTTTGCTTTGTGGCAGGGCGCATTATCCTGCTGAAAGAGGCCACAGCCACCAGGGAATAGCGTTTCCATGAAAGGGTGTACATGGTCTGCAACAATGCTTAGGTAGGTGGTATGTGTCAAAGTAACATCCACATGGATGGCAGGACACAAGGTTTCCCAGCAGAACATTGCCCAAAATCACACTGCCTCCGCCGGCTTGCCTTCTTCCCATAGTACATCCTGGTGCCATGTGATTCATCAGACCAGGCCACCTTCTTCCATTGCTCTGTGTTCCAGTTCTGATGCTCACGTGCCCACTGTTGGCGCTTTCGGCCTGGACAGGGGTCAGCATGGGCACCCTGACTGGTCTGCGGCTATGCAGCCCCATACGCAACAAACTGCGATGCACTGTGTATTCTGACACCTTTCTATCAGAACCAGCATTAACTTCTTGAGCAATCTGAGCTACAGTAGCTCGTCTGTTTGATCGGACCACACGGGCCAGCCTTCGCTCCCCACGTGCATCAATGAGCCTTGGCTGCCCATGACCCTGTCGCCGGTTCACCAGTGGTCATAATGTTATGCCTGATTGTTGTGTGTATATATATATATATATATATATACATATACATATACACTCACCTAAAGGATTATTAGGAACACCTGTTCAATTTCTCATTAATGCAATTATCTAATCAACCAATCACATGGCAGTTGCTTCAATGCATTTAGGGGTGTGGTCCTGGTCAAGACAATCTCCTGAACTCCAAACTGAATGTCAGAATGGGAAAGAAAGGTGATTTAAGCAATTTTGAGCGTGGCATGGTTGTTGGTGCCAGACGGGCCGGTCTGAGTATTTCACAATCTGCTCAGTTACTGGGATTTTCACGCACAACCATTTCTAGAGTTTACAAAGAATGGTGTGAAAAGGGAAAAACATCCAGTATGCGGCAGTCCTGTGGGCGAAAATGCCTTGTTGATGCTAGAGGTCAGAGGAGAATGGGCCGACTGATTCAAGCTGATAGAAGAGCAACTTTGACTGAAATAACCACTCGTTACAACCGAGGTATGCAGCAAAGCATTTGTGAAGCCACAACACGCACAACCTTGAGGCGGATGGGCTACAACAGCAGAAGACCCCACCGGGTACCACTCATCTCCACTACAAATAGGAAAAAGAGGCTACAATTTGCACGAGCTCACCAAAATTGGACAGTTGAAGACTGGAAAAATGTTGCCTGGTCTGATGAGTCTCGATTTCTGTTGAGACATTCAGATGGTAGAGTCAGAATTTGGCGTAAACAGAATGAGAACATGGATCCATCATGCCTTGTTACCACTGTGCAGGCTGGTGGTGGTGGTGTAATGGTGTGGGGGATGTTTTCTTGGCACACTTTAGGCCCCTTAGTGCCAATTGGGCATCGTTTAAATGCCACGGCCTACCTGAGCATTGTTTCTGACCATGTCCATCCCTTTATGACCACCATGTACCCATCCTCTGATGGCTACTTCCAGCAGGATAATGCACCATGTCACAAAGCTCGAATCATTTCAAATTGGTTTCTTGAACATGACAATGAGTTCACTGTACTAAAATGGCCCCCACAGTCACCAGATCTCAACCCAATAGAGCATCTTTGGGATGTGGTGGAACGGGAGCTTCGTGCCCTGGATGTGCATCCCACAAATCTCCATCAACTGCAAGATGCTATCCTATCAATATGGGCCAACATTTCTAAAGAATGCTTTCAGCACCTTGTTGAATCAATGCCACGTAGAATTAAGGCAGTTCTGAAGGCGAAAGGGGGTCAAACACAGTATTAGTATGGTGTTCCTAATAATCCTTTAGGTGAGTGTATATACACAGTGGGGAGAACAGGTATTTGATACACTGCCGATTTTGCAGGTTTTCCTACTTACAAAGCATGTAGAGGTCTGTAATTTTTATCATAGATCCAGAAAATCACATTGTATGATTTTTAAATAATTAATTTGCATTTTATTGCATGACATAAGTATTTGATCACCTACCAACCAGTAAGAATTCCGGCTCTCACAGATCTGTTAGTTTTTCTTAAAGAAGCCCTCCTGTTCTCCACTCATTACCTGTATTAACTGCACCTGTTTGAACTCGTTACCTGTATAAAAGACACCTGTCCACACACTCAATCAAACAGACTCCAACCTCTCCACAATGGCCAAGACCAGAGAGCTGTGTAAGGACATCAGGGATAAAATTGTAGACCTGCACAAGGCTGGGATGGGCTACAGGACAATAGGCAAGCAGCTTGGTGAGAAGGCAACAACTGTTGGCGCAATTATTAGAAAATGGAAGAAGTTCAAGATGACGGTCAATCTCCCTCGGTCTGGGGCACCATGCAAGATCTCACCTCATGGGGCATCAGCGATCATGAGGAAGGTGAGGGATCAGCCCAGAACTACACGGCAGGACCTGGTCAATGACCTGAAGAGAGCTGGGACCACAGTCTCAAAGAAAACCATTAGTAACACACTACGCCATCATGGATTAAAATCCTGCAGCGCATGCAAGGTCCCGCTGCTCAAGCCAGCGCATGTCCAGGCCCGTCTGAAGTTTGCCAATGACCATCTGGATGATCCAGAGGAGGAATGGGAAAAGGTCATGTGGTCTGATGAGACAAAAATAGAGCTTTTTGGTCTAAACTCCACTCGTCGTGTTTGGAGGAAGAAGAAGGATGAGTACAACCCTAAGAACACCATCCCAACCGTGAAGCATGGAGGTGGAAACAACATTCTTTGGGGATGCTTTTCTGCAATGGGGACAGGACGACTGCACCGTATTGAGGGGAGGATGGATGGGGCCATGTATCGCAAGATCCTGGCCAACAACCTCCTTCTCTCAGTAAGAGCATTGAAGATGGGTCGTGGCTGGGTCTTCCAGCATGACAACGACCTGAAACACACAGCCAGGGCAACTAAGAAGTGGCTCTGTAAGAGGCATCTCAAGGTCCTGGAGTGGCCTAGCCAGTCTCCAGACCTGAACCCAATAGAAAATCTTTGGAGGGAGCTGAAAGTCCGTATTGCCCAGCGACAGCCCCGAAACCTGAAGGATCTGGAGAAGGTATGTATGGAGGAGTGGGCCAAAATCCCTGCTGCAGTGTGTGCAAACCTGGTCAAGAACTACAGGAAACATATGATCTCTGTAATTGCAAACAAAGGTTTCTGTACCAAATATTAAGTTCTGCTTTTCTGATGTATCAAATACTTATGTCATGCAATAAAATGCAAATTAATTACTTAAAAATCATACAATGTGATTTTCTGGATTTTTGTTTTAGATTCCGTCACTCACAGTTGAAGAGTACCTATGATAATAATTACAGACCTCTACATGCTTTGTAAGTGGGCAAACCTGCAAAATCGGCAGTGTATCAAATACTTGTTCTCCCCACTGTATATATATAGGGTATGATATAAATATACATATACAATATACATATAATTATATGCTAAATAGCACATAATACATTCATATTAATACTACATTCATGAGTATTTATATAAAGCACATAGATACATATTTTAATAATATACTTCTTCAGTGGAGAGGGAAATTTACTCACCAGCCATTATGCAAGTGCACCACTTGAATATTATACACAGTTCATGTTCATATCCATATATAGTTATTATCTCCAAAAACTCATGTAGGGACACTGTGAGTTGGAACACGGCTTCTATTGCTCTTTCTCTCTTTCTTGCAGGTTTAACCATATTCAATTGGAAGCACATGGTTGCCGAGAAATGAGCTGAGAGAGATGACCCCTTTAACAGCTAAAGTTTCGAAAAGTAAGAAAAAGCAGGAAAGTGGAATCTGGTTGGCATGAGGAGATAGTGTGTGTGTGTGTATGTGTGTGTGTCGGATTGGTGTGGTGGGTGAAAATGGGAAGGTGTTGGTCAGTCAAGTGGGAAAAGGCCTTAGTTTTCCATTTCATCAAGCAATAAAACCCCAAAGCCCTTGTGGCCTTTATCTGTGCTGTGATCTAAGCACATTATAAGGCTGAAACTCATTGTTGAGAAAGCAGCTGGAGGAACTGATGATTACTGCAGAAAGTCCTGGCAAAGTAATGAGAAAGTAGCACTGGATAACATCAAAACCAATTAAGTCCATCCAGGTTCAATTCAACCTTGAAAATTTTCAACCTGGTTACATTTATCTATTTTGAATCCTGCCTAAATTTACGGATTAATCTGCTATAAAATACAAGGGGAATTTTTTGAGAATAAAGATGCAGTGTGCCCACTGATTGTTTATTTGCATGCTGTCTGCATTGTTCTAGTGCCCAATTCACTAAAGGAATTATCTAGGCTATTATTTAATTGCCAGTGCACAGTTGTGGAGAATGCAGCAGTCTATCACAATCTGGCATACTTTTTTGAAACTGTAGCATTGTTCCACCAATGCAACCTTTTTAAAAGGCCAAAATGCGCTTGCTTTTTGAAAATATGCCTGGTTATTACACTCTTCTCCATCATTTGATCTTTATTTGATGAATTAATTCTGCCACGAACAACATAAAAAGTAAACAAACATATCTTTTTAATAAAAATCAGTTTACCTTCTGCTGTCTGTAGGCGGTAATAGCCCTGAGTTTTGTAAATAAGGCACAATCTATAAATAATAAGCCTAATTTACATAGAAAGAGGCATATTTGTGCTGTAAAGAATGACAGTGACTTGAACTGATTTTACAGCTGATACTGCTTGGTTAAACTAGATAGCATCAGGTTAGTGAAATGAAATGCCATGCAGCTTTAGTGTATAGTCTCATTTAATTCTGAATGCTATCTTACAAACCCAGGACTTGTGATGTTACAGCGATAACTAATGTGGATTTTTGTCAGTTAGATGAGCTGGAGGATGACTCAAAGGGAGCATGTGATAAAGAGATGCTCTGACAAAAAGTGTGACACACATGCAGTGGATTCATACCAAGTTGCGCTCTATTTTCAGTGAATGACACCTTTAATTGATGCAGTGACTGGGGACTCGTGTACCGCAAAGTCAGATGGGTGTGAAAAGACAGAGGGACAGAGAAAGAGAGAGAAGTATTGCTGCTGTTTTCCCTAAGCATGAAAAATGAGACTGAGTCCATCTCAACCATATTATCCCTCTCTCAAAGTGCTTTGTGGACAGCCATTCATCTTTTTGCATCCTGCCCCCTTTATCTGTCACTCCTGTCTCATCTCTACACCTCTCATCCTGCTCTACTCTCCTCCTCCACCTAAATACAATTTGCTGAAACTTTACCAAAGCAACTCAAGGCTTGTAACTCATCTTCATTGGCTCAGATCACTGATCGTCATGTCACACACCTCCATTGTCTAATCATCACTGTTACCTTCAGATTCATAATAGCTCTGGCAGACCTGTTACAAATGTAGTGTTTAATGACAAACAGTAATCAGGAGGGAATTGGTGACGCATTTAATCTCTGGTTTTACAGCTTTGACCATGGATGATTTTATCCCCCGAGGCAGATTCTTACGAGCTCACTTACTCAGTCTGACAGAAAGCATGATTAAAAAAAAAGCACCGCACTAGGGAAGAGGGGGAAAAAAAATCACAATTCGGCATTGTATCTTAACGGCAACCACCAGGCAGATTTTTCTTTGATGGTAACTCATTACTTTTTCATGTTTAAGTTCAATGATTGAATAAAAATGAACATTAGAATGTGGATTGGAACGTCAATTGGAACTTTCCTCTATAACTCATTAAAATGTTAGTTCTAACAAGTAAATGTATGCGGTTGGTACATTATGGAAAATGGCCTAAAGCAGCACATCGATAACAGTAAAAAAATCAGGGTAACACTTTAGTTTAGGGTCCATTTCTCACTATTAACTAGTTGCATATTAGCATGCATATGGGCTGTTTATTAGTACTTATAAAGCACATATCAATGCCTTATTCTGCATGACCATATTCTACATCCCTTAATCCTACCCAATACCTAAACTTAACAAATGCCTTACTAACTATTAATAAGCAGTAATTAGGTTTAAGGCAAGTTAATAGTGAGAATTGTACCCTAATCTAAAGTGTGACCAAAATCGGCATTTGAATGATTTCTGAAGGATAATTTTGTTACATCCACCAGCTGGAGTGCCCTCGATTTCCACTAGAGGGCACTCCTCCTGTCTCCTTGGCTTTCCCATCATGAACTACACTTCCCATAACCCATTGCCTGGACTCATTATTGTTTGATCACTTCCACCTGTGTGTCATTACCCTTGTTAACTCTTGGTGCGTCCCAATTCGTATACTATCCGTCCTAAATAGTATTCGAAAATAGAATTAGTATGTCCCAAATCGTAGTATGTTAAATTGAGTATTCCAAAGATACCCGGATGGTCTACTATTACTATAGTGCAGATTGATGCACACTCTAACAGCTAATATTGCCCACAACCCATTGCGCATTGGACGAGGATTCGATTAGAACTACAAACACGAGTAAAAAGTGTTAAAAAACTTGGAGATGGAGGTTGTGCGAGTCTGGAGGTTATGTAGAGAGGTTTAGATAAAGGGATTTGAGTGATCAATTATCCGTATTTAACCTAACAAAAACATATTTATTCAATGTTATCCACATTATATTTCACCTGCAGCAGCATTGCACATTGAACTTTTGTAATGATACGTTTGGCCATTAACTTTTAAATGCATCATTATATTTAAACTGCAAACACATGAGGAGAGTCTCTGCATTAAAGACCCACAAATGGCAGATCAACGTGCTACTACATTTCTTTCCGATACGGTAGGAAATTAAATTGAATGTGGAGGATTTTAACTGTGACGATGATTGACAGGGCAGTTTAAACGGTGACAGGATGCACGTAACTAAGCGACAGAGTCCGTTATAGATGACGAAGTAGTATGTCCCAAAGCTTGCATACTCTTCTGCTACACACTCAAAAGTATCTACTTTTTCTTCACAAAAAGAGTACATACTTTTAGGTCGTAGTATAAGTAGGCGAATTGGGACGCAGCACAAGTCTATAGGAGCGCTGCGCGCTGTGACTCTGTTTTGCTTCAAGCGCGTCATTCTGCACACGGGATGTCCATTAATGCTTTGTGCCGCTCTGTATTGGAGCCTTTCATATTATAATACGTTTGCACAATGAAAGAATATTAATAGCATATATTGTTCTGTCCTACCTATAATATGTTGCTTCATTAAAAATCTGTGCAATACATTTAAAAGAAATGTCTTTTAATTTTATAGTATTTATATATAATTTGTTTCCCCTTGTTTATCAGTTTTTTGACATTACACATTTTAGCACAAAAGCCTAAAATACTTTCTTGACTGTTGTCATGTCATAAGCTGTCATTAGATTTCTGTGTGACTTTTTTATTTATTTGTGGATGTCCCGATGTGAAATTTTGAAATAAATGTTTATTTTATATCTTTTGGTTGCAGCTGTGAGTTAATAAAAATGTAACTGGTTGTGTAAAATAGGCACATAGTATCGAAATATTGATTGATATACCCCTGAATCGAATCGTATCGTAATCGTATCGCAGAACCTTTTGGGGTATCGGAAAATATCGTATCGCTGGCTATGAGAATCGATATCGTATCGAATCGTGATGAACCGTCTGATTTACACCCCTAATAAACACTGAATGAGATGATAAGCGTCACAGAGGCACGAGTCACGACCCACCATACACCGGCTTCCTACCTCCATGGCAACAACGACTCTCTTTGTGCAGGCTTATGTAGTGCAGTTATTTACCAGGAGATCGGCAATTATTAAACAGTTTTTATTATTAGTCCTTAGTCCTTTTAAATTTTTGTTAAAAAATTATCGTAATTTATGGAAGAAATATAGCCTATGGGATTCTACTTCCAGAACCTGACAAAACGCATTTTGAAGCCTATTCGTCAGTTTAAAAATCGGTAATTATGGAAAAAAATATTTAAGTCAGCTTTGACTTTGCATTGTAATTTTTTAGAATTGCAAAAATTACATTTGCTCTGACTGGGCTACAATAATACTATGATTATTGTAAATCATAGTATTATTGTAGCCCAGTAGAAATTTTCAGGGAGTTAACAATTTATTGACCGTAAACAATTGTTGTAAAAGTGTGGTAAAAAAAAAAAAAAAAAAAAGCTTCTGCTGCCCTTTTTGACATTAGTATACATTAGTGTTTATAACTGATATTACAGTGTATAGTTACATTCATAGGTCAAAACTTCATAGATCATAACAAGCTACACGGGTCAACATTAAGAGTAGGCTAATATTTCTGTTTTTTGACCTCTCAGAGCAATGATGAAAAACAGTTCAGGGACAAAAGTGAAAAGAACAGCAAAGAAATGCCTAGTGAGAGAGAGGCGGCAGCACAGACCAACAGTGAGAGAGAGACAGCAGCACAGACTAGCAGTGAGAGAGAGACAGTAGCACAGACCAGCAGTGAGAGAGAGACAGCAGCACAGACCAGCAGTGAGAGAGAGACAGTAGCACAGACCAGCAGTGAGAGAGAGACAGCAGCACAGACCAGCAGTGAGAGAGACAGTAGCACAGACCAGCAGTGAGAGAGAGACAGAAGCACAGACCAGCAGACAGCAGCACAAACCACCAGTGAGAGAGAGGAAGCAGCACAGACCAGCAGTGAGAGAGAGACAGCAGCACAGACCAGCAGTGAGAGAGAGACAGCAGCACAGACCAGCAGTGAGAGAGACAGCAGCACAGACCAGCAGTGAGAGAGAGACAGCAGCACAGACCAGCAGTGAGAGAGACAGTAGCACAGACCAGCAGTGAGAGAGACAGTAGCACAGACCAGCAGTGAGAGAGAGACAGCAGCACAGACCAGCAGTGAGAGAGACAGCAGCACAGACCAGCAGTGAGAGAGAGACAGTAGCACAGACCAACAGTGAGAGAGAGACAGCAGCACAGACCAGCAGTGAGAGAGAGACAGTAACACAGACCAGTAGCACAGAGAGAGACAGTAGCACAGACCAGCAGTGAGAGAGAGACAGCAGCACAGACCAGCAGTGAGAGAGAGACAGTAGCACAGACCAGCAGTGAGAGAGACAGTAGCATAGACCAACAGTGAGAGAGCGACAGTGGCACAGACCAGCAGTGAGAGAGACAGTAGCACAGACCAGCAGTGAGAGAGAGACAGCAGCACAGACCAGCAGTAAGAGAGAGACAGCAGCAAAGACCAGCAGTGAGAGAGACAGCGGCACAGACCAGCAGTGAGAGAGAGACAGCAGCACAGACCAGCAGTGAGAGAGACAGTAGCACAGACCAGCAGTGAGAGAGACAGTAGCACAGACCAGCAGTGAGAGAGAGACAGTAGCACAGACCAGTAGCACAGAGAGAGAGACAGTAGCACAGACCAGCAGTGAGAGAGAGACAGCAGCACAGACCAGCAGTGAGAGAGAGACAGCAGCACAGACCAGCAGTGATAGAAAGACAGCAGCACAGACCAGCAGTGAGAGAGACAGTAGCACAGACCAGCAGTGAGAGAGAGACAGCAGCACAGACCAGCAGACAGCAGCATAGACCACCAGTAAGAGAGAGGAAGCAGCACAGACCAGCAGTGAGAGAGAGACACCAGCACAGACCAGCAGTGAGAGAGAGACAGCAGCACAGACCACCAGTGAGAGAGAGACAGCAGCACAGACCACCAGTGAGAGAGAGACAGCAGCACAGACCAGCAGTGAGAGAGAGACAGCAGCACAGACCAGCAGTGAGAGAGACAGTAGCACAGACCAGCAGTGAGAGAGAGACAGTAGCACAGACCAGCAGTGAGAGAGAGAGAGCAGCACAGACCAGCAGTGAGAGAGACAGCAGCACAGACCAGCAGTGAGAGACAGTAGCACAGACCAGCAGTGAGAGACAGTAGCACAGACCAGCAGTGAGAGAGAGACAGCAGCACAGACCAGCAGTGAGAGAGAGACAGCAGCACAGACCAGCAGTGAGAGAGACAGCAGCACAGACCAGCAGTGAGAGAGACAGTAGCACAGACCAGTAGCACAGATAGACAGACAGTAGCACAGACCAGCAGTGAGAGAGAGACAGGAGCACAGACCAGCACTGAGAGAGAGACAGCAGCACAGACCATCAGTGAGAGAGAGACAGTAGCACAGACCAGCAGTGAGAGAGAGACAGCAGCACAGACCACCAATGAGAGAGAGACAGCAGCACAGACCAGCAGTGAGAGAGACAGTAGCACAGACCAGCAGTGAGAGAGAGACAGCAGCACAGACCAGCAGTGAGAGAGACAGCAGCACAGACCAGCAGTGAGAGAGAGACAGCAGCACAGACCAGCAGTGAGAGCGAGACAGCAGCAGAGACCAGCAGTGAGAGAGACAGTAGCATAGACCAACAGTGAGAGAGAGACAGTGGCACAGACCAGCAGTGAGAGAGACAGTAGCACAGACCAGCAGTGAGAGAGAGACAGCAGCAAAGACCAGCAGTGAGAGAGACAGCAGCACAGACCAGCAGTGAGAGAGAGACAGCAGCACAGACCAGCAGTGAGAGAGACAGTAGCACAGACCAGCAGTGAGAGAGAGACAGTAGCACAGAGAGAGAGACAGTAGCAGACCAGCAGTGAGAGAGAGACAGTGGCACAGACTAGCAGTGAGAGAGACAGTAGCACAGACCAGCAGTGAGAGAGAGAAAGCAGCACAGACCAGCAGTGAGAGAGAGACAGCAGCACAGACCAGCAGTGAGAGAGAGACAGCAGCACAGATCAGCAGTGAGAGAGACAGTAGCACAGACCAGCAGTGAGAGAGAGACAGTGGCACAGACTAGCAGTGAGAGAGACAGTAGCACAGACCAGCAGTGAGAGAGAGACAACAACACAGACCAGCAGTGAGAGAGAGACAGCAGCACAGACCAGCAGTGAGAGAGACAGCAGCACAGACCAGCAGTGAGAGACAGTAGCACAGACCAGCAGTGAGAGACAGTAGCACAGACCAGTAGTGAGAGAGACAGTAGCACAGACCAGCAGTGAGAGAGAGACAACAGCACAGACCAGCAGTGAGAGAGAGACAGCAGCACAGACCAGCAGTGAGAGAGAGACAGCAGCACAGACCAGCAGTGAGAAAGAGACAGCAGCACAGACCAGCAGTGAGAGACAGTAGCACAGACCAGCAGTGAGAGACAGTAGCACAGACCAGCAGTGAGAGAGACAGTAGCACAGACCAGTAGCACAGAGAGAGAGACAGTAGCACATACCAGCAGTGAGAGAGAGACAGCAGCACAGACCAGCAGTGAGAGAGAGACAGCAGCACAGACCAGCAGTGAGAGAGAGACAGTAGCACAGACCAACAGTGAGAGAGAGACAGCAGCACAGACCAGCAGTGAGAGAGACAGTAGCACAGACCAGCGGTGAGAAAGAGACAACAGCACAGACCAGCAGTGAGAGAGAGACAGTAGCACAGACCAGCAGTGAGAGAGAGACAGCAGCACAGACCAGCAGTGAGAGAGAGACAGTTGCACAGACCAGCAGTGAGAGAGAGACAGTTGCACAGACCAGCAGTGAGAGAGACAGTAGCACAGACCAGCAGTGAGAGAGAGACAGTAGCAGAGATCAGCAGTGAGAGAGACAGTAGCACAGACCAGCAGTGAGAGAGACAGTAGCACAGACCAGTAGCACAGAGAGAGAGACAGTAGCACAGACCAGCAGTGAGAGAGAGACATCAGCACAGACCAGCAGTGAGAGAGAGACAGCAGCACAGACCAGCAGTGAGAGAGAGACAGTAGCACAGAACAACAGTGAGAGAGAGACAGCAGCACAGACCAGCAGTGAGAGAGAGACAGCAGCACAGACCAGCAGTGAGAGAGACAGCAGCACAGACCAGCAGTAAGAGAGAGACAGCAGCACAGACCAGCAGTGAGAGATACAGTAGCACAGACCAGTAGCACAGAGAGAGAGACAGTAGCACAGACCAGCAGTGAGAGAGAGACAGCAGCACAGACCAGGAGTGAGAGAGAGACAGCAGCACAGACCAGCAGTGAGAGAGAAAGACAGCAGCACAGACCAGCAGTGAGAGAGACAGCAGCACAGACCAGCAGCGACAGAGAGACAGCAGCACAGACCAGCAGTGAGAGAGAGACAGTAGCACAGACCAGTAGCACAGAGAGAGAGAAAGTAGCACAGACCAGCAGTGAGAGAGAGACAGCAGCACAGACCAGCAGTGAGAGAGAGACAGTAGCACAGACCAGCAGTGAGAGAGAGACAGCAGCACAGACCAGCAGACAGCAGCACAGACCAACAGTGAGAGAGAGACAGCAGCACAGACCAGCAGTGAGAGAGACAGTAGCACAGACCAGCAGTGAGAGAGACAGTAGCACAGACCAGTAGCACAGAGAGAGAGAGCCAGCAGCACAGACCAGCAGTGAGAGAGAGACAGCAGCACAGACCAGCAGTGAGAGAGACAGTAGCACAGACCAGCAGTGAGAGAGACAGCAGCACAGACCAGCAGTGAGAGAGACAGTAGCACAGACCAGCAGTGAGAGAGACAGTAGCACAGACCAGTAGCACAGAGAGAGAGAGCCAGCAGCACAGACCAGCAGTGAGAGAGACAGTAGCACAGACCAGCAGTGAGAGAGACAGCAGCACAGACCAGCAGTGAGAGAGACAGCAGCACAGACCAACAGTGAGAGAGAGACAGCAGCACAGACCAGCAGTGAGAGAGACAGTAGCACAGACCAGCAGTGAGAGAGACAGTAGCACAGAACAGTAGCACAGAGAGAGAGAGCCAGCAGCACAGACCAGCAGTGAGAGAGAGACAGCAGCACAGACCAGCAGTGAGAGAGACAGTAGCACAGACCAGCAGTGAGAGAGACAGCAGCACAGACCAGCAGTGAGAGAGAGACAGCAGCACAGACCAGCAGTGAGAGAGACAGCAGCACAGACCAGCAGTGAGAGAGCAACAGCAGCACAGACCAGCAGTGAGAGAGAGACAGCAGCACAGACCAGCAGTGAGAGAGACAGTAGCACAGACCAGCAGTGAGAGAGAGACAGTAGCACAGACCAGCAGTGAGAGAGATAGTAGCACAGACCAGCAGTGAGAGAGAGACAGCAGCACAGACCAGCAGTGAGAGAGAGACAGTAGCACAGACCAGCAGTGAGAGAGAAAAGTAGCACAGACCAGCAGTGAGAGAGAGACAGCAGCACAGACCAGCAGTGAGAGAGAGACAGTAGCACAGACCAGCAGTGAGAGAGAGACAGCAGCACAGACCAGCAGTGAGAGAGAGACAGCAGCACAGACCAGCAGTGAGAGAGACAGTAGCACAGACCAGCAGTGAGAGAGAGACAGCAGCACAGACCAGCAGTAAGAGAGACAGTAGCACAGACCAGCAGTGAGAGAGAGACAGTAGCACAGACCAGTAGCACAGAGAGAGAGACAGTAGCACAGACCAGCAGTGAGAGAGAGACAGCAGCACAGACCAGCAGTGAGAGAGAGACAGCAGCACAGACCAGCAGTGAGAGAGACAGCAGCACAGACCAACAGTGAGAGACAGTAGCACAGACCAGCAGTGAGAGACAGTAGCACAGACCAGCAGTGAGAGAGAGACAGCAGCACAGACCAGCAGTGAGAGAGAGACAGCAGCACAGACCAGCAGTGAGAGAGAGACAGTTGCACAGACCAGCAGTGAGAGAGACAGTAGCACAGACCAGCAGTGAGAGAGAGACAGTAGCAGAGATCAGCAGTGAGAGAGACAGTAGCACAGACCAGCAGTGAGAGAGACAGTAGCACAGACCAGTAGCACAGAGAGAGAGACAGTAGCACAGACCAGCAGTGAGAGAGAGACATCAGCACAGACCAGCAGTGAGAGAGAGACAGCAGCACAGACCAGCAGTGAGAGAGAGACAGTAGCACAGAACAACAGTGAGAGAGAGACAGCAGCACAGACCAGCAGTGAGAGAGACAGTAGCACAGAACAGTAGCACAGAGAGAGAGAGCCAGCAGCACAGACCAGCAGTGAGAGAGAGACAGCAGCACAGACCAGCAGTGAGAGAGACAGTAGCACAGACCAGCAGTGAGAGAGACAGCAGCACAGACCAGCAGTGAGAGAGAGACAGCAGCACAGACCAGCAGTGAGAGAGACAGCAGCACAGACCAGCAGTGAGAGAGCAACAGCAGCACAGACCAGCAGTGAGAGACAGACAGTAGCACAGACCAGCAGTGAGAGAGATAGTAGCACAGACCAGCAGTGAGAGAGAGACAGCAGCACAGACCAGCAGTGAGAGAGATAGTAGCACAGACCAGCAGTGAGAGAGAGACAGCAGCACAGACCAGCAGTGAGAGAGAGACAGTAGCACAGACCAGCAGTGAGAGAGAAAAGTAGCACAGACCAGCAGTGAGAGAGAGACAGCAGCACAGACCAGCAGTGAGAGAGAGACAGTAGCACAGACCAGCAGTGAGAGAGAGACAGCAGCACAGACCAGCAGTGAGAGAGAGACAGCAGCACAGACCAGCAGTGAGAGAGACAGTAGCACAGACCAGCAGTGAGAGAGAGACAGCAGCACAGACCAGCAGTAAGAGAGACAGTAGCACAGACCAGCAGTGAGAGAGAGACAGTAGCACAGACCAGTAGCACAGAGAGAGAGACAGTAGCACAGACCAGCAGTGAGAGAGAGACAGCAGCACAGACCAGCAGTGAGAGAGAGACAGCAGCACAGACCAGCAGTGAGAGAGACAGCAGCACAGACCAACAGTGAGAGAGAGACAGCAGCACATACCAGCGGTGAGAGAGACAGTAGCACAGACCAGCAGTGAGAGAGAAACAGTGGCACAGACCAGCAGTGAGAGAGACAGTAGCACAGACCAGCAGTGAGAGAGAGACAACAGCACAGACCAGCAGTTAGAGAGAGACAGCAGTACAGACCAGCAGTGAGAGAGACAGTAGCGCAGACCAGCAGTGAGAGAGACAGTAGCACAGACCAGTAGCACAGAGAGACAGTAGCACAGACCAGCAGTAAGAGAGAGACAGCAGCAAAGACCAGCAGTGAAAGAGAGACAGCAGCACAGACCAGCAGTGAGAGAGATACAGCAGCACAGACCAGCAGTGAGAGAGACAGCAGCACAGACCAGCAGTGATAGAAAGACAGCATCACAGACCAGCAGTGAGAGAGACAGTAGCACAGACCAGCAGTGAGAGAGAGACAGCAGCACAGACCAGCAGACAGCAGCACAGACCAGCAGTGAGAGAGACAGTAGCACAGACCAGCAGTGAGAGAGAGACAGTAACACAGACCTGTGGCACAGAGAGAGACAGTAGCACAGACCAGCAGTGAGAGAGAGACAGCAGCACAGACCAGCAGTGAGAGAGAGACAGTAGCACAGACCAGCAGTGAGAGAGAGACAGCAGCACAGACCAGCAGACTGCAGCACAGACCACCAGTGAGAGAGAGAGAAAGCAGCACAGACCAGCAGTGAGAGAGAGACAGCAGCACAGACCAGCAGTGAGAGAGAGACAGCAGCACAGACCACCAGTGAGAGAGAGACAGCAGCAAAGACCAGCAGTGAGAGATACAGCAGCACAGACCAGCAGACAGCAGCACATACCAGCAGTGAGAGAGAGACAGCAGCACAGACCACCAGTAAGAGAGAGACAGCAGCAAAGACCAGCAGTGAGAGAGACAGCAGCACAGACCAGCAGTGAGAGAGAGACAGCAGCACAGACCAGCAGTGAGAGAGACAGCAGCACAGACCAGCAGTAAGAGAGAGACAGTAGCACAGACCAGCAGTGACAGAGAGACAACAGCACAGACCAGCAGTGAGAGAGAGACAGTAGCACAGACCAGCAGTGAGAGAGAGACAGCAGCACAGAACAGCATTGAGAGAGAGACGGCAGCACAGACCAGCAGTGAGAGAGACAGTAGCACAGACCAGCAGTGAGAGATACAGTAGCACAGACCAGTAGCACAGAGAGAGAGACAGTAGCACAGACCAGCAGTGAGAGAGAGAAAGCAGCACAGACCAGCACTGAGAGAGAGACAGCAACACAGATCATCAGTGAGAGAGAGACAGTAGCACAGACCAGCAGTGAGAGAGAGACAGCAGCACAGACCACCAGTGGGAGTGAGACAGCAGCACAGACCAGCAGTGAGAGAGACAGTAGCACAGACCAGCAGTGAGAGAGAGACAGTATCACAGACCAGCAGTGAGAGAGAGACAGCAGCACAGACCAGCAGTGAGAGAGAGACAGCAGCAGAGACCAGCAGTGAGAGAGACAGCAGCACAGACCAGCAGTGAGAGAGAGACAGCAGCACAGACCAGCAGTGAGAGAGAGACAGCAGCAGAGACCAGCAGTGAGAGAGACAGTAGCATAGACCAACAGTGAGAGAGAGACAGTGGCACAGACCAGCAGTGAGAGAGACAGTAGCACAGACCAGCAGTGAGAGAGACAGCAGCACAGACCAGCAGTGAGAGAGAGACAGCAGCAAAGACCAGCAGTGAGAGAGACAGCAGCACAGACCAGCAGTGAGAGAGAGACAGCAGCACAGACCAGCAGTGAGAGAGACAGTAGCACAGACCAGCAGTGAGAGAGAGACAGCAGCACAGACCAGCAGTGAGAGAGAGACAGCAGCACAGACCAGCAGTGAGAGAGACAGTAGCACAGACCAGCAGTGAGAGATACAGCAGCACAGACCAGCAGACAGCAGCACAGACCAGCAGTGAGAGAGACAGCAGCACAGACCAGCAGTGAGAGAGAGACAGCAGCAAAGACCAGCAGTGAGAGAGACAGCAGCACAGACCAGCAGTGAGAGAGAGACAGCAGCACAGACCAGCAGTGAGAGAGACAGTAGCACAGACCAGCAGTGAGAGAGAGACAGCAGCACAGACCAGCAGTGAGAGAGAGACAGCAGCACAGACCAGCAGTGAGAGAGACAGTAGCACAGACCAGCAGTGAGAGATACAGCAGCACAGACCAGCAGACAGCAGCACAGACCAGCAGTGAGAGAGAGACAACAGCACAGACCAGCAGTGAGAGAGAGACAGTAACACAGACCAGTAGCACAGAGAGAGACAGTAGCACAGACCAGCAGTGAGAGAGAGACAGCAGCACAGACCAGCAGTGAGAGAGAGACAGCAGCAAAGACCAGCAGTGAGAGAGACAGCAGCACAGACCAGCAGTGAGAGAGAGACAGCAGCACAGACCAGCAGTGAGAGAGACAGTAGCACAGACCAGCAGTGAGAGAGAGACAGCAGCACAGACCAGCAGTGAGAGAGAGACAGCAGCACAGACCAGCAGTGAGAGAGACAGTAGCACAGACCAGCAGTGAGAGATACAGCAGCACAGACCAGCAGACAGCAGCACAGACCAGCAGTGAGAGAGAGACAGCACAGACCAGCAGTGAGAGAGAGACAGTAACACAGACCAGTAGCACAGAGAGAGACAGTAGCACAGACCAGCAGTGAGAGAGAGACAGCAGCACAGACCAGCAGTGAGAGAGAGACAGTAGCACAGACCAGCAGTGAGAGAGAGACAGCAGCACAGACCAGCAGACTGCAGCACAGACCACCAGTGAGAGAGAGAGAAAGCAGCACAGACCAGCAGTGAGAGAGAGACAGCAGCACAGACCAGCAGTGAGAGAGAGACAGCAGCACAGACCACCAGTGAGAGAGAGACAGCAGCACAGACCAGCAGTGAGAGAGACAGTAGCACAGACCAGCAGTGAGAGAGAGACAGTAGCACAGACCAGCAGTGAGAGATACAGCAGCACAGACCAGCAGACAGCAGCACATACCAGCAGTGAGAGAGAGACAGCAGCACAGACCAGCAGTGAGAGAGACAGCAGCACAGACCAGCAGTGAGAGAGACAGCAGCACAGACCAGCAGTGAGAGAGAGACAGCAGCACAGACCAGCAGTGAGAGAGACAGCAGCACAGACCAGCAGTGAGAGAGCAACAGCAGCACAGACCAGCAGTGAGAGAGAGACAGCAGCACAGACCAGCAGTGAGAGAGACAGTAGCACAGACCAGCAGTGAGAGAGAGACAGTAGCACAGACCAGCAGTGAGAGAGATAGTAGCACAGACCAGCAGTGAGAGAGAGACAACAGCACAGACCAGCAGTGAGAGAGAGACAGCAGTACAGACCAGCAGTGAGAGAGACAGTAGCGCAGACCAGCAGTGAGAGAGACAGTAGCACAGACCAGTAGCACAGAGAGACAGTAGCACAGACCAGCAGTAAGAGAGAGACAGCAGCAAAGACCAGCAGTGAAAGAGAGACAGCAGCACAGACCAGCAGTGAGAGAGATACAGCAGCACAGACCAGCAGTGAGAGAGACAGCAGCACAGACCAGCAGTGATAGAAAGACAGCATCACAGACCAGCAGTGAGAGAGACAGTAGCACAGACCAGCAGTGAGAGAGAGACAGCAGCACAGACCAGCAGACAGCAGCACAGACCAGCAGTGAGAGAGACAGTAGCACAGACCAGCAGTGAGAGAGAGACAGTAACACAGACCTGTGGCACAGAGAGAGACAGTAGCACAGACCAGCAGTGAGAGAGAGACAGCAGCACAGACCAGCAGTGAGAGAGAGACAGTAGCACAGACCAGCAGTGAGAGAGAGACAGCAGCACAGACCAGCAGACTGCAGCACAGACCACCAGTGAGAGAGAGAGAAAGCAGCACAGACCAGCAGTGAGAGAGAGACAGCAGCACAGACCAGCAGTGAGAGAGAGACAGCAGCACAGACCACCAGTGAGAGAGAGACAGCAGCAAAGACCAGCAGTGAGAGATACAGCAGCACAGACCAGCAGACAGCAGCACATACCAGCAGTGAGAGAGAGACAGCAGCACAGACCACCAGTAAGAGAGAGACAGCAGCAAAGACCAGCAGTGAGAGAGACAGCAGCACAGACCAGCAGTGAGAGAGAGACAGCAGCACAGACCAGCAGTGAGAGAGACAGCAGCACAGACCAGCAGTAAGAGAGAGACAGTAGCACAGACCAGCAGTGACAGAGAGACAACAGCACAGACCAGCAGTGAGAGAGAGACAGTAGCACAGACCAGCAGTGAGAGAGAGACAGCAGCACAGAACAGCATTGAGAGAGAGACGGCAGCACAGACCAGCAGTGAGAGAGACAGTAGCACAGACCAGCAGTGAGAGATACAGTAGCACAGACCAGTAGCACAGAGAGAGAGACAGTAGCACAGACCAGCAGTGAGAGAGAGAAAGCAGCACAGACCAGCACTGAGAGAGAGACAGCAACACAGATCATCAGTGAGAGAGAGACAGTAGCACAGACCAGCAGTGAGAGAGAGACAGCAGCACAGACCACCAGTGGGAGTGAGACAGCAGCACAGACCAGCAGTGACAGACCAGCAGTGAGAGAGACAGCAGCACAGACCAGCAGTGAGAGAGAGACAGCAGCAAAGACCAGCAGTGAGAGAGACAGCAGCACAGACCAGCAGTGAGAGAGAGACAGCAGCACAGACCAGCAGACTGCAGCACAGACCACCAGTGAGAGAGAGAGAAAGCAGCACAGACCAGCAGTGAGAGAGAGACAGCAGCACAGACCAGCAGTGAGAGAGAGACAGCAGCACAGACCACCAGTGAGAGAGAGACAGCAGCAAAGACCAGCAGTGAGAGATACAGCAGCACAGACCAGCAGACAGCAGCACATACCAGCAGTGAGAGAGAGACAGCAGCACAGACCACCAGTAAGAGAGAGACAGCAGCAAAGACCAGCAGTGAGAGAGACAGCAGCACAGACCAGCAGTGAGAGAGAGACAGCAGCACAGACCAGCAGTGAGAGAGACAGCAGCACAGACCAGCAGTAAGAGAGAGACAGTAGCACAGACCAGCAGTGACAGAGAGACAACAGCACAGACCAGCAGTGAGAGAGAGACAGTAGCACAGACCAGCAGTGAGAGAGAGACAGCAGCACAGAACAGCATTGAGAGAGAGACGGCAGCACAGACCAGCAGTGAGAGAGACAGTAGCACAGACCAGCAGTGAGAGATACAGTAGCACAGACCAGTAGCACAGAGAGAGAGACAGTAGCACAGACCAGCAGTGAGAGAGAGAAAGCAGCACAGACCAGCACTGAGAGAGAGACAGCAACACAGATCATCAGTGAGAGAGAGACAGTAGCACAGACCAGCAGTGAGAGAGAGACAGCAGCACAGACCACCAGTGGGAGTGAGACAGCAGCACAGACCAGCAGTGACAGACCAGCAGTGAGAGAGACAGCAGCACAGACCAGCAGTGAGAGAGAGACAGCAGCAAAGACCAGCAGTGAGAGAGACAGCAGCACAGACCAGCAGTGAGAGAGAGACAGCAGCACAGACCAGCAGTGAGAGAGACAGTAGCACAGACCAGCAGTGAGAGAGAGACAGGAGCACAGACCAGCAGTGAGAGAGAGACAGCAGCACAGACCAGCAGTGAGAGAGACAGTAGCACAGACCAGCAGTGAGAGATACAGCAGCACAGACCAGCAGTGAGAGAGAGACAGCAGCAAAGACCAGCAGTGAGAGAGACAGTAGCACAGACCAGCAGTGAGAGAGAGACAGCAGCACAGACCAGCAGTGAGAGAGAGACAGCAGCACAGACCAGCAGTGAGAGAGACAGTAGCACAGACCAGCAGTGAGAGATACAGCAGCACAGACCAGCAGACAGCAGCACAGACCAGCAGTGAGAGAGAGACAACAGCACAGACCAGCAGTGAGAGAGAGACAGTAACACAGACCAGTAGCACAGAGAGAGACAGTAGCACAGACCAGCAGTGAGAGAGAGACAGCAGCACAGACCAGCAGTGAGAGAGAGACAGCAGCACAGACCAGCAGTGAGAGAGACAGCAGCACAGACCAGCAGTAAGAGAGAGACAGTAGCACAGACCAGCAGTGACAGAGAGACAACAGCACAGACCAGCAGTGAGAGAGAGACAGTAGCACAGACCAGCAGTGAGAGAGAGACAGCAGCACAGAACAGCAGTGAGAGAGAGACGGCAGCACAGACCAGCAGTGAGAGAGACAGTAGCACAGACCAGCAGTGAGAGATGCAGCAGCACAGACCAGCAGACAGCAGCACATACCAGCAGTGAGAGAGAGACAGCAGCACAGACCAGCAGTGAGAGAGACAGCAGCACAGACCAGCAGTAAGAGAGAGACAGTAGCACAGACCAGCAGTGACAGAGAGACAACAGCACAGACCAGCAGTGAGAGAGAGACAGTAGCACAGACCAGCAGTGAGAGAGAGACAGCAGCACAGAACAGCAGTGAGAGAGAGACGGCAGCACAGACCAGCAGTGAGAGAGACAGTAGCACAGACCAGCAGTGAGAGATACAGTAGCACAGACCAGTAGCACAGAGAGAGAGACAGTAGCACAGACCAGCAGTGAGAGAGAGAAAGCAGCACAGACCAGCACTGAGAGAGAGACAGCAGCACAGATCATCAGTGAGAGAGAGACAGTAGCACAGACCAGCAGTGAGAGAGAGACAGCAGCACAGACCACCAGTGAGAGTGAGACAGCAGCACAGACCAGCAGTGAGAGAGACAGTAGCACAGACCAGCAGTGAGAGAGAGACAGTATCACAGACCAGCAGTGAGAGAGAGACAGCAGCACAGACCAGCAGTGAGAGAGAGACAGCAGCAGAGACCAGCAGTGAGAGAGACAGCAGCACAGACCAGCAGTGAGAGAGAGACAGCAGCACAGACCAGCAGTGAGAGAGAGACAGCAGCAGAGACCAGCAGTGAGAGAGATAGTAGCATAGACCAACAGTGAGAGAGAGACAGTGGCACAGACCAGCAGTGAGAGAGACAGTAGCACAGACCAGCAGTGAGAGAGACAGCAGCACAGACCAGCAGTGAGAGAGAGACAGCAGCAAAGACCAGCAGTGAGAGAGACAGTAGCACAGACCAGCAGTGAGAGAGAGACAGCAGCACAGACCAGCAGTGAGAGAGAGACAGCAGCACAGACCAGCAGTGAGAGAGACAGTAGCACAGACCAGCAGTGAGAGATACAGCAGCACAGACCAGCAGACAGCAGCACAGACCAGCAGTGAGAGAGAGACAACAGCACAGACCAGCAGTGAGAGAGAGACAGTAACACAGACCAGTAGCACAGAGAGAGACAGTAGCACAGACCAGCAGTGAGAGAGAGACAGCAGCACAGACCAGCAGTGAGAGAGAGACAGTAGCACAGACCAGCAGTGAGAGAGAGACAGCAGCACAGACCAGCAGACTGCAGCACAGACCACCAGTGAGAGAGAGAGAAAGCAGCACAGACCAGCAGTGAGAGAGAGACAGCAGCACAGACCAGCAGTGAGAGAGAGACAGCAGCACAGACCACCAGTGAGAGAGAGACAGCAGCACAGACCAGCAGTGAGAGAGACAGTAGCACAGACCAGCAGTGAGAGAGAGACAGTAGCACAGACCAGCAGTGAGAGATACAGCAGCACAGACCAGCAGACAGCAGCACATACCAGCAGTGAGAGAGAGACAGCAGCACAGACCAGCAGTGAGAGAGACAGCAGCACAGACCAGCAGTAAGAGAGAGACAGTAGCACAGACCAGCAGTGACAGAGAGACAACAGCACAGACCAGCAGTGAGAGAGAGACAGTAGCACAGACCAGCAGTGAGAGAGAGACAGCAGCACAGAACAGCAGTGAGAGAGAGACGGCAGCACAGACCAGCAGTGAGAGAGACAGTAGCACAGACCAGCAGTGAGAGATACAGTAGCACAGACCAGTAGCACAGAGAGAGAGACAGTAGCACAGACCAGCAGTGAGAGAGAGAAAGCAGCACAGACCAGCACTGAGAGAGAGACAGCAGCACAGATCATCAGTGAGAGAGAGACAGTAGCACAGACCAGCAGTGAGAGAGAGACAGCAGCACAGACCACCAGTGAGAGTGAGACAGCAGCACAGACCAGCAGTGAGAGAGACAGTAGCACAGACCAGCAGTGAGAGAGAGACAGTATCACAGACCAGCAGTGAGAGAGAGACAGCAGCACAGACCAGCAGTGAGAGAGAGACAGCAGCAGAGACCAGCAGTGAGAGAGACAGCAGCACAGACCAGCAGTGAGAGAGAGACAGCAGCACAGACCAGCAGTGAGAGAGAGACAGCAGCAGAGACCAGCAGTGAGAGAGATAGTAGCATAGACCAACAGTGAGAGAGAGACAGTGGCACAGACCAGCAGTGAGAGAGACAGTAGCACAGACCAGCAGTGAGAGAGACAGCAGCACAGACCAGCAGTGAGAGAGAGACAGCAGCAAAGACCAGCAGTGAGAGAGACAGCAGCACAGACCAGCAGTGAGAGAGAGACAGCAGCACAGACCAGCAGTGAGAGAGACAGTAGCACAGACCAGCAGTGAGAGAGACAGTAGCACAGACCAGCAGTGAGAGAGAGACAGCAGCACAGACCAGCAGTGAGAGAGAGACAGTAACACAGACCAGTAGCACAGAGAGAGACAGTAGCACAGACCAGCAGTGAGAGAGAGACAGCAGCACAGACCAGCAGTGAGAGAGAGACAGTAGCACAGACCAGCAGTGAGAGAGACAGTAGCATAGACCAACAGTGAGAGAGCGACAGTGGCACAGACCAGCAGTGAGAGAGATAGTAGCACAGACCAGCAGTGAGAGAGAGACAGCAGCACAGACCAGCAGTAAGAGAGAGACAGCAGCAAAGACCAGCAGTGAGAGAGACAGCGGCACAGACCAGCAGTGAGAGAGAGACAGCAGCACAGACCAGCAGTGAGAGAGACAGTAGCACAGACCAGCAGTGAGAGAGACAGTAGCACAGACCAGCAGTGAGAGAGAGACAGTAGCACAGACCAGTAGCACAGAGAGAGAGACAGTAGCACAGACCAGCAGTGAGAGAGAGACAGCAGCACAGACCAGCAGTGATAGAAAGACAGCAGCACAGACCAGCAGTGAGAGAGACAGTAGCACAGACCAGCAGTGAGAGAGAGACAGCAGCACAGACCAGCAGACAGCAGCATAGACCACCAGTAAGAGAGAGGAAGCAGCACAGACCAGCAGTGAGAGAGAGACACCAGCACAGACCAGCAGTGAGAGAGAGACAGCAGCACAGACCACCAGTGAGAGAGAGACAGCAGCACAGACCACCAGTGAGAGAGAGACAGCAGCACAGACCAGCAGTGAGAGAGAGACAGCAGCACAGACCAGCAGTGAGAGAGACAGTAACACAGACCAGCAGTGAGAGACAGTAGCACAGACCAGCAGTGAGAGACAGTAGCACAGACCAGCAGTGAGAGACAGTAGCACAGACCAGCAGTGAGAGAGAGACAGCAGCACAGACCAGCAGTGAGAGAGAGACAGCAGCACAGACCAGCAGTGAGAGAGACAGCAGCACAGACCAGCAGTGAGAGAGACAGTAGCACAGACCAGTAGCACAGATAGACAGACAGTAGCACAGACCAGCAGTGAGAGAGAGACAGCAGCACAGACCAGCACTGAGAGAGAGACAGCAGCACAGACCATCAGTGAGAGAGAGACAGTAGCACAGACCAGCAGTGAGAGAGAGACAGCAGCACAGACCACCAATGAGAGAGAGACAGCAGCACAGACCAGCAGTGAGAGAGACAGTAGCACAGACCAGCAGTGAGAGAGAGACAGCAGCACAGACCAGCAGTGAGAGAGACAGCAGCACAGACCAGCAGTGAGAGAGAGACAGCAGCACAGACCAGCAGTGAGAGCGAGACAGCAGCAGAGACCAGCAGTGAGAGAGACAGTAGCATAGACCAACAGTGAGAGAGAGACAGTGGCACAGACCAGCAGTGAGAGAGACAGTAGCACAGACCAGCAGTGAGAGAGAGACAGCAGCAAAGACCAGCAGTGAGAGAGACAGCAGCACAGACCAGCAGTGAGAGAGAGACAGCAGCACAGACCAGCAGTGAGAGAGACAGTAGCACAGACCAGCAGTGAGAGAGAGACAGTAGCACAGAGAGAGAGACAGTAGCAGACCAGCAGTGAGAGAGAGACAGTGGCACAGACTAGCAGTGAGAGAGACAGTAGCACAGACCAGCAGTGAGAGAGAGACAGCAGCACAGACCAGCAGTGAGAGAGAGACAGCAGCACAGACCAGCAGTGAGAGAGAGACAGCAGCACAGATCAGCAGTGAGAGAGACAGTAGCACAGACCAGCAGTGAGAGAGAGACAGTGGCACAGACTAGCAGTGAGAGAGACAGTAGCACAGACCAGCAGTGAGAGAGAGACAACAACACAGACCAGCAGTGAGAGAGAGACAGCAGCACAGACCAGCAGTGAGAGAGACAGCAGCACAGACCAGCAGTGAGAGACAGTAGCACAGACCAGCAGTGAGAGACAGTAGCACAGACCAGTAGTGAGAGAGACAGTAGCACAGACCAGCAGTGAGAGAGAGACAACAGCACAGACCAGCAGTGAGAGAGAGACAGCAGCACAGACCAGCAGTGAGAGAGAGACAGCAGCACAGACCAGCAGTGAGAAAGAGACAGCAGCACAGACCAGCAGTGAGAGACAGTAGCACAGACCAGCAGTGAGAGACAGTAGCACAGACCAGCAGTGAGAGAGACAGTAGCACAGACCAGTAGCACAGAGAGAGAGACAGTAGCACATACCAGCAGTGAGAGAGAGACAGCAGAACAGACCAGCAGTGAGAGAGAGACAGCAGCACAGACCAGCAGTGAGAGAGAGACAGTAGCACAGACCAACAGTGAGAGAGAGACAGCAGCACAGACCAGCAGTGAGAGAGACAGCAGCACAGACCAGCAGTGAGAGAGAGACAGCAGCACAGACCAGCAGTGAGAGAGACAGTAGCACAGACCAGCGGTGAGAGAGAGACAGCAGCACAGACCAGCAGTGAGAGAGAGACAGTTGCACAGACCAGCAGTGAGAGAGAGACAGTTGCACAGACCAGCAGTGAGAGAGACAGTAGCACAGACCAGCAGTGAGAGAGAGACAGTAGCAGAGATCAGCAGTGAGAGAGACAGTAGCACAGACCAGCAGTGAGAGAGACAGTAGCACAGACCAGTAGCACAGAGAGAGAGACAGTAGCACAGACCAGCAGTGAGAGAGAGACATCAGCACAGACCAGCAGTGAGAGAGAGACAGCAGCACAGACCAGCAGTGAGAGAGAGACAGTAGCACAGAACAACAGTGAGAGAGAGACAGCAGCACAGACCAGCAGTGAGAGAGAGACAGCAGCACAGAACAGCAGTGAGAGAGACAGCAGCACAGACCAGCAGTGAGAGAGAGACAGCAGCACAGACCAGCAGTGAGAGATACAGTAGCACAGACCAGTAGCACAGAGAGAGAGACAGTAGCACAGACCAGCAGTGAGAGAGAGACAGCAGCACAGACCAGGAGTGAGAGAGAGACAGCAGCACAGACCAGCAGTGAGAGAGAAAGACAGCAGCACAGACCAGCAGTGAGAGAGACAGCAGCACAGACCAGCAGTGAGAGAGAGACAGCAGCACAGACCAGTAGTGAGAGAGACAGTAGCACAGACCAGCAGTGAGAGAGAGACAGCAGCACAGACCAGCAGTGAGAGAGAGACAGCAGCACAGACGAGCAGTGAGAGAGACAGTAGCACAGACCAGCAGTGAGAGAGAGACAGCAGCACAGACCAGCAGTGAGAGAGAGACAGCAGCACAGACCAGCAGTGAGAGAGACAGTAGCACAGACCAGCAGTGAGAGATACAGCAGCACAGACCAGCAGACAGCAGCACAGACCAGCAGTGAGAGAGAGACAACAGCACAGACCAGCAGTGAGAGAGAGACAGTAACACAGACCAGTAGCACAGAGAGAGACAGTAGCACAGACCAGCAGTGAGAGATACAGTAGCACAGACCAGTAGCACAGAGAGAGAGACAGTAGCACAGACCAGCAGTGAGAGAGAGAAAGCAGCACAGACCAGCACTGAGAGAGAGACAGCAGCACAGATCATCAGTGAGAGAGAGACAGTAGCACAGACCAGCAGTGAGAGAGAGACAGCAGCACAGACCACCAGTGAGAGTGAGACAGCAGCACAGACCACCAGTGAGAGAGACAGTAGCACAGACCAGCAGTGAGAGAGAGACAGTATCACAGACCAGCAGTGAGAGAGAGACAGCAGCACAGACCAGCAGTGAGAGAGACAGTAGCACAGACCAGCAGTGAGAGAGAGACAGCAGCACAGACCAGCAATGAGAGAGAGACAGCAGCACAGACCAGCAGTGAGAGAGACAGTAGCACAGACCAGCAGTGAGAGATACAGCAGCACAGACCAGCAGACAGCAGCACAGACCAGCAGTGAGAGAGACAGCAGCACAGACCAGCAGTGAGAGAGAGACAGCAGCAAAGACCAGCAGTGAGAGAGACAGCAGCACAGACCAGCAGTGAGAGAGAGACAGCAGCACAGACCAGCAGTGAGAGAGACAGCAGCACAGACCAGCAGTGAGAGAGAGACAGTAGCACAGACCAACAGTGAGAGAGAGACAGCAGCACAGACCAGCAGTGAGAGAGAGACAGTAACACAGACCAGTAGCACAGAGAGAGACAGTAGCACAGACCAGCAGTGAGAGAGAGACAGCAGCACAGACCAGCAGTGAGAGAGAGACAGTAGCACAGACCAGCAGTGAGAGAGACAGTAGCATAGACCAACAGTGAGAGAGCGACAGTGGCACAGACCAGCAGTGAGAGAGACAGTAGCACAGACCAGCAGTGAGAGAGAGACAGCAGCACAGACCAGCAGTAAGAGAGAGACAGCAGCAAAGACCAGCAGTGAGAGAGACAGCGGCACAGACCAGCAGTGAGAGAGAGACAGCAGCACAGACCAGCAGTGAGAGAGACAGTAGCACAGACCAGCAGTGAGAGAGACAGTAGCACAGACCAGCAGTGAGAGAGAGACAGTAGCACAGACCAGCAGTGAGAGAGACAGTAGCACAGACCAGCAGTGAGAGAGAGACAGCAGCACAGACCAGCAGTGAGAGAGAGACAGCAGCACAGACCAGCAATGAGAGAGAGACAGCAGCACAGACCAGCAGTGAGAGAGACAGTAGCACAGACCAGCAGTGAGAGAGAGACAGCAGCACAGACCAGCAGTGAGAGAGACAGCAGCACAGACCAGCAGTGAGAGAGAGACAGCAGCACAGACCAGCAGTGAGAGCGAGACAGCAGCAGAGACCAGCAGTGAGAGAGACAGTAGCATAGACCAACAGTGAGAGAGAGACAGTGGCACAGACCAGCAGTGAGAGAGACAGTAGCACAGACCAGCAGTGAGAGAGAGACAGCAGCAAAGACCAGCAGTGAGAGAGACAGCAGCACAGACCAGCAGTGAGAGAGAGACAGCAGCACAGACCAGCAGTGAGAGAGACAGTAGCACAGACCAGCAGTGAGAGAGAGACAGTAGCACAGAGAGAGAGACAGTAGCAGACCAGCAGTGAGAGAGAGACAGTGGCACAGACTAGCAGTGAGAGAGACAGTAGCACAGACCAGCAGTGAGAGAGAGACAGCAGCACAGACCAGCAGTGAGAGAGAGACAGCAGCACAGACCAGCAGTGAGAGAGAGACAGCAGCACAGATCAGCAGTGAGAGAGACAGTAGCACAGACCAGCAGTGAGAGAGAGACAGTGGCACAGACTAGCAGTGAGAGAGACAGTAGCACAGACCAGCAGTGAGAGAGAGACAACAACACAGACCAGCAGTGAGAGAGAGACAGCAGCACAGACCAGCAGTGAGAGAGACAGCAGCACAGACCAGCAGTGAGAGACAGTAGCACAGACCAGCAGTGAGAGACAGTAGCACAGACCAGTAGTGAGAGAGACAGTAGCACAGACCAGCAGTGAGAGAGAGACAACAGCACAGACCAGCAGTGAGAGAGAGACAGCAGCACAGACCAGCAGTGAGAGAGAGACAGCAGCACAGACCAGCAGTGAGAAAGAGACAGCAGCACAGACCAGCAGTGAGAGACAGTAGCACAGACCAGCAGTGAGAGACAGTAGCACAGACCAGCAGTGAGAGAGACAGTAGCACAGACCAGTAGCACAGAGAGAGAGACAGTAGCACATACCAGCAGTGAGAGAGAGACAGCAGAACAGACCAGCAGTGAGAGAGAGACAGCAGCACAGACCAGCAGTGAGAGAGAGACAGTAGCACAGACCAACAGTGAGAGAGAGACAGCAGCACAGACCAGCAGTGAGAGAGACAGTAGCACAGACCAGTTGTGAGAAAGAGACAACAGCACAGACCAGCAGTGAGAGAGAGACAGTAGCACAGACCAGCAGTGAGAGAGAGACAGCAGCACAGACCAGCAGTGAGAGAGAGACAGTTGCACAGACCAGCAGTGAGAGAGACAGTAGCACAGACCAGCAGTGAGAGAGAGACAGTAGCAGAGATCAGCAGTGAGAGAGACAGTAGCACAGACCAGCAGTGAGAGAGACAGTAGCACAGACCAGTAGCACAGAGAGAGAGACAGTAGCACAGACCAGCAGTGAGAGAGAGACATCAGCACAGACCAGCAGTGAGAGAGAGACAGCAGCACAGACCAGCAGTGAGAGAGAGACAGTAGCACAGAACAACAGTGAGAGAGAGACAGCAGCACAGACCAGCAGTGAGAGAGAGACAGCAGCACAGACCAGCAGTGAGAGAGACAGCAGCACAGACCAGCAGTAAGAGAGAGACAGCAGCACAGACCAGCAGTGAGAGATACAGTAGCACAGACCAGTAGCACAGAGAGAGAGACAGTAGCACAGACCAGCAGTGAGAGAGAGACAGCAGCACAGACCAGGAGTGAGAGAGAGACAGCAGCACAGACCAGCAGTGAGAGAGAAAGACAGCAGCACAGACCAGCAGTGAGAGAGACAGCAGCACAGACCAGCAGCGACAGAGAGACAGCAGCACAGACCAGCAGTGAGAGAGAGACAGTAGCACAGACCAGTAGCACAGAGAGAGAGAAAGTAGCACAGACCAGCAGTGAGAGAGAGACAGCAGCACAGACCAGCAGTGAGAGAGAGACAGTAGCACAGACCAGCAGTGAGAGAGAGACAGCAGCACAGACCAGCAGACAGCAGCACAGACCAACAGTGAGAGAGAGACAGCAGCACAGACCAGCAGTGAGAGAGACAGTAGCACAGACCAGCAGTGAGAGAGACAGTAGCACAGACCAGTAGCACAGAGAGAGAGAGCCAGCAGCACAGACCAGCAGTGAGAGAGAGACAGCAGCACAGACCAGCAGTGAGAGAGACAGTAGCACAGACCAGCAGTGAGAGAGACAGCAGCACAGACCAGCAGTGAGAGAGACAGTAGCACAGACCAGCAGTGAGAGAGACAGTAGCACAGACCAGTAGCACAGAGAGAGAGAGCCAGCAGCACAGACCAGCAGTGAGAGAGAGACAGCAGCACAGACCAGCAGTGAGAGAGACAGTAGCACAGACCAGCAGTGAGAGAGACAGCAGCACAGACCAGCAGTGAGAGAGACAGGAGCACAGACCAACAGTGAGAGAGAGACAGCAGCACAGACCAGCAGTGAGAGAGACAGTAGCACAGACCAGCAGTGAGAGAGACAGTAGCACAGACCAGTAGCACAGAGAGAGAGAGCCAGCAGCACAGACCAGCAGTGAGAGAGAGCCAGCAGCACAGACCAGCAGTGAGAGAGACAGTAGCACAGACCAGCAGTGAGAGAGACAGCAGCACAGACCAGCAGTGAGAGAGAGACAGCAGCACAGACCAGCAGTGAGAGAGACAGCAGCACAGACCAGCAGTGAGAGAGCAACAGCAGCACAGACCAGCAGTGAGAGAGAGACAGCAGCACAGACCAGCAGTGAGAGAGACAGTAGCACAGACCAGCAGTGAGAGAGAGACAGTAGCACAGACCAGCAGTGAGAGAGATAGTAGCACAGACCAGCAGTGAGAGAGAGACAGCAGCACAGACCAGCAGTGAGAGAGAGACAGTAGCACAGACCAGCAGTAAGAGAGACAGTAGCACAGACCAGCAGTGAGAGAGAGACAGTAGCACAGACCAGTAGCACAGAGAGAGAGACAGTAGCACAGACCAGCAGTGAGAGAGAGACAGCAGCACAGACCAGCAGTGAGAGAGAGACAGCAGCACAGACCAGCAGTGAGAGAGACAGCAGCACAGACCAACAGTGAGAGAGAGACAGCAGCACATACCAGCGGTGAGAGAGACAGTAGCACAGACCAGCAGTGAGAGAGAAACAGTGGCACAGACCAGCAGTGAGAGAGACAGTAGCACAGACCAGCAGTGAGAGAGAGACAACAGCACAGACCAGCAGTTAGAGAGAGACAGCAGTACAGACCAGCAGTGAGAGAGACAGTAGCGCAGACCAGCAGTGAGAGAGACAGTAGCACAGACCAGTAGCACAGAGAGACAGTAGCACAGACCAGCAGTAAGAGAGAGACAGCAGCAAAGACCAGCAGTGAAAGAGAGACAGCAGCACAGACCAGCAGTGAGAGAGATACAGCAGCACAGACCAGCAGTGAGAGAGACAGCAGCACAGACCAGCAGTGATAGAAAGACAGCATCACAGACCAGCAGTGAGAGAGACAGTAGCACAGACCAGCAGTGAGAGAGAGACAGCAGCACAGACCAGCAGACAGCAGCACAGACCAGCAGTGAGAGAGACAGTAGCACAGACCAGCAGTGAGAGAGAGACAGTAACACAGACCTGTGGCACAGAGAGAGACAGTAGCACAGACCAGCAGTGAGAGAGAGACAGCAGCACAGACCAGCAGTGAGAGAGAGACAGTAGCACAGACCAGCAGTGAGAGAGAGACAGCAGCACAGACCAGCAGACTGCAGCACAGACCACCAGTGAGAGAGAGAGAAAGCAGCACAGACCAGCAGTGAGAGAGAGACAGCAGCACAGACCAGCAGTGAGAGAGAGACAGCAGCACAGACCACCAGTGAGAGAGAGACAGCAGCAAAGACCAGCAGTGAGAGATACAGCAGCACAGACCAGCAGACAGCAGCACATACCAGCAGTGAGAGAGAGACAGCAGCACAGACCACCAGTAAGAGAGAGACAGCAGCAAAGACCAGCAGTGAGAGAGACAGCAGCACAGACCAGCAGTGAGAGAGAGACAGCAGCACAGACCAGCAGTGAGAGAGACAGCAGCACAGACCAGCAGTAAGAGAGAGACAGTAGCACAGACCAGCAGTGACAGAGAGACAACAGCACAGACCAGCAGTGAGAGAGAGACAGTAGCACAGACCAGCAGTGAGAGAGAGACAGCAGCACAGAACAGCATTGAGAGAGAGACGGCAGCACAGACCAGCAGTGAGAGAGACAGTAGCACAGACCAGCAGTGAGAGATACAGTAGCACAGACCAGTAGCACAGAGAGAGAGACAGTAGCACAGACCAGCAGTGAGAGAGAGAAAGCAGCACAGACCAGCACTGAGAGAGAGACAGCAACACAGATCATCAGTGAGAGAGAGACAGTAGCACAGACCAGCAGTGAGAGAGAGACAGCAGCACAGACCACCAGTGGGAGTGAGACAGCAGCACAGACCAGCAGTGAGAGAGACAGTAGCACAGACCAGCAGTGAGAGAGAGACAGTATCACAGACCAGCAGTGAGAGAGAGACAGCAGCACAGACCAGCAGTGAGAGAGAGACAGCAGCAGAGACCAGCAGTGAGAGAGACAGCAGCACAGACCAGCAGTGAGAGAGAGACAGCAGCACAGACCAGCAGTGAGAGAGAGACAGCAGCAGAGACCAGCAGTGAGAGAGACAGTAGCATAGACCAACAGTGAGAGAGAGACAGTGGCACAGACCAGCAGTGAGAGAGACAGTAGCACAGACCAGCAGTGAGAGAGACAGCAGCACAGACCAGCAGTGAGAGAGAGACAGCAGCAAAGACCAGCAGTGAGAGAGACAGCAGCACAGACCAGCAGTGAGAGAGAGACAGCAGCACAGACCAGCAGTGAGAGAGACAGTAGCACAGACCAGCAGTGAGAGAGAGACAGCAGCACAGACCAGCAGTGAGAGAGAGACAGCAGCACAGACCAGCAGTGAGAGAGACAGTAGCACAGACCAGCAGTGAGAGATACAGCAGCACAGACCAGCAGACAGCAGCACAGACCAGCAGTGAGAGAGAGACAACAGCACAGACCAGCAGTGAGAGAGAGACATTAACACAGACCAGTAGCACAGAGAGAGACAGTAGCACAGACCAGCAGTGAGAGAGAGACAGCAGCACAGACCAGCAGTGAGAGAGAGACAGTAGCACAGACCAGCAGTGAGAGAGAGACAGCAGCACAGACCAGCAGACTGCAGCACAGACCACCAGTGAGAGAGAGAGAAAGCAGCACAGACCAGCAGTGAGAGAGAGACAGCAGCACAGACCAGCAGTGAGAGAGAGACAGCAGCACAGACCACCAGTGAGAGAGAGACAGCAGCACAGACCAGCAGTGAGAGAGACAGTAGCACAGACCAGCAGTGAGAGAGAGACAGTAGCACAGACCAGCAGTGAGAGATACAGCAGCACAGACCAGCAGACAGCAGCACATACCAGCAGTGAGAGAGAGACAGCAGCACAGACCAGCAGTGAGAGAGACAGTAGCACAGACCAGCAGTGAGAGAGACAGCAGCACAGACCAGCAGTGAGAGAGAGACAGCAGCACAGACCAGCAGTGAGAGAGACAGCAGCACAGACCAGCAGTGAGAGAGCAACAGCAGCACAGACCAGCAGTGAGAGAGAGACAGCAGCACAGACCAGCAGTGAGAGAGACAGTAGCACAGACCAGCAGTGAGAGAGAGACAGTAGCACAGACCAGCAGTGAGAGAGATAGTAGCACAGACCAGCAGTGAGAGAGAGACAGCAGCACAGACCAGCAGTGAGAGAGAGACAGTAGCACAGACCAGCAGTGAGAGAGAAAAGTAGCACAGACCAGCAGTGAGAGAGAGACAGCAGCACAGACCAGCAGTGCGAGAGAGACAGTAGCACAGACCAGCAGTGAGAGAGAGACAGCAGCACAGACCAGCAGTGAGAGAGAGACAGCAGCACAGACCAGCAGTGAGAGAGACAGTAGCACAGACCAGCAGTGAGAGAGAGACAGCAGCACAGACCAGCAGTGAGAGAGACAGTAGCACAGACCAGCAGTGAGAGAGAGACAGTAGCACAGACCAGTAGCACAGAGAGAGAGACAGTAGCACAGACCAGCAGTGAGAGAGAGACAGCAGCACAGACCAGCAGTGAGAGAGAGACAGCAGCACAGACCAGCAGTGAGAGAGACAGCAGCACAGACCAACAGTGAGAGAGAGACAGCAGCACATACCAGCGGTGAGAGAGACAGTAGCACAGACCAGCAGTGAGAGAGAGACAGTGGCACAGACCAGCAGTGAGAGAGACAGTAGCACAGACCAGCAGTGAGAGAGAGACAACAGCACAGACCAGCAGTGAGAGAGAGACAGCAGTACAGACCAGCAGTGAGAGAGACAGTAGCGCAGACCAGCAGTGAGAGAGACAGTAGCACAGACCAGTAGCACAGAGAGACAGTAGCACAGACCAGCAGTAAGAGAGAGACAGCAGCAAAGAACAGCAGTGAAAGAGAGACAGCAGCACAGACCAGCAGTGAGAGAGATACAGCAGCACAGACCAGCAGTGAGAGAGACAGCAGCACAGACCAGCAGTGATAGAAAGACAGCATCACAGACCAGCAGTGAGAGAGACAGTAGCACAGACCAGCAGTGAGAGAGAGACAGCAGCACAGACCAGCAGACAGCAGCACAGACCAGCAGTGAGAGAGACAGTAGCACAGACCAGCAGTGAGAGAGAGACAGTAACACAGACCTGTGGCACAGAGAGAGACAGTAGCACAGACCAGCAGTGAGAGAGAGACAGCAGCACAGACCAGCAGTGAGAGAGAGACAGTAGCACAGACCAGCAGTGAGAGAGAGACAGCAGCACAGACCAGCAGACTGCAGCACAGACCACCAGTGAGAGAGAGAGAAAGCAGCACAGACCAGCAGTGAGAGAGAGACAGCAGCACAGACCAGCAGTGAGAGAGAGACAGCAGCACAGACCACCAGTGAGAGAGAGACAGCAGCAAAGACCAGCAGTGAGAGATACAGCAGCACAGACCAGCAGACAGCAGCACATACCAGCAGTGAGAGAGAGACAGCAGCACAGACCACCAGTAAGAGAGAGACAGCAGCAAAGACCAGCAGTGAGAGAGACAGCAGCACAGACCAGCAGTGAGAGAGAGACAGCAGCACAGACCAGCAGTGAGAGAGACAGCAGCACAGACCAGCAGTAAGAGAGAGACAGTAGCACAGACCAGCAGTGACAGAGAGACAACAGCACAGACCAGCAGTGAGAGAGAGACAGTAGCACAGACCAGCAGTGAGAGAGAGACAGCAGCACAGAACAGCATTGAGAGAGAGACGGCAGCACAGACCAGCAGTGAGAGAGACAGTAGCACAGACCAGCAGTGAGAGATACAGTAGCACAGACCAGTAGCACAGAGAGAGAGACAGTAGCACAGACCAGCAGTGAGAGAGAGAAAGCAGCACAGACCAGCACTGAGAGAGAGACAGCAACACAGATCATCAGTGAGAGAGAGACAGTAGCACAGACCAGCAGTGAGAGAGAGACAGCAGCACAGACCACCAGTGGGAGTGAGACAGCAGCACAGACCAGCAGTGACAGACCAGCAGTGAGAGAGACAGCAGCACAGACCAGCAGTGAGAGAGAGACAGCAGCAAAGACCAGCAGTGAGAGAGACAGCAGCACAGACCAGCAGTGAGAGAGAGACAGCAGCACAGACCAGCAGTGAGAGAGACAGTAGCACAGACCAGCAGTGAGAGAGAGACAGGAGCACAGACCAGCAGTGAGAGAGAGACAGCAGCACAGACCAGCAGTGAGAGAGACAGTAGCACAGACCAGCAGTGAGAGATACAGCAGCACAGACCAGCAGTGAGAGAGAGACAGCAGCAAAGACCAGCAGTGAGAGAGACAGTAGCACAGACCAGCAGTGAGAGAGAGACAGCAGCACAGACCAGCAGTGAGAGAGAGACAGCAGCACAGACCAGCAGTGAGAGAGACAGTAGCACAGACCAGCAGTGAGAGATACAGCAGCACAGACCAGCAGACAGCAGCACAGACCAGCAGTGAGAGAGAGACAACAGCACAGACCAGCAGTGAGAGAGAGACAGTAACACAGACCAGTAGCACAGAGAGAGACAGTAGCACAGACCAGCAGTGAGAGAGAGACAGCAGCACAGACCAGCAGTGAGAGAGAGACAGCAGCACAGACCAGCAGTGAGAGAGACAGCAGCACAGACCAGCAGTAAGAGAGAGACAGTAGCACAGACCAGCAGTGACAGAGAGACAACAGCACAGAACAGCAGTGAGAGAGAGACGGCAGCACAGACCAGCAGTGAGAGAGACAGTAGCACAGACCAGCAGTGAGAGATGCAGCAGCACAGACCAGCAGACAGCAGCACATACCAGCAGTGAGAGAGAGACAGCAGCACAGACCAGCAGTGAGAGAGAGACAGCAGCACAGAACAGCAGTGAGAGAGAGACGGCAGCACAGACCAGCAGTGAGAGAGACAGTAGCACAGACCAGCAGTGAGAGATACAGTAGCACAGACCAGTAGCACAGAGAGAGAGACAGTAGCACAGACCAGCAGTGAGAGAGAGAAAGCAGCACAGACCAGCACTGAGAGAGAGACAGCAGCACAGATCATCAGTGAGAGAGAGACAGTAGCACAGACCAGCAGTGAGAGAGAGACAGCAGCACAGACCACCAGTGAGAGTGAGACAGCAGCACAGACCAGCAGTGAGAGAGACAGTAGCACAGACCAGCAGTGAGAGAGAGACAGTATCACAGACCAGCAGTGAGAGAGAGACAGCAGCACAGACCAGCAGTGAGAGAGAGACAGCAGCAGAGACCAGCAGTGAGAGAGACAGCAGCACAGACCAGCAGTGAGAGAGACAGCAGCACAGACCAGCAGTGAGAGAGAGACAGCAGCAGAGACCAGCAGTGAGAGAGATAGTAGCATAGACCAACAGTGAGAGAGAGACAGTGGCACAGACCAGCAGTGAGAGAGACAGTAGCACAGACCAGCAGTGAGAGAGACAGCAGCACAGACCAGCAGTGAGAGAGAGACAGCAGCAAAGACCAGCAGTGAGAGAGACAGTAGCACAGACCAGCAGTGAGAGAGAGACAGCAGCACAGACCAGCAGTGAGAGAGAGACAGCAGCACAGACCAGCAGTGAGAGAGACAGTAGCACAGACCAGCAGTGAGAGATACAGCAGCACAGACCAGCAAACAGCAGCACAGACCAGCAGTGAGAGAGAGACAACAGCACAGACCAGCAGTGAGAGAGAGACAGTAACACAGACCAGTAGCACAGAGAGAGACAGTAGCACAGACCAGCAGTGAGAGAGAGACAGCAGCACAGACCAGCAGTGAGAGAGAGACAGTAGCACAGACCAGCAGTGAGAGAGAGACAGCAGCACAGACCAGCAGACTGCAGCACAGACCACCAGTGAGAGAGAGAGAAAGCAGCACAGACCAGCAGTGAGAGAGAGACAGCAGCACAGACCAGCAGTGAGAGAGAGACAGCAGCACAGACCACCAGTGAGAGAGAGACAGCAGCACAGACCAGCAGTGAGAGAGACAGTAGCACAGACCAGCAGTGAGAGAGAGACAGTAGCACAGACCAGCAGTGAGAGATACAGCAGCACAGACCAGCAGACAGCAGCACATACCAGCAGTGAGAGAGAGACAGCAGCACAGACCAGCAGTGAGAGAGACAGCAGCACAGACCAGCAGTAAGAGAGAGACAGTAGCACAGACCAGCAGTGACAGAGAGACAACAGCACAGACCAGCAGTGAGAGAGAGACAGTAGCACAGACCAGCAGTGAGAGAGAGACAGCAGCACAGAACAGCAGTGAGAGAGAGACGGCAGCACAGACCAGCAGTGAGAGAGACAGTAGCACAGACCAGCAGTGAGAGATACAGTAGCACAGACCAGTAGCACAGAGAGAGAGACAGTAGCACAGACCAGCAGTGAGAGAGAGAAAGCAGCACAGACCAGCACTGAGAGAGAGACAGCAGCACAGATCATCAGTGAGAGAGAGACAGTAGCACAGACCAGCAGTGAGAGAGAGACAGCAGCACAGACCACCAGTGAGAGTGAGACAGCAGCACAGACCAGCAGTGAGAGAGACAGTAGCACAGACCAGCAGTGAGAGAGAGACAGTATCACAGACCAGCAGTGAGAGAGAGACAGCAGCACAGACCAGCAGTGAGAGAGAGACAGCAGCAGAGACCAGCAGTGAGAGAGACAGCAGCACAGACCAGCAGTGAGAGAGAGACAGCAGCACAGACCAGCAGTGAGAGAGAGACAGCAGCAGAGACCAGCAGTGAGAGAGATAGTAGCATAGACCAACAGTGAGAGAGAGACAGTGGCACAGACCAGCAGTGAGAGAGACAGTAGCACAGACCAGCAGTGAGAGAGACAGCAGCACAGACCAGCAGTGAGAGAGAGACAGCAGCAAAGACCAGCAGTGAGAGAGACAGCAGCACAGACCAGCAGTGAGAGAGAGACAGCAGCACAGACCAGCAGTGAGAGAGACAGTAGCACAGACCAGCAGTGAGAGAGACAGTAGCACAGACCAGCAGTGAGAGAGAGACAGCAGCACAGACCAGCAGTGAGAGAGACAGCAGCACAGACCAGCAGTGAGAGAGAGACAGCAGCACAGACCAGCAGTGAGAGAGACAGTAGCACAGACCAGCAGTGAGAGAGAGACAGCAGCACAGACCAGCAGTGAGAGAGAGACAGCAGCACAGACCAGCAGTGAGAGAGACAGTAGCACAGACCAGCAGTGAGAGATACAGCAGCACAGACCAGCAGACAGCAGCACAGACCAGCAGTGAGAGAGAGACAACAGCACAGACCAGCAGTGAGAGAGAGACAGCAGCACAGACCAGCAGTGAGAGAGAGACGGCAGCACAGACCAGCAGTGAGAGAGACAGTAGCACAGACTAGCAGTGAGAGAGACAGTAGCACAGACCAGCAGTGAGAGAGACAGTAGCACAGACCAGTAGCACAGAGAGAGAGACAGTAGCACAGACCAGCAGTGAGAGAGAGAAAGCAGCACAGACCAGCACTGAGAGAGAGACAGCAGCACAGACCATCAGTGAGAGAGAGACAGTAGCACAGACCAGCAGTGAGAGAGAGACAGTAGCACAGACCAGCAGTGAGAGAGATAGTAGCACAGGCCAGCAGTGAGAGAGAGACAGCAGCACAGACCAGCAGTGAGAGAGAGACAGTAGCACAGACCAGCAGTGAGAGAGAGAAAGTAGCACAGACCAGCAGTGAGAGAGAGACAGCAGCACAGACCAGCAGTGAGAGAGAGACAGTAGCACAGACCAGCAGTGAGAGAGAGACAGCAGCACAGACCAGCAGTGAGAGAGAGACAGTAGCACAGACCAGCAGTGAGAGAGAGAAAGCAGCACAGACCAGCACTGAGAGAGAGACAGCAGCACAGACCATCAGTGAGAGAGAGACAGTAGCACAGACCAGCAGTGAGAGAGAGACAGTAGCACAGACCAGTAGCACAGAGAGAGAGACAGTAGCACAGACCAGCAGTGAGAGAGAGACAGCAGCACAGACCAGCAGTGAGAGAGACAGCAGCACAGACCAACAGTGAGAGAGAGACAGCAGCACATACCAGCGGTGAGAGAGACAGTAGCACAGACCAGCAGTGAGAGAGAGACAGTGGCACAGACCAGCAGTGAGAGAGACAGTAGCACAGACCAGCAGTGAGAGAGAGACAACAGCACAGACCAGCAGTGAGAGAGAGACAGCAGCACAGACCAGCAGTGAGAGAGACAGCAGCACAGACCAGCAGTGAGAGACAGTAGCACAGACCAGCAGTGAGAGACAGTAGCACAGACCAGTAGTGAGAGAGACAGTAGCACAGACCAGCAGTGAGAGAGAGACAACAGCACAGACCAGCAGTGAGAGAGAGACAGCAGCACAGACCAGCAGTGAGAGAGAGAGACAGCAGCACAGACCAGCGGTGAGAAAGAGACAGCAGCACAGACCAGCAGTGAGAGACAGTAGCACAGACCAGCAGTGAGAGACAGTAGCACAGACCAGCAGTGAGAGAGACAGTAGCACAGACCAGTAGCACAGAGAGAGAGACAGTAGCACATACCAGCAGTGAGAGAGAGACAGCAGAACAGACCAGCAGTGAGAGAGAGACAGCAGCACAGACCAGCAGTGAGAGAGAGACAGTAGCACAGACCAACAGTGAGAGAGAGACAGCAGCACAGACCAGCAGTGAGAGAGACAGTAGCACAGACCAGCGGTGAGAAAGAGACAACAGCACAGACCAGCGGTGAGAGAGAGACAGCAGCACAGACCAGCAGTGAGAGAGAGACAGTTGCACAGACCAGCAGTGAGAGAGAGACAGTTGCACAGACCAGCAGTGAGAGAGACAGTAGCACAGACCAGCAGTGAGAGAGAGACAGTAGCAGAGATCAGCAGTGAGAGAGACAGTAGCACAGACCAGCAGTGAGAGAGACAGTAGCACAGACCAGTAGCACAGAGAGAGAGACAGTAGCACAGACCAGCAGTGAGAGAGAGACATCAGCACAGACCAGCAGTGAGAGAGAGACAGCAGCACAGACCAGCAGTGAGAGAGAGACAGCAGCACAGACCAGCAGTGAGAGATACAGTAGCGCAGACCAGTAGCACAGAGAGAGAGACAGTAGCACAGACCAGCAGTGAGAGAGAGACAGCAGCACAGACCAGGAGTGAGAGAGAGACAGCAGCACAGACCAGCAGTGAGAGAGAAAGACAGCAGCACAGACCAGCAGTGAGAGAGACAGCAGCACAGACCAGCAGTGAGAGAGAGACAGCAGCACAGACCAGTAGTGAGAGAGACAGTAGCACAGACCAGCAGTGAGAGAGAGACAGCAGCACAGACCAGCAGTGAGAGAGAGACAGCAGCACAGACCAGCAGTGAGAGAGACAGTAGCACAGACCAGCAGTGAGAGAGAGACAGCAGCACAGACCAGCAGTGAGAGAGAGACAGCAGCACAGACCAGCAGTGAGAGAGACAGTAGCACAGACCAGCAGTGAGAGATACAGCAGCACAGACCAGCAGACAGCAGCACAGACCAGCAGTGAGAGAGAGACAACAGCACAGACCAGCAGTGAGAGAGAGACAGTAACACAGACCAGTAGCACAGAGAGAGACAGTAGCACAGACCAGCAGTGAGAGAGAGACAGCAGCACAGACCAGCAGTGAGAGAGAGACAGTAGCACAGACCAGCAGTGAGAGATACAGTAGCACAGACCAGTAGCACAGAGAGAGAGACAGTAGCACAGACCAGCAGTGAGAGAGAGAAAGCAGCACAGACCAGCACTGAGAGAGAGACAGCAGCACAGATCATCAGTGAGAGAGAGACAGTAGCACAGACCAGCAGTGAGAGAGAGACAGCAGCACAGACCACCAGTGAGAGTGAGACAGCAGCACAGACCACCAGTGAGAGAGACAGTAGCACAGACCAGCAGTGAGAGAGAGACAGTATCACAGACCAGCAGTGAGAGAGAGACAGCAGCACAGACCAGCAGTGAGAGAGACAGTAGCACAGACCAGCAGTGAGAGAGAGACAGCAGCACAGACCAGCAATGAGAGAGAGACAGCAGCACAGACCAGCAGTGAGAGAGACAGTAGCACAGACCAGCAGTGAGAGATACAGCAGCACAGACCAGCAGACAGCAGCACAGACCAGCAGTGAGAGAGACAGCAGCACAGACCAGCAGTGAGAGAGAGACAGCAGCAAAGACCAGCAGTGAGAGAGACAGCAGCACAGACCAGCAGTGAGAGAGAGACAGCAGCACAGACCAGCAGTGAGAGAGACAGTAGCACAGACCAGCAGTGAGAGAGAGACAGCAGCACAGACCAGCAGTGAGAGAGAGACAGCAGCACAGACCAGCAGTGAGAGATACAGCAGCACAGACCAGCAGACAGCAGCACAGACCAGCAGTGAGAGAGAGACAACAGCACAGACCAGCAGTGAGAGAGAGAGACAGCAGCACAGACCAGCAGTGAGAGAGAGACGGCAGCACAGACCAGCAGTGAGAGAGACAGTAGCACAGACCAGCAGTGAGAGAGACAGTAGCACAGACCAGCAGTGAGAGATACAGTAGCACAGACCAGTAGCACAGAGAGAGAGACAGTAGCACAGACCAGCAGTGAGAGAGAGAAAGCAGCACAGACCAGCACTGAGAGAGAGACAGCAGCACAGATCATCAGTGAGAGAGAGACAGTAGCACAGACCAGCAGTGAGAGAGAGACAGCAGCACAGACCACCAGTGAGAGTGAGACAGCAGCACAGACCAGTAGTGAGAGAGACAGTAGCACAGACCAGCAGTGAGAGAGAGACAGTATCACAGACCAGCAGTGAGAGAGAGACAGCATCACAGACCAGCAGTGAGAGAGAGACAGCAGCAGAGACCAGCAGTGAGAGAGACAGCAGCACAGACCAGCAGTGAGAGAGAGACAGCAGCACAGACCAGCAGTGAGAGAGAGACAGCAGCAGAGACCAGCAGTGAGAGAGATAGTAGCATAGACCAACAGTGAGAGAGAGACAGTGGCACAGACCAGCAGTGAGAGAGACAGTAGCACAGACCAGCAGTGAGAGAGACAGCAGCACAGACCAGCAGTGAGAGAGAGACAGCAGCAAAGACCAGCAGTGAGAGAGACAGCAGCACAGACCAGCAGTGAGAGAGAGACAGCAGCACAGACCAGCAGTGAGAGAGACAGTAGCACAGACCAGCAGTGAGAGAGAGACAGCAGCACAGACCAGCAATGAGAGAGAGACAGCAGCACAGACCAGCAGTGAGAGAGACAGTAGCACAGACCAGCAGTGAGAGATACAGCAGCACAGACCAGCAGACAGCAGCACAGACCAGCAGTGAGAGAGACAGCAGCACAGACCAGCAGTGAGAGAGAGACAGCAGCAAAGACCAGCAGTGAGAGAGACAGCAGCACAGACCAGCAGTGAGAGAGAGACAGCAGCACAGACCAGCAGTGAGAGAGACAGTAGCACAGACCAGCAGTGAGAGATACAGCAGCACAGACCAGCAGACAGCAGCACAGACCAGCAGTAAGAGAGAGACAACAGCACAGACCAGCAGTGAGAGAGAGACAGCAGCACAGACCAGCAGTGAGAGAGACAGTAGCACAGACCAGTAGCACAGAGAGAGAGACAGTAGCACAGACCAGCAGTGAGAGAGAGACAGCAGCACAGACCAGCAATGAGAGAGAGACAGCAGCAAAGACCAGCAGTGAGAGAGATAGCAGCACATACCAGCAGTGAGAGAGAGACAGCAGCACAGACCAGCAGTGAGAGAGACAGTAGCACAGACCAGCAGTGAGAGAGAGACAGTAGCACAGACCAGCAGTGAGAGAGAGAGAGCAGCACAGACCAGCAGTGAGAGAGACAGCAGCACAGACCAGCAGTGAGAGAGACAGCAGCACAGACCAGCAGTGAAAGACAGTAGCACAGACCAGCAGTGAGAGAGACAGTAGCACAGACCAATAGTGAGAGAGACAGTAGCACAGACCAGTAGCACAGAGAGAGAGACAGTAGCACAGACCAGCAGTGAGAGAGAGACAGCAGAATAGACCAGCAGTGAGAGAGAGACAGTGGCACAGACCAGCAGTGAGAGAGACAGTAGCACAGACCAGCAGTGAGAGAGAGACAACAGCACAGACCAGCAGTGAGAGAGAGACAGTAGCACAGACCAGCAGTGAGAGAGAGACAACAGCACAGACCAGCAGTGAGAGAGAGACAGTAGCACACACCAGCAGTGAGAGAGAGACAGCAGCACAGACCAGCAGTGAGAGAGACAGTAGCACAGACCAGCAGTGAGAGAGAGACAGTAGCACAGACCAGCAGTGAGAGAGAGACAGCAGCACAGACCAGCAGTTAGAGAGAGACAGCAGCACAGACCAGCAGTGAGAGAGACAGCAGCACAGACCAGCAGTGAGAGATAGACAGCAGCACAGACCAGCAGTGAGAGCGAGACAGCAGCAGAGACCAGCAGTGAGAGAGACAGTAGCATAGACCAGCAGTGAGAGAGAGACAGTGGCACAGACCAGCAGTGAGAGAGACAGTAGCACAGACCAGCAGTGAGAGAGAGACAGTAGCACAGACCATCAGTGAGAGAGACAGCAGCACAGACCAGCAGTGAGAGAGAGACAGCAACACAGACCAGCAGTGAGAGCGAGACAGCATTAGAGACCAGCAGTGAGAGAGACAGTAGCACAGACCAGCAGTGAGAGAGACAGTAGCACAGAGATAGAGACAGTAGCACAGACCAGCAGTGAGAGAGAGACAGCAGCACAGACCAGCAGTGAGAGAGAGACAGCAGCACAGACCAGCAGTGAGAGAGAGACAATAGCACAGACCAGCAGTGAGAGGAGACAGTAGCATAGACCAGCAGTGAGAGATACAGCAGCACAGACCAGCAGTGAGAGAGAGACAGCAGCACAGACCAGCAGTGAGAGAGAGACAGCAGTACAGACCAGCAGTGAGAGAGACAGTAGCACAGACCAGCAGTGAGAGAGACAGTAGCACAGACCAGCAGTGAGATAGAGACAGCAGCACAGACCAGCAGTGAGAGAGAGACAGTAGCACAGACCAGCAGTGAGAGAGACAGTAGCACAGACCAGCAGTGAGAGAGAGACAGCAGCACAGACCAGCAGTGAGAGAGAGACAGCAGCACAGACCAGCAGTGAGAGAGACAGTAGCACAGACCAGCAGTAAGAGACAGACAGTAGCACAGACCAGTAGCACAGAGAGAGAGACATTAGCACAGACCAGCAGTGAGAGAGAGACAGCAGCACAGACCAGGAGTGAGAGAGAGACTTCAGCACAGACCAGCAGTGAGAGAGAGACAGTAGCACAGACCAGCAGTGAGAGAGAGACAGCAGCACAGACCAGCAGTGAGAGAGAGACAGTAGCACAGACCAGTAGTGAGAGAGAGACAGCAGCACAGATCAGCAGTGAGAGAGAGACAGCAGCACAGACCAGCAGACAGCAGCACAGACCAGCATTGAGAGAGAGGAAGCAGCACAGACCAGCAGTGAGAGAGAGACAGCAGCACAGACCAGCAGTGAGAGAGAGACAGCAGCACAGACCAGTAGTGAGAGAGAGACAGTAGCACAGACCAGCAGTGAGAGATACAGCAGCACAGACCAGCAGTGAGAGAGAGACAGCAGCACAGATCAGCAGTGAGAGAGAGACTGCAGCACAGACCAGAAGTGAGAGAGAGACAGTAGCACAGACCAGCAGTGAGAGAGACAGTAGCACAGACCAGCAGTGAGAGAGAGACAGCAGCACAGACCATCAGTGAGTGAGAGACAGCAGCACAGACCACCAGTGAGAGAGAGACAGCAGCACAGACCACCAGTGAGAGAGAGACAGCAGAACAGACCAGCAGTGAGAGAGACAGTAGCACAGACCAGCAGTGAGAGAGAGACAGTAGCACAGACCAGCAGTGAGAGATACAGCAGCACAGACCAGCAGTGAGAGAGACAGCAGCACAGACCAGCAGTGAGAGAGAGACAGCAGCACAGACCAGCAGTGAGAGAGAGAGAGAGACAGCAGCACAGACCAGCAGTGAGAGAGACAGTAGCACAGACCAGCAGTGAGGGAGAGACAGTAGCACAGACCAGTAGCACAGAGAGAGAGACATTAGCACAGACCAGCAGTGAGAGAGAGACAGCAGCACAGACCAGGAGTGAGAGAGAGACAGCAGCACAGACAAGCAGTGAGAGAGAGACAGTAGCACAGACCAGCAGTGAGAGAGAGACAGCAGCACAGACCAGCAGTGAGAGAGAGACAGTAGCACAGACCAGTAGTGAGAGAGAGACAGCAGCACAGATCAGCAGTGAGAGAGAGACAGCAGCACAGACCAGCAGACAGCAGCACAGACCAGCATTGAGAGAGAGGAAGCAGCACAGACCAGCAGTGAGAGAGAGACAGCAGCACAGACCAGCAGTGAGAGAGAGACAGCAGCACAGACCAGTAGTGAGAGAGAGACAGTAGCACAGACCAGCAGTGAGAGATACAGCAGCACATACCAGCAGTGAGAGAGAGACAGCAGCACAGATCAGCAGTGAGAGAAAGACTGCAGCACAGACCAGCAGTGAGAGAGAGACAGTAGCACAGACCAGCAGTGAGAGAGACAGTAGCACAGACCAGCAGTGAGAGAGAGACAACAGCACAGACCAGCAGTGAGAGAGAGACAGCAGCACAGACCACCAGTGAGAGAGAGACAGCAGCACAGACCACCAGTGAGAGAGAGACAGCAGCACAGACCACCAGTGAGAGAGAGACAGCAGAACAGACCAGCAGTGAGAGAGACAGTAGCACAGACCAGCAGTGAGAGAGAGACAGTAGCACAGACCAGCAGTGAGAGGTACAGCAGCACAGACCAGCAGTGAGAGAGACAGCAGCACAGACCAGCAGTGAGAGAGAGACAGCAGCACAGGCCAGCAGTGAGAGAGAGAGACAGCAGCACAGACCAGCAGTGAGAGAGACAGTAGCACAGACCAGCAGTGAGGGAGAGACAGTAGCACAGACCAGTAGCACAGAGAGAGAGACATTAGCACAGACCAGCAGTGAGAGAGATACAGCAGCACAGTCCAGGAGTGAGAGAGAGACAGCAGCACAGACCAGCAGTGAGAGAGAGACAGTAGCACAGACCAGCAGTGAGAGAGAGACAGCAGCACAGACCAGCAGTGAGAGAGAGACAGTAGCACAGACCAGTAGTGAGAGAGAGACAGCAGCACAGACCACCAGTGAGAGAGAGGAAGCATCACAGACCAGCAGTGAGAGAGAGACAGTAGCACAGACCAGCAGTGAGAGATACAGCAGCACAGACCAGCAGTGAGAGAGAGACAGCAGCACAGATCAGCAGTGAGAGAGAGACTGCAGCACAGACCAGCAGTGAGAGAGAGACAGTAGCACAGACCAGCAGTGAGAGAGACAGCAGCAAAGACCAGCAGTGAGAGAGAGACAACAGCACAGACCAGCAGTGAGAGAGAGACAGCAGCACAGACCATCAGTGAGAGAGAGACAGCAGCACAGACCACCAGTGAGAGAGAGACAGCAGCACAGACCACCAGTGAGAGAGAGACAGCAGCACAGACCAGCAGTGAGAGAGACAGTAGCACAGACCAGCAGTGAGAGAGAGACAGTAGCACAGACCAGCAGTGAGAGATACAGCAGCACAGACCAGCAGTGAGAGAGACAGCAGCACAGACCAGCAGTGAGAGAGAGACAGCAGCACAGACCAGCAGTGAGAGAGAGAGACAGCAGCACAGACCAGCAGTGAGAGAGAGACAGTAGCACAGACCAGCAGTGAGAGAGAGACAGCAGCACAGACCAGCAGTGAGAGAGAGACAGCAGCTCAGACCAGCAGTGAGAGAGACAGTAGCACAGACCATCAGTGAGAGAGAGACAGTAGCACAGACCAGTAGCACAGAGAGAGAGACAGTAGCACAGACCAGCAGTGAGAGAGAGACAGCAGCACAGACCAGCATTGAGAGAGAGACAGTAGCACAGACCAGCAGTGAGAGAGACAGTAACACAGACCAGCAGTGAGAGAGACGGTAGCACAGACCAGCAGTGAGAGAGAGACAGCAGCACAGACCAGCAGTGAGAGAGAGACAGCAGCACAGACCAGCAGTTAGAGAGACAGTAGCACAGACCAGCAGTGAGAGAGAGACAGCAGCACAGACTAGCAGTGAGAGAGACAGTAGCACAGACCAGCACTAAATATACCCAACACTAAAAATACACTAAAGGCAAAAAGATCTGAAGAAAACTTCAAGAGCATCTACAAACATGCTGCAGACATGGCATCTAAACTTAATATTCAGCCCATTACACTGCTCCAGCTTCGCAGACCTCCAAAACACCTTTCAGGTAATGCTGCTCCTTACATGCCAGCAACAGCTGAGGAGTATTACAAGGTGGATTTCTACAGGATGTTGGACACAGCTGACCAGCATCTAAGTGAGAGGTTTAGTCGGCCTACATACTCTCGCTCAACTGGAGAACATGCTTTTATCCGGAGAGGTGGATTCTTCAGTCATTGCTCCATACACTGAGCTGAATCTAAAGGAAGCTGCAGCAGTACTACGAGATCAGATGCCTGAAATACGTGGTCTGTTAAACCAGGTGGAGGCACTTATTAGACTGTTAACTGTTGTGCCTGTTGGAGCTGCTGAGGCAGAACGAAGTTTCAGTGCCCTGAGAAGGCTGAAAACCTGGCTCAGAAGTACCATGTCACAGTGTCGACTCAACAGTGTGGCAGTTTGTCACATACATAAAGACAAACTTGACCTACTTGACAAAGAGACAATCTGCCAACAGTTTCTCTCAGCAAATGAACATAGAAAAACAACAAACTTTTTTTTAGGTCAAGAAGGAGGAGGCATCAAACTTAAAAATATGACATTTTCATTTTAGTCTACAACATCCTTCTTATTCTTTATTTCATGTTCATCCACTGTCTTCTGATTGATTTCTAATAGTCTAATATACACAGAAACATGCATGTACATAAACTAATGCTTTGAGTAACATTCTACATAATGTTCTTCACAATATAGAGTTTTAAACACACACACACACACACACACACACACACACACACAAAGTTTGTGTATTTCTTTTACACCTTTTGTTATATATTACACATATTGACACATTTGAAAGATATACACATTTCTGGATGTATATTTAGCGAACCTATGAAGATATGCAAATTAATTCTTGAAACAAATGAAATAAATTCTTTACATGATTTCCTGAAAATTATATTCTTTCTTTTGTTTTAATTTTGATAATCCATTGCATATTAATATGGTATGTTGAAACTTAAATGATAATTGAAATGTAGCCTTTTCTACATAACATTAGGTTACATAACATTTCCGCATATAACTATTACCCAACACTCAGTTTTGGTCCCCCCCACCTGTCAGACCAGAGTTGCACCCCTGGAGTCTATTATCTTAAATAATGCTTTAGGATTATTAGGATTCTTATTAATAAGATCAGAGAAATATTTTACCTTTGCAGCCTTAACTGATTTCTGATATTTAATCATAGCATCTTTCAAAATGTCATAAGACACCTGCAACTTATTTTTCTTCCACTGCCTCTCTGCTTTCCTCCACACTTGTCTGAGACCACGAGTATCATTATTAAGCCATGGCTGTGGTTTGGATTTTACACCTAGGCTTTTAAAAGGAGCACAATTGTCCATGATGTCATTACAGGTGGAGTTAAACATTGACACTAAATCATTTAAACCCAGGTCAGAAGATAGGGACCCTGAGTTAAACACTACTGGAGATGGTGTATAAGCCTTAGAAAACTCACTGGCCGTTGAAGATTTTATGGAGTGGACATACCGGCCTAAAGGTTTGACATTCGACAAGGTATTAAAAACTGAAATTTTAAAAACAAGTGGATTGTGATCCTCAATATCCATGTTAAGAACTGGAAAACCCAAGGATAGAACCAGATCCAAAGTATGACCAAGCTTATGAGTCGGACTTAAAGCAGATTGAGTAAGATTAAATGAATCAATAAGATGTAAAAACTCATGTACCATGGGCTTATTAGGGCAACAAATATGTAAGTTAAAATCAAGTATTAAGATTCTCTCAGAGCTGGGTACAACTGTAGATAAAAATTCTTGAATGAAAAGTTTGTTATATTGTGGGGGTCGATATATAAGTGCACAAATAACTGGACAATTTAAATCTAATTTAAACAGCTGCAGCTCAAAACTAGAGTAATTTTCTACCGTTAATAAACGGCATTTAAAACCATTGTTAAATATAGTAGCTGTAACGCGGAGTCAGCCGAGTGAGAATCCACTTGCAGCTTTATTTTAGTCAGATTCAAACAATACAGGGTCGAGACACAGCAGTGGCAGTGGAGAAGGCAAAAGAGAATCGTAAACAGGGACAGGTTTAGGTCGAGGCAGGCAGCAAACATACACAGTCCGAAAACACAGGCAATAGGTCTGGGCAGGCAGCTTAAAATCACAATCCAATAAATAGGCAATGGTCGGGGCGGGCAGCAGAGAATCAAACAACGGGAAACAGTCCAAGATCAATCACAGAATAACAATCCACAGTAGAAACGCTCAGAATTGACCACCTTAGCAAATCAAAACTTCGCAATGGTGGTGTGTGTGTGGCGTGCTTAAATAGTGTGTGTGTGATGAACTGCAGGTGCGTGTGCAATCAGTCCCAGGTATGAGTGCCTATGGGAATTGTAGTCAAATTAGACTGTAAACCCAGCCTGATCTGCCGGCGATTTGATTTCGCCCTGCAACTCAGTCTGGAAACCTGTACATTCATTTCTACTGCTTCTGTTACACTTTTGCGGGAACCAATCACAGACTGGCTTATCCACCTGGCACGCTATTGGTGGGTTTAACATGATGACGGATAGAGAAGCGATGGGTCGTTGCCCGTTGATCACGCCTCTTGTGGTCTGATTGGTTGAAGGACTATCCAATTGCGTACAGAGTCATTTGAATAATGCTCGTTTATCAGCCTCTTGTGCAGTAAAAAAAACAGAGCAGACTCCCCAGACCAGTGTTCAATCTTAAATTGAGCTTGGTCTGGTGATAAAGTCCGAATAGCAACAGTCAATATTTTGTCGAGGGGTTTTAGAGGTATTACATATGGTGCAGTTCTTTACAAAGTTTGTGGTGTCTGTAGACATTGTGGGCCACCAAAACCGGTTAGTGAGGAGATGGTGAATTGCTGTGATTCCAGGATGCCCTGAGCTGGGAGTTGAGTGAACCTGATGAAGGAGTCTTTCCCTCAGATGTTCGGGCACAAAGGTGAGATTGTGCGGGCAGTCTGTTGGTGGAGGATTCTAGGTGTTGGATTGGTTAATCTCTGTCATGATGTCCCACTCTACTGGTGCAACGAGCAGTGCTTCTGGGATGATGTTCTCATCAGTTTCATGATGAACTGGGTCTTCAAGTTGTCGTGATTGGCTTTAGTATTCTTGGAACCAGGTCTGTAGGTGACAATGAAGTTGAACTGAGTAAAAAACGTGGCCCATCTCGCCTGATGAGGATTTAGTCGTTTTGCTGAACATAGATATTCCAGGTTCTTGTGGTCAGTGATTACTGTAAATGGATGCTGTGCCCCCTCTAACCAGTGGCACCATTTGGTCATGGCGGTTAGCGGAGCAGCGACCGTGCTGAAGTCTCTTATGAATCTTCTATAGAAATTAGCGAACCCAAGATATCTCTGTAGCTCCTTCACTGTGCGTGGTTGAGGCCAGTCCAGCACTGCTTTTACCTTGTTCTCATCCATTGCCAACACCTCTCGACTAATGATGTATCCCAGGAAGGCTGTGGATGTTTGGTGGAATTCACATTTCTCTGCTTTGGCATACATTTGTTCCTTTATTAGGCGTTTGAGTACTGATCTTACATGCTGGACCTGTTCTTCAAGAGAATTGGAGTAGATCAAGATATCATCTATATACACTATTACCCATCTGTCGAGCATGTTGCGGAAGACATCATTGATGAACGACTGGAACACAGAAGGACTGTTCGCCAGGCCGAATGGCATGACCAGATATTCGTAGTGCCCAGATGAGGTTGAGAAAGCAGTTTTCCACTCATCACCTTCTTTGATACGGATTAGGTTGTATGCACTGCGCAGATCGAGTTTAGTGAAGTATTTAGCTTGACGGAGTTGTTCGAGTGCAGCAGGAACCAATGGCAGGGGGTATCGAAAATTTAATGGTGATGTCTTTTTTTCTTGACGAAGAAGAACCCAGCTGATGCTGGGGATGTAGAGGGTCTGATGAAGCCTTTTGCCAGTTCTTCCTCAATGTAAGACTTAATGGATTCTGATTCAGGTTGTGATAATGGGAATATTCTCCCCTTAGCGGGAGTTGCGCCTGGTAGCAGATCAATGGCACAGTCACTGGAGCGATGAGGCGGCAGTTGGGATGCTTTAGTCTTACTGAATGCTTCAGTTAGATCGGAGTATTCGGTGGGTAAATCTTGAATTACAGGGGTTTGTTCTCTAATGGTTACTGCCTCCACTGGCAAGGGGTTGATGCGAGTCAGACAATCCTCATGGCAGGCAGGATCCCACTGGATAATTTGTTCCTCCTTCCAGGAAATATGAGGGTTGTGTCGACGCAGCCATGGTAGACCAAGAATTATGGGATTGTGAGGGGAATGAATTACATAAAATCTTATGGCCTCCGTGTGTAACACTCCAACATGCATGCTGACCTCTTCAGTGATGTGTGTGACTTTCCCCTTTCCAATGGGACGAAAATCTAGCTCTTCCACTGCCAGACAAGAATTGCATCGTGTTAGAGTGATTTTATGCAGCTGAGCAAACTCATGTGACATAAAGTTGCCAGTAGCTCCTGAGTCTAACAAAGCAGAGGTGGGAATAGTCCTATCTTGAACCATTATCTTCACTGGAGTTTTAACACATGAATAACACAGGAATAATTTAGCTGCGCATGTGCACTCACCGCTTTGGAGTTAGATGAAGTGGGGCAAATGGGGCATGACATCTTCAGGTGTCTGACTTGGCCGCAGTACATACACAGATGAAGCTGAATTCGTCGTTCCCATTCTTCAGGGGTTAAATGAGTGTAACCAAGCTGCATCGGTTCTGTGGGTGATGTTTGCATGTCGGCGAACATGTTTCGAGCAGGACGCCGTGAGCGAATTAAATTGTCGATCTGAATTTGATAGTTCAACAAACTCATTCAGCGATCTTCCCTCGTCGTGACACGCTAGCTCTGCTTGGAGGTCCAGATTTAATCTCTTTCTGAACAGCAGTTTTAGAGTATCCTCCACCCAGTTAGTTTGTGCCGCGAGAGTACGAAAAAACAAGGCATATTCCGCTGCCGTTCTCCTCCCCTGACTTAGAGCGAGCAGCTGGTCACCAGCACTCTTACCTCCAGCTGGATGTTCAAATACTTCTCTGAAGCGCTGAAGAAATATGTTGAAAGAAGGGAAAGCTGTTCTGTCATCTCTCCACACCGCGGTGGCCCAGTCTAAAGCTTCCTGTTAGCAGTGAGCAGACAAAAGATATCCTGCTCGAATCCGTGGGATACAAGGTAGGTTGCTGGTTTACAAACAGAGAGCATTGTACCAGGAATCCCTTGCATTTCGCTGGGTCGCCGTCAAATTTTTCAGGGAATGCTAGACGTGGGTTCACGCTGGTGGGAGGATTGGGCATGTTGTCAGTGGGAGGAGGCGCCGATGCCGCCGCGGCCTCTGTGGGCGTAACGCTTAGGCCTTGTAGTGTTTTGACGAGTTCTTCAGTCAGGGAGGTTAAGTGGTTGAGCTGATGCTGATGCATTGCGAGCTGGTGGGCTTATGCTGATAGTTTGGAGGACAACTGCATGATAGCTGCTGGATCGCTGTTTGGCGAAGTCTTCTGTAACGTGGAGTCAGCCAAGTGAGAATCCATCTGCAGCTTTATTTTGGTCAGAGTCAAACGATACAGGGTCGAGACACAGCAGTGGCAGTGGAGAAGGCAAAAGAGAATCGTAAACAGGGACAGGCTTAGGTCGAGGCAGGCAGCAAACATACACAGTCCGAAAACACAGGCAATAGGTCTGGGCAGGCGGCTTACAATCACAATCCAATAAACAGGCAATGGTCGGGACGAGCAGCAGAGAATCAAACAACGGGAAACAGTCCAAGATCAAACACAGAATAACAATCCACAGTAGAAAGGCTCAGAATTGACCACCTTAGCAAATCAAGACTTCGCAATGGTGGTATGTGTGTGGCGTGCTTAAATAGTGTGTGTTAGATGAACTGCAGGTGCGTGTGCAATCAGTCCCAGGTATGAGTGCCTATGGGAATTGTAGTCCGAATAGCAACAGTCAATATTCTGGTGAGAGCTCCCTCTGATGATCCGGAGGAAGCGGAGAGAGAGCCTCACCTGTAACAGAAGCAACCCCTCCGTCTCTACCCGACATAGAGAGACTTCAGATAAGTAGTCCAAATCGCCAGTATTGAGCCAGGTCTCTGTCACGAACAAAAAGTCCAGTTTCTGAGAAGAGATGAAATCATTTAATAAAAAAGTCTTATTTGAGATGGACCTAGCATTTATTAAGGCCATCTTCAAATGATCAACTGTAAATGGAGATGAGGAGGAAATCATAGGCAGTCTCTGACGTGGAATTAATGCTGCCTTCACGTGCTATCGGAAATGTCCTGCTTCCCACTTCAGAAGTCGTAATTACGAGCTTGTTGCATTCAAGTGCTTTGTTGTCGGAATGAACAGGAATGAACAGGAATCATGGTGGACACCACCCTGTCCCACCCACTTTTTAAAACAAAGTTACACCGATGTGTCACGCTGCATTTCTGAGTGCTCTCTCTTTCGTCTCCTGCGTTATGGTTCCGACCTTCTGCCCAATTTCCTGGATTCCCCTGTTTGCCCGTGCTTTCTACCTTGTTGTTTCTTTTGGATTGTCTTCCCTGTGGTTTTGACCCTTGCCTTCATATGGATTACGATTGTGGATTAATAAAAGCTGCGTTTGGATCCTCAACCCAAGTCTCGGAGCAGTTTCGTGACACATTTATATATTCCATTATAAAAAATGAAATATCATCTGAATATACTGTTTATATTTGTTTCATTATTAAATTGCACTACAATTATACAGAGGAACAGGGTTTCACTGTAGGCCTGTTATTTATGCAGCTCAGTTTATGTGGTACTCTGTGTAGTCATCAGTGAATTTTAAGCATATTTGTTTTTTGGTGGGCATTTGTGGATGCTTGTGTGTGAGGGTGTACATTATTGATAAGAAAAAGGAAATGGAGGATATATTGGAAAATATTCCTCTGTTATTTTGTTTCTCCATTCTTCACCACTCTTATCTGAATTTGTGGCAGGCAAGAGCTCTGCAAGTGTCTCCTGTTCACATCCGTCAAGTGATATTTGGACAACACCAATCCAAGAGAGCAAGATTGTGTGTGTGAGTACATATCTGATAAACACATCTCACAATATTACATTCAGAGAGATGAATGTCTCTTCTTTGTTGTTTTACCAGCCATGATTATTTGGTGTTTGAGACGGTGGTCTCAAAGAGGATATTTGCTGATAAGTGTGCCAGAGAGAACAGCAGTCTTATTTGTGATGATGTTAACCCAAAGACCTTTTAAAGTCCTATGCTAATGTGGGATTTTTTTATTTTTTTTTAATTTTTTTATTTTATTAATTTATTTTATTAAATCTGACCAACAATCAATTTACCTTATTTATTTTTCATTTATTTTTTATTTTATATTATTTTGCATTTTATTTTATATTTATTTATTTATTTCATTAATTTTTTATTTTATATTAATTTTTAATTTTAATTTTATATTAATTTTTATTTTATTTATTTGACATTTTATTATTTTATTTTATATTTTATTTCTTTTTTTTTTATTATAGTATTATTATTTTTGTTTTTTTAATTACCAACAATCTTCCAACTACATTTGCCTTATTTTCAGAACGGATGGCTCAAGGGTTATGTTATCATATTTAGCGGTTGAAATCTAAAATGCATTTTAGGCTTTTGCTTTAATCATCATCATCTTGTTGAATTTAATTGAACATCAGTTTTTGTCCAAGTATATTTGTGAATAAATGCTTTTCTCAGGTGTAAATTCAGTGAAATTGTTTCTCTTACAGTTACACCTTGCCTGCTTTGCTGTTGATCTTTGCTGACTTTGTGGGGAAGGCTGGCTTGAAAGCCTCCCATCTTCCCCACTGGCAGCTCCTCCATTACCTACAAAGTGCTTCATATCTCTCCGCTGAGGCTGGGGTCTACTGTGCTACTTCTGATTAATGACTGTGCCGTTCCAGCTCAATTTATTACCATACATTTCACCATGCAATATAATCCAGCACATTCACCCTGTATGGAGGCATTAACATTGTGCTGTGATATTTGACACTATAATAGTGAAAATGATAAGAACTTATTTGTCTGGCATTTGAGACAAATCCATTAGGTTGACTTGAATAATAGCTGAGCTGACGCTAAGGTACAACCTACTGCCCCTCGGTGCATATATGAACACATTTAATAGTCAAAAGAGCATTATATAATAATAAATCCTTTGAGGATCAGAAAATAGCTGACAGCACTGAATAGAAACGATCAAACTGTGATATATCATACATTACCTGTATGATATACAATACTATGGGTGTAGAATATAGAAGATAAGCATAAATGTTCTCTTTTGAGAGAAAAGTCATGTTTGTCAGCAGTTTTGTGCCTCACGGGATCAGCGTTAATTGTTGGAAATCTGGGTAGCTTAACAGGCAGATTGTGATGGTGTGAAAGTATGTCCTTATTAAGCTCTCCACATCCACTGTGTCTGAACAAACATGCTTGGACTTCTCACCCTCAACCATTTATTCTGTTAAAGTCAGCTTTTTTCCGATCTTCACAGTTCGCTAGACAAGATTCATCTTGCACTTGTGGAATCTGACTAAGCCTCTGCTCCCACAGTCCTGCCTCCGCTTTCCCTTTCCAACATTCAAACACGCAGAACTGCCTCATCACCTGTTGTTCTGCTTTTACTTTCTAGCACATTCACTGCCAAGAACAGCAGCACTTTTACCCATTTTTTTTTTATTTGGGCCCACTCAGATAAAGCATTGTGAATAATGTAACAGAATCAGTCTCCCCACTCTTTATTAAACTTTTGCAGGATGGCATTCTCAACTAACTCAGTTTTCTACTAAAAGTTTTGTACATTACATTACATTAATTATATTATATTAAACCCTTTACAATAAGGTTTCATTAGTTAACATTAGTTAACTACTTTAGTTAACAAGAATTAAGAATTAACTATCTTTCTATAGCATTTATTAGTTCATGGTAATTTCAACATTTACTAATGTATTATTAAAAATAAAAAGTTGTATTTGTATTTGTTAACTGATGGATTAGTTAATGCACTGTGAACTAGCATGAACAAACAATGAACAGCTGTATTTTTATTAACAGTAACAAAGATGAATAAATACAGTAATAAATGTATTGCTCATTGTTAGTTCATGTTAGTAAATACATGAACTAATGTTAACAAATCAGACCTTATTGTAAGGTGTTACCATTATATAATAATTTAACCATGTATTACTATATGTCTTTGGAAGGCTTTTATCTTTCAAATACACTAAAATGCGCAAATTCACGCCAACAGGAGACAATGCAGGGATTCTCAGAATCATTTTTGTCAGCCCAACCTCTTTGACATAATATAGAGAATGGAATAAGCTTTTTTTCTCAAATGTGGTACATTATCATATTCAAATCAATGTGATAAATGAGTTAGGTCAAAAGTAATCAAAAAGTAGTCAGATCATATTGCCTGAAATGTAATGCACAATGTACTCAGCACTGTAGATCAACGTGTTATAACATTGTGTTGGTCCCCCTTTTGCTGCCAAATCAGCCCTGACCCGTCGAGGCATGGACTCCACTAGACCCCTGAAGGTGTGCTGTGGTATCTGGCACCAAGATGTTAGCAGCAGATCCTTTAAGTCCTGTAAGTTGCGAAGTGGGGCCGGACTTGTTTGTTCAGCACATCCCACAGATGCTCGATTGGATTGAGAGCTAGGGAATTTGGAGGCCAAGTCAACACCTCAAACTCGTTGTGCTCCTCAAACCGTTCCTGAACCATTTTTGCTTTGTGGCAGGGCGCATTATCCTGCTGAAAGAGACCACAGCCACCAGGGAATACCGTTTCCATGAGAGGGTGTACATGGTCTGCAACAATGCTTAGGTAGGTGGTACATGTCAAAGTAACATCCACATGGATGGCAGGACCCAAGGTTTCCGAGCAGAACATTGCCCAAAGCATCACACTGCCTCCGCCGGCTTGCACTGTCTTTCATAATGCATCCTGGTGCCATGTGTTCCCCAGGTAAGCGACGCACACAGACCCGGCAATCCACGTGATGTAAAAGAAAACTTGATTCATCAGAACAGGCCACCTTCTTCCATTTCTCCGTGGTCCCCACGTGCATCAGTGAGCCTTGGCCGCCCATGACCCTGTTGCCAGTTTACCACTGTTCCTTCCTTGGACCACTTTTAATAGATACTGACCACTGCTGACCAGGAACACCCCACAAGAGCTGCAGTTTTGGAGATGCTCTGACCCAGTCGTCTAGCCATCGCAATTTGGCCCTCGTCAAACTCGCTCAAATCCTTATGCTTGCCCATTTTTCCTGCTTCTAACACATCAACTTTGAGGAAAAAATGTTCACTTGCTGCCTAATATATCCCACCCACTAACAGGTGCCGTGATGAAGAGATAATCAGTGTTATTCACTTCACCTGTCAGTGGTCATAATGTTATGCCTGATCGGTGTATATGTATATGCATGCATATTGATCTATTTAAATCCAGTACTACAGTAGATAATTTTCTCTCTTAGTTTACTGGCTTCAAATGGAATACAGAGTGTGCTTGTATTTGGGTTATTATTTTTTTACTTTACAGTGTGCTAGTTCAGATACTTAAAGGACTAGCCATCCTAAATGATGCTCTCGGATGTTGTTTCTCTCTTCACGCTCCTGTTGGCTTCTTTTTGGCCATCCACTGTTATCGACCCATTAGACAAAGCAAAATGGAATTTCTAGCTATCTGCACCCTCTTAGTCTATTGTTTCCCTTTCAGTCACGCTAAGGTAATTCGTTTTTCAGGGGCCGTGTTTCGCTCCCCTTTCACTGCTGGCTGATTGCCTTGTAGAACAGATCTGTCCATGTAACATTATCCTTGGTCTATGCTCTTTACTTCTAAATTATTTGTCTAGTAAATGCCAGGATAACCAGGGCCTCTGACATATCCGCATCCTTTCTAAAATGCCATGTTCTGTTTGGCTCTGTTAGTCAGTGGAGCTTTTTTAATAAAAAAGATCATTTTAAAATCTGTAAATTAAAATCGTGTGAGTCAATATCAGTGAACAGTAGTTTATGACTGTCTAATACATATATAAACAAAAGAGAAAGCACTTGTGAACACTTCAAGCTCCAATCAGAATGTCTGACAACCTTCTGGGTTTGTCTTCTCAGGAACATAAAAGGTACTTGATTGATATGAACACTTGCATTGTGAAATAACCAACTCAATTACATTTCATTGCATGAATTTGTTTTTTATTAGTTGGGGCTACACATATTTATTGAATGAAAATCCTGCCCTCAATTAAATTGAGTTTGTACGGTGAGTTATTTTTTTGAGTGTACTCCTTTGTCTCTGTTTTATCATAAACGGGAGACAAGTACAAACTTGTTTCTTTCTCGTCTGAAAGAGTGCTTTTCCAGAGATGCTAAGGACGCCACAGAGAGAATCAGAAATAATATAATCAACATATAAATCCAATTTCATCAAGAATCACACATTATGGCCATTGTTGTTACATACTTGCGTTCATGTAACTCCCACTTTCCAAATAATTTCCATTGGATAAATTCAACCTACATTCTCACTGAATATCCAGTTGCACCGGATATTTGGATAATTGTGGAAATAAATTGGGTTGAGTTTTATGAGCAGAACTATATTTAGCTTTTCGTTCTGAGTTATGTGAAATAACCACTGCTACACTTTTCTTCTGTGTTTTCTATATAGATAATCATTGGTCTGTGAATGGCATGCTGTCTATGACATCAAATTAAGAGCAATTCAGAAAAATTAAAAGCAAAAAAAAAATAGTTTATTTGCATT